>CM076580.1:870661520-872030431 GCA_034641835.2 Pinus albicaulis
TGTCACATTAGTTTAATAACCTGTCTCTGTAATAGGATATGTATGGATACCTTCGTGTCTTACTCCATTAAGACGGGGCGACTCATTCAATTTCTTGGGTTCCTTGTTTCTAATATTACACCTTATACAGGCCCTCTCACAAAATTTGCAGGTTTAGTCCAACAACAGTTTGAGATTCTCAGTTCGAGGAAAATAATGGTTAAAGGGTAGTCAGCAAAGCGACAGTCAAAGGATAAACGAAAGCAGAAGCTCTCGAAAAACATGGCTGAGCCTAGTAAGCGAGGTAGAAGGATGAAGAAAGAGATAATAGATAATCTCTTCGAATTTTACTCAGTCTGCAATCCTCCGCAGATTCAGAATGTAATTCAAGGATGGGAGAGAGAAAGCAACAGTAAGGAAGAAGACATAGAGGCCTAAGAGAAAAGCATGGATTTGGTGGTAGATCTCGGGAATACGAGAGGGTGTCTTTCTCTCTTCCATCAATCCATCCACACATATTGGACTCTGCAATGTGTTCTTGCTAAAGCTTTGCAGAGCTCACGGGAAAGTGAAGGTAGTCCTGTAATGGTTTTAATACTACAGGAAATAAAAAAAGAAATACAAGAAATAAGGGTGTCACAGTATCACGCCATAGCTCGCATAGGCAGAATTGAAAGACAACTTCAGTAGATGCATCAAGTTGACATGCCGGGCTCAACAAAAAAAGACCCAGCACCGATTGATTCTTTAGATGGTTAACTTATGATGCTCTAAGTTAATATGGTTTTTGCGGATAGCTTTTATTTTTCATGTTGTCTAATAGACATTGTAGTAAACAGTAATATGGCCATAGCGACGAGTAGACGAAAGAAACAATTTCAATTTTGGATGGTGTTTAATGCTCTAAGGTGGCCAACAGACTTGGTTTCCTTTAGGCAGATTGAGGTCACCAACTGTGAACATGTTTGCAACTTGCTCTATCTGTTTGATAAATAGAAAATGGTAAAGAACTACTAAAATTACAAAATAAAATAAAATATGTAAATTATAAAATTTTTATTGATGTATTTGTAGAATTATTCAAATTTATAATAATTATATATATACTGTATATTATGTGGGCTATTTTTAGGATAAAATGATTTTATATTGTAAAATTTTGACAAATCATTTTTATAAAAAATAAAAATTGACCATTTTTTTTATGTATGTAAAAATCAAACTGGTATAGAGATTTGATCTGATTTTATCTCAGGAATAGGCAGAGTATGACTGGACTACTTTTCTCTGTTATAATTGGAACGCAGAGCTTACAAGTTATGTTGATGACTTTTCAGCAAAGCTCATTGTATTATCAGAAATAGGACTATTTTTTAGTCCATTTTCTGACACCGCATGTTTTATGGCAATGGATGCGATTTTGACATGCATTATTTTCTATATAAGCTCCCACTGCATCACGATGAATTCCCGTCCATAATTGAATATGTTTTTGTGAGGTGAATTGTTTATAATTTTCTCAGTAACTTTCGTTTCTGTTATGTCGGTATACCGGATATATGTGTGCAACATTTTTGTTACAGGATTGCTAAATTTAGACTCCATCTCGAAAGAGACGAGATTAACGAACGTTGTCCCTCATGAATGGATAAAGTTCATATATATTTGAATATATTTTTGGGTGGTATATTTTGATTTAATAATATATTAACTAGCATTGTTCTTAAACGTGTAAAGATAGATATATAGATAGATATATTGAATGCAGTTTATCTCGTCAAGTTCTGGGAAGATTTGTTTTTAATAATGCTAACGATAAAATATATACAGAAATGAGAAGAATTTAACTAAAAAATCGAAGAGCGCAGAAAAACTGAATTGCAAATAATTAATAAAAAATTTAAATCGCTTTAAACAACGGCATGATAACCCTCAACCCTGGCATTGCTATTGAAACATTGAGATTGCAAAATTTTGGATTGATTACAGTCTCACAAGGAAATTTTAGTATCTATCTGAGTTATAGGAATTTGATTGTCTTAGTAAAGGAAAGTAGAGAACAAAGTTATCCAGATGCTGCAGAAAACATTTGTCCGGCTCTAAATGAAATGAAACGAAGCAACGCAACCAAATATTGCAATAAACATAACAGTAATATACCATCATGGAGCAGTAGCAGGTAGTTTACGTGGGAGAAGGGGGATTGGAGAAAAATCGGTGTGGGTGCTTGAAGTTTCAGGTGTGCAAGAGAGGGTGGTACAATGGTGGATGTCTCACTTGCTGCTGTGTTAGATAGTTTTTATTTTCTTTAACTATGGGTCAAACAACAACAAAAATTGCAGATTTGGTATTCTTGAGTTAAAGATTAGGAAGCTGGAACCCAGTGGAACAGTCTGCCCGAGTACAGTGGCTATTCCTGGTCCAGGGGTACTACACTTTCACAATTTAGCTGGAACCTGTGAGGACTTATTGGTGGTATTCAGTGGCTTTTACTTGGTCTTCTTTAGCTGGAACCCATTGAGACTGGATTGATGGTGGCTTGGGGATGATATATGTCCCGGAAGATGTTTACTAGCTGGAACCTGATTGGGCTTAATAGGGTCGCTCATTGTGGCTACTGAACATTGTGCAAAGTGTATTACTGCTCGGGGCTGGGTTATAGGTGGTACCTGTATGGGTATACCGTTGCTATTGGTGGCTGTATGCCTGTCAATTATTCTTCCGGTCTGCTGGCTTGTCATAATGCCATTCGGCTTCTAGTTAGGATGGATGTCAAAGAGGTGGGATCACAGTCCACACAATGCCCCAATGGTCCTGAAACATATGATTCATGTAATAGTATGTGTGAATCGGATTCATGGTGCAGGCTTAAGGATCTAGTAGTGGTTTCTCGTCCATGGAAAAGTGCGGGATTCAGACTATTCAGAAGGTGGTGGATGGCTCCAGGATGTTTCTGCTGCTGTTGCCTTCCATAGTCGGAAGGTGAGGGTGGATTATTTTTCCGGCATCAACTTTGAATTGATATTCCGGGAAGACTCTGGACAAGATTTAGGCGGTTCTGCTGTGGTTGCCGAAATCGATATGGATCCCGGTGCCTCTGTACACATGGATTGTCTTCTTAATGACAAAGGTTGGTGATTAGGTGGTTTGTCAACTCGACTATTTATAGATTGTAAGAGGTTCCCGTTTGATATACCATCTCTCTATTTTGTGATGGGGGCTGAGGGTAGATAGCATTTGTCAGGCTGGGGTGTCCAACGTCTCCAATATTGAATGCCGGATTCACTACCAGATATCCCTAGTACACTAGTTCTAATCCATATTTGGATCACCAGAGGATATAATGATCTACATGTATATTTTATAGACAAGGTGTGGGGATCGAGGAGGCTTGTCAGGCTGGGGAAGGTCTTGAGATATCTTTTTAGATATAGATCGATTTGGAGGGTACACACAAATCTAGCTCATAGCTTCTACATGCTGCTTGCCGGGACTGACTTCGACTGAAGGTGGCGGCAGTAGTAATTGTTAGGTAGAAGTATTATATGTGCTGAATCCTCCGTCAATTACAGCTGTGACAGGTTACAGATGGCAGACAGGATGCAGGGTGGTGAGGACACTAGGCTGGCGGAGCATGCGAAGGATGTGGCTATCATCAGATTGGGCATAGCTGATAACACAGAGGTAAACATAAATTCAAAGTTTCGTCCAAAGGATCCTTTTCAGAGGAGAAATCGTCGTAACAAGGGTAAAATCTTCAAGCAAAGGATGGAGGTTAAAGAAGTGCCGCTGGATTATGACGACCTATGCATTAGGGTGACAAGTCTGCAGCGCCGGGCTATTGTGTGTAGGTGGGTCTTCCCAGACTCGGAAGATTACGACTCGGCATCGTGGATTCATAAAAAATGGAAGCCCATCATCGGATACGCCCCTATTGTAAGCAAGCTAATCAATGGTTGGTTTAGCGTGCATTTTATGCATGAAAAGGATGTTCATAAGGTGACAGACAGTACCTGGGTTAGAGGTAGATGCTTCCTGCAGATTATTCCATGGTTTATTGGTTTTAACCCGGTGGTAGAGGCTCCCAGGAGCAAACTGGTCTGGGTAAAGCTCCCTGGCTTACCCTTAGAGTTCTGGACTATCAAAGCTCTGCGTACTATTGGCAACGCAATAGGTATCACCAAATATGTTGACCCTGGCATAGTGGGATATGCAGATAAGAGGATTGCATGGATTCTGGTGGAGATCAGTTATAAAGGAGATCTTCCTGGCGACGTCGACTTGACGTGGAATAATACAAGGCATCGCCAGAGAGTAGATTTTTGGGGTATTCCTTTTAGGTGCTTAATATGCCATAAGACAGGTCACCTAAGGGATAATTGCCCCTTCAGACTCCGGATTCATATGGCTCGGCGGGGTGATGAGGAGGCTGGTGCGGCTACAAGGTTTAAAGATGGGGTCAGCCCTATTTGCAAAAGGAAAGAAGGTAAGTCTCCTACCTTTCACAACGAGGTTGAACATTATAAGAATGTAGAAAATGCTCATGAATCTGCCATATCTGATGCAATGGTTCAATCAAATATTGCTGACCACCCGTCGATGGGCCGTAAGCTGTATAGGGTGTTAGAGTCTGAATGCGATAATCCGGCTTATCTGTGTAACCAATCTGACTTATACTCCCCGGTAGATAGAGACGAACCGGTCCTATGCCCTCCATTAGACCCGGCTGTTCCTCATAGCCATGAGATATCTGGCAACAGTAAGGGCAAGGCCATCGCTCGGGTGTCTAGAACTTACAAGGATGCTGTACAAAATCTGCCACATTGTCACACTGGGGACCCGAACTCTCCGGAGAATGACCTACATATGTATCAGCCGTCTTTAATTAGGGGGGTATCCTCATCCGAAGGTTTAATGGCAGATGATAGGTTGGCCGGTGGTATTAGAAAGGGCTCACCTCAAAACTACCCAGAAAAGTCGGGGCCCATATATCTATCAGAGTCTCCTAGAAACTCGATCGGCAGTGATATAGAATCACTGTTAGGAAATTCTAATATAGATTTGGCTGCCTTAACGGTGTTCGACAGACCCATTCCTAGCCCAAGAAAAAACTCTTCGGGGCTGTCGACTGCTATCAGCTCGCTTAAGAAGAAGGCTAAGGCGGTCTGTAAGAAGAACAAAGGGAAATTCAAGGCTGTTTCACTGTTTTCGGATGACGAGAAGGGTTTATCAGATGTTCCAATTACAGGTTATGACGGGCCCGATGGCCAACCTGGGGCGCTTAGAGCATGCCGCCCAAGGAGATCACTATCATGAACCACATCATATCTCTGAATATGAGGGGTTTGGGTGATGCCCCTAAAAGCAATTGCCTTAAAGAACTTCTGAACGACAGGAACCCTATAGTTTTTTTGGGTCAAGAGACAATGTCCAATCGGACAAAGGCTATTAATATGTTTCTGAACATGAGAAGCGGATGGCAGGCTGCGGCGATAAGTTCAATCGGTCGATCCGGAGGTTTGGTGGCTTTATGGAATCCTAGTAGGGCTACTTTCAAGCCATATAGTTTTTTTGGTGGCATGCTTCTAAATGGAAGTCTCAGAGGTCTGGCTGGTAATCTCAACATAATCAATATATACGCTCCATATGCTAACAGATTGTCTTTCTGGAGACGAATGCAATCATCTGGTATTTTATCCCTGCAGAACCTGATTGTCATGGGTGATTTCAACTTATCTCTTAACATTGATGAGATCTGGGGCAATGGCGCCCGCATGGACCCTTTGGCTGGTTTTCTAAATGACATGTTCTTCTCACATGGATTGAAGGATATTAGACCAGTACCTTTGGCGCCAACATGGACTAATAAACGAGAGGGGGCTAATTTTATTGGCAAGAGGCTGGACCGGGTGTTAGTACAAGAGCAGGTGCTGGATATCTTTCAGAATGGTAGATCACTGATAATCGCATCCGATATTTCAGATCACCTACCAATTTCATTCTCATGGTTCGATAATTTGGCGGTTGGAAGGCGCCCGTTTAAGTTTAATAGAGTGTGGTTAGAGGATGGAGCATACACGGATTTGGTGGGCGGCATTTGGAGGGCGAATTACGAAGAATCTTTCTATGATGTATGGGATTTTTTTCACCACAGACTCCAGAAAGTTAAGGCGGCATCTAAGTCATGGGATCGTGAAAAGAAGCAAAAACACAGGCAGGAATTTAAGGATATACAAGTTCAGATGGAGAGGATAATTTCTTCTTTCACAATTCAGTGTCCAGATCAGAATACATTACAAGAGCTGATTGATCTGGGGGTTAGGAAAAGGGAGATTCTTAGAATTGAGGAAATTTCCTGGAAATTGAAGAGTCGTATCTCATGGTTGGCTGAAGGAGACAGGAACACAAAGTATTTCCATAAATTTGCAAATGGCAGGCGGAACAGGAATACTATCTGGAGCATTAAAAGGGGGGATGGCTCTATGGCATACTCTACACAGGAGATCCAGGATGCGGCTCTCGAACATTTCTCTGCTTTCTACTCGACACATGAAGGCATCGATAATGCGGCCCAGATCTGGCTATTGGGACATGTCCAAAGAGCTATGGATGCGGAGGCTATTTCGGCTATTGACAACCAAATCACAGAGATTGAGGTATTGAAAACCCTCAAAGCATTCGCCTCGGATAAGAGCCCGGGGCCTGATGGGTGGCCCTCGGAGTTCTTTATTCATTTCTTCGAATTGATGGGCGCAGAACTTACACAGGTTGTTGAGCATATTAGACGGAGAGGGGCGATGCCTGCAAGCTTAAATTCTACCTTTATAGTCCTAATTCCAAAGGTGGACGATGCTCAGTCTTTCGCGGACTATAGGCCGATTGCCCTTTGTAACATCCTATACAAAGTTACATCCAAGATTATAGCTGAGCGCCTGAAAGGTATATTGAATGAACACATTTCAAGAGAACAGTTTGGCTTCCTTAAAGGGCGCTCCATTCATGAAGCGGTGGCAATTGCACAGGAGGTTTTGCATTCTGCTCATACAGAGAAGAGGAATGCCATATTGATGAAAGTTGATCTTCATAAGGTATACGATTCAATTGCCTGGTCATATATACGATTGGTTCTTATGAAGATCGGGTTATCCATTAACTCTATAAGATGGATAATGACTTGCATTTCTTCAGTGCGATATGCAATCATTATAAATGGCATACCCACAGATTTCTTCGGGGCAGAACGGGGCTTGCGGCAGGGCTGTGCGCTTTCCCCTCTGATATTTATTCTGGTCATGGACAGCTTTTCTGGTATTATGCACAGTGCGGAGCGTCGGGGGTGTATTGAGGGGTTCTCGTTCTCCAATGAAGTTTCTGTCACACATTCATTATTCGTCGACGATCTTCTGCTGTTCGGATATGTGAAGAGGAACCATTGGTTCTTCATTCATCTTATGTTCAAGCGCTTTGCGGCTGCTACTGGTCTAACTATAAACAAGGCTAAATCATTTATTTTGTATGGTAGTGGTGACAGATTGGAGCTCGAATTCATAGCAGAGTTCTCGGAGATGGAGATTAAGGTGGCTACCGATGGTTTTACATATCTTGGTTTCAGAATTAAGCCCTGCGGGTATAAGAACAGAGATTGGCAATGGATGTTGGATAAATTCAGGCGGAAGATTTTTGGCTGGACGCACAGGTGGCTTTCCCTGGGCGGGAGAGTCATTCTTACTCAAGCGGTCTTATCTCAGACGCTTGTATATTGGGCCCATTTATTTTATGTTCCTGATGGTGTTATCAAGTGTTTGAATGGCATCATGGCGAAATTCATTTGGGGGGGTGCCAACTTGCCGCACAAGATCCATCTCTGCAAAATGTCCAGGCTGTGCAGACCAAAACAACATGATGGATGGGGAATCCTCAACTCCCGGATATTCAACAATGCCCTGCTCATTAAATCCTTTTGGAAGGCTGTACGGGGCTCCGGTATTTGGCAGGAGGTAATCAAGTGTAAATACATTCGAGGGGATCTTATGAAACAGTTGCTAGCCTCTGATTTTCCCTACACTAGACATAGATCGGAGATCTGGAGAAGTTTTCAGGTTATAAGTGGCCACGTAGCGGCTCGATTGGCGTGGCAGTTTCGGGATGGGGGCGACATCCCGATTACTTATATCAACATTATAGGGCTGCCCATTGGTGTTACCCCATCTCGACTGCTCATTCACTGCTTGGCTCATAGAGGCATAAATTTCATCTCACAAACTATAAGGCAATGGTCGTTTGACTCTCCTGAGTTTAAGTCTGCGCAACAAATCGGCCTGCCGGAGTATGTTTCGGCGGAATGGGAGTGGATCAAGGACGCATTTCGGGCAGCGGGTTTCAGGTGGGCAAATGGTGGGGATTTGATTGTATGGGCCGGTAACACAAACGATGGCGCCCCAGTAGTCAAGGAGACTTATTATGATCTTAATTTGGCCACATACAGGGAACAACTGTCGGAGTCTTTTTTCATATTCTGGAAGAGGGGAATCCCGACTAAAATAGTATTATTTGGGTGGCTAGTATGGCAAGGAAGGATTCTAACGGGGGAAAATTTGTGTAAGCGGGGTTTCATGGGGCCTTTTAGGTGTAACATTTGTTGTCAGGACCTTGAATCTGTTCAGCATCTCTTCTTCAACTGTCCAATCATTTTGCAGCTATGGCGTCTTTTCTCAATACACATCATGGGCCCAGGGTGGGCTCCTTCTGATTTTATGAATGCTGCCATGGACTGGGACGGCCTGAAAGGTAAGTTTAAATCTCTGCCTTTCTTCTTCATATGGGAAGTGTGGCGGGGGAGAAACAGATTAATATTCGAGGACACACCTTTTCGGATACATCAAGTGTATTCTTTTATCCTCGGATGGCTGGAAGATCGTCCACAGTCTAGAGATCCTATAATAGATTGCTCAATTCGCAATAGACCTCATGATATACAATTCCCGGCGATCTATTTCGATGGTGCATGCGCTGAAGGTCAAATGGGGTGTGGTGCCTGGATTAAATTATCCCAGCGGGAAAGGATTCACATTCATTGGAATGCAGGTACGGGGACCAACAACAAGGCGGAATTAGTTGCTCTGTGGGGTGGTCTACGCTTGGCTGCTCTGCTACAGTTACAGGAGGTCCATATATACGGGGATTCTCAGGTGGTAATAGGATGGGTCACAAGGAATATGAATATGCAGAGGCCTGATCTTTTGGGCTGGCTACATAGGACCCAAAATCTATGGCAGTCTCTCAATTGTCCGCCTATTATGCACATCTTCAGGGAAAGCAATACTCGGGCAGATGGTCTGTCCAGAAAAGGTTTAGGAACAGAGTTTGGACTGATGCATGTTGTGCTTTTCAGAGACGGCCAAATTCACTGGCAAACTATCATCCCTATACCATAATATGGTTTCTCTCAAAGGGTCGCAATCAGAGGATCATCCGGGCTGACTGTGAATGCTCAGTTTTATATCATCTCAGCCATTTTTGCTACACAGCTTTTGTCATATTTTCTGTCTTTTTGCAGGTTAAGTTCATACAGTAGCGGGTCTGTACCATAAGGGTACCGAAGGCCTGCCATAGACAGTTTTTTCACAAACGCCTGGTCCTTGCCTTTCCTTCCAGATTGAATAGAAAAAGAAATGATCCAGTATATCTGGATAGTTTTCATGATTTTACCATTATGCTGGGCGAGACAGGGGCTTCAATTTTAGTACTATGGTCATCTCCTTTTCGTTTCCAAGGCTCGGATTGCCCCAACTGGCCACAACTAGCGACTGTGTTTTGGCTTTTAATAGACGTGCTGTTCTTATCTACTCTACAGGCGAACCTGTTTTTATCTACTCCACTGGCGTTCGATGCTTCTTTTCTACAGGGGGACCAGTTATTTCAGTACTTCAGGCAAGAGTTTTTGGTTTTCTCCCTTTACAGGCGAGCGTGATTTTTACATCAAGCGAGCGTGTCAACATTTCTCAAACGAGCGCTGTCTTTATCACTGGTGTCAGGCGAGCGTGTTTTAATTCTCTACTAGCGACCGTGACAAACAGCCTTCAGATGGAATAGTATGACCATACCGATTTCTCAATTCTTACCGGGTCTCTTTATATCGCCTCAATATCATTTTGCTTCATTACGAAATCTGTTTTAATTTCCTACAGGACCAGATGGCTCTTTTGATCAATTTCTTGTTGATTTCTTACAACGTTTGTTCATTTCTGGAGATAACTTATCATCTATGTTTATCTCCAATTCTGTTTTGCATATAAGTAATCAGCAATGGGGCCGATCTGCTCCAGCTTATGTGGCAGCCCACTTACTATATTCTCTGCTCCACTTTCTTGAGCATGCTCTTCCGGGCTTTATGATGGTTGTCTCGCTGTTTTTATCACAGCTGAGCTCATGTTGTACATGTACTGTTTTATAATAATATTATAAATCAGCGTTTTTTTCTTCTGAAAAAAAAATATACCATCATTCTTGATGATGGAGAGACATCGATCTGAAGACTTGTTACAGAAAGCTTAGGGTATTCCATCACTCCAACTAACATATAATTCAAGAAATGTGACACTGCTGATACATATAGGGTATTCCATCACTCCAAATAACATATAATAGATTTTGATGACCTGCTGGGAACAAATCCCAAAAAGCTTTTAAAAGGCCATTATAGAGATTCAAAAGTTACCAAAAACGCTATACAGAGTGGATAATGTGACAATGTGATAGCTGTTTATTTAAATCAACCCCAAAAAAATAAAAAAATGATTTAAACACCTTAGATGTAAATATTAAAAAATGTTTTTATTTTTATTTATTATAAATTTATTTATTAATTTTTTTAAATAATTATGTTTATTTATTGTGAATTTATTATTATTTTATATTGAATATATATAAATAAATTAGAAAATTTGTAATTAGGATTTAGTTTTGATTGGTTATGGGATAGTATGTTATTAGAAAATTTGTAAATTGGATTTAGCTTGAGTGGGTATGGGATGGTATGTTATTAGAAAATTTGTAAATTGGATTTAGCTTGAGTGGTTTTGGGATGATATATTATCTTTGTCATTTAAATTTTATTTTCATTAGTGGTATGTTGAGTTCACATTGAATATATTGTTGTGATGACTACAAGTTTTTATATTGACTAGTTTTGTTATCTTGAAAAACATTACTATTACTAGACTTTGTGCCCTAAAAATTTTAGAGGCTTGGGTTTTTCCCTCACCACTTTGATTTATTTTTAAAATTCATATTATTGCATCAACAGAGTCAAACATAAGTGATTTGATGTGTAAAAAATGACAAACTATTTAAGAGATAGATTTTGTTGTTTGTATTTTGTAAATAATTGATGAGATTAACGTTATTAGTTTTATTAAAAACATTTTATTTATGTAAAATATAGTTTATAAGTCAATGTAAAGTGATAGCAAGGCCACTTACATGTCTAGGGCATGCTAAAGCCTCTTGCATTTTTGACATGTGCTATGGTGAAAATAATCAAGTTTATGTTGTTTGTTAGTTTAATTTCTCTCTTATTTGCCTTTTTTTGTGTGTGTATGTTCAATGCAACACATCAATTGATTTGGTGGATCTTATTTGGTGTTATAGGCTTGTTAAACCAACATGGTTGTATTTTCCATATTGAATAATATTTTATTGTTATGTGTGTATATAGTTTGATATTAAATGAAGGCTCATTGTGCTTATTTTTTTTTAAAAAGAAAGGTGCACTAGAGTTCTATTAAAAAATAAAGCTGGGACCCAACCCAAAATCATTACATTTCTTCATAATTACCAATATTCCTTGCAAGATTTAGATTGAACATGTGGGCACAATCCAATCCCTCAAGCGATTACTCCATGATACAAAAATTTTAGTCTCGTTCCAACGATTTTTTTTTCTTTTCAAAATACTCCTAAGATCCAAATACACTTACATTCCATTTTTCACTATTTTTTAATTTAATTTTGACTCACTTTTGGTCTAGCTTGGCGAAATATTTTTTCCCCTTCCCCCACTTGAATCTAACCAACATTTTAGCTGGATCCAATGGATCACCCTTAGATGAGTGAACGTTGTTGTCTTCAAGTTTTTTCAAATCTTCCTGATGTGCCTAAAAAGTTGCTTTTCCAGCTTTATTCCCTATGCATTTAGAGGGGATAAGGATTTCACCGGAGTTCGCTGCATTCCCACTGTCATTGAATTTAGAGAGTCCTCATACACGTTTTGATTGTTTTTTGTTTATTTGATGAATATTTTTTGACAATAGCCTCTTCTTGTTTGTCCTTTGCTTCTTTCTTATCCCAAGGCTCTTCTTTGTATACCATACAATGTTCGCTTTGAGCTCCTTCCCACCATTGTTTTTTTTGAACTTCGTTATTTTGCAGATGCTTGGAAATTTTTTGATTAAATTCCCTATTTCATAACACACTTGACATCTAAATGAAGCATTTTCATAATCCAACTTATGAACCCACACATGGTGTGGAGCTGTCAGATCTATCTCAATAGGAAAACCCTTGTTGAAATCCATCTTGACACATATTTGAGCATAAGTGATTTTATAATTTTTTTTAGATTTTGGGTTGTGGCAATAAAACCTCCCTAATACATTACAAATGAAAGATAATGTTGGGAGGTTCCAAAGAAGCAGGGGAATGTTCGAGAGCCTTACCCAAACAGGAGCCATGGAGATTGACGCTGTAACCGGATCAAAGGTGGGAGACTAGCATTGCATGAAAATGTCAACATTGCCCTAGAACCAGGGTTCAACTTCACAAATATTTTGTTTATCCTCAATATTATCAAAAACCACAACATAAAAACCCCAAGCCAAAGGGTAAATATTCAGATCACGAGTCAAGAGGGGTTTCCACGTATCATAAATCCACTTAAGGATATCAGTTAATCACGATCAAAACTAATTAAATCTACAGACTAAATCGTAATATGAAAAAAAATCTTTTCACAACTAAATGCACGCTCTTTCAAAGGAACATTAAGAGCTAGAGCTTCTTAGAAAACCAAAAGAACATATCCAAATTTTAGCATGGCACTGTGCGAAACTGAGCATTGTGTTGTCGTTCCTTCAATAGAAACTAGTTTCTTCTTTGAATCACTAAATTTCACCATTGATTAGTGGGTTGCAAAAAACCTAGCCATCGCTCATCTCGAAAGCCCATAATGTTTATAAATATGTATCCCATATGTGTTTTTTAATTAAAATTTTATAGTTTGAATGAGTTGTGAGCTGCATAATGGTGTGTGTCTATGGCATACAAATTTTTTTAATGTCCTTTCACACACACAACCAAAATTTAGTAATTTATATTATCAAAAAGTTGTAAAAAAGCTAAAAAACATTATTGCAACATGTTTAATGTCCTTTGATTCCAAACAAGATGAATAAGTCCAAAACAAAATACAAAATTTACATGTTTATTGGCCATTGTTAATCTCGAAAGCCCATAGTGTTTTTAATATGTATCCCATATGTGACTTTTAATGAAAATTTTATAGTTTGAATGAGCTGTGAGTTGCATAATGGTGTGTGTCTATCGCATACAAATTTGCTTAATGTCCTTTTGCATATATATATCAAATGACATTAAACATGCTGCAATAATGTTCTCTACATTTATTACAACTTTTTGATAATATAAATTACCAATTTTTGGTTATATATATATATATATATATATATATATATATATATATATATATAACCAAAAATTGGTAATTTATATTATCAAAAATCTAGAGAACATTATTGCAACATGTTTAATGTCATTTGATGCCAAACAAGATGCATAAGTCCAAAATAAAATACAAAATTTACATATTTATTGGCAAAATTTTCTAGTAATTATTATTACTATAGATGCCCAATATTGCCAATAACTGTAAAAAACATTTATTAAATGAAATGTATGATGGCGCTTGGCATATTTCATACCTATGTTGGTTGGAATTGATTCTTGATCTCTAATATCGATATACTTAATGAGTTGGTGCTCAATATCCTCTTCCTTCAATGCTTCTTGATTTAATTTCACAGAGAGCCATTGATTAGATGATCCAAACTAAGCATCTTTGTGCAAATTTACCACCAAGTTGGTAGTCATGTTACATTCTATGTCACAGGTGGGAAGTTGATGTTTTTCTTGAAACAGTGTTAAATTTTGTAGCTTGGGAGGTACTTATGCATTGGCAGTGCCTAACATGCAAAATTGATTGAGCATATTTCACTCTCTGGACACTTGAATTATAAAATTGAAAGTGACTCTTTATATTTAATGACTAAAAAGGGACATTTTATAAATTGAGTGTAACTTTATAAAGTTGGGTCACTTAAGGGATTTAAGTGGGCCAAATGTGAAATTAAGTCATGACTTTTGATTTTGAAATGGTGAGATTTAATTTCATTCATTGATATCTTAGAGATTTTAGTCATTGATAATAAATAAAAGGAGAGAGGAAGAGGGAAGAGGCACACCATTTTTTAAGAGATTTGGAGAAGAGGAGAAAGAGAGCAAAGGAGAGAATTTTAGCAAGAGGAGATTATATGAAGAGAATGAGAGAGAAATCCATACAACTAAAAAAGGGCACAAATCCCTAGGAACAACACAAAAATTAAGGTTGGTTCAACACAAATTTTGAGGTGTTATTCAAAATTTAATGCACAAGAAGCAACATGGAAATGAGGCTTGGTACAACACATTTAATGCATAAACCATACAACTGTGGGCATAATTTTCAAGGGCTGACTAGGCATGAATTTCAATGACTATACAACATAAATTCTCGAGCAATTGGGCACGATTTCCAAGGAAGCTTGGGAACAAAAATCAAGCTAAGGAAACCTGAAATTATCGGAATACGGGCACAATTTTATTTTATTTATTTATTTATTTTATTATTTTATTATTTATTATTTTTTTGTATTTTTTTTAAATTTTAAATTTTAATTTTTTTTTAAATTTTTTTAATTTTTAATTTTTATTTATTTTTATTATTTTTAAATTAAATTAAATTTTATTTTTTCTGAATTTAACTATTCTATTAATAATACAAAAATGTTTTACAAAGAGGCACCGGCCTCGGCGGAGCTTGCCCATAGTAGCGGCATTCTTACACTGCGAAACTGGTTTAAAAATGTTTACTAGACAACCCAGACATACAAAATCTAGACTGCTAACTCATTCTAAACAAACTAAAACATGCTGCCCACGTAGGGAAAACCGGCCTTGGAACATTAACATATTATCAAAAATCTGAAGCGATGAACTAGTTATCATGAAGAGCATAGAAG
The DNA here is from genome assembly GCA_034641835.2 of Pinus albicaulis. Lineage (NCBI taxonomy): Eukaryota > Viridiplantae > Streptophyta > Pinopsida > Pinales > Pinaceae > Pinus > Pinus albicaulis. Next base: position 870,676,853 of record CM076580.1, read on the forward strand.
TAAACCCAGCCGAAAGGCTGTGTAGAAAAAAACTGCGAATTCTGACCAGATTAGGTGTCATGAGCAATGGAAGGGGGTTCCTCAACAACACAACGTCCATAAGCATACAAGTCATCTTCCTCCGCCTGCTTGTCTTCTTTGTCGCTGGAGCAGCCTCGCTTGATGTCGCCCGGGTTGTCTTCTTGGCCTATGTCCTGAGTATCACTGTAGCTAGGAGCCTTTCTCTTCAAGCCGACACTTTGTGGAGTACTTTGCTTATCGACAACACTTTTCTCCATCCCAACACCAGTTTGCTTAGCATCTGAAACGAGTGGCTCCTCCTTGAGCTCGATGGTGATGGTGGCTATGATTATAGGCCTGTTCAGAGTGCAGGGGAAACGAATTTGGGCAGTGTGGAGATGCGCAGGGATGATGATTGGAGAGGTAGGGATGTGGGGAGAGCCCATCTCAAATTGAGATTGCCCACGCCCACGACCACAACCACTTCTAGTTTCAGGATAGTGACTGGTGAAATTATCAGAGGAGGGGGACGAAGAGTCAGTAATGGATATGGAGGGTTGGCAAGTGAATTGTCCACGACGTTGCCTCTTCGGCAGCGCATACGCTGTTGAAGGTGTGACATGATTCTCTGTGCAGTGTGACGGGTTCGAACAACAGAATGACTGGGGACGGAATGGGCGTTAACAGTGGAAGTATCAGAGAACAGGGGTGGGATTTCTCGCAGAGCAGGGGAATTCACATTGGGCGAGCTGAGCCACAAATTGCAGAGGGGGCTATGTGAAATGTGAAGACCGGGCGCCAATTCAATACAACAAACAATGGAACAACTTCTCCCTGTGTTGGTTCGAGAGCTGGGCTCTGCAACAGCAGGGGAGCAACTTGAGCGCAAGGGAGGTAGAGTAGGAATGAAGCTTCTGGAGAAATCCATGCTTGTTATGGATGCTGGATGGTCTTGCCTACTGTGCTGTGTTAATGCAGCATTGTAGTTGACGGTGGGTGTATTTATGTAGAACATCGTGTGAGTATGGGTGGCGGTGTGGTGAATCCATGCGCCAACCCATATCCCCAACAACGTACAACTGTGTTTAATCACCCGCATCCAGGGGGGGAATATGGGCACAATTACTAAGGAAGATAAGTTGTATTAATTTTTTATTTGACTGCTGTAAAATTTATTTGAGAAATAAAAATTCCCCGTCTCAATCTCACTGGTTTTCACTTAGGGATTTTTACAAGGTCATTTGACCAAAAATACCTGTATCAAATTTGGGGGTTGCTTGTGTTATTCTCAACAAAAGTGAGTAGAGTAGGTTCATGTGTTTTAAGTTTGAAAATATTCATGTTTATGATAGTAGCATGAAATATGTTGGGTTGGGCATTAAACTTGGTGTGACTTCATGAACTTGAAACCTTGTTGGGCCCAAACTCAATTTTCCTATATTGTATCAAAGCCAAGTGGGCAGATTTGCTTAGGATAGAGATTAAAGTGTTGAAATTGGAAATAAGAAAGGCTTCTAATTTAATTTTCCCTTAATTAAATTAGAAGGAAATTATAATTCCACATCACATGATATGTTGTACGAGTTAACTGAGTCAGGAAGACTTAGTTATCTCAGTAAATTCGAGTTGAGGGTCAAAATGGATACATGTAGAGTTCTCCCTAAGTTTTAGGGGGTCCAGTTTCAATTTATTTTGAGTTGTAATTAGCCTAACTCACTTATTTAAGTTAAAATCAGTTTAACGAGTTCTCACCGAGAGATGAGCTAGTGATAGGTCCAGTGAATAAAATCTGATTTAATTCACATAAGTGATCAATCAAATAAATGATAATTATCTATAAATATCTGATGCATGTCAATTATAAGGAAGGCATGGTTGAGTTTGGAATTAAAGGAAAGAAATCTATCAGTTGTATAATTAGAAAATTGTACACGTCATGCATGAGGTCATCAGGACGCCTTAGATGAATTTCAAAAACAATTATTGGGAATTTCCTAATTAAAACAACCACAATTGCTTCAAGAATGTGTAAGCAAGGCTTAGCAACCCATAGTAGGAAACTGGTTTAGTATCAGACCATTCTTGTTGGGATCAGAGTGAGACAGTAAGAGATAGTGTAGAGGTTTCTCAGGAAGGAAAATACCATTGTATTGTTTCATATTCTTGACTTAATGCAATATACAGATAGCAGGGTTTTTAGCTGGGGCTTTCCCCAGATACATCTTTGTGTTGTGAGATTGAAATTCTTTCTTTTATTGTTCATGTGATTGTGCGATCGTAATTGGTTTATGCAATTTGTAGAATTGATTCAGTATTTTGTTTTAGCATATTACAAGATAAATTGAATATATTTAGATATTTATACATGGTATCATAGCAAGAATCACTATACAAGAGAATAAATAGAGTTTTTTTTGAACAAGTGAATCGAATTTGCAGATTTATTCTTCAGTACCAGTAGCAGATCAAGATGTCTTTCTTTGGATTGAGACTCGAATATTCCCTTGAGGACAATTTGAATTAAATATCATGGAAGGACATGATGGAGGTAGTGTTGGAGGAAAACATACTAAAGGAATTCATAGACAATGATATTTCCCATCACGCAAGAACAGATGCTCAACTTCTTGATTCATGGAAGAAGAATGTAGATCATATTGTCTCGAACTTCCATGGAAAGGAAACTCCATATGATATATGGAAGGCCTTAAAAAATATTTTTCAGAATAATAGCGACCACTGGACGCTGGTGTTGAAGGACAAGCTCAGAAAGATCAATATGGAGAAGGGCGACATGATTCCAAAATACTTGACGAAGTTCAATCAATTTCAAGATGAGCATGGAAGTGTTGGGGTGACAGTTGGCCAAGATTATTTGGTGAGCCTAGCACTTCTAGGCCTTCCCAAGAGTTAGAAAAACTGCTAGGACTTGGTGAATTGGAGGGAGAAGCTACCAGAGTGGGAGCGATTGTGGTACGACAAGGTACAAAAAGAGATTCGACAGAACACCATAGATGGATCCTCATCAAATATTGATGATGAGGAGAAATGTGCCTTGGCTAGAAAGGTGAAGAAAGGGAAAGGGAAGGCGTCCTCAGATTTCGACCAGGCAGGAAAGAAGCGAGACTTGTCAAAGGTAAAATGTTTCCACTGTCACGAGCTTGGACACTATGCTACAAAGTGTCTGCACAAGAAGACCGAAAAAAATCCCTCAGGAGGAGCGACAGGTGAAGCACTTGCTTCACAGTTCGAGTTGGATTTCACCCTCATCACATGCATGGTGTCATCGGTGATGTGTTCTGTGAGGTACTCAGATAGTGGAGCTTCGTTCCATATGACCGACAATAAAGAATTATTTGGTAACTTGGAGGAGAAGGATCTCCAAATGCACATCGATATGGGAGATGACAAGAGGTATAACACTGCCAACATAGGTACAATTACCTATAGAAATTTATGAATCCTTACACTTTATGCAGAAATTATTACTGTTAATATGGTTATGCTCCTCCTACTTAGACAAGTTATTAACTGAATAAATTCAAGTTGAAATCGAAGCAAAAAACATAATAGATCTCTACCAATCTAGATCTAGAACAAGTTCATGCACACATAGACAAAGTGACACAGTTATTGTTTGGTCAATTTAGTGTGTCCTAAATTGATGCATTTAATTTGTCAATCCGGGAATCGTAAGCTGATGAAGTGCGGCGCACTATATGTGCAAGATAACCTATTTCTTAACTTTTTGTAGTTTTTGGTTTTTCTAAGGTGAAATGGAAATTCTAAAATGAAAACAAGTTTGGTTATATTTGTTCAAGGAAGTGATATCCCCTATAATGATTTACCAACTTGAAACTTTAAAAGCAAATTGAAAATTATAATGACAAGACTTGAAAGAAAGTAAAAGTATCTCTGAAATGAAAAGGTGCTGCTAATCTAATCAAAACAGTAAACTAGTGAACATGAAAACCAAACTATTCTTGCTGCCAACTAATCACAAAAGAAACTATGCTTAAGGAAATTCAAAATTGCAACAAAATAAATCTAAATCAGATTACATCAATTCATTTTCTGACCCTTCATCATTAGACCGGCTATGACTTTCGGAAGTAATCATAAACAACTTGTGTAACTGATATTTAATTTGCAGAAAGTAAACTAATACTAAACCATACACTCATGATTCAATCCTATTGTCCAGGTCCGATTGTGGCTTTAGGGCTGTTCTTCCTTGACAGAGTATGATTTATTTATCTAAATTTGCAGAAAAGAAACTAATACTAAACTACACATTTCATAATGCAGTCCCTCACCATCAGTCCAGCTGTGGCTTTCGGAGGCAACTGAAGACGCTATGAGCAGCTTAATATATCTAAATTTGCAGAAAAAAAACTAATACTAAACTACACATTTCATAATGCAGTCCCTCACCATCAGTCCAGCTGTGGCTTTCGGAGGCAACTGAAGATGCTATGAGCAGCTTAATATATCTAAATTTAACTACTGAATCGGATAAGCAAAACTGAAATGTACAAAGCAAAGCCGAAATTAAACAAAAGCTGAAAAACAAATAGCGACGAACAATGTTAGTTTCATGTCGATGATCAAAATACGTAAAAATGCGAAAATTTTGTCTACCTAAAACACTGCAAAGAAAGCGTCAGTGATTAACAATCAGCAAAAACATGAAAGGCAAATGAAGCGATGCTATGGAAATGTATAAGCAGAAATGGAAACAACTACAAAACAACATATGATGGATTATGATACAATGACTTTTTAAAAGAAATGAAATGAGAAATATATACACTAATACACAGAACCTTAGCTGAGCAGGGGCCCTCTACACAGCCTTGGTAACGATCCTCAAACACGAATTAAGTTGATAACAGAGTCTTCTCACATTAAAAAGCAGTTCATTACAGAATGGTAGTGTTACGGCTCAAGGGCAACGTAATTACTACAAAGCAAACATAACAGAGTATGAACATCAACTATCAACTAACAACTAACTCCATGTGCGTATGCAAACGCTCTATATATAACAATAAACTGTAACTGTCTCCTAAAGTTCATGATGACAGAGAGCACGTAGACCACTACGGCCATGGATATAGGAGTATGGCCGTGTTGGAAAGTGAATGTACGGAAGGTGGATGCTTGAATTCAACTCCAGAACTCTGCACAGATGTCGATTTAACCTCCGCAAGCTTAGAAACGGCCGTATGGATGTTTATATGCCACGAAACAGAGTCCAACCGACATGAAACTCCATAGTTGGCTTCCCACGTGGATGGCTTTGACCCTTGAGCTTCTTTGGACGGTTTGGCCGAACCAATAGGACCTGAACCATGTCCACTCATTCCTAACTTTGCCCATGTGGCTTTCGTTTCTTGTAGACACTATAGCATATGGTGCCACAAAATAGGCTGCGGAAAGTTGCGGCGGTACGGAAAGTGGCAGTTTCCTTGAGAACATCAGACAAAATCTAGATCAAATAAGAAAACACAAAAACATAATTAAAAACCATGTTAGATGCCACTTTTGCACATGATATTGACAATTTTGGAGGTTTGGAGTGAGTGAAAAAGGTGTGGAAAAGTCAATATGGAAAAGATGCAATTAGGACTCAACATGCCCCCCTTTGTGAAGGTGTTGCATGTCCTCATGACAAAATTTTGTTGCTCTTTATTTGAGTTCTTGTGCCTTGATATGTATATTTGTCCAACCCCCTTCTCTTCTTCTTTGGTACTGCCATCATTCTGGGTTTCTTCATTAAGCACCTAAATTTGATATTCACAAGTGCTCTGCTCAATTTTTGGCATTTCCTTTTTAATTTCTTATTCTTCTTTTGCCAAATACCCAAATGTAACATAGTATTATCATGGATGATTTTGTCCAGTTTGCCTTGCTCTTTCGGTGTTTCATTTTCATTTTTGATGTGCCGATTTAAAAGCTCCAGCTCAAAAATTTCCTGTTTTAATGACTGAACTAAATCATCCTGCAATGTATGAGGCTGAATGGAAGAGGTACTTGGACCTGTGGCTGCCTTCTCCAAGGATTCTATATAGTCATATACCTCCTGCTGTTTGGGATCTACTTCCGGTGTCTTTTTCATTGGGCTGTCCCCAAAATGCTGCAAAGGAGAATTATGTTCAAAATCTGGTCGAGGAGGACTTACATCAATATTTTGTTGAGAATAAGATGGAGTATGCTCATTGTCTGATTGGGAGTGAAAGGAGTCAGGTTCACTAACTGACTGAAATGGACTATGGTCAGTTGGAGACTGTTCAGATGTCTCCTCACCCAAATCAATGAAATCAGGACCTTTAATTTGTGTTTTTCTCAATTTTCCCTTAAACCTGCTGCTTCTCCTCACATGTTGTGGTACACTACCCTTTTGTTCTTGTTTTCCTGTCTCTGCCTTCTTGGATATAGATGACCGTTTTTGAAGAAAAACTAATCTTTCAGATAGTATTTGGTGATCTTCTTCTTCAGAAGAAGGAGTTTTATGGACAACCTCAATAATTTCTTTCCCTTTTGGTATTATTGGCTTCTTAGTTTTGATTTCCTTCTTCTTCCTTTTTACCAATCTCTCTTCCCTATCAGTTTTTTTCATAGTAGTAGTAGAAGTATTTTGGATTTCATCTACTGTTCTTTTCCTTCTACTTCTTTTCGCTGTGCTAGCTGCGGGAATTTTCTGTGTAGGAGCAACTTGGGTTTCAACATTCATTTTCTTTCTTCTACTCCTTCTAATTGAACTACCTTCAGGAATTTCCTGAGGTTCTTCAAAGAAGTTTATAACTAGGAATTGTTCCCATGTATCTTTTCTTTCCTTTAGCTCCTTTTCAATCAGAATTTTTATAAGGCCGTGGTGATAAAGATGAGGCTCTACATCTCCCAAGTGTTTTTGAACAGTCACAGCCATTTTCTTTAAGCTATTGAATAGAAAATAAGGATGGTTGAGAGTTTGGTTTTCAAGAAAATTCATCAATAGCCTAGTATGGTACATGTACATAGAGCCAAAACGGCCTTCACATGTAATAAATTTCTGAACAATTAGTAGTAAAGTGGCCCATTCTTCCTTTATTGCATGCACAGGGATTCCTCGTTTAAAAACAGTGATATCCATACCTTGATTTCGTAGAATTGTTCTCCATGCCTCATCACTGATACTTTTATTTTTGAACCAACGTTCTCCTTCCTGAAGAAGCTCTGTGGCTGTTGCTATTGATGCTTCATTGACAAAAAACTTGAGGTCTCCCACTTCTGCTTCCGAGCCATCAAATGATCTTGCAAACGCTTTTGTAACTTCTCTGTGGTAACCCCTGAATTTCTGAATAAAACGCAGCCATTTAGCTTTCCTCAACATCTCTTTTGCTTGCGGAAATCCCTATATAAACTTTGGTCCTTCCGGCTCTGCCCTTAATAATTTTCCCATTTCACTTCTCTGTGCTTCACAAGTTTGCCTCTGTGAGGGTTTAAGTGGAAATGGAACGATGGAATACACAGGATCGAGCACAATACTGTGGGGATGTTATCATAAAATGGAAATGAGCACCATAAACGGAATGGAGTAAGACTGTGGGTAAATATACGGGAGTGAGAGTGAGCAAAATGAACGAAATGGAGTGAAACAGGGAGTGAGAATGAGTAGAGTGGGGTTTTGTAAACACGACAGAGACACGACAAAGAGGTTAACAAAGTATAATGCATTCGACCGCGTTTTGAATTTTGGTGGCTGTGTCATAAATATGAACACGTTTCAATCAATGATTATGAAGTTATGCGGCTTGTAAGAGTCCTTTGTCAACTCAAATACGTATCATTATCTACGGTGGGATATTTGAACATGAGTGAGAATCGGAATTTCAACGATGAAACCGTTTGTGAATAAATGAAAGAGGATAACATAGAGATCGTGGAAGGTTATGGGACTGTCAATATAATCATTGCGCGTTATGGGTAGAGCTCATAGTTTAAAATTATATAAAAATGTGTTTTTCGATACTATTTGAAATAAAATTTATTCATACCTTTGGAATCCTTGCTTTTGCCCTTGGTCTTCAACTGATTGATCTTCATTAGTGTCTTGAATGTTCCATTGATCCTCTCCTGCATTTTATTTCATAATTTATGAAAATAACAACTAACTGTACATTCTTTTTGAAAACAGAGTAGTAGTAGCTGCGGAATCTGCTTCTGGCTGCGGAAATTGGAGTCAGCTGCGGAAACAGATGTCAGCTGCGGAAACTGACACAGCTATTACTTGGCTGAAATAAAAATGAACAAATGACAGATGACCAGGTGGAAATGGTCATAAAAAGATTTTTATTGATGGAATGGATGAAATGAAGTGGAATGAAGTGAAATGAAATGAAATGAAATGAAATGAAGTGGAATGAAATGGAGTGGGTGGTGAGATGAAATGAAATGAAAAACAGATTTTTTTTGGAAAATATAGAGTGTCAGGTGTCCCTGATTTTCACCCCATATTTTCTGTATAAGACTGCCAATCAATGATTGGTTTTCAGGCCTATACCATTTTTTTCTTCTTCTTCTTTTTTTTTTTTTTTTTTAACTTGAAAAACAAAAGCTAGCTTGGTAGAGAAGAAGGATTCTTCTGTACCAGCCTGATTGCAGAACTTTCTTGAAACAAATTGACAAAATCCTCTTTAGAGAGTGGCTTATGATAAACTTTCAATCTATGGCCATTCACTAAAAGAGGAGTTTGAAACTCATCAATGGTCTTGATTCTTACAGCTCCATTGTTAAAGATCTTGTCAATCTCATATGGCCCAAGCCAATGAGTCTGAAATTTCCCTCGAAAATCTTTAAACTTGGAGTCAAATAACAATGCCCAATCTCCTTCTTGAAACTTCTTCTCTTTGATATATTTGTCATGCCATTTAGTTCTTTGATATTGAACTAGATCGGTTCTTAGAATTGCTTCTTGTCTGATCTCATCTAGCTCATTCAACTGCTCCATTCTATGCTTTTGGGCTTCTGATAAGTCCATCCCCAACTGAACTGCTATCTTGAAGGTCCTGACTTGGAACTCAATGGGGAGCAAGACTTCTTTCCCATAAACAAGTTCATAGGGAGAATGTCCTGTTGTATTCCTCCATGTAGTTCTGTAGGCCCACAAGGCTTCTGGAAGCCTTTTTGCCCAATCTCTTCTATGTAGATGAACAGTTTTGGTGATGATACTTTCAAGAACTTTGTTTGTGGACTCCACTTGACCATTTGCTTGTGGATGGTAAGGAGTAGATCTTATGTGCTTGATTTTGTATTCTTCCATCAACTTTTCCACCAAATTGGATGTGAATTGGCTCCCCTGATCTGTTACAATTTCTCTTGGAACACCAAAGCGAGTAAAAATATCCTCATAAAGAAAATGAACAACTGAATTTTCAGTAGCAGATACTAATGCTTTAGCTTCTACCCATTTAGTAACATAATCGGTGCAAACCAATATATACTTCTTTTGCTTAGATGGTGGATTAATAGGTCCAATGAAATCTAAAGCCCATTTTTCAAAGGGTTCAATGAGTACCTGTGTTTGCAATGGCATTTCATTTGAAAGGGTAGGTTTCCCTACTCTTTTGCAGCTATCACACCTTTTGACATATTGTTTTGCATCTTTGAAGAGAGAAGGCCAATAATATCCCAAGGAAAGGATTTTATAGGCCGTCCTTTTGTCCGCAAAGTATCCGCCGCATGGTTCATCATGACATGCCTTAAGAATATCAGGCATTTCATCTTCCCTGACACATCTTCTGATCACAAGATCTGGCCCTGTTTTAAACAATTCGTTAGAAATCCATGAATATTTTGAACTCTCCTGAATAATTTTTCGTTTTTCTCTTGAAATAAATGTGAAGGTAGTTTCCCTGTAACCAAATAGTTAGCAATATCTGCATACCAAGGGGTCTTAATAGTTACTGCAAACAAGTATTCATCAGGAAACTTATCTTCTACAGGAGAATCTTCTTTAGTATTCTGAATCCTAGACAAGAAATCGGCTACTGTATTCTGTTTTCCTGGTCTATCCAACACAGTAATATTGAATTCTTGCAAAAGTAAAATCCATCTTGTCACTCTGCCATTAGTAACAGGTTTGTTCATTAAATATCTAATTGCAGAATGGTCAGTATGAATAAAAGTTTCATAGCCTGTTATGTAATGTCTCAACTTATTAATTGCATGAACAACAGCTAAAAACTCTTTTTCAGTCACAGTATAGTTCAACTCTGTGGGAGTCAAATTTTTACTGGTGTAATAAATGGCATAAGGAATTAAATCTTTTTGACCCAACACGGCTCCAAGAGCTGTATCTGAAGCATCTGTAGAAATATGAAAAGGAAGTTTCCAATTTGGTCCTCTTAAGATAGGTGCTTCAGATATTCTTGTTTTCAAAGTTTCAAAAGTTGATTGACAATCAGGATCCCATTTAAATTCACAGTCTTTTGTAAGCAACTTGAAGAGTGGAGATGCTATTTTAGTGAAGTTTTCTATAAATCTTCTATAGTAACCAGTAAATCCTAGAAAACTTCTAACATCTCTTTGACAATTTGGAATAGGCAACTTGGAGATGACTTCAACTTTTGATCTGTCAACCTTAATCCCATCTTCTGAAATATGATGTCCTAAAACAATCCCTTCAGTAAACATCATAAAGCATTTTTCATGGCTTAATGAAAGGTTTGTTTCTTTACATCTTATGAGAACTTTTTCCAAATTTTCTAATGCCTCTTCAAATGAATTACTATAAACTGTAAAATCATCCATATAAACCTCTACACAATCATGGATTAGATCAGAAAAAATTCCTAGTACTGCTCTTTGGAATGTTGCTGGTGCATTACATAACCCAAAAGGAAGCATTCGGTAGGCAAAAGTTCCCCATGGACAAGTAAATGTGGTCTTATCTTGATCTTCAGGTGCTACCTGAATTTGATTATAGCCACTAAAACCATCCAAAAATGAAAAGTACTTTTTACCTGCTAATGTATCTAATACCTGATCGATAAAAGGCAAAGGCAAGTGATCCTTCAAAGTTGCTTTGTTCAATTCCCTGTAATCAATGCATACCCTCCATTTACCATTCTTTTTAGGTACTATAACCAAAGGAGAAACCCATCGGTTATCTGAAATTGGATAAATGAAGTTTACATTGAGAAGTTTTTGGAGCTCTTCTTTCACTATCTCCCTAATATTTGGATTCATCCTTCTTTGAGGTTGTCTGATTGGTCTACTGTTTTCCTCAATATAGATATGATGGATGCAAGTCTTAGGATCAATACCCTTCATGTCAGTATACTCCCATGCAAATGCAGTAGAATGTTTTTGCAAGATTCTGGTTAGTTCTTCTTGTTGTGACTTCTCTAGATGTTTGTTGATATTCAATGTCTTTTCTAGAAAAATCTCAAAAGCAGAATTACCAAACTCTTCCATAGAGTAAAGAGACATTTGTCTTGATGATAAATATTCTATGTCAGATTCCAACTGAAATTGTGTGGGGTCATATTCTGAAGTTATCTCAGAATTTTCTAATGTGTTCAGAATTTGACTATCCTCACTAATTTCAGAAATGGTAAAGACAGGTTGTATAGTGTTCTCATCATCGACCCATTCATTGTCTCCTATTTCTGTAATTGCTCTTGCGGGAGGATACAAATTGAATTTCTTTGTCAAATTACCATTAGAAATGTACATGTCTCCATATCTACAACTAATAAAAGCATCAGCTGTGGCCAGCCAAGGTCTTCCTAAGATAATTGGATGTCCTCCTAGATTATTCTTGGGAGTCAAAATCATAAAGTCTACTGAATATTCCCAAGAATCTAAGGAGACTGAAATATCTTCTAATACACCATCTGGTTTAATAACCGATCGATCTGCAAGTTGCAATAAAGTAGGTGTAAAAGAAGGTTAGGAAGTTTTAACTGTTCCATAGTCTGTCTACTCATAATGTTGATAGCAGCCCCTAAGTCAATCAATGTGTTTGGAATTTCTATCCCATTTATATGTGTCTTGACAATTGGACTTCTTGGATCTACATACTTCTACATGGTAATTTTTCCCATCATAATGTCTGCAATCTTTCCTACCAGGTGGATTCTTCTTGTGTCCTTTCGCTTCCTTCCTGGTCTTTTGAAACTCAACTCCTTTATGGTTTTTGCTAGAATAGGAATTTCTCGAATGGCTTGTAGCAATGGAATCTTGATACAAGCATTCTTCAATTCATCTAGAAAGTCATAGTTAGGCAACAAGATTTGTTTTTCCACCCCCTTATCAATTTGTAGTCTTTCCGGAAAAGGAGGTGTAGATGAAGATACAGGTTGCTCAACTATAGGAGTTGTGGATGTTAGCTTTTCTTTTTCTTTTTGAATTTTGAAGAGATTCTTCCTCAGAACCCTTATTGACTTGAAGAGAGTCCTCCTCAGAGGTATCTTGCTCTTGAATGTCTATAGAAGGTTTTTCTAAAACTCTACCAGATCTGAGTTGTACATCGTTGAGAGGAACAATCATATAGGTAGGAAATTGTTGTCCTTCTACCATATAAGTGGTTTGAGGATTCTTATTGTTAGGATTTGGCAATGGCTGAGCTGGAAGTTGATTTGTCTTCTGTTGGTATGGGAGCATGAGTTGAGGATTTGTATTTTGTTGAGAAGGTTGTTGTTGTGGAAATGGAAATGAAAGTTGTGGATTTTGGCTTGGAAATTGTGGAGCTTGTTGATTTTGAAAAGATGGAGGATATTGATAAAATTGAGCAAATCTCCCATAAGGATTTTGCATCCCTTGTACCCATGGCTGATATGAATTCTGATGTTGGGGCCAAGGTTGTTGCAAAGGATTCCAATTTGGTGGGGTTTGAAGATTCATAGGGTTATTAAACCCTTGAGATTGTTGTCCCTGCCAAGGTCTCCTTGCGACAAAACAGAGAGATTCTACTGAATTTGGATCTTCTTGAAAAACAGCTTTGAGTCCGGGGATTGAAGGACAATCCTTGATCTCATGATTTTCTGAGCAAATCATACATGTTTCTACAACTTTTGCATCCAAGGGACATTCCCTTAAAGCATGTTTCTTTCTACATTTCGGACAAAAGATGGCTAAAGCATCTGTTTCTGCTTTCTGCTTGTTTTGGATTTTAAGGGTGTCTAGTTGTTCACTAAGGCTCCCTAAGATATCAGTTTTAAACTCATCAAGCATATTACCAATCTCTACCCTACTTACTGATCCAGTTGCAGATTTTTTAGCCCTAATAAGAGAAGAATCCCTAGGCCCTTTTCCAGTTTTAGATTTTCCCCTTGAGAGATGGATACATAGTTCTGTTATATCATGAAATGGAAGTTGAGAAATGTCTCCTTTCCCCATCATGTTTAAAATGTCTATCAATTCATCTCTAATGGCTTTTAATAGGAGGGCTTTCAAGGTTTCATTATCTAAGTTGCTCATCTTTGCTCTTTTCAAGTTGTATTTAAATCTTTCAATTAAGTCTTCCAAATTTTCATCTTCTTTTTGCATCATTTTGAATACCTCATCCTTGTGATTGGTGGGCATACAATAGTCCAGGTATCTATCCAAAAATGTTTGTTTCATATCATTCCAAGTCCTGATAGATTGAGTGGCTAATCCCATGAACCATTTCAAAGCAGATCCCTTCAAAGTTGAAGGAAATAGTTTGAGTTTTTAAGAATCTTCCATATAGTCATAAGTTCGGCACACTACTTCAAACTCAAACAGAAATGTTTCAGGATCCTCACTTCGTAATCCATAAAAGTTAGGAAGAACAGATGGTGAGATATTTTTCATTGTTGCATGAGTTTCCTCATCAACTATAGGGAATCCAAGCAAATTGTCCCTATTTCTACCATTATTTCCTTCACCATTGTTATCTCCATTATCTCCTCCTCTTCTATCTCCACCTCTATTTATTACTTCCTATGCCATGATAGTTTCTTTAGAGTCCTTATGGTCCTCTAGTTCTTCTACCAAGGAAGGATGAGAGAAAGTCTCTTTGTTTTCTAAGTGGATTTTAGTAGGTGGTATAGGAGAATCCTCTAATTCAGCTGTTCTTTGACTTCCAAAAATCTTAAGGCTAGGGGTAGATGGTGGTGAATCTAGTCTATGCCTTGAAGAAGATGGAGTTGTGAAAATCAAACTCTTGGCTTTAGCTATAAACCTTCCCCTAGAATCTCTTGCTCTATGCATGTCATTTTTTTTATTTAAAAAAAAAAAAGTTGGGCTAATAATTCTCTTTCTGATCTTCCAGATCACACTAGGTGCAAGAAGAGAGCATACTTAAGAAATTACTAAACCAATAACTCTCTTTTCTGATCCTCCAGATCACACTAGGTGCAAGAGGAGAGCATACTTCAAGAAGTTATCAAGTTTTCCCTTCTTTTATGATTTTTTGTTTTTTTTTTTTAAGAAATTGGCTACCTAGTTACACTTCCCCGGCAATGGCGCCAAAATGTTTGGTCAATTTAGTGTATCCTAAATTGCTGCATTTAATTTGTCAATCCGGGAATCGTAAGCTGATGAAGTGCGGCGCACTATATGTGCAAGATAACCTATTTCTTAACTTTTTGTCGTTTTTGGTTTTTCTAAGGTGAAATGGAAATTCTAAAATGAAAAAAAGTTTGGTTATATTTGTTCAAGGAAGTGATATCCCCTATAATGATTTACCAACTTGTAACTTTAAAAAGCAATTTGAAATTTACAATGACAAGACTTGAAAGAAAGTAAAAGTGCTGCTGAAAATGAAAAGGTGCTGCTAATCTAATAAATCAAAACAGTAAACTAGTGAACATGAAAACCAAACTATTCTTGCTGCCAACTAAACACAAAAGAAACTATGCTTAATGAAATTCAAAATTGCAGCAAAATAAATCTAAATCAGATTACATCAATTCATTTTCTGATCCTTCATCATTAGACCAGCTATGATTTTCGGAAGTAATCATAAACAACTTGTGTAACTGATATTTAATTTGCAGAAAGTAAACTAATACTAAACCATACACTCATGATTCAATTCCTCGCCATCAGTCCAGCTGTGGCTTTCGGAGGCAACCGAAGATGTCATGCATGATTTAATATATCTAAATTTGCAGAAAAGAAACTAATACTAAACTACACATTTCATAATGCAGTCCCTCACCATCAGTCCAGCTGTGGCTTTCGGAGGCAACTGAGGATGCTATGAGCAGCTTAATATATCTAAATTTGCAGAAAAGAAACTAATACTAAGCTACACATTTCATAATGCAAGTCCCTCACCATCAGTCCAGCTGTGGCTTTCGGAGGCAACTGAAGACGCTATGAGCAGCTTAATATATCTAAATTTAACTACTGAATCAGATAAGCAAAAATGAAATGTACAAAGCAAGACTGAAGTTAAACAAAAGCTATGAAAAGCAAACTAGCAGCAGAACAATGTTAGTTTCATGTCATTAGTCAAAATACTATGAAAATGCCCGGGCTGTCTACCTAAAACCTGCACAAGAAAAATGATCAGTGATTAACAATCATAAAAACATGAAAGACAGAAATGAAATGGAAATTATGGAAATGTATAAACAGAAATGAAACAACTACAAAGTATGAACATATGATGGATTATGATACAATGACCTTTTAAAGAAATGAAATGAGAAATATACACTAATACACAAAACCTTAGCTGAGCAGGGGCCCTCTACACAGCCTTGGTAACGATCCTCAAACACGAATTAAGTTGAAAAACAGTCTTCTCATATTAAAAATCAGTTCATTACAGAAAGGTAGTGTTACGGCTCAAGGGCAGCGTAATCACTACAAAGCAAACTAACAGATAACAGAGTACATTCACGAACATCAACTATCAACTAACAACTAACTTTATGTGCGTATGCAAACGCTCTATATATAACAATAAACTGTAACTGTCTCCTAAAGTTCATGATGGCAGAGAGCACGTAGACCACTACGTCCACGGATATAGGAGTATGGCGGTGTTGGAAAGTGAATCTACGGAAGGTGGATGCTTGAATTCGACTCCAGAGCTCTGCACAGATGTCGATTTAACCTCCGCAGGCTTAGAAACGGCCGTATGGATCTTTATGTGCCACGAAACAGAGTCCGACCGACATGAAACTCCATGGTTGACTTCCATGTGGACGCCTTTGACCGCAGCTTCTTTGGACGAGTTTGCTTGAACCAATAGGACACGAACCATGTCCACGTCATTCCTAGCCTGCCCATGTGGCTCGTTTCCCTTGTAGACACATGTAGCATATAGTTCCACAAAATAGCTGCGGAAAGTTGCAGCAGCTGCGGAAAGTGGCAAGTTTCCGCAGCTGTATGAACAAAATCTAGATCAAATAGAAAACACAAAAAAATAATTAAAAACCATGTTAGATACCCTTTTGCACATGATATTGACAATTTTGGAGGTTTAGGTGAGTGAAAAAGGTATGGAAAAGTGTATGGAAAAGATGCAAATTCGGGACTCAACAAACACTAATGTACAAAGCATCACATCGATGATCAATCATAATAATTCTTCAGATAGAGCCCACTTCAGGGCACAACCAATTGGATTCCTTCATAATATTCTAGCTCATAGGCTCCTCTTTCCAATACTCATTGAATGATATATATAGGGCTCATTCCACATTGGCTCGAGTTTCTCGACTCCCAATTTTTCGTGGGATCGGTCGTAAGGTAGTACCAAGTCACCTTGAGCGAAAATGCGAGGATTGACAGATTTTTCATATTGAGCCTTAACTCATATTTTTTTTCCTCAGTTACGAAAGCAACAAGTATTCAGGTGTCATCAAGACGTTTTAGGTAAAGAAAATGTTCCTCTTCTGGTGAAGTACCAGGAAGTAGTTCGATGACTAGCTTCAGAGAAGGAATTTCACACTTGATCGGGAGTGTGTACTTATACAATACACCAATTGAAAAGGTGTTAATCCAGTGGCAGTATTAGTGGAAGTTAGGTAAGCCCAGAAAGCTAAGAAGAGCATGAGATGCCAAAAATTTGTTAACGACTTCAACCTAGCCATTGGCCTATGGATAATAAGGAGTGGCGCTATCGTGATGTAGCGCCAACTGAGCAACGAGCTCTGTCATCATATTATTTTGAAAATGAGAGCCATGATCAATGATAATCTCTTTTAGGACATCGAACCAAGCTATGAGATGATTAAATAGGAAATGTGGTGCAGTTAGACCTTCATTATTGTGTGTAGGCATCGCTTCAACCCATTTAATGAAATAATCAACAACAATGATAATATAACCATGCCCCCCTAACTAAGCGAGGATTACAGGTCATAAAATATATGCTTCATTTCGCAAATGGTCTAGTGGTTACAACTGGGTGCAATGGTGAGTCTAGGGCACATTCTTTTCGAGACTAGATTTGGCAGTCATGGAATTTTCAGACTAAAACAATCAAATATTTCAAGATAAACCACCAAAAATATCTTGCAAGAAGTATTTTTTGGGTAGTATCATAACCAGACATGTGACCACCATAGGGCCCAGAGTGGAAATCATTGGGAACTTTCTCAGCTTCCTCAAGATTCAAACATCGATGGAGGATGGAGTCAACACTAGTGTGATATAAAGTGTCGCCAATGATACGGTAGGTTTGGGACTAGTAACGAATCTGTTGTCGCTTAGAGTGTGATAGCTCTGGCCAATTTTTTTTTTTTTAGAGATAGATTATGATGTATCCATACCATTTATTAAGAGTAATGATAAGAAAAAGTGGTTCATATGGAATCAACTCTTCAGAAGGAGTGGGATCAACTACGGTGGGAAGGTCACAAATCAACTCAGAAAAAACAAGGGATTTCATAGACATAACAGTAGTGAACTCTAAGTCAAACTCCTGAAGGATGAAAATAAATTTCTATTACTCTCCCCCAAGCAAATAATGCGTGAGAATGTAATTCACGGGGTTACAATCAGAAATCACCAAAGTTCTATGCAGGAGAATGTAATGACAAAAACGTTTAGCAACATAGACAGTAGCTAGTAGAAGTTTCACTACATGAGCATAGTGGGTCTCAGCATCAAAGAGATTGCAGCTTAAGTAGTACACTACATGCTCTTGACCATCTTCATCATCCTGAACCAGCACCATACCGATAGTGTTGTCTCTGGCAACCAAATACAGGAAGTAATCGCAGTGATAATTAGGAGGATGCAGTGGAGGAGCACTGATGAGGGCTTGTTTCAAAGTATCGAAAGAGCTTTGGGAAATTTCATCCTAAATGAATGTGATTCCCTTTTTCAATAAGTGAGTAAAACCTTTGAGAAACTCAACATAATTCAATGTAGAGGAAATTATCTTTCCCTTGCAAGCTTTACAGTTGATGAACATAAGAGGGAGGATGAAAATTGATGATTTCATCTAATTTAAGAGGATCGATGTGAATTCCTTCTTTGGACTCCACGAAATGCAAGATTTGACTACATTCGATGCAAAATACACACTTATGAGGGTTCAACCTGATATTATACTGCTGACGATGAAGAAATATGGCTCTAAGGTGTTTCGGGTGATCTCGGCGTTTCACAGAATGAGCAAGAAGGTTGTCGAGGTATGGTTGAACTATGTGCTTGATGTCATGAAAATAATATGACATAGTTCGCTGGAAGATGGCCCTGAAATTATTTAAGCCGAAAGGGAGATTTTTGTAGGAAAATTTTCCCCATGGATAGATACATGCGATTTTGTGTTGATCAATGGGAGCAATGTTGATTTGGCTATAGCCAAAAAAAGTTGTCCATAAAGGAAAAAATATCACTCCCAGTGCACTCGTCAATGATTTGGTCGATAAAGGGAGTGGGTTAATTATCCTTAGGAAACACTCGATTGATATCACAGTAATCAATGCAAAGACAGATGTTTCCTTGTTTCTTAGTAACAGGAACAATATTGGATACCCAATCTATCAATGGTATGGGATAAATAAAACTTGATTTGAGAAGTTTTTCAACTTCATCCTTTATGGTAGTGGCCTTTCTTGGGTGCACAGGATGAAGTCGTTGGTGAACAAGCTTTGACTATGGATAGGTAGGGATTTCATGCATTAAAATATTTCGATCAATGCCATACATATCTTCATATGACCACGCGAAGACATCACAGAATTCCTGGAAAAGATCGGTGTAGATCTTGATCTTGTCAGGAGAACAAGATGAACAAATGTGAAAATTCTCAATGATCCCTAGTTTGACATATATGTCAATTAGAATGGTTGGAGTAATATTTCCAATATTCCCTTCTGCCAACACTTCATTAATAAAGATGGGGTTCTGAAATTGGCCAGTCGGTACAGACGAAGCATGGGATTCTATATAGGTAGAGATGTCACCTAGGGTTTGGATAAATGAGAAATGATGATTTACATCATCCCATGGGGTTTCTAAAATATAAATTACCTCCACGATACTTTCATCATTGTGGAAAGTCTCATTCAAGGGATCATCAAATTCCTAAGAACCAAGCCAAGGAGACTGTGCATAAGTGTCCAGAGAAAAAACCAATTGATTGTTGGTTTTAGATACAACGTCAGAAGCTAGAAGAATACTCTGATACATTTGTTTAGCAGGACTGAAAGGCATAAGGTTTTATGAAAACAACTTCAAAAATAGAATAAAAGAGAGATCAACACCTTAGAAATAAGCCACTTCAAGGGGGAAACCTCCTTTACATTACATAAATGAAAAAATTTTGGATGATACAAATGAAAACCTCCTTCTATATATAGGATTCCATGGGGTCACAATATAATCCTAGAAAATCTAACAATAATACTGTAAGGGCACAATAATAACAATATTGGCGTTACAGGGGTACAACAATAACAATAAGGGGGTTACACTAACAATAATAAGGGACTACACTAGTAATATAGGGACCTAACATGCCCCTATCCTTTAAAAAAGTGTTTTCCTCAACGCTTGAGTAGATCTGGATGCTTTTCTATAAAATTATCCTCCTCCCATGTAGAATCTTTAGTGGGTATATTCTTGAATTTGATGAGATACTCTGAAATTGATCAATTCCATAGTTTTCGATTTCTTGTTTCCGTGACTGCTTCAAGTTCCAACATGATTTTTCCTTCCTCATCAAGTTATGGAAATATTGTTTAAACTGGAAGTTTGTCACCTATAACCTTCTTTACGCATGAAACATGGAAAACTAGATGCACTCGCGAAGAAGCAGGAAGCTCCAATTTGTATGCCATAGTACCAATATTTTGCAACACCTTGTAAGGACAATATTACTTTGGTGATAATTTATTATCCTTCTTAGCTTTCTTGAGGGGCATTTGTTTGTATGGTTGTAGTCATAAAAGTACCTAGTCTCCTACATCAAAACTTATCTCACTATGATGTTGATCTGCCTGTTGTTTCATTCGATTTTGTGCAAAATTTAGGTTATCCTTTAAGAGTTGGAGAACTTCTTGTTGATGATCGATGTGATATTCCACTACTTGAACCTTAAATTTTTCTCTTATAGATGATGTGATGGATGGCGGATGCTATCCATAAAGTTCCATAAATGCAGTCATTTTTCTTGCAGTATGAAAGGAAGTGTTATACCACCATTCAGTGAGAGGTAACCACTTTACCCATTATGTTTTCTTATCATATACAAAACAAAGAAGATATCCTTCCAAACATTTATTCACTATCTCAGCTTGACCATAGTATTGAGGATGATAGGATGAAATATGAGCTAGTTGAGTACCCAAACAAGAAAATAATTCCATACAAAAATTTCCAATATAAATGGGATCTTTGTCACTTACAATAATCTTTGGGTTTCCATGTAGATTTTGAATTGTCTCCATAAATGTAGTAGCAACTGTACTTGATTTAAATTAATGAAGTAATGCAAAAAAGTGTGAATACTTGGTAATTATATCGACTAACACCATGATGACACTCTTTCATTCAGAATTAGGTAAACCTGTGATAAAACCCATTGAAATTTCCTCCCAGCATTGACTTGGAAAGGATAAAGGTTGTAGAAGACTCGGGGTCTCAATTGTCTCAAATTTGTTTGGCTGGAAAACCACACATTCTGCCACAAACTCTTTAGTATTAGATTCAAGGCCATCCTAAAAAAAAATTCTTCACCCTGTGGTAAGTTTTGAAAAATCCTGAGTGTCCTCCTAAATCAAAAGTTTGAAATTCCAAAAGAATATTTTGTTTTAGTTGGGAATTCTTACAAATATATAAGCAATGTTTGTACCATAAGGAATCATTTTTCCAACATACTGTATCAGATGTACTAGTATCTTGCTGCAATTTTTGAATGAGTGTCCACACTTCTTCATCCTTCTTCAATTCATCCCTTGCTTCAGTTATCCAATATGGTTGGATAATAGAAATGGCACAAAGAAATTCTTCCACCTCTTCATCCTTTCCTGAGAGTGCATCTGCAACAAAATTTAGCTTCCCTTTTTTGTAGATGATTTCAAATTCATTACCCAACATCTTTGTGACCCATTTTTGTTGCTCTTATGAATGTAGTCTTTGTTCCAAAAATTGTTTAAGAATATAATGATTAGTTTTTACCTTGAAGTGTCTTTCCATTAGGCAAGGTCACCATTTCTTTAGTGCATGTAGTATTTCCAACATTTCCTTCTCATAAATAGCTTTCTGTAAATACTTTCCTTTGATTGGATGACTTTCAAAAGCAATGGGTCTTCCTTCTTTCATTAAAAAAACACCAATTCCATTTCCTAAGGCATCGCATTCCACAATAAAGGTTTTTGTGAATTCTGGCATAGCTAAGACTGGTGCTAGGAAAATTGCCTCTTTAAGATGTTCAAAGGCCTTAGTTTCTTCAAGAGTCCATGAAATTTCATCTTTATTCAATAATTTTGTTAGGTACCTATATTACTAGTGTAGTCCCTTATTGTTGAGATTTATCAATTAGCTAAAGAAGGTGTTGCTCTTTGTATCCTCATAATGTGCTATCATTTCCTCCGTAAAAGTTTACCAAGTGAAATTTTTTTTATGGGAGCAAAGCCATTGATACCATACAAATGTATTTTGTTCTAAATGTAAAGTTGCAGCGCGTACCTTTTGTGTGTTTTTCACATTATTGAGATCAAAATATTGCTCCATTTTTAGTATCCATGTTACGAGATCTTTGCCATAAAAATTCCTCATATCCATATTTGGAATATGCTGGTTCTTCCATCCAACATTAAATTTTATGAAATCATGATTAACATTTATTTTGTTCTCATCATGAGTTTCCTCTACTATCTTTTTGCCATTTGGAAACATTTCCTGTATCAAATTTGTGAAACCTTCAATTTCACCCATCTTAGCTTCCATGCAAGCTTTCATTCCATCCATCTTAGCTTCCATGCCTTTCTTCAAACCATCCATATTAGCTTCCACGCCTTTCTTCAAAACTTCCATTTCATTTAAATTTGGTGCACTTGCTCTTGTAATTTTGATATGTCATGTTGCACTTCTTCATCTTCATGAGTCATAGTAGAGCCCTATGAAGGCTTAATGAGTGTTAAATTATTCTTAGGGGGAATTTTAGAACTTAATACTGATATCTTCTCTACAATATTCCCTTGGAATTAATTTACACTAATTTTTCAAACAATACTTATGCAATTCGAAAAACAAATACACACCTTTTTATTTCTTTTGAGGATCTCAATATTGAAACTGAATTATCTGTGTGATTTTGGATCTTCAATATCTAAATTTCAGTCATGTAGTAGCCCTTGGAATATTCTTTCCAATGCCATAGGTCTAACCTAATGTGGGTTCTTCAAGGAAACTTTATGCCTAATATCTCACAGTGACCTAATTATGGACTGGTTCAGTAGAGGGAACTTGGATGGCGTTGCCACATGTCAATGTTTCCTCCTTCAGCTCTGAAATTTATGCACAGGAAACTAAATTCCATGTACTTGTGGAAAATTTTTACATAATTCCAATCGGATGCTTAGAGAGAGAGTTATGATGATTTTCCCATGGTCACCTATTTGAGATGAAATTGGGGAGCCTAAAAAAACCCTAATTTCTTCATATCATATCTCTGAAACTATTGCGCACCAAGATCTAAAATGTTTACATGATGTTCCTCATCAATAATCATCATTTCCTTGCCTCTACATGTGTTAAATTTTAAAGAATAAATCATAGTTAGGGTTTTTAAATGCATTTATCACCTCTATCATATTTTGGCATGAAAACACTACAAATCAATTTCAGTTTATATTACTTACTCTAAATCACACTAAAATTACTTTCCCTAACCCTTTCCCACTACATATTTACCCTATTTCATCATTTTCTGACTAAACCCTAGGCTTACACTACAATTTTATAGAAGGACAACGTTTTTGTTTTTTGAGACCTTTCCCATTGTTCATTCCAACCAATTTCACTCCCATTACCTTTCCAACACCCTTCCCTATACCTCTAATTTTTCTTAAGAATTTAGAGAGGCCTTTTCCCCTTCATCCCCTTTCATAAAACAAAAACTGCTAAAATCCTCCGTTTTTCGGTGTAACCAAGAAAATATTGTTAAAATGGATACTATGAGCAGTGATACAGAGAATAAGACCTATAATTAAGGGTGAAAAGTTGGTAGGTTTGATCTACTACATACCAAGGAAATAATGGCATCTCCTTTCATCAGAAAAGCATTTAAAGATGTTGGTTGTTTAGGTTTTTGCAAAAAAGTTCAAGAAGTGGGTTACCATGCTAAGCTTACTAGTTTTTTTGCTACTTCACTCAAGAAGGATCAAGATGTAATTTCATGGGTGAAGTTCATTATATAAACAAAAAGCATTTCATCGGCCACAAGGATCCCTAGTAAGGGGTAAATTTTGTTAAAGAAATCACAGCTAGATCTTTAGAGCTATAAACCCTTCTTGAAATCATAATACAGGGCAGCTCCTACACATGTTTTTCCCATGAGACATTTATTGGAAAGACACATACCATTGATGAAGATTATTATGAAATACTTCACATGTGAAGTCAGGTTCTCCACTATGTATCAATAACATGTTAGGATTTTATTACATTTCACAACCATGAAACCAATGAATTTATCCTACTTCCCATGTAAGAGCCTCACTAAAATGGATGAAAAGGTTCAAAGTAAGGGAGAGGACCATCATACCAATATATTTCATCATTGTTTGATAAAAATTATTGTCTTACACCAACTTGAAGAGAAGAATAACACTTGGGAAACCTTCTTTCAATCTAGTGTTTTTTTTCCTTTTTCTAGTCATCCAACTAGCCAAGGTACAACATCAGCTACGCCATCAATGCCGTCCTCAACCAGAAAAGTTTCACTCAAGAAGGCATCTATGGCTGAGATGACTCTCATATTACAGAGGTAGGATTCTTTTGTTTGCTCCAAACATTGTGGAAGGGGCCAAGCCTACATCACCAGACAAAAATCATCATCACAACATGAAGAGCCCATTCATTCTGATGCTGACATGGAAAATTTGGAGATGGGTGAAGAACACAAATCCATAGAACATGTAATCGTGGAGAAAGATGTTAAGATTAGAGACCTTAGGAACAATTTTTCCAAGAGAAACTTAATGATTTCATTCCTTGAGCAGGAAAACATGCAATTGAAACTAAACCAACTGCTTTTGAATAGGCATAAGTCTGATGCTAGCAATAAAGATGTAAATGGAAAAGTAGTAGTTGATATTGATGCTTCTCATGAGCATGAAAAATAGGTTAGAAAGAAGAGGCCAATAACTAGAGGCCTAAAAAGGGCATTGCAACAACAAAAAGAAGCATCTCCACCACAAACACACATGTCAGTGGATGAGCTTATCTCGAGGG
This sequence comes from Pinus albicaulis, assembly GCA_034641835.2. Classification (NCBI taxonomy): domain Eukaryota; kingdom Viridiplantae; phylum Streptophyta; class Pinopsida; order Pinales; family Pinaceae; genus Pinus; species Pinus albicaulis. The sequence goes on from CM076580.1 coordinate 870,701,735, forward strand.
AAATTGAACAAGACGAGGTGTATTGGCAAGATAGAGTCAATGGACAATTGGAAAATCTCCTGAAGAGGTCCAAAAGAGACAAAAATTTGAAAAGACACATGGTTGCTCATTATTATTCTTAGTATGAATCTTTCGTCGGAAAATATAACTTTAGGTACGCATAACTAGTAGCCCTAACATCAAGTATCGCTACCAATATCTTTAAGTCTGTAGTTAGTTGATCCAAATAATGCTGCACAAATCTAGATCTAAGCATAAAATACATTAAGCAGTAAAAATAAAATATGGCTCCATGCATCCAATAGATAAGACAAGAACAATGTTTTTGAAAGAATTTTTTATATTAAAAGGGGGCACCTGAGAGGAAAACAAGAAAGGTGTTTTTTGGTTCTCCTCAATGGGATGGGTTCTTGAAAGTCCTCAGCGTTTCAGATCTAAAATTTCTCTCTCTTGTTGGTGTAGAAAACTCAGACAAACATAAAACTCAATGGGAGCTCACAAGGAAAAAAATGCAGAATGTGACCAAGAGTATAGATCCAAAGTGATCTAATGCAATGAAAGGTGACTAATGAATGGGGAAAACCCTTCTATTTATAACAAAATATTAGGGTGGTCTAGAACTTGGTGCATGAATAAAATATTATTAATCAAATTCTAGAACCACCCTTTAGGAATATTTTATTATATTTGCTGGAGGGAAAAGGATTTTTGACTTGGGTCAATTCCATTATTTATAAATAATAAACAAATAAATGATTTATTTACTATTTTAAGGAAATGGTGGGAATATAATTAAATAAATAATTATTTATAAATGATTTAGTCAAATTTAACTAGGAATATTATTTAAATAGGATTTAAATAAATTATTCCTAGGAAATAATCAGATAAATAAGGATTTATTTAATTGATTTCCTTGTTTTGGGTTAAATATGACCAGGAAATATAAAAAAATATATATTTTCTTATTATTTCCTTTTGGGGTTTCCTGTTTAGACCATAAACAACTTAATAAAGGTGTTTTACTAAGTTATTTCACATAGTGAAAGCAATTTTACTTAGGGTAAAATTGGTCTTACATGGTGTACTTGGGTTCATCTAATGATAGTAGGTTAGATGACCAAAAAATGGTGTAACAGATTTCCCCCAACGTACGAGTGTTAGGAGCAAATCGCATGACCGAAGTACATTGTAAGAACTCAATCACTAGACATCAAAAGGGAAGTCAGAGAGATAGATGTAAGGTAGTCTAATGTGCTAAAGGACTAGACCCTGAGGAGACGAGAATTACCGATGCAAAAAGTCTCTAGTTTATGAAGTGGTACTTGTGCTAAAGGCGGCGGGGGAGGCATACCTATGCCTGTCAAGACAAAGTACAAAAGAATAGTATGTCCAGTAAACAAGGAACCGAACTATAAAGTACATGCTAGCATAAATACGAGCCAGGAAAATAGAATGATGAATCCCAAATACATGTTGTGCCTGGAATAATAGCCATGAATTATACAATAATATTTTAGTACATGAGATACAAATACAACCCAAATTCCCCCTATACACAGGGAAGGGCTCGCAAAATCTGACTGATGCAAATTGAAAAGGCGTTGCAAGCGGCTGAGGCCGAAATCATAAAATGTAAGGAGCTGCATCAAAGGCTGAAATGAAGAAGTCATCCGGACATATGGGGGGCTACCTGCAGGGCCACCCCCTCATGAGGGTTAGGACATCTCACACACACCCCGGAATCACCAATAGCTGCTGCTGCATCACTGGACCATCAAGTATACGGATCACGATCATGCTAAAAGGAGCTTGAACCAAGGTACACTGCCCTCTAAACCTGGCTTCTGGAATAAATGAGTTGATGTCAATAGAAGGAGGTTTGCCATAGGTGAGGCAATAAGGAATCCTCAACTAAGGCACGAGAGAAAATAGTAGAGTGACTAACAGACGGACACTAATGATGATGATGAAATGGTGGATACTGAGTAGCGGGTGGACGCCTTCCCTTGTTAGAGCATAAAGGGCATGAATGGCTTGGAAGCGACTGACATAATATCATGAGGGATAGGGGACAATGGTACTGAAGGCCATAAAGTGCAACACGAGAGAGGGACCAAGCAATGAAGAATGTAGGACGATAGCGGGATAGACTCCATGACTTGCGATGATGACTCAAGTCGGATGCTCTAAACAAGGGCGACTCGATGGTGCTACCACACAGTAAAGGTCCAATGGGGGACCATAAAAAACATGAGTACAATATGGTATCTCATGATGAAAATCAACACGAACAAAGACAAGTAAGGAGGAAAAGTGGTGCCCCAAGTACAAGTGTTGTAGGTGAGGAAATTCGATTTGGAGGAGAGTTGAATAGAACCTTCGTGGAAAAAATGGGTCCTGGTTCATTATGAAAATATGAAAAACTAATAGATACCCATTTGAGTGCTCTGTGGGAGCTTTCCAACAGTGTAGATGTTGTGTCAAACAGGGCTACGGTTTGGTCACAGCAGGCGAAAGAAAAAGCAGGGGTTTTTCTTCTAATAAGGCATTTTCCCTCCAAATTCATTCATTTGCTTGTGTAGCTATGGTAAATGTGGAGAGGAGAGAAGGCCCTAAATCTTGTGGCGATCGTAGCGGACAAATCGACCATTGGAATCGAGATCCGTTAGTTGCAGGTAAGAGGCCTAATCCTACTCTTTGTTTTTCATGGATTAAAAATTCAGATTAGGATTTGAAATCTCAGTAACAGCCCCTACCTCATCCTTATGGTGAGGTTTCACTTTTTGGGGAAAAAATTGTGACCTGGGACGTAGGTTTGGGCCTAAAAATTGCGACCTGGCCTAGGAGTTGGCCAAAAAGTGCGACCTGTCAAATGGAGGTGGTTTTAATTTTGTTGTGATCCGAGATTCAATTTTTATGTAATTGAACATAGTTGTACCTATCTGTAGACTGACAAAGATGATGGTTTTTTGTAGATATGGTAGATATACGTATCAAGTGGAGAGAGAGAGACCTAGGTACATTACGGATGGAAATCCAAGCGGATCAAGGTGTCTATCGTGCATTGGCCAAGTATGGGGTTCTGAAATTTGTGGAGAACCCCTTGATGAGAGCTGCGGAGCCCTTGTTGGCCCGGATTATCAGTTATTGGGATCCAGATCATGAGGTTTTTATAGTGTAGGGGCACAAGATTGAGCTGACAGTCCAGTATCTATATTTCCTGACTGGTCTCCCACCATTAGGGATGGTGGGAAATATACAACCAGTGTTACCGCATGGGCATAAAATCATGGAGTTCATAGAGCGACATTGTCGACCAGGTGTCTGATTCAAAGGGACTCAGATATTGATTGGGGATCTAGAGAGGTTGGAGACCCGGGTAGTGGTGGCAGCTATGTTGCATATTTTGGGTAGCTAGGTGCTCCATCACATCACTGGAGGGCAGATGACGATAGTAGAAAGTTTTTTGAGTGGGACCTACTATGGGTGGGCCCAGATGATGTTGGTGTCATTGAAATGACAGTTTTCGTTGTGTAAGTGGCAAGTGAACCATGATTGTGCATATGGGACTGTATTGTGCTCCTTTTTTGAGAAGATCCTGACCTTGTGACCTCGTGTACAGCTACCTGATGGGGGTCTGAGAGAACCCAGGATGCGTCGATGGTGATGACTACTGTGTAGATGAGGGGTAGGGGAGGTCAGATGGGTGTTCCGACCAGAGTTCTTCGCCCATTGGGATCAGATGCCATTGTACATAGATTACTATCCCTATAGTGGGATGAGTTATTGGGGAGATCCAGACTTGTCGCTTCCACCTGGTTGGGTATAGGGGCCTGATGGTAAGTGAAAAGTAACTAATTTGGTATGTGCATGTTAAATTTTGTGAATAGTATTGATGGTACTAATCCTTATACTTTTTTGGAATGCAGATATAGCTCCGGTGAAACTGACCGGATATATGGGATGACCTGCAGCAGCCAGAACTACAAGTGATAGTGGAACGAGGATGGCCCAAAACAAGGATATGGCCGCTCTTGTGGAGTACATTCGTCGTAGATGTGAGGGGTTGCTGACCGGTGTGTCAGAGCAGGGTTGGCAGGATTTAGACGACCAGTACATAGAGCTATGTATTGGGCTACCCTCGGAATGGCGAGGTATCATGTGACACATGGTGATGGCTGGTTAGACTATGTGTGATCTACGAGTTGTGATAGTAGAGCCATTGGCTCGGGATTCTCCAGAGAGTGATTAGATGTAGGGCAGGTGGTGCTCCCTAGTGTGTATGTAGGGGCAAGTGGTGCCCCCCAGTTTTTTGAGTTTTGTTTTTTGTAACATGCTATGGGCATGTGATATATTTCAGAGTATATGGACTCTAAAAACATGTTATATGATATATATTATGTATATGCATTGTGTTGATGGTTTAAAATGTTATTGTCTTGTGTGTGATAAATTCCAGTCTAGAACATGATTTGCAATTCTATCTATGTAGTGATTTTGATTTCTAGGGACATGGTTGAAAGTAATGAATCTAAAGTCACGTATCAAAAGTTTCACTCATAAATATTGTCTAAACAGGATAGGGTTATGCACACGATAGACACCACAGAGTTGTAAAACAAGAAGCATGGAATCTAAATGAACGTGCAGATGGAGGATGCGATGGGATAGGGCATCGGCTAAGACACCACGTACTGCACCATATTCGGCCTGATTATTGGTGGCATTACCAATGCAGACCCCATTCGAAAGAAAGAGGGTATGCAAGGGAGTAAAGATGGCCCAGGCGGCCGAAGAGAGATTCTAGGAGTAGCAACTTGCCCCATCAGCATAGCCAATATAATGTGTGGACGAGGGGTCTGGCGAAATAGTGTCACAAGACAAAAAATGGGAGGAAGGAGAAGAATGAGGGCAACGTGAGTATAGGGTAGACATCAAATGACTACTATGGGAGGGAGTAGTCTGGGTAGGATAGCTAGGACTCATAGATCGACTAGAGGGTGATGAATGAGAACTACGGGAGGAAAAGTGGGAGCTCATGCTGCGAAGGACATCATAGATATGGATGGTATCCTCCTGGTGATGGGAGGAAAGGGAGAGGTTGAGGAAACCACATGATGCGGCAAAGCTACCTAAATCATTAGCATGGGAAGAAAGGCGCACATACGGATCGTCACGGGGGATGACGGAAGAATAAGTCAAAAGATGGTCAAAGCATGTAGAGCCCAAGAATGTTGTTGAAGGGGAATCAAGCAAAACAGATGGAGTGGATTCGGAGGAAATGTTCTCCAAGGGTCGTGCGGATGATGATAGGTATAGGAGGGTGGCAGCAGGTTCCAACATCTCAACATTGGGGGGAGGAATTTCAATGGTAGTGGGGGGATCCTCGAGTAAGCCTGACGCATACTGAGCAAGGATGGGAGAGGTGGATTGATTTTGTTCGACCTCGTACTTGTGAATTACTTCTAAATAGGCTCGGTAATGCGTGAGGTGAGGAAAATGGTGAGAATAATGGCCATGGACACCACACAGAGCACAAGTTTTGTTGGTGTGAAGATTCTTTAGGTTCTTGGCTGCGAACGAGGAAGAAATAGAGGTTTTAGGGACCGTAGATTCAGAGAATGCGACCTTAACCATGGGTTGGATACGGGGCAACTCAGGACAAGTATGGGTGGCATGACCGACACCATCACAAAAGGCACAAGGCTTGGCGGGTGGAGGATGGGTAGGGTCAGGTGCGTTGGCCTTGTCTTTAGATGCCCCCTTGCGAGCTTTTCATTTCTTTCCCGTAGCTGTCACAGCAAGAGAAGGGTCCTGTTGAGGAGCGGGTGCTACTGTAGCGACGGAAGCAGCTATGGGAACTAGTTGAACTGGTGTCAAGGCAAGGTATGGTTTGGGTTTACCTGGTGGGGTAGCAGCTGAAGGGTCAAGGTACCAGACCGGAATACCCAGGGTCAAATTAGGGAGGGAAAGGGTGGCCATGATGGGGACTGAATAGACTCCGGGAAGGGGAGCAAGGAAGGGTATCTGACCAGTGGGGTAATGGCCAGGAGGGACGGTGCCAAGATGGTTAATGCTTGGGGGAACCGACCCAGGAGGGTAGAGAGGCTCATGGGTACCAGCTGTAGGGGAAGGGCCAGCGGGAAGAGGTCCAGTTGGTGGTGGCGAAGGGCTAGGAGCAGGTAGCGGCGGGCAAGTTTGAGGTTGCTGACTATCCGAAGCGAGCTGTGTGAGGTCGGCCCGAGATGATCACATCATGCAAAAATTTGCTGAGCTGGGATCCGAGACAAGAGGAGAAGGAAGACCAGGGAATGTTCCAAGCAAGGAGGAGTCTTTGTAGACACCAGGGGAGACACTAGTCAAAGAATCAATGGTTGGCTTATTGGCTACAGAAGAGATGATCGACTCAGGGGAAGACTGAGATTTTGGCTCATGATATGTCAACTGGTCAATTGTGACTATCTTTCCATTATGAGGGAAAAAAATCTTATGGTGGACTGTGGATGGGACAACAGATATGGCATAGGTGTAACTACGCCCCAAAATAATTTTATAGTCAAGAGGGGCATCGATAACTTCAATGTCGACACAAACAATATTTCCTGCAAGGGTGATGGGACAGTTACAGAAAAGGGCGATCGGCTGGGAGGCATGGCCATCCCACACACGAAGGGTGATTGTGGAAGGGGCCAAATCAGGAGATCCAAGTTCTTTCCAAACCGAAGTAGACATCACATAGGTAGATTCCCCCTCATCAATAATACACCGAGTGACATTGGCATTTCGAATTTTGACTGGGATTTGGAAAGAAAAAGACACAGGAAGGGGGGGAAGGTATGACTGATGGGTGTCAAAAACAATCAATTGGTCATCAGCAGGATCTATAGCACCCACGGTAGATAGTAGAGCCTTCTTTTGATAAGGACATGATTGGAGGAGTTCCAGTGTTGAAATGGAAACAGGAGATTGTGCCAGATCATCTACTATGCTATATGAATGGGCAACCCGACCAGAGGCAGCATTTCGACATAATGGGCCCTTAGCAATCTTGGTATGAACCTCAGCTTTGGGCGGAGGGTTTTGAAAGGGACCATTAGGTGTCGACAGAGGCTCTGTAGGACCTGAAGATGAGGACTCGGGGACAGACGGAGTGGGAGGCATGGAGTACTGAAGAGACCAAGTTTGAAGGTTAAGGTCGACGGTGAGAGGTTGGTCAGAGGCCATTGTGAGAATCTAGTAATCGGAGGAACCAAAAGGGGAAGGTTGATTGGCCACAAATCCTTGTTGAGGGAAAGGATCAGTAAACACAATGAGTTGAGAAGTAGCTGTATTAGGAGGGACAGTAGGGGAGGAATGTTGTCCTCGCACTATGGCCTGAGACTCCCACATCTGTTGCATCTGTGGTAATAGGGGACAATTGTGAGTGTAATTACCATAAACACCGCAACATGAACATGGCTTATTGGTGCGAAGAGGCCTTTCTGGCTTGGGCTAAGATCCCTGTGGCTGGTTAGCAGTGTTAGAATCAATTCTTAGAGGATTGGGTCCACGATTACTAGAGGTATATTGATTTCCTTTCCTCTTTCTTTCAGAAGGAAGAGAATTAGTCGCACCTTGTTGCGCAAAGACTTGCCTACTGGGGGGTAGTAAGTGCGACTGTGGACGTTGAGAAGGCAAGGGAGGGAGAGGTCCAAATGCTTGAGGAGATGGGACACTAGGTTGTGGGTAATGATAAGGGTTAGGATGGGCAACATTGAGGTAAGCAAAAAGGTGGGCAAAAGGAGGAGGCATGGCATATCCTGGATACATGCTACCTGGAGGGGGAAAAGTGTTGGAGGTGCTGGCCCCTCTTGGAGGGAAACCATAGCCCATAAGAGGTTGAGTGGTGGCATGTGAAAGAGCTCCAACGATACCGTCGACAGAGTGAGATGCCCCTGGGGAGTTAGCGCCACCGGGTTTGGGGAGGTTAGGAAGGACGATATAAACATAACTAGATTGAGCATAGATAAGGTCATATTTCAGGGCTATTTGGAGGGCGGCTTCTTTGGTTTGAGGGAAATGGTAGGTGACATCTTTGCCAATGGGAGGTAAGAGAGAGAAAAGGAACCAGTCCATATAGACCCGATCTTCAAAGGTAGGAGCGCGACATAAGCTTCTTCTTCGCCACCATTCTTGGACATGAGCGAAAATGCAGGTCAAAGAGGATTGACAGAAAGAGGTTAAAAGCTCGGTACCAGTGTTGTATTAGAGAGGTAGCTAGAAATAAGATAAAAAGGCTTGCGCAATGGTCACAAAAGTGGTATGGGAGGAGGTGGCCTGATCAACATACCATTTAGAAGTTGCGCTGGTAAGCGTTCGTTGGAACAATCTAAGACGGATGGAGTCATCTGTAATGGAATTGAATGAACAACACATATGGAAAGATCGAATATGGTTGGAGGGATCTTCACTAGCAAGGCCTTTGAACTTGGGAATGTCGGAGGGGAGCTTGGTTGGCATAGCAGGCCAACTAACATCGTGGTGGATAGGATCATTGATCCACTGATTGAAGTCGAGGTTACTGAGACCAGCCATATAAGGGAGCAAAGGGGTAGCCGAGGTAGGTCCTGTAGTGGTTCCACTGGAAATGGACCCAATAGTAGAACTGGGGTTGCTGCTAGTGCTAGGCCCTGAACTAGACATGGTGAAGGTAATAGGGGGAGAACGAGGAGTAGGGGGAGAACCCGAACAATCAGAAGAAGAGTTGGAGTGCGGACTCGGGGGAGGATTAACTCGATGACGATGGACAGGAGGAGGTCAACCAACCGGAAACTGAGGGTGAAGGCCAAGAAGTCTCTAGGATAAATGCCTTGGAGGTGCAATGATGGTGGGAAGAAGAAAAACCGACAAGGGCAAGGAGGTGCAAAATCAAGTGAGGTCAATGTCAAAGAAAGGGCAGATAGGTGCAGTGTCAATTGATTTTAAAATCTTTTCCAGGCAGTGTAAACTAGGCTCTTCTTCACTTAGGGTCAGTGTGTGGCGTGTGTTGATTTTAATTTTTTAAACCTAGACGTTTTGAGAGTAAAATAAAAAGTGTGCTACGTAACTGAAAATAAGTCTGCAAATAACAATATATAATGCTGAAATAATAGAAAAATAACAGCCAACAATGCAACGGTCTAACCCAAGAAGGTGGGGCTCTCAAAACTAGTCTAAAAAGAGGGAAACAATCTAGTCCAAACACACTAAAAAAAGGTCGATAGATCGAGGGTTGGGAGGGACAAGGATCTAAAGGATAAACCTACTAGAAAGGGGCGCAGAGAACAACAAAGAGGCAGAGGCAAGGTTGTTGTAACAAAAGGGGAAATCAGCTAAAGGTAGGAGGGAAAAAGAGGTGGCCCTAGAGGTCAACCCAAACAAAACTATATGAGGTGATTTGAAAGGGATAAGAGCTAATTTAAAGGGATCTAAAAAGGAGGTATCATATCTGAAAAGAAGAAAGCTAAAACTTTGAAAATTTAGACGTCTGAAATAGCTAAGACTCACCCACAAAAAGTGGAGGGTACTAAAGCCCTAAGGGGAAATATTCCCACTTATTTGAGTGAAAAATATTAGAAACAGGTCCAAACGGGCAGATTCGGAGGCTAGAAAACCCTGACAGAAGGTTCAGACAAACCTAGAAAAATTGCTGGAAAATTGCAGAAAAAAGGGCAGGTCGTAGGTTCTGACCTGTTTTCAGTCCAGGTCACATTTTTGGGGTAGAAAAGTGTGCCCTCTATTCCAGGTTGCAGTTTTTGGGCCGATAAGTGAAACTGGCAGATTCGGGTCTCTCGGCGGCAGATTTCAGAAAAAATTGGCGTCTCAGCTGTGGATGATGTCTGTCACTTGCGCAATAGGGCCAGAAACACACGAAAGTTAAAAATTTTAATGTTTGAGGGTTTTAGAGGTGAAAGGCACCATAAAAATAGGAAAAAAAGAAAAATGAAGAGAAACCTTAGGTTCTGAAATAGCTGGGTATGTAGGAATATATAAAACGACAGCAGTCACAAAATAAAACCCGTGTGGAGTCGCTAATTGTTAGTATGAATCTTTCGTTGGAAAATATCACTTTAGCTACACATAAAAAATAGCCCTAACATCAAGTATGGCTGCCAATATATTTAATTATGCATTTATTTGATCCAAATAATGCTGCACAAATCTAGATCTAAGCATAAAAGACATTAAGCAGTAAAAATAAAATATAGCTCCATGCATCCAATAGACAAGACAAGAACATTGTTTTTGAGAGAATTTTTTATATTAAAAGGGGGCACTTGAGAGGAAAACAAGAAAGGTTTTTTCTGGTTCTCCTCAATGGGATGGGTTCTTTAAAGTCCTCAGCGTTTCAGATCTAAAATTTCTCTCTCTTGTTGGTGTAGAAAACCCAGACAAACATAGAACTCAATGGCAGCTCACAAGGAAAAAAATGGAGAATGTGACCAAGAGTATAGATTGAGAGTGATCTAATGCAATGAAAGGTGACTAATGAATGGGGAAAACCCTTCTATTTATAACAAAATATTAGGGTGGTCTAGAACTTGGTGCATGAATAAAATATTATTAATCAAATTCTAGAACCACCCTTTAGGAATATTTTATTATATTTGTTGGAGGGAAAATGATTTTTGACTTGGGTCAATTCCTTTACTTATAAATAATAAATAAAAAAATGATTTATTTACTATTTTAAGGAAATGGTGGGAATATAATTAGATAAATAATGATTTATTTAATTATTTATAAATGATTTAGTCAAATTTAACTAGGAATATTATTTAAATAGGATTTAAATAACTTATTCCTAGGAAATAATCAAATAAATAAGGATTTATTTAATTGATTTCCTTGTTTTGGGTTAAATATGACCAGGAAATATAAAAAAATATAGATTTTCTTATTATTTCCTTTTGGGGTTTCCTATTTAGACCATAAACAACTTAATAAAGGTGTTTTACTAAGTTATTTCACATAGTGAAAACAATTTTACTTGGGTAAAATTGGTGTTACATGGTGTACTTGGGTTCATCTAATGATATTAGGTTAGATGACCAAAAAATGGTGTAACAATTATACAAGGAATCAGATCTCCAAGGTCAAAGTCAAACAATTGAAGGAAAATATTAAGGAAACCCTAATAAAGAAAAAAAGGGAAAGGTAAATTGGATTTGAATGTTGATGCCTCCCTCATGAAATAGAATGCCATCTCAAGTCTTCAATTCTGGACCAATTTTGAGAAAATTTAGAGAATTTTTGACATTTTTTAAATTTTGGGAAAATTATGTTATTTCTATAGACAACAACCACTCTAACTTTATTCTAAGAAAATCAAATTAATGAAATAAGCACATTTTTAGATGGATAATGAGTAATAAATCATTTACATACACTTGGTTTTCAACATCAACTATTATTTTTCTCACGAAGCTAAAAAAACTAGTAAAAAATTAGCTCTTTGCCTCAATTTCAGAGCCACACTGCCTTCGTAGCACCGGTTTTGGGAGATTTGATATTTTAAGTTCTTGGAGGAAATTTTTTGCTGGGAGACCACTTCATATGGATAGATAATACACTCACCTATCTAAAACAACTTTCAGATTCAAAATTTATCATGTGAGCATCATCAAAATGACTGTAGAATACCACGGTATCTTTATGGTAGTTTCACTACCTTTATCTGTAAAAATGCTATGGTTATGCCAGAATCAACATTGGATTCCTCTAGACACATGTAAAATTCAGAAATTTTCACAAATTCATGGTTTTTATGTCCTATGAATTCGGATTTGAGTTGTTTCGTTAGTTTTTGACTACTATCATGAGGGATATGTAATTTAATGTAAGGGACAAACACCTAGTTGTATAGCTAAAATTCAGGGAATGGTTTCTAACTTCCCTAGAATCTAGTAAACGACTCATATTTTATATTAATGATCCATTTTGGATGGATTTTTGACCTTATGAGGTGTGATAGTCCATATTTTCTATAATGAGAATATTTTTAATCATTTATTGGGTTGGGTAGTTGCATTTTCAGTGGAGCTTTGTGATCAGTGATTTCGAATGAAATCAGAGACAGATTTGTAGGAATTGTGTTGAGATAATTGTGGTATGAATTGGATCATCTATTCTTCTTATGTATTTTTATCATTTAATGCTTAGTACCATATATTCTTCTTTCATATATGTTTATCCTTTAATTTTATGAGCAGAAATCATGTTTATTCATGCTCTCTTTTAGACAAAGTTCACATTTCTATGTTTATTTGCTTCAAAACTGAATGAATTCACCTCAGTACTCATTCAAATTCTCTTCTAATTCATCCTATACTCAATGATCTATTATAAATGCTTTCAAACTACCTATCTATCCTCACATACTATTTGTAAATTGGCCTTGGAATTTAGACCTAAAAAACCCTATACTTAGTCTACTCACTGACTTTTCTAACTAGAACTAAAAACATCAAACAAAACCTATTTAATAAGCTTATATATATAGCCTAAGATCATTATATACTCATTAATTCCCTTGAATACAAAATTGAAAATGAGAGAGCCCTCTCTCATCCTCGTAGGGCTAGTTACCTGACCTAAAGCTTGGTCTGAGGTTACTTTTCTTCAATCCCATTTTTAGCCTTGGGAAGTTGGGGAGAGTGATAAAATTTTCGCTATCATTCCCAAGGAGCAATTGATAAATTTTCCCTGAGAATAGTTCTTTAATATTCTTAAAGTTAGACTTTTAGGTGACAAGACTTAATATTCGAGATAGGCTAAATTCTTAAAATCCGAGAAAAAGTCTAAAATTCCTATCTTAAGTGGGCACCTAAAAGAAAAAATAGGTCAAATCTAGACCCAAACCCCTCACAAATTGTGAATGGCCTGGAAATTATTTTAAGAATGGATAAAAATAAGTCTCAAAAGGTTGGAAGAACTATTCCTCCACTTTTCAAATCAAATTCCTTGCCTATGAGATTTGTTTCAGAAGAATTGTTTTATAGTTCAAAATCTAAAAGAAATTTGTTTAGAACTAAGTCTAAAACCTTTATTTCAGAAACCACATTTGATCCTTTTTATTTTGAGACCTTTACACCATTTTATGATTCTTTCTATTCTGAAGTTGAAATAAAAGCTTGGTCCAACTTCTATAAAGTCAAAGGCTTGGTGGATAATTTTCAAGAAACTTCAGGGAAAGATTATCTCCAATATCTATAGTAGGATTTTGCTTCACCTATCATTACACCTTCTCTTTATGCTACATCATCAACCCTTCATTTCATTCCATCACTACCTCTGCAAGTTTTCACTCCATTATCTCCTACACCATTTTCTCCATTAGCCATGGCCAGATTTTCTCCGTTGATCCTACCTCTTCATCTCACTCCACTACCTCAGAACTATGGTCAGAGGCTTCTTCTTTTCGATGGAACATGAGAGGTTACAACTTATCAACACATTTCCAAAGTCATGTATTTCATAGATCTTGAATAGATTGATAATGATCATGCCAATATGTGCATCATTGCATAGATTTTCTATGGAGAGGTAAAGAAATAGTTTCGTGCTCTCACAATTGGTTCAATACGTACCTCATAGCAATTGGTTGAATTTTTTATGGCGAAGTGGGAAGATAAGAAGAATGCGTTGCAGATTTTCGCTGAGTATATCGCTTTGAAAAGGAATCCCAACAAGTCTGTCTAAGAATTTATAACTAGATTCAATAAAATATATGATTCAATTCCTGAGAATATCAAGTCTCATCCAGGAATTTCTTTATTTCATTATCCTAATGGTTTCGATCCTGACATGGCTATCAATTGAGGGAAAGAACCCATCAAATCTTGAATAAATGCGAGAAATGTAGTGAGCACGGAAGCTATTCTGATCATCAAGAAGTCTAAAATTAAGACGGAGAAACGAGTCACTATCAAAGAGGAAACATTCACTTCATGAAAGGGAAAATGAGATACCTTGATAAAGACCATGGAGAAGATGATGGACAAAATTTCCATCGCTAATAAACAAGCTGAACCCCCCATTAGAAATCCCAATTTCAGGGGTCAAAATCAGCAACCTCAATACATGATCAAGTAAAAGGAAAGGAGGGGTCAGGATCCAAAAAATCAGCACAAAATTCACACTCCATTTCAGAAGAATTACACTTAAGCCCTTGATGAAAATGAATAAGAAGAAATTTCTGGCAAGAATCATTTATTTGAGGAAAATCAGAAGCCTATTTTCCTCACTAAAGAAGATCAATTTTTGCAGAAATTTGTGCATCGAATGATGAACAATGTGTCTTGTCAAATGATGACATGTTATCAGTGTGTACAAAATATTATCAGATCGGATATAAGAATCCTCTTTCTCAAGTGCAAAGACAATATGGTTTTAGGAATAGCAATGTCCCTATAACCTCCAATCAAAAAAAAAAAATGCTCAAGTAAACGCTCATCATAAATAACTCGTTGTTCCAGATCAAAGCAAAGAAAAAGGACATGTTGTTGCTAACCATGCTAAAAGCAAGGAAGTTCCTTCTGGCAGTCAGAGAAAGGATAAAGAATCCCAATATGGAGGACAAAATAAGGATAATTCGCACAAATATCAACCTGAAAGAAAATATGCACCATTGAAAGAGGTAGAAAAACATTTTTCTCTTTTTAGTCTTGAAAATGAAATTTCCATATTGAAAGTCTCCATTCCTCTAATTGAAATAGTCAAGAATGATCATACAAAGCTCAAGTAGCTAAGTTTCTTAGGGTTGATAAATTGTCCGACATGGGTAATGTGAGTGATGATCACCCTAAGCTTCTTTTTGGTCCTACTATTGGTGTTGACCTAGAAGATAATGAGGTCCCTCTATTTTATATAAGCCTCACAACCCATGATTTTATCCTTCATAACACCATGCCTGATTTTGGTGCCTCTCAGAACCTCATTCCTAAGGCCATTATGTACATATTAGGACTAGATATCACAATACCTTATCATGATCTTTATTCATTTGATTTAGGGAGGGTGAAATGTCTTGGCCTCATCAAGGACCTAGGGGTGACATTAGAGAAAATCCCAGCCAAGAATGTCCTCATGGTTGTTTTTGTGGCTGATATCCCTCCTAGATATGGAATGTTTCTCTCTCAGTGATGGGGAGAGAAGCTTAGAAGTACCTTATAGCTTGACATTTCATATGCTACCATTCCCGTATTTGGGAAACATAGGAAAATTTATCAGGAAAGTAAGATGAAGTACATGATCAATAGCTGAGAAAAGCCAAAAAATAATATTATTCATGTTTTTCATACAAATTTAGAGTCCTTGATCTTGTTCAATGATGAATGTTTTGCATCTTCCGAATTTTTTATTTAAGAAAAAGCAGAAAATTCTGAATTTTCAAATGTTGTTTTAGAATTTTCAAATACATAAATTTATGAAAAAGTTCCAAGTGGCTTGGGACCAAGCACATTACCTCAAAAAAGTGATGAAACAGTGAAATAATCATAAATTTTTGGTATAATAGAACTCTATCAAGCAGCAAGAAAAGTTCAATCATCTGATTTATAGTTTTGGGATGAACAAAGTAGTTTGTGGACCATGGACTTTGATGGAGCTTTGGGCAAAGAAGGGGCTGGCATTGGAGTGTGGATTCACAGCCCCGTAAATTTGTCATTAACATTCCTCCCAATGTTCAAATGTCCTCCTACAAGCTAGCTTCCAAATTTTCAAACAATGAAGTTGAGTATGAGGCTTTGATAGCCAGTCTGAAAATTTTCAAGAAGCTAGGTTCCAAGAAGATTCTTTTATATGGTGACTCCAAGTTAGTAATAAAGAAAGTCAAGTGGGAATACTAGGAAAAGAATCCAAGGATGTGAGCTTATCGAAATGCAGTGCTATACATCCTCAGCACATTCATCGAGTATACTTTATCATTGATCCCAAGGGACAACAATGTTATTGTTGATTCTCTTTCCACTTCGGCCAACATGTTCAAAATTCCATTGTATCCTAATAATAAGTATGAGATAAATAACAAACAACACCCTATTGTCCCAAACAATGTTTAGTATTGGCATTTATTTCAAGATGATAAATATATTAGCAAATTCTTGCAGACAGAAGAGGAACTTGTCGATTCTCAAATGGATAGCCAGTGTTATGATGATGACCAAGAAATTCGATGCAGGTGCTTCAGCTGAAATATAAATCCATCACAAGAGGTTTGGTACCTTTGGAAGAGATTTTTGATCAAGATGATGTTGCACCCAACCGAACATATTACCGACATAAGTTGGAGTAGAAAATCTCAATATTGGCACTCTAGAAAAACCAAATATGGTAAAAAATTTAAAATATTTGAGTGCAGAAATGAAAGGTAAATATGCAATGCTTATGTATCAGTTTTTTGACGTATTTTCTTGGGAAGATTCTAATTTTAAAGTCTATGATAAGATCATAATTCAGCTGGATCAGAAACCTTTCTGCCAAAAGTTAAGGAGAATGAATCCCAAGTTGCTTCTCTATATTGAAAAGGAGGTAAATAGATTATTTACTGTTTGTATTATAGTGCCTATTCACTTTTCCCTTGAAACCGGATCAGAAACCTTTCTGCCAAAAGTTAAGGAGAATGAATCCCAAGTTGCTTCTCTCTATTGAAAAGGAGGTAAATCGATTATTTACTGTTTGTATTATAGTGCCTATTCACTTTTCAAATTGGATATATAAAATAATGCAAGTGAGATAGAATACATGAGAGATTCACTTATGCATTGACTTCAGAAATCTGAATAAAGTGTCATTGAAGGACAATTACCCACTACCAAAGATGGACCATATTCTGCAATGGTAGTTGGATCTTCTAGGCTTTCTTTTTTTGACGGATACTCTGGATATAATCCAATTTTTGTCCATCCAAATGATTAGGAAAAGATAGCCTTTACAACACCTTAGGGCACCTTCATGTATGCGAAAATGTGTTTCAGATTGAAGAATGCAAGGGCTACGTCTCAACGAGAAATGGATATTTCTTTCACCAATGAAAATGATGTATTTTTGGTCATCTATCTTGATGACATCAATATTTTTTCCAAGACAGATGAGCAAAACTTGTAGTAATTGAAAATAGTTTTTCAAAGATGTAGAAAGTTTGGCATATTGTTGAACCCAAAGAAGAGTATTTTTGCTATGGAGGAAGGTAAATTGTTGGGCCATATCATATAAAAAGATGGAATTAGGATTTATTCTTCAAGGATTGAAGCAATTCAGACCTTGGACTATACTAGGAGGCAAAAGGAGATTCATTCATTCAATGGAAAAATTAACCTTTTGAGAATATTTGTGTTGTAGAGGTAAATCCCCTCTATAGACAGAGGCGATCCCTACTAGCCCAGATCGGGTCTAGCAACAATCGTATCACGCTAAGGTGCAAGTTCCTAATTGCAATAAACCAAATGGCGAAGAAGGATTACCTTGAATCCAACGC
Organism: Pinus albicaulis; assembly: GCA_034641835.2. Taxonomy (NCBI): domain Eukaryota; kingdom Viridiplantae; phylum Streptophyta; class Pinopsida; order Pinales; family Pinaceae; genus Pinus; species Pinus albicaulis. The sequence continues at coordinate 870,719,232 of CM076580.1, forward strand.
TGTTGTTTGTAGAGAAGATAGTACTCCCGTTCCCTTGCTCCGGAAGATCACAATCCTCATGCTCGCCGTGATTGAACACCTACACACGCAAGAAACACGACAAACACAAGCATAAAACCCAATATATGCAATTATGTATCAGTCAAAGAAGACACAACTCATGATCATAATGAACAATACGAGTGGAACCATAACCAAAGTCGCTTATCATTAATTCATACAAAGGAAAATACAACCTAGCTCTGACGCTGAATCTTCCTTTGGCAGGTGGTCAGCAAAATACGTCTTGGTAAAGCTTGTCGGGAATGGGACAAGCCTCTCTCTTCGATCGTCAATCTCCTTGCTACTGATTTGGCTCTACGAGGACTATCAAGGCTCTTGCAGCATTCTTTAGGCTATGAAGGCTCTTGGAGACTAGCTTGCAAAGGAAAATGACAAGCTTATATAGATGGTGGAAGGGGAGTTGGGATCCCTACAATCATGGGGTTGGCCCTATCCTCAAGGAAGCTTCCATGAGAGGTGGAAAAACACTTCCTCTACATGGAGATTCGAAGCCAACCTCCCAACTCAATTTAGAGACCAGTTTAGGAATTGGTTGGAGTCAATATTCCTCCATTTATTTTTAAAAAACACTCCTTAATAAGCCTGTCATGGGTACAACACTGAGACAGTGTGCCAGTTGGCGCACCCTCTTTGGAGGATTTCCCCCATTGGCGCGAGTATGACACTGAGTAGTCGCGCCAAAGCCAAAAAGGTTATTTTTAGGGTTTTTCACAAGGAATTGTCTTTAGGGGAATGAAATTCCTTGTTCAGGGGGATGCCATGAAAGTGGTTTTAGGTCATGTCATTGCTCACAGGTCATGGAATAAGCCCTCCAATGTGTGGGACGGGGGATTTCAGGGATGATGACAAATTACTGTGTAACAATTTGTTCCCAAACTTGCTGAACATTTAAGGAAAATTACTGACATGCTGAAGAAAGATAGTGAAGTAAAATGGTCTGAAGAGACAAATAAATCATTAAATCAAGTTAAATTGGCTTTATATCATGCTACTATTCTTATTAGTCCATATTATACACTTGATTTTATCATTTTTTTCATTTTCCTCAGAGCATACTCTTATTGTTGTCCTGATGCAAAAGAAAAATCAGAACACGGAGCAACCCATTTACTTCTTCAGTAGAACCATAAGAGATGCAGCCTTGAATTAAAACATCATTTAGAAATAGACCTTGGCGTTATTCAAAGAATGGAAGGACTTCCAAGTCTACATTCTCCATTCTCATGTCATCGCATATGTTCCAAACAATGTTGTCAAAGATGTGCTTACACATAATGATCTTGAAGGGCAGTGAGGTAAATGGATCGCTGCTATGTTGGAATATGACTTGGTGATCAATCCAAAAAATTTGATCAAAGGACCAGGCTTGATGAAATTTATGGAGGATTCAAATATCCACAGTTTTGACATTAATTTTATTGTTGCACTATTTGAAGAACAAGAGGCTCAAACATTACCTGAGGTATCTGAAATTTTGTCTTTATCACTTCAGTATGCTGATACAGGTCACACTTTGAAACAATATAATCCTCCTACCGACTTTCCAAGTATTAAGGCTAGATATTTGAAGTTGAGAGCTCTTAATTACTGCATTCTTAATGGTGTCTTGTATTGGAAAGATCTGGGTGGAGTGTTGATGAATTGTTTAGTTGAAGAAGAAGTTGAAAAAGTGATGACAGGTTTTCATAAAGGTGAGTGTGGTAGTCATATTTATTGGAAGACTACAGATAAGAATACCTTTAGGGAGGGTTTCTATTGGCCAATTTTATTTCTTGAAGTTTATAAAACAATCATGAGTTGTCATGAATGTCAATCTTTTCAGGGAAAGAGGAAGATCTTTCTGTTGCCCTTAAATCCAATTGAAGTGAAAGCACCATTCCAACAATGTGGAATTGACTTCATTGGCGAGAACCATCCTCCGTCATCAGCTCAACATAAATGGATACTCACTGCCACGGATTATTTCACTAAATGGATTGAAGCCATCCCCACGAGGAAAGCTATTGATACTGTCGTTATTCAATTTTTAGAGAAAAATGTTCTATATTGTTTTGGATGTCCATAAAAAATCGTTACTGACAATGCAGCTACCTTTAAATCTAAGAAAATGATTGAATTTTGTGACAAGTATCACACTAGGATTGGTCATTCCACAACATACTATACTCAAGGGAATGAGTTTGCTGAATCATGAAATAAAACTTTGGTGAAAATAATCAAGAAGATGATGTAAGAAAACAAGAGGAATTGGCACAAAAAGCTCACCAATGCTCTATGGGTTGATACAATTATCACAAAGAGATCAATCAGAATGTCACCTTTGCAACTTGTGTATGGTGTTGACATTGTGTTCCCTACTTCTCTAGCTGTACCAGTGATAAAAATTCTTCAAGAGATCGACAATGAGGCAAATGATATCTAGCAAATAATTAGTCAAATGATCCAACTACAATATTCAAGAAATGAAGTCTTTAGTCATAAACACTGTTACCGATGAAATAGGTAACCGCACTGTTACCTACTTTTTTTTGGTAGCATAAAAAGCACCCAATTTTGAAAAGTGGTGATGTAGAATCACCTTTTTTTTTTTAGCACATTTTTGACACTCTAATATTTTTATTTATGAAGTATGAATATTAGTTTTAAAATGTTAGTGATTTTCATGCTAATTTTGAAACGTATTGATGCAGCATCAACTTTTTTTTTTTTAGAGCGGTGATTTTCATGCTAATTTTGAAACGTATTGATGCAACATCAACCTCTTTTTTTTAGAGTGGTGATTTTCATGTTGGTAATAAAACACAAAACTTAGATAAAATATGTATATATAAAAACAATAAAAAAAACCAATAAAAATGTAAAAAAAAAACAAAATTAACTCATAAAAATAAAGAATTTAAACAAAAATAAATAAATAAATAAAACAAAAATATTGGAAAACTATATCAAAAGAAATGACAAAATTTGAAAAAAAAACACATAATTTAAAGAAAAAAACAAAAATTAGCAAAAAAATTTTAAAAAAGGAAACATCAAAAACATTTTTTTATAAGTTATTAAAAAAATCAATATAATTAGAAAAAAAATTAAAATAAAAAATTTAAAAATAATTAAAATTACAAAACTAAAATTTAGATAAAAGAAATACAATACAAAAAAGAAAAAATTAAATTTAAAAAATTAAATTAAAAAAATAATAATAATAAGAAAACAAAAATACAAGTTTTAAAATTAACAAAAAAAACAAATTTAAAATTGAAAAAGAAAATTAAAATAAAAGAATTTTAATAAAAAAAACTATCATTAAAAAACAAAAAAAATGAAAAAAAACCACGTGCAAATAATTAAAAAACAAATATCCATAAATTTACAGTTTTTTTTTAAATGAAACCATTTATAAATTTTAAAAATGAAAAACCAAATACACTAAAAGATTAAAAAAATTAAATTAAATTAAATTAAAATTTAATAAATTTAATGAGTAAATTTTAAATTTTAAAAAATAATTAATCTAAAATATTAAATTTAAAAATTAAAATTAAAATTAAAACAAATTAAATTTAAAATAAAAAATTTGAATCAAAAAAAATAATTTTAAATTTTTTGAATTTAAAAAAAAAATTAAATTAAAAAAAATATAAAAAATTAAAACTAAAAATAAAATAAAAAGAATTTTTTGATCGTGGTGGTGCCACCAGTCGGCCTCCCACCCAGGTGGCGGTGGAGGCCAACCGCTGGGTGGGCGAGGAGGCTGCATGCAACCTCCCGCCCGCCCAGCGGCCGGCCTCCACTGCCACCTGGGTGGGAGGTCGATTTCGGGAATCGCCCTCCCGCGGCTGGAGGCCGATTCCGGGAATCGCCATGGGAGGCCAATTCCGAGAATCGCCCTCTCGCGGCGAGAGGCAGATTCCAGGAATCGCCCTCCCGCCGCGGGAGGCCGATTCCCGCGAGATGCTGATTCCAGGAATCACCCTCAGGCCGATTCCGGGAATCGCCCTCCCGCCGCAGGAGGGCGATTCTCAGAATCGGCCTACCGCCTAGCAGCTGGCCTCCACCGTCACCTGGGCGGGAGGCCGATTGGCGGCGCCACCATGATCAAAAAATTATTTTTTATTTTTTGTTTTTTTAATTTTTAATATATATATTTTTTTAATTTGATTTTTTAATTTTTTTTAATTCAAAAAAATTAATTTTTTTTTTAATTTAATTTTTATATTTGAAATTTATTTTGTTTTAATTTTGTTTTAATTTCATTCATTTTTTTTTGTTTTTAATTTTTTTTTTCTAAATTTTGTTAATAATTTTTATTAAATTTTGCATTTTTTTTTATTTAATTGATTTTCTTTTTTTATAATTTTTTCATTTTTTTTTATTATTAAATTTTATGTTTAGTTTTTTCATTTAATTTTTTAAAATTTAGTAAATTTTGTATTTTTTTTTAATTTATTTAAATTTAATAGTTTTTTAACTTTTTATTTTAAAAATGTTTTTTTTTCTTACTTTGTATTTAAAATTTAATTTTTATTTCAAAATTTATTTGTTTATTCATTTATTTATTAAAATTTAATATTTTTTTTTAATCTAATTTGTTATTTTAATATTAACATTTTTTTTTTAATTTAATAAAATCTAATATATATATATATATTTAATTTAAGTTATATATATATATATATATATATATATGTATTTTATAATTTATATTTAATATATTTTTTAAAATCTATTTGTTTTTTTAATATAAATTTTTTAAAATTTAATATTTTTATTTTTAATTAATTTTTCATTTTTTTACTTTTAATTTCAATAATGTTTTTTTTTTTAAGTTTTAAATTTATTAAAATTTAATATATTTCTTTAAATTTATTTTTTTATTTTAAAAATTAATTTTTCTTTTAATTTAATAAACTTTTTATTTTTGTTTTTTAAATTTAATTTTTATAATTTCTTTCTTTTTTTTTAACTTGTTTTTATTTTAAATTTAATATTTTTAATTTGTTTTTATTTTTACTTTTTTATTTCTATATATTTTGAAATTTTAATCTTTAATTTTTTTTTTCCTTAAATTTTAGGTTTTTTTTAATGTTTGAATTTCAAAAATTTAAAAATGTTATTTCTATTTTTAAAAATGTCAAAAATATGACAATTTTTTTTTTTTTTGGTTATTCCAGCGTCAACTAGTTTTCTTTTGAGGGTGTTTTTTCAATCCTTTTTTCAAGAAACAATTTTGTTTTTGGCATAATTTTATAAAATGTTGAAATTTGACCTTAAAAAAAAACCAAGTGCGTTCTGGAATACACTTTTTTTGTTTTTGGGGTATTTTGTCATGTTTTTTGAGTCTTTTTGGGCTAGAGTTCCCGTTTTGAGGTCAGGTTGCTTATTTCATCGGTAACAGTGTTCATACTTCAAAGCTTCATGAGAAAATAAAGAAGATTTATGATAGGAAGTCCAATGCCGATGATTTCAAGATTGGAGATGTCGCTCTTTGCTGGGATGCGAGGAATGAAGACAAAGGTAAGCACGGAAAGTTTGAAAATTTATGGAAAGGACCTTAAAAGATCACTATATTAACAGGTAATAAATCATTTCTACTTGAGGATCTTGAAGGAAAAGAAGTGCTTGGAGGACCAATCAATAGTAGGTTCCTCAAACATTATCTTACTAGATCATTGAAGATGAAAAACCACTTTCATTATACATATCATTTTAATTTGATGTCCAAGCAATAAGGAAGTTGTTGGAGAAGTTTGAAGGCCAAGGAGAAGGCCGTGAGACTTCTACATTCAACTCATGTTTTCTTTTAAAATTTTCAAAAAGTATCAGTCAGTTGTCAAGTGAGAGTCAAGTCATTTTTTTCGAGTCAGTCATTTCCAGATTTAGTTCATCATTTCTAGTTTGTCAAAGTTTTCCAATGTCTAGTTTTGACTCCATTGCCCAATGGTAAGGCTACCTCATGTATGTTTCTCTTGACACCTCCTGGAGGAGCTTCCATCCCCAGCTAGAGTCAATGTTAGTGTCAGTATGTCAGTGATAAAAAATAACTCTTTCAGTTGTTTTCCTAAAAGTCATAGATCAAAATTTTTACTTTTTCAAACAAGTTTTCAGAAAATAATTTTGGTCACTTAAGAGGTCTATGTCAAGTGTGTTTCTCCCTCATCTTATTCATCACCATCATCATTTTCAAGGTCATCTCCATCATCATCTCTTAACGTCTAGGGTTATGTCACTCCACCTCATATGGGTCATTGTCTAAGGGTTATAATATGCATTTAAAAATGTTCAAATTTTCACCTTAAATAAGGCTCTAACCCTTCATCCCACTCATAAAACTCTAAAGAGGGACCTAGCATGCTTAGGGGGTAGCATAAAGACATTGTCTTAAATGGTTCAAATTTCAAAAGGTTTGAAAAGTCAAAATTAGTCTTGTTGATTCATTGCCAAGAAAAAAGGGGTCTTTTCAAGGATATAAAGACCAAAAAAATAATTATATTCTCTCATTTCATGTTGATATTTCACCTCTCTAGCAATAAAATCTAAGTTCAACCTTAGATCAGTCATAATTTTCCATCGGAAGTCCAAATTCTTTCATATCAGCAATTTCGCTACACTTATCATCCTTTAACTACCTTTATTCCATAAACGTAATGGTTTTGTGTCTCGCTATATTTATGGTAAACTTTCCTTTGGAATCCTCTTCGCTACAATTTTTTGAAGTGTGAAGCTTCAAATCAACTCTACAAACCTCACCACATATTTCAAATTTGTTCACTATTCCTCGAAGGTACCTAAACTTCCAGTACGCTACCTTTATCAACATATTCGCTACCTTTATGCGGATTCACAGAAAATCTTGAGTTTGAGAGAAGAAAGGCGAATTTTAGTGCTCTAGGTCAACAAATTAGGTATTATTGCACTCCTTTGATATTGTCGCATCAATAATCATCATTTCCTTGCCTCTACATGTGTTAAGTTTTAAAAAAATCACTCACAGTTAGGGTTTTTCAATGCATCTATCACCTCTATTATATTTTGGCATACAAACACTACAAATCACATTCATTTTAGATGATTTACTCTAAATCACACTAAATTTACCTTCCCTAACCCTTTCCCACTACATCTTTACCCTAATTGATCATTTTCTCACTAAATTCTAGGCTTACGTTATAGGTTTACAATAGGCTTGTGTTTTTTTTCTTATCCCTTTCCAGTTGCTCATTCTAGCCAATTTCACTCCCATTACATTTCCAACACCCTTTCCTATACCTCTAAATTTTCTTAAGAATTTAGAGTGGTCTTATCCCCTTCGTCCCCTTTCATAAAAGAAGAAGAAGAAGAAGAAGCTAATATCCCTTGTTTTCCAGTGCAACCAATAAAATATTGTCAAAATGGATACTATGAGCAGTGATACATTGAAGAAGACCTATAATAAAGGGGGAAAATTTAGTAGGTTTGATCCACTATATACCAAGGAAATAATGGCATCTCCTTTCATTAGAAAATCATTTGAAGATGTTGGTTGTTTAGGTTTTTGCAAAATAGTTGAAGAAATGTGTTACCATGCTAAGCTTACTAGTTTGTTTGCTACTTCACTCAAAAAGGATCAAGCTGTAATTGTAGGGGTTAAGTACATTATATCAACAGAAAGCATTGCATCAGCCACAAGGATCCCTAGTAAGGGGGAAATTTAGTTCAAGAAATCATGGCTAGATCTTCAGAGCTATCAACCCTTCTCAATTTCACAATATAGGGAGGCTCCTACACATGTATTTCCCGTGAGACAGTTTTTGGATAGATACATACCCTTCATGAAGATTATTATGAAATGCTTCACATGTGAAGGTAGGTTCTCCACTCTATAGCGATACCATATTAGCCTTTATTACATTTCATAGCCATGAAGCCAATGAATTTATCCTACTTCATGTGTAAGAGGCTCACTAAAATGGCTAAAAAGGTGCAAAGAAAAGGAGAGGACCATCATACCAATATATTTCATCATTGTTTGATAAAAATCATTTTCTTACACCAACTTGAACAAAAGAATATCACTTAGGAAACCTTCATTCACTCTAGTGTCATTTTTCCTTCTCCTAGTCAGCCAACTAGCCAAGGTACATCATTAGCTACGACATCAGCATCATCCAAGAAAAAATACATTGGCTCAACCAAAAAAGTTTCACTCAAGAAGGAATCTAGGGCTGAGATGACTCAAACATATCAGAGAGGCAGGAGTCTTGTGTTTTCTCTAGACATCGTGGAAGGGGCCAAGCTTACATCACCAAGATAAAAATCATCATCACAACATGAGGATCCCATTCATTCTGATGCTAACATGGCAGATTTGGAGATGGGTGAAGGACAAAAATCCATAGAATAGGTAATCATGGAGAAATATGTTGAGATTAGAGAGCTTAGGAACATTTTTTCCAAGGGAAACTTCATGATTTCATTCCTTGAGCAAGAAATCATGCAATTGAAGGTAAAACAACTGCGTTTTAGCACGCATAAGTTTGATGATAGCAAGAAATATGTAAAGGGAAAATCAGTATTTGATATTGATGACTCTCATGAGGATGAAGAACATGTTAGCAGGAAGAGGCCAAGGACTACAAACCTAAAAAGGGCATTGCAACATAAAAAATAAGCATCTCCAGCACAAACACACATGACATTGGATGAGCTCATCTTAAGGGAAATGGAGCAAGACAAGGATTATTGGATAGATAGATTCAATGGACACTTGGAAAAGCTAATGAGGAGGGCCAAAAGAGATAACAAGTTGCAAAGACACATGGATGCTCATTACTATACAAGGAATTATATCTCCAAGGTCAAAGTCAAACAGTTGAAGGAAAAACTTAAGGAAACACTAATGAAGCAAAAATGGAAAGTTAAATTGGATTTGCTTGTTGATGCCTCCCTCATGCCACAAAATAGAATCTCAAGTCCTCATGGAGTCTGGATCAATTTTGAGAAAATTTGGAGAATTTTTGATATTTTTAAAATTTTGGGAAAATTCTGGTATTTCTGCAAACATCATAAAGGCAGCGTATTCATGCTACCTTTATTCTTAGAAAATACAATTGATGAAAGGAACATATTTTAAGATGGATAATGACTAATAAATCATTTACATGCACTTTTTTCCAACATCAACTATTATTTTTCTCATGAAGATAAAAAAACTAGTAAAAAATCAGCTCTCTGCCTCAATTTCAGAGCCACGCTACCTTTATAGGACCAGTTTTGGGAGAATTGATATTTGAAGATCTTGGAGGATTTTTTTTGCTGGGAGACCATTTCATATGGCTAGTGGACACACTCACCTATCTATAGCAACTTGCAGAGTAAAAATTGATAATGTGAGTGTTACACAGCAATTTGTCACCATCCCTGCAATCCCCCGCCCTGCAGATTGGAGGGCTTATTCCGTGACCTGTGAGCAGTGACATGACCTGAAACCACTTTCATTGCATCCCCTTGAACAAACAAAATCATTCCCCTGAAGACAATTCCTTGTGAAAAACCCTAAAAATAGTCTTTTTGTCCTTGGCGCGACTAGCCAGTTCAGCCCTCGCGCCAATGGGGGAAATCCTCCAAAGAGGGCGCGCTAGCTAGCGCACTGTCACAGTGTTATACCCATGCTAGGCTTATTAAGGAGTTCTTTTTAAAAATAAATGGCGGAAGATTGACTCAACCAATTCCTGAACTGGTCTCTAAATTGAGTTGGGAGGTTTGGCTCCGGATCTACATGTAGAGGAAGTGGTTTTCCACCTCTCATGGAAGCTTCCTTGAGGATAGTGCCAATCCCATGATTGTAGGGATCCAAACTCCCCTTCCACCATCTATATAAGCATGCCATTTTCCTTTTGCAAGCTAGCCTTCAAGAGCCCTCAATAGCCTAGAGAATGTTGAAAGAGCCTTGATAGTCCTCATAGAGCCAAATCAGTAGCAAGGAGATTATTGTCAAGACAACCGAAGAGAGAGGCTTGTCCTATTCCCGATGAGTTTTATCGAGACGTACTCCACTTTCGACACGCCGAAGGAAGATCCAGCGTCAGAGTGCAGGTTGTATGTTTCTTTGTATTCATTAATGATAAGCGACTTTGTTTATGGTTCCACTCGTATTGTTCATACTTTGTGATCATGAGTTGTATCTTCTCTGACTGATACATAATTGCATATATTGGGTTTTACGCTTGTGTGTTCTTCGTGTTTCTTGTATGTGCAGGTGTTTGATCACGCCAAGAGGGAGAATTGTGATCTACCAGAGCAAGGAAACGGGAGTGCTATCTTCTCTATGAACAACAACGTTGGACTTAAGGTAGGCCTTTCTTGCAATTCGGTCTATTGCAATTAGGAACTTGCGCCTTAACATGATACGATTGTTGCTAGACTTCATCTGGACTAGTATGGATCGCCTTTGTCCGTAGAGGGGATTTACCTCTACAAAAAATTGGTGACTCCGCTAGGGAGACGTTGATTTGGGGTATTGTCTTGTCTTTTCGGTCGATTCTTGACTTCGCTTGCTTGATCAGCTCTTTTGGCCGACTCTTTTCGTGTGTTTGGCTTTTGTTTAGCTTCACCATCACTAGTCTGTTTCTTGGATTTTTTTTTTTTTTTACTTAGTAAACTCGATTAGCGCACTTATTAGCCTGAAAGTCACGCCAATTGGCACATGTTGCCAGTGTATTACCTACGCCAATCCTGTTCTGGCGCTAGATGCAGCCTGACAGTCACGCCAATTCTATAAGGTGCTAGGGTTTGCTTTGTATTGAGCTTTCTGGGCTTGATCTGTGATTTTGGTTTCATTTTTACGACTGCCTGAGTTTTTGGAGCCTTTTTTGATTGAGTGTGACCTTCATCCTTTGGTTGTTTTCCCTCTTCTATCGATTTTACATTCTAGCCCTAGGGCATCTAGGTGCTATAGTGTGTCGAGCCTCCCATGGGAGTTTTTAGTTTTTATCTATTCATTCAACTTTGTGATTTCTTCTCTGCATTCATTTGGTGGTTTTCTATCGTTTTTTTGCATTGTTTGAGTGATTGGTTTCTTCTTCATTCGAATTCCGCCTTGCCTCGTTTTGGGCCTAGATTACATGGTTCATTTGAGCCTTTGGGATTCTCTTGTTTTTGAGGGATTGTTTTGTCAATTTGAGGTCTGATTGTGTGTTTGCATTAAGTGAAACTTGCTTTTCTTTACTACTTTGCTATCGCTTCTCAAATTGCTCGTTTCATTAGTTTTCATTTTTTTAGTGCACTTTTCTCTCAAACACTGAAAATACACAAAAAAAAATCTCTTTTGCTCTTGATTAGTTAATGCAAATCGAATATTTTCTGTGTTATTAGCGATTTATAACTTTGAAAGAAAAGATTTTTAGTTTTCATTAGCTTGCATTAGAGACATTATTTATTGTTTTCTGGTCATTTTGTTATTGTATGAAAATTTCTTAACTCTCTCGTAATTAGCTTTCATAGAATGAAATGATATACTGTGGCATGTAGTGTGCATTTAGGAGATTTTGAGACATAACACTCTCTAGGGCCTGAAAATTGAAACATAATTGAAGATTAACATTAAAATTTATTCAATTTACCTTAAGGTAGCATTGAAACATTAACACTCACATTTTAGTGGTCTAGGCTAGTGACCTGTTCCAACGTCGTTAAACCTAGTAGCTGTCGTTCGCCTCTTGGCTTTAGAAAGCACTAGTACGGACTTGTGCTCCCCGTACCTTCATGTATATAAATGGAGACCCCACTAGGTTGCTATCCTTTATCTATAGGAAGCTAATTCTGCCGCCTTATATCTGTGATACACCGGACACAAAATTCGGGAAGATTTCCTGCTTGTACATTAAGTCCTTGGTTGATTTCTCTTTCATTTTTTAACCAAGGTGTATATTGCAGTTCATGGATATTTGGTACACCCTTTTGCCTAGAGTTCCAGAGCAGTAAATTTGATCTTTACTGACTCCCTAAATTTAAAAAAATCATCAAGCGCATGTCCTTTCACGCTTGTTTCCAATCTAAAAGTGATAGAGTCACCTTTTGCCTATTTCTTGACTCTTAAAAGATGAAATGTTAGAGTTTTGTTTCAGTGTTTTAAAAAATTAACTGCCCACGAAATATTCCTATTTAAATTTAGTTTCCTTAGGGTATTGTTCTAAAGTTATTTTTAATGGAAAATTTTCTGGAGTTCACCAACCAAGGAATCCCCTCCGAAGGGAATCCTAGTCCTTTTCCTCCTTTTGGAAATGTTGGTGCTCCTTATATGGCAACGTTGTCCCTTCTTGGGTTAACTGTTGGGTTGCCTGTTTGGTTGTTTTAAACCTCTGTGGTCTTGAATGTCCCGGCTACTGTTCAATCAGTTCCTCTGCCTGAACAACATCATGTTGATTCCAAGGTGGACCTCTCCCCTTATTCGTCTGTTTCTGTGTCCTCCTCTTCTACTTTGCCTGGTGAAAGTCTCAATTCAAGTAACCAGGTGGCTAAGAAGAAGAAGAAGAAGACAAAAAAGAAGAAGTTAGATAAATGAGAGGCTAGCTCTGCGGCTATTGCGCCTAAGGAGCCTCCTCTTGATAAACCTTCCAACCCTCCGTGGAAAGTCAAGTTCCCCTGCATGTTGTGCACAGGATACCATCTTATTTGAGACTTCCATGGAATTCCAAAGGTGCTCGAAGTATAGTCCAATGGTTGTCCACCATTTCCTTTGGCTTCCAGGAGTCAGGTTTGGGGCACGTCTTCAACTGGTGCTAGTAAGGCTCCTAAGAAGCAGGGTAAGATTACCAATCCCTGTAAGTTGTGTGAAGGGCACCATGACATTCACCTTTGTCCGTATATGGATGAATCTAAGCGAATTTTGGACAACTCGGTTGTTTCTGCGTCGTGCCTCCTGGCTAGTTATAAACGGCTTTCATTGAGCTCTCCACCAGCTAATCCTACGATTGGTCAGGAGTCATCCTTGGTCAATCCCACTCCCCCGAAAATTCAAAATCAGGAATCCATCCCCGACCAACCATTGGTCATGCGATCAGTTGAGCTGGCTCCGTCTACGGTGCACCAAGTCTTTTATGTGGAGAGTGGATCTCACACCCCTCAGGTTCTTCTTGTTTCTTCAGATTCCTCGGACTTGGAGAAAGATTCTCCTATCCCTAGACCTCGAGAAGCTACTCCTCCACCTCCAGTGATGGAGGTTCTGGAGGATTCCCCTCCCACCTTCGAGATGGAGGTCATGGAGGATGCTCCTTCTTCTTCTGTAACACCAGGGGAAGACCATCTCGGTTCGATGGTGGCCCCTCCGAGTAGTTTGGTCGCTTCCTTTGACTAGAGTTGATTTGCACGATACCTCCTTCCGTCTTATGTGCCTTTTGAGATAACAGTACAGACCTTTGATCTAGTCGTACCTAGCACCATTATAGATGAAGGCGCGTATGTTAGTATTTTATCCTCAACTACTTGGTAAGCTTTCAGTTCGCCGCCTCTTGTGCTTGTTACACAAAATTTGTTGGCGTTTAACAGAAGAACTTGTCAACCCTTATGGATCCTTCCAAGGTTACCTATTACATTGGCAGGTAAAACCATCCATATGGACGTGATGGTTGTTTTAGGCTCCTTGGATTTCAATCTGCTCTTGGGGCGCAATTACACCTATGCCATGGGAGCGCTTGTCTTCTCCCTTTTCCGTGTGGTCTGTTTTCCACATGAAGTATGGATCATGACCATTGATCAACTTTCATTCTTTGGTCCTGATGTGGCAACTGGCCCGCCATCATCCCTTCCTAGTTTTTATCCACCCGTTGTATCTTCCCTACCACAGGTCAACTATGTGGCCACCTACCCCATGCCTATATTCAGTGATAGTGCCGTTGTACATCGTGTGCTGGGGGCATTGGGTCCAGACTTCCAAGATGTTTTCCTTCCATCAGAAGGGCAACTCTTGGAAGCGATGACTTCTTGTTCATCATGATGAGTTGTCTTTGGAGCACAGTTCATTTTCTTGTCTCAAGCTCCTTAAAAAATGAAACAAGGTCTTCGGAGCACAGTTCGTTTTCTTGTGTCAAGCTCCTTAAACCATGAAACAAGGTGTCCTGAGGATAGTTCTTTTAATGTGTCAACCTTTTTAAAACAATGAAACATGTTGCCGTTCAACTCGAGTCTTTGTTTAGATCTCATAAAATCCTAGTTGAGTCTTTATCTTGGTCTCATAACTTGAACCTTCACTGCATCCTCCTTTCATATGGACTGAAGCTTGGGGGGCATGTACCTCTAATTGAGTCACCATGCTAGGGGCATGCTTACTTTTTCAAGAATAGTTTGTTTCCGTTTCAAGATTGTGTAAAAATGAAACCGGTTTCCAGCATAGTTTATCTTTTTTTCAAGCTTGTGTAAAAATGAAACAAACTCCAAGCAGAGTTTCCTGATTTCAAGCTTGTGTAAAAATGAAACCATTCCCATTTTACCTCTTTTGATTTCCATTTTATCAGCCTATTCTTGCCAGATGAGCCTTGGTTTTCTCACTCCATCATCACTATCTGCTTGGTTGATCATATGCCCTCACTTGGTTGTTTTACCCGTTCCTGAGGAACCGCTGCGATGAGTGGTCTTGTTAGCCAGCCTCTAAACCTTTAATTGTTCTGAGTAGTTCCACCATTACTGGAACCAGTTGCTACCCTTTATACCACTCATTCCTCCAGGAGGAGTCATCTTTTAGCTCTTTTCTAACTCTTGAAAACATGAAAATATTGTCGAGTCGCTTTTCGTTTTGATCTCGTTAAAGTGGTTGCGAAATGACATCTACCCAGTATACATTTACCCCTTTTTTGGGCTAGGATAGATTATTTACGAAAAAGGAATACCCTAGCCTATCACAACTAGGAGGATTTCTCAGACATAGTTTTATACCTTTTCGGATCTGAGGAACTATCTACGAAAATGGACTGCTGGAGTTTACTTTTCTGCTATCTTTTCAAACTCTCTAAATATGAAAAGACGGCGAGTTCTTATGTTTTCAAACTCGTTAAACCCTGATGACATCGAATCCAATCGTAATGACGATATTCGAGTTTCTCCTTCCTAAGACTCGTTAAATGTACTAGGATGGATTCGTCCAAACGATGAACTTATATTACAAGCATATGGTATCCTCTTCAAGCTTGTGTAAAAATAAAGAGGTACTCGGCAGAAATGGTGGGGAAAAATGGAACCAGTATCATCGTCGTGTCGGCAGTATGTCGCTCTTGAACATGGAACTTGTCTGCATTCGTGTTGGGTTGGGGACATCTCATATCATTTTTTGTTTGCCTCCATGGGTTTGGTTAATCCCTTTTGACCTCTCATCTGCTCTTTGCCTTGTCATCATGACCTCATATCCTTTGATGTCAAATACTTCCAAATCCAATGTCGTGCCACCGATATGTTCAAGAGAATTTGACCTCTGCAAAGTTTCAACCCTCCTTTGATTCTCATCTGATCCTGATTCACAACACATTATGTTCCTCTGTCTGATGTCGATGATGTGGGAAACACTATGGCCCACCTTCGATCAAGATCACTTCCTGTCAAATTCAGCTCATTATCCAAGAAGCTGATCTAGAGAATCCCTTCTAGTACCTTGGAGCCTGCATGCCTCAATGGCAGGTTCTTCATGTTCGATGTGAGGTTTTCATCATTGGCCTTCGATCGAGTGATTCTGCGGGTGTTCGATGTCAGCTCACTGTTCTCATTCCGTGGATTGTACCTATAGTACCTTGAGGACCATTGTCACTATTGGTGGTACCTCTCACATCTATTAACAACTTTCATCATTGGCTGGTAATCATGCAATGTTCTTGCATGTTCGACTTCAACTCACTTATTTGCATGCTTGAACTTGTACTTTGTTCGGGTTGAGATGGAGCGCAAGACCCTGGATTTTGTATGTTAGAATCTAGGTTGCGATTTTGTGGATTATTATGATTGGTTACATGACTCATTCATTGGATGGCTGTGACCATACCTGAGTCTATTTATCGATCCTCACTGTATGGCTGCGTCCATGCCTTGGATCTGGATTATTGTATACTTTGTTATGGGTGGCTGCGCCCATACCACATATATCATGTATTTGAGATATCAGTTGTACTTGTCTATGCAGGTTTTCCGACGAAAGTGTTTTCAGTTGGACACGTTCTCGTAAATAATTTCACCCCTCTCTCTATCTCGAGCCTCATGCTTTAGGGGGCATATGTTACACAAAAATTTGTCACCATCCCTGCAATCCCCTGTCCTGCACATTAGAGGGCTTATTCCATGACTTGTGAGCAGTGACATGACCTGAAACCACTTTCATGGCATCCCCTTGGACAAAGACAATCATTCCCCTAAAGACAATTCCTTGTGAAAAGCCCTAAAAATAGCCTTTTTGTCCTTGGAATGACTAGCCAGTTCAGCCCTCGTGCCAATGGGGGAAATCCTCTAAAGAGGGTGCGCCAGCTGGCGCACTGTCACAGTGTTATACCCCTACCAGGCTTATAAAGGAGTTTTTTTTTAAATAAATGGCGGAAGATTGAATCCAACCAATTCCTAAACTAGTCTCTAAATTGAGTTGGGAGTTTTGGCTCCGGATCTCCATGTAGAGGAAGTGGTTTTCCACCTCTCATGGAAGCTTCCTTGAGGATAGGGCCAATCCCATGATTGTAGGGATCCCAACTCCCCTTCCACCATCTATATAAGCTTGCCATCTCCTTTTGCAAGCTAGCCTTCAAGAGCCCTCAATAGCCTAGAGAATGCTGAAAGAGCCTTGATATTCCTCATAGAGCCAAATCAGTAGCAAGGAGATTATTTTCAAGACAACCGAAGAGAGAGGCTTGTCCTATTCCTGACGAGCTTTATCGAGATGTACTCCACTGTCGACTTGCCAAAGGAAGATCCATCATTAGAGTGCAGGTTGTATCTTTCTTTGTATTCATTAATGATAAGCGACTTTGGTTATGGTTCCACTCGTATTTTTCATACTTTGTGATTAGGAATTGTATCTTCTCTGACTGATACATAATTGCATATATTGCATTTTATGCTTGTGTGTTCATCGTGTTTCTTGTATGTGTAGGTGTTTTATCGCGCCAAGCGAGAGAATTGTGATATGCCAGAGTAAGGAAACGGGAGCGTTATCTTCTTTGTGGAAAACAACATTGGACTTAAGGTAGGCCTTTCTTGCAAATCAGTCTATTGCAATTAGGAACTTGTGCCTTAGCATGATACAATTGTTGCTAGACCTGATCTGGGCTAGTAGGGATCACCTCTATCCATAGAGGGGATTTACCTCTACAAGAGTGATCATCATCAAATTGAATGTAGAACACCACGCTACCATTATGGCAATTTCAATAACTTTATCTGTAAAAATTTTACGGTTATGCGAGAATCAGCATTGGATTCCTCTAGACATATGTCAAACTCAAAAATTGTCACAAATTCATGGTTTTGATGTCTTATGACTTGTAATTTGAGTTATTGAGTTATTTTTTGACTCCTATAATGAAGGATATTTAATTTAACGTAAGGGACAAAGAGTCCTAGTTTCTAGGTAAAATTCAGGGAATGGTTTCTAACCTCCCTATAATCTAGGAAATGACTCATTTTTTTTATTAATGATCCATTTTGGATGGGTTTTCGACCTAATGAGGTGTCATAGTCCATATTTTATATAATTAGAATATTTTTAGTCTTTGTTTAGGTTGGATAGTCTCATTTCGCAGTGGAGCTTTTGTAATCAACAATTTGTAATGAAATCATAGACAGATTTGCAGGACTTGTGTTGAGATACTTATGGTATGCATTGGAGCATCTGTTCTTCTTATGTATGTTTATAATTTCATGCTTCATACCATATATTATTCTTTCATATATGTATATCTTGTAAGTTTATGAGAAGAAATCATGTTTATTCATGCTCTATTTTAGACAAGGTTTACATTGCTATGTTTATTTGCTTCTAAACTTAATGAATTCACCTCAGTGCCCATTTAAACTATCCCACTTCATTGTATACTCAATGGCCTATTAAAAATTCTTTAAAAATACCTATGTAGCCTCACATACTCTCTGCAAATTGGTCTGGGAATTCACACCTAAAAACACCTACACTCAGTGTACTCACTGACTTTTCTATCCAACACTAAAAACATCAAGAAAAACATATTTACTGAGCTTATATATCTAGCCTATGATAATTAGATACTCATTCACTCCCTTTAATGAAAAACTGACAACGAGATAGCCCTCTCTTGTCTTGTTAGGGCTAGCTACCTAACCTAAAGCCTGGTCTCAGGTTACCTTTCTTCAATCCCATTTTCAGCCTTAGGAAGTTGGGGAGAGTGATAAAATTTTTGGCACCGTTGCCGAGAAGAGATTGCTAAATTTTCCCTGGGAATATTTATTTAATCCTCTGAAATTTATACTTGTAGGTGATAAGATCTAACATTTGAGATAGGCTGAATTCTTTAAATCTGAGCCGAAGTATAAAATTCCTATCTTAAGTTAGCTCCTAGAAGACGTACTAGGTCGAATACAAACCTAAATCCCCCACCAATTCTGATTGAACCTAAAATTATTTTAAAAAGGCATAAAACTAAGTCTCAGAATGTTGCAAAAGTTATTCCTCCACTTTTCAAATCAAATTCCTTGCCTACGATATTTGTTTCATAAGATTTTTTTTATAGTTCAGAATCTGAAAGATATTTGTTTAGAACTAAGTCTGAAACCTTTCTTTCAGAAAAAACCTTTGATCCTTTTTATTTTGAGACCTTTGCACCATTTTCTAAGTCTTTCTATTCTGAATTTGGTACCAAAGCCTGGTCCAACTTCTATAAATTCGAAGACTTGGTGGATAGGTTTTAAGAAACTTCAGATAAATCTTATCTCCAATTTCACCAGCTGGCTTTTGCTTCACCTATCATTACACCTCCTCATACTGCTACATCATAAAACCTTCCTTTCATTCCATCACTACCTCTGCAAGTTTTCACTCCATCAACTCCTACACCACCTCCTCCATTAGCCATGGCCATATTTTCTCTATTGATCCTCCACTTCAACTCACTACATTACCTCAGAACTATGGCTAGATGCTTCCTCTTTTCGACGGAACATCATAGGTTACAACTTATCAACACATTTTGAAAGTGATTGATTTCATAGAGCTTTAAGAGATGGAAAATGGTGATGCCAAGATGCACATCATTACAAAACGTTTCATTGGAGAGGTAAAGAAATGGTTTTTTGCTCTCACGGTTGGTTCAATAGGTACCTCAAAGTATTTGATTGAATTGTTTATAGTGAAGTGGGAAGAGAATAAGAATCCATTGTAGATTTTAGCTGGGTATAATGATTTGAAAATGAATCCCAACGAGTTTTTCAAATACTTTACAACTATATTGAATAAAATCTATGATTCAATTCATGAGAATATTAAGCCTCCTCTAGGCATTTCTTTACTTCATTATCCTAATGGTTTCGATCTTGACATGGCCTATTAGTTGAAGAAAATAAACCCATCAACTTTTGAATAAATGCAGATAAATGCAAAGAGCATGGAAAATAAAGACGGAGAAAATAGTCACTATCAAAAGGGAAAATTCCACTTCATCAGAGGGGAAATTATATACCTTGATAAATACTATAGAGAAGATGATGGATAAAATGTCCATGCTTGATCAACAAGTTGAAACCTCCATTAGAAATCCCAATTTCAGCCATCAAAATTAGTAGCCTCAATATAGGATCAAGCAAAGGGAAAAGAGGGGTGAAGATCCACACAGTCAAAAACAAATTCACCCTCTATTTCAGCAAAATTACATTGAAGGCCCTTATGAATATGATGAAGATTTTTTTTTTTTGTGAGAATCATTTATTTGAGGAAAACCAGAAGCATATTTTCCTCACTAAAGAATATCAATTTTCTACAGAAATTTGTGCACTACATGATCAAAAATAATTCTTGTTAAATGATGATAGGTTATCAATGAACACAAAATATTATCAGAGGGGATATAATAATGCTCTTTCTTAAGTAAAAATACAGTATGGTTTGAGGAATAGGAATGTTCCTATAACCTCCAATCAGAAAAAACGAAATGCTCAATTAGATGCTCATCATAAAGAAGTTGTTGTTCTAATCGTGTTAAAAGCAATGAAGCTTCCTTCATTGATGAGTGAAATGATAAATAATCCCAAGATGGAGGATATAAAAATGAGACTTCGCAAAAAGATCAACCCAAAATAAAATATGCACCATTGAAATAGGTATAAAAACATTATGCTCTTTTTAGTCTTGAAAATGAAATTGCCAAATTGAAAGTCTGCATTCCTCTAACTGAAATAGTCAAGAATGATCAGTAAAAAGTTTAAGCAGCTAATTTTCTTAGATTTTATCAAAGGTACGACATTTTTAACTTGAGTGATGGTCACCCTGAGATTCTTTTTGGTCCTGTTGTTGATGGTGATCTAGAATATAATGAGGTCCCTCCACTTTATCAAAGCCTCAAAATCCATGATTTTATCCTTCATAAAACCATGCCTCATTCTGGAGCCTCCCACAACCTCATGCTCAAGGCCATTATGGAAAAATTAGGACTGCATATCACAATACCTTATCATGATATTTATTCATTTGATTCAGGGAGGGTGAAATGCCTTGGCCTCATCACGGACCTAGTGGTGTCATTAAAGAAAATCCTAGCCAATAATGTCCTCATGGATGTTTTTGTGGCTTATATCCCTCCCAGATATAGAATTTTTCTCTCTCGGTCATGGGGAGTGAATCTTAGAGGTACCTTACATCTTGAATTTTCATATACTACAATTCCCGTCTCTGGGAAAATTAGGAAAATATACTGGGAAAGTAAGATGAAGTACATGATTAGCAGTCGATAAAATTCAAATAAACATCCTATTCATGTTGTTCATACTAATTTAGAGTTTTTTATCTTGTTCAATGATGAATGTTCAACATCTTTTGAAGTTTTGATTTAAGAAAAAGCAGAAATTTCTAAATTTTCAAATTTTGTTTTAGAATTAGAAAATAGAGAAATTTATGAAAAGTGGAAAGTGGTTTGGGACCAAACGCATTGCCTCAAAAAGGTAATGAAATAGTGAAATAATTAGAAATTTTTGGTACATTATAACTCTCTCAAGTAGCAAGAAAATTTCAATAATACGATTTATAGTTTCTGGATGAAGAAAGTAGTTTGTGGACCATGGACTTTGATGGAGCTTTGGGAAAAGAAGTGGTTGGCATTGGAGTGTGGATTGTGGATTCAAAGCCCTATAAATTAGTCATTAAACATTCATCCCAATGTTCATATGTCCTCCCACAAGCTGGCTTTCAAATTTTCAAACAATGAAGCTGAGTATGAGGCTTTGATAGCCAGTCTGAAAATTCTCAAGAAGCTAGGTGCTAAGAAGATTCCTATATATGGCGACTTTGAGTTAGTAATAAATAAATTCATAGGGGAATACCAGGCCAAGCATCCAAGAATGTGATCTTATCAAAATTCAGTGCTATACATCCTCAAGACATTCACCGAATATACTTTTTCGTTTATCCCAAGGGACAACAATGTTATTGCTGATTCTCTTACCACTTAAGCCAACATCTTCAAAATTCCATAGTATCCTAATAAGAAGTATGAGATAAATGTCAAACACCACCCTTCTATCCTAGAAAATATTTAGTATTGGCAGGTCTTTCAAGATGATAAAAAAATCATCAATGTCTTGCAAACAAAAGAGGAATTTGTGAGTTCTCAAATGGATAACCAGTGCTATGAAGATGACCAAGAAATCCATGCAGCATAGATACAAGTGCTTCAACTGAAAGATAACTCCATTCCAATAGGTTTGGTGCCTTTGGAAGAGATTTTTGATCAATATTATGTTGCATGCAAACTGACCATGTTACGGATAGAAGAGGGCGTCGAAGATCTCAATCTTGGCACTCCGGAAAATCTAGCGATGATCAAAATTTCAAAATATTTGAGTGCAAAAATGAAAGGTAAATAAATAATGCTTATGTCTCAGTTTTTTGATGTAATTTTTTGGGAATATTCTGATTTGAAAATATATGATAAGAGCATAATTAATCATACTATTCCCTTGAAGCCGAACCATAAATGTTTCTGCCAGAAGTTAAGGAGAATGAATCCAAAGTTGTTGCCATTTATTCAAAAGAAGTTAAATAGATTATTTAATGTTGGTATTATAGTGCCTCTTTGATTTTAAAATTGGATGTATAATATAGTGCTAGTGAGGCAGAAAATAGGAGAGATTCTCTTACGCGTTGATTTTAGAAATCTGAATAAAGTGTCATTGAAGGAAAAATACCCACTGCCAAAGATGGACCATATTCTGCAAAGGGTAGTTGGATCTTCTAGGCTTTCATTATTGGACGGATGCTCCAAATATAATCAGATTTTTTTCCATCCATATGATCAAGAAAATACAGTCTTTCCAACACCTTGAGGCACCTTCATGTATTCCAAAATGCCTTTCGAATTGAGGAATGTAGGGGCTAATTTCCAACAAGAAATGGATATTTCTTTCGCCAATGAAAGGGATGTATTTTTGGTAATTTATCTTGATGACATCAATATTTTTTCCAAGACATATGAGCAACACTTGTAGCACTTGAAGCTAGTTTTTTAGATATGTAGAAATTTTCGCATATCATTGAACCCAAAGAAGAGTCTTTTTTCTATGGAGGAAGGTAAATTTCTAGGCCATATCATATGAAAATATGGAATTAGGATTGATCCTTCATGGATTGAAGCAATTAAAACCTTGGAGCATCTTAGGAGCAAAAAGGAGATTTAGTCATTCAATGGAAAAATTAATTTTTTGAGAAGATTTGTTCCCAATCTTGTTGAACATTTAAGGCAAATTACTAACATGATAAAGAAAGATAGTGAAGTAAAATGGTCTAAATAATTGAATAAATCATTCAATAAAGTTAAATTTGATTTATATCATGCTCCTATTATTAGTCCAGATTGTACAATTGATTTTATGATTTTTTCATTTGCCTTGGAGAATACTCATGATCTTGTCCTCGTGCAAAAGAAAAATCAGAAGACAGAGCAACCCATTTCCTTCTTCATTAGAACCATAAGAGACACAGCCTTGAATTACAACATCATTGAGAAACAAGCCTTGGAGTTAGTCAAAGCATTGAAGGACTTTCGGGTCTACATTCTCCATTCTCAAGTCATTGCATATGTTCCAAACATCTTTGTCAAATATGTGCTTACGAAAAATGATCCTGAAGGGCAAAGAGGTAAATGGATAGATGCTATGCTGGAATATGACTTGGAGATCAAGCCCATAGAGTTGATCAAAGGACAAGGCCTGAAGAAACTTATGGTGGATTAAAATATCCATGCTTTGGACATTAATTTTATTGTTGTATTATCTGAAGAACAATAGGGTGAAACATTACCTAAGGTATCCAAATTTTTTTCTTTATCGCCTTGGTATGCTGATACAATTCATGTTTTGCAACACTTTAATCCTCCTCCTAGATTTCAAAGTAGCAAGGCTAGATATTTTAAGTTGAGAGTTCTTAAGTGCTGCATTCTTAATGTTGCCTTGTATTGGAAATATTTGGGTGGAGTGTTGTTGAATTTTTATGTTGAAGGAGAGGTTGAAAAAGTGATGACAAATTTTCATAAACGTGACTGTGCTATTCATATTTATTTGAAGACTACATCTAACAAGATCTTGTGGGTGGGAGTCTATTGCAAAATTTTGTTTTTTGTTGTTTATAAAACATTCATGAGCTATCATAAATGTGAAATGTTTTAGGGAAAGTGGAAGCTCTTTCCTTTTTCGTTAAAACCAATTGAAGTGCAAACACCATTCCAAAAATGGGGACTTGACTTAATTGGCGAGATCCATCCTCCATCATCATCTTAGTATAAATGGATACTCATTGGCACAAATTATTTTACTAAATGGATTGAAGCCATCCCCACAAGGTAGCTACTGGTACTGTCAATATTTAGTTTTTAGAGAACAATATTATGTCTCATTTTGGCTGTCCATACAAAATCATTACTGAAAATGAAATTGAATTTAAGTCCAAGAAAATGATTGACTTTTCTGACAAGTTTCAAATTACAGTTGGTCATTCCGCATCATACTATCCTCAACACAATGGGCTTGTTGAATCATCAAATAAATATTTCGTGAAAATAATCAAGAAGATGTTGCAATAAAACAAGAGGAATTAGCACAAAAATTATCTATGGGAAGATAGAGTTAGCACAAATATATCAATCAACATGTCAACTTTCCAGCTTGTGTATGATGTTGACACGATGTTCCCTACTTCTCTAGTTGTACTAGTGATGAAAATTCTACAAGAGATTGACAGTGAGCCAAATGATATCCACAAAAAATTAGCCAAATGATCCATCTACAGAAATCAAGAGATGAAGTATTTAGCCATACTTTAAAGCTTCATGGTAAAATCAAGAAGATTTATGATAGGAAGACCAAGGCTAATGATTTCAAGCTTGGAGATGTCGTTCTTTGTTGGGATGCTAGGAATGAAGACAAAGGTAAGCACAAAAAGTTTGATAATTTATGGAAAGGACCTTACAAGGTCACTGCATTCATAGGTAATAAATAATTTCTACTTGAGGATCTTGAAGGGTAATAAGTGCTTGGAGGACCAATCAATGGTAGGTTCCTCAAACATTTTCTTACTTGTTTATTGAAGATGAAAATCCACTTTCACTATACATATCATTTTAATTTGATGTCTAAGAAATAAGGAAGTTGTTGTAGAAGTTTGAAGCCCGAGGAGAAGGCCATGAGACTTCTACATTCAACTAATGTTTTCTTTTAAAATTTTCAAAAAGTACCAGTCATTTGCAAAGTCAGAGTCAAGTTGGTTTTTTCTAGTCAAAATCATTTCCAAATTTAGTTCATCATTTCTAGTTTGTCAATTTTTTTCAATTTCTATTTTTTACTCCATTTCCCAATCGTAAGGCTACCTCATCTACACTATTCTTAACACCTCCTAAAGGATCTTCCATCCAAAACTGGAACCAATGTTAGTGTCAGTATGTCAGTGATAAAAAATAACTCTTTGAGTTGTTTTCCTAAAGTCATAGTTATTTTTACTTTTTCATTCAAGTTTTCAGAAAAAAAATTTGGTCACTAAAGAGATATAGGTCAAGTGTGTTCCTCCCTCATATTTTTCATCACCATCATCATTTTCAAGGTCATCTCCATCATCATATTTTGAGGTCTAGAGTTATGTCAATCCACCTCATATAGGTCATTGTCTAGGGGTTATAATCTACATTTGAAAATTTTTAGTTTGCCACCTTAAACAAGGCTCTAACATTTCATCCCACTCATAAAACTCTAAATAGGGAGCTATCATGCTTAGGGAGTAGCATAAATACAAGTTTTATTAAATGGTTCAAGTTTCAAAAGGTTTGAAAAGTTAAAATGATTCATTGCCAAGAAAAAAGGGGTCTTTTCAAGGATATAAAGACCAAAAAAAGGATTTTATTCTCTCATCTCATGTTGATATTTCATTACTCCAATAGGAAATATAATTTTAGCCTCAAATCAGTCATAGTTTTCCAACGGAAGTCCAAATTCTTTCATATCAAAAATTTCTCTACCCTTATCCTCATTTATCTACTTATGCCATAAACATAGAATTTTTGTCTCTCATTACATTTATGGTAAACCCGCCTTTGGAAATCCTCTTCTCTGAATTTTTTTGAAGTGTGGAGCTTCAAATTAACTCAAAAAACCTCTCCACATATTTCAAATTTTCTCACTCTTCCCCGAAGGTACCTAAACTTCTACTACGCTACCCTTATCAAGATATTTGCTGCCATTATTCATATTCACAAAAAATCTTGAGTTTAAGAATGGAAAGGCTGATTTCAGTGCTCCAGGTTAGAAAATGAGGTTTCTGTGCACTCCTTTGACAAGTTAGCATCAATAATCATCATTTTCTTACCTCTACATGTGTTAAATTTTAAAAAATCACTCTCAACTAGGGTTTTTCAATGCATCTATCACCTCTATCATATCTTGGCATGAAAACACTACAAATCACATTTAGTTTAGATTATTTACTCTAAATCACACTAAAATTACCTTCAATAACCCTTTCCCACTACATATTTACCTTAATTCACCATTTTATCACTAAACCCTAGGCTTACGCTACAGTTTTCCAATAGGCATGTTTTTTTGTTTTTTGAGCCCTTTCCCATTGCTCATTCCAGCCAATTTCACTCCCATTACCTTTCCAATGCCCTTCCCTACAAATTTGAATTTTCTTAAGAATTTAGAGTGGTCTTAAACCCTTCATCCCCTTTCATAAAAAAAAGAACTGCTAAAATACCATGTTTTCGAGTGGAGCCAAGAAAATATTGTCAAAATGGATATTATGAGCAGTGATATAGAGAAGAATACCTATAATAAAGGAGGAAAATTTGGTGGCTTGGAGCCACTACATATCAAGGAAATAATGGCATATCATTTTATCAGAAAATCATTTGAAGATGTTGGTTTTTTAGGTTTTTGCAAAAAAGTTGAAGAAATGGGTTACCATGCTAAGCTTACTAGTTTGTTTGCTACCTCACTCAAGAAGGATAAAGTTGTAATTGCAGTGGTGAATTTCATTATATCAATAGAAATAATTTCATCACCCATAGGGATCCCTAGTAAGGGGGAAATTTGGTTCAAGAAATCACAGCTAGATCTTCATAGCTATAAACCCTTCTTGAAATCACAATATAGGGAGGCTCCTACACATGTTTTTCCAATGATACAATTATTGGACATATAAATTCCCTTGATGAAGGTTATTATGAAATAATTATCATGTGAAGGTAGGTTATCCACTCTGTATCAATACCATGTTAGGATTTTATTACATTTCACAACCATGAGGCCAATGAATTTATCCTACTTCATGTGTAAGAGCCTCACTAAAATGGCTAAAAAGGTGCAAAGCAAAGGAGAGGACCAACATACTAATATATTTCATCATTGTTTTATAGAAACCATTGTCTCACACCAACCTAAAGAGAATAATATCACTTGGGAAACCTTCATTAGGTCTAGTGTATTTTTACCTTCTGCTAGTTAGCCAACTAACCAAGGTACATCATTAGCACCATCCAAGAAAAAAGACATTGGCTTAACTTGAAACATTTCACTCAAGAAGGCATCTGAGGCTCACATGACTCATATATATAATAGAGGTAGGAGGCTTGTGTTTGCTCTAGACATTGCAGAAGGGGCCAAGCCTACATCACCAAGATATAAATCATCATCACAGCATGAGGAACCCATTCATTATGATGATGACATGACAGATTTGGAGATGGGTGATGAATATAAATCCACAAAACAGGTAATCATGGATAAATATGTTGAGATTAGAGAGCTTAGGAACAATTTTTCCAAGGCCAACTTCATGATTTCATTCCTTGAGGAGGAAAACATGCAATTGAAGGTAAAACAACTGCTTTTGAATAGATATAAGTTTGATTCTAGCAAAAAATATGTAAAGGGAAAGAAATAGTTGATATTGATGACTCTCATGAGGATGAAGAACAGTTTAGCGGGAAGAGGCTAAGAGCTAGAGGCCTAAAAAGGGCATTTTAGCATAAAAAAGAAGCATCTCCACCACAAACACACATAATAGTGGATGAGCTCATATTGAGGGAAATTGAACAAGAAAGGGAGTATTGGCCAGATAGAGTCAATGGAAACTTGGAAAAGCTCCTAAAGAGGGCCAAAAGAGACAAAAATTTGCGAAGACACATGGTTTCTCATTATTATACAAGGAATAAAATCTCCAAGGTCAAATCCAAACAGTTGAAGGAAAAACTTAAGGAAACCCTAATCAAGCAAAAAGGGAAAGGTAAATTGAATTTTCTTGTTTATGACTCCCTCATGACATAGTATACCATCTCAGGTCCTCATGGAGAAGGTATGGATCAATGTTGAGAAAATTTGGAGAATTTTTGACATATTTGAAATTTTGGGCAAATTCTAATATTTCTGCACACATCATAAAGGCAATGTCTTCATTCTACCTTTATTCTCATAACATACAATTGATGAAAGGTGCACATTTTTAGATGGAGAATAAATATAAACCATTGACATGCACTTGGTTTTCAACATCAACTATTATTTTTCTTAGGAATATCAGAAAAATAGTAAAAAATTATCTCTCTACCTCAATTTCAGAGCCACACTACATTTATAGCACCAGTTTTGGGAGAATTGATATTTTAAGACCTTGTGACACAACAAAACTGAAATCGGACCCCTTTGGAGAGATGGTCATAGTAGTCATGACCCTGTAAGTGTTTTCCTAGTCAAACCCTATCCTTGACTTCACATGGTCTCCTCACATTTCCTCGGAAATTTATTTATCAAATTCGTGGAATTTGATAAATAAACTTTATGCACAACCTTTGAAAATTTAATTAAATCTCTCGACTTTATATTATACCGCCAACCTTATAACCAATTTTTAATCATCAAAACTTTATGTTAAATCCATTCACTATGTAATAACCCTCGCACTGGGCCCCACCTCTACGCTTGATGGCCCAATCAACCGCATGCGCCGTACTAGTTATATTCCGCGCGTCTTTGTCCAATGACCACCGTCTGATGGCCCTCTCCAAAATCAATGCGGCGTACGCATATCGCTCGGCATCCTGGCACGAATTTTAATGCGCGATGGCACGCACTGAACCGTGGTTTTCAGGGGGTCCACCTCGCCACATGTCGACAACTCTATAGAATCGCTCTGCAACCGGGAAATACCACTTACTCACCAAAAGTGGTGCAATATGGGAAATCTGCCTCCACGAATCTGCTCGTGGTTTTGTACAGTGCCCTGCCAGGGTTTGTCCTGGGTTACGTTATTAATTTTGGTTTTTAACTCACGTCTAATCTGTGGGTCAGGTTCCGAAAGAAAAAAAATTTGTCTCTCTTTATTAAGCGGGAATTTTATATTTGAACAGTGTTCACGCCCATGGTTCTCTACACAGGCCTCGCCTGCAGTTGGGTGAATTCACAGGGTTATCCAAAAAAATTACGGGAATTCAAAGACAACAAAATGGAATTTCCAATGCAAAATTGCCTCACGGTTAAACAATTATTCGCAATTATCAATTAAGACAGTTTGGAAATCAAAAGGACTCGAAGTCTATTCAACTGAAAGCAATTGCTCAATACACAGAGTTTTATTGAAGAAATTTCTCATTTTCTTCTCCTCTTCTCCCCCCCTATATACATCTGAGGGATTAAATTTATATACATAAACATTTGTCAGTTCGGTTCCTCTATGAGGACCATTTTAGAAAATAAACAGCCTAATTAAAATAATTCAACTAAAATAAATATGACCGCTAGACTAACTGAGCTATTCGACTTCTACGACTCTAACTGATCTAAATAATACAATCAGCTGAGGTATTGACACCTAGCTATTACAATTCAAATATTTTCGACCTCTACTAGCCACAACATGTGGACAAACCTCCTACATTGCTGGCTAGTGTCTAATGCCCCTGCATCAAACTCCCGAGGGAAATCTTCTTCATGGGCTCCTGTCCATGAGCTCTTCCACTGATCTTCCTATCTTCTGTAACATTCCTTCAGTCATCTAAGTGGCATCTTCCCCTGGCAATTCCTTCCATTTGATCAAGTACTGGAAGTACTATTGTCCTTTGGTTGTTCTGAATGGTATTTTATCCAATATCTTCTCTGGTTGCAATGGTTGCGCTGGAGGTAGCTACTCCTTCCACTCAATCTGTTCCTTGTCTGCTAATCTTTCTTCTGCACCACCATCCCCATACTTGTACAAATATGCAACATTAAAAATGGGAGATATTCCAACATCAGGAGGTAATTCAATCTCATAAGAATTTGCAGAAAACTTCCTAAGTATCTTGCATGGCCCAATCTTTTTGAACTTCAATTTGTTATACTACTTCTTTGGGAACCTCTCCTTTCTCAAGTGTGCCAAAACCTGATCTCCTACTTCAAAATTAAATTCCTTTCTACTCAAGTCTGCTTTGCTTTTATATTTGATGCTGCTGCCTTGTAGTTTCTGTTTCACTTGTTCATGTATGGCCTAGATCTCTGAAGAAAATTCCTCACCATCTGCACTCCTTAGCTCTACCTTTCCCAGATTTCTTAACTCTGATATTCCTCTGGGGTGCATTCCATAAACAATATGAAATGGACTCTACCCTGTGCTTCTGTTTGGTGAGTCATTATATGCATATTCTTCCTGGGGTAAAATATGATCCCACTGCTTGGGATGCTCTCCTGCAAGACTTCTCAACCAATTTCCCAGACTCCTATTCACCACCTCAGTTTTTCCATCAGTTTGGGGATGATAAGCTGAGTTGAAACTCAGTTTGGTACCAATTTCTTCCACAATGTCCTCCAAAAGTGACCCACAAATCTGGTGTCTCTGTCTAAAACAATACTCTTGAGCAACCTGTGCAATCTAACAACTTCTTTGAAAAACAAGTTAGCAACATGGGTGGCATCACTATTTTTATAGCATGGAATAAAATGTGCCATTTTGGAGAATCTGTCCACTACAACAAAGACTGCATCATTCCCTCTCCGAGTCTTGGGCATTCCTAGAACAAAATCCATACTCACCATGTCCCAAGGCTTGTATGGAATAGGCAAGGGAGTGTGAAATCCTGCATTCTGGCTCCTTCCTTTAGCATATTGACATATTTTGCAATTCTTCACAAACTTGTCCACTTCTGCTCTCATCTTGGGCCAGTAATAGAAGTGACTCAGCTGCTCATAAGTCTTATCAGTACCAAAGTGTCCAGCAATTCCACCACTATGCTTCTCTTTGATCAAATTTTCTCTCATGGAACATCTTGGTACACACAATTGGCTTCTTCTTAATAACAAGTCCTCCTGTAGGAAATAATCCAACCACTAGCTTCTATCTGTTAAAACAAGGTTACTACATGCCTCAAATGCTTCCTTAAAATATGGATCTGTTTTATACAATTCTTTGAGAAAATCAAATCCTACAATTTCAAAATTAGTTTCTTGAACAAGCATGTGCCTCCTACTCAAAGCATCAGCTACTTTATTGGCTTGGCCACTTATATGTTTCAAAACAAAATTAAAACTTTGGAGATACTCAACCCATTTAGCATATTTATGTTTCAAATTGGGTTGCTGTACAATATACTGTAAAGCATGATGGTCAGAATATAATACAAATTCCCTGGACATCAAATAATGTCTCCACTTCTTCAGCGCCTGAACAATTGCATAGAATTCCTTCTCATAAGAGGAATAATTTCTTCTGGTGTCATTTATATTTTCACTGAAATATGCCACAGGCCTATCATCCTGACTCAACACAGCTCCAATGGCCTCTCCACTGGCATCACACTTTACTTGAAATGGTTTAGTAAAATCGGGCAGAATCAGAACAGGTTTCTCCGTTATCTTTTGCTTCAAAACTTGAAAGTTTCTTTCTGCTTCAGCAGTCGACTTAAATGGTTGTTTTCTCTTATTTATTGTATCAATTATGGGTGCATTAATCTTACTGAAGTTTCTTATAAACTTTCTGTGAAAACTGGCAAGTCCATGGAAACTTCTTACCTCAAAAACATTCCTGGTTGAAGGCCACTCCACAATTGCCTTAACCTTTTCTAGGTCCATATTCAATCCTTCTGTAGAAACAACAAACCCCAAATACACCAAATATTCCTTCATGAATGAGCATTTCTTCAAACTTATCAGTAGTTTCTCTTGGTGCAGCTTCTTCAAGACATGATTAAGATGCCTTAAATGTTCTTCTTTAGTTTTGCTGAAAACTAATATATCATCGAGATACACTATCACAAATTTACCAATGAATTATTTCAATACTCAATCTATAGAACTTGCCACTTTAGGTTCTTGTCTATGCCGAGCACATAGACACGCAGGCTTCTCAGTTCTCTAAGGACTATGAGTCAATTCTCCGTGGTACAAGAAGATCGCAAAATCTTGCGCAGATGCAGAGCAGGGAGCAAAAACTCAGACTCTTAAACACACAAATGCAAATCTAGAACTCTAAATGATGATGCCTTCGAATGAGCCTTAATCTTCCTTATATAGGATGGAAGAGGGGACAAACACTCCTATAGAACCATCAGATTATTGACACGTGGAAGGTGGATCATTGCTTTCGGGTAACACCGAAGTGACATTCGCGCAGAGATTCGATCCTTTCGACAAACACATGTGAAGGTGTGTGATTATTACACTGTGGATGCCTTTAAGTACAAGGCCCATGAGGAAACAGAATAATTAAATATAGAGAGGATACTTTTCGGACAGATGAAAAGCCCTCGAGAAAAGCTCTGTCACTGTAAACCCGTGACTGGGTATTATTACACAGGGAAAACTTTTATTTTAGTGGGGCTCCCATGAACCACTTGTACTGGCTATCGGAGGTGGATCCAAGATTTGAGCATCTGGATATCTGATCTTGCCATAGAATTCATCATCCCATGCTTTAGTGTAGATGCGTCGGACAATCATGGGCTTATTTAGGATGATTTGATGTTTAATCTTGGTCATTACTAACCATTGGTGATGCATCTCCATATAGGACTTTAAAATAGGATTTCTCATTTTATGTTCAAGTCCTACTATTTCTTTCACAGTTTGGCATGGATAGTGAAAACATTCTCCTACTGGACTTCCAAGACAATCAGTGCATTTTCCATGAAAATAGGCTTCATAGTAGTGCGGATCCATGCTAAATGGGCTAACGCCATAGTCATACCACCAATTTTCTAGCCAAGGTGCAGCTAGCTCTCTTGAGTTAATCCAAGTGGGAGAAAATGTTAACTTGGTGTAGTGAGTTTCCTCACGTCCATCTTTATTTAACAAATCCCACCATAGATTTTTGTAACCTGCAAAATCATAAACAGTGTCAGGAAAGGTAAGACTAGGATTATTACCTGGCCAAATTTGGAATCTGCCACCCGTATATTGACCAAGGATCCTTGTTTTGTTTATGTGATATGTTTTGTAGTAGACTCTTGTTCTATCTCCGCCACCAGTACAGATGACAGAGATGTCCCAAAAGTCTTGAGAGAGTGCTCTTTCAGCTTCATAAGAAGCTATCATGCTATGTGAATACATCATATCATGTATCCATATACTTCCTTTGGGGTACACTCTCCTTTCTGGTACAAAGTGTTGGAGGTCATTGTGATTCTGCACGTTTGCATCTATCACTTTGGTATTACGGAGTTGCCAAGTAAGACTCCATTTTTCCTGATAAACCGGCCATGATTCTTCATCTGATAGGTATCTCAGTGTCTCTTTCTGATGGGCCTGATCCCATTCTGTAATGATGACCATTACATGTGTCTCTTCTTCTTCTGGGTCATCAACCTGTTCTTGGTGCTGGATAAATTCTCTGCTAAGAAAGTATGGAAAATAATTCTCTGATCCCTTAATATGTTCTACTTTAAATTCAAAGTATGCAAATAGCGCCTGCCATCTTGCAAAATTTGCATCTTCAGGATTATTAATAGTTTTAGTAATTGCCTTTGCCAGAGCCTTTGCATCTGTTCTTAGCAAGAAATTTTTATTAGCCAAGTGAATCAAAAACTTACTAATACAGTTCCATGTTGCTTTGACTTCTTTTTCTATTGGAGCATAATTCTTTTCTGCTTTGCTCCATACTCCAGAAATGAACTGTACCACTTGTTCTTGTTCTTTTGGACTGTCTTCACTTGGTTTCTGCTTGAGTACACCTCCCCATCCTATATTGTTGGCATCTGTTTCAACAATCTTAAATGCAGCATCATCAGTGACATAAAGAATAGGAAGATTACGAACCTTGGCTTTTATTTCTTTGACTGCTTGGGTATGTGCCTGTGTCCAAGGTTTTAGTTTTTTTCTGAGTCTCTGATTGAGAAAAGACATATCAATGGCACAAGAAGGATAAAAATTGCTTACATAATTCAAACACCCTAAAAATCTCTACAATTGAGTCTTATCTAGGATGACATCTAGAAATTTGTCCGCAAACTCAAGTGCATGGCTTTGCAAAGCAATTTGTCCATTTTCTATTATGTGCCCTAAAAATTTGATCTTGGTCTGACATAACTCCATCTTTTTCTTACTTAAGACCAGACCATTTCTTTGGACCAATTTCATAAATATCCTCAAATGTCTAAAATGGTCCTGCAGATTCTTGGAAAAGATTAGCAGATCATCAATATAAGCAAGCAGCCATTCATCATAAGGCCTGGAAATTGAATCCATTACCTTCTAAAATTTGGAAGGCGCGTGTTTCAATCCAAATGGCATCACGTTCCATTCGTAATGCCCTGCTGGTATGCTGAACGCATTCTTCCACTTATCTTGCTCAGCAATTGCTACTTGCCAAAAGCCATATTTTAAATCAAACTTTGAGAATATCTTGGCTCCAAATATCCTACGCATTAGATCTCCTTTGTGAGGAATAGGATATGTGTCATCTGCAAGAACAGAGTTTAGAGGTTTATAATTAATGACCAATCTAGGAACACCTCTAATCTCTTCACTTCTTTTGTTTACATAGAATCCATAGCCGTTCCAAGGGCTGCTGGATTCTCTTATCAACTTTCTTTGTAGAAGCTGATCTATCTCTTTTTGGCAGAGCTGTATGTATTCTGCTGACATTGGGATAGCTCTGGATTTTCACGGCCTACCCGTGTATCCTTCTTTGTAGGGCAGTTCTACACAATGTTGTTTCTGATGCCAGAAGGCATTTGGTTCTTCTGAACAACATGTGTTTTCAAATTCATTCTGGAGTTCAGAGATCTATTTCTGAACCTTTGGAGAACTCAGCTGATCTTCTATCTTGATTGTGCACTTATGGTCTTTGAGTTCGTCCAAACTTTTTTCTGCTTTATGAAGTTCTTGCATAGCTTGGACCATGGTAGAAACTCTGGTTTTAGAAATGTATGGAATTTCAATCCTTTGTCCAGAGACAGTAATAAAATATCCTGCAGAGTTGTCAGGAAATCTAAAAGAACCATGGGGCTCAACAGCTGCTAGAAAAACATTTCCCAGAATGCAATCAACTGGAATGTCAACGACTGCAAATGAAAGCTTTACACAACGGGAATCAAAACAAACAACAGCTTTAGAAACTTCAAACTCTAAATGTTTCTTTCCTAGTCCCATAACTTTCTTTTGTGCAGTAACCCAATATCTTGATGGAACTATTTTATTGGAAAGAATGTTGATGTCTGCACCTGAATCAATAAGTGCAGTAACATTGTAGACTCGGCCTGCAACACAAACATTTACCTTAATGTGGTGTTGCTGTTTTTGTACTGCCATAACCTGCATTTCACCTATTTCTCCGAAACCAACTAAAGCATCAAATTTGCCTTCAGCAACTTTAACATCTGATTGTGGTGTGGAGTGCAGAGTGTAATTTACATGTCTGCCTGAAACAAATGTGGAGGGATGTGGCACTTGATTAGCCTGATGTTTCAGGACAGAAATCTCATTCTTCATATTCTTGATTTTGGACTTCAAAAGGTGTATCTCCTTACTCACCTCCCCCAAAGTGAGTGCACGAGCTTTGTTGGAATTATGAAGGAGATACGATTTAGTGTTACGATCGTAAGAAGCATCAACAAAGTTGGGCTTCTTACCAGAGGAGCTACTGGAAGATCCAGTACCATGCTGCATAAAAGGTTTGACTAATGCAGCTTTAAGATCTCCGTCCTCCATGGCGTGGATTTGAGCAAACACTTTGATCTCATCTTCATCCGTTTGGGCCATGAGGACTTTTAATTTACCAGAAGGTTCTTCTGGAAGAGAGTCATCAGAAGAGTAGTCAGATTCAGAATCGGAACAATGAAAATTGGCTAAATCAGAACAATGACAATATAAATTGACTTCTTCATCAGAAGAGGTAAAGGAAGACTCAGCAGAGGAAGACTCAGCAGGAGATTGTCTAGCATGCTGCTGGATAGTAAGACGCTGGGAACGCTTATGACAATCTGTTGTTTTGTGAAAAGAGGAGTGACAATGAGCAC
The DNA here is from genome assembly GCA_034641835.2 of Pinus albicaulis. NCBI lineage: Eukaryota > Viridiplantae > Streptophyta > Pinopsida > Pinales > Pinaceae > Pinus > Pinus albicaulis. The sequence continues at coordinate 870,755,432 of CM076580.1, forward strand.
ATCTAGGTTCGGGTTTGACAGTAGTACTGATAGATGGCTGTTTGTTCTTTTCAGATTTCTTACCTAGACCCCTTTTTGATTCTAAGGCTGTTGGACACATATTGGAAGTATGACCATGTTGACCACATAACCAAAAGACAACTTCATTCTTTCAGGCTATCTTTACATCTTTAGGACGAATGCCATATGGCTGATAATAATGGGGCTTGGGGTTAGAATGATAATACCCTTTTCTTCCCTTATGATGTCTTCTTTCTTTTGGCTTTTTGTAGGTGGATTTGAGCTCGCATATTTTTCCTGATCTCATCCGGTATGTGGAGGCTTAACTTCGTCTCTGAGCCTTATTAACATGTCTCTTGGTCTTTCTGCGAGTAACTAACGGATCATCAAGAGTTATACCATATCTGCTGCTGAAAGATTTAGTACCAGGGAGTCTATTTAACTTATCTACAGACTTGGACATCTTAGAACTGGTACATAGTGTTATCAAAACTTTAGTAATGATAGCATAAAAATATCCTCAAAGATATACTTCAAGTGGCAAGGGGACTGCTTCTTGCAATTTCAGAATGTCTACCAGTTTTGATGGTAGAGTTGCTAGGTATACTTCCTTCCATAGAATATTCTTTAGTTCTTTAACCAGAAATATTCTTTCAATCCATTCTCTATGGAAGTCCTCAAATTGATTAATGTTTTGGCACTTTAGATTCATTAAAATCAATTCATTTTTATCTGAAAGTGCAAAATCTGCTCCACAGAAATGCTCTTGGATTAATGCAGTGAGTGCACCAATCATATTGTTTTGTGGAGTGCCATCTGTATGAAACATGACATCTCCCTGTTCATCTTTAAGTACTTCTTGCTCCATCTTGCTGAGCATTGTAGGGGATGATTCAAGTTCCCACCATCTTGCTAGTGTTCCAGTGAAACACTGAATGATTGTTTTGCAGGCTTGCACTTCACTTTTTCCTGCAACACACATGAGCTTATATTCCACAATCATCATATCTAGCAATTTTCTAATCTGTGCTATAGAAAAATTGTCTATATTCCACTCCTTATGACTCCCTTAAAAAAAAATATCTCTGGCTGGAATTTTCCCTGCTCCATACAAGTCAGGGGTAGCATGTCTTGTGAATTGTGGCTCTAGAGGCTCATAGATGGGAAAGGCATGTTTCTTTGTGTCTGACTCATCTTGAAGAGAGGCTATGGTTAGTCTTTCAGATCTTTCCTCTGTTTTTGACTCAGACTGCTGGGATGGCTTTTCAATTTCTTTAGGGAAGAGATGAGGGAACTTAGAGATTGGGCTACTAAGTTCATGAGTATGAATACTTTTTCCCTTTGTCAGAAATGAAGTCAGAATGGGTTTTTCAGACTTCTTGAAACTTTATCTGTCCATTTTGTCTGACAGATTTGAAACCACATCTCGCGTGGAGATAGACTGCTCAATTATACAATTTTCTACATCATCAAACTTTCTGAAATATTCTTGAGAAATGTGTCTAACAACTGATAAATCACACTGTACAGAATTCAAAACTCTATGTACATCATTAACTGAAACTTGGACACTATCCATATGATCCTTTACCAAGGCAGTTTTGGCAACATTCTTTTCTAGTCCAGTAAGAGCAGTATTTGTCTAATTTACTTGCTCACTGACTTTCTGGACTTTTCCTTCAATCCCTACTGCTGCAGTATCTCTTTGAACCAAAGGATATGCATTTGCTAAATTTTGTCCTTCTCCTAGAACAATGCTCTTAAAAGGAGGGTATGAGGTATATGTTTCAATTTTACTGCCATCAGGGGCTTGCCAAGAATGTGAAGAAGAAGATGCGGAGTCAACCATTAGAACAACTTCTAACTCCATTTTCTTTTTCCAATAATAAAATGAAATCCAAGCATTTTCTTCTTCCATATATGCTTTCCATTCATCTACCATTTTTCTCTTTTCTTCGGATGGAAAGGCAAGCGCAAACTCATCAGCCTGAGGATGAGTGAACAAATCCCAGTTTATCATTTGCTTCATCCACTGAGCAGGGATCTGGTGTTTGGGACAACCATCCATCAAAGTATAGAACTTGTGGATCTCAGGAACTGATGGTCTCTTACAATCTGGAGTCAGATCTTTGAATCTGCATTCAGGGATCAGTTTGTCTGCTTGTTCAACATATCCAAGTTCATATTTGGGACTGTTTGCAGGTCTCATATTAGACAAAAATGTTGTTAGCCTAGGGTCCTCATTTTCTAGTGTAGGCACTAGATGCATCATAAGAACATGTTCATCTTCATGAGGGAATGGAATGTCTGAACATTTAGGATTAGGACAAGGGTTGGTAGAAGCAGACGGAGGGGCTTCACCAGTCCTAAAGTTATGGTTCTTATGAATGACCAAATAGGCTAGATCCCGTAAATTTACCTGCTGGTGACATTGTGGACATTCTACACCCAGGGGCTGGAAATTTACAATATGGGAAAAATCAAATAAAGCAACATGAGAACAATTTGAAACAATAGAAGTACTGATAGTATCTGTACATTCAGGAGCTATGTATCTGGGAGACTTTTTACTCTCTGCTTCAATCCTACGTCTGTCAATTGTAGATCTTCTGGGAAAAGACAGAGTGGCTATAGATTGGTCTTCTTTTATATTTGTAGAGGTATTTTTATGAATAGCAAGAGGCTTTGGATTTGGCACAATCCAGTGTTCAGGAAAATATAGATCCTCCCATTTGATGGCTTGGTGTTCCAACTTATGATTTTTAGGATCTGTCATGACTACTACACTGGTTTTAGACTCTCGACTAGGTGCATGGAGGATGGCTGGGAATAGAGTAATGGTGTGATGGAAACAACCTTTAAACTGGATGACAATATTTTTCCTTTTCTTTCTCATATCAAATTCTGAGGTTTGGATTTGAAGTTGTAGGATATTAGCCAAAGTTTCATCAAAGGTATAGATAGAAAAATTTGGATAACAGTCAAACCACACTAGACCATTTGACAATGGGGCAACTATTCCTCCAATCAGGGAATCTGTATATTTGTTATGTGTTAGATCTCTTACAGTTGCTAACACATAAGAATCTACCCCTTGATGGGTAAGTGCTTGGATTCCCACTCTAATACATCCTAGATGCAAGAACTGAGTATTCAATTTCTTGGCTTCAACTTGGAGCTCCTTAGGATTTAACAAAGGTATTAACTGTACACGGTTAGAGTTTTCTTCGATTGAGCTTATTGATTCTTTGATTGTGATTCTGGTGGCAACCTTCAGATGCCAGACACCCAGATCATTGTAAACTTGTGAGGCAGAGATTTTGGGTAAAACCCATTTGGCTTGAGGTTCTGTCTCCTCATACAAGTGTTCTGACTCATTAACAACTCTACCACTACTAGCATTAAACATATCTCTGAGAGGGTCTTGAGTGGCCCTATCCTTCTCTTCAAGTTCTCTGAATGAAATGGATTTTTTCATTGAAGAGTCCATTTCAAAGATTTCTTTTCTTATTTAAGTCTCATAAGAGTGCTAGGTGAATTTGACAACCCAAAAGGCATTACCATTCATTCATATAATCGTTCATTTGTTTTAAAGGCAGTTTTCCACTCATCACCCTCTCTTATTCTAATCTGATGGTATCCACTCTTCAAATCTATCTTTGAGAAATATTTAGCACCACTCAAACAGTCCATTAAATCCTCAATTCTAGGCAAAGGGAATCTGTACCCGATTGTGATCTTATTGATTTCTCTGGAATCAGTACACATCCTCCAGCCCCAATCTTTCTTTGGGCTCAATACTGCTGGTACTCCACATGGACTCAAACTTTCTCTGATCAGCCCCTTGTCCACCAACTCCTGTACTTGTCTCTTGATCTCCTCATTTTCCTTGGGAGTCATTCTGTAGGCTGCCTTATTTGGCAGATTTGAACCAGGGATAAAATCTATCTGATGGCTGATCTTTCTCACAGGTGGCAGCTCATCAGGTAAATCATCCACAACAATGTCACAATAATCATCTAACATTTCTTGGATTTCTATTGGCAAATCAGAAATATTTGTAGAAGTAAGAACTACTTTAGGTTTGCAAACTAAAGCAAAGCTTACCTCTTCTTCTTCTATCTGCTGCAGATATTCCTTCCCTCTCAGCAACAAATTTTTTGGATCAATCACTCTACTGGATGGCTCTCCTTCTTCCATGGGTATCAATGTATGGTGTACCCCATATTTGAAGAACTTGTAAGTGTTCTTCTTGCCATCATGCACTGCTGATCTGTCAAACTGCCAAGGTCTACTCAGCAGTATATGACACACATCCATGGGCATTACATCACACAGGACCTTATCTTTGTATTTTCCCATTTGCAGCTCTATCTCGCACTTTTCTTTTACAACCAGTTGGTGCCCTTTGTGCAGCCAGGACACCCTGTAGGGAGTTGGATGCTCCCTTGTCTTCAACTTCAGCTTCCCTATTACCTCAGTGGAAACCAGATTGTCTGTGATGCCACTATCAATGACTAGCTGGTAGCATTTCCCTTGGACTTTGCATATGCTCCTAAACAAAATCTTCCTTTGTGCAGGCTTAGTGACCTCTTTGGCTTGCTTCAACAGGACCTTATTTACCACCAAGGACTCTCCCCTCTCTGGAAGAATTTCTTTTTCAATTTATACCTCTTCTTCAGCCTAGGCAACAACAACATTTCTTGGGCTAGCACCCACATTCTCTGGACACTCATAGTGCTTATGTCCCACTTGCTGACATCTATAACACCTCAATTCTCTACCTCTGCCTCTGTCTCTGCCTCCTCTTCCTCTTCCTCTGTAAGAAGCCCTTCTGCCCCTTGCATCGTCCTCTGTAGATGCATTATGAGGTGAGATATTGTTAGCTCCATCCCTAGGTGTAGTAGGCTTTCCTATACCACCCTGACTTCCCTTCCCACGGAAAGTAGCTCTCTTCTTGGAAGACTGTTTCCTCAGGAATTTCTCTTTTGCTTTCAAGGCCATCTAATAGCCCTCTTCCACTGTCTTAGGAGACAAAAGACCAATCTCATCTTGGATCTCCATCTTGAGACCATTCACATATCTGGCAGTCTTCTCCGGGGTGTCTTGAAATTGCCCAGCTCTTATGCTCACTTTGTAGAATTCCTCTATGTATTCTTTTACTGTCAGAAACCTCTGTCTCAGGTTTTGCATTTGCTTATACAATGTCAGTTGATAATCACCAGGCAAGAATTTACCCTTTAATTTGGCCATCATTCTAGTCCAGCTCTTGATAGGTTGCTTGCCAACTCTCCTCCTTTCTACCTGCACTCCATCCCACCAAAGTGCAGCATGTCCTTTCAGTTTTGTCACTGCAAACTTGAACTTTTTATCTTCGCTTATCTCTTCATAGTCGAAGCACTTTTTCATTTCATTAATCTAGTCTACTAGTTCTTTTGGATTCAGTCCCCCTGCATAACTCAACACTTCAATTCTGGGCTTAACTGCAGAACCCAGAATAGTTCTAAGGAGCCTCATGTCAAGAGGAATCTCAACATTATCTTCAGCTTCTTCTGTTTCAGGTTCGCTGATGTCTTCCGGATCTCTGGGCTGTCTTCACTCCATGGCATCCATTCTGGCTTCGACCCTCTGCAACATCCCCAACACCTCAGCGTTGGCAACAGGTCTCCTTCTGCCAGCACCTTTACTGACTCGGATTGTCATGTTAGCTCTCTGAAAAAAAAACTCCAAACAACGAATCTGATACCACAAATGACGCAACAAAACTGAAATCAGAACCCTTTGGAGAGATGGTCACTGTAGTCATGACCTTGTCAGCGTTTTCCTGGTCAAACCCCGTCCTTGACTCCACGTGGTCTCCTCACATTTCCTCGGAAATTTATTTATCAAATTCATGGAATTTGATAAATAAAATTTATGCACAAGCTTTGCAATTTTAATTAAATCTCTCAACTTTATATTATACCGCCAACCTTATAACCAATGTTTAATTGTCGAAACTTTATATTAAACCCATTCACTGTGTAATAACCCTCGCACCGGGCCCCACCTCTACGCTTGATGGCCCAATCAACCGCACGCACCGTACCAGTTATCTTCCACACGTCTTTGTCCAATGACCACCGTCCGATGGCCCTCTCCAAAATCAAAGGCTCGTACGCATATCGCTCGGCATCCTGGCACGAACGTCAACGCACGATGGCGCGCACTGAACGGTGGTTTTCCGGGGGTCCACCTCGCCACGCGTCGATAGCTCTATGGAATCGCTCCGCGACCGAGAAATACCACTTACTCACCAAAAGCGGCGCGATATGGGCAATCTGCCTCCGCGAATCCACTCGTGGTTTTGTACAGTGCCTTACTAGGGTTTGTCCAAGTTTACGTTATTCCTTTTGGTTTTTAACTCACGTCTAATCCGCAGGTCAGGTTCTCAAAGCAAACAACTCTGTCTCTCTTTATTAAGTGGTAATTTTATATTTGAACAGTGTTCACGCCCATGGTTCTCTACATAGGCCTCGCTTGCGGCTGGGTGAATTCATAGGGTTATCCAAAAAATTTACGGGAATTCAAAGACAGCAAAACGAAATTTCTAGTGCACAATCGCCTCACAGTTAAACAATTCTTCGCAATTATCAATTCAGACAGTTTGGAAATCAACAGGACTCAAAGTCTATTCAATCGGAAGCAATTGCTCAATACACAGAGTTTTATTGCAGAAATTTCTCCTTTTCTTCTCCTCTGCTCCCCCCCTATATACATCCAAGGGATTACATTTATATACATAAACATTTTTCTGTTCGGTTCCTCTATGAGGACCATTTTAGAAAATCAACAGCCTAATTAAAATAATTCAACTAACAGAAATATGACAGCTAGACTAACTGAGCTATTCAACTTCTACGACTCTAACTAATCTAAATAATACAATCAGCTGAGGTATTGACACCTAGCTGTTACAATTCAAATATTTTCGACCCCTATTAGCCACAACATGTGGACAAACCTCCTACATTGCTGGCTAGTGTCTAATGCCCCTGATCACCTTGGAGATGTTTTTTGCTAGGATACCTCTTTAGATGGATAGAGGACACACTCACCTATCTACAAAAACTTGAAAAGTCAAAATTGAGCATGGGAGTTTCATCAAATTGACTGTATAAGGCCACACTACCTTTATAGCAATTTCACTACCTTTATCTGTAAAAATGCTATAGTTATGCCAAAATCAACATTGGATACCTCTAGACACATGTCAAACTTAGAAATTATCACAAATTTGTGGTTTTGATGTCATGTAACTTGGAATTTGAGTTATTGAGTTAGTTTTTCACTGTTATAATGAAGGATATGTAATTTAATGTAAGGGACAAACACTCCTAATTTATAGCTAAAATTCAAGGAATGGTTTCTAACCTCCCTGAAATCTAGGAAATGAATCATATTTTGAATTTTGATCCATTTTGGATGGGGTTTCGACCTGATGAGGTCTCATAGTCCATATTTTCTATAAGTAGAATCTTTTTAGTAATTTTTTGGGTTGGATAGTTTCTTTTTTTAGTGGAGGTTTTGTAATCAACAATTTGGAATGAAATCAGAGATATATTTTCAGGAATTGTGTTGAGATACTTGTGGTATGCATTGGAGCATATGTTATTATTATGTATTTTTATCATTTCATGCTTAATACCATATATTATTATTTCATATATGTTTATCTTGTAAGTTTATGAGCATAAATCATGTTTATTCATGCTCTATTTTAGACAAGGTTTACATTGCTATGTTTATTTGCTTCTAAGCTGAATGAATTCACCTCAGTGCTCATTAAAAATCTATTCTAATTCATCCTATACCCAATGATCTATTAAAAATGCTTTCAAAATACCTATCTAGCCTCACATACTCTCTACAAATTGGCCTTGGAATTCAGATCTAAAAAACCCTACCCTTAGTCTACTCACTGACTTTTCTACCCAGCACTAAAAATATTAAACAAAATCTATTTACTAAGCTTATATACCTAGCATAAGATCATTAGATACTCAATAATTCCCTTGATTGAAAAAATAACAACAAGATATCCCTCTCTAGTCTTGATAGGGCTAGCTACCTAACCTAAATCATGGTCTAAGGCTTCCTTTATTGAATCCCATTTTCAGCCTTCAGAAGTTGGGGGGAGTGATAACAATACACTTATGAAAATCATGAGTTAGGCACCTTGAGCTTCAAGGGTCCAAATGGAAACTAGGGGACCTCAGGAGGAGGCTCTTGAGATCCTTTGGAGGAGGGACGAGGTGAATCTGATGATTCAGCCATGATGATATTTCAGGACAAGATCAAGGAAGGAGGAGGTGAAAAAATAATAAACTCCATAACTTACCAAGCGATGATGAGGCTGGAGAACTGCACATGTAAGATGTTTGTGTGGGAAATTATTTTTAGAATTAAAAAAAAATGGTGTACTAGACATAAATATTTACCAAGTATTCGTGAACTGTAATATAGACCTTGGTGATAAATGAGAGGAAAAACGACCGAGGACTTAACGTACTACAACTGATCTCCATGAATGTTGTCTTTAGTGTATCACATTTACAAGGTGGCCAACTCAGTTACCTATGGTAATATTGCAACCTAATGGTGTCTCCCAAAATATACACAATGGTACATGGGAGTACAATCCATAGTAGTGTTGTCTAATGTGTAATCGTTCGATGATAGTTCCCCAAATATAATTATCATACATCAATATACTTCCATACATGGGATGGGATATCACCCCCATGTTGTAACACAACCTATTAGCGATAGCTCGTACGTTTAATGATAGTATAAAACATCTCTATCTTAGACCTGTAAATTTTATCATTATATCCAAATGCTCCTTAAGGTAAATTGGGTGAAATTTAATTTTCCTTGAGTTAAGTTTTAGTTTTTGGCTCTAAATCGATGTCACATAAATCCTATAATGCAAGCTAAATGCAAAAAAAAAAATATTTCCATTTTCATGAAGTCTAAAATATTGAGGGAAGATATGCAAAGAAAAGTGCAATCAATGTAGAAAACAACAATTGCCCCCCATACTAGTTCAAAATTATCAAATGAGATTCTTTCAAAATGAATTCACTTTCCCCAAAATGCAACTTGCTAAAAAAATGAAAACATTTCTCTTTTCCAGTAAGATGCACAAAATCGCTTGCAACCTTATGGTGTCTCCAGAATTATATGCGACGGTACGTCGGAGTTCAGTCGATAGAAGTGTTGTCTAATGCGTAATCGTACAATGAGGGTGTCCCAAATATACTTATCATACATGAATATACTTCCATACCTAGGATGGGATATCACCACTAGGTTAAAACGCAGACTGTTAGCGATAACTCCTACAGTTAATGATACTAGAAAAAATCTCTAGCCTAGACCTCTAAATGTTCTCGTTAGATCCAAATGCTCCTTAAGGTAAATTGGGTGAAACTTAATTTTGATATTGAGTTAAGTTTCAGTTTTTGGCTCTAAATCGATGTCACCTAAATCTTATAATGCAGGCTAAATGAAAGAACAAAAACTTTCCATTTCAATGAAGTCTAAAATATTGAGGGAAGATATGCAAACAAAAGTGAAATCAATGTAGAAAACAACGATGCCCCCCCATACTAGTTCAAAATTATCAAATGAAGTTCTTTCAAAACGAGTTCACTTTCCCCAAAATGCAAATTATTGAAAAAATGAAGACATTTATCTTTTCCAGTAAGATGAACAAAATGAATGAAGAAATGAAAAAACACACTTTTCACTTTTCTTTCAATCCAATAGAAATCAAAATTGCTTTAAAAATACATGAATGAAATACTTTTCACTCTCTTTTCAAAATGATAAATACAAGACAAATAAAAGAACTAAGATGAAAATCATTTTCATAATTCTTTTGAATTTGGAAAAAGACACACTCTTCTAAACTCGTAAATAAAAAAATTTGTGATCCTATGTTTGACGCTAAATTTAAGTTAAGATCAGAATGCAGTTATGACCAGTGTATACAACAAACAACTTCAAACCAAGTGAGAAGTAATGTGGAAAAAAGTGTTTTAAATGGTAAAAGTCCCCCAAATTCACAAGAAATTAAAAGAAATAAAAACACTCATTCAATCAAGAGAAACAAATCAAACACACAAGAAGGAGTTCATTGAGACTCGACAAACATTCTTTAAGGGCCAGGACACACTAGGAAAAAAAAGGGGGGGAACACAATTTTTCCTAGGTATGAGATCAACAATTTTGTGATGAGTAGAAGGGCGTTGAAAGAAAAATCAACATGGCTGTGCTATATAGAATAGCTCTAGTAGCACTACTGTGAAAATAGAAAATGTGGTGGGCACTAAAACAAGGAAAAACAAAAAAGAGTTTCACACCAAAACTAGACCTAACACAATGAAATGACTGTCAAACCCTATGCAAACTAACAGAGACCTAATAAACATTATATTTCAGTTATTGGCCAAATTGATAAGAGATCAGTCTGTGATAGGAAGGCTAAGAGGCTAAGCTCCCCAGTAGAGTCACCAATTCTGTTTTCAAGATAAATCCCCTCTGCAAACACAGGTGGTCTCTCTATCCCTAGAGTGGGTTTAACAACTTGAGATAATTTCTAATGCAAATATTTCTTAGCTAATATTCAAAATGTGACAAGAAAGGAGATATTGGTACCTTTTCTTGATGTTATGTTTGAACTTATTGATGATGACCTTGATCTATGATCCTTTTAGGCTTGCTCATTGCTACTAGTGTCACCTGAATAACTACGGATGATCAAGAGGCAACAAAAAACATAATCCAATACATAATAATCATTAAACATTAGCTATCTAGGAGACCAAGGAGTACAAGAATATTTTCATAAGAGATTAGACAAATATATAAAGAAAACATCAGAATTTTTATTAATGAATGTAAAAGAGAGAGCTTAAAAACCACACCTTGATCTCGGAGGTCTCCCTTTGGTGAAAATCTGAGTCCTTCACCGAAGCTCTAAATAATTCCTTCCCCCGAACAACTTAGGCATTATTATTGTGCAAGAATTTAAAGGAAACGAGAATTCAGACTAGCCCAAGAATGACCAACTAGTAGTGGAAGGATGGGGACCAATTTATAGGAAGGGAGAAGAGGTTGGGAGCCCATGAAACGAGGAGTAAGTTCCACTTTCTAAGGGATAATCCCCCATGGATGAGATCAAAGCTCTAAAATCAGAGAGCTTGACTCTATCACCACTGTTTAACAACCCAACACACCTCCTTGGAACTTTTAAAGGTCGAATCTTCTCCTCCATTTGAGGAAACACTGCCCGAAAGGGATCAACACGTTTTTCCAAGAAATAAGGGTGCTGGTAGCGCTAATCCATAACTATCAACCTAGCATAAATGCGAGCATGAAACTAGAAAATTTGCTGACCTAGAAAACTATGGTTTTGGAAAAATTCCTTTAGCAATCTTCCAAGACAGTTTTCTTTGAGTCTTCAGGGGATTTCTTTACATATTTTTCCATGGTGGAAAAATTGCACAGGGTCTGTCATAGGGAACTTCAGGACCAAGGAAGGGAAGTGAGCATGGTGAGAAATTACTTTGTAACAAAATATAAATAGTTCTCTAAAATCAATTGGAAGATATAGAAATAATAGTGATATAGATGCACCTAGATAAACATAAATGGTGGTGGTTTCATCAAGTACTAAAGAAAATCATTTGGTAAAATCTGTGGCAAAGGCACTAGGGACCTCAAGAAAAGCATCGCACAAACATCAAAAATTTTGATTGCAATAGATGTAAATGATTAGCTCACTTGTTGGACAACTATTTTTAGGAAACCACACAAAGATATACATAGAGAAGATGTTAAAAAGATAATATATGAATATTGGATGAAAAATTCATGTGTTTCACTATTGTCATGAAAAATCCCCTTTGTAGACAGAGACAATCTCTCTAGCCCAAAAATGGTTCTAGAAACTTGGGATACTTTCTAATGGAAATCTTTCTTAGCTAATATTAAAAATGCGATAAGAAAGAAGATAGAGGTACATTTTCCTGATTTCATGTTCAAACTCGTTGATGATGACCTTGATCCACGGTTCTTTTAGGCTCGCTCCATTCTACTGGTGGCACACAAATATTTGTGGATGATCAAGAGGCAACATCAAATGCAATCCAATACATAATAGTCATTAAACATTAGCTATATACCAGATTAAGGAGTACCATAAATTTTGCATAAAATATTAGACAAATATAGAAAGAAAACATCATATTTTTTACTAATTAATATAAAAGAGAGATTTTAAAACCTAGGCCTTGATATCAGAGACCTCTCTTTGGTGAAAATATGAGTCTTTCACTGAATCTCTGAAGCATTCCTTCTCCCAAAAAATTTAAGCATTATCACATTGTAAGAATGTAAACGGAACGAGAGTTCAGACCAACCCAACAATGACCAACCAGTAGTAGAAGGATGGGGGTCAATTTATAGGAAGTGAGAAGAGGTTGGGAGCCCATGAAAGGAGGAGGAAGGACAAGTTTCTAAGGGATAAATGACCATGGATGAGATTAAAGCTCTAAAATTAGAGATATTGACCCTATCACCATCTTTTAACAACCAACTCGTCACCCTGGAACTTCTAGAGGTAGAAGCTTCTCCTCCATTTGAGGAAACACCACAAGAAAGCGACCAATGCGGTTTTCCAAGAAATAAGGGCATTGGAAATGCTAAACTAGAACTATCAACCTAACATCAGTGTGGACTTGAAACTAGAAAATGCATTCACTCATCAAACTAGGGTTTTGACCAAGTAATATTACAAGGAAATTTTATTTGAGTCTTCATGGGATGTCTTTACATCTTTCTCCATGGTGGAAACATTGCACAGATTCTATCATTGGGCACTTCAAGATTAGGGATAGGAATTGATCATGGTCAAAAATTATTGTGTAACATATGCCCCCTAAAGCATGAAGGAAAAATGAGGAGTGATGGTTGAAATACTTTATGAACCAAGGAAAAGAACTTAGATCACCGCTAGGAAACCTGCCTAATCAAACATAATACCATAGATGAAATATTTGGTATGAATATTCCTAGCACATAAAAATTCACTAGGCATAAAATAAAAAATGAACCCACTACATGTTTGCAACCATACGTCTAAAGAGATCATATAAATGGATCCATGGCATGGACACAACCATCAGTATAGATAGGATCATATCTACAATCATTAATACTCAATAACACCTTGTAGCCCATATCAAAATCAGATGTGATTCAGGGTCATCACTGCAATCTTAATGAACCCAATGTACAAATCTAGCCATGTGAATAGATGTGCTGACGTCGAACATGGTAGAAACCACCTGATTACTGGACAACAATGAAAATCATTAATAGTCATGGGTGAAACCACCAATAATCACGATGGCCCTCAAGGTACAAAAACATAATCTACAAGTGTGAATACATGTGTTGAATTCAAACACTTGTATAATAATTCGATCAAAGGCCAATGATGTGAAATTTTTTTCGAACACGAAGAACTTTCCACTGAGCCATGCAAGATCTAAGGTACTAAAAAGAAGTTTCTAAACCACCTTCCAAGATAATGAGTTGAAATCAATAGGAAGGGATTCGTCGAAGGAGGGGCATAATTATTCCCACATCATCAACACGAAACAACCGATATCTTAAGACGGTAGAAGTGATTTGGGATTGTAATAGATGAGGTCATATAGGCAAAGGATGTTTTACTATAACACAAAAGGACTTCTCTCGAACATATTGGCAACACGACTCTAGAGTATGGAAGCATTTGACTGAAATAGTATCATTGGACATGTTGACAAAATGGTAATCGAATGAGAGGTAAATAGATTTCCGACACACATGAAGGAAAAGTGATGAATGTAGGATGTCACCAACCCGATACGAACTACATATGAGTGTCATGTTCAAGAGAGACGAGCTTCCCAAAACACACATAGGATGTTCACTTTCAAATATCCCCTGTTATGGATAACGAGTAACTCTTTATTTTTTATAGCCAACATGAAGAGGATAAAATATCTTGAGCATGTAAGTTCATTCTTCAAATGAATCCATCCTAGTAATTTTAATGAGCCCTAGGAAGGAGGAAGGAGGTCTCATCATGGTGACAAGTCTTTCGTCGTGTAATTTTTAACATGTCTGAGGAAAGGGTAACTCGATAAATTTTCATGTTTAAGGATTTTGAAAATAAATGAAAAGAAAAAACCATCATGTCCCTTTTGATAAATCATCTCTTAATACCTGAGAGAACCTCTTGACCATGTTCAATCAAGGTATTCCTTTTTCGTAAATAGTGAATCTCAGCTCGAGAAATGGGTATATGTATATTGAGACTGTGTCAATTCATTTACTTTAACAAGTTCAAAATGATAATTATTCAGAAATATTTTCATTTTTTGAGAGTCAGAAAAGAGCTGAACGTTGAATCCACCTACGGGAACAAGTGGTATAAAAGGTAGAAATTGGTTCTGGTGACGATGGAACTGATCAAAACATGCAAAGGTTAAGATGCTAGCTAACAATACTACTCATCACAGTGGTCCCCTAGGAAAGGGTAAAAGCCAAGTGAAATCATACGATTTGCAAATCATATGGTGATGATGGAATGAGAAAACTAAGGCTCATCTAGCATAAGAGGCAAATAAAAGGACAATAACGAGAGCTAGTATGGAAATGGTTTCATTTTTTTTACACAATCTTGAAACAATAAATTATTCTTGAAATTGGTTTCATTTTTAGACAAGCTTGAAACATATGGGAAAACTATGCTTGAAATTGGTTTCATTTTTCACAAGCTTGAAATGGAGACAAACTATGCTTGAGAATAAGTTTGCGTGCCCCCAACATGGCCACTCAATTCGAGGTAGATGCTCCCTAAGCTTCATCTCATTCACCTAAGTAAACTACTAGTTACTAACAAGTGGATGGAATTAAGGTTAATTTATGAGATCAAGTGAAAGAATCGAATGGGAATTTACGAGATCTAATCAAATACTTGAATTGAAAGGGGATTTGTTTCATTTTTTAACGAGGTTGACATAGTAAATGGATTATCCTAAAAGGGACCTATTTCATTTTTTAATGAGGTTGACATAGTAAAAGAACTATCCTCATGACACGTTGTTTCATTTTTTAAGGAGCTTGAAACAAGAAGAGGAACCTTGCTCCAACACTTTGTTTTATTTTTTAAGGAGATTGACACAGGAAAAGGAAATTTTATCCAAATATCGTGTTTCATTTGTTTAAGGAGCTTGACACAAGATAAGGAACTCTGCTCCAAAGAGATTGTTTCATTTTTTTAAGGAGCTTGGCACATTGAAAGGAACTCTGCTCTGATACCTTTTTTTATTTTTTAAGGAGCTTGACACAAGAAAAGGAACTATGTGTAATGCCTCATCATGACCCATAAGAGGTCATGGATTCAAATAGGTTCTCATCAAACGAGATAAAAACATATGGAAATCAAGGTCTAATGCCCCCAATACATGACGAACAATATCACTATCCAGATCATTAACATACGTGATCACGGAATAGGTGGCCACATAATTGAACTGTGGCAGGGAAGATACCACTTTCATGTAAGAATAATTAAGGAATGATGGTTGATTTGGAGTCAAATTAGTACCAACGAATGACAATTGATCAATGGTCACAATTCTTCCTTCATGTAGGAAACAAATCACATGAAAGAGAGAAAATACAAGAGCTCCCATGACATAAGTATAGTCACAACCGAGAAGTAGGTTAAAATACGAATGGCCTTGTAAAATCATCATGTCTATATAGAAAATATTTCCTCCGAAAGTAATAGGAAACTTAGGAAGGATCCCTAATGGTTGAATGGTTCCTCTATTAAAAGCTAACATATTCTAGGTAATAGGCACAAGCTGTGGAGAACCGAAACATTTCCATGTAGTTCAATATATCATACTAAGAGATGTGCCTTCATCTATTATGGTACTAGGTATGACCACATTATAGGTCTATATTGTGATCTCAAAGGGCACGTAAGAAGGAATATGATATCCTGTAAGTCAACTCCAATCAAAGGAAGCGACTAGACTACTTGGAGGGGGTGTTGTGGGAATGCGTGAACTGCCCCCTTGTGCTACAAGAATAGGAGGATTGACCTCATGTATTAGGGTAATGAGAGGATTACCCTATGATTCATGTAAATTTGAAGAAACAAAAAGAACCTAAGTTGTATGAGGTTCACTCTCTATAGGAGAGACATGAACCACTGAGGGTGGAATCAGGTCAATTGTTTTCTCAACCAATGGATATTTGGGAATGGAGTCATGTGATTCACTTTCAGAGAGAGTGAATGTTAGCACTGAAAATTTTAATGATGTAATCACCATTGTGTCACTATTCTCAAATTTTTATTGTGTCTTATTCCATGTCTAAAGTTTGAGTCATTTCCAATAAAAGTTAAAAAATATTCCCAACATCAAGGTATATTTAATTGAATAGGTGTCATAGTGTTTTAGAGTCCTAAAATAAGTTAAAATCTCTATTTTGGATTATTTTACTGTTGAAATTTAGTTGATGTTTGGGTAATAAAATTCAGTCATCTAGTTTGGAATAACAACTAATTTTGTTGTAAAATTATTGTCAAAACAGTAAAGGGAGCTATTTCTTAGAAATGGAAGTCATATATTCCACACCGTGAAAAGTGCAGCTATTTCACTGAGACTTTGGTTAGCTCAGAAAAGAGGCTATGGGTAAACATGTAATCAATTTTTGAAGCAAGAAAATTAAGGCTTCATGGCAACTAGATTTCTTTAACATCAAAGCGAAGCCAGAAGAAAATAGCTTAACCAACAAAGTGGGAGATCCGGAGAAGAGTAGCAGATAATATTTAAAGGAAGTTGGCCAGAAAATAGACTAAGGAATGAAGCAACGGAGAAGAACCGCATGGAAAAGGAACAGATGGCCATGATCTAATCATAGATCCAAAGGGGATAAGACTGACAGCTAAGATTAAAGCGCACATGGGGCAACTTCGCAAAGCACTGTTTTTAAGTTTTATCGTAAAGTCAAATCGCATGGTATGTTAAGTGATTTGCAATGTGATGAGGCAAAGAGAAAGCAAGGAAGACTATCAGATCTAGGCATAGATCAACAGTGGAGATTAAAGTGCAGATGGAGTGATGTCACACAACACAGTTTTTAAAGTTTATTTTTAAGTCAAATTGCATGGTATGTTAAGTGATTTGTGATGCGATGAGGCAAAGATAAAGAAAGGAAGATCATCAGATTTGGGCGCAGATCAACAGTGGAGATTAAAGTGCAGATGGAGCGATTTCACACAACTCAGCTTTTAAATTTTATTGTTAAGGCTTCACATGGTATGTTAAGTGATTCATGATGTGATGAGGCAAGGGACACATGTTAGCGTAGTGCACCAGCTCGATTTCACAAATCGCAGAGTTTATGATTTAGCCATTATCAGTGTAAAGTTAAATTTGTGTGTGACCGATTTGTGATTTCTCCCTATTGGTCAACTGGTTATGAGGCCCAAGAACCACAATTTCCATGTGAATGCATATTTTTTTGGAGAAATTGTGGTTTTTTTTAAAACTTTTGATGTAGGATTTGCTATCGGTCCCATTTCTCTGCCATATCACCTCCACCCTCATCACACATCACACTTTGCCATTTTCAACATTTAACTCCCACATTTCATAATAAAACTTCTGATGCATGATCTATGATTATCCCCACTTCTTCGCCACATCCCCACCCCCCTCGCTTATCATTTATTCTGCTCCATGTCTCCTCTATCAATTAAACATATTTCAAAGGATTTTATTTGTAATTTCTCTAAAATGAAACCCCATCATTCTATCCAAAAGTTTTGAGTTTTCTACCATTACAAAAGGTTTTCAACCAAAAATATAAAGGAAGAGTAGAACAACGACATAATTTCTCTAAAATTGTTTTCTACCACTACTCTTAGTACCAGCACGTTTTTACCAGACAGTGGGCAACATTCAAGGAACAACAACACTACATTTTCACTATTGTTTACACTTTTTATGGAGTTGGTTGAACCATAACGGAAGAGGATTCTTCCCATAAAACTTCCACATCATACAAACCACTTCAAACTGTTGTCCCTAATGTTGTTATTTTCAATATGTCATGGAATTCTATGTTAAAGTTTTAGATAAGCCTCACCTCTTGCATGAGGTTGTAATGACTGTCGAAACAAATTTACGTTTTCCTGTGAAAGAGGACAGTATCATATTTTGTATATATATATGAAAAAACTGATATGAAGTCAGGGTTGGTTGGTGGTTATTAGATTTTGACTTATATGAACTGTAATAATTTTTGTGAATGAAATGGAATGATACTACTGAGGACTTATTGTCAATTTGTTGTGTTTATTGTGTACTTTATTTGTGTTTCCATATCTCCTTTCTTCCCATTCCAGTTTGAAAATCATCATACTGTTATGTGTCTCTATTAGTCTCCTAAGCATTTTATGTGTTTTATTAGTTAATGTTAGTGTGACATAGTGAGAATTCCTGATAAAATATATGTTATAACAATGGAAGAGCATCACTCATGATAGTTTTTCTTCAAGATATTTCAGTGAGAATCTTGTCAGAATAGAAATAGCTTTCTCTCAATGGAATATTGTCAAACTATTACTTTTGTCAATTTCTAATAAATCAGTATATTTTTGTTTTACAAACCTATTGATTTTCCTCTCATCATAAACTACAAACTTGCACCTTGCTACCACATCAAGTTACAATACCTTCATTAGTAGAACTATGTATTTGACTGAAATCTCTTTTTAGTGAATCAAAGTTTGTACCACCTACCAATCTCAGAAAACAAATAATTAAGTTTCTTTATAGTTTAATATGTGTCTGTTCAGGCGCTTGCGGTAGTCCAAGTGCTGATTCCAGCACCAACATATTTTGGTGCATCTTCCGAGAGATGAAGGCCTTGTAATGAAGTATTCTCTTGAGTATATTGTTATGAATTGCTGATAATATGTTCTTGATGGTGAATAAGAATTGCTGACTTGAATAAGGCTGCAAATTAGTTCACCTGACGACTCCATAAAGAGGAAGAGGGGTTTCAAGACCTCCTTATAAAAGGAGGAATCAAAGATCTCCAGTTGTGACCCTAGTTGCTGACCCAGAGAAAATCATCAAAGATGCTAAAGGAAAATAAAGATCAATTGAAGCCACATCTCAATCAATGAAGAAGGTATACAAAAAGTACGTTCCAAAGAAAAAGGTACATTCATATACTTTAGAATCTAAAGAGGTTTTAGTTTCAAAAAATTATGTTGAAAAATCTCAAGTTTAAGCTACTCCTCTAGAAAATAAAGTGGATATTGTTAACCTAGGCTCAATTGAAGGTTTTTCTTACTCATCATCTAATAAATCTGAAGTAAGGATTGTTCTAGTTAAAGAAGTCAGAAGAGTTTGTGCTGACTAAAGGGGAATTAGAAAAAGTATTGGTTATTTCACCCTTTCTTGATAGGGATATTTTGACTGAAGAAGACTTCAAGAATATTTTAAATTTCCTTTAGACTCATCCAGAATACCAGTCTCTTGTCAGCCCTTAGCAACAATATTTTCCTTTCTCTCCAAACCCAGCTCTTAGGTCATCTTCCTCTCATCCACTTGAAGACTGTATAGCTTTAGATTCTTATTCTTCTACTGAGGGAGAAGTCAAGATATCACCTGTTCATATTTTTGAAAACCCACTCTTCTAAGTTCCAAGGCCTGAAAAATCAGCTCAAGACCCCAAATTTTCTGCTATTCTAAATCAGAATCATAATTCACCAATTGTAGTTCCTCTTTCTCAAACAGCTACATCAACTGTACATTAGCAACATATGGCTCAACCTTCGCTTACAAGGATGCAACAAATATTGGCTATGAGATATGCACCACTTGTTCTCCCGCAACACATGCATGCACTTCCATAAGGATATTACTTGAAATATCTTCCAAAATACACTGGGAGGGAGAAGGAGTTTTTGCTAAAGAATATTTAGTGGTTTTCTATAGTTATGCTAAAAATCAGAATATTGAACATGGAGATGTCTCGTCAAGACTCTTTGTTCAGAGCTTGGATGTGAAGCTCGAAAATAGTTGAGAATTTTGGCTCCAAATTCAATTATAGGAATTGATGAATTATAAGAGATATTTGTGAAGCATTGGGGTGATAGGAAATACTATGTTTATTATCTTATAAAATTTGGAACTCTGAAGAAAAAGGCAGATGAGTCTTTAGCTAATTTTACTAAGAGGTTTAATAAGATTTATAAGAAAATTCCTAAAGAGATTAAACTCATTGAAATGACAACTATGATACATTTTGAAAATTCTTTAGATTTTGTGTTTGCCTTACGGTTGAGGGCTAAAAAAGCACAGATACTGACAACTATGCGAGAGCCTGAAATTGGAGTGCAGTATAATCTCATGGCTTCTAATAAATTAAAAATGGAGGAAGAAAAGGAAGAAAAAGACAAAAATAAGATGAAATAAGAAAGTCCTTCTTCTTCGAAATCTCTTTCAGCAAAATAAAAGATCGATAAAATGTCCAATTTGATCAAGGAACTTTCCTCTAAGATGTCAAAATTAGAGGTAGAAAATAAACTAGCTACTAGAGCCAATAAAAACAAAGCTAATAGAAATCAGGCTCCCTTCAGGAGGCCTTTTCAGCCTCAAAAAATCCTACAGTGCCCAAGGAGGAATGCTGATGATCAAAATGTTCAGCCTCCTTTGAATAATTTTTTTGAAGAAGAACACCAAGGAAATGAGGAAGACAATGAATAAATAAACCATATGGGAGAAACTTCACAGTGAACATGTTTCACATTGTAGGAATATGAAGATAGATCAAGAATTTGTTTGTTTTCTGATGATATGAATGCTCAAATTTAAGCACAGAATGATAAAAAACAGCAAGATGTTCAAAACAGAAATTACCATTTCAGGTCAAAATGTTATGCTCAGTAGCCTCAACAAAAATCAGATTCAAATAAACAAGCTACTAAAGAGAAGGCCAAGGTAAATTAGGTTCCTCCACCTCAAAATTCTGCTCCAATTGTTAAAATTACTACAAAAAATAAGGAATTAGTTCCAATTTATTTCAATTAAAAAAATGAATTGAATAAAATCAAAATTCCAGTTCCACACCTGAAATTATTGAAAAATCCAGCATATAAAGAGTTTTTTAAGATTTTGTTGTAGCCTCCTCTCACCCCTGATTCAGTCAACCTTGAGGATGAGCATCCCACCATTTATCTAGGTTGTCATGTCCAAGACCAAAATGATGATAACTCATGCATTTCTAGCTGTCACTCAATATACACAACAGATTGCTGCATAATTTTTTGTTAGATTTTGGAGCTTCACACAATCTCATGCCAAAGAAAGTAATGGACGAATTGGGATTAGAGATGACCAAGAAATATCATGACATATACACCTTTGACTCCAAAAAATTGAAGTGTCTAGGAGTGATTAAGGATTTGGTTTTTTCCCTTACCCAGTTGCCTATGAAGAGCTTAGTGATGGACAATGTGGTTGCTAACATTCCTTCTAGATTTTGGATGTTACTTTCCAGATCTTGGTCTAAGAAATTGGGAGGTACCCTTCACATGGACATGGCATATGCTACCATCCTAGTATTTGGAGGGGAATTCAAATGGTTGTATAGGGAAACTAAAATGGCCTACATCGTTAGTGATCAAGACAATCCATCAAACCATCCCATATATGCTGAAGAAAAATAATTAGGGTCATCAGTTTTTCACCTTGTTGCTGATGATAATGATTTCCAGCCTAAATTAAGTGAAAAAAAACATTTTCAAGGTGCAAATGCACAGTAGTCAGAAGGAGGACAGATCCATAAATTGTACTTTGACAAAGCTTCTTTGAGAGAAATATCGGGAGTCGGTGTAGTCCTCATTTCTCCTACTCAACAGAAGGTAACCATATCATACAAACTGTAATTTTCTACCACTAACAAAACTGCTGAGTATGAAGCACTTATGCTGGGTATGAAGGTAGCGAAAAAATAATTGACTTTGATGATTTAGAGTTGGTGATTAAGCAGGTGAGAAATAATTATGAAGTGAACAAATTCGAAATTGAAGAATTATAGGATTTAATATAAATTTTTTCACTATAGAAGAAAATCAAATTGTTGATTAACTAGCTATTTCTGCTAGTAATTTCAAAGTTCCTCTAGATGTCAAGGAAGTTTATGATGTTCAAATAAAAACAGAGTTTCGATTCCTCATAACATCAAGCACTAGAAAGTATTTGAAGGTGACAGGGAGATTCATAAATTTTTTGAGCCTATAGAAGAGTTTGCAGACATACAAATTGATGATGAGCAGGAAATTTTTTAAAACCATAATAGCGGCTCTTTCAAGAAAAATATGGCTTGGAAAAACATTATAGATCTCAAAAGTAAATTTATTCCTAAGGTTTTGGTTCCTTTAGAAATATTGTTTGATAATAATGATTTTTTTCTCAAGCATGAAAGCAAGGTTGATGGAGAGAGTACAATAGAATGTAATATTGGTACAGAAGATTAGCCAAGATTAGTCTCAGTGTCCAAATTCCTTCCTCTGGAAACCAGAACAAAATATATGAAACTGCTGAAGGAATTTTCTGATATTTTTGCATGGTCTTATAGTGAGTTGAAAACTTATGATAAGAGCATAATGGAGCACAAGATACCTTTGAAAATAGATGCAAAGCATGTAGCACAAAAAATCAGACACATCAATCCCATGCTGCTTCCAATAATTGAGAAAGAAATAAAAAATTATGGGAAGAAAATATTAATCTACCTTTGATATTTTCTAACTGGGTAGCTAATATAGTCCCAATCCAGAAAAAGAATGGAGAAATAAGGATTTGTGTTTCTTTTCGCAACCTAAATCGGTGCTCCTTGAAAGATAAGTATCCACTACCCAAGATGGATTATATCTTGCAGAAGGTTGTAGAATCCAAAAGGCTGTCAATGATTGATGGCTTTTTAGGCTATAATCATATTTCAGTTGACAGGAAAGACAGAGAAAACAAAAACTTTACTAGACCCTGGGGCATATTCATGTACAAAAAAATTCCATTTTGTTTGATGAACGCAGGTGCAACCTTTCAAAGGGAAATGGACACTTCCTTTGCAGGAGAAAATGACATATTTGTGGTCATATATTTGGATGAAATTACAGTATATTCAAAATCTGTTGAAGACCACTTGAAACAGCTGAAGCAAGTTTTTAAAAAATGCAGAAATTTTGGTTTTTCCTTCAACCCAAAAACGTCATCTTTTGTTGTCCAAGAAGGTAACTTATTGGGACATATTGTAACATAAAGTGGCATCTATATTGATCTCGGAAGAGTAGAATCTATTCAGAAGATAGGTTTTTCAAGAAATAAGAAGGAACTGTAGTCATTTTTAGGGAAAATCAATTTTCTAAGGCGCTTTGTTCCTAAATTTGCAGAGCTGATCAAACATATAAATGTTTTGTTGAAAAAAAATGTAGAATTTAAGTGGTGAGATGAAGCAAAGAATTCTTTTTCAGCAATTAAATCACCTTGCTAAAGCACCAGTTTTGATTAGTCCTGATTTTGAAAAGGATTTTCTAATTTTTTCATATGCTTCGGAAGAAACAATTGCAGTTGTCTTACTACAGAAGAACGAGGGTTTGGAGTAGCCAATTTCATTTTTCAGTCGTGCTTTAAGGGATGCTGAATTAAATTACCTCTTGACTGAAAAACAAGCATATGCACTAGTTAAGGTTGTGAAGTCTTTTCAAGTTTATGTGCTGCAATAAAAAATAATTGCTTTTGTGACCGATATCAATGTTAAAGATGTATAGCCGTAGCTAGATACATATAGAAGGAGGGGACAATGGTTGATCAAAATTCTAGAATTTGATGTTGAAATCAAAGCAACTAAATTGATGAAGGAGAAGATGAAGAAGGTATTTTATAATTATCCTGAAATATTTAGTTCATATTGGTACAAGGATATAGTTCACTTCTTGTTAAATTTCAACTGTCCCCCTGAAATAGAGAAATCTAAAAGAAGAGCTTTTAAATTGAGAGCTGTGAAGTATTTCATTTTGGAAGACCATCTTTACTGGAAGGATCCTATTGGAGTATTTTTAAGATATGTAGTGAAGCAGAATCCCAGGACATTATGACAAAGATACATGCAGGAGTATGTGGAGGGCATTTAGATTGGAGAGCCACTGAAAACAAAATATTAAGAGCTAGCTATTATTGGAAAAATCTTTTCTCTGATGTCTTTGCCAAAGTTAGGAGTTGTGTCAAATTTCATAAATTTTCTGGTAAACAGTAATTGCTACCATTACCTCTCATTCCTATTTCAACAGATGTTCCTTTCCAGCAATGGGGGCTAGAATTCATCGGTGAAATTCATCCACCTTCATCAGGACAACATAGATGGATCCTCAAAGCTACAGAATATTTGACTAAATTGATTGAAGTTGTACCAATTAGGAATGCTACGGATACTATAATTATCAAATTTCTGTTGGAAAATATTATGTAAAGATTTGATTTTCCATAAAAATTAGTAACTGATAATGCAATGGCCTTTAAGTCTACTAAGATGTACAACTTTTGTCAGCAATATTGGATTGAATTAACTCATTCCATGCCTTATTACCCTCAAGGTAATGTATTGGCCAAGCCACCCAATAAAATTTTGGTAAGGATTATTAAGAAAAGGTTTCCTGAAAATATGAGGAATTGGGACACTTGGCTGATACATACTATGTGGGCAGATAGAGTAAGTGGTAACAAATAAATTGGAATGTCTCCATTTCAACTTGTATATTGTACAAAAGTTGTAATGCCTTTGTATTTAGCGCTTCCTATGATGAAGTTCCTATAAGATGAAGTTGATCATGAAAACCCAGTCCGAAGGAGAATCCTACAGTTGATAGAGGCACACCAAATCATAGAATCACTGTTGGAAAAAGTTCAGAAATATCAGGCTAAAGTCAATTTTTTTTTTTTTTTATAAAAGAGAAAATCATAATTTTTTTCAAGAGAATGATTTGGTGCTACGTTGGGATGCTAGGAGAGAAGACCATGGAAAGCATCGTAAGTTTGACAATCTGTGGTTTGGGCCATTTAAAATTGTTGAAGTTTTGGAGAATAATACTTTTCTACTCAAACATCTGGATGATGATCAGCTGACTAGAGGCCCAATCAATGGTCATTTTCTTAAATGGTTCTTTATTTATTAAAGTCATTTCAGTCACTCCATTGTAAATATCCATTTTGATGTGTCAATAAACTCCATGCCAAATGGTACTTATGTCTATATATATGGTCAGTACTGAGTCCAGTATGTCAATGGTCAATCCTAGTCATTATTTTCAAAAGGTCTTCTGAGTTTCAAGAGGTTTTGAGGCACTGAGTGTACAGTCCTTGAAGCCTCACAAGGAGAACTTCATCCCCAATGGGAGCCACTATTAGCACTGAAAATGTTAATGGTGTAATCGCCATTGTGTCATTGTTCTCAATTTTTTATTATGTCTCAATCCATGTTAAAAGTTTTAGTCATTTCCAATAAAAGTTAAAAAACAGTCCCAACATTAAGATATTTTTAAGTGAATAGGTGTCATAGTTTTTTAGAGTCCTAAAATAAGTTAAAATCTCTGATTTGGCTTATTTTAGTGTTGAAATTTAGTTGATGTGTGGGTAATAAAATTGTAGTCATCTAGTATGGAATAATAGCTACTTTTATTGCAAATTTATTGTCAAGACAGTAAAGGGAAGTTATTTATCGGAAATGGAAGTCATATATTCCACACAGTGAAAAGTGCAATTATTTCACTGATATTTTGGTTATCTTAGAAAAGAGGCTATGGGTAAACAGGTAATCAGTTTTCGAAGCAGGAAAATTAAGGCTTCGTGGCAACCATAGATCTTTAAAATCAAAGCGTAGCCAGAAGCATTAGGAGAATTTAGAGGTCTAAAATACGCCTCCTAAGAAAAATGTACAACAAAAATAAACTTTCTAAGAACCAATAAGATTCAAGATGGTGATGTCAATCATGGGGGATGATTCACCAATTTTTTAGTAAAAGGGTAAAAATATTAAAAATAATAAAATAATAAAACTGCTTTTTCAACTCGTATTTTCAACTTATCTCCCAAATTTTTTACTCAAATTTCGAGTGGGATTATTTGTTGGATGCAAAATGTGATTCCTCATCCAATGAGTACCCATGTTGCATAATTTCGATGAACCCTCCTACAATGTTGCATAATTGCAGTCATGTTTTTGATGTATTTCTCATTTTTCGTGCAGTAGGACCCATCAAAAGTAGCAACATGGGTACTCCTTGGATGAGGAATTAAATTTTGCATCCAACGACTGCTCCTGCTCGAAATTTGAGTAAACAATTTGGGAGATAAGTTGAAAATATGAGTTGAAAAAATAGTTTTTTCTTTTTTCCCTCTAAAATTTGATGATGTAATCAAATCTTATTTTATTACTTCCACTATTATTTTATAATTTCTTTAAGAGGCCCAATTTAGACCTCAAAATTCCCCTAATGAAAAAAACTTAACCAACAAAGTGGGAGATCCATAGAAGAGCAGAAAATAGTATTTAAAGGAAGCTAGCCAGCAAATAGACTAAGGAATGAAGCAACGGAGAAGAACCGTGTGGAAAATGAACAGATGGCCATGATCTAATAGCATATCCAAAGGGGAGAAAACTGATGGCTGAGATTAAAGCGCACACGGGGAAATTTTCAAAGTGCAGTTTTTAAGTTTTATCATTAAGTCAAATTGCATGGTATTTTAAGTGGCTTTCGATGCGATGAAGCAAAGAGAAAGCAAGGAAGACCATCAGATTTGGGCACAGATCAACGGTGGATATTAAAGCGCAAATGGAGAGATTTCACACGACGTGGTTTTTAAAGTTATTTTTAAGTCAAATCGCATGGTATGTTAGGTGATTTGCGATGCAATGAGATGAAGAGAAAGTAAGGAAGACCGTTAGATCTGGGCACAAATCAATAGTGGATATTAAAGCCCGGAGGAGAAATTTCAAACAACGCAATTTTTAAAGTTTATTTCTAATTATTTTCATGGTATGTTAAGTGATTTGCAATGCGATGAGGCAAGGGAAATGTATCGGCATAGCGTAGCAATGTGATTTCACAAATCGCAGAGTTTATGGTTTAGTCGTTATTAGTGTAAAGTTAAATTTACAGGGTGGTTGATTTGAAATTTATTCCTATTGGTCAACTGGTTGTGGGGCCCAAGAACCACACTTCCATGTGAATGCATGTTGTTTGGGAGAAATTGAGGTTTTTTTAAAAAATTCTGATGCAGGATTTGCGAGCGGTCCCATTTCTCTGCCACGTCACCTCCACCCTCATCAGACATCACACTACGCCATTTTCAACATTTAATTCCTGCATTTCACAACAAAAATTTCGATGCATGATGTACAATCTGGCCTACTTTTTTGCCATGTCACCACCCCCTCTCTTATCATTTATTCTGCTCCATTTCTCCTCTATCAATTAAACATGTTTCAAAGGATTTTCTTTGTAATTTCTCATTTAATGAAACTCCATCATTCTATCCAAAAGTTTTGACTTTTCCACCATTACAAAGGGTTTTCAACCAAAAAGATAAAGGAATAGTACAATTTCTGTCAAATAGTTTTCTACCATTACTCTTAGTACCAGCATGTTTTTACCAGACACTAGGAAACATTCAAGGAATAGCCACACACCATTTTCACTATTTTTTTCACTTTTTAGGGAGTTGGTTGCACCAGAACGAAAGAGGAGTCTTCCCAGAAAACTTTCACATCATACAAACCACTTCAAACTATTAGCCTTAATTTTGTTATTTCATTATGTCATGGCACTCCTTATTAAATTTTTAGATAAGCCTCACCTCTTGCACGAGGTTGTAATTACTGTTGAAACATATTTACCTTTTTTCTGTGAAAGAGGACAATATCATATTTTGTATATATATGCCAAACTAATATGAAGTCAGGGTTGGTTGGTGGTTATTGAATTTTGACTTATATGAATTGTAATTTTTTTTTGTGAATGAAACGGAATGATACAACTGAGGACTTATTACCAATTTTTTGTGTATATTGTCTACTTGATTTGTGTTTCCATATCTCCTTTCTTCCGGTTCCGGTTTGCAAATAATCATACTGTTATGTGTTTCTATTAGTCTCCTATGCATGTTATGTGTTTTATCAGTTTTTTTTAGTCTCATACAATGAGAATTCTTAATAAAATATATGTTATAACATTGGAAGAGCATCACTCATGATAGTTATTCTTCATTATATTTCAGTGAGAATCTTGTCAGACTAGAAATAACTTTCTCTGAATGGAATATTGTCAAACTGCTACTTTTTTCAATTTCTACTAAATCAATAGATTTATGTTTTACAGACCCATTGATTTTCCTCTCATCTTTCAATTTCCTCTCATCACAGAATAAAAACTTGCACCTTGCTACCACAACAAGTTACAATACCCTCATTAGTAGAACTGTGGATTTGACTGAAATCTCTTTTTAGTGAATCAAATTTTGTACCACATACCAATCTCACAAAACAAATCATTAAATTGAATTATAGTTTAAGATGTGTCTAGTCAGGCACTTGTTTCAATCCAAGTGTTGATTCTAGTGTGAACAATGGGATTGACCAGAGATGAGGTATGATCAATCACTTGATCAACTAGTAGAAGATCGGGAGAAAGCTTCATGTAACCTCCAAAAGCCAAGGATGAGAAGTTGTAAGCTTATCTGATGTTTTTTTGGCTTCATACATAAAAGGATAAATGTGAATGAGATGATTCCATTCACATAACCTACAAGGAAATTTGACTTTACCATTTTTCCCATGGGCCTTATTATCACTAGTTGAAGACTTGTCACCAGCATGACCTCTAGAGGCTGATGAAAAGAGTTGATTCAAGTTGGTAAACCACAATTATAACACCCTAGGAATACCAATACAAAATATAATAAGGTGGTCACCCTCACATAGCTTTCAAGGGCATTTGAATTTACGGGGCTGATTGGAAGGTTTTTCAACATCATTTGCATGGGAAACAATGGTGGCTTGGTTTCCCCCTTGCTTATTTAATTTCTTCTTCTTCTTCTTAGCTTCCTGGTTACTAGAATCCAGACTTTCATAGGATTGAATGCATCATGTAATATTTCACTCCCTATGTATAGGATACACGGTGTTGAAAAACTTGATCTGAGATCAAGTCTGATTAGGATTCTACCCATGGACTAATTTTTTTCAATGGAGAGTGGTAAGGTCTCGTCAGTCACTCTTACTCGATTCTTCTTCATTATCTAAATAAGTGTTTAGCAGAGTAGAGATGAGATACAAATATGGTACATGGAGACAGGATGGCATGATGATCGATGATGATGGATAGATTGATAGGTGGAATTCTTGCTAATTGAGAGGGACTGTTAAAATTGGAAACTAGGGCCAAATTCCACTTTGGACAGCTCATTTGATGTAGATGATGATTGCATTGAATTCTTCTTTTTAAGAGGACCAAAATTGACCTAAATATTATCAAATTTGGACAAGCAGAAATGTGTTTTTGAATTTATGCCCACATGTTCAAATTTTCAAGCTCGACCACATCATCATGTAGGCTCATGAAGCCCAAGAGACGTGTCACTTCACCCTTAGCGATTTGTATAAATAAGAGAGACCTCCAACATTATTTGGCATCTCACTCACACACATTCTTCTCTCTCCTCATATGATTGGTTCAAAAATATATTGGGCAACTTTTCATCTCACACGTGTGGCTTGAAAGGATGATGAATTTATGGGCAAATTACAAGGCTGAAATTTCATAATTGTTGCAGGGTTTGACCATCATTGACCAAGAAATTTTAATCAAAATTTGACTGTAATTTTTGTGGGAAACTTTTTTTTTTACAAGGTCATACTGTTTGGCACAAAAATCGAGAATTTTTGGGCACTTTGACCTGCATTGATCGCAGAGTTGCCTTCAGGTTGAGCAAGTTTGACTATTGTTTGGATGACTATTTTGGGCTGAATTTGACCAGCTAAGGAGGTCAAGTTTCACTATCTTTGAATGAGCTTCAGATGGGATGTTTTATTATTGCATTGACCATCTTCGACTTTTTGGTTAGGGCTGAATTTGACTGTAGTTGACTGCAAATTTGACAAGGTTTTTTTACTTTGATTTGGCAAGTCAATTTTGAATTTTTGTAATCTCCCTCTCTACTGAACATTTGATATAATAATAAGAAGAATTTTTAAAATCTTGCGGTTTTCCTTGGCATTCGCCAAATCTGGTGTTCTCTTGTCTTGGCTTGTCTTCTGCATTTTGTTATTCGTGTTCAATCTATAGTTATTGTCAATGTGATTTATGGTTAATGTGATTGCTATTGGAAAACTAAATTGTAAATTTGCATTGGGTTTCTAAAGGAAATTTAAGTAATTCTTCTTTTCATAGAACATGATATTGTTAACTAAAATTAACATAAAGAAACAAGATGAAAAATATGGGTGTCTTTCTTAAAAACTTGATATTGTGGGCCAAACAAATGTAATAAAAACAACAACTGTCGTGTAATTTCCTCTATAAATTGAGGGAAAATAGCACTTATGGCCTATCCATCATCATAGGCTATAATCCTCCATAAAGGAGATACTAAAAAAATAAAAAAATAAAAAATAAATAAAAATATCCATTGTTGGGAAAAAAATTAGGCTCAGTTGGGCTGAAATACCAAAACTATGGTTTTGTGTAAAGTTCACTCAATCAATTAAGAAAGATGAAACTTAGAAAATCTATAAATAGAGGAGGCTTAAATTCATTTTGGAGCATCAAGTGTGGATCATATTATTGGTTTCTTGAGCATTATCTCTCAGGGTTTAAGACCCTATTAAACTCTCTCTTATCAATTTTGGTGGTGAATGATTCCACCTTATACGACACTTCTCTTTCCCCCTCTCATTTTGGTGAAAAATACCTTTGAAGGGAAAACAAAATTTTGGACTGTTGAAAGTAGAGAAGGAATGGATTCCTTGATTTGTGTCTTATTTCAAGGAATCAAATTTGTGATATTCTTAATCATGCATGAGTTCCATTGATGAGTGTGAGTTCAAGAAGCAGTTTGACTAGTGTGAGTTTGTGGAAGATTAAGTTAATTGTCTTCTATTGTGAGATAAATTGGGAACTGAGTGAACCAGTGGAGTTAGCCTCCTAAATTTTAGGAGGATCCGCTAACTAAGTGTGTTGACTTTTTTTAACTAGAAAATCTCTAGTTCATCCCCTATTTTAGAAAAATCACTAAGCATAGCCTAATCAAAAAAATTATAAGGAGATCAAAGGCACACATTTGATCATTCAATTCTTGAGAGTGAGCTTGTAAGCAAGAGAGCTTGTGAGAGGAGCAAGGAAGAGGATTTATCTCATGCGAATTGTTGGAGGAGAATTTCACTTGGGAAGCAGATCAATATCCTTAGAGAATTGTTTCGCAAGGGTTCCAAGGTTGAGAAGGAGGAGAAGAATCTTGTTCTTCCATGCAAAGGTAAGAAAGTCAAGGTGAAGAGTGAAAACAATCAAAAGGGTGACAAGAAGAAGACATATTTGAGTAAGATCAAATTATTCCATTGCCATACTTTCTCAATTGGTTCAAAGTATGGAAATCATGGCTGAAATACTCTTGATTTTTGAAGACAACCTTTCTTAATGGGGTCGTTTAGGAGGAGATCAATAGAAAGGAACTAGAGGGGTTTGAGTAGTTCAGTAGAGACACATGTGTGTGGGGTGAAGAGAACGCTTAATGGGCTCAAGCAAGTTCTAAGAACATGGTACTCTCGGATTTACAACTACCTTCAAGGATTGGGCTTCATTAAGAGTGAGGCGGATGCAAACCTATACTACATCATGGTTGGAGGTCTTCCACTCATTCTAGTCCTCTATGTCGATGACCTTACACTAACTGGAGATGAGATCTTGATCCAGAATTGCAAGGAGAACCTTGCAATGGAGTGTGAGATGAAGGATATGGGGCTTATGCATTATTTTCTTGGCTTGGAGGTTTTCCAAGATCATGGTGAGATATTTGTGGGTTAAAGAAAGTACAAAACATAGATTCACCATAGATTTAATATGCAATATTGCAGGCCCATGGCTACACCTCTAGTCACAAACTAGAGGAAGATGGATGTTAACAGAGGAGAGAGAGAGTGAATCCTATAGTATACAGGTAGCTCATTAGTTAATTGATGTATTTGATCAACACGTGACCTAATATTCATTTTGCAGTCAACCAGCTAAGTCAGTTCATGATTGAACCAACCAGAGTGTAATGGGTTGTTGCAAAGCATGTGTTAAGAAATCTCAAAATCACAACATACTATGGATTGTAGTACAAGCGGGTTGATGGAGAGAGGCTTGAGGGCTTCATTGGTGCATATTGGGCAAGGATCTCCATAGACAAGAAGATTACTTCAGGTGGCATATTTAGTATTGGGTCAGTTGAAGTTTCTTGGTACATCATGTAGGAAAGATTAGTTCAACAAAGGTAAAGTACATGGTTGTTATTCAAGCAGTGTGTGAGGATATTTGGATGATGAAATTAGTTGTGGGACGTTTCAGACATGGGGTGGAGCCTACCATGATACATTTTGATAATAAAATTTTCATTAATCTCTATGAAAATACAATGTTTCATGATCACTCAAAGCATATCGAGATCTGGTATCTCCATCTTAGAGATTGTGTGTAGAAGGGGATAATCAAGCGACCATACATTCCAAGAGAGGAGCTTACAACAAATATATTAGCCAAGGCATTGAAAATAGGTATTTTTGTTAACCACAGATATAAGTTGGTAGTTGTACATAATCCCTTCCTTGCTAGGAGGGAGTATTGAAAATAGCAAAGGAATGAATTCCTTGATTTGTGCCTTAATTCAAGGAATCAAATTTGTGATCTTAATCATGCATGAGTTATAATGATCATCATGAGTTCAAGAAGAAATTTGATGAGTGTGAGTTTTTGGAAGAATAAGTCAATTGTCTTCTAGTGTGAGTTGAATTGGGAACTGAGTGAACAAGTGGAGTTAACCTCCTATATTTTACCAGGATCCAGTTAACTAAGTGTGTTGACTTTTGTTAACTATAAAATCTCCAATTCAACTCCTAATTTATAAAACTCATTAAACATAGCCTAATCAAAAATCTTATAAGGAGATCAAAGGCAGAGAATTGATCATTCAATTCTTGAGCACGAATTTATGAGCAAGAGTGCTTGTGAGAGGAACAAGCAAGAGGATTTATCTTGTGTGAATTGTTGGAGCATAATTTCCCTTGCAAGAAAATAAGTATTCTTGCATATTTGTTTCAAGCCTAATTCAAGGATGAGAGATCAGATTGCATTCTCTATTAAAACTGTTGGATTTTGTAAGAGATATTTAACCTATTTTCCTTCAATAAAACCCTCAAGCTAGCGATGGTTTTCCCTGTTGGGTTCCCTAGAAAAATGATGTTAATTTTGTGTGAATTTTGTGAAATTATTTCTGTTTTATTCTTCTGCTATTTGGTAGAGAAATTTTGTGTCTGTGTGAAAAGGAAAATTATTTTTAGCTTGTTCATAACAGCCTATGAGAATTTTGTGGAAATTCTACATGGATTGGTTTTTTTCCTCTGCTTTTTCTGGCAGAAATATTTTGAGCCTATGCAATATTGAACTCTATTTCTTGAAGCTACAAAATCATGTGTTAATTGTTATGATACTGAATAAAAGCCCTCAAGAAGGCAACGAAGTTATTTTCAGGCACAGTGCCATCTTTGGAAGGAAAATATATTTACTGTGGATTAATTTCTCTATCTGAGCCAGGGAATATTTGCAAGGATGGTTAATTACCGTGGATCTAGGAACATAAGGAGAGAAAGTTACACGTGGAAATTTTCGTGGGTGTTTGGACCAATATTCTTGGTTACTTGTGTTCTACTTTGAGCAGTGAGATCCCTCTTGTCTCATCTAGATCTGGGCTAGGACAATGAAAATTTGGAAGCAGAAACGAGAGTATTTTACTTTTTTTAAGCCCGGGACAATAGTGAAGTCCATTTTCATAGTCAAGAAAGTATATTCAGTCCCATAGCAGAAAAGAGAAGTGGATGTTGTTCAAGATTAGGGCCAAGAAAAGTACCAGTTTTGGAAAATAATGAAAATTAATGGTCCTGAAGAAAACCATAACTCGGAAGCTGTAACTCGGAAGGGTCTATGAACTGTCATCAGTCATGGAGAATTTAGACACTAAGAATGTGGATCTTGAAGCATATTCTTGGGTCAATTGATTTGAAAAAAAAAAGCCTTAGATCAATCTACAAAAAAGGACTAGGGTTGTCTAATTGAAGCTCGGGTCTGCCAAGCACTATCTGTGATTCCAGAGAGGGCTTGAAGCAAGGTACTAAGAGAAAATTTTCATTGAATATTGAAATCTTAAATATATAGGACCGAAATGCTGAATCCAAAAGTCAGCCAGTGTTGAATCAACTAAATTTTAGTGTTTATGTGAACTATGAATACTAATATGTTAAATAAATTCCTAAAATTAGTGGTTTGATATTGTATGGTTGAATTATTGTTGAACAATATTAATCTATTTTTAATTTCAGGTATTTTTGTTTGATGAAAATGTTGAAGTGCATTATTGTATCGCTATCCACATATTTCAAATGTTTAGTTGTGATCTAACACTAAAAATTCATTAAAATCCTAGTTTCTAGAAAGGAAAGTAGGCCAGAAAACTAGGGAAAATTTTCACTTCTTCATTACATTCCATGCAAACAACATGAATCTGAGATAGCTTAGTAAACCAGATCTTCCCCACTCCAAAAAATTTCTTTTTCTTGCCCATAAACCCTTAAAAAAAAATCCAAAATAGATAACAAACTATTAGAAGCCTAGAGATACCTATTCTACCATGGCCACAGGAAATTGAGACTCTGCCGCAACTGCTCCCGCCTCTACTTGAGAAACAAGGGCAGTAAATAGAAACTTTCCTTATTTAATCCCAATAACCCTAGTACCCTCCTTCAATCCTCTTTCGATTCAAAACCCCAATTTTCAATTACGATAAATATATTTAATATCTCTAGGGTTTCTAGTGAGGATTTTTTGAATTGGTTTGCACTCTTTAATCATAAGGTTAACTTGCATTTTTCCCAAGTTTTACATGGGTTTATGCTTGATTTTTTCCCAAGTTTGTGCATGGTTTATGCATGCAAGCAACATTCACTAGTACAAGAAAATAACAAATAAAGCAACAATATGTGGATTTATATATTGAACAACTTTCTGATTTCTCAATTAAGGATTAATTTTCATCAACTCTGTTGTGAAACAAAGTGCTCAAAAAGGATAAAAGAAGCGTGGAAGGAAAGAGAATATATTTTTTCCTTTTTCAAAATTAGTGGAAACAAAAAAGTATTTCATTTTAGAATGTGAGTCTTTGAAAGTCAACAGGGAAAGTTATGCATATATTTTGGAAGCTAGCTCTTGGGGTTTAGCGAGGGGTTTTTTAAGAAGTTGAGAGTGTTTAATGTGAAACATCACATGAAAAGGGTCAGATGCAAGAGTGAGATAGAGAAGCAATGTGACCCATAGGCTATATTTAGCCTCGTGGATGTTAAAATAACTTCTTCTTCTTCTTCTTCTTCTAACTTATATCGCAAAAAATAAAAAATAAATCAACAATTTGCCGGCTTCTAAATTATATACCAGAAAATAACAAATAAAACATTGTTGGGTCATAAAAAGGTATCTTATGAACACCTAATTAGCCTACATTAATCATCAATTTGGGAGCCACTTTTTATTTCAAGAGTGTACTCTGTCTGAGGCTGCAATTAACTAAGAGTAATGCTATGAAGATGTAGCACAGAATGTTAAACCCAAAAGTAAACAGATGCTCGTAAAGAAATCTAATTATAGTAACATAAATGGAAATCCTCTGAAAGCTTAACTACATTAATCTGCAAACCATCGATCAGGGATACAATAGCAATAACTCCTTCCCTTAGAAATCGATGTAACTGAAATCACACCGAGGCAAGATAACCAATCTAGGAACTTGGGAGCAGTAACCAGTATTCTCTACAATTGGTGGTCTTGTTCTTAAATAAATAGAAATGAAATCAAGCTCAAAATATTTGTTGATAAAGATAATTGAAAGGAACTGCAAAGGCTAGAAAGGAAAAACAACTAGTAATTCCTATGCATTCACAACAACTGTAATTAATCTATCTGCTAATCTGAAGCTATAAAAAATAAATAGAAATGGAACAACAACATGAATTGAACAACAAATATAAATATAAGCACAATCAAGTAACTAATCTCAATACTCCAATCCTGTCGACAACCAATAATACGCAACAATCAATTATAACAAATCATAAACTAATAGAACAACAACTAGAATCAGATATAGAACAACAAAGCTTTTATAACAATAGCAAGATAGCTTAACAACGAATGTACTTCTTGCAAAGGATAAAATAGCAATGCAATCCGTTAATGAATCTATATTCAGTCTAACAACAATCAATCAACTCTGTAATTGAAAAAAAAATTAAACACAACTTCACACAATAGAAGCAAAGAATAAGAATACAAACAACAAGGTAATTCCACCAGAGTCAGGCCCTTAGTGCCAGTGAAATACTGTTGGGCTACTTCAGAACTTAAGAGATGAAACAAAACACGTGTTGGATATTAATCAAACATGAAGTATTACAAAGGATGTTCTCTCAAAGCCGAGAGTCAATAAACATAATATTACAAAGGAAATGTTTGAATATAAGAGCTTTCGACCAACTAACTGACTACTTCATCACTAAAGGACATTGCTTTATATATCAAATCCTGACGGACAAGACAATGAATAAGATGAGTTTGAACAACGATCCCTCGGGATCAAAGGATCCTAAAGGATTCACTCCCCTGCGTTTAGTTATCATCTTGTTCACTTTGACCGAGGATGAGCTGTCCCCTACCTCTTTTTAGAAATTCGTTTAGATCTCCTTGTCTTTGGTTGGATGTGGTTCAACGCTGATGGAGCAGTAGTTACATTGATCTCAGCTTTGTCTTTGGTACAGTTTTTCACTTTTTATAATTCTTGTTTTATCAACAAAAAGCAACCTTTATTCGTCTTTTTATAATAAACATAAACCTCTCCAATTTTATCATAATCCTTATAATAAATTACCTTCCCAAGGTAAAAAGGAGTATGTTTTTAGTAAAAGAATGGGAAGATACATAGTAATTTCATACCTTTTCCACTGCCCAACACACCCCCCTGCTTAATCTTTTTCATGTCCTCATGAAAACTATAGTTCACATGCAGAGTAGTCAAAGAATAAGCCTGATAAGGTTTGTCATAAAAAAGCCTAAAACCATGTAGTGCAGGTAATTCCTCGAAAACATGCTCTATCTGTCCTTCGGGGAGTTCGTAGATAGCTTTGTAGTCTGAGGCAGGATACCATGCAACAGGGATTTAGAACCTACATCCTAGCTAGAATGATCCTTCTTTTAAAATGAGATGACTATAGGAAATCAAGCAGTCTGCAGCTAGCCCAAAGTTTCTATAATTAAATGGTTCCCTATTTTGCACATTTTGATTGGAGATTCTCCACCAGACCTTAGCTGCTATATAAGCTTGGTTTCTAATGGATAAGAAATAATTTTTCCCATTCAAGGTAATCGATTTGTGGACAGGCCCCAAGGCTTGGGTAATGCCTTCCTTGGTCATCAAACTTTTCTGCCTAGCCCAAAATTGAAGTGGGTTCTGATGTTCACTCCTGACCCACAAATCTAATTCATTTTCATGCCTTTGAAAAGCATTATAGGCTTTAAGACATTTCAATTGATTTACAACAAAGGAAATGAATGCCTGATATTGAACATCTCCCACAAAAGGGCTAGGGTTTGACTCACAATCATTTTCAAGTATTAGATTATGCAAGTAAAATTCACACAAAAGGCGCTATACTTTGATCCCATAAAGTTTGCAGCATGATACAAAGTCATCTTGTTGTGTAACCAGCTCCAAAAAGAGAAGAGAAGAGATATAAATTCCTTAGAAATGAGCCACTTCGAGGGGGAAACCTCCAATACATTACATAAATGAACAATTCTTGGATGATTCAAATGAAAAAAACCTCCTTCTATATATAGGAGTCCATGGGGCCACAATATAATCCTAGCGTTGTTAAATGTTACCCTGTCCATCAACAATAAAGTATGTTAACACACATAGTTGGTAAGTAATAATAATGATATAAAATACACCACATACAATAAGGGGCTTGGCCACACAGGGACTTATGCCCTCTCCTTCAAAAGGTCTCAACGTTGATTATTTCTTGATGCTTCTGTATAAAATTCTCATCCTCCAATGTGAAATCTTCTACAGGAAAGTTCTTCCACTTGCTGAGATACTCTGAAATTGATCGTACTTGTCGAGTTCTTGTTTCTATGACTGCTTCATAACCTCTTTCGATGTGATGTTGATCTTCCCGTTGTTTCATTAGATTCTGCACCAAAGTTGGGTTATCCTTTGAGAGTTGGAGAACTTGTTGTTGATGCTCGATGTGATCTTCGACTAGTTTATCATCCATATTAGCTATTATTTGTTTTACCGAGGGGGCAACCTCCAATACATTACACAAATGAAAAATTCTTGGATGATACAATTTACAAAACCTCCTTTCTATATATAGGAGTCCATGGGGCCATAATGTAATCCTAGTGGGCCACAATGTAATCCTAGCCGACCTAACAATAATAATTTAAGGGCACAATAATAACAATATGGGGGTTACAAGGGTACAATAATAACAATAAGGGGGGCTACACTAACATAATAAGGGGCTACACTATTAATATAGGGATTTAAAACATCTATGGTTTTTAGCTCTATGGATTTCCCTACCCTAACTGCCTTAATATTTAGCTGTACATATCTTTCTAGTAAAAACAAAGCATAGTTTTTGGCGGGGCATCTAAAGGCTAAGACATCAGTGTACAATGAGCAGAGAGTGTCCATTCGATTGTAGGCTAATTTTAATTGGTTCATTACCTTGTCAGCCTTTTCCTTTGCTTTTCGACACTTTTCATGAGCTTCAACTTCTGCTTCATGGTTAATTTTCATCTATTGCTGCAACTCCTTATATCTCTTTCTTGGGAAAGTGTCTTCTTCCAACCTCTACCTTTCTATTCGGGCTTGTGCCAACTCCTCTTGGAGTCTGGCCAATGTTGGATCACTAAAAGTATGCTGACTACTAGACTGCATGTTTTCACTTGAAATAGGTCCCTCTGGAACAGCTTATGTTGGAACAGCCATTTGCTGCTCTGTTTCTCCATAATTAGGCTCAGGCATGGCTTCTTCTGCAACTTGGGGGGTTCCTATTAGCGATCACCTTTATCTTTTTAAAAATTCTCTTGGTAGCTATGCTTCTTCTCTTAGGGGCTCGCTTAGGCATTTTTTCATTCTCAGAGCCCTAATGGTTTGTCTGAGTTGTTCTACAAGTTTATGAAGCTTCATTCTTTCCCTGCGAAGCTTTTCAATCTCAGTTGTTTTCCTCCTCTTTTTTAACGGAACAGGTGTTCCTTTATTTGAACATATTTTCTCAACAGGGTTTTGGTCTATATTAGCCATGCCTTTAGTTAATTTCTCTTCTTGATCTTCTGCTTGGGGTTCTTCTTCCACATTCATATTCCCTTGGCTAAATTTTTCGAGAATCATACCCGCGGTTGACTCTACAATCTCCTGAGGGCTTCCAAGTTGAGATATTACATCAGTGTTTTCTTGTTCGTGCCTTTCA
This sequence comes from Pinus albicaulis, assembly GCA_034641835.2. Taxonomy (NCBI): domain Eukaryota; kingdom Viridiplantae; phylum Streptophyta; class Pinopsida; order Pinales; family Pinaceae; genus Pinus; species Pinus albicaulis. Next base: position 870,795,461 of record CM076580.1, read on the forward strand.
GGGGAAGCAACCCTGGCTTCACTAGGCTTTTCTATTTCATCCAAAATTTCTTTAGCTATTTCTTTTTTTATTACAGAGTACTCCTCCAACTGATTAATATCAATGTTAAGGTGCAAAGGGCTATGAGGCTGCACATAGTCACTCATATTGGCTAGAATTTGGGCCAATTGGTCTTCCTCTAAAGGGCTTACGGTAGCATTTCTGGGAGGCTCTGTTCCTTCTTTGTCACTACTATGGTTGTCTTCATCGTCCTCACAAGTATGATAGCTTCCTTCTTCCTCATCTGAATATCAAATTTCTCCTTCAATTTCTTCTTCCTTAGTATTTCCTTCCTCTGTACTGGATTGTTTTCCACCACTGGTGTGGTGACTTATTTCTTCTTCGTCTGAGTAGCGAATTTCTCCTTCCATTTCCTCTTCTTCATCAATACGAGGGCTTGATCCCTCTAATTTTGGAGACTTTTCATCCTCCGAAATATGCAATTCCAGGGGCTGGCTACTGCTGCCTAAAAGTCCTTCCATCATCCCCCTACTTCATTTTGAATGGAGGGACTTTCTGTGAGTTGATGGCTCAACTATTGAGCCAGCCATTCTTTTATATTTTGGGGTAGTTAAAGCTAACCCTCCATCAATAGAGAATATCAACCAGCTTTTCTATTGCTGGGCGAGGCTACAACTCACTATTAATTAAATTAGGCAATGGTGGCTGACCACCATATCTGCATGTTGAGCTTTTCTTATACTATGGGTGATATCATGCATTAGGGAATTTAAAAATGCAGGAAAATTGATAGTGAATTTCTGTTTTAATACAACCAGTAGCTTAAGGTGGCGAGGTCTTAGCACATATTTCCTTCCGTCACACATTATATAAGCCTGCACAATCTTGGCCAACTCTGTCCATGGTTCTCCCAATGATGTTGGCTGAACTCCTTTGCCTTTGAAAACCAATGTCTATTCATCATCTTGAAAGATCTTCATGGCTTCTCGAAGCTTGAGCTTCTTCTGTGTCCATATAGTTCCTTTTGCTGGTATGCCAGACACCTCTACAGTTATTTCGTTGGATACAGCTATCTGTCTTCCCCTAACCATGGATAATCCTTCCTGCAAGTTCTATAAAAATTTGATGGCCACTGCTTCATGGGGTTGTTGCATCCTCATGAAATATGTAATCCACCCCAATCTTTCAAAAATTTCTCATGCAGCATCAGAAATGACTAGCACCTGTGGCTCACTGCGAATTGGTCATCCTCCCATATTTTATTCACTTTGTTAGTTCTTTCCAAACACACACTGTTCGTAATGGAATAGCACAGCATGGTAAGTCGTTGAAAATTGGTTATTCCCTAAAATGTATGTATTTTGTTTGCATATAGGTAAATAAATATTGGGATTTGATCTGCATGTAGACATCTGCGCCCCCCTTGATGGATGATAGGTCGTCCTCGACCGTCAATTGAGAGAGGCAAGTGTGGCACAACAATAGTATAGCAAGAAAATGTAGGCATAGTTATTATACATTCAATCAAGTTATAGAAATTACTGAAATCAATGCGTGTGATAAATCGGTAATAGATATAAAATCATTTTGTAATGATTCAAATATGAGGAGAAGGGATAGCTTAGGATAAACATAAGTAAAAATGTGTTATTTACCACTTCAAACTAATATGATCGATTTGTAATGATTTTCATGTATAATAGGTTCGAAATCAAAGGTAAAGGATTCATACTTTCATTTGATATTTTAAATAGAGACATAGGATAAGGGTTTAATATGGCTATTGATGTGTATAAATGTGACTCCAATACCATCAGCAAAGCCTTGTTGCCCATAGGTGTCCATAACCTTGACAGAGTTGCTTTCTTACCCTTGGAACCATTGTCCTTTATTCATACTGAGGAAGTGCTTGTTAAATGTCATAACGGAGGCCATTGTGCTGGTTTGGTGGCCAGATAAATCACAATGCCATTCACTGGGTAGAAGTGAAAAGTGGGCAGACCGACACGTGATGAGACCTCCTATTCCAAAGACTTATTAATTTTTCAATTGTCCATTGGACCATATCCCTGGTTTGGTGGCCATGATGGGAATGCCACTTCACTACCTTCCTTATGATCATGGTAGGCTAGCTCTTGATGAGACCCCCTATCCTCCATCTACAAAATCATAAAATTATTAATGAAATATGTAAATATTTTTCTTTTTCATATAGAACTTTTCCTTAGTTATTCATAAAGGATGGCTCAACACTCCTTAAGAGTAGGGATGGTGGAAGAAGTATGAACATCTCAATAGAAAATAATATGCCCTTATTCCTACTCCATAAATAAAAATCAAATAAATTTATAACATATGGGAAGAGCCAACATGATAAAGATAATCGATCAGATTAATTCAGTGGTAGTAAAACAACAAAATCATGTTATTGATCATGCCCCTTTTCCATTTTTTTTATCATTACTAAACAATTTTCTTTAAAAATGACGATTTATTTTGATTTCCTGAGCCAACATGATAAAGATAATTGATCAGATTAATTTAGTGGTAGTAAAATAGCAAAATCATGTTATTGATCATGCCCCTTTTCCATTTCTTTTATCATTACTAAACAATTTTCTTTAAAAATGACGCTTTATTTTGATTTGCTGATTACAGTAAGCTTGAATTTGTATGATTGTATATGAATAATATGTTTTCCTTTATAAGAGTCATAAAAAATTCTCAAAATGCTAATCTGAAACAAAAAAAAAAAATCCACTCAAAAGGTGTTGTTCCTTTAAAAAGAACAACAGAAAAAATCTGTGGAACTGCTATTCCTTTCGAAAGGAACAGCAAAAATCAAAACAAACAAAATAAACAAAGTTTTTTTTGAAAAAAACAAAATTCTATGAAACAAACAACGAAAACTGAAAATAAATGAAATAAATAGAAATTTAAAAAACTAATTCTCTAAAGAAACAATCAAATAAATGAAAAATTCTTTATGTACAAAATTTAAAAAAGAAATGATTAATAAACTGGTGCCGAGGAGGAGTTATCCCCTTCAGCGAAAATTTCCATGGTAGAATCTTCCCATAACTGTTGGTAAAAGGATTCCAGGGTAAGAAGTTTATGATACAATCGTACTCGATGACCGTTTACCTTAAAGGAATGCCCAGATCCATCAATTGTAGCTAATGTAATAGTTTCATTATCATGCACTTTTTGTATTTCATAGGGTCTGAGCCATTGTGTCTGGAGTTTTCCTGGAAAATCATGAAACCTAGAATCATATAGGAGTGCCTAGTCTCCTTCGTGGAAGATCTTTTCTTTGATAAGGGTGCCACGCCATTTTTCTCTATGTAGTTGGATTAATGCTATGTGCTGAAGAGTAGAGAGCCTAATTTCATCTAAATCATTAATTTTCTGCAGTATTTTAGCCTGGGCTTCATTTAGATCTACACCCACCTTTTGAGCCGTTCGTAATGTTTGAATTTCGAATTCTATTGGAAAGATGGGTTCTTTTCCAAATAGTAGTTTATATGGTGAATATCATGTAGTAGGTATCCATGTTGGTCGATATGCCCACAATGATTCTAGCAATCTGTAGGCCCAATCTTGTTTGTGTGAGGCAACGGTTTTGGTCAATATAGATTCAATTAATTTTTTCGTGCTCTCTACTTGGCCATTGGCCTATGGGTGGTATGGGGTTGTAATCTTGTGCTGAATGTGGTATTTTTGTAGTTTTTCAGCTAATTTATTACCTACAAACTCTGGTCATCCATCTGTGGTTATGTCCCTTGGGAGGCCATACCGCACAAATATTTGGAAAAGAAACTGTATTACGAAGTCCTATGTAGCTTTTGAAAGTGCCTATGCTTCAACCCACTTAGTGACATACTCGGTTGCAACTAGGATGCATGTTTTTTGGTTTGAGGGAGGGCTAATAGGGCCAAAAAAATCAAGCGCCCAGCATTCAAATGGTTCAATCACTAGTTGAGGGTTCAAAGGCATTTCATCAGACTGTCCAGGGCGACCTGCCATTTGGCAGCTATCACAGGCTTGCACAAATTTTTTGGCATCTTTAAAGATGGTAGGCCAATAATAGCCTGTTCGTAAAACGTTATGGGCAGTTCTACGATCTGCAAAATTCCTGCCACATTGACCATCATGGAATGCTTTCAAAATATCAAATACCTCGTCCTCTCGGACACATCTTCTTATTTGCATATATCTCCCTGTGTGAAATAGGTAGCCCCCAATCCAAGAGAATCGAGTACTACACTGTATTATCTATTTTCGTTCATTAAGGGATAGATGTTTAGGTAATTTACCTATTGCCAAATAATTTTCTATATCAGCATACCACGGTGTTTTGACAGTAACGGTGAACAGATGTTCATCTGGGAAGTGGTCTTCAATTGCTTCTGTATCTGTTGGCTTTGGCATTATTGACAGAAAGTCAGCTACAGGGTTCTCTTTCCCAGGTCGATCTTTGATTGTAATGTTGAATTCCTGTAGTAAAATCAACCATCTTGTCACTCTTCCGTTTGTAACAGGTTTATTTGCTAAAAATTTAATGGTAGAGTGATTAGTATATAGTACTACAGGATACCCAGTTATATAATGTCTAAACTTATTTATAGGATGAACTACAACTAAAAATTCCTTCTTAGTCACAGTGTAATTTAATTCAGCAGGGGATAGATTTTTGCTGGTATAATAGATTGCATATGGCTTATTGTCTTCCTCCTGCCCAAGTACTGCTCCAATTACTGTGTTTGAGGCATCGGATGAAATTTGGAATGGAAAATTCCAATTTGGGCCCCTCAGCACTGGGGTTGTTGAAACAAGCTTTTTCAGATCATTAAAGGCATTGTCACATTTATCTGTCCAAATAAAATCAGCATTTCCAGTTAGTGCATATAAAGGTCCAACTATTCGAGAATAATGTTATATAAATCTTCTATAGTAACTAGAAAATCCAAGAAAGCTACGTACCTCTGTTTGTGTGGTGGGTGTGGGTATTAACAATATTATTTGAATTTTAGTTGGGTCCACTTGAATTCCAGCTACTGAAATATAATTCCCTAAGATAAATACTTCGATCATCATCATAAGACACTTTTCATGGCTTAAAAAAAGCCTAGTGTCAATACATATTTGCAATACCTTTTATAGATTTTCTAATGTAGGCTCATCATCCCCATATGGTGTGAAATCATCCATATATACTTCGAGGCCTTCATTTATTAAGTCTACAAATATGTTGAGAATGGCCCTTTGGAATGTAGCAAGGGTATTGCATAGGCCAAAAGGTAAGACTCGGTAGGAAAATGTCCCCCATGTACAGGTAAAAGTAGTTCTTTCCCGGTCTTCTGGGGCAATCTGGATTTTATTGTACCCACTGAAGCCATCGAGGAAAGAAAATAATTTCTTTCCTGCCAATGTGTCTAATACTTGGTCAACGAAAGGAAGGGGAAAGTGGTTTTTTGTGTTGCCTTGTTAAGTTCACGATAATCTACCCATATTTTCCACTTTCCGTTCTTTTTTGGTACCACTACTAATGGAGAGACCCACTTGCTATCAGATATTGGGTAGATGAAATTAACATCCAATAGTTTTTGTAATTCAGATTTCACAATATCCTTGAGGTGAGGGTTTAGTATTCTTTGGGGTTGGTGAATGGGTCTTGCATATTTTTCAATATAGATGTTATGTGTGCAAAATTGAGGATCAATTCCCTTCATATCGGGGTAATCCAATGCAAAGGCTGCTTTGTACTTTCATAATAATTGGACCAACTTGTCTTCTTGTTCAGCAGTCAAATTTTTGTTAATGTTTAGAGTTTTTCCTGGCTTAATTTCTACAATATTTCTATTGTACACAGCATTAGTAGGTATTAATTGATCAGGAATGTATTTCAAACGATCTTCTTCTTCTTTATTATCAAATGCTTCCTTGATCATGTGAAATTGTAAATGAGATCTGGTTTGTGGTTTATTAATAAAACTATTAATGGTATCATCCTCTGTTTGATATTTAAAGTCAAGAGCATTTTCTATAGTTAGAGGTGATCTCATATTTTCCATTAGATATGATACATGTTGTTTTTTTGTTTTGATTATTGATAGAATTGGCTGGGCTGGGGGATATAAAGCTAAATTATTGACATATTTTCCCCTTGTTATTGTCATGTTACCTTGTCGACATCCAATATAAGCATCAGCAGTTGCCAACGAAGGTCTACCTAAGATCAACGGATGTCCTTCTAGCCGGTTCTTTGGATTGATAACTAGGAAGTCAGCAGGGTATTCCCAGGAATCTAGAGATACCATTACATCTTTTAATGTACCTTCTGGTTTGACTACTGATCGGTCAGCCAATTCCATTAAGGTTGTTGTTGGTTCTAGCGATGTAATGCCAATTTTTTGACAGGTGGTGGTTTTTAGGATATTGATTGCTGCTCCCAAATCAACTAAGGCATTTGGAAACAATTTCCCATGGATTTGTACTGTCACTATAGGATTTCCTGGGTCTTCATATTTTACAGGTGTTTCCATTCCTAATAGTAAGTTAGATAAAGTATTGACTATTTGGACAATTGGATTGGTGGATGTTCTCCTCTTTGGCTTCTTTATGCATAATTCCTTAATGGTTTTTGCATATATAGGAATCTCTTCGATAGCTTGGAGGAGAGGGATTTTTATACACAAATTTTTTAATTCTCCTAGAAGATCAAAATTAGGATGTTCTAATGGGCATGGTATGATTAATCATTTTAGGAATGGCGGAGAGGAAATTGTTACTTGTTGTTGATTTTGTTGTTGAACCTCCTTCTCTTTCTGTAATGTGTGTTCTAACAGATCTTCAATATGAAAATTATTGTTTCTCTCTGTTTCTGCTATGCGCCCAGACCTTAATTGAAGGTCATTGCACTCCCTCAGTTCAGTTTCTAATTCTGGGGGTTCCATTATTTGGACAGACTGAACTAGCCTATTGTTTGGGTTTGGGTTGGGTTGGGCTGGGAGTTGTGGTCTTAAGTTGGTTTGGGGGTTTTTATAGGGAGCTGGCAGTGTAGGTTGAGAGAGAGGGATTGTTCCAGCTAGCTGATTTGTAGGTCTTTTCCAGTTTGACTGCTAGGCCTGACTCTGGGAAGTAGAGGGGGGCCATTGTGTAGGATAATTATTATTTTTCCAAAACAGTGGGCAGAAAGGAAACCTATGCCAATTATTTTGATTTGTTTGATTTGGCCAATATGTTGGAGGAAATGGCTATTGTGACCAATTGGGGAAAGGTGGTTGATTTTTCCACATTCCACTATATTGTTGAGCATTGTATTTAGGAGGCTGAAAAGAAGAAAATGGATCATTTGGCATACCTCATTGTCGTGGATGCCATTGTCGATGCTGATTAAGGAGACATACCACTTCTGATTCTTCTTCTGCCTCCTTGTAAATTGCTTTTAAGCCAAGAAGCGAGGGAAATCCTTCTATAGGGTGATCTTTCATGCAAATGGCGTAGACTTTGATCACATCCAATGGACCCTCCTTGTGGCTGTGTTTCTTCCTACATCTAAGGCAGAATATTGCCAAATTTTTTTCTACTTCTACTTGCTTTTGTTTTGGCTTGCATAATATCGAACTGTGTTGTTAGAGTCCCAAGTATGTCTGTCTTAAAATCTTCTAGCAGATTTCCAATATCTGCATGAGTCACACCTTCATTAGAGGTCTTATTTTCTCTTGTAATCATATCACGTTTTGCTGATTTTAGCCTTGTGCTGCCCCTTGAACTCCTGATACACAAATCAATAATGTTAGGATAAATTTCCTGATATATGTCACCTTTTCCCATAATATTCAATGTTTCAACCCATTGATCTTTCATTCCCCTAATTAATGTGGTTTTTAAAACATTATCAGGTAAGGGTAAAGATGCATAAGGGGATCTCTGAAGATTGTATTAAAACCGTTCCACATATTCTTCCAAGGTTTCATTTGGTTTTGCTGTCATTTGGAATATTTCATCTTTTAGTTATCGAGACCTGCAATAATCTTGATACTTCTTTAAAAATGCATCTTTCATCTGATCCCAATCATTTATGACACCCCCACCTAATCCCATAAATCATCGTAAGGCTGCCCCTTTTAATGTTGAAGGGAATAGTTTTAGTTTTTGAGGATCGGTGGTATAATCATATCCCCTGCATAGCACATCGAATTCAGACAAAAACAAATCTGGATCTTCTGATGTTAAGCCATGAAATGTGGGAATATGTTGAAGGGAATGGCCTTCATAGGCGCATTGACTGCGGTATCTACTATAGGATATTGCAACGTAGAGGTTTGTTGGGGTGTCTATTGGTTCTGATTTTGGTTCTGGGCCATTTGATCAAAGATGTGCCAATATCCTTCTGGGATCTCCAATGAATTTCTAGGCTGACTAGCAGGGACACGAATGGTTTTGACAGCACTCCCCTTGTCTAGAATAATGAATATTCCTTGTTGACCTACTATTTGAGGTGATTGAGGTCCTTGGTTTTGAATAATTTTAACAACACTTCCCTTATCTGGATTGCTTATCCTTTGGGCTATTTCAATAGGAGATTTTGGGTCTTCGGTTTCTCCTGTTTCCCCTTCTCCTTCTCGGAGATTGCTAGAGTTCCCTTCTTTAGGGGAAATTATGTAGGAATTCTCAATTTCTTGGGAACATTTCTCAATTCCCTCTGTTTGACTGTATATCTCAGCAAAGGCTTCAGATGGTGATTCTATAGCCTGAAGGGAACTAGTAACCTTTCTAGAGATAAATTTTCTAAGCCCTACTAATGGCTGAGATTCAGTTCTTTTAAGGATTTCGTCAATAAAATTTGTCCACCCAAGGGTCACCGGTCCCTTAGGTTTTTCAATTTTAGAAGGAATTTTGTTTTTCTTAGTTGGTCTATTCATTCAAAAAAAAACAAACCTTCATTCCTACCTAAATAAAGAAGTTTACCTACTTCTGTTGTGAAGCGGGCTGTGAGCAAGTGTGTTTCTTGCCCAGTGCACAGGTTCTTACCTTCCATATTTAATACCCAATTCTTTGCAAGCAGAATAAAAACAGCTGTGCATCACTCTTTTAAAATGGCATACACTCTCCCCGGCAACGGCACCAAAATGTTGGGTCATAAAAAGGTATCTTTTCAACACCTAATTAGCCTACATTAATCATCAATCCAGGAGTCACTTTTCATTTCAAGAGTGTACTCAGTCTGAGGCTGCAATTAACTAAGAGTAATGCTATGAATATGTAGCACAGAATGTTAAATCCAAAAGTAAATAGATGCTCGTAAAGAAATCTAATTACAGTAACATAAATGGAAATGCTCTGAAAGCTTAACTACATTAATCCTCAAGCCATTGATCAGGGATACAGTAGAAATAAATCCTTCCCTTAGAAATCGATGCAACTGAAATCACATTGAGGCAAGATAACCAATCTGGGAACTTGGAAGCAGTAACCAGTGTTCTCTACAATTGGTGGTCTTGTTCTTAAAGAAATAAAAATGAAATCAAGCTCGAACTATTTGCTAATAAAGATAACTGAAAGGAACTGCAAAGGATAGAAAGGAACAACAACTAGTAATTCCTATGCATTCACAACAACTGTAATTACTCTATCTACTAATCTGAAGCTATAAAAAATAAACAGAAATGGAACAACAACATAAATTGAACAACAGCTATAAATCTAAGCGCAATCAAGAAACTAATCTCAATACTCCAATCCTATCGACAGCCAATACTATGCAACAATCAATTATAACAATTCATAAACTAATAGAATAGCAACTAGAATCAGATATAGAATAGCAGAGCTTTTATAACAAAGGATAAAATAGCAATGCAATTCGTTAATGAATTTGTATTCAGTCTAACAACAACAAATCAACCCTGTAATTGAAATAAACATTAAACACAACTTCACACAACAGAAGCAAAGATTAAGAATACAAACAACAAGGTAATTCCACTAGAGCCGGGCCCTTAGCGCCAGTGAAATAATGCTGGGCTACTTCATAACTTAAGAGATGAAACAAAACGCGTGTTGGATATTAATCAAACATGAAGTATTACAGAGGCTGTTCTCTCAAAGCCGAGAGTCAATAAACATAATATTACAGAGGAAATGTTTGAATATAAGAACTTTCAACCAACTGACTGACTCCTTCATCACTAAAGGAAATTGCTTTATATATCAGATCCTGACGGACAAGACAAGTTCATTTAGTTATCATCTTGTTTACTTTGACCAAGGCCGAGCTGTCCCCTGCCTCTTTTTAGAAATTCGTTCAGATCTCCTTGTCTTTGGCTGGATGTGGTTCAATGCTGATGGAGCAACAGTTACATTGATCTCAGCTTCGTCTTTGGTATAGTTGTTCACTTCGTCTAATTCCTGTTTTATCAACAAAAATCAACCTTTAGTAATATTTTTATAATAAACATAAACCTCTCCAATTTTATAATAATCCTTATAATAAATTACCTTCCCAAGGTAAAAAACAGTATGTCTTTAGTAAAAGAATGGGAAGATACATAGTAATTTCATACCTTTTTCATTTCCCAACAAACATGTGTGTAAAGAGTTATTTTTAAATTATGTACCATAAAATAACAAATAAATCATATGGTGTAAAGAGTTATGTTGGTTTTAAGGTAAATCAATAATTTTCAAAGACAATATATTGATAGTAAATATTTACATAGTTCATGGATGTGATTTGTTTGAAAAATGGAAAGACTTAATATTTTCCTTTCTTTTTTCTTTGTTATTAGTATAGATCTATCTTAATTGAAAATATTGCAAGCACTAAGAGGAATCGATTATTTTGAGTTGTAAATTTATTTTAGAGTGTAGAACTTGGAAAGAAATTTTGTACCTTGAGAGATCTATCTGTGATTTAGATGGATCTATATTGATTATACACATACACACACCCACTCATCAAAATATATGCTTGAAAAATGGCCAAAATTTAAAATAATAAGATTACTTGAAATTTTTTTAACCATAACGAGAGAGAGAGAGAGAGAGAGAGATTTGGTATTGAAATATTACTTTACCTAGGATTGAAATATTTTATTTATCCCCTACATTGAATATTTTATTGTTGTCAAATAAAGCTCTTAGAAAAGGGACTGATGTGCTACCACTCTATAACCTGCTCTACTCCTCCTCTGCTTGGGTTTATGTTCCCTCCCCCTGCTGCTTATCCCTCCCCTTCCTCTCCTCCCTCATCCTTGTCTTCCTAATCTGCTAACCCTCATCCAATGGCTGGCCTTGGAGGAGGGATGGTTGGTCCCTCTAACCATTCTATCAATGCACAAAAACACCTTTCATCGAAACCATTAAAGTCAAAAATAGTCAATGCCATGGAGTAAAAAAAGTTTGACACCCCACCTCCAGAAATGTTTGATTCGTAGCCCATAAAAGGAACCAATAATTGCATTTCTAAGTCTGCATAAATCCCCATACTACACATTCATCCTACAGGACTCAACGTAAGAATTTAGCACATGAAAACGCATGCACTCAATTGAAAATTATTTGGTATCTAGCTCACTAAAAATGACATTCTCCATTGGATTTATTTGTGCCAGAAGCCAAAGGATCACTCTAAGGTGAAAATAGGCTTTAAGGGGTTCCTTACTATCATATTCAAGCAAGAAAAAAGCCTCATCTTAGTTATGGATGGCAACCCCTATTTATTCAACTCATCTAGGCTATACATGAGACAATGGGTAAAGCGCTTCAACCCGAACAATGATGACTTCTCATTGAATCTGATGTGGATTAGCCTATACTCTCTCCCTCGAGAGTACAGGGATACTGAAACCCTAGATGAAATTGGAAACAAATTGGGGAAATTTGTTTATCTTTCTAAGAAAACCAAGCAAGGAATGCATACCTCTTTTGCAAGGATCTATGTCTACATTAATACTTATGACTCTCTCCCATACGCCATAAGCCTTGAATTAGATGACATCTACTAGATCCAAATTCTCAACTATGAAAATGTCCCCTTCCGTTGTCTTAAATTTCATGAGCATGGACATATATTTCGAGATTTTCCTCTCAATGCTCCCAAGAAGGACTCATTTGAACCAACTTCTAAATATGAAGAAGGATTTACCAAGATCCCCTCCAAGCGATGTTTAATTTTGTAGTTATCGTCAATCTTCATAATATTCTTTTATACTTGTAATATTGAAAAATGAATTATATTGTGAAAGAAAATTATATGAAGCATGTTCTTCATGCTTGCAAGAGAAATAATTATTTTGTATTCAAAAGATAAATATTACAAGCCTCATTAACAATAAGAAAATGAAAAATTTTGGATTTGAATTTTACCTCCATAATGACCAAGTCGGCCCTCCAAGGACCAAGTCCGCCAACCCAAGGGACATGCCCCTTCGCATGGATGAAGAAATATAAATAGAGCTTATTCATTTTCCAAAAGACACATTCTTCAAATGATCTAATATGAGGTAGAGTGTAAGGTTCCTAAGGTAGAGTGTGGGTGGGAGCCTTCTTATCTATGGAATAATGCACAAATTTTGAGGTTCATCACCTTGTGGAATAGTGTGAAACTATGAGGCATATCTTCTGTCGAAGGTATGCGAATTTTGAGGTTTACCTTCTATGGATTAGGGTTTTTGGTTTGGCTTGCAAGTCTAAGGCATATATCTAGTGACAATCTCAATTATGTGGTTGGAAAAGACGTCGAACTTTGACCATTTTGTGACTATGATTTCTATGGTATAGTATGCATTATGATTTTGAGATAGATGACATGTTTTGACCCTCTAAGAGACCTTATACTTGTGATATACCTCCATGATATAATGTGCATTTGAAATCCAAGACAAAGGACGTATTTATGTTGTATATATTTGTGACAGTATGAGTTCTGAAGCAAACTTGGAGGACGTTTTGTGAACTTGTTGCAAAGATCCTTACGAACATAATTATGGAGAGCTCACTTGGCCTTTGTTGGTTGACCATCTTGCTCGTTAATTGAATTTAATGTATTTCTTGTTGCATTGATTCTCTAAAGAAAAGGTTGGTTGGGTTTTTCCCCATTGTGGGTTTTTCTAGGGTAATATATTGTGTTCCTTTTTTGGCTTATTCTTATTGGCTCTATTTTTATTGTATCGTCGATTTATTTTGTATAATTTTCTTAATGATGTAATTAAGTTTAAGAATGTGCAAGGATATCATTTAAAACATCAAAATAAATTCACTAAAGAATACCATGTAAAAACAAATGTGGTTTGAGAGTTGTGGTGAATTCTTGGAATCCCTGGTTGGAAATATAATCTTGGGAGACCTTATATGGTTGATAAAAGACCTTAGAAAATTCAATATGATGGAGTGCAACTACCAGGTTGAAATCATTTGTTCTAAGAGGTTGAAGGATTTCGAGACCAAGATAAAGAATAACCTACCATGATTTAGGTGGATATTGGTGGGAACTTGTCCATTCCACTTGGAACCCCACCATTGTTTCTATCGGTTTCCTTAATTGTAGCAAAATTTACTATTTTTGGCAGTTTTTTGGGTTTCGAACTTTCAGAGCCATTTTGAAGCCATAAACGACATTTTTTTGGAAAAAACGAAAACCCATGGCTCATGTCAAGGATTGTAATTAAAATTTTTAATCCTCGGAGAGATATTTCTATCAAGGTATCATACGTGTCAAACGTATATTGTATGCAAAAGTTACAACCCCAAGAATTTGATGTACCAATTTACCCCAACAGGGCCCACAGACTTTTGGCGCTTCATCTCCTAGGGTTAGGTTTTTGGATGTAGAATGGGAATAAACTCCATAAGGTCCCTTTTTGTAGGTCATCTCGCAGATCCGAAAAGGTAGAAAACAATATATGAGAGAACCTCTTAGCCATGTGCGACTAAGGTATTCCTTTTTCGTAAATAATATGTCCCAACCTGAAAAAGGGGTAAATGTATAATGGAAAATGAGGTTTCACAGCCTTTAGCTAGTTCAAAATGACAAAAATTTTGGCAATCTTTTCAATTTTTGAGACTCAGAAAAGAGATGAAAGATGAATCTAGGGGGTGACTTTTTTTGTGTTTTTACCAAGTCCGAAAAAGTAATAAAATACAACTCGTTTCCTCATCGTCGCCAATTTTAGAACCTATTGGTGCACAAGAAACAAAGGTAAAACCCATTTTCAAGAAAAATTAATAGAAAAGGTATCCAAAAACCTAATTAGGGTTATAAAAGTTTATAAAATAACTCAAATAGTAAAAATAATTTACTTTTACCTTTTCACCTTCTTGTGATCATTTTTACCAGTTTTTACTGTGAATTTGTGGAGTTGACTGGAGGCAATCTAGGAGGCCATTCACGAATCCGCTTCTTCCAGGTAAGAGCTATGAAATTATCCTGCAATTTCATCCATCTTTTATGTATTTTTATGGTTTAATGCATTTTTTGGGAGGGTTTGAAAAAATCATGTCCGCGGTGGGCAGCACCGATTCCAGGCATAGAGTCACGTCAACCTCCATGATTTTTGAATGAGGAGGTGCCGCTTGGCGCAGTTGTTTAAAAAATAGCAGCACCGAGCATCATGCATAATTTTTTCTCAATTTCCTTCAAAATTCTCAACCAAAACGATTTTAATTTTTAGCAATGTGGCTTATGGAAGCTTGTATTTTGGTTTTGCAGGAAGAATCAGTAGCTAAAATGGTAATAGAGTCGAAAGAGGGGGAACATGGGGTATAATATGAACATGCCATGAAGAATGATGGATGCATGTATGCCCTAAGGAACAGTGGGCTCCTGAAATTCTTCATGACCCCATGTCTGAGAGCTTAGTTAGAGCTAATACAATACTTGATTAGTGTATGGGACATTTATCGAAAGAGATTTATCATTCATGACCAGGAACTGGAGATAGAAGTCTCTGATATCTACTTTATATTTGGATTTTTGCGAAGGGGAGAGAGACCACTAATTATAGGTAACCAGGCACTTAGAGATATCATGGGCATGTTGATAGATAGAGTTTTTCATGAAGCAAGGAAAGCACATAAGAGCGAAAAACTAGACATTCAGACAGTGCCCGACTTACCATTGAGGGTAGTGTTGCATACCATTACTTGGGCTTCTGGATCTCAGGATCCCCATGAAGCCACAAAGACTCAGCTCCAACTAGTCATAGATTGCATGTCTCAGACAATATTCAATTGGGTGGAAGCGGTGATAATCAACATGAAACGTCAGCTAACCAAATGTAAAAATGGTAAGCATAAGAAGTTTTGGTATGGGTCCATATTGATACCCTTCATCCGGGAGTGATTACTGATATTCCCGTGTCAGGAAGTGATTGTACCCATGCCACCAGCATGAGAGCCACAGATGGTCCATGGGGTTGAGCTGATGCCTCGATCAGGAGGTGGCAAGCACATGTCATGGAGACTAGATTTATTTGACTGGTTGAGCTGACAACTCGTCATGTTGGAGGACTGGCCATATACCAGCATCGATTTCAGGGGCGACCCGAATCTTCCATTTTTGGAAGGGGAAAATTGGGACGAGGACAGAGGTAAAAACTAATTTTTATTTTCTTTTTACGAGTATTAAGATTTTTTGGTTTATATATATGTGTGTGTGTATGTGTGTGTGTGTGTTTTCTGATATTTTCTCATGTGTTTCAGATGTTGGACCAGAGAGACCCATGGGGATGTACCCAGTATCTCTGAGAGTCCTAAGAGATTTTGAAGTGGCCCCTCATGGCAAGGGAAACAATGATGAAGAAATCGCATGTAACTTTAAGGGACTCATAAGCAGGATCTCGAACTACGTGATATTTGAGGGCATTCCTTGTGCTTACCAGTGGCACACCGTAGGAATTTCTAACTGCACCCATCGACTACTAACACATGTTGTACAAGAAGTGATGTGCTATCATGAGCACCATGTTGATTAGACTCCTAGGTTTCATTTCTCCATATTTTTTGAGAGACATGGCGTCTCAGGATGTAATCGAAACACATATATTTTTGAACTATTATGTACAAGCTGATGCAAAAAATTGATATATATATATATATATATATAGAGAGAGAGAGAGAGAGAGATAGAGAGAGAGAGATATATATATATATAGATATATAAGCTTATTTTCTTGTCTAAATCTTAACTATGTGATGATGATTGCTTTTACAAATTCCGCAAATGTCTATCTAATACAATTTTAGCTACCGCATCAGTTAACGTATTCCTTCTTTTGGGGATATGATGATATGTAATATAATAAAAATTCATTTCTTACAAATGAACACGTAAATAAATCCTTAAAATCTTAGGGTTTCTGACAGAATAACGCCCATTGAGCTGGACAACAACAATTTGAAATTATAGGTTTACAATTAATTCATCAATGTCAGGGGAAATAGCTTCAGTTAGAAGTTCGATAACTACACTGTATTCAACGACATTGTTATTTTCGCATCCTAGAAAAATTCCTTGAAGGTCCACTAACTCACTGTTAGGATCATAAATTACCCAAGCCACAGAGGATAGGCTCCAGGTACTATGGGAGGCACCATCAGCAAAACTGACATAAGGAGTGGAAGACATTTGCATAGTAAGCAAAGACATAATAAGCAGGAAAAAATACTCGCAAAGCACACCAAGCGAAAAATGAGGTAAAATAATAATGGTTTCATTTTTACACAATCTTGAAAAAATGGAAAACTATGCCTGGAATTGGTTTCATTTTTAAACAAGCTTGAAACAAAGATAAACTATGCTTGAAAAGGTTTGCATGCCCCCATCATGGTGACTCAATTCAAGGTATATGCCCCCTAAGCTTCAATGTATTCACCTGAGAGAAATTTTCAGTTGCTAACAGATGGATGGAGTGAAGGTTCAATTATGATATCAAGAGAAAGACTCGACTAGGATTTTATGAGATCTAATCAAAAGCTTGAATTTCAGGGGAATTTTTTTAATTTTTTAACGATTTTGACACATTAAAAGAATTATCCTCACAGCACCTTGTTCCATTTTTTTAATGAGTTTGACACAAAAAAAGGAACTATGCTCCAAAGATCTTGTTTCATTTTTTAAGGAGATTAACACAAGAAAATGAACTATGCCCCAATGACCTGATAAAGCCATATAAAGATTCATGGCTTCCAAGAGGT
The DNA here is from genome assembly GCA_034641835.2 of Pinus albicaulis. Lineage (NCBI taxonomy): Eukaryota > Viridiplantae > Streptophyta > Pinopsida > Pinales > Pinaceae > Pinus > Pinus albicaulis. The sequence continues at coordinate 870,812,660 of CM076580.1, forward strand.
TCTCATCTAATGGGAGAACGACATCCCAGAATTTGCAATCAAATGCCCCAGTTGAAGGTGCGTGACAGTACTATCAATGGATGAGGGAAATGAATGAGTGGCCACATAATTAACTCGTGGTGGGGAAGATATCACAAGCAAGTAAGGAATAGGAAGGGATGACGGTAGGCCAAATGTCACATCAGGACCAAAGAACAAAAGATGTTCGATGGTCACAATCCAACCTTCATGCAGAAAAAAGATCACTTGAAAGAGGGATGAGAAAAGGGCTCCCATGACATAAGCATAGGCGCACCCCAGGAGTAAGTTAAAATATAAGGGACCTTGGACAACCATCACGTCTATATTGAAAATATTTCCTCCCAAAGTAATCAGTAACTTTGGAAGGATCCCTAATGGATGACTAGTTACTTTGATAAAAGCCAATAGATTTTGAGTAACAGGTACAAGTTACGAAGAACTGAAATCTTGTGAAGTAGTTGAGGATAGAATACTAATTGAGGAACCTTCATCTATAATCATGCTCAGTACGACCATATCGCAGGCCTGTATAGTGATCTCAAAGGGCACATAAGAATGAATACGGTGTCTCATGAATCGACTCCAATCAAAGGAAGAAACCAAACTACATGGAGGAGGTGCCATAATAATAAGAGGATTACCCCTTGCATTACGGGAGTAGGAGGACCATCCTTCTGACCTATAGAAATGAGAGAATGAGGATCACTTTCTGGGGCTATGGCGACGGGAGTCAGAGGATCACCCTCCTAAATCATGGAAACGGGAGGATCTCCCTTCGATCCCAAGGAATCAGAGGAAACGAAAAGAACCTGGCTGGGATGAGACCCACTCTCGATGGAAAAGACCTGATGAACTGTTGATGGAATTAGGTCGACCTTTTTCACAACCAATTATTGGTTGGAAATGGACCCGGGAGAGTGACTTTCAAAGCGAGCGTAATTGATCGGAGATGAATATCGATCAATGACTTGATCAACTATCAGAGGACTCGAAGAAAAATTCTGGTAACCAATGGGGAGACAAGACTCAGAATATGAAAGGGTATACAATACTTTAGAAGATTCATCCATATAAGGACAGAGCTGGATAGGATGGTTCCCTTCACACAACCTATAGGGAATTTTGATCTTACCTTGTTTCTTACGAATCCCCTTATCTCTAGATGAAGTCTCATCATCAGCATGATGCCTAGAGATTGATGATAAAGGATGAATCGGGCCAACGGACCACACTTCTAAGATATTGGGAATACTAGGGCAATCACGAAGAAGGTGGTCACCCTTACATATCTTGCAAGGGAATTTGACTCAGCGAGAGGGAGTGGGAGGTTTCTCGATATTAGTTGCATCGGTAGAAATAGTTGTTGATTCCCCCCTAGCTTATTTTCTTTCTTCTTCTTCAACTTCTTCTTCTTCTTCTTAGCCTCCTGCTTACTAGAATCTAGAATTTCACCAAGCAAAGAGGGAGAACGAGGTGAATAATAGGTGAAGAAGGTGAGGGGTTAAAATTAAGACCAACATGGGGTTGACATAGTTCAGGTAGAGGAGAAATCAGTTGGATAGAGGTTGGACCACTCGGGACCATCGACCAAATGGGTACACCAATAGTTAACTTAGGAAGGGAAAAAATTTCCATATAAGGGGAGACAACATTTCCAAAAGAAGGGAAAGGACCAGGACTCCCATCGGAGGGGAATCCTTGACTGGTAAACTCTAGAAATGTTTCCACTGGAATTAACCCTAAATAATCACTAAGGAGTTTAACTTTAACCAGGAATATTTTGTGGGTAGTCTATTTTGTAACATTGAAAAAAGTCTTTGCCTTTTCATGCTTGAAGAGTCGAGAAAAGGACAAAAAGTGACTCCAGTCACTTTCAGTTTGAATGAGCTTGAAAGTACAAGTGCTTGATGATCTTTTCTGATTTAAAGAGTCGTAGAAAGATCTAAATGACTACTCAGAAACTCTATGCAAAAGGGTGTACAAATATCCCATAAACTGCAATATACACCTTGGTTATCAAATGAAAGAAAAAAAGACCAAGGACTTAACGTACATGTACGAAGTCTCTGCGAATGTTGTGTTCGATGTATCACAGTTACAGGGTGGAAAAAATGGCTTCCTATTGATAAAGGATTGCAACCTAGAAGGGTCTCCCTTTATATATGAGATGGTACGGGGAGCACAAGTCCGTACTAGTGCTATCTAATGCAAGATTGCGAGTGACAGTTTCTAGGTTTAATAATGCCAGAACACGTGACTAGCCTAGACCTCTAAGTGTGAGCATTAAGTTTCAATGCTTCCTTAGGTTAATTGAGTTAATTTTATGATTTATCTTGAAATTATGTTTTAGTTTCAAGGCCCTACTAAATTTTATCTTAAATCTCTAATGCCCAGCTATATGAGAGAAATAATACCATTTCATTTCGTTGAAAAGCTAGCTAAGTGAAGGATAGAGGTTTGCAACAAATCAACAGTCAAACGAATGTGAGAATGACATTTTCCCTTATGCTACTAACACATCCAAAGAAGAAAACAAAAACTCTTCTTTTTTATTTCATCTTCCAATGAAGAAGAAACCTACTAATGTAAAATAACACTTTTCATTTCTAGATGAGAGGGAAGAATGCAAATTTTTTGTTCTTTTGTATGAGTGATAAGCAACAATGCAATGTGACACTAGAAAAAAAAATACTAGCTTCGAGTAGCTTCGAATGAAATCATCAAGCCATGAAGATACCAATTCCAAGTGAACATAAACACGCACTCAAAACTAGGCATGCATCTCCTTATGAAAAATAAAGGGCTTTTAAGTCGACTCAACGAGCAATGTGATCTATGCTTGGGGTGATAAAGGGACAATCAAACAAACATGGAATGAAAGCTTGACAAACCTACTTCACATACAATCAACTGAAAAGACCAAGAAACCACACAAAAGGCTGAAAATAAATGACTAAACTGACTCATAAGTAGATCAAACACCCAATGAACGTGCAACCAAACGAATGGTTTGAAACACCTATAAACCTAGGATGGATAAGTCACACTATTCGAATGACAAATAACAAAAACTAAAATGAATGAGATAGGAAAGTCAGTAACAAGAGGCAGATGGATCATTCCAAGAGGAAAAAATCAAGCTAAAGGATAATACATACTCGAAACTCAGTGGAAAAGCCAAAAATCCAACCCTACAAGAATCGGTACGAATGTTCAACTGTATCCAGTGCTGAGCAGGAAAAATTGCGCCTGTGTAAAATAAAACTCGCGCTGATGGGCATGACTGTCGAGAAATAAGAAACACTGATCTAGGAAAGGAAGGAAAAAAACAAAGGATTGCTGAGAGAAACCATGCTTATCACTCCAGAAAAAGGTTAAATGGCTAGAAGAAGTCAAACAATCCAAAAATGATAGAGAAATGACAATCCGACCAAATTTGGATATACAATAAAAAATTCAAAACAAAAAATAAGAGAAAACAGGAATTGGCCTCCGTAGTATGGTCAAAATTTTTTGTGAAAGAAAATCCCCTCTGTAGACAGAGGTGATACCTCTCACCCTAGGGTGGGTTTAGAAACAAGGGAACATACTGCTTTCTAAATTCCCAGTTCATAAACGAAATGTGGATTGGAATAAATGTCGTACCTCAATCCAACGCTCTTGATGTAGTACGCTACATTGATCCTTCGATCTTTGTCCTTTAGCCTCATGCTTCGTTGGTAGTAACATTCATACACCTGCAAAAAAATCAGGAAAACACTAAAAGCATATGAGCATACATGTTCATTTACAAGTATCCAACTATTCAAGGAGAGTCATAAAATTTGAATATTAACATAGAAAAAGATGAAACTAGAAATCAGTCATGTCATATTAATATATAAAAGGGAGTTTACAACCTGTTCCTTGACACTGTAGACCTCCTTTGATGGGTTTAGTTGAGCATGTATCAAAGCATTCATTCGTTGATTCAGCTCAAAGAGGTGAAATGCTCAAAACGCTCTCTCACAACTATGGACTATTCTCTGCTATCAGGGCTCAGTCTATTCTAGCTATGTATGGCTAGATGAATCAATGAAATGAAGAGGGATTTATAGGAGTGGAGAATGAGCTTTTCTATCCACTTATCGGGGAGGAAAGGTCTATCCCTTTTGGAAGTTTCATTTTTGTAGGAACTAGAAGGCCAAAGGGAGAAACTCGACCTCATCCAGTCAAACAAACAACCATGACTCTGCTCATGAAGCTACTACATATTAGAATCTTTATTTCATTATTAAAAAACCTTCCAGAAGTAGCTCGACGCGGGTTCTCTTCATAGACAGAGTGGCCATGGTGCGAGGCCTAGTGTAAATATATTCATCAGCGTGAGTTCATAACTACACAACTACGCCGACCCAAAATCATATGTTTTAAATGGTCAAATTCGAGAATGGTCAACAGAGATTGATTGTGTTCCTGACATGTTAAGGGATGCAATGAAATTCATCATGATGTGTAATAGTACAAATGGGTCACTCTGATACTCCTCGAGTATTCGAGATGGGGAATGCAGGGAAAGTGACAAAATGATGTGTAATAGTGTGCCAAAGCATTAATTTAAGGTGTGCCCAGATTCTTGAGGAGTGTTACGTCTTACTCATTAATAGAATTGATAGATTTTGATTAAGTATTAATTAATATATTTCCTACACACACTAGTGGAATTTTATCTAAGGGTAAGTTTCTAGATAATAAACTTAATAGATATGAATCATGTGTTGACTCCTAGGAAAACTCTATTCGACTAGTCATTAATTGAGGGAAATGATACACACTAATTACCTCATAACAAATTGACTCACTCTAATCGCTATGGTGTTTGAAATATTATAAAAAATACTCCATGATAATTATCTTAAATTGTTATCTTTTGACAAAAAAAATTTAACAGGCACATAGCGTCATCAAAAACTCATTGGAATGATCAATGACGACGAACATTTTTTGACCGTCACTAAAAGTAAAAAAAAGTGCATTGGTGAGGGTCATTAAAATTTCGTCATTAGAAGTGTCAGCAAAGAGAGAATTAGTGACGGGCCTTTAACGACCCTCACCAAAAGTGTCATCTAAAATGGATTTGGTGACGAACCTTTAAGGACCATCACTATATACACTTACAATGACGTTTTTTTAAGGAACGTCACCATATGTGACATTGGTGACGAACCTTAAAGGTACGTCACAAGCATGACCCTCACCAATGTCCTTTTTTCTTGTAGTGTTTCTTACATAGTCCTTCCATTTGGGTTGTGCAATTACCCTACTACTTTCAAGAGATCAGTCTTGAGAATTTTCTATGAACTATTCCATGACTCTATTGAAATCTACATGGACGATTTCACACCTTATGGGTATGATTTTCAGGAGGATCTCTCTAATTTAGGAAAATTGTTGAGAAAATCCATTGAAATGCATCTCTCCCCCAGTCTGGAAAAGTGTGAATTCTTAAAAAGAGTAGGGATAGCCCTAGGCCACTCAATATCACAAGAAAGAATACACGTAGACCCAAACAAAATCAGCAACATAAAAAGGGTGCATGTTCCTCAAAATCAGAGAGATGTTAGAAGCTTTTTAGGTTTGGTTCGCTACTATAGGAGGTTCATTAAGGAATTCAAAAAATTGGCTTCACCATTATTTGGGTTGTTGGCCAAATATTCTGAGTTTTTCTGGTCTCTTCTCTGTCAAGAAGCTTTCTGGCTCATTAAGGAAAATCTAACTACTGCCCCCATTCTTCGAGGTCCAAAATGGGCTCTACCTTTTCAAATCCATGCAAATGCATAAGAAAAAGCTGTGGGGGAAGCCTTGGGTCACTTAGAAGACAAATTACCCCATGCCGTCTATTTCATTAGCAATAATTTTTCCAAAGCCGAACTCAATTATACTGTTACAAAAAAGGTGCTTCTAGCCATTGTCCATTCCTTAAACTATTTTAGGAATTATATTACTGGTTGTCAGAACTTTGTATACAATGACCATGCAACCATCAAATATTTAATGAATAAAATTGATGTTAATGCTAGAATCATGATGGTTGTTGTTATTACAAAAAAATGATTTAACAATTATTGATAAACGGGGAAAGGAGGATGTTATTTCATATTTCTTATCTAGGCTAACTCTAGCTATAGATGAGGAAGGGATGGTGGATGATCATCTTATGGATGAACACATATTCGCTATCTTAGCACTCTCTCCTTGGTTTGCAGACATAGCTAACTACTTGGTTGTTGAAAATTTCCCGTTGAACCTTTAATCCAGGGATAAGAGAAATATTATCAGGAAAAACGCCCTTTTTAGCTGGATTGGTGGAAATCTCTTCAAGTTGAGTCCTGATCAAATTTTAAGAAGGTGTGTGAGAGAAGAGGAGGTTTTTTACATCCTCTTGGAATTTCATGATGGTCCCTGTGGGGGCCACTTTTATTCTAAGAGGACAACCTTCAAAGCCTTAGAAGCAGGTTACTATTGGCTACCCTCCACCAAGATGCCAGGAGATACACCAGTAGATGTGATTAGTTCCAAAGGATGGGGAGACCTACACCGAGGGATGAAATTACCTTGCACCCTCATGTGGCTTTAGAGTCATTTGACAAGTGGATAATGGACTTCATTGGACCCACTGATCCACCATCAGGGAAAAAAAGGTATATTATAGTCTACATGGGCTACTTGACCAAGTGGGCTAAAGCAAGAGCTGTAAAAAATGTAGCAATAGAAGAGAAGGTAGCTGAGTTTCTAAGAGAGAATGTGTTCTACAAGTTTGGATACCCCAGAGAGGTAGTCACTAACCATGGGGCTCAATTTACATCTATTCTCATTGAAAACCTCCTGAGGTGGCACAAGATAAATCACAAGACTTCCATTGCCTATGATCCTCAAGAAAATGGCCAGGTGGAAGTGAAATATAGAGCCGTAGAGAACATCCTTACCAAGATTGTGAGCAATAGGAGAAAAAATTTGGCATACAGATTGGTGGAAGCCACTTTGGGTTACAATACCACTTGGAATACCACCACAGGGTTTACTCCATATGATATAGTTTATGGGAAGAAAGCTTTTCTTTGCATTGAGTTTGAGTACAACACCTTGAGAATGGCATCTTAATTAGACCTAGACATCACAAAGGCACAACGAGAAAGGTTTTTGTAGCTAAATGGTTTGGAATAGTCCAAAATGAAGGTCGTCCTTCACACAGAGGAAATTCAATTGCAAAGGAAAGTTTTGAATCACAAGCGCCTGAAACAAATACTTGAAGAAGGAGATTGGGTGATGCTCTATGACTCCAAATTCAAGGAATTCAAAGGGAAACTATCGACAAGGTAGCTAGGACCTTATTTTTACATAGAATTTTGTCACCGTCCCTGCAATCCCTCATCCCATACATTGGAGGACTATTCCCGTGACCTGTGAACAATAAAAGGTCTTGAAAACACCTTGATGGTATCCTTCTACATAAGGGCAAGAATTATCCTGAAGAATATTTCCTTAGAAAAGCCCCAAAAACCCATGTTTTGGCATTGGCGCGAGTAGCCAGTTCATCCCTCGCACCAATAAGGAAAATATACACTAGTGGGTGCGCCAGCTGGCGCTCTGTCCCTGTGTTGTACCCGCACCAAGCCTATTAAGGAATTTTTTTTAACAATAGAACGGAGAATTTTAATTCTAACAACTTCAGAATGAATCATCAAAAGAGGTTGGGCTGTTTGGCTCCGGATCTCCCTGATTAGGAAGTGGTTTTCTACCTCTCATGGAACCTTCCTAAGAGATAGGACTCTCCCCCATGATTATAGGGATCCTAACCTCTCCTTCTCCTTCTATAAAAGCTTGCCCTCTCCATTTGCTAGCTATCTGAACTTTTGGGAAGGAAATTATAGCTGAGTGACAATCAAGAGCAAAGCTAAGGAGAACTATGTGAGAGAGAGATTTTTTTCAAATCCTTGATGAGCTTTGCGAGACACATCCCGCTGGAATCCCGTCAAAGGAAGATCACGACATCAGAGCACCGATTGTAATATTTCTCTCGTATCTTAATATACATGACTTTTATATTGGTTCCATGATTGCGTTTGTCCATTATATAATTAAATTTGATTTGTTCCTCTCTGACTTATCGATAGTTATAAAGTGTGAAATATTACGTTGCATGTTGTCTCTCTTCTTTGCATGTGTATAGGTATCTGGATGTAGCAAGCTCACAGACCATGACCTGTCCAACTAGGAATGGAAGTGCCACTTCTTCTTTGATAATAGCAGCTAAGGAATCACGGTGAGCGATCTATCGTGATACTATATTTTGTAACTAAGAATCAATAGCTTTGTGTGTTTCGAGTGTTGCTAGACCCACTCTAGGGCTAGTGGGATTTCCTCTGTCTGCAAAGGGGATTTACCTCTACAACAATTTGGTGAATCCACTGGGGATCAGTGGGAGTTGGTCCTTCCTCCATTGGGTTGTTTTTTAGCGTTTCTTTTTATTAGTCTGCATTTTTGGTTCACCTTCCTTGGTGTTAAAACCTTGTTCAACCCCCATAAGACCAGATCTAGCCTCTGTTCATTCATTTTCATAATTTTCTTGGGTAAAACTTATTGGCATGGTTATCCCTCTGACATCGCGCCCTAGGGTGTGTGTTTCTAGTTAGGCACCTGCGCCATCCCCTGTTTGGCATAGATTATAGCCAGATAGGCGTGCCAACCCTGGTAGGTTTTAGAGTTTGCCTATTTTTGGACTCTTTGAGCTTGAGTTTTGGTTTTGGTTTGCTTTTTCTGATTATTTGAGTCATTTGAAGTCATTTTTTACTGTTTTTAGCCCTTGTCCTCCGATTTTTTTTCCCTTTTCTATCATTTTTCCATTTTAGCCCTAGGGCTTCTAGGTGCTTCAGTGTGTTAAGCCTCCCATGGGAGTTTTGGGTCTTTTCTTTCTCGGTCAACTTTGTTTCTACTTCTTTGCATTCATCTTGCTGAATCCAATTGAGTCATTGCATTTATTGTGTGATTTTCCTCTCTTACATTCAGTTTCTCTTTGTGTTGCTCCAATCCTAGATCACACGGCTTGTTTGGGTCTCTTTCGAGATTCTTCTTCGCTTTGAGGGATTTCATCATTGGTTTGAGTCTTGATTGTGCTTGTTTGAGTTGAGTGAACTTGTTTTGTTTCAGATCTCTCTCTATCATTCTCAAATTGTTGTTTTCTTAGTTTTTCATTTATTTAGTGCATTTTCTCTAATATATTGAAAAAAACAAATAAAAGCTTTTGCATTTTTGATTGGCATAGTGAAAATTGAAAACTCTTTCGCATTGCTAGTGTTGTATAAATTCTAGAGAAAAGTTTTCTAGTTTCATTAGCTTGCATTGAAATCGGTAGTGGATGTTTTTTGTGTTCTCATTTCACTATCATTTGAAAGCTCTCAACTCTCCCATAGATATCTCTTCATTGAACGAAATGATATTTTGTGGAATGTAGTTTGCATCTAGAGGTTTTATGACATCCAACATTCAATAGGGCCTTGAAATTGAAACGTAAATTGAAGATCAACTTTAAAATTTACTAAATTAACCTAAGGCAGCATTGAAAATTAACAGAACATCCAGTAGTCTAAGGTAGAGACGTGTTCCAGCATCTTTAAGCCTAGTAGCTATCGCTCGCCATCTGGCTACAGACAATGCTAGTATGGTCTTGTGCTCCCTGTACCGTCGTGTATATAAAGGGAGACCCCATTATGTTTCAAATACTTTATCCATAGGAATCCGAGTCTGCCGCCTCTTACCCGTGATACACCGAACATAGCATTCGGGGAGATTACTTGCACATATGTTAAGTCCTTGGTTGATTTCTCTTTCATTTTTACCAAGGTGTATATGGCAGTTCACGGATATCTGGTACACCCATTTACCTAGATTACTAGAGCAATCACTTAGATCTTTGCTGACTTTTTTAACTGAAAAGATCATTGAGCTCTTGTCCTTTCAAGCTCATGTCCAACCTGAAAGAGATAGAGTCACCTTTTGCTTGTTTCTCAACTCTTAAAATATGAAACAACAAAGTTTGGTTTTAGTGTCTTAAAAATCAATCACCCACGAAATATTCCTGGTTAGATTTTTTGTCCTTAGTGTTTTATTTCAAGGTTGTTTCCGATGGCAACTTTTCCAGAGTTTTCCAATCAAGGATTCCCCTATGAAGGGAGTCCTAGTCCTTTTTCTGCTTTAGGAAATATTTTTGCTCCTTATATGGCCACATTATCCCTCCCTATGTTAATTGTTAGGTTGCTTGTTTGGTTGTTTTCAACCTCTGTGGTCTCAAGTGTTCCGGCTACCGTACCATCCACTCCTCTGCCTTAGCAACACCATCTTGATTTGAAGGTGGACCTCTCACCTTCTTTTCCTGTTTCTTCATCCTCATCTTCTACCTCGCCCAGTGAAATTTTCTATTCTAGTACCCAGGTGGCTAAGAAGAAGAAGAAGACTAAGAAGAATAAGTCAGATAAGCAAGAGGCTAATTCTGCAGTTGTTGCTTCTAAAACACGTGCTCTCGATGAACCTTCCAACCCTCCATGAAAAGTTAAGTTACCTTGCATTTTGTGCCAGGGAAACCATATTCTTCGATATTTCCCTGGTATTCCCAAGTTGCTCGAAGCATGGTCTATTGATCAGTGGTTGTCATTGATGTCAACCCAAGCAGCACCAATGGCTAACCCAATATTGAATGGGAATTTTGACCTACAGAATTAATATATTCAGGTTCAATAATGATTTTTATGGTTTCTACTTGTCGAGATGTTTCTGTTGATATATGGCAGGCCATGTAATTCTTCACAGTTTGAGAGATATTCATGTTTGAAGTTTGTACCCCCAGTTAGCGAGCTAAAACCCCATGGGATTTTGGCATGGGTCATTGAAAAGTCATAATTAATATTTTTTTAGCTCCTAAAATCCCTCCCGTGTTCACTTTTTTAAGCCCCTCTCAACTTGAGCATTCATATAAATTGTGATCTTCATTTCCTCCTTATGTAAGGGATTCGGCCATCTGAAACAGGACATTGTGGAATTTTCTCTCTAACATTTTTTCTACGAAGGTTTAGAAGCTGAAATTTTTATCAGGTGAAGCTGAAATCCCGAGGAAGATTCAGTAAAAATTTTAGAGCAAGGTGTACAACATTTTTTGAGATATGATTTGTGGAAGTCAGGGTTTTTGTAGGCTCCTGAAATTCATCTCAAAGAAGTGACCTTGGTAAAATCCTCATAACTCTCTCTCTGAGTTTCGGATTATAAGTCCGTAAAAAGTGGTGGATAGTGCGCAATCTGTACTTTATGCTCTATCAATTTCAGAGACAAATGAAGAAAAATGACACGTGTCATGCCGTACAAGTGCACTCTACTAAACAATCTATAATGAGGGCATTGTGAGAGATTGGGTATAAATCTCTCTTGAAGTATCCAAATTGGGTCAGACCTATGGCATTGGAAAGAATACTCAGAGGAATACTACAGGACCGAAAATCAGATATTGAGTGTCTAGAATAATAGAGATACCCCAGATTCAATATCGAGCTCCTAGAAAGAAAGAAAAATCTAAATCATGTGTTGTCAAGGGTTGTAAGGGACCAGAATTTCTACAGCAGCAAAGCAAGGAAAGGTGCATCAGAGGATAGCATGACAACAACATAAACCAAGGTGTATAATAGCGGCAATAATTTCATCATATGAAGTCTTCAAGTGGGCAGCACTGGATACAATCATTGTAAAGGTATCATTGTACTTAGTCAACGTAAATACATTATTGTACAAATTGTACTAGTATCTATCTGCCAAGGGTTGAAGAGGTAGTGTTGGGAGGTCTAGGATCTTATTAGGTGGTTGTGTCAAAATTGGGGTTATGGTCTAGTATATCTTCTTCTTCTACATCATTCTATATCATTGTAAAGTGGACCATTTTCCCTAGTACGGGAGTCCATTCTTCTTTTATTCTTCTATAGGGTGGTAGGGTGGTGCTAGGGTGAGTTGTAGCTCATTGGGTGTTGAGGCATCCATTCAGTTGACTACTGAAAAATCTCGAGCGTTGAAGTGTCCATCCAGTGGGAGCTGGAGAAGAATTCTTTTCTAGATTCTAGGAAGTTGGAGCTTTATTTTCAATTGGAGTTGAATATTAAAGAATTATTAGAAAAGCATTAGGTGGTTTTTGTCCCAAAGTGGGTTTCCACCTTAAAAACTGTGTGCATTTGTGTTCCTCTTGTTTACTGCTATCATTGTAAAAACACTGAAAATAATTGAAGATTAACTAATGCTCTAATTGAAAGGAATATTGATTCACCCCCCCTTCTCAGTATTTCCAACAATTGGTATCAGAGCATGGTTCCTTCAATAGTAGTTTAACAGCTGGAAGGAGGTCATGGAGCATACCAAGAATGGTGTACCTCTATTCAATGAAAATAATTATGCACTCTGGAAAGGAAGAATGGAGGTCTATCTCTTAGCGCAAGGTTACGAAGTATGGGACACTGTTCAAAATGGATTTACATCAACCGCGGATGAACAAGGTAAGAAGAATTTGGTAAATGATGCAAAAGCAAAGAATATTATTATTAGTGGACTTATTGAATCTGCTTATCATAAGGTGTTGGGTTGTAAAACCATCAAAAATGTATGGGACAAGCTTGAGAATATATATGCAGGTGACTCAAATGTCAAAGAAGCAAAGCTTCAAATCTATAGAGAAAAAATTGAGCAACTTAGAATGAAAGAAGATTGCAACATTGCTGCATACTTCCAATACGTTGATGAAATAACCAATACTCTGGAAGGATTGGGAGAGCCAGTTGACGAGAAGACTATTATACGGAAGATTCTTAGAACGTTACCAAGGAGATTCAACCCAAAGGTATCGGTCTTAGAATACAGTGCAAATCTGGACAAACTCAGCAAGGAAGAATTACATGGAGTTCTCATAGCATATGAAATGAGACTTGATGAAGAAAAGGGTACTTCAAATCTAGAAACTACGTTCGTTGCATCTAAGAAAACCAATAAGGACAAACAACCTTCCATTGAAATGACATGCACCTGCAAGTGTGAAGAAAAGGGAGATGATGGAGAAGGTCTTTCAGATGAAGAATATGCTTAATTTATGAGAAAACTAAAACCTGGTAAGGGAAAATTCAAAGGTAAACTTCCATTGATATGTTTCGGTTGTGGTGAGGTTGGGAATTTCGTAGCAAAATGTCCGAACAAAAGTGATGGCAACTCAAAAGGAAAGAAAGGCTTTAAGAAATTCAACAAGCAAGGCAAAAAGAAAGGATCCAAAAGGAACTTTCTCTCTAAAGAAGATAGCTCATCATCCAATGAAGAAAGTGACAGCAAAGAAGAAGCCAATGAGAAAGTATTGTTTATGGCCAAGCACAATAAATAAGAAGTATCAAACAATGAAGAAGAAGGGTTGACCATAGAAGAATTTTATGAGGAGGCAATCAAGCTTATAAAAGAGCTCAATGCTGAGAAGATCCATTCCAATACTCTTGAAGAACAAGTTCAAGGTCTCAGAATTGAGGTTGAAGAACACAAATGTATTGAAGAGTCACTTCAAAAGAAGTTGGAAGAAAGAAAACAAGAAAGGGAAGCATTAGAAGCCGAAGTAGTCTCGCTGCCTAAGGAAGTGAAGAAGGAAAAAACTGTCCAAAAGTATGCCAACAACTCAAGGGAATTGGAAGAACTCATCAACAATCAATTATCTTACAACGACATAACTGGCCTCGGTTACAAAGAAGAAGAAGAAGGACCTTCTACAACAAAATACAATGAACCTATGAGATATGACATACATGAAGACTTCATTGGACAAGATTCGCAAGCACATCCTTGGAAGATGATTCCTTGATGAATATTTTCATCTAGGTACCAACATATTTTTCATGGCTATTGTTATTCATGTGGAAAATTTGGTCATAAAGTTGTGGAATGTCGAACATACCCTAGGAACCAATACAATTCCAAGAGATTCTTCAAATATGAACCTCCCAGGGCTCAACGAAACATCAATAGATTTTAACATTTAATAAATAATATGGAATGTTACAAATGTCAGAAATTTGGACACATAGCTAGAGACAGCAGACTTGAAAATACTCCAAAATAATCTTCGAAGCCGCGGAATGAATGAACATGGAAGAAGAAGAAGACTGATAATTGTGCTCTCGCTCTCAAGGCTAAAAAAAATAAAGATGTGTGGTATTTTGAAAGTGGTTGCTCAACGCATATGACTAGAGATAGAAATAAATTTGTATTTCTGAAAGAGAAGAAGGATGGAACCATATCCTTTGGAAATGATGGATCTTCAAATGTTATAGGATCAAGTACCGTCACTCTCAGAAGCAAACATGTTATATCCAAGAATGTTCTATTGGTCAAAAACATGAATCACAATCTGCTCAGTGTTGGAAAAATGTGTGATCAAGGACACACAATGCTATTCAACTCCACAAAATGTGAAATCGGGAAAGGCAGGTATGGTAAAATTGTGGCTACAGCAAGTCGAGCTCCAAATGACATATATGTTCTGGATGAAGCAACTAAAGCATGTCTAGTAGCTAAAGAAGATGAAAGTTGGTTATGGCACAAACGAATGGGTCATATAAACTTTGACAATATTTTCAGGATAAGCAAAAAGGAAGTAGTACGAGAAATGCCAAAAATATCAAAACCTTCCAACACACTATGTGAGGCATGTTGGCATGGAAAGCAGACAAAAGTCCAATTTAAAACAAAAGAACACTTTTCATCACATCCATTGGAATTGATACATACTGATATATGTGGTCCTGTGAGAAAAAAAGGCTTAGACAAAGAATTATATTTCATGTTAATGATAGATGACTATACTAGGATGACAGCCGTCAGTTTCCTAAAGAAAAAATCTAAAGCATTTGAGTGCTTTAAGATCTACAAGGAATTGGTTGAAAATGAAACTGATTTGAAAATAAAGTGTTTAAGATCAGATAATGGTGGAGAATTCACTTCCGAATTATTTCGGAAATACTGTGACGAAAATGGAATAAAAAGGAAATTTTGAACAGCACGAACACCTCAGAAAAATGGATTTGTTGAAAGAAAGAATACAACTCTACAGGAAATGTGTAGAAAATTTTTGAAGGACTCAAAATTGGATGAAAAATTATGGGTTCAAGGAATTGATACAACAGTCTTCACTATCAACCGAAGTCTTCTCAAAAATAATTGCAACAAGACTCCATATGAATTATGGAAAGGAAAACCAGCTAATGTAAAATATTTCAGAATCTTTAGAAGCAAATGTTTTATCAAAAGAGAAGATCAAAATTTGGATAATTATGAATCACGTGTTGATGAAGGTATCTTTGTTGGTTACTCACGCAAAATAAAGGCCTATAAATGCTATAATCTAAGACGAAAACAAATAGTGGAGAGCATAAATGTTACATTTGACGAAGATGGTGTTCTAGCGAGTAATGATGAGGATCTAGAATCTTTGAAACTTGAGACAAAGGCTGAAAAAGACACAGATAAAATTGTAGAACAAGAAGCAACTATGAACGAGGAAGAAGTAAACAATGATCATTAAGATATACCAGAACAACAACAAGAAGCTCCTCCAAGGAGAAAAAAAGAATGGATTCAAAAGAACCATCCATCAAATCAAATCATTGGTGACATAAATGAAGGTTGACAGCTTCATTCATCACAACAAGCTCACGTTTCTTTTCTAGCAACCTTTGAGCCTAGTAGTTTTGAGGAACCCAACCAGAATGAACATTGGGTAGCAGCTATGAATGAAGAATTGGATCAAATTGAGAATAATAACACTTGGGAATTAGTTCCATGACCAAAAGATAAAAATGTCATTGGGAATAAATGGGTGTTCAGGGACAAATTGAATGAAGATGGGCAGGTTACCAAAAACAATGCAAGATTGGTTTACAAAGGCTATGCATAAGTGGAAGGAATTGATTTTGATGAAAAATTTGCACCAGTTGCCAGAATGGAAGCCATGAATGTTTCTCACCTATGCATGTTCAAGAAAAATCAAAGTCTACCAAATGGATGTTAAGTCAACATTTTTGAATGGAGAATTAGAAGAAGAAGTTTACATCGAACAATCTGAAGGTTTTCTACTATAAAAAAAAGAAGAGTATGTTTGCAGGTTAAAGAAGGCTCTATATGGTCTCAAGCAGGCTCCTAGAGCATGGTATGCTCGTCTTTATCGATATCTGGATCAACAAGGGTTCAAGAAAGGTACTGTTGATAGAAATATTTATGTACAAATAGATAGAGATAATTTAACAATCGTCGAGGTATATGTGGATGATATAATATTGGTAGTAATGATGATCGACTAAGTAAAGAATTTTCTACAAAGATACAAAGTGAGTTTGAGATGTCTTTACTTGGTGAGATGACATACTTCTTAGGGCTTCAAATATCTCAGCAAGAGAAAGGAATATTTTTATGTCAAGCCAAGTGCATCAAGGAAATGCTCAAGAAATTCAAAATTGAAGATTGCAAACCCCTCCTTACTCCAATGGTAACAGGTTGCAAATGGAGCATAGACGACTCATCTAAGGATGTGGATTAGAGGTTGTACAGATCTATGATTGGTAGTCTTCTATATGTAATAGGATCTTGGCCAGATGTTATGCAAGTAGTTGGACAAGTAGCAAGATTCCAAGCAACACCAAAAGAATCACATATTATTGTCGTCAAAAGAATTCTTCGATATCTAAAGGGCACAGAAGAATATGTCTTGTGGTATCCCAAGGGTAACAATCTCATTATTCAAGAATTTACAGATGCATATTGGGTAGGAAGCGTTGATGATCGTAAGAGTACTAGTGGAGCAACATTCTATCTAGGTGGTTATCTCGTATCATGGTTGAGAAAAAATAAAACTTCAATCTCGATATCTACAACAGAAGCAAAATAGATTGTGGCAGCATCATGTTGTACTCAAGTCCTTTGGATGAAACAAACTTTGCAAGATCTTCAAGTACAATTCAGTGAGCCTATTCCCATATTCTGTGACAACACTAGTGCCATTAGCATCTCCAAGAATCCTGTCATGCATTCAAAAAAAAAAACACATTCCAATCAAATATCATTTTTTTAGAGAACAAGTCGGTGAAAAGAATATCAAACTTGAGTATGTTTGTACAAAAGAACAAATTGTTGATATCTTCACTAAACCTTTACCTCATGAAGAATTTGAATATCTTCATCAAAAGCTTCGGATACTCCCAAGTTCGCATTATATTATAGGTCTGTAGGACGGTTGTGTGTCAGGGGGAGTGGAAGTGTGTACAGATCTGCAGGACGGTTGTGTGTCAGTGGGAGTGGAAGTGTGTACAGGTCTGCAGGATGGTTGTGTTTCAGGGGGAGTTACCCTTTTAGATTGACGTCAAAGGGGGAGAGAATGTTGTAGGAAGAGGTGTCATGATCATAGGGGGAGTACTTTTGTTGCCATCAATGCCAAAGGGGGAGATTGTTGATCAGCAGTTGTCATTGATGTTAACCCAAGTAGCACCAAGGGCTAACCCAATATTGAATGGGAATTTTGACCAGAAAAATTAATATATTCTGGGTCAATAATACCTTTTATGGTTTCTACTTGTCGATATGTTTACGTTGATATATGGCACACCATCTAATTCTTCACGGTTTGAGAGATATTCATGTTTGAAGTTTTCACCCTCAATTAGTGGGCTAAAACCCCATGGGGTTGGGGAATGGGTCATTGAAAATTCATAAGTAATATTTTTTAAGCTCCTAAAATCCATCCCACGTTCAATTTTTTAAGCCCCTCTCAACTTGAGCATTCATATAAATTATGATCTTCATTTCCTCCTTATGCAATGGATTCGGCCATCTGAAACAGGTCATCATGGAATTTTTGCTCTAAAATTTTGTATACGAAGGTTCAAAAGCTGAAATTTTTATGAGGTGAATTTGAAATCCTGAGGAAGCTTCAATAAAAATTTTAGAGCAAGGTGCACAATATTTTTGGAGATATGATCTGTGGAAGTCATGGTTTTTGCAGGCTCCTGAAATTCATCTCAAAGAAGTGACCTTGGTAAAATCCTCATAACTCTCTCTATGAGTATCGGATTGGAATTCTATAAAAATTGGAAGATAGTGAACCATCTTTAATTTTCTCTCTATCAATTTCAGAGAGAAATGAAGAAACAAGGACATGTGGAACTTCGTACAAGTGCGCTCTGCTGAAATATTCCATAATTAGGGCATTGTGAGAGGTTGGGTATAAATCTCTCTTTCAGTATCCAAACTGGGTTAGACCTATGGCATTGGAGAGACGACTCAAAGGACTAAAATAGGATTGAAAATCATATATTGGGGTTCTAAAATAACAAAGATACACCATATTCAATATCAAGGTCCTAGAAGGCAAGAAAAATCTAGATCATGTTTTGCAAAGGGTTGCAAAGGACCAGAATTTCTATGGCAATAAAGAAAAGCAAGGTGTAGCAGAGGATAGCATGAAAAGAGCAGAAACCAAGGTGCATAACAGTAGCAAGAAGTTCATCATATGAAGTCTTCAAGTGGGTAGCACTGCATACAATAATTGTAAAGGTATCATTGTATTTAGTCAGTGTAAATACATTATTGTACAAATTGTACTAGTATCTCTCTGCCAAGGGTTGAAGAGGAAGTGTTGGGATGTCTAGGATCTCATTAGGTGGTTGTGTCAAAATTGGGGTTATGGTCTAGTATATCTTCTTCTTCTACATCATTCTATATCATTGTAAAGTGGACCATTTTCACTGGTACGGGAGTCCATTCTTATTTTATTCTTCTATAGGGTGGTAGGGTGGTGCTAGGGTGAGTTGTAGCTCAATGGGTGTTGGGGCATCCGTTCAGTTAACTACTGAAGAATCTCAGGCATTGGAGCATCCATCTAGTGGGAGCTGGAGAAGAATGCTTTTCTAGATTCTAGGAAGTTGGAGCTTTATTTTCAATTTGAGTTGAATATTAAAGAATTATTAGAAAAGCATTAGGTGGTTTTTGTCACGGAGTTGGTTTCCACCTTAAAAAATGTGTGCATTTTTGTTCCTCTTATTTTCTACTATCATTGTACAAACATTGATAATAATTGAAGATTAACTAATTCTCTAATTGAAAGGAATATTGATTCACCCCCTCCTCTCAGTATTTCCAACATGGTCCAACAGTCGTCTGCCATTGCCTTTGGCTTCCGAGAGTCAGGTTGGGGGCATGTCTTCAGCTAGTGCTATTAAAACTCCTAAGATTTAGGGTAAGCTCACCAATCCCTGTAAGTTGTGTGAAAGGAATCATGCCATTTACCTTTGTCCATATATGGATGAAGCCAAGATAATTTTGGACAACTCAATTGTTTATGCATCGTGCCTTCCAGCTGGTTACAAACAAATTTCTTTGAGTCCTTCACCAGTTGATTCAACGATCAGTCAAGAGTAATCCTTGCTTGATCCCACTCCCCTAGAATTTCACCATCATGAATCCACCCTTGACCAACCATTTGTCGTGGGATCAGTTGAGCTGGCCCCATCTGCGTTGCTCCAGGTCTTTTCTGTTGAGAGTGGATCTCACATCCCTCAGGTTCTTCTCGTTTCTTTAGATTCCTCGGACTTGGAGAAAGATTCTCCCATCCCTGTACCTTTGGAAGCTACTCCTCCGCCTCCCATAATGGAGGTACCAGAGGATAATCCTTCTGCCTCCATGATGGAGGTGGCAGAGAATGCTCCTTCTTCTCTCGTAACACCAGGGAAAGACCATATTGGTTTGATGGTAGCCCCTCCAAGTCATTTGGTCGCTTCCTTCGATTAGGGTCGATTCGCAGGTTATCGCCTTCTTTCTCATGTTCCCTTTGAGATCACGGTAGAGGCCTCCCATCTGGTCAAAACTAGCGCCATTATAGATGAAGGTCCATTTGTTAGTATTTTATCCTCAACTACTTGGTAAGAATTCAGTTTTCCGCCAGTTGTGCCTATTACACAAAATTTGTTAGCATTTAACAGAGGAAATAGTCAACCATTAGGGATCCTTCCAAAGTTTCTTGTTACTTTGGGAGGGAAAACTTTCCATATCGACGTGATGGTTGTTCTTGGACCCTTGGACTTTAATTTACTCTTAGGCAACAATTATACTTATGCCATGGGAGCGCTTGTCTCCTCCATCTTTCATGTGATGTGTTTTCCGCACTAAGTTCGGATCGTGACCATCGATCAACTTGCGTTCTTTGGTCCTAATATGGCAGCTACCCCACCATCATCCTTGTTGGATCTTCATCCACCGATTGTGTCATCCTCACCGCATGTCAATTACGTGGCTACCTGTCCTGTGCCCGTATTCATTGATACTGTCATTGTACATCATGTGCTTGGGTCATTAGGTATGAACTTCCAAGATGTTTTCCTTCCATCAGGCGAGCAAGCCTTGGAAGCTATGTGTAATGTCCCGAAATGGAAATCGACAGCTTTTTAACCACTGAAATGTTCCTTGTCAGAAATATTAACAAGGCTATGTCAGATATAGACTAAGAGGAATTTTACCAGTTATTTCACCTCTAAAGAGAGGATGAGAACCAGAGGCTTCCTGGCCCTTACTCAGACTCTGCCTATATATGTAAATATTTCTTCCTTTAGGAAGATCTTGCTCAAGGCATGAGCTACAACAATACATAAGCATGAGCTGGAAAATAGCAGTGAATGTATAAACTTCAGAAATGCAATAAACCCTCATAGCATTCTCATTGATAATATGGTAGCAGAAATGTGTACAATGTCTTGAGGAAATGATCACTCAAGCTGAAGAAAAACCTTCTCTAAAGAGACAAGTACAATGAACATGAAATACACTGCTACATATATTTGCCCAACTATTACTGTGCAGTCACTGAAGAAAGAATACTGAAAAATGATGATACAATGAAGATATGGTAATAATAAGCTCAAATAAAGAAGGGGGAGATGGATCTCAACCCCTGGAAACTATAATAAATAATCCTTAAAGGGATTGGCTACAATACATACAAAATTGAAAATCTATAGAAATGGCGGATTAGTTGGAGTAGCTGCTACTCTAAAATGTGAACTTGAAGGAGATGGCTGAATAATGCTGCATAAAATGTATATATCTCCTCCAATGGAAATATAGAGTGAAAGGCTAATCCTTTCACCAAAGATCTCACTCTCCAAAATGCCGGTGCAACCCCTCACTGCAATTGCACTCAAGAACTGTGCAGTCAAGGAGAGGAATTGCACTGTAGACGATGGGAAGAGATTGGCTTCCTTCCAAGATATGAGAAATGGAGCTGATATCTCCCCTAATGATCTCTCGGATGCATGAGAGCTTCTTCCTCTGAAATCTGAGCTTCGGAATGATGGTGTCAGAACCTCCACTATAACCCCAGCAACACAATGGCTCTTGCTGCAAGAATCACTACACTGAAAGGAATAGATTTGGCCTTAAGCCAAGATGTGGAGAAGATGAAGATCAAACCTTCAAGATTTTCTCAAGAATGGAGGGAATTATTGAACAAGAAATCCCTTGTGTTGAACAGCACAGCTATCACAGTGTGCAACTGTGGAAAGCAATTCGAAATATCCAAGCTAAATCAAAATGGTTGCTTTCCCCTCCTTTTATGCCAATGAAGGCTCCTTAGCCATGGACCCCACACATTAGAGTTTTCTCCTCCTCATGCAATTTCGTAGGCTTCCCAAGCAAGCCACGCCTCCATCTATTGCACAGTTTGACTTGGTCAACATGACCTATCCCTCTTTGCAATTAACCCTTTTCACACATGGAGTGTGCAAACAAGCTCTAATAATGCTCCTCTTTCATAATGTGAGGGATTTTATTGATGTTTTTCATAATCATGGGCCTCCTTACCCATTTATTTAGCTGCAATAATATAAAATCAAAATTTTAATGTTCCATTTAGCCATGTTCTAAAATGGGAAGATTACAGTCCTCCCCTCCCAAATGTTTCTTGTCCTCAAGAAACTGCAAGGATAGAATCGGAAGAACCTCCACTCAAGGCATGGAATCTGAAATATGTTGAGGAATATCTTCCTCATGTGGATCCTCCATCCCCCAAGCAATGATCCATAAAAAGTGAGTTACCTCCCAACATGGCAACTCCTGAAAATCATCTTCCACCTTTGGCTCTTGCAATTTAGGTGGGCTGAAAATATGATCTTGGTAGACATAGTAGCCTGCCCCACACTATCCTCCTCTCCACTTAGGATAAGTGTAGATTATATGCTGATCCTGGGCTGCAATAAATTTTCCTTCCAGTGGCAAGTTGAAGACTAGACCTGCAAAGATCTCTTCTCTAGCATTATGAAACATGCTCTCCAAAACCATCTCATATGTGATGAGTTGGTAGTCATCACCATATGGCATCCAATCAATAATATGGTTCATCTCAAATGGAAAAAAATGTGTTTTTGTCGTGGCCACATGTCATCCCATGTTCCCATAAGAACATGCAATGCAAATAATGTGGGAGATCTCTCCCCCAAGGTACACATCCAACCAATTTTCCATTCCCCCAATCAGGTTCTCAACAAATACAAAGACATCAGCAATATAATGAGCCATAATGAAAACTATGCTTGCTATCATCTGTAGCAAGGGAGAAAGAAAATGGTCCCTCAACTGTAACCAATGTAGTTTGACCCTCAACTGCATAAGAGTATGGAAAAAGGTGTGGCCTCTCAACCACTTGCTTGTTGTCTGACTCTCCTCAAATGTATGGAGGAAGTGAATGATATATGGTACAAGGTGAGTAGGTCCTCCAAAATAAATTTCCTCCCCAAGTCCTCCTAGGGAGTGGTAATCAATAGTGCTCATGGCCTTAGGTAGACCATGGGGTCCAAAAAGAAGAATGCCCCTCCTTGGAGAAACATCCTGTACATATATGGTTAAGGGATGAATATATAAATCATCGTGCAAATAAAAATTCCCTTACCATAAGTTCTACTCATGCAAATGGAGTGGCTCAAAAATGATTCTCCCCTCATCCTCCAAGAGAAAAGAGGTGGTTGTGTTGACTCCTCCATCTGCACATGATCTGTGCATCTCCTCATATGCTGATCTGTCAATATCATGCAAGCAAAATGATTCTGGGAATACTCCACCAATAATCTAGAGCTCCCCAAATGGATCCATCCTCCATAGTGACAGCGTTGATGATCCCTCATGAAGAGCATATTTCATATGGTCATCTCCTCCTTTAACATTTCTCATGCTAAAGATGAAAATTGGAAGGTTGCTAACCTTCCCCTGGTGCTTCTACCACAATGCAGAATCTGAAATGAGAGTGGGTGGAAATTATATTGAGGAAATGGCCCCCTCCTCCTTGAGTCTACCCAAGACTGTCAACACTGTAAAGCTGTCTCCCAAGGTTTCCACTCTTCTGAAATCAATGATTGGTGCCCCAGCATGTGAATCATCTCCCATCAGCTGGTAATCTAGTGGTCTCCTTGTCAAAATGTCTCCATGCAGTGAGACATCATCCTCAAGAGTTGACTGCATATATGAATGAACAAATATGTCCATGCTTGTACTATGCAATCCAATCACCCTCTTAGGTGCACCATTCTAAGAAAATGAATAGGGATGTGTACTCATCTCAAGATGTTGGGTCTTCTCCCTACTTACTCCTTGTGTCTCAATGGTGATACACCTCCTCAACAATGGCACATGTGTGCCTTGATCTCCATGCATGAGATCCTGGGGCCTTCCTTGCAAGAATGCAAGAGTCCTTATCATTGGAGCAAGAGCTCCTCCCTCCTCTGCATGAGGCACTAGATAGTCTCTAGATAACACTGCGTTGTTGCCCCCAGCTCCCTCAACATAAATGGGCAACCCTCCAACAATGCTACTATAAATATGGAATCTCTCCCAAAGTGGAAGCAGTTCCTAATCATCAAAATCCAAGGAGTATCCCCTTTACACCATGATAGTGCCATCTCCTACTCCTGCAACATTGTACATCATGTGAGAGCACATATGCCTTTTCTCTCTCCAGCAACACCCAAGCAACAAAATCATTTGTTGCCTCCTCCTTCTCTTAGAAAGAGAGTATGCCAAGTGATGGCCAAACTCCTTCAAGAGTAACCAACGTAGCCAAGCCCCTTGTTGCCTGGTATCATAAATCTGCAAGTGGCCCACTAGCTCCTTGCTCCTCCTCCACCACATCCACTTAGCCATGTGTGGATGTCTCTTTCCTTCCTTCATCCTGGTACTCCTCCTTTGAGGACTACCCTCATCCCAAACCAAACCTCTGCATTTCATGGGATTTTGAAATACAGATCTCCTAAGGATCAATTTGACCCTATGAGGATCCAAATATTTGGTAGGAAAAAACCTCCCATCATGATATGTGTGGCACAAGGAATGTCCACCACAGTCATGGGAGAAGCTATCCATCTGAAGGTGTCCCCCATCTCCTATTTGTTCCCGTGAGAAGGAAAAACCCTCCTCCAACTGTTGAAGAACCTTGCACTTAAAAAAGTGTGGGAGTGCCCCTCCATTGAAATCTCTTTGTGAGATCTCCTTTGCATCACTGCTATTGTACAGTGTAGTATTATTATACTACTCTAGGTCACTTGCATGCAATGATGTAGACCCATCCAACGTGTTTGCTGAAATGACAAGAAATGGATCCCCAACCATACCTTGGTAAAACTTGGAAGCTCCCTGCAAAGCTGCAAGTGTCGCTTCCCCATGATTATTGGCCTCCCAAACTGCTGAAGATGAAGGTTGCTCCTCCATGGTCTCAACAGCGCTAGTACAAGCCTCATCAAATGGTGGTGAGGGCTCCTCCCTCTTTTTTTCAAATCTGTTGATCAATCTTTGAGAAAAATCAACAAGATTTGAAACCCTTGCATGGTCTAGATGGCTGATCCACCAAATTTTTTCTTCACCTTCTAAGTGCAGCACTGCAAATTTTACCACCTCTTTTTATGCTATAAGATGTAGTAGGAATAAGGACTCTAGCATCTTTGCCCAAACCTTTGCTGCACATGTGAGTTATC
Organism: Pinus albicaulis; assembly: GCA_034641835.2. NCBI lineage: Eukaryota > Viridiplantae > Streptophyta > Pinopsida > Pinales > Pinaceae > Pinus > Pinus albicaulis. The sequence continues at coordinate 870,837,766 of CM076580.1, forward strand.
CATCAAACGTAGATAATAGAAATCTATTGCCTCTCATCATCTCTTGGCTGTGGGGTCTTTCTTCTTCTTTCTGCTAAATAAACTGTGGAAAAGATAAAGTCTCTTGGGAGACTCTATGGTTTGCTCTATATTCATCTAGGTACTCACTTATAATTTCTAATTCCAAGTGTCTTCCATGCTTCTGCTCTGCTTCTTTGTGAGAATAGGAAGTGCATGGTCCTTCCTTTTCTCCTCCTTCATTTTTCTTGACCTCTTGGAGAGGTCACTTCTGGATCTGAAAATAGGTGAGAGTAAACTCATCTTATTCATCCTTGGGCTCTTTGCTTCTGAAATTCAAACTTCACAGGCTGTGCCAAGTTCGATGCTATGATACCATTGTAATGTCCCGAAATGGAAATCAACAACTTTTTAACCACTGAAATGCTCCTTTGTCAGAAATATTAACAAGGCTATGTCAGAGATAGACTGAGAAGGCTTTTACCAATTATTTCACCTCTAAAGAGAGGATGAGAACCAGAGGCTTCCTAGCCCTTACTCAGACTCTGCCGATAGCTATGCAAATATTTCTTCCTTCAGGAAGATCTTGCTTAAGGCATGAGCTACAACAATACATAAACATGAGCTGGAAAATAGCAGTGAATGTATAAACTTTAGAAATGAAATAAAACCTCATAACATTCTCATTGATAATATGGTAGTAGCAATGTGTACAATTTATTGAGGAAATGATCACTCGAATTGAAGCAAACCCTTCTCTAAAGACACAAGTACAGTGAACATGAAATACACTGCTACATATATTATGCCCAACTATGACTGCGCAGTCACTGAAGGAAGACTGCTGCAAAATGATGATACAATGAAGATATGGTAATAATAAGCTCAAATAAAGAAGGGGGAGATGGATCTCAACCCTTGGAAAATATAATAAACAATCCCTAAAGGGATTTGCTATAATACATACAAAATGGAAAATCTATAGAAATGCCAAAGTAGCTGGAGTAGCTACTAATCTAAAATGTGAACCTGAAGGAGATGGCTGAATAATGCTACATAAAATTTTTAGATCTCCTCCAATGGAAATATAGAGTGAAAGGCTGATCCTTTCACCAAATATATCACTCTCCGAAATGTTGATGCAACCCCTCACTACAATTGCATTGAAGAACTGCACAGTCAAGGAGAGGAACTGCGCTGTAGATGATGGGAAGAGATTGGCCTCCTGACAAGATATGAGAAATGGAGCTGATATCTCCCCTACTGATCTCTCGGATGCATGAGAGCTTCTTCCTATGAAATTTGAGCTCCAGAATGATGGTGTGATAACCTCCACTACAACCCCAGCAACACAATGGCTCTTGCTGCAAGAATCACTGCACTAAAAGGAATAGCTTTGGCCTTGAGCCAAGATGTGCTGAAGATGAAGATCAAACCTTCAAGAGCTTCTCAATAAGGGAGGGAATTATTGAACAAGAAATCCCTTCTGCTGAACAGCATAGCTATCACAGGGTGCAACTATGGAAAGCAATTCAAAATATCCAAGCTAACTCAAAATGGTTGTTTTCCCCTCCTTTTATGCCAATGAAGGCTCCTTAGCCATGGACCCCACACATTAGGGTTTTCTCCTCCTCATGCAATTTTTTAGGCTTCCCAAGCAAGCCACACCTCCATCTATTGTGCAGTTTGACTTGGTCAACATGACCTAGCCCTCTTTGAAATTAACCCTTTTCACACATGGAGTGTGCAAACAAGCTCCAATAATGCTCCTCTTTCATAATGTGAGGGATTTTATTGATGTTTTTCATAATAATGGGCCTCCTTACCCATTTATTTAGCTACAATAATATAAAATCAAAATTCAAATGTTCCATTTAGCCATGTGCTAAAATGGGAACATTACACTATGACTTCTTATTCATTATGATGAGGTTTGTCGAAGTAGGGTTCTTTTTCTTGTGTCAAGATCCTTAAAAACTAAAACAAGCTAGTCGGAGCACAGTTCGTTTTCTTGTGTCAAGATCCTTAAAAAATGAAACAAGGTCTTCAGAGCACAGTTCGTTTTCTTCTGTCAAGCTCCTTAAAAAATGAATCAAGGTTGTCGAAGCAGAGTTTGTTTTCTTGTGTCAAGCTCCTTAAAAAATGAAACAAGCTAGTCAGAGCAGAGTTCATTTTCTTGTGTCAAGATCATTAAAAAATGAAACAAGGTGTCTGGAGGAGAGTTCGTTTTCTTGTGTCAAGCTCATTAAAAAATGAAACAAGGTGTCCGGAGCAGAGTTCATTTTCTTGTGTCAAGCTCGTTAAAAAATGAAACAAGGTGGCCAGAGCATAGTTCGTTTTCTTGTGTCGAGCTCGTTAAACCATGAAACAAGGTGTGCTGAGGATAGTTCGTATTCTATGTCAACCTCGTTTAAAAAATTAATTAGGTTTTGAGGATAGTTCTTTCAATGTTTCAACCTCGTTAAAAAAATAAAACAAGTTCCCATTCAATTCGAGTCTTTGTTTAGATCTCGTAAAATCCCAGTCGAGTCTTTCTCAAATCTCATGCTTTGAACCTTCACTCCATCTGCCTTTCATATGGACTGAAGCTTAGGGGGCCATGTACCTCAAATTGAGTCACCGTTCTGGGGGCATGCAAATAATTTCAAGCATAGTTTATTTCTATTTCAAGCTTGTGTAAAAATGAAAACAGTTTTAAGCATAGTTTATCTTTGTTTCAAGCTTGTGTAAAAATGAAACCGTTCGCATTTTACCTCTTGTGATTACCATTTTATCAGCCTATTTTTCCTAGATGAACCTTGGTTTTCTCATTCCACCGTCACTATCTACTTGGCCGATCATATGCCTTCACATGGTTGTTTTATCCTTTCCTAAGGAACCGTTGCAATGAGTGATCTTGTTAGCTAGTCTCTTGACCTTTATCTTGTTCTGAGTAGCTCCACCATCACCAGAACCAATTTTTGTCCTTTATACCACTAGTTCCTCTAGGAGGAGTCACCTTTCAGCTCTTTTCTAACTCTATAAAATTGAAAATATTGTCAAGATGCTTATTGTTTTGAGCTCGTTAAATGGCTGTGAAGTGATATCTACGCAGTATATGTTTACCCCTTTTTCGGGTTGGGATTGATTATTTATGAAAAAGCAATACCTTAGCCTATCGCAACTAAGAGGTTCTCTCAGACATAGTTTGCTACCTTTTTGGATCTATGGGACCACCTACGAAAAGGGAGTATTGTATTTTTCTTTTCCACTGTCTTTTCAAACTCTTTAAATATGAAAAGATGCTGAGTTCTTCATTTTTCAGACTCATTAAAAATTGATGACATCGAACTTCGTCGTAATGACGTTACTCGAGTTCCTCCTTCCTAGGGCTCATAAATGTACTAGGTTGGATTTTTCCGATGGACAAACTTACATTGCAAGCATATGCTATCCCCTTCAAGCTTTTTTTCAAAAAATAATTTGGGTATTCACGAGAAATGGTGGGGGGAAATGGAACCAAAATCATAGTCGTATTAGCAGTATGTTGCTCTTGAACATGGCACTTGTCTGCATTCATGTCAGGTTGGGGACATCTCATCTCGTTATATGCTTGCCTTCATGGGTTTGGGTAATCTCTTTTGACCACTCATCTTCTCTTTTCCATGTCACCATAACCTCATATCTCTTGACATAAAATACTGCCAAATCCATTGTCGTGCCACTGATATGTTCAAGAGAAGTTGGCCTTTGCAGTTTTCAACCTCCCTCTGATTTTCTGTTGGTCTTGATTCACAAACATCATGTTCCTCTATCTCCTGTTGATGATGTGGGAAACATTATGGCCCAACTTCAATCAAGGTCACTTCCTATCGACTTCAGCTCATTATCCAGGAAGCTGATCTAGAGACTCCCTTCAGGTGCCTTGGGGCCTGCATGCCTCAATGGCAGGCTCTTCGCATTCGACGTAAGGTTTTCATTATTGGCCTTTGATCGGATGATTTTGTGGATGTTCAATGCCAACTCACTAATCACATTTTGTGGATTGTGCCTCTTGTACCTTGAGAGCCATCATCATTATTGGTGGTTTCTCTTGCGTCTGTTAACAACTTTCTTTATTGGCTGGTAATCAGACAATGTTCTTGCATGTTCGACTTCAGCTCACATATTCGCATGCTCGAACTTGTACTCTATTCAGGTCGAGATGGAGCACAACACCCTAGATTTTGTCTGATAACAATCCAGGTTGCGGGTTCTTTGTGGATTATTATGATTTATTACATGACTCTTTTGATTGGATGGCTACGACCATACCTGATTCTACTTGTTGATCTTTATTTTACTGGATGGTTGCGTCCTTACCTTGGATCTCATTTTGTACACTTTATTATGGATGGATGTGCCCATACCACATATCATGTATCAGAGATATCAGTTTCATTTTTATTCACAGGTCTTCCAATGGCAGTGTTTTTAGTTGGACGTGTTATCATAAAGCATTTCACCGCTCCATCTCTCTCGTACCTCATGCTTTAGGGGGCATCTGTTACACAACATTTTTTCACCATCCTTGCAATCCCTTGTCCCATACATTGGAGGACTATTCTCGTGACCTGTGAACAATAAAAGGTCCTAAAAACACCTTGATGGTATCCTTCTACATAAGGGTAAGAATTCTCTTGAAATACATTTCCTAAGAAAAGCCCCAAAAACCCATGTTTTTGCATTGGCGCGAGTAGCCATTTCATCCCTCGCACCAATAGGGAAAATATACACTAGTGGGCACACCAGATGGCACTCCGTCCTTGCGTTGTACCCACGCCAACCCTATTAAGAAATGTTTTTTAACAATATAAGGTGGAGGTTTGATTCTAACAACTTTAGAACGAATCTGTAATATTCCAAAATTTGCAAGCAGTAAATTGAAATATTATTTTTTGCAGATTTCATAGAGGAGGAGAATAAATGGGTAGGGAGGCACATTCCTAGTAAAAACCTTAATAAAATCCCTCATACTAATAAAAGGGATCACCTTTGGAACCGGTTTACACACCCTCATGTGTGAACAAGATTAATTGCAAGAGGTTTAGGTCAAGATTGACCAAGTTTGACTGCGCAATAGAAGAAGAAGAAGCTTGCTTAGAAAGGCAGTGTAGTTCACATGGGAGAGAGATCACTTGGTGGAGAAAAACCTAAGGTGTGGGGTCCATGGTAAGGAGGCTTTCACTTGTATAAGAGAAGGGTAGGGAGTCAGTTTTGCTTATCTTGAGTATTATTCATCTCATTGTCTATTCAGAAAAGAGAGCATTCTTTTTTGTTCAGCAAGAATTGCTGGAGGAATTCCTGTTTAGGATTCCTTCCCCTTCTTGAGAGGCTTCTTGAAGGTTTTTCTTCATTCTCCACATTCCATGGCTCAAGGCCAAAGCTACCATCTCCAATGACAGCGTTATTCTTGTTCAAGAGTGTTGCTGCATTGTAGAGAGTTGCAGTGGAGGACACCTACACCACTTCCAGAGCTGATTTTCAGAGGAAGGGAGTCCCTATCCCTTTGAGGATTTGGCGAGGAAGATTTCAGAGCATCATTGTAGATTTGGCATCAAGGCGATCTCGTTCCCTTGCCCCTACAGCGCAGTTCACCCATTGACTGCGTTATTTTCTATAGAGAATTTGAAGTGGGGCTCTTGCAGTTTATTGGAGGGAGAGATATTTGATGAAGGGATCAGCCTTTCATTCAAAAGATCCATTGGAGGAGGAATATTCAGTTTGAGCATCAGATTCAGCCATCTCCATCCAATTCTATTTCTGAGTTGCTGCAGCTACCCAGCTACTCTAGAATTTTGCAAATTTTGGGTTCTATGATCAATCCTTCTAGGATTAATAAGAAGTAGCCTTTGGGAGTTTAAGTCTTCACTCCTAATGTTATTTTGTACCATATCATTGTATATCTATGCATTTTGCATTGTAGCATGCATTTGCTCTTATAAATTGCGCAGTCATAGCTAGGGTTTATATGTGCAGCAGAGTTCTTCCATGATTTATGTACTTTTCTCTTGAGGCTTGGAATTGTACATCTTGAGTATCATTTCCCTCAATATTTTGTATACATATGATGCTGTTATTATTATAATGAGATATCTATGGATTCCTCTCACATTTATGAGTATGTGTCACTGCTATTTGTCAATGGGTGTATTTTCTTACTGTTGTAACTCTATCATGAAGCATTCTCGATAGAGTAGATCTTCCTAATAGGAGATATTACATATCTATAGATAGAGTCTATAAAGGGCTATATATCCTTTGTATTTCATCCTTCCTTGTGAAGGTGATGCATCCAATAAATGCCCAAGTATTCAAACTATGAAATAGACTTGCAATATTTCTGAAAGAGGAATATCTTAAGATACTCCCAACACTGCAGAAATTTCCCCATTTGGGATATTACAGTGGTATCAGAGCACCTTTCTTGGCTTAGCCTGTGGCCTTCAAGCCCAAGAAAGAGGAAGAAGATGGTGATGTAGAATATGAGCTTGATCTCGTCTATTTTTAGAACAAAGAAGAACCTCCCCAAGGAGGAGAAGCAAAGAGAAGAAGAGGAAGGTCCATGCACTTCCTATTCTCAAAAGGGAAGCAAGCATGAGATATGTTTGGATCATCTGGTTCTAAATAAATACTTGTATGAATATAAATTCCATTCTGTAGCATTCAGGGAAGCTACAATGTTCCCACAGTTTATTCAGCAGAAGGAGGAGAGAAGGCCCTATAGTAGAAGATAAATCAAATGCAATAGGTTTTTATTGTCTACTTTTGATGGGGACACTTCGGCTAGAGCTTGCGTGGAAAAGCTAGAAGAATTTTTCTTCCTACATCCAGTGGTAGAAGAAGAAGCAATGGAGACTACAGTGCTTCACATGGAGAGTGAAGCCTCTGTTTGGTGGTTCAAACCTTGGTCCATTCAAGGGTAAGCTCTTTTGAAGACTTTTCTCAAAGTTTGATTCAAACCGTTGATGGAGAGAGGACAAAGGAAGAGCAACCTTTTTCAGCAATGGAGGAGGTAGCTATGGCATTAAAGGAGGGAACTGTTGTAGCCACACAAGAAGACCCCAGGATCCATCAAGGTATGAGTGAAGTTTCACTTTTCATTTCAGTAAACAACCTAAAGAATTGTGGAAATTCATATTTAAAGGTCCCAGGATCTACATCTATTGCTATTCCAGAGCACCATGATTGCACTGCACTGTGCAAAGGGTTTAAGGAAGAGATAAAACCTCATGCTCAGGCACTCTTGATGAGTCTCATTCAGCCCTTAAGGATGGGATATGAACCACTGGAGGATGAAATAAACCATGTAACATTCATGATAAATCAGGGAACAAACCTTGAACCGGAGGATGAAATAGCTGCTACACTATTGGAGGAATTAGTAGCTTTGTCAAATATGGGTGGAGAGGAGATATTACCTCCATCACAATTGGGTCCTCATGGATCCAACATATCCATCGGTGAGAGATCTTTTCGAAGAGGCCTCTAAGGAGTTGCATTTCAACCTTCCATGAAATGCAAAGGGGAAGATATGGCTTGGGAGAATGGTAGCCCTCATGGGAGGAGCACCAAAGGAGGAAAAAAGAGAATACATCCACAAGGAGATAAGTGGGTGTGGATGAGAAGTAGGGGCCTGATTTTCCACCTGCAAATATATGATACCGGGCAGCAAGAGGCTTGGTTGTGCTGGCTTCTCTTGAAGGAGTTTGGCCATCACTTGGAGCACTTTTTTTCCAGGAGGATGGGAGTAGAGGAGAGGTGGCAGGATTGTTTCATCATTGAGAAACAGAGATCAGGGACACATGGAGCTGATATAGCACATATATTAGTCATGTTACCTTCATCACATGAGTTACATGATGTGAGCATGAGAAGGCAACAATCACTTGGGTTGCTTGAGTTATCTTGGAGAGAGCACAAGCATATTTTTTGTCATATGATTTATGGTGATGCAAGAGTAGAGGAGGGCACTCTCATAGTGAAAAGGGGTTACTCTTTGGTTTGGATTGATCAGGAGGCATTTCCAACATGGGAAAATCTTCACATTTGTAGTAGCATCACCAGAGGTGTTCTTGACAAGGAGCATGTCAAGAGATAGAGACTGGCTTGGGCTAGAGCCTTTTTGCATGATATCACAGTGCTGACATTTGGGAGTAGGATAATATACCTAGATCCATATATCATCTTACTTCATGCTTATGGTAAGAGTCTTGTGTTTAAATTTTCTGATCTACATCCTCTTATCATTATGTTGTAGTGCATGGCTCCTAGAAAGGGCAGATTTTTCATGTTGCTCCATGAGAAAAGTTGGGCCAAACCATATGATGGAGACATCCATATTTCACATGTCCTTGGGTAATTTTTTTTCGATTATACACATGATCAGCTAATTAATATCATTAGCATTTTACTTCAAAACATTTTTCATTGTACATTTCTTAAGCAGCAGTTTGCAAAACTGCATTATGCACTCTTGGGAGACTGTTGGTACTTCCTAGCACCATATGAAACCATCAGTTATTCCTTTATTTTGATGAGGAGCATGTTTCAATTTTATGATATTTTCCATATTATTATTGGGAGCATGATGGGTGAATTGACACATGAGTTGAATGTGTCTTTGAGGGGAGATGATTCCCACAGCTTATGCATGGCATGCTCTAATGGGAGCATGAGGAGAGACATGGTCACCACAGCCACTTACTTGCTTTATTTGGAGGTGGAACATGATTTTGATGATGATATCCATACATTTTATGTATCTAGGCATGTATTTTGATTTTTTATTGCTGATTCACTCATCTATTCACTATTCAGTAGTAGAGGTGAAATTTTTTGTACAGTACTTGCCATGTTATTTTCTGTAGCTGCAGTGGATGAGATTGCGTTGTAGCCCTATGAGACAATGTTTGTACCTTGCAACACATGATATAACCAAAAAAAAAACATGTCATTGGGGTATTATATGATGATCATGTCCTACTCATCATGGATGACACACTATGGGCCAGTTGGATTTTCATTGATGGAGGAGAGATCCTTGGAGGTTTTCTCTTCATGTTGCCACTCGGAGGAAATACATTTTCAACCCTTGATCAGAACACACTCCACACTAATCATAAGCGGAGGGGAGGAAAACATGGGGTGAGCTATGGAGCTTTCCATATTCAAATTTTCAGCCCACCTTCTTTTCCGGAGCTCAAGGTGGAGAGAGTTTCCTGTGAGTTGCTATGTTTGGAAGCAGCTCATGTTGTATGGATGATTTCTTGGGAATGGGAGATTCCTATGGGGCTGATGAGCCCCAATTTATATCAGATCTCATGCCTCAAGGAGGCCCTTATAAAATGCATTGTTTCCTTCATGAATATTTGCTTCTACATGACAGTTATTTGGGGATGTTCACCAAAGGCTAGATTGCATACGTTGGAGGGACAACCTGAACACTTGATTGATGATATGGCATCCTTTTCTTGGAAAAGTTTATCATGCATGGATGCTACAAGGAAATTAAAGGGAAATAAATCAGTATATCCTTCTACTTGCTTGAGGACAAACAATCTTTGAGAGGGGAGGACTTTAATATTCCAAAATTTGCAAGCAGCAAATTGGAATATTAATTTTTGTAGATTTCATAGAGGAAGAGAATAAATGGGTAGGGAGGCCCATTAATAATAAAAAACCTAATAAAATCCCTCATAATAATAAAAGGGATCACCTTTGGAACCAGTTTACACAGCCTCATGTGTGAACAAGATTAAATGCAAGAGGTTTAGGTCAAGATTGACCAAGTTTGACTATGCAATAGAAGAAGGAGAAGCTTGCTTGGAAAGGAAGAGCATTTCACATGGGAGAGAGATCACTTGGTGGAGAAAACCCTAAGGTGTGGGGTCCATGTAAGGAGGCTTTCACTTTTATAAGAGAAGGGTATGGAAACCATTTTTGCTTATGTTGGGTATTATTCATCTCATTGTCTATTCATACAAGAGAGAATTCTTTGTTGTTCAGCAAGAATTTCTAGAGGAATTCTTGTTTAGGATTCCTTACCCTTCTTGAGAGGCCTCTTTAAGGTTGTTATTCATTATCCACATTCCACGGCTCAAGGCCAAAGCTACCATATCCAGTGACAACGTTATTCTTGTTCAAGAGTGTTGCTTCATTGTAGAGAGTTGCAGTGGAGGACATCTACACCACTTTCGAAGCTGATTTTCAGAGGAAGGGAGTCCCTATCCCTTTGAGGATTTAGTGAGGAATATTTTAGAACATCATTGCATATTTGGCATCAAGGCAATCTCATTCCTTTGCCCTTACAATTCAATTCACCCAGTGACTGCATTATTTTCTATGGAGCATTTGTAATGGGGCTCTTGCAGATTATTGGAGGGAGAGATCTTTGATGAAGGGATCCAACTTTCATTAAAAAGATCCGTTGGAGGAGGCATATTCAGTTTGAGAATCAAATTCATCCATCTCCATCTAGTTCTATTTTTTATTTGCTGCAGCTACCCAACTATTCCGGCATTTTGCAGATTTTGGGTTCTATAATCAATCCTTCTAGGATTGATAGGAGGTTCCTTTGGGAGTTGAAGTCTTCATTCCTAATGTTATTTTGTACCATATAATTGTATATATATGCATTTGGAATTTGTAGCATGAAGTTGCTCTTATAAATTGCGCAGTCATAGCTAGGGTTTATATGTGCAGTAGAGTTCTTCCATGATTTATGTACTTTTCTCTTTAGGCTTGGCATTATACATCTTGAGTATCATTTCCCTCAAGATTTTGTATACATATGATACTGCTATTATTACAATGAGAGAGCTATGGATTCCTTTCACATTTTATGAGTATGTGTCACTGCTATTTGTCAATGGGTGTATTTTCGTACTGTTGTAACTCTATCATGAGGCATTCTCAATAGAGTTGCTCTTCCTAATAGGAGATATTACATATCTATAGACAGAGTCTACAAAGGGATAGATAGCCTCTGGATTTCATCCTTCCTTATGAAGGCAATGCATCCGGTAAATGCCCAAATAGTCAATCTCTCAAATAGACTTGCAATATTTATGAAAGAGGAATATCTTAAGATATTCCCAACATTGCATAAATTTCCTTATTTGGGATATTACAGAATCATCAAAATAGGTTGGGTTTTTGGGCTCCAAATATCCCTGATTAGGAAGTGGTTTTATACCTCTCATGGAAACTTCCTAAAAGATATGAATCTCCCCCATGATTATAGGGGTCCTAACCTCTCCTTCTCCTTCTATAAAAGGTTTTCCTCTCTATTTTCTAGCTAGCTGAAATTTTGGGAAGGAAATTATAGCTGAGTGACAATTAAGAGCAGAGCTAAGGAGAACTCTGTGAGAGAGAGAGTTTTTTCAAATGCCTGATGAGCTTTGTGAGACACGTCCCACTGGAATCTTGTCGAAGGAATTTCACGACATCAGAGCACCGGTTGTAATCGTTCTCTCATATCTTAATATACATGACTCTGCTATTGGCTCCATGATTGTGTTTTTCCATTATATAATTCAATTTCATTCGTTCCTCTTTGACTGATCGATAGTTATAATGTGTGAAATATTACGTTGCATGTTGTCTCTCTTCTTTGCATGTGTACATGTATTTGGATGCAGCGAGCTCACGGATCGTGACCTCTCCAGCTAGAAATGGAAGCACCACTTCTTCTTCAACAAAATGAACGAAGGAATCACGGTAAGCAATCTATCACAATTTTGTCTTTTTTAACTAGGAATCAATATCTTTGCATGTTTCGATTATTGCTAGACCCACTCTAGGGCTAGTGGGATCGCCTTTGTCTATAGACAGGATTTACCTCCACAACACTTATCAAGTGGAAAAAAATCATAAAAATGTGCTTGTTCATATTAGAAGCATAGATGAGGAGGGGATCCCCCTGCTTGTCAATGGTTATAGGCTCAAAATGCATAAGCATGCCTCTGTCTAAGGCTAAGTTTATCAATTCAATAAAAAAAGAGTTGAATGTCATTGGAATCTCCATAGTTTCCAACCCCTCTCTATCCCAAAGAAAGGAAAAACATAAAATAAATAATCATGGGTGAAAACCTCTCTAGGCATCCAAGGCCAACTCCTTGGTTGAAAGCCTCCATAAGGCGATCCTAGAGCAAAAAAAGGAAAAAAGGAAACAAATAAAAATAAAAAGCAAAAATAAAAATAATATATCCTCAGATGAAAACCCTTATGAGGCACTCAAGTCCGGCTGGTGGATTGAAAACCTCTATCGAGGAATCCCACCTGTCTTTAAAAGTAAAGGGGGGGGGGGATGAAACAACACATATGCACTCACATATTTCTGTTTTGCGGGTTGTTTATCAGGGACAGTTGAGACAAAGATGAGAAACATGATTTATGTCTTCTCTCTCTCCTCTACCTACGCACTACATAATCAACCCCAGCATGCATCCATCCATCCATTTCTCCCTTGAGGAGAGAAAAAACCCCATGTTTTCTTACTCACTGTAGTGCTACAAGAACTCTGTGCTTCTACAGGAAATTCATCCAAGAGAGAGAAAGCTCACTCAAGAACACCTAACACTCAAGGAAGACATGAAAATCATTCTTTTACCCATGTCTACCATTCCTAACCATCACTCCACTCCATTCATAAATATTCACTCACTAAACCCTCTCTTTCACCACTGTGACCTAGTTCAGCTAAATTTTTATACATGGTCTCTCCTCTCATATTTCCACCACTCCATTCACTCCATAACACCATCCCTAGCATCCCTGCACTAATTCTAATTTATCAGTTAATTGGAGATCCAAAGAAGAAGAAAGGGGACTGCTACAGGAAGATGATCACTTCCTGTAGCAATCCTTTACATGTCACAACAAAACAAAAATCCAAGAGGTGGCTGATGAAGATGACTCTATACGATCACTAGAGGACTCTAGGAGGAAGGTCAAACTAGAAAAAACACCTGAGGATATCCATGCAACGACTGCAAAAAAAAGAATCAACAAGAAAAAATAATAAGGAGCTCACTCAGAAAATATGCATAAAAAAAGAACAGCAAAGAAAAAACACGAATGGCTATTACTAGACTCCAGCTCCCTACATCAAATAAATAATCCAACTCCTTAGTAGCATGTAGGCTCAGGTATGTATCCCTCACCCTCTCGTTATGCATTATATTACTAAAATTAATTAATATCAAGAATAAAGAGTTAAAAAGGCAAAAGGGGGGCCAGTTTACTTGACCACCCTCGTAAAGTTAAAGTGAAGGAGAAGTGGATTTTTTCATGCCACATGGGATGTAAAATCAGTTAAGGAAGAGATCACAAGGAGATGGAGGTGATTTTGAGGCAAGTAGAAATGATTGGATCGAATGGGGCCAACGGTCCAAAAGAGTAAATCCCATGCCATATCCAAATCATCACTCTGCTCCAAGTCTACTCAATTTGGAATAAAAATGTTATTTGGCTCATCTTCCTTCATTCCATTGTGCATTTCGAAAATAGTTAGAGAAAGACAGTGACAAGAGCCTATTAGGTTTCTACAGTTTGCAAGATTGGAAAATACAAACGCTGCAGAGCCTACATCAAAACCAATTTTGAATCTAAGGATCTAGCCATCCTAGATTCAGAGAGGGATCTCTCTATATATGTGTTTTCAAAGATACGATCTTTAGGGCTTATGATATGATATTAGGCTAGCTATAAAGCACAAGGGTTTTTGTTTGTTTTGGTTGGGATGAATATCATTAAAATGAAGGAAGCATTTTTGAGGCGTAAAGGTGTGAGTACGTTGAAAATGGTTCAGCTGATAAGATAGGTAAGAAACAGTGTCAATCCATTGGGCTATGGAGTCAAAAAAGGGTTTAATTGGACAACAGGTTTCAAGAGTGGTCTGTGGGGCAAGTCATCTATGTCAACAGATCTCTTTAAGTTGATTTATGGAATGAAACATTAAGAAGTGGTGAAAGAAGAAAACATATAAGAAAATAAAGAGCAACTTAAGATCAAGTAAGGAATTTTAACCTAACCTACTTTTGATACACGTTTTAAAGGAAAACACTAAAAAACAAAGAATAACTTAAGATCAAGTAAGGACTTTTAACTTAGCTTGCTTTCAGCGTATTCTCAAAGGGAAACATTCATGATGAACATAAAAAGTAGTCTAAGATCAGGTAAGCACTTTTAAACTAGCCTGCTTTTGACATACTCTTAAGGGAACTTTTCAAAGCAACTGTTGGAGATAAACTAAAGGATAGTGCTAACCATAAACTTCTCTAGTTCAACTTTAATTAGAAGAATTTTCAAGAACATTCAAAGAAAATATCTCAAGTTTTACTCAGGAAACATGGGCTTACCAACACTAAAATGGTTATACTTTATTGAATTATCCTCAAATACACAATTAGCAGAAAACATAAAGATAAATATTTATCAATGAGATTTAGGGTACTTGACAGTAAATCCTAATCTATATTTTCTGTTCTTTATCAGAGAAGATGGAAAGTATGGAAAACATGAGAAAAGTAACAATTTACAATAAGAAAAACATCACGATAGGCATAGACCAGGATCCCATAAATCAACTTGTATATTTGATGTCCAAACCAATTACAATATTCATGTCCAGTGGGTTTTTATAGCTTCAAACTTCTCATCTCAACTTATCTTTCTTCTATTACAAATAGAGCTTCAACAACCTCAATAACTATTTACAATCAATGAATATTCAAAGACCAACCCATATATTGTCTTCTAGGGAAGTATTTATAGGAGAATTGAGGAGGTGGAGTGAAAGAAAGGTCTATCTGTTCAATTAATGTAGAGTAAGTGCTTCTCAGCCTTTGAAGGGCCAAATGGAGAAGTTTTCAAATGTTTTTAACTCTGCTAATTGATTATTACATTAAATTTCATCAATTTAAGTCACTTTTGTTGACTTTGGGGGCTTTTTGGTAGGCTGGCAATTAATTCTGAGTTGTCTTTAGAAATATCTCTGACTGTGTAATTAATATGCACTCTTTTAGGTGAAATCAGCTGGTAGGTGGCATTTTGAGGAGTAATAGCCTCAATGATGTGGCATTTAGAGGCCCTCTTTGTTAATTTGTCATGATCTATTGCTTTAAATACTGATTTGTGCTGATTTGGCGCTTTGAAATTCAATTAGGCCTTTGATTTTTCTTTCAGGCCTTTATAATCATTTTTGAGTTTTAAACTTTATCTGCTCACTATTTTAACCTTTTAAATAGACTTTATCTTCAAATTGTGCTTTATCCCTTTAAACCGTGAGGTTAAGTCTTTTGATCTTCAACTTTGCACTTTAATCCCTTTATCTTTGGTTCTCGGCCTTTATGTCTTTAATTCACTTTATTTAACCTTCAAATATGTGTGTTAACCCTCACATTTTATTGGTTAAGTATTCAAATTCTTCAGTTTCTGACTTTAACCTTTGATCTTCAAGTTGCACTGTCTTTCCCTTCTGTTATGTGCAGGATACTTTTTGTGCGTTGGAGGGTTTGATGGTGTAAAGACTGCTCATAAAACATTGATCATACATGAAATGAAACTCGACAGTCCCTTTTTTCTTCATTTGGCCTCTGTTTGGACCATGAAGGTGATCACCTTCTGTGCGTGTCTTTTTATGGACTATAGGGGGATCTCGGCCTTAAAACCACCATAAAAACCTGCAAAAAAACCACAAAACATGTTATATAAAATCCCATGGAGTTGGAAAATTCTACTTCGAAGGCTGGAAGAAGCGAAGGAGGTGGAGGTGCAGGTAGAAGAAGATATTTTATGGCGGAGGGGTGAAAAACCTGTGAAAATAGGGTCGAATTTGAATATAAGCACGAAAACAGGCGAAGTGTTTTTATGAAAACTGTGAATGGTTTAATTGGTTTTCGCATTCGATTCGGGTGGTAAATGGTTTATTATAAAACAAACGCGATCCAATTATTTTTTGACACGCGCGCCTTATGAAACCAGTAGTCTCCCATGGATTCGAGGGTTAATCCCTGGACAGAGGATTTACACGAAATGTAATGTAGACCGTTGGATCTTGGGGAGAAGATCCAATGGCTATGGGAGAGCGCGATGAAGAGAGGTGCATGGCGGGGGCTTTGGTGGGGACTAGGTGTCAGTGAGTGATTGGATGGGCACTTTATGTAGTGGATGGTAGGCCCCGACAGAGTTGGAATTTCGGGTTTGATCAGGGCCGTTGGATCATATAGAACGACGACATAGATTTGATGTGGAGGGTTGAGGAAAAATTTGGGTCGGGTGATCAAAGGATAGGAGGGAATGTGATGACCATCAGATCGATAAGATCGACGGTCAATATTTCCAAAGGGATAAGGGGAAAAAATGAAATCGCATCAGCGGGGGAAGGGGGAGGGACGCGATGAAAATGTAATAGCATCGATGTAATGGAGGCTAGATGTTTGGCGCTAGGGCATGCTCTTTTGAATGAGAAAGTGACCAGGGGCCAAAGAAATAGGGGCTTAAAGGCTTAAAAGGGGAAGAAGAGGTTTTTCAAAGGTTTTATGCGTTTTTTGTTGGGTTTTCATGGTTTTTTCAAGTTTTGATAGTTAAAAGGAAGGGTTTTTAAACCATATAAAGGGGTTTTCTCGATCTAAAATGGGATTTTTAATGAAATGAAGGGTAATTTAAAGGGAAAAAAGGAATTTTAGCAGAGGAAAAAGGTAATCTAGAAATGAGTAATAGTGAATTAAATGTATGGTTTTTTGGAGGCACGAAATGGTGGAAATTTAGGCCTAAGAACAGTTTCTTTTGGATATCAACAGGATATCTTGGTGAATTTATAAATGAAACAGCAGTGAAGATTATCTTTTGAATTTGAAAGAATAAGAAGGCTTCAAGAATGAGACATTTTCTATGAAAATAATCTCTTGAAGGCTTAAGACTTGTTTTAGCCATCATTTGCTATGACAAAAAATTATTGATGGCTAATAGTGGCTCTACTTGGGGATGGCAGCTCCTTGGAGATGTCAAGAAATTCAAAAATTGATCTCTGGGATATAGAACTGTGCCTTTATCCATTGACAACCTTTCTTCTTTGATCATACTGCTTTAGAAAATATGATGAGCATTTTATATCAGCAAACACATTTCTCCCAAACCTTCTACCTACACAGCCTACTTTTCCTAACAATTTTTCTTCATAAGTTGCACTTGGACTTGCAAAAATTTTCCATCAACATTTTATTCTTTTTAAAACGGGAAAAAACTAATCTAAATCTACCCTTGTTTCTTCCATGAGTTCAGATTAAATTGTTGAACTAATGAATTCTCTACCTAAGCTACTAGACTGGCTGACATATTTTATTCTCTATTTTCTAAAACATAAATTGAAAGATAGTAAAGCCAGGATTAAGCAGTCTGATTTGTTGTGGGACTCTGGCACAAAAACAAGCTGCACATAGAATAAAATTTGTAAAAAATAAAATAAAAACAAAAATGTGAAGGCTTAAGATCTGAAAAATAAAAGACATCCTTCACTCTTTCTTTAGCATATTTTGATATTTTTAGAGTTGTTCTCTTATCTCTTGGTTTATATTTTGAGCATATTAGAACTAATTCTTCATCAAACTTATAGGTTCAGGATTTAAACTTATTTGAACCACTTTTGTTCTATCCTAATCTATTCTACTGATAAGCCAAGATTAAACAGTTTAGAAAATCTTCTTCACTAACCTATCATCAGAAAATTGAAATCTATCTTAGTCATGATTAGGTTGTATGACTAAAATAGCAGTGTTTTTGTTTGGTAGTGGCATTTAAGCTTGCACACTTTCAACTTTTTCCTTTCTTTTTTGGTATGGGGCTATACCTTTCTTCTTTTATATCTGCCCTCTTTTTCTCTTTTGTATTGTTTTTCTATTTCTCTTTTTTCAAATTCAAAATAGTGTTAAATACAATGAAACAGAAGCTCTGAAACTTTAAAATATCAGTTAACAGAAATAATGTTTGAGAACCCTGCCATTGACAAGACCTCCAAAAAATTCACCTCCATCCAACTCTTGTAAAAAGAGTGCATTGTTTCCAACAACAGATTGAATAAGATAAGGGCCTTGCCATAAATTATCAAACTTTCCATGTTTGCCCTTATCTTCTCTTCCTGAATCCCATTTCAATACTTTATCACGAATCTTAAAATCACTTGCCTTGGTTGTCTTTTCAAACAACTTCTTGATGTTTTCTTGTATTTTTTGTGATCTGATGTATACTTCCTCTCTGGTTTGTTATAGATGTATAATATGGTTTATTGTCCTTGTCACATCATCATCTTCAGACTGTACTTCATCGATCAGCTTCATGACTGGCACTCCTAAACTGGTTGAAAATATTGCGTCAGTTCCATAAAATAGTTGGTAGGGAGACATTCCAATGGATTTTTTAATGGTTATTCTGTCAGCCCACAAGGCATGTACTAGCTTATTGTGCCATGATTTTTTGTTGTCTTCCAGCAACTTTTTGATAATGTTTACGAAACTTTTATTTGAGGACTCTGCCATCCCATTACCTTGGGGTTAATAAGCTGTAGAATGGCCCAATATAATCTAATACTTATGATAGAATTCTACCATATTTTTAGACCCAAATGCAGCACCATTATCAGTTATGATATTTCTAAGACAACCAAATCTAGATAATATATGGTTTTCAAGGAATGAAATGATGATTGAGTCTATGGTATTCCTAGATGGGATGGCTTCTATCCATTTGGTAAAATAGGCTATTGCTGTGAGGATCCATCTATGTTGGGTAGATGAGGGAGGATGGATTTCCTCAATGAAGTCTAGACCCCATTGCTGAAAAGGAGCTTCAACAGTGATTGGTTGCAGAGGTAAGGGAAGCAAATTTATTTTTCCTTCAAATATTTGGCATTTGTGACAGACAATAATCATCTTACCAACATCTTGAAAGAAGGTGAGCCAGTAATAGCCAACTCTAAGAATTTTGTTGGCATTTGACTTCCAGTAGAGGTGGCCTCCACATTCTCCTTCATGAAACTCATGCTTGATCTTATCTGCATCATTCTTAGGAAAAACTTTAAGAAATAATCCACTAGAATTTTTCCAATATAAACATTTATTCAAAATGTAGTAATTTACAACTTTCAACTTTAAGAATCTTGATTTTGTTTTAGACAAACTAGGAGGGACATTAATATTGAGAAAAACATACAAAATGTCAGCATACCAAGATGAATTCAGAAAATGATCTTCAATAATTGGAGTTGAAAACTCCTCCTGTTCATCTAATGCATTAAACATGTTTATTTCAAGAGCTTCAAAGTTGGATTCAACCATAATTTTTTCTATTCCTTGACCCTTTATGAGCTTAGTGGGCTTGATTTCAAAGTCATACTCTAAAATTACAACAATCCACTTTCCTCTTTTTCCATCTGGATCTTGGGTCAATATGTCTTTCACAACTGAATGAGGCACAAATTCTATGATGTGGGAATGTAAAATGTAAACTTTGAAGTCTTTCAAGGCTTTGACCAAAGCAAAGGCTTGTTTTTCCATTATATTGTACTTCAGAGGTGCATCTCTCAATGCCTTGCTGAAAAATGCAATGGGCTGCTCTTCTCCATTCAAGTTCTTCTGTAATAGGACAACAGCTACTATGTGTTCTAATGAAAATGGAAAAAATGAAGAAATCCTTTGAAAAATTAGGACTGCTAAGAATTGTTGTTTTGGTGAGTGCTTGTTTTACCAGTTCAAATGATTTCTTTGCTTCTAGGGTCCATTTAACTCCTTCTTCTTTTTTAAGCATGTTTGTTATGTTTCTAAGGAGTTTAGCTAGATTGGGTATGAACCTTCTCAAGAAATTAATATTTCTAATGAAAGATTGAAGTTCCTTGATGTTTCTAGGATGGTTAATTTACAATATGCCATCAATCCTCTTTGGGTATATCCTTATTCCCTCTTCTGATATGATATGTCCAAGAAGTTTACCTTCTTGGAGACCAAACAATGTTTTCTTTGGACTTAAGGACAACCCAAATTTCCTACATTTTTCAAAGACTTTTTTCAAGTGTATTAGGTGTTCTTCATCTGTTTTAGAATAGACAGTAATTTCATCTAGGTAAATCACTATGAAGTAACCTATTTCTTCTGAAAATGCAATATCCATGGCTCTTTGAAATGTGGCACCAGCATTCATTAATCCAAAGGTAATTTTAAAATACGTGAATGTACCCGAGGGTGTAGTAAAAGTTGTTTTAAGTTGATCACTAGGATGTACCAATATTTGATTCTAACCTGAGAAGCCATCTAGCAAAGAAATTCTTTTAGAACCAACTACCCTTTGTAAGATATGATCCATTTTGGGTAAGGGGTAATTGTCCTTAAATGAGGCTTTGTTTAAGTTTCTAAAATCAATGCAAAGCCTTATTTATCCTGTTTTGTTCCTAACAGATACAAGATTAGACAGCCACTCTGAGTATCTAACAAGGACTATAATTCCAACATCATACATTTTTCTAATTTCTTTCTCTACCAGAGGTAATTGAACAGGGTTAATTCTGCACAATTTTTGTTTGAAAGGTTTCTAGTTTTCTTTGAGGGGTATTTTATGTTGAATTATGTCTATATCATATGATTTCAGATCTTCATAACTCCATGAAAACATATCAGAAAATTCTTTAAATAGCTCAATATATTTCAGTTTGATATGAGCTGGCAGTGTTTTAGACAGTTTGATTATTTTGGGCTTTTCGTCACTGCCTATGTTGCATTCTTCTATTTCAGTTTCAATAGGTTCCAGTTGTGGCTTTTTGGCAGCATCATTCAAGTCAAACAATTCCTCTAATGGGACCATTCCTTTTGGCAAGCTTTGGTATTTAGATTGCAACACTTATAAGTCTCCATCTTCTAAATCTGTGTATTTTCTATGATCTGTTTGGGTTCATTTGTTAACATATTTATTTCAGCAATCTCTGAAGACTTTTCTTCTTCAGTAAGTGGGTTTTCTTCAGTAGGACAGTCTTCATCATACTATGAATCTGAGTTTGGTGTTTCAAATTCATTTTTGGACTGTAGGAAGTCTTCTATTTGTTTATCTCCATAAAAAACTTGCCAGTACTTTTCATTATCTGGGACAGATGGTCTATATTTGACTTGGGTGGTGCATTGCTTGGTTTCATAAGGTGTAAGACAATTTCTAGTAGCAAAGGCTAGCCCATTGGCAAGGAAATTTTGGTTCCTTGGGACAAAGGTTAGTTGGAATTCATCAAATATTTTTAACAAGTCCATGGCATAATATCTATAGGCTCTAAGTCTGGGATGTTTAGCACTGTATTCCGCATTTACTTGCCTAATTATCAACTCTGAATCTCGATGAGATGTTATTCTTTTGGCCCCTAATTTTTTCAATAAATGCAGGCCTAAAAGGAGAGCTTCATACTCAACTATGTTTTTTGTACATTGGAAGTTTAATCTGTAGGAATGCCCCTCAACATGATTATTTCCAGTGTTGAGTAACCATATGCCTGCTCTTGCACTAGTTTTAGTGCAAGACCCATCAAAACTCATGTTCCAAAGAGGATTGTTTTCAGATTTGTTATTTGTTTTATTGCTGTCCTCTTTGTCTTCGTCATCATTTGGTTCTATACAAGGGTCTGCACTACATTTTTCTGTGGTTTGTTCCTCCATATTTTCAATGTTTTGAGGTTTTTTTCTTTGATTTCCATGATCTACAGTATGCTTATGGCTGTTTTGAACCTTAAGACTTGTAATCTGTTTGTTGTAATTTTTTGAATCAACAAACTGCCTTTTAATTTCCTCCTTATTTTCCTCTTCATCATTTGATGCCACTATGTTTGGATGTGTAGTGACCACTACATTTGATGATGTTTTATTGGCTAACCCTTGCTCATTAGGAATATCATCATTGTAAAGAATGAAAGAGTCAAGGTTAGTGTTTATGGAATAAAGAGTAAATTTTTCTAGTCTTTCTTGGTTACTCACCATATATTTCATGTGTGTTTCCCTATAGAGTCTTCTAGTTTGACTGAAGACAAGGATGGTGGCATAAGTCATATCCATCTGCTTAGTGCCTTGCAACTTAGCACCCCATGACCTTGAAAGAAGAATGCCATATTTGGCGGGTATATTAGCCACTACAACGTCCATTACTAAGATTTTGGCTGGAATTTGGGCTAAGTTAACACACAGATCATTTATTAGGCCTAGGCACCTCACCCTGCTTGAATCAAAGGAATATAAATCTTTGTAGTGTCTGGTTACCTCTAAGCCTAATATTTCCATTATTACCTTTGGCATGAGGTTATGTGATGCTCCAGAATCAAGCATGGCATTGTGAAAAATATTATCATGGATGTTCAAACTGATGTAAAATGGAGGAGTAGTTCCTTCTTGAAATTTTCCTTCAATCTTTGGTCCAAATATGAGCTCTGGGGTATCATCATTTAAGTTAACTGTGTCATGAACATCTTCTATGTTCAAAGCTTTCAAAATCTGACCTTTATATAAATTTTGAGTGACTAATTTAGTGAGTGGGACAAAAAAATTTATTTTGGAAATTTCACTCTCTAAGCTAAAGGGAATTTGTTTTTTAAACATGTTTGATTCAGCCTTCTTAGTCACCGATTCATCAGCAAAATCAGCTTGCTGATTTTTACTATTTACAGTAGTTAAAATGGTTTTTTTCATGAGCACTAGCTAAGATGCTAGCGCTGCTAGGGTTGTCGCTCTGTTTTTCATTGACTTGGATGTTTTTCCTATGTTCAGATCAGAACTTACAACCACTGTTTTATGATTTTCAACTGCCTTTTTGGAAGTATTTTCAGGGTTGTTTTTGGCATATTTATCAGAGGTTTTGTTTTTGGGAGTTTCTTGATTATTTTTACTTCTCAGGTCATATTTTTTAGGTGATCCTATGATGGCATTTTCAGAGTTTTGTTCATAATAATCAGTTTCTGTTCTTCTATCATCATGGGGTGTATATAGACCTTGCTTTCTTTCATGGAGGAAAACATAATCCTCATTGCTCACTCCCAGCATGTTTATGTTATAATCCTCTGTTTGGTCATTTGATTCCTCATCTTCATTCACATAATTTTCTTGGAAAGGGGGTCTAATCTGCTGATCATCCTCTCTTTGTCTGTTTTGAGGTTGATTTCTCCTAAAGTTTTGGTTTTGATTTTAAGACTAATTTATGTTTTGGGGAGCTGATTGATTTTCTCTAGACTGTGCTCTCTCAAGTATGCTCATATTCTTCATCATTTCCTCCATCATTCTTTCCATTTTTGAGCTAGAAGTGGAAGGTGCAGTTTCCTCCCTAAATGATGTTTTCTTTTCATTCCTCATCCTAGCTCTTTTTTCAATCAGATTTACTTCCACAACAAGAGCTCCCTTCTGCATGAATTCTAGAGTCAAGGGATCTCTTTCCCTTAGCTGATAGGCCATTTCAGGATCAAATCCTTCATGGAATTTGGCCAAAGCTGAGCCTTGTGGAGGTTTCAAATCTGGGTGTAGTGCATTATAAACACTATTGAACCTAGTGCAATAATTTTAAACACTTACCCGAGTGTTTCTTTTAAGGTAATTGTAATCTGAAAATATTTGGAGAGGGTTTTTTTCTAACTTCCCATTTGTTTAGGAATGACTGGTGGAGAGCTTGGAGGTCATTAATACTATTAGGGGTTAAGCTTTTGAACCATTTTCTTGCTTCTCCCCCTAAAATTTGAGCAAACAATATGATTTTGACAATTTCATCATCTATCTCATTTCTATCAAAATAGTCATTCATCTTGTCCACATGTTTTGAAGCAGTAGTAGGACCACTAGCATCATATAATGGAATCTTTGACTAATAGTCCTGTGGCAAATTGAATAAAGGTAAAGGAAGGACTAGAGGGGCATACCATGTTGCCATGGCAGGAGGTTGTGGAAAAAATGTGGGGTTTACAGGTGGAAGATGTAAGATAGCAGGATGTTTATGGAATGGAGTACTTTGAAATGTGGAAGTATGGATAACAGAAGTGGATGAACCAGCAAGAGACTGTTGAGTAGATCTAGGATGAGAGAAACCAAAATTATGAAGGAAATGCAGATCAGGTGGGGCAGTTTCTCTGCTAATAGTGTTTTCACCATTATGTTGGTGTCAGTGTGAAGGCTCAAAGTATATCTGGTCAATATCACTAAGTGACTTAGTTCTGGATGGTTTTCTCATGAATGGTAAGTCAACTTGTGTATGTTGAAAAGTTGTAATATTTTTAGGGACATAATCAACTCTATGAATTGGTCTAACAATAGTTGAAGTTTTAGACATAGGATATTTCCTAAGTATACTTTCTGGATTATCAACTATTTCAGGAGGCTTTGGGTAAGGATAGGCTCTAGAATGAATTATTTTAGAAACCACTATGTGTTTTTTTCTAACCCAATGATAAGAAAATTTCAACCAAGTATGACAATCTTTAATAGGTTAACTGATATTAAATAAGAAAACTTAATCCTCAAAGTTTACTTGACTGATTTTGTATGATGTTATGATAGAATGGGTTTCCCATTGGAGTCTTTAGGTCAATTCATAAATGTGGAGTCACCAGGTGGAAATTTTTTTCTTTTGAAGGTAAAATGTTTTATGGTCCACCACCATCGATTGATTTAAATACCAATCTAAAATGTTTTAGGTTTTCTGGTTTTTTACAGTCCTGTGTTTGTGAGAGTGTCCTATACCTATTTCAATACTTAGCTATGGTGATGAGACACACATAGTCTACTCTATGGCTCACTACCAGATTTCTTAGGTTTGATAACGGTATGTTAGAATCCTAAGGGTTACTTAGATTTCCACTGATTCAGACCAGTCCTATCATGATCACCAGTATGTTGGTAGTGCTTGAAGAAAGTTGATCTTTACTTGAATGAATACTGAGTGTTTTGTTTTAAGGATTTTTTACTTACAAACTCCCTAGTATGGTCGTCAGTATGTTAATTCTCCGTAGTTTTCAAGATTAGCAAATACAAACACTACAGAGCCTACATCAAAACCACTTTGGAATCTAAGGATCTAGCCATCCTAGATTCAGAGAGGGATCTCTCTATATATGTGTTTTCAAAGATATGATCTTTAAGGCTTACGATATGATATTAGGCTAGTTATAACGCACAAGGGTTTTTGTTTGTTTTGGTTGGGATGAATATCATTAAAATGAACGAAGTTTTTTTGAGGTGTAAAGGTTTGAGTAGGTTGAAAATGGTTCAGCTCATAAGATAGGTAAGAACAGTATCAATCCATTGGGCTATAGAGTCACAAAAGGGTTTAATTGGACAACAGGTTTCAAGAGTGGTCTATGGGGCAAGTCATCTATGTCAACATATCTCTTTAAGTTGATTTATGGAATGAAACATTAAGAAGTGGTGAAAGAAGCAAACATATAAGAAAATAAAGAGCAACTTAAGATCAAGTAAGGACTTTTAACCTAACCTGCTTTTGATACACTTTTTAAAGGAAAACATTAAAAAACAAAGAATATCTTAAGATCAAGTAAAGAATTTTAACTTAGCCTACTTTCAGCATATTCTCAAAGGGAAACATTCATGATGAACATAAAAAGAGTCTAAGATCAGGTAAGCACTTTTAAACTAGCCTGCTTTTGAGATAATCTTAAGGGAACTTTTCAAAGCAACTGTTGGAGATAAACTAGAGGACATGGCTAACCATAAACTTCTCTAGTTCAACTTTAATTAGCAGACTTTTAAAGAACATTCAAAGACAATATCTCAAGTTGTACTCAGGAAACATGGGCTTACCAACACTGCACTGGTTATAATCTATTGAGTTATCCTCAAATACACAATTAGAAGAAAACATAAAGATAAATATTTATCAGTGAGATTTAGGGTACTTGATAGTAAATCCTAATCTATATTTGATTTTATTTATCAAAGAAGATGGACAACATGAAAAACATAATAAAAATAACAATTTACAATAATAAAAACATCACCACTGACATAGACCAGGATCCCATAAATCAGCTTGTATATTTTATGTCCAAACCAGTTACAATCTTAGTGTCCAGTGGGTCTTTACAACTTCAAATTTCTCATCTCAACCTATCTTTATTATATTACAAACAAAGCTTCAGTAGCCTTGATAGCTATTTAAAATCAATGAATAGTCAAATACCAAGCCGTATACTATCTTCTGGAGAAGTATTTATAGGTTAATTGAGGAGGTGGAGTGAATGAAAGGCCTATCTGTTCAATTAATGTAGAGTAAGTGCTTCTTGGCCTTTGAAGGTTCAAATGGAGAAGTTTTCAAATGTTTTTAACTCTGATAATTGATTATTACATTAAAGTTCTTCAAATTTAGTCACTTTTGTTGACATTGGGGTCTTTTTGGTAGGATAGAAATTAATTGTGAGCTGTATTTAAAAATATCTCTGACTGTGTAATTAATATGCACTCTTTTAGGTGAAATCAAATGGTAGGTGGCATTTTGAGGAGTAATAGCCTCAATGATGTGGCATTCTGAGGCTCTCTTTGTTCATTTTTCATGATCTGTTGCTTTAAATACTGATTTGTGCTAATTTGGCGCTTTGAACTTCAATTAGGCCTTTGATTTTTCTTTCAGGCCTTTATAATTATTTTTGAGTTTTAAACGTTATCTGCTGACTATTTTAACCTTTTAAACTAAATTTATCTTCAAATTGTGCTTTATCCCTTTAAACTGTGAGGTTAAGTCTTTTGATCTTCAACTTTTCACTTTAATCCCTTTATCTTTGTTTCTCAGCCTTTGTGTCTTTAATTCACTATATTTAACCTTCAAACATGTGTGTTAACCCTCAAATTGTATTGGTTAAGTCTTCAAGTTCTTCGGTTTCTGACTTTAACCTTTGATCTTCAAGTTGCATTGTCATTCCCTTGTGTTATGTGCAGGAGACTTTTAGTGCATTGGAGGGTTTGATGGTGTAAACAGTGCTAATAAAACACTGATAATCCATGAAATGAAACCCGACAGTCCCTTTCTTCATCATTTGGCCTCTATCTAGACTGTGAAGGTCATCACATTCTGTGCCTGTCTTTTTATGGAATATAGGGGGCTTTTAGCCTTAAAACCACCATAAAAACCTGCAAAAAAACCACAAAACATGTTATATGAAATCATACGGAGTTGGAAAATGCTGCTTTGGAGGCTGGCACAAGCATAGGAGGTGGACGTGCAACCGAAAGAAGAGATTTCATGGCAAAGGGGTGAAAAACCTGTGGAAATTTTTTCGAATTTGAATATAGGTGCGAAAATAGGCGAAGTGTTTTTACGAAAATTGCTAATGGTTTAATTGGTTTTCGCGTTCGATTCGGGTGGTAAATGGTTTATTATAAAGCAAAAGCGATCCAATTGTTTTGCGACATGCGTACCTTACGAAACCAGCAATATCCCATGGATTCGGGTGGTTAAACCCTAGATGGAAGATTTACACGAAATGTAATGTAGACTGTTGGATCTGGGGGTGAAGATCCAATGGCTATGGGAGAGCGCGATGAGGAGAGGTGCACGGCGGGGGCTTTGGTGGGGGCCAAGTGTCAGTGAGTGATTGGATGGGCACTTTACGTAGTGGATGGTAGGCCCCGACGGAGTTGGGTTTTTGGGTTTGATTAGGGCCGTTGGATCATATAGATCGACGGCGGAGATTTCATGTGGAGGGTGGACGAAAAATTTGGGTTAGGGGATCAAAGGATAGGAGGGAATGTGATGACCATTAGATCGATAAGATCGATATTCAAGATCACCGGAGGGATAAGGGGCTAAGTCAAAAAAGGAAATCGCATCTGTGGGGGAAGGGGGAGTGACGCGATGAAAATGTAATAGCCCCAATGCGATGGGGGCTAAATGTTTGGCACTGAGGCATGGTCTTGTGAAGAAGAAATTTACCAAGGGCCAAAGAAACAGGGGCTTAAAGGCTTAAAATGGGCAGAATAGGTTTTTCAAAGGTTTTATGCATTTTTTGTTGGGTTTTCATGGTTTTTTCAAGTTCCGATAGTTAAAAGGAATGGTTTTTAAACCATAGAAAGGGGTTTTCTCGATCTAAAATGGGATTTTTAATTAAATGAAGGGTAATTTAAAGGGAAAAAGGGAATTTTAGCAGAGGAAAAAGGTCATCTTGAAATGAGTAATAGTGAATGAAATGAAGGGCTTTTTGGAGGCACAAAATGGTGGAAATTTAGGCCTAAGAACAGTTTCTTTTGGATATCAACAAGGTTTCTTGGTGAATTTATGAATGAAAAAAAAGTGAAGATTATCTTTTGAATTTGAAAGCATTAGAAGGCTTCTAGAATGAGAAATTTTCCATGAAAATAATCTCTTGAAGGCTTAAGACCTGTTTTAGCCATCATTTTCTATGACAAAAATTTACTAATGGCTAACAGAAGTTTCACACCAAGGTCGAAGTTTGCATGCAAGCCTGTGTCACAAGAAATTTGTTGATGTTATAGGAAATCTATAGGAAGGTTTCACAATGATCAAAATTTCCATAAGATCCACTCACAGATGGTATTGACAGCCAACACCACAATTTCCGAAGAAAGAAACAACAAAATGCATAGGTAAGTCGATGTCACCCCACCATGTTATGAAATTTTTCATGAAAATATTATACATAGTCACAACGATAATTCAGAATTTAAGAGGCTATCAAGATAAGTAGGGTCAAAAAAGTCCGATTTTTTGTTGAATTCAGTTCTAAGGTCCCATATCACTAGTGTTCTATGACAAAAACCATTCGTCCATCTTGATAACACAGTCATAAAATGGGGGGAGGTTTTAATAGAAAGGAACCCACAGATATCAAAATAATTAGAAAGGAACCTACATATATCAAAAGAATTAGATATCAAGATAAGTAGGGTCAAAAAAGTCTTATTTTTTGTTGAATTCAGTTCTGAGGTCCCATATCACTAGTGTTCTAAGACAAAAACCATGCGTCCATATCCATAACATAGTCATAAAATGGGGGGAGGTTTTAATAGAAAGGAACCCACAGATATCAAAAGAATTAGATTACACCCTCAAGTGGTAGATATTTTTTGAAATCATCACTGGCTAGAATTATTCAAGCTCCTCAATGGATTTGATGATGAAGTGGATTAGAAATTTTCAGTGCCTTTGCACTCACAAGAAGATAATAGGGACACCACTGTGGTTAGAGGACTAGCCAACACCATAACCTCTAAATTGATTAGCAGGGTCACAACCTTTCCTCTAGGAGTCAAGTGGAATAGAGAAGATATAGTGTCTAGCACTACCTCTAAAAAGAGCTTATTTTTTCCTAATGAGGATAAAAATGGAGTAAGAAGGGAAATCCTCCCTTACCCATGGGATGAAGTGGCATATCACATGATGAAATACATTTCCTGTGAGGGAATAATCACTTTGGTTTATGGATACCACTTCAGATTATCACATGAGCTTAGATTCAAAGGAGATCTACTACTAGAGTAGAGACTAATAATTCCATACTTCCTCCTACATTCCATCAGAGACATGAGCCATAGAGTGAGGGAAAGGAAGTATCAACACTTAGCTCATTGTGGCCTCATCAAACTTATAGTAGGAGATTATATCAATAGGTCGAACATCTCGGTACCTTAGTTCACATTCATATATATGGATAGGGAAGCATTCATAGGGACACAAGTTTTCACTCCTAGAAAAACACTTGACTATAGTCTGAGAGAGAAAGGTATGAAAGAAGAAGAAGGAGAGACTAAAGGAACATAGGAAGAAGAGGAAGAAGAGAGCATGGAGGCAGAAGAAAAACACATAGAAACCCTAGAAACAGAGGAAGTAAAAGAGGAGGAGGAAGAGAAATATGAAAATGAGGGGGAATATAAATAGAAAGAAAAGAAAGGAAATAGAAGAGAGGAATAGATATTATACCCCATGTTGAGCACTGACATATCCCCCCAATAGACCAACCTATCACCCGGACCTTAGAAAGAGAAGTGGTTGCACAATTAGCCACTCTAAGAAAACCAATGAAGGAAAAGAGGAAAATACATGCACCCATGTACTTTAGGACTAGAAAGAGTGTGAAGGTGAAGCAAGGGAGACCCTAGACTCCAACTAAAAGCCCAATAAAAATTGAAAAGTTACCCAAGAAGAAACACAGAATAAGCCTAGAAGAGGGAAAAATTCAAGAAGTCACCTCACCTAAGAAGACACATATGACCTATACGAGGATACATTCTTCAAGGCTAGCATCCCTCAAACAAGTACCAACCCCCACATACCTTCAAGAAGAAGAAAATAAGGGGCATAAATCAAAGGAATGTTTACTACAACAAACAAAGAGTTTGCTACAAGAAACCTTGTTAGTGCTACAAGAAACTCGATATGTGTCACAAAAAGAGCAGAAGGTCATAGGGGAGGGAGATAAGGTGCCCTTGGAAGGGAAGGAGGCCTAAGATGTTGAAAAATAAGCACAAATTTAAGGGCAGGATGTTAAAGGGAAGGAAGAGTAAGAAACAAAATAGGAGACTACCTCTCCAAAATATGTTCCAAAAGACATATCAGCAGTTACACATCCTATTCCATATCCAAATATAAGCTCCTAATACACTTTCATTGAAGGAGGAATGTTGATCCGTCAAAAGCTCTCAGTTCCCCTATTTTATCAGCTGGAGCAAGAGAGATCATGCACATATCACTAGATGCAAATTTCCAAAACAAAGGGTGTGAAGGATGTAGGGATAATGGAAGAAAAAGTTACTGACATGGGGAGGGATTTGGTTTATGTTAGACTCAGGGAAGCGGTGTTAAAAGAGTAGATATACTAAACATAAGAAGAATATGCAAGGTTACAAAGCCAGCTACAACAGAAGGACAAGTAGATTTCCACCATGGCATATTTGTGCATGGAGGAAATACAACATAGAAATCCTTCAAACTCTTATGCCATATACCTGAAGGAACAATGGTTGCAGTTTTATATGGAAACATTAGCTTCTTATGGATCATTACATTTTAATAATTTCATGCATTTTATTGATTTTTTCTATCATTCCAGCATAACAGATAAGACCAAGTTGGTAGAATTTTATATGCATAATCTTATCTTGACTGATCTAAACATTTGGGATGTTAACCCTAGGATGGGGGATATGCAGGTGATGGCCCTAGCCTCTTGGATGACCAATGAGGAGGCAAGGGTAGAGGAGGTAAGAAGTATGATGAGAATAGAAGGAAAGGAGCCTCTCCATATCAGGGCAGAACTATTCATCCCTAGAGGGGTCATTAGCAATCACCTAATGATAGAAAATAATATGCAAGCCTTGCATATAAATACCTCAACACCCAAGCACAATAAATTTCACACTTTGATGACATTTCTATACTCTTGGGAGAGGAATGTGGAATGAAAAGTCAAAGGAGATGGAATGGCCTCCTTTTTAGCCTTAGAAACACCGAGTATCATACTCTAGAGACATTGAGAAATGCCCTAGAAAGGGAAACTTTGTACAAGAGGGATATGGATACAATGAAGATACAATGGCATGGCTTGAAACTTAGTCCACCTTTTCTGCTGGGGCAGGGTGAATTAAAACACCAAGCTAAAGAAAACAAAGAATGGCAGGAGGCAGAAAAGAATGTTGGATTCTACCCCCCTGAGGGGAATCGGAGAAGCCACTAAGGCACTAAAAGAGATAAAGAAAGAGGAATAAGATGCTTAGAGGACGAGCAATCATTTGGCCACGGGGTGATGATGAACACCTTCCTTATGTACATTTTAAGGGGTTTATTGTCACCTTTTTAGCCTTATTAGTCTCTCTTTCTCACATTTACTTGCATTATGGTCATATTTTTCTTAGTATATATGGTGTATTGAGGGTTGTCATACATTGAATGTCTAATGTTGTTTAAATGGAGGAAAGTCAAGAGAATATGACACTTTTGCTAAATATTTCACAATTAGCGATCTGAGTAGACAACTAGGAGTGATTGTAGGGGGTTGACCACCTCCTTAACTCCTAAACATAGTAAAGGGATCCTTGAGATTCTCCTCCAAGAACTCAAAATAAAAGGCATCCAAACAAGTCGAAGATAAATTGGAGCCAAGCTCCACTTTTCTCAATTTCCAGGGAGACAAATCACCTATGTTTTAGGGAGTTTTTGGTAGCTACCCTTTAGTATAAATAGGGTAGAGAAAGAGCTCACTAGGGTTCTATTTTTGGAGATAAATAGAGAACTCTTAGCTATTGTAATAGACATTTATGACTTTCATTTTCTATGCACTAGAATTTGTTATGAAATAAAATGAGTATTCAGTTTCTTTTTCACTGAGTTAGTTCAGGGAGCTTAGCTTGTGGGTTAGGGCCGAATTGATTGGCCTCAGTGTCTCTTATGTATTTTTGTTTACCTTTTATGCTTCTATAGTTAGTTTTCTTACATTTTATCTCACTATATTTATTTTTCTTCCATTTCAAGTGTTTTAGCTAGTTTTCTTATATTTCATATCGTTGTAGTTGTGTTACTTCCATTTCATGTTGTTGTCATTAGTCTTTACCTTTCATATTGAAGTAGAAAATAAAAATCTCAAATTGTGTCTTAAAGCCTCCCTCTCTCACCTCTTCCAATAGGGTTTGAGGAGGGTAGATCTTCACCATAGACCCAAATTTGCTTTAAGTTTATAATTTCTTAGAAACGTTAGATAGGTTGCTTTGTTTATCATGAACATGTTGTAGATGCAGATTTAGTTTTCTGTTTTAAGTTCATAGGTAGGTTTTCTTAAACTCAACTCATCTTTTCCACCACTTTCATAATAGATTTGTCAGTGATAAATGCATGAACAGGTAGTTTTCTTACATGTTTGAGTAGAGCAAAAAAGGAGGACTCCACCAACACCATTAGCTTCAGCTTCCACCCCTCATCAACCAACCTCTAACTACATCACCTTCAGCCTTGTTTTTTGACATATCCACCACAACACCAAGAGCCACCTTGGATGTGCAAGACAAGCTTTGAGAGAAGTTTCAAGCTTGGAAAAAGGGTTGGATACCTTCCATCTGCCTAGATCCACCTTAATTTCACATCTCCTACCCCTTTCCTCACCATTTCTGGCCTCAAATTACTCTCAATCTATTTCTTGTAGCATTTCAGGACATCATGTAGCACTACAGGAAATCATGTAGTTGATCCTGTAGTAGCGCTAGTCAGTAACTTATTCACCCCAGAACCTCTCTTTCACCTCATCTAGAACTAGAACAACCTCCAAGACACCTCTAGTTCTCAAATCATGAGCCGAAGACCCTCTTAGGTAACCTTAGTGCCTCCTTATTTTGCTACAAAACAAAGTTATTTAAAAGCATAGTTAGGTTGTTGATAAATGCATTGTTAAGTATAGTTGTCAAGCATGAGGTAGATAGATTTCAATCAATCATTTGGTTTAGCATGTGTGCCTAGATTAGTTTACCTTTATTCAATTTTAGTTCAACAATTTAAACCTTGAATTCCACTTAGTTTAACTTTATTTCTTGCATTAGGTTAAGTGTGGATTTCCTTTCTTGAAAATAGCTAGATGAGTCTTTATGATCTAGAATAGTTTTTTTTTTGCTGATAAAGTAATGGTCATGAGTTATTTTCAGTCTTATTTTACCTTTAGAAGTGTGAAAGATATCATATCATAGTATTAACCGTAGCTGTAACACCCCATTTTAGAATTGAGAAGAGGATGGCATGAGTAGAATGCATATGTTATGTATATATCACTGCCACCTCCAAGTTTGTACGAACCTCGAATTGATAAAGTAAAGTAGAATAGCCTCTATGAGTTGCAACACTCTTGGTGCAATACCAAGAATCACCATAATGATTACATCATTACATCATAAATTCCACATCATCATGTGATGAAGATGTGACAAGTCACTATCCTTGATGACTGAGACTGATAGTGACTGATGACATGGACATTCTTCAATGGTGACATGGTTTCCACTCGTGTATTTGTTCTGAATGAAACCTCCAATTGTTGATATCTTCACCCTCCAAAGGGTTTTTTTTTTTGGAATTTTTTGGATAATTTTATCATCAAGACTTCAATATTTTCCTTGTTTTTTACAACTTCCTTTTTATGCCTTATTTACTAGATATTCTTCATTCATTCTTTCCATGTTGTTCCTGAGATACCTATAACTGAAACCACTCATAACAAGAAACCATCTGTATAAGAATCTCCTATTTTACCATGTTTCATGTATATTTTTTGTTCATTCCTTCATATTTCACTCAAGAGGATCAAGGAGATATTTTAAGTGAAAACGCACACTTC
Source organism: Pinus albicaulis (assembly GCA_034641835.2). Lineage (NCBI taxonomy): Eukaryota > Viridiplantae > Streptophyta > Pinopsida > Pinales > Pinaceae > Pinus > Pinus albicaulis. The sequence goes on from CM076580.1 coordinate 870,872,111, forward strand.
AAAAGGTTTAAGGGATGAAGGGAAGAAGCTTCAAGGCTTCGAGATGTGCTCATGCACTCAAGAGAAAGAGGAAATCAGGATAGAATGCATGACACAAGTCTTAAGGATGAAGGATAATGATTTTGGATTTCCAAGTGCATTGTGCATGCAAGGGAGTCAAGGAGGGTACATGGTGTAGGGTGCACCCATGCGCTCAAGAACTACAAGGAGGGAACATGGCAGATTGATGAAGGATGAAGGATGAAGCTTCAGGGCTTCATACTGCACTCATGCTATCAAAATTCCAAGGAGGGCATACGGCACATTTCTGAAGGCTAAAGAAGTTGAGCTTTAGGAATTCGGGGTGCACTGATGTGCTCAAGGAGGGTGCATTCATTTGGGTCGAAGGAGTGCGATCACAAGAAGACTTGGTCTTTGAAGGGTGTAGTTCGTAAGAAGGAAGAAGAAGTGGTTTAAGGAGTGTGATATGTGCTTTTGGAGGGTGTAGGGTGCACTTTAAAACAACGAAGTTCTCCCGATTGAGGCTTAAGAGTGTGCTCATGCACTCATTTCCTTAATTGGTTAAATTTGCAACAAAAGTTTCTCTAGTTCTAGAAGATAGAGAAAGGGTTGAACATGATGAGTTTGGACATAAAAACATGTGTGACACATACCAACTTGTTGAGAAAACTTATAAATTATTGAAAAAGGATAATTATGTGTTAAAATGCCACTTTACATACATTCCCCAAGTGCAACGGATTAAGTGTGTGCTATTGCAACCCAAAAGCATCGTTTTACAACAACCAAAGTTGTTTCGAACATGATATGCTCTAAATATGTTATATTCAATGTGATGACACTTGAGAACACTAACGAACACTTAAAACATATAGAATGACATGAAACAAAACTTCACAACCATGACGACACTAGATTCAACAGTGAAATAGGCTCCAAAATTTGAATGTAGTGAATTTTTTGAAGGGTGTTGTAGCGGTAATTGTTAGTGTCTAATAATCAGTGATCAAATGTACTCTCTCAAATTTGTTTAGTAGTGGTCCTAGGTCAAAATTTTATATTATCAAGTCAGTTTTCAAATAAAATTTTGTTCATTGGATATGTCTAAGTCTTAAAAAAGCTACTTCCTCCAATTTATTCATGGTAATTGTCATTTCATGAGTCATGTCCTCCATTATCATCTAGAGTCTTAGGTCATTCACCATGATTTCATGTAGGTCAGTGTCTAGGTGTCTTTATTTCGCCACCATAAATGTCTAAGATATGTCATAAAGGAGGCGAAAAAGAGTCATATTCAACATAGAAATGATCTTCAAAGGGAGTTAGCTTATGTAGGAAATTAAAGCAAGACAATTTGTCTTCTTTCAAAAGCTTGTTACATTGTCAAATTTTTCAAAAAAGAAAAAGAAAAGTCTTTCTCAAAAGATCATGATTTCATTAAAGGAAAAAAAGGGCGTTTTATTGATGTTATAAAAGGAAAATGTCACTTCCTCAACTCATTTTATCCTCTTTTGTTTGATAAAGTTCATCTATCGCCTTCAGAACACTCAACCATTGCCAAAGTTGGAAGAAAACCAAATAAACTGAAAGAAAATTAACTCTGCTACATTTCTGGAGGCAACGCGACTTTTTTGGGAAGCATCGCGATTTTTATGGGAGGTAGCACTACGCTTCTGCCACACCATTACGCTTCTACCACAACAAGTGTGAAAACCTCTGGGTTTTAGCCTCTAATTCAACTTTTCAAGGTTCAGAACAAGTGTGAAAACCTTTTGTGGCCTCCAAAATCAATAAGTAGACACTTTAAATGCCTTTTTCAACTCAATTCATCAGTGTATGAGTGATTTTACTCCTTAGGGTTTTTTCTTCACTACGTTTTAGGGTTTCCCTTTCTTGATTGGTTTTAGACATTAAAAAACCCTCATCCCAACATCTAAAAAAATTCACATATCCTCCATAGACCCTACCCTAACACCCCTATCACTCACAGTCCCCTTTACCATTGTTTCTATTAAAACCCTAAACTCCCACTATATTTCCACAAGAAAACCCCTATGTTTTCACATTTTGGTCCACCTCCCCATACCTATTTCAAAAAATTTCACTTGTAACCTCAAGATAACACATATCCCTACCTCCTCAATTTTCTGAGAAATTTTCCTTAACTTCCTTACACCTTATGATAGTCCTTAAAGTCACCCTATCCCTATCCCCTGTTTTCCCAAGATTCACTATCCCTACCCACTCCATATAGCTAGGTTTTTACCCTGTTCAAAATCATTATGGAGAGTGAAAAGAAGGTTCACAATGGAGGCCACCATTCCAGGTTTGAGCCATCCACATTGCAAGAACTCAATGCCTCCCCTTATGCCAATAGACGTTTTGAAAACACTTGATGTTTGATATTTTGTGAGATAATCATGGAGGTAGGATGTCATGCTTAGTTGGATATCCCTTTTGCCACTAAATTCAGTAGAGACAAGTCCATGATAGCAGGCATTGAATTCACTCTATTAGAAAACTCCATCACTTCAGCAACAAGTATTCCAAATTAAGGAGAAGTCTGGTTCAAAGGCATGGAATTGGACCTTGAGAACTACCCAATCTTCCTAAAACCTCATTTGCAAAGATGAACCTGAACATTTTTTCCCTTTTAGGCATTTACTTGATAATTATTCCCCATTAATGAAGCTAATCATGAAATATTTTACTTGAAAAGGGAGATTTTCAAGAATGTACCAATACCGTGTCAAGTTACTAATGCACTTCATAGCCACCAAATCACTCAATTTGTCCAACTATTTATTCAAGATTTTGGTCAAGATGACAGAAAAGGTATAGAGCAAAGGTAAAAATAATCATCCTAGTCTTTTCCACCATGGTTTGGTCAAGATGGTATTTTTTCACCAACTCTCAAGAAACAATATAACCTGGGAAGCTTTCATGGAGAAAGTAACATCAACGCCTACTACTAGTCCACCTTTTGTTCATAGCACAACAACAACACAAAAAAAGGAGGTTGGCTCTTCAAATAGGTAGGCAAATATTTCAAAATCACATAGGGTTGAGATCACTCAAACCTATGAGAAGGGTAAGAGGATTGTTTTTTCTCCTAATACCATCAAAGGTGTACTGGTACCTGAAGCTGCACTTGAGAAAAGACAAATACTAGATCAGCCAACTAGTGATGATGGTGAGTCACCATTCCAACACCATGATGGAAAATCACCCTTAGAAGTTGACATGCAGAGCATGTGAAGGATAGTCAGCCGAGGAAATCATAAAGGATAAATATGAAGAGATAACAGATTTGAGGGAGGTTTTCTCAATGGAAAATTATGAGATCACATTCTTACAACAAGATAATTCTCAGTTAGAAGTGAAACTACTCCTCCAAGACAAGAGTAAGGCACATATTGAGGAAGGTAAAGGAAAAGATAAAGAACTAATAGATGATGATCATTTGGAGGATACATAATTTGAAACAAAAGAAATAAGACGAAGGACAAGAGGCCTCATGAGGGTAGTTCAAAAAGAAAGATAATCGGCTCCTAAACCAGGTTGGAAAAATTTTGATGAGCTAATTCTTGAATCAATCAAGATAGAGAGTATTGGCAAGATAGGGTGAATGGAAACCTTTAGAATCTTATGAAGAAAGCCAAAAATAAAAATGACCTCTAGAGACATATGACAAATCACTATTGTACGAGAAATAAAATTTCCTAAATGAGGCTTAAATAAATGAAGAAAAACCTTAATCAAGCCCAAATGAAGCTCAAGGAGAAGGATAAACTAGACCTAATTGCTGAGGCGTCCTTGGATATTTAGCTTATCATCCAAAAGTGTCACAAAACAAATTTTGACAAATTTTGATAATTTTTTACATTTTTTGTGATTTTTGGAAAATTCAAGAAAATGGGTCTCCACTAAAGTGTCACGCAACAACGCGACACTTTCTCTCAGGGTACTCAAATAAATATTGGTTTACATGGTTGGGTGCCATTTCACATGCACATTTCATATAAGGTATTGTTTTTTCATGACACCCCTTGGTTTTGGAGAAAAAGCCAAAAATTCCGTCTTTTTCATGTTTCTACTATTGTTTTTGACCAAGTGTGGTGCTTCTAGAGTGAGTTTGGGAAAATCAAGTTTTGGCGGTCTTCCTATGGGTTTTTTTCTCAAATTTCAAGGTGCATTGGAAAGTAGACACATAGGGCTACTCATCCCAACATTCACACTTAAATTTGGATGCTTTTAAGTGGGTCAAATGCACCTTTGAACATGCACAACTCTTTTTCCAAACAGGCGTGACATTTCTACTAATGGCACTATGTTTCTACATTGGATTCCCTTCAAACAGATTTCAAGCTAGGGAAAATTTAGAATTAGATGCTAATTTTTCCCATGAGGTGTCATTTGAGTGCTTGAGTTTTTTTTTCCTCTTATGATGAGGAAACATGTAATGTAATGAAGGAGACACAAAGTCCTAGTCTTTAGCTACATTTGAGAGGATAGTTTCTAACTTCCTTAAATTCTAAGAAGTGACTCATATGATGTAATTATGATTATTTTTGGATATAATTTAGACCCTATGAGGTTTCATGAACTATATTTTCTATAATTAGTTCACCTCAAGTCATTTTAGAAATGGGATAGTTTTTATTTGCAGTGGATCTATTGTACAAGCTTTTGTTAATGATATTAAAGAGAGTGTTGCATACATAGTGTTAAGACTCCAGTGGTATGCCTTTGAGCATTTTTTTTCTCTGTAAAATTATCATGTTGAATGTTATGTTGTCCATATCTCACATATATGCTTCTTCATGTTAATTCTTATCATTTTATAGACAAAAATCATGCTTTCCATGCTCTATTTTTTATAAGATTTACATGAAAATGTTTATGCTCTTTTGATGAATGAATTCAATTTAATGCTCATTATTAATCTCTGTCTATTCACGATATACATAATGAAAAATTAATCATTCTTCTAATCTTACCTACTTGGCCTCACCCTTACCTCTGCAATATATCCTTTGAAATCTGACCTAAACCCTAGACCTAGTTCCCTAATTTTCATTCCTATCAAGAAAAACTCCAAACAGACAAAAAACCTAATCTACTGAGCATCATAACTAGCCTAAGATAAATATATTTAGTCATATCATTGGCTACAAAGTGACATTGAGAGAGCCCTCTCTGGTTGTGGTAGGGCTAGCTACCTCACCTAAAGGTTCGTTTGTGGTCACCTTCCTTCAGCTCCATTCTCAGCCTTGGGAAGAAGGGGGGATGATAAAAATGAGAAAACTTGGAGACACACTAGGAGAGCTTCAAATTCTCTATTTTGGAATATATTTTCAGTTAGAGGGTCAAATCTTCAGGAATTATTTATTCACCAATTATATTTCCTTGAGTTCCCCCTTTTGACCCAGTTATACACATAGTAGGCTCACTTCATTCCATGTGGTGGAAAACACAAAATATATGCCATATCACAATTGTTTCAATAGAGGAAAGGGTAATGTGCATGAGGAGTTTATTATATTTAGAGTATGATTTTTCATCTCTAGTGTTTCTTCACTGCTATTAGGCCTGTACAGTATCCCGACATAATCACTTCAAAACCACAAATGTTGCTTCACTACTAGTAGGCCTAGATAGTACCCTGACGAATTCACTTGCTTCACATACATGCACAAGAATCCTCTCTCTTCTTTCACCCTTTATTTATTTATTTAATAGTAATGTGCACAGAAATTTATTATTTTCAATGGACGGAAGAGGGATCCTGACTTATTGAGAGCATAGTTTTGAAAAATGTAACAAGAAACTCTAAATTTGATTTTGCCTTGATTAAATTGATAAAATTTGAATTTCCACATCATCAGACAACTTGTATGTTAACTTGAGTGACATGGCTTGTGTCATCAAGTTTACTTAGTAAATTCAAGTTGGATGAGTTAGATTTTAGTTAAACATGTGTTATTGCTATTTCTAGTAATCAAGGTTAGTTATCTAAGGTTGTTTTCAGTTAAACTAGTTCCAATTGTTGAAATAACTAGTGGAGGTCAATGTGTGCAGTGGGACTTCAGTCAAACACAATTATCTTTCGTTTAACTAATCAATCAGCCCAAAATAGATAGTACATATAAATAATTTGATTTCCCCAGGCTTGGTGGATATTCCAAGGCAATGTAACATCATTTGTATATTAGTCTTGAGTGTATAGGTGTTGCATGTACTCAAGTGATCAACCTAAGGATGCATAATTCAATTTGAGGAATTTCCTAAATAATAGGGGCCTAATTACTCAAGGAACACCACAAGGAAATACGAGCTCAGGCCAAGGCATAAATTGACTAAGTCTAGGTTAGAGGCCTTCAATGAGCAGAGAGATAGGTTGTGCACTTGAAAGGTGAGCTCAGTTAAGAAAAGAAATTATAATACATCTCTATTCATTTGATTAATGCAAGAAAAATTGGGGTTTTTAGGAGATTTATTTCCCCAGATTAAAATATTTTTTCATGTGTGTTATTTCTTATTGCACATCTGAAATTTTTGTTCTAAATTGTGAAATAATGTTCGCAGAGAAGTAATGTAGGTTTGTGTCTTGTGATTCTGATTAAAACTTCATGAGAAGTTTCAAATATACAACATAATTTCTACATGGTATCAGAGAAGGATTCATATTAGAGCATAAATGTGAATGTGCTTCTCACAAGTTCGAATTTGTAGATCAATGTTGATTTTTTGTAGCATCAGATGTGCTCTAAGTCTCAAATTTTCAAATTTTGAAGAGAGGCTTAAACACATGTATTCCAAAATACCCATAAAGTGTTTTTGGAAATTTCACGACGATGAGGTTTTATTAAAATAATTAATTAATATTAATGGTAGTCTAAGTCTAAAATTAGGGAATTAAAATAATTAAAGTGTATTAATAGAACTGGGTGTGAATCTTCTAGAAAAAGACAAAGATCAATTCAAGTTAATCTTAGCCCTTGATTATGTTTTATTCTGTGCCATTGATTTCTCAACAAGAAGGTTATAAGGAGGAATTTAATGGGCATTTGGAAACACACCAGGTAGATACTCAGTTGCCCAAGTAGATCGATCTTCTCACTAGCTGAAGTTCGGAAAGAGAAAATTGAATCAAAGGTGTTATGCAGAATTATGGATTACAGATAAAACACATTCCCTAGATGTGGTGCTATGAATTTAGAACAATAGATCAAACACTTTGTAGACACTTTTCCTAAGAGTAAATAGACACACAAAAATATGGAGAAACTTACTTGGAATCCAAGTGCTTCCTATTCTCCTTCTGTCGCTCTTGTTGTAGCTTCCAATCCAACTTTGATCACCAGACTAGTTCCTGCAAGTACAAACACCAAACAGCAAAGAGATTGCAATATACAGATACCTATTTGTCTTAATCAATTAAATCAATGAAACATGGAACATATACATCAGCTAAGAATCCATTATATGAAATATAGAAACATAAACAAATACATGTGTGGGAAAGTGAGCAACAATATTTACTAATGGATAGAAGGGGAAGGTTACAACCAATGATTGATTTGATGTCACAAACTCCAATATCATCCCAGCCTCATCACAAAGAACATCTCTCCAGCAGCATATCACTCAAATTAAATACTCAATTGAGAAATCAACAACATTTCTTTACCAAATCTCTACCTTCTTAAGCACTAGGATTTGTGCTCTATTTATAGAATATATGAAGGTAGTTTCACAATCAATGACTTTATAATAATAGGAAAGACATGTTCCCAAGCTCATAGGTGTTTGATGGACACATGGATTTGAATTTTGACACATATTGACTCTTCTAGAAGGCATTGACCGTGTTGAGATTCCGGAATGATGAGAATTTCTCTCCCAATTGACCAACACACTCTTGAATGTCAGGAAGTGCTTTGTAGATCACCCTTGAATGGAAGTAACTGCATATGGAAAGCAATTAGTCCCTTGGGAGGTTGCATTGGTGAGCTCATATATGATATAACATGTACTTCAAATCTTGGAAACGTTGCAATGGAAGTCATGGATGATTTGTTCTTGTTCTTTGTCTTAGGGCATGTAACAACTGAAATGATAGGGGTTGATAGAACCTAATCATTGGTTCTAGGGATGATGTCCAGTTTAAGCAGGTCATTGGGAATGGTGCCCAAATTGACCTATAACAATTTCCCCCTGAAGCATGAAGTCATAATAATAATAACAATATTTTTTGAATGAGATTCTTTACACTGTGATGGGCTAGAGCTGAAGCGGAGTGGCGACCTGCATCAATCTTACAATACATTACATCATGATATATCCTCTTGATCATGAATTATTAAGGGAAGGCATTCTCATGCTCAACAGATAAACTGTGTAATAACATCTACATAGTGCAGAAATTCATCTACATTGGAATGTTGCCCAATACATACATGCCTACAGATATAGGCCCAAGTTTGGATGACGATCTGTATGTAAGGTCACCGTATAGATGATGTGTACAACAATCCTAAAATAGCAGCTCGGATGGCTGAAAATATATCCCGGGTCTTCTTATCTTGTTCACTCAATTTTTCAGGTACAAGTATAGCCATGCAAATATATGATTTGTAGTCAAACATGGTAAGGCATCGTTTGATTAGCAACCAATGATGTGAGTTGTTAACAAATGTGAGAGAGCCACCATTGATGTCAATGGACCTCAAGGTACTGCAGTACATTTCGAAAGGCATGAATAGATGATTTGATGTCGAATGAAAAACAAAATATTTCGGTCAAAAGTCCAAAAGTGAGGAACTTATCGATGCTATAACAAGCCTCATGGTACTGGAAGATGATGTTTACAGGTGAAATTCTTAGATGATGAATTGACATTGACAAGAAGTCACTTTATTGCGAAATGGGAGTTACTGATTTCAAAGGCAAAATGTGACTTGATATAGCAATGTTTAGGGATTACTGTAATGAGAATTGAGGTTTATGAGTATTGCAGAAGGATAAGTATTCATTGGATAACTTCTCTTGAACATATTGGTGACACTGAGATGAGTTGGCAACATTGACCCAAAATTGAAGTGAAGGTATGATGAACCATAGGTATGAATGAACCATCAATAATATTACCCAACCCAAATATTCATGATGATGGAGTGAAGTGTCATGTTCAAGAGTGACTTGCTACTGTAAAAAGTTCTGTTGGCTTTCCCAAATTTTCCCCAGTCATTTTTCAACCAGTACCTCTTTATTTTTTAACAAGCTTGAGGAGGATAACATATGATTGATCTATAATTCAACCCTTCAGGTGAATAATGTATCGCTATTTAATAATTTAATGAGTCTAGCGATGAATGAAACTCGATTCTTGCCATGATCGACAAGCCCATTGCTATTTTATGTTTTAACAAGCCTAACGACAGTGACAACCTGGTCCTTTTTCATATTTCGAGAGTTTGAAAAAGAGGACGAAAGAAAACTCCATAAGTACTTTTTCGTAAATTTTTCTCTTAGATCCGAAAAAGTGTAAAATGATATCTGAGAGAACCTCCTAGCCATGTTCGACTAAGGCATTCCTTTTAAATAAATAATCTATCTCAGTCTAGAAAAGGGTTAAACTTATACTGAGTAGATATTAATTTATTTACTTTTACGAGCTCAAAAAGACAATTGCTTGACAATATTTTCACATTATCTGAGTCTCAAAAAAGCTTAAAGAAGACCCCAAGGGTTCTTTTTCGCTGTTATTGAAGCCAAAAAAAGAGATAAAAGTGCACTTCAAGTCATTTTTCATTTTTATCAAAGCTCGAAAAATAAGGATAAAAGTATGCTTTGTGGTCAAATCATTCTTGGAATAAATGTGCACGAATAATCTACTCATCAGTTGCAAACTTGTTTAGAACAACATCAAATGGATTAAAAATACATGTTTCATGATATAAATTAAACAAAACCATAACAACAACAACAGATATGATTTGAAAATAATAAAATGACTAATTAAAAGAGTTTTACTATTCATTTTTACCATTTTAAAGCTACCAGTTACATTTTGGAGCTCTAAACCTGTTTTTTCCCCCAGACTTCCACTGTTGATTGCGTGCAATTGGTAAGAATGTTTTAAATGCCCCCTGCAAGAGTGTATACCCCCCAAGATTCATTTAATTCACCTAAGTAGAATAATAGTTACTAATAATTTGTTGGAATGAAGGTTCATTAAAGGGAGGATTTGTTTCATTTTTTATCGAACTTGACATAGGAAAAGAACTATGCTCATGACCTGTTTCATTTTTTAACGATGCTGGCATAGTAAAATAACCATCCTCATGAATCTGTTTCATTTTTTAACGAGTTTGACACAGTAAATGAACTATCCTCATTAATTTGTTTCATTTTTTAACGAGGTTGGCACAGTAAAAGAACCATCCTCATAACTTGTTTCAATTTTTAACGAGGTTGACACAGTAAAAGAACCATCCTCATGGAACTTGTTTCATTTCTATATGAGGTTGACACAGGAAAAATAACTATCTTTATTGTGCAGTTGGACTAGTGCGTGTGCACTGGTAAAGATGTAGTCTAACGGAGTCATCAATTAAGGAGTTTGATGAGCACCACAAATATAAAGTTATAACATACGTTGATGGGTCCTCTCTAGTGTTTTCATTGAATTTTGGAATTTCCGAAGGTAATTCCTATGGTATCACCAAAAACCAAGGAGAATAACTAATGGGGTCAACTTGATATTGCACTAAATATGGGATTAAATGATCAAGCCATTTAGTACTCATGAGGGAGGAACCAAATAGGATTTCAGATGATGATATGGGTGAAGTCAATGGACAAAACATCGAAGATGAATCAAGAATAGATGTTGTCGCAATTGAAATAGATGTTTCAGTCTAGGATGTTATCTCATCCATGATCAAATGACCCAGTGTATACCCTATAGAATCTATGAGAACTCGAAGTAAAACATGATCAAAAAAATCAGAGGAAGGTGATTGAGGAAAACACTCATATAGGTAAAGCTCCTCCCCAAAATGATTTGGAGGTAAAGGTGTCCTGTCTTGTGATATTTCTTCAATCAAAATCAAACTAGGTGGAAGAACTTCGCCATCAGGCCTAAAGTATATTTCAGGTGGTTGACTGCATGATATGGGAGACTCAATGGCTAAAATAGATTGTGGAACCATCAATACAGGAGGAAATTCTGGTTGTTTTACTTTAGGATCTATATGTTCTTTACTTAGGGCATATAACAACTGAAATATAGGGGGATGATGACCCTATTTCATTGGTCTTGGGGATGATGTCCAGTTTGTGATCCGGATTTATGCAGGAATGCAACAGAATAAATACATAGCCATAAATATAGAGATGCAGTGGAAATAACACTTCATTTCATTAATATCAAAGAACTGAAATTTTCTTACAGACATAATGGAAATAAAACTAACTAGGGCGTCGGTAGCTATCTCTGAGAAGATATGTGGCGGCTACAGGCCTCCGAACTGAGTTAAAATGAGGCTTGAGGGCCTATTTATTATTTAAAAACAATGGATAACTCTAAACATCCAAAAACCTAACCCTAGGAAATGAAATTCCAAAACTATGGGCCCCGTTTGGGTAAATTGGTGTTCCAACTTCCTAGGGACGTAACTTTGCCATACTATCTCCGTTTGACACACAAGATACATCATTAGAAATATCCATCTGAGGAGTACAAGTTTTGCCACAAATATCCATTCTAGAATGGAATGACATTTTGTTGAAGGCGCGATGCCCAAAAAACGTCGTTTAGGGCCTCAAAATGGCTCCAGAAGTTCAGGACCCGAAAAATTGCTAAAAATAGTAAGTTGTGCCGAAACTGAAAAAATGAAAGAGGAAATTGTGGGGCCCCAAGTGGAATAGGCAGGTGTCCACCAATATCCACCTGGATCAATTTTACCAATAACAGCTACCCCCTAAAGCACGATGGGATCTGGATCAACTTCTGGTTGAATAACGTCGGGTTCGAGAGGTATGGTCTCACTAATGGATGGATCGTGACCACGAGTAGCTCCAAGGAATCTGTCTCAACAATAGTAGATGAACCAGGATTTGTAGAAAAAACTTGTGCTGACTCTGGTATATGTGAAGATGATTCTTCACTAGAGGTACTCATGAAACTAGTTTCAATAGAGTTATGTTGCCTTCCTTGACCAGAAGTGGCTTCCGATGGTAAAGGTGGTTTCAATGCAAGTCTACGTGAATGACGGGGAAAGGGATTTTATTATTCCATGACGAATTATTTATTTATGACCAAAAAAAATAAACAAAATAAAATGGTAAAGATAGGAAAAAGGTTTACCAAGAAATTGTGAACTACAAAATACCTCTTGGCGAACCAAGAAGTACGGGCATGCAATCTCCCCAAATTTTTTGTTCAGTGTATAAAAATTTTCAAAGTAGCTGAATCATTTCACTATGGATGGATAGCAAACTAGATTTTTCCTCCCAAATATACCCGAAGGTACGTGGAGGCCCAAGTGCATATTAGCATTGTTTAATGTGAAACCGCACAGTGAGAGCACCCCTTTATACTTTTCGTACTATAACACATCTCGATATACCCGAAGGTACGTGGATGAGCTATGATATAATTAGGTACATGGAGTTAAGTATCACACTCATAATGTATCAGAGAAAATTAATGACAACTGCTATGTTTACGACGCTAGAACACGTCTCTAGCCTAGACCTTCTAAATGTTCTCGTTATGGTTCCAATGCTTTTTTAGGTAAATTGATGTAAATTTTAAGTTGATATTTTTTTTATCAACTTTCCTTTCAAGGTTCAACGTGATGATGTGATTGAAATTCCTAACATGAAAACTAAAATTATAAGAAAACTTTTCACTTTTATCTTTTTCAATGAAAATCTTAGCTACTAAAGGGAAAGAGCAATCAGTTTTGAGAGGAAACAAGAAAGAGCACAAACTAATATTCAGCTTTCCTAATTTTTTCCTATGCAAAACACACAATCCAATACATGAAAATGCATTTTTTTTTTCAGTCCCCTTAATGTGAATGAAAAAATGAAACTATACACATCAAATCAACAAAAAATAAATTCTTTCTTCTTTGAGAAATGATGAATTTAACAACAATTTCTCTTTTAGTAAAACAAATAATTTAATGACAATTTCTTTACGAAATCAAATGGATCTAATGGATAAATAAAAATACTTTCAATTTGATTTGTCAATGGTAAAGAAAAACACTTAAAGAGGCATTGAACAAACTTACTTTCAAAGGAGGAAGATTCGGGAAAATTCACTGGTCTCTATGAGGCATCAAACAATCAAGAACACAACAAAAAAAACGCTGAATGTGATGGAAATGAAAAATCCAAAGGGAATTTAGTTGGATCAGTGGGAAACACATTCTCTAAGGGAAGATAGTGCATTGCAAAGCACCCTTGAGTGGGAGATAGTGCTATGCAAAACATTGTGTCTTGACCAAATGTGCGTTGGGCACAACAGAGAAGAAAATTCAGGCTACTAAACACACTTCTAATATAATTATTTGTTTCAAAATCCTAATAATTGAGAGTAGATACTACTCGATCAATAAGCAGAGGCAAAAGCACCAAGGATGAAGAGAAACTACCCAGCAGAGTCGACAATTCGTTATGTATAATTATGGATTACGGATAAAATACATTCCCTAAATGTGGTGCTATGCATTTAGAACAATAGATCAAATAATTTGTAGACACTTTTCCTAAGAGTAAATAGATACACAAAAATATGGATAAACTTACTTGGAGTCCAAGCGCTTCCTATTCTCCTTCTGTCGCTCTTGTTGTAGCTCCCAATCCAACTTTGATCACTAGACTATTTCCTGCAAGTATAAACACTAAAAAACATAGAGAATGCAATATACATATGCCTATTCATATTAATAAGTTAAATCAATGAAACATGAAACATATAAATCATCTAAGAATCCATGATATGAAAGATATAAACATAAAGAGATACATATGTGGGAAAGTGAGAAAAAATCTTTATTAATGGATATAAGGGGGAGGTTACAACTAGGGATTGATTTGATGTCACTGACTCCAGCACCATCCTAGCCTCATCACAATGAACATCTCTCTAGCTACATATCACTCAAGGCAAATACTCAATTGAGAATTCAACATAAAACCTTAACCAAATCTCTTCCTTCTCAAGCACTAGGATCTATGCTCAATTTATAGAACACCTGAAGGTAGTTTCACAATCAATGAATTTCTAATAATAGGCAAGACATGTTCCCAATCTCAGAGGTGTTGGATGGACACATGGATTCAAAGTTTGACACATATGGACTCTTCTAGAAATAAGTGGCCATGTGGATATTCTGGTACAATGAGAATTTCACTCCCAATTGACCAACACACTCTTGAATGTCGAAAAGTGCATTGTAGAGCACCCTTGAATGGAGGTAATTTCATATGCAAAGCAATTAGTCACTTGAGAGGCTGAGTTGGTGAGTTCATAGGTGATATAACATGTACTTCAAATCTTGGAAACCTTTTAATGGAAGCCATGGATGATTTGTTTGTGTTCTTTGTCTTAGGGCATGTAACAATTGAAATGATAGGGGATGATAGACCCTAATCATTGGTTCTGGGGATGATGTCCAGTTTAACCAGGTCATTGGGAATGGTGCCCAAATTGACCTATAACAAAAGGGAGAGTTGCAGGTTGGAGAGAGAGGGCATCAGCAATAGTATGGAGTTTAGGATTAGACTAGAAGAAGCAACGCAGAGGAGGGAAAGCACAAAGGTTGTGACGCTGGGATAGGGAGATCGTAGAGGTTGTGATGTTGGGACTACGCAGTCACTATGCAGAGGGTGATTCAATGAGATACACCGAGGGCAACAGGTCCTCTCCAGATTTCGAATTTCACTGTGAAGCATGAGAAAATTGTCTATAAAGTTTCTCACAAAAATTTCTCTTCTCTTCTGCTAGTTGGATTTTGTACCCGAGATTTTATTGAATAATAATAAAGAAACCTTCATCTGTTGCGCCAGTTTTTACACGTTGGTTTTTTTCCGCGACAATTGCCCAAAAATAAATGTCATTGTGATTTTACTTGTGCTAGTATTTTTCCTTGCATTTACTTTCCATGTATTTTAATTGTGAAGGCTTCAATAGATTTATTTCGGTATTTATAGTGTAACACCATAAATAAATTGTTTCTAAATTAATAAGTAGAAGAAATAATATCAGTTATTGCAGTTGGGTTTCTATTTATGAATTTTCACATGGTATCAAAGCTAAGGTGTAGCAAGAGAGCAGAGCCAAGAAATTCAGCGCTGAACAAAAGAGGGAGATACAAGAGCTGCATAGGAAGCAGATCGAGACTTCAAAGGGATTGCACAGTCCAGTCGAGGAGGGAAAAAATTTCATGGGAAAATCTCTCTCGAGTTAACTGACAAAGAGAAATATTTCCAAATCGAAACTTGTGAGTGACATAGGGGGCATCATAATATTTCCAGTGTAGAGCGTTCTTCAGGTGGGACACAATTTTGTTGGGCAGAAAAAGTGTAAAAAATCAAAAGGAAAAATAGACAGATAAGTATGGAAAATCAATATGTCTTTGAATTAACTTCCATATTGTAAGAATAATTCACATGCTTGTCAAGTTCGACATCAGAAGGTATTTGGCATATCTATAGCGGGGCTTCAACTCACATGACTAGAATATGAGAATACTTCTCGAGCTATCAAGAAGAGAAGATGGACTTCCATATCACTATGGGAAACAAAGCGAAGTGTACTCCACCAGGGAGAGGCACCATAGCATTTTAGACAGAAGTAGGAACAAAAATTAGATCCAATAATGTGTTTCATGTGCTCGAGTTAGGAATGAATATAATTTCATTTTCATAGTTAAAGGACAAGGTATATGATTTATACTTCATTGGAAGGAAGGTTTACGTCAAACATCTAAGCTAGAAGAATATGAGACAAATAGGAGCTCGAAGAAGTAGACTGTATAAATTGCAACTTGAGTCTCAAATGGCACTAATAGGTAGCAATATTAATGTTGAAAAGGATCTAAGTGAACTATGGCACAGGTGAATGGGACACTTAGACCATGGAGCACTAAAGATGCTCAAAAAGACTATTACAGTAGTTCCAATCCCCAATACTGAAAATAATGATATATGCAAAGGATGTGTGTTAGGGAAGTACGCTAAGGAAGCTTTTCCCAGAAGTGACAATAGAGCAAAAGGTGTATTGGGATTGATACACTCAAATATTTGTGGCTCAATGTCCACAAGATCCCTTAGTGGTGGCGAATACTTTATCACCTTTATTAATGATCACACTAGAAAAACCTGGATCTATTTCTTAAAGACCAAGGATAAGGTCTTTGATCGATTAGAGTGTTTAAGGATCTTTTACAGAACATGATAAGGAAAATATAAAGGTATTGCATTCAGATAATGGTGGAGAGTATACAGGAAAATACTTCACAGATTTTTGTGCAAAGGAGGGCATCAAAAGAGAGTGGAAAGCTCCATATAATCCATAACATAATGGAGTAGCAGAGAAAAAGAATAGAAATATTTTTGGGGTGGAAAATGCTATGTTGTGTGACCAGGACTTGCCTAGATTCTTGTGGGTATATGCATGCAACATAATGGTGTAT
Source organism: Pinus albicaulis (assembly GCA_034641835.2). NCBI lineage: Eukaryota > Viridiplantae > Streptophyta > Pinopsida > Pinales > Pinaceae > Pinus > Pinus albicaulis. The sequence continues at coordinate 870,888,832 of CM076580.1, forward strand.
ATTTAGAATAGAAATCCTTAAAGAGCATTGAGGAAGAAAATGCTTGAAGGGGTCTTCCTTAGGAGAAAGCCGAAAGTGAGTCATCTCAGGATATGTAGAAGTATGGCATATTTTTATATTCCAAATGAGAAGCATAGTAAACTAGATCAGACTGCAGAAAAGGGGTATGTCATAGGGTATAGCGAGACCTCAAAAGCATACAAAATCTACATTCCTAGGAGCAAGAAAATTGTAGTAAGACGAGATGAAAAGTTCATGAAAGATAGATATTTCAAGAAATCTTGTGAGATGCTAGTAGAAGATCAGCCAGCAGATGTTCCATTATTCCAACAATGGCAAGGGAAACGGGGAGGAAAAGGAGGAGGAAAAACACCAAGATCGAGTACAGTGGCGAGTACCAAAATTTCCTCAAGAGTATGAGATCCTGGCATTTCTCATCATATGGAACATTATGAACATGACGAGGATTTGAGTGAGCCTCCTACCACCAGTGGTAGAACTAGTAGGGAAGTATGGAAGACACTGAGGAATGCATAGGAGTTTGTTGGAGCTCCCAAAACCGAAAAAAAAAGACACCATAGGCCACTTGACAAATACCAAGCCTTAGTAGCAAAGGTTGAAAAACCTTCCATTTTTTAGGAAGCCATAGAGCACCAAGTATGGGCGGATGCCATGGTATAAGAATACATTTCTATCATCATGAATGATTTTTAGGAAGTGGTACATAAACCAAAGGATATATCAGTTTTAGGATCAAGGTGGATCTACAAGATCAAGTACGCTGCAGATGGCAGTGTAGAGAAGTATAAGGCTAGGTTTGTTGCAAAGGGTTACACACAAAATGAAGGAATAGAATATGAATATACCTTCACCCCTTTAGCTAGATATACCTCTATCAAATCTGTTATATCCCTAGTAGATCAGGTGGGATGGGACATTCACTAGATGCATGTCAAGACAACATTCTTAAACAAGGTGATATAGGAGGAGGTATATATAGAACAAAATAATACTTCGAGACTCATGAGAATAGAACTCATGTATGTAGGTTGAGTAAATCCCTATATGGGCTCAAGCAGGCACCTAGAACATAGTATGGTCAAATTGATATTTACTAGCAGTAGTTGGGATTCATCAAGAGTGATGCATATCCAAATATATACTATATAATGGTGGAGAATGAGCCACTTATTCTCATATTATACGTATATTTCTTATTTATGATAGGATCATCTAGGCTTATAAATTATTGAAAGAAGAATATTGAAGCTGAATTCGTCATGAAGGATAAGGGGTCAATGCATTATTTTCTAGGGATGGAAGTTTGGAGGAAAAATGGGGAGATTTTCCTTGGGAAAGGAAGATATGTTACAAAGGTTCTAAAGAGATTCATAATGCGGGATTTTAGACCCATGTAAATTCCTATGATCACTAACTAGAATAAAATATATGCATCATGCGACAGGGAAGTAGACCCTACCTTATACAGACAACTCATTGGGCCACTCATGTATCTGATCAACACTAGGCTAGACATTTGTTTCACCATCAACACCCTTAGCTATTTCATGGTGGTACCAAAAAGTGTACATTAGGAAAAACTAGGCACATTCTCATTTATGTGCATGGAACAGTCATATATGGGTCGAAATACACCGAGGAGATGATGTCAGATTGAGTGCATTCACAAATGCATATTGGGAAGGTAGTTCAGTAGATCAAAAAAGTACCTCTGGGTACTTCTTCAACACTGGATCAGGTATGATATCTTGGTGCAGGAGGAAGCAGAAGTAGGTAGCTCTAAGCTCAATAGAATAAAAATATATGGTAGCCAGCACAACAACGTACAAATCTATATGGCTTAGAAATCTGCTTGTGAGATTTTTCAGGAAGAGGATGGAAGTGATCAATGTTTACTGTGATAACTATATTTGTATAAAACTCTTTGAGAATATAGTGTTTCATGATCAACCGAAACACATATATATCATATGTCACTTTATCAGATACTGTGTTTAGCGTGGGGCAGTATAGTTGTAGTATGTCCCCACGGGAGATCAAGTAGCATACATACTCATAAAGGCTCTAAGAAGAGCTAAGTTCATTCAGTTCAGAGAGAATATGGGTATGGTAGAGAACCTATTTAAATAACAGAAATATATGGGTCCTTAGTTGCAGTAGAAGCATATGCAATAATTGGTAACAGTATGCAGGGTCAGCAACAACATAAATGCAAAAATGCTATATTTGGTGGACAATAATGTTAGACATCAGCAGTGCAGAGAGAGATGTTATAGAGTCAAGATGATGCTTAAGCAGGTTGCATTACTAGAGCACATTCCTATCTATGAGGGAGTGTTGATTTTTGCTAGCGTTGGATGTGCTCTAATTCTCAAATTTTAAAATTTTGCAGGGAGGCTTATAGACACGTATTCCAAACTACCCAGAAAGTGTTTTGGGAAATTACACCCGGATGAGATTTTATTAAAATAATTAATTATTTATAATGGCATCCTAAGTCTAAAATTAGGGAATTAAAATAACTAAAGTGTATTAATATAACTGGGTGTGAATCTTCTAGAAAAAAGATGAAGATCAAGTCAAGTTAATCTTAGCCCTTGATTATGTTTTAATCTATGTCATTGATTTCTCAACGAGAAGATCATAATAAATACTTCAATGGGAATTTGGAAACACACTAAGTAGATACTTGATTTCCCAAGCAGATTGATTTTCTCACTCCCTGAAGTTTTACAAGAGAAAATCGAATTAGAGGTAGAGTTGTAGGTTGGAGAGAGATGGCATCAACAATAGTTGGGAATGTAGGATCAAACCGGAATAATTAACGCAGATGAGGAATGCCACATAGGGTGCGATGTTGGGACAAGGACAATGCAGCGGCCATGAAATTGGGACTACATAGTCACTGAGAAAAGGGTGATGCAGTGAGATGCAATGAGGACAACATGTCCTCTCCAGAGTCATAATTTTGATGTGAAGCATGAGAATTTTTTTATGTAAAATTTCTCACATAAATTCCTCTTCTATTCTTTTTGTTGTATTTTGTAAATGAAAGTTTGTGGAAGAATAATAAAGAAACCCTCATCTGCTACACTAGTTTTTCCACATTTATTTTTTCTGAGGAAAATTGTCCAAAAATAATTGTGCATTTTTTATTATACTCATGATAGTATTTTTCCTTGCATTTAATTTCCATGTATTTTAATTGTGAAGGCTGCAGTAGAATTTATTTCAATATTTACAATGTAACACCGTAAATAACTTGCTTATGAATTAATAAGTAGAAGAAATAATATCAGTTATTGTATTTGGGGTTCTATTTATGAATTAATAAGTAGAAGAAATAATATCAGTTATTGTAGTTAGGGTTCTATTTATGAATTTCACAATCGACATTGTACTTTTCCCTTCAAAACTCAGAAGAGGGATTTCAATGGACTAAGGCTAAAGTATTCCTTAGAAGGAACCTCTAATTTTGTTACATGAAAGGATTGCATGGAGGAGGTACTGGATGACAATGGGTTTTTAGAATAATTCAAGAAAGATGTTGCACAACCACCTGAATATCATGCCCAAAATTGTTCTTAGTGGAAGAAAGATGTAGCAAAAGTGAGGAGAATAATATTAGAGGGAATACAGGATCATATTGTCTCAAATATCCATATATAGGAAAAACATTTCGCGATGTGGAAAGTACTAACAGAATTGTTCAATAATAATAGTGACCACATGAGGCTGGCACTCAAGGATAATGTTTGAAGTATCAAGACGTAGAAGAATGACACAATTATACAATATCTGAGCAAGTTCACACAGTTTCGTGATGAAATTGAAATATTCAGTGTTAATATACTATATAATACTTGGTAAGCCTAGCTTTTCTAGTCCTTCCCAAGAGTTGGAAAAACTATCAAAATTTGGTGAATGGGAGGGAGAAACTACCAAATTGGGAGCATGTATGGTCTGATTTGGTATAGGAGGAAATAAGGAGGAATACCATAGATGGGACTTTATCTAAGGGCAAGGATGAAGAAAAAATTGCATTGGATACAAAGGAAAAGAAGGGAAAAGGGAAGAAAACCAAATCCAAACTCGAATCCATTCATGGTGGAAAGAAGAAATGTTTGTCAAAAATTAAATTCCTCCATTGTCATAAATTCGGGAATTATGCCACAAAGTGTCGACACAAGAATACAAGCAAGAACACCTCAAGAGGATCAGCAGGTAAAGCTTTGGCTTCATAATTTGAGCTTGACATTACCCTCATTGCATGCATGACCAACACAATTATGGGGAGCGTGTCGTACTTTGACTTAGGTGCATCGTTTCACATCAAGAGGAATAGAGATTTTTCAGTGGCTTGGAGGAGAAATACTTGCAGATGCACATTGATATGGGGGACGATGGAAGGTACAATGTCACTAGGCTTGGTACAACCTCATTTTAGAGGGAGTAAGGCTCCCCCCCCAAGCTCAATGATGTCATGTTAATTCTGGGACTAAAGGAAAATCTCTTCTCTGTTGAAATTTTTGAATACCATGGTTATGATGTGATCTTCAGTATAGGAAAGTTATTCTTGAGACACATAGCCATGACACAGGTGAAGCATGTCAGTGTTCATGTGAAAAACCTATATAAGCTAGATGTGGATGATTGTGTTGCATTTATCACAAAAGAAGAGAAGGTGAAGAGTCATGATGTCAGTGAAATTTGGCATATAAGACTTGGCCATTTGCACCATGGCACTTTGAATATCATGCATCAAATAACCATAGGCCTCCCCAAAGAATCACTTGAGTAGTAGGATGTATCCAAAGGATGTACTTTGGGGAAGTACACAAAATACACTTTCCATGATCAGGACAACAAAGCACATGCATTCCTAGAGAGGATCCACTCTAATTTCTTGGACCCTTATCAATAGTCTCCACTACTAGGAACAAATATTTTTTCATTTTTATTGATGACTTCTCATGGAAGTGGTGGATCTTATTGATGTGGAAGAAATATGAGACATTCTCAAAGTTCAAAGAATTCAAGGAACTGGTTGAGAAAGAAACTGAAAATAAGGTGAAGGCTCTCAGGATCAATAATGGAGGTGAGTACGTGTTGAATTATTTTAAAAAATTATGTGAAAAATAAGGCATTCGATGAGAGTTGACAGCAACCCGCAACCCAAAATAAAACGGGCTGGCTGAGAGAAAGAACCACAACATTGTTGGAGAAACAAGGGTGATGTTGCATGACCAAGGACTACCTCTTCACTTGTGGGCCTAGCATGCAACACAACAGTCTAATTTCATAACTGGATTCCCCATCAGATTCTAGGTATGATTACACCAGAGGAGGCTTTCTCGGGGAGGAAGTCGGATGTGTCACACTTCAAGAATTTTGGATCCTTTGTCTACTGTTATGTCTCCAAATATGCAAGGAAGAAGCTAGAGCCGACAACAAAGTTGGGAGTATTTTTGGGCTATACACAAACTCCCCAACTACCATGTGTACTTTCTATCCCTTAGAATGAAATGTGTGTGAAGGGATGCAAAATTTTATGAGGAAAAAGAGACGTGTTATCTCTTGGGAAGGAGCTTTAGATCCCACTAGAAGAGGAGATTTTAGCTCCAAAGGAGAAGCATCAGAATTTTTTGTAAAAACCAAAAATTAAGGAGTAGAGAGTAGAGAAAACCCCTCAAGAAGATTCATCTAGAAAAGGTAGGAAACTGACTAGGGAAGCTGAGAGACTTGTGCAGCATGTGGGGGAGAAATTGGGTTCTCCTTTAAATCAACATAGGAAATGAAGGTCACCAGATCAGTACACTAGCTACATGGATCTAATGACCAAGATTGTAGTAATTGAGCCATCATATTTCTAGGAATATTTAGAATAACCTATATGGGTTTATCCAACAGTGGAGGAGTACGAATCTATTGTAAAGAGCAGTGTTTGGGAAGTGGTCACAAGACCAAAATATAAATTAGTTGTGGATTCGATATGGATCTTCAAGCTAAATCATGCCATATATGGAAGCATAGAAATGTACAAGGACAAATTTTTGGGCAAGGGGTACTCTCAGGTTGAAGGAATTGATTATGAGGAGACCTTTTCTCTTGTAACAAGGTACTCATCAATCAAATAAATTTTTTCTCTGACTGCACCTATGGGATGGAAGATCCACCAGATGGATGTGAAAATAACATTCCTCAATGGATTTATTAAGGAGGAGGTGTATATCAAGCAACTATAAGGCTTCAGGGTTTTTTATCAAGAGTCTCATGTGTGTAAACTCAAGCGAGTGTTGTATAGTCTCAAGCAAGAACCCCGTGCTTAGTACACCATGATCGATACCTATCTCACTAGTTTGGGCTTCACCTAAAGTGAAGTGGATGAAAACCTCTAAAATATTTTGATAGAAGCTAAATTTTTTATTATTGTCTTGTATGTTGATGACTTGATTTTAACTGGTGATGAGCATTTGATAAGATATTGTAAGGAGGACCTTGTGAAAGAGTTTTAAATGAAGGACATGGGTCTCATGCATTTTTTCCTTAGATTGGAAGTATGGTAAGGCAAAGGGGAATTATTTATCTCTCAAGGAAAGTATTCCAACGAGATACTATAGAGGTTTCGCATGAAGAGTTGAAAACCCATGGAGACTCCTCTAGTGACCAACTAGAGGAAGGAGGATGCCACTTCAGGTGAGGAAGAGTATGTTGTTGTTTAACAATAGTTAGTGGGTTCGAGTATCTTGTGAACACACAACCATATATGTGCTATGTGGTCTACTAACTGAGCCAAGCCATGGTTTGGCCAATCAAATTGTTTTTGAGGGTAGCTAAGCATGTTTAATGGTACCTTAGAGGCACTACCTAGTTTGGACTATGGTACATATGGACAGAGGGGGTGAAGCTATGTGGCTTCATAGATTCAGATTGGACGGGGGTCCCATCATGATGAAATATTACATCATGTGGGATTTCAATGTTGGGTCTATAGCAATTTATTGGTATAGCAGGAAGAAAATACATGTGGAACTCAACTCGGTAGAATCATAATACATGGTTTCTAGCCAAATAGGATGTGAGGTGATATGGATGAGAAAGATACTTGTAGGATTGTTTGATCAGATGATGTATTCAACTGTGATATACTCTAATAATCAAAGTTGCATAAATCTCTCTAAGAATCATTTCTTTCATGGTCGATCCAAGCATATACATATCTCATCTCACCATTTACGAGATTGTGTGCAAAGTTGGATAATGTTGTTGCAGTACATTCTGATAAAGGAACAAGATGTTTAAATTTTGAAAAATTTCTTGTTAAGAGGAAGCTATAGTTCCAAAGGTGTAGGATAGGGGTGGTTAATAATCCCTTTCTTTCTAAGAGGGATTGTTGAAAAATAAAACAAGAAATTCTCAATTTTATTTTTCCTTGATTAAATTGAGAAAATTCAAATTTCCATAATTGTAGACAACTTGGATTATGTTAACTTGAGTTAGATGGCTTGTGCCACCCAATTTATTCATTAAATTTGAGATGGAGGAGTTATATTTCAGCTAATCATGTGTGATTTCTAATTTCTAGCAATCAAGGTCAATTATCTAAAGTTGTTTTCAATTAAAATAGTTCCAACTGTTGAAAGAACTAGTGGAGGGTCAAATTGTGCAGTGGGACTTTAGTAAAACTCAGTGATCATCCATGAAACTAAGCAGTCAGCCCAAAATAGCTAGTGCATGGAGATAATTCTAGTTCCCCAGGCTTGGTGGAGATTCCAAGGCAGTGTAACATCAAGGTTAGACTAGTCTTGAGAGTACAAGTGTTGCATGTAGTCATATGATCGGCCTAAGGAATTGCACAATTAAATTTGAGAAATTTCCTAAATAATAGGGGCCTAATTCCTCAATGAACAACGTAAGGAAATAGGATCTCAATTCAAGGTATAAATCGACTAAGTCTGTGTCAGAGGCCTTCAGTGAGCAGAGAGATAGGTTGTGCACTTGCAGGGTGAGATCTGTTGAGAAATGAAATTTTAAAACATATTTATTGATTTGATTAATGCAAGAGGCATTGGGGTTTTTAGAATATTTATTTCCATAGATAAAAATACTTGTTGCATGTGTGTTATTTATTATTGCATGTATGAAATTTTTGTTCTAAATTGTGAAATAATGTCCGCAAGGTAGTAGTGTAGGTTTGTGTCTTGTTGGTTTGATTAAAAATTCATGAGAAGCTGAAAATATACAACATAATTTATACATAAAGGAGGTTTCCCCTTCAGATAATTATTTTTAGAACCCTTGGTATTGGTTTGGTTTCTTTAGATTTTCCCCTTATCCTTTTTCTATTCGATTAGAAAAGTGTTGACACACATGTAGATTTGTACCAAGTTGATTATTTTGGATACTCATGATAGGTACAGGTCTAATAGGTTCCCTTAGGTTTTTCCTTTTGGATGTATAATATTTTCCATTTAGACATAGCTCAACCTATAGAATATTCCCAAACAAGGAAGAAGGAAAAATAAAAATCCAATCGTTTTGGTTGTCCCGATTCTCTTTTATTCCACCACAAAGTCGTTTCGAGTCTTGCACTTTTTAGACGCGATATTATTTATGCACAGTGACCAAGACACAAAATTATATAGGACATGAATAAAATGACATGCATATGACTCACACTAATGAAAATAAAATAACAGAAAATGACAAACTATACAGGAAACACAATTTGTAGTCGCTATTGAAAACAATGCTTCAAATCCAAACCATTTACAGGAAGGGGGTGAATCCTCTCGTCTAAATATTTCAGCTTGAAGGTGTTATGACCAAGCTTATATTCCATGGTAAAAGGGTCAATCCAAAAATTTTGGAACATTGTGTGTTCGACTTTCTCTTTGTGGGATTTATCCCACTTCAATAATAAGCAACCCACTTTGAAACTTTTAGCCTCCACGGAATTCTTATCGATCCAATGCTTAACACGATTTTGATGAAAATCAAACCTTTCTTTGCCTTCGATCATTTCTTCCTCAAGTTTGAGTGAAGTGTATATCCTCCTATGAACTAGAAGGAAAGGTCTTCCATGGGACTCTTTAGAGAGTTCCAAGGACAGGAGATACAAATTCGGGGGAAAGATAACTTCTTTACCGTAAACCAGAAAGTGCAGTGAGGTCTTAAGGGAATGCTTAGGAGTTATACGAGTATCCCATAATGAATTTTTCAAATCATTTTGCCATTTCCTTTTCTCAAAGAAAAGGATTTTCTTGATGATTTGAATAATATTTTTATTTCTTGATTTAGCCAAACCATTTCCATGCGGGTAATAATTATATGCATGCTTTAATACAATCCCATTTTCTAATGTGAAATCATAAATTTTCAATGATGAAAAATAAGCCTCATTATCAAAGAAAAGATATGTTATAATTCCAAACCTTGTTATAATATTCTTTTGCAAAAATTCAATGACTTCCTATTATTTTACTTGTCTTAGGGGAACTACTTCTGACCACCGAGTAAAATAATTTTTTGCCATCAAAATATATTGGTGTTTCTTTGACAAGTGTGGAAATACTTCTGTGATAACATCTATGCCACAATGTTGGAATGGTTCCTCGACTGCTACTGGTAATAGTGGCGCGACCGACCTCTGATCCCAACCAGTGCATATTTGAAAAGTTAGGCACTTAGAGAAATAAGAATAATCATCTTTGAATAGAGTGGGCCAATAATAACTAGCCCTCATTGCTTTGTGCATAGTTGTGTCGCCTGCATAGTGACCACCTGTTGGTCCATTGTACAACTCTATAAGTACCTTCTTTATATATTGTGGCTCAAGTCACCTTATAAAGACAATGTTGTGGTGATTTTTGAAAAGCACTCCATGAACAAGTTGGTAGGATAGAGATTTTAAATTAATTTCACTATTTTTCTTATTTGATAAATGTGTGGGAAAGGTTTCATGGCCTAGAAATTTCCATATATCAGAATACCATGGCACTACAGACATGGACTGAGGAATATGTTCGACATTGTACATCTCTATTTCGTGATCCCAACCTGAAAGATCTTTCTTGGGAGCATCTCCTACTTCAATTTCTTGCAGACAAAGGAGATGACCATTTATGGTATGAACTAGTTTTAACTCCATATCATATTATTGTAGCAACTCATCCAATTTTCCCTCTACTCAGTCAACTCCTGCTACACAAGGATTTTTCTTACAGTCGGATGAGGCACAAATGTGTGACCTTTTAGAAGATTGCGACTAAAGTATTTGACTACCTTATATACAACATATGCTTGTTTTTTGATGGAAGGATAATATAGTTTTGACCCTTATAAGACAACGCTCATGAAATAGATAGGTCATTCATTTCCTTCAACATATTTTTTGAGTCAATACCGACGCAATGGATGAATCTAAAGCAAAGGTATAAAGCGTGAAATATTTTCCATAATCAGGGCTTAATCGCACATGTGCATAAATGATATCTTAATTAATTTGAGTGAATCATCCTTTTCCCGCTTGTCCCATATATAAGTTGCATATTAATTGATCATCTTCTGTAGAGGTTTAGCTATCTGGGAACAATCAAAGATGAAATTCCGCAAGAAATCAATTTTCCCTAAGAAATATTTCATAGCCTTCTTATTCATTGGGAACGGTATTTGCGCAATGGTTTTGAACCTCTCGGGATAAATTTTAATTCCACTCTTTTCAATGATGTGTCCCAAGAGAGTCCCTTTTGAAACACTAAAAATCCTCTTCTTGGTATTGAGGGAAATACCATATTTGCAACATATCTCAAATATGTTTTTCACATGATGTACATGATCTGATCTTCTTTTCGAAAATATAGTAACATCATCCAAATAAATAAATAAAATTTGAAAAATAAGGCCACGTAAATTGATTTTCATCACTCTTTGAAATGTGACACTAGCGTTGATAAATATGAATGCCATTCTCTTGAAAGAAAATGTTCCCTATTTGGTCCTGAAGGTAGTTTTCAGATGATATGATTATGCTACTAGCACTTGATTATAACTAGAGAAGCCATCTAGCAATGAAAACATCTTAGACTCAGATATTGTTTAGAGGATTTATTCCATGGATGACACAGGATAATTATCTTTATCAGATACCAAGTTGAGATTATGAAATTCTACACATAACCTTATATCACCAAACTCCTTTTTTACTGGGACCAAATAGGAAACCCAATTTGAATATATGACTTTGAAAATGATCCGGGAATCTAGCATTTTCCTCAATTCCTTTTGGATTAGGGGATCTAGCATTGGATTAAATTTCCTTAGTTTTTGCTAAAAAAAATTCACCCCTTCTTTGATGGGAATGATGTGTTGGATAATATGAGCATCAAATGTCTTTAAGTAATTGTATGTCCATGAAAACATATTATGGTATTTTTTAAATAAGAAGATAAATTCTTGTCATTCTTGTGAAGAGAAACATGTACCGAGGTTTACATACTCAATATTGTTGGGTATGTGTTATATTATTTCCACGATTAGTCGCACGCATGAGAGGTTCACAGGGGGGGTGAAAGCACTCCTTGTACGTTGTGTTGGGTGCATCAAGGGGTGACAACCCTCCACTACTGAGGGTCCACGACAGCGCCCTGGGAAAAAAAACTTGGACGCTATTTTTTAGTGGACGGACCTGCCCATGGTTTTGTGCATGGGCTTTCACATGGTTTTTGGGTATGAAGGTTTTCGTCCCTTAGTATTTTTTACATCTAGTCAATATAAATATGGTTATTTTCTAATCCAGGGTTAATGGAGTGGGGCTTATGAAAGCTTCAGCATGTATATATATGTGTTGTAACACTAAAAGGAATATAATGAAAAATCAAGCCGGTAGTCTCGATTTGGGATCCAGGGGAAAATCACTGTGTTTATATATTTTATGTTTTATGCTCTCTTTATTGTTTATTTTATATTTTTAATATTAATTTGCTGATAATTTTTGTACATGGTTAAAACCTACATTTGGTATCATAGAGTTTTCTTCTTCAAGGGGACACATTTGTTGTTGAGGGGTTTTTTGCTCGGGCATGTGGTAGACCCTGTTCAGTGACAGATCTGTGAGATCGATTCTTGTGGTGAAAGAATATGGTGAGAAGTGGAAATATAGAGATTGAGAAATTTAATGGTTGAATTTTTGAGTTGTGGAAGCTCAATATGGAGGATCTGTTGGTGGATAAATATCAGTTGATCACAGTAGATCCGAGTACTAAACCAACAACAATGTCAGATGAAGACTAGAAGAAGTTGGATCTGAAGGCAAAGAGAACAATACAATTTTGTGTCTCAGATATAGTATTGTTTAATGTATCTGGGGAAGCTATGACGAAGAATTTGTGGGACGGGTTAGGGAATTTGTACCAATCTAAGTCTCTGGTGAATAAATTGTTCCTGCTAAAGAGGTTGTGTAACCTGAGGATGAAGGATAGAGACTTGGCGACGGAGCATCTCGATGCCTTCAATACTCTGGTAAGTTAGTTGTTATATGTTAATATCAAAATCTCACATGAGGATAAGTGCATCAGTTTGTTGTGTTCTCTACCAGATTCGTGGGATAGTCTGGTTTTTTCATTAGGTAGAAATACAACTACTTTGAATTTTTATGACATTGTCTCAACCTTGCTATCGGAGGAAATGAGAAGGATAAATATGGAGGGCGAGAATAGAGATTCCTTATCTGTACGAAGAAGGTCCCAGAACAGAAAAAATAATAAGGTTTCGAGTGGGATATATAAATATGGAGGGAGATCTAAATCTCTAGGAAATTTTGTAAAGGTGTGCTATAAATGCAGAAAGGAAAGGCACTACAAAAAGGATTGCAAATCTAAAGCTACTGAGAAAGGAAAGGTATATGATGATGCTCCTTCTGTAGAGGAAAAAACCACCTCAGATGAAGGTGGGGATGTGTATTTGGCTTCTTCTTCAAATACACATGTACATCATGAGGCATGGTTGATTGACTCAGGTGCATCCTTTCACTTCACTCCCCATAGGGAGTGGTTCTGCGAGTATGAGAAGTATGATGGTGGTGATGCCATCTTAGGGGATGGTAGGAAGGCCAAAATCATTGAACATGGAAACTTCAAGCTGACTCTGTAAGGTGGAAGGATTAGAATACTTCTTGACGTTCTGCATATTCCTTCATTGGCCAGAAATCTGATTTCTCTAAGCAAGATGGATGATGCAGGTGTAAAAACAATGTTCGATAAATATTCCTGCATGATGGTTTGGGGAGAACTGATATTAATGCGGGGAGTTCATATTGGAACTATTTACAAGCTATATAGTACCACTATTATTGATGAGTGCAAAAATTCATTGGTTCTTGAAAGTGGATCGGAAAGCCTAGCGGTCTCTGGAGAAAAGACCATGCTATGGAATCAAACGCTTGGCCATATTGGAGAGAAGGGCATTTAGATACTGCATTTAAATGGTATGGTAGAAGGTATGTCTAATTTATCTCTATATTTTTATTTCTGTGAACACTGTGTATATGGGAAGCAGAATGAAGTGAGTTTTCCTTCTGGTGCTAAGAGGGCGAATAAGATATTAGAGCTTGTGCACAGTGATGTGTTTGGACCTGTGTCGGTTCCATCACTGGGAAACTCTATGTACTATGTATCATTCATAAATGAATTCTCAAGGAATACATGGATATATTTCTTGAGGAAGAAATCTAAAGCCTTTGATAGATTTAAAGAATTTAAGGCTCTGGTGGAAAACCAGACAGAGAAGAAGATAAAGGTGATGAGGACAGATAATGGTGGAGAGTTTTGCAAGAAGGAATTTGAATAATTCTACAAGAAGTGCGGTACTAATCCATACACATCTCATCAAAATGGAGCTGTAGAAAGAATGAACAGAATGTTGATGGAAAAGGAATGAAGCATTCTCAGTGGTACTCGATTAGGACAGGAATTCTGGGTAGAAGAAGTGGAGATTGCATGTTACCTGGTTAATGGATCACCTTCATCAACGTTGGAGGATAAGACTCCACATGAGGTATTGACTGGTAAGAAATCATCTCTTTCACATCTGAGGGTATTTGGATGTGATGCATATGTACATGTTCCAAATGAGAAAATGACCAAGTTGGATAATAAATATGAAAGTTGCATCTTTATTGGGCATAAGGATGGTTTAAAAGGTTACAAGATTTTGGAACCCAGAAACAAGGAAGGTTTTTCTCAACCGAGATGTGGTGTTTAGAGAGGTGAAATATGTTGTTAAGCATGAATTTCTACCAAGGGAAGATGAGAAGATAGAGTTTGAGCTAAAGGAGGATGAATCATACTCTACAACAGAAGAATACTCAGAAGAGGAAGAGCCACAAACTCCAACTATGAGAAGATTAGTTTGAGAAAGAAGGAAACCAAAAAGGTATAGTCCATCTCCTTTCTTTTCAAATTTTTCTTTAACGATAATTGATGATGATCCCATAAATATCTGGGAGGCAGTGGATTCAAAGGATGGAAAACTCTAGAAGGAGACCATGATTGATGAAATGACTTCCTTGCACAAAAATGAGCCATGGGATCTTGTGGAGTTGTCGGCTGGAATGAAGCCCATTAGGAGAAAATGGATGTTTAAGATGAAGATGAATTTAGAAATAAAGGTGGAGAAACAAAAATCTTAGTTGGTAGCAAAAGGTTATTCCTAGGTGCCACGAATTGATTTTGGTGATTTTCCTTCTCATGTTTCCAAGGTTACTTATTTTACATTAATTTTCTCTGTTGCTGCAGAATTTTATTTTGAGGTAGAACAGATGGATGTGAAGACAAAATTTCCTCACAGGGATCTGGAAGAGGAGATCTACATGAAGCAACCTGAAGGATTTATGGTGAAGGGTAAGAAAGAACTCGTATGCAGGTTAAAAAAATTCTCTGTATGGGTTAAAACTATCACCAAGGATGATGTGGTATCAGAAGTTTGATACCTATATACAGGGACTTGGCTTCACCAGGAGAAAAGAGGATCACTATGTATATTTTAAATTAATTGGTTTCCATGTTATTTATTTGGTATTGTATGTGAATGATATGTTGGTGGTTGGAAATGGAAAAGAAATTTTCCAGGATTTGAAGGCTCAATTGTTCTCCAAATTCTACATGAAGGATATTGGTGCTACAATTATATTTTGGGCATGGAAATTAAGAGATATCGGGTAAAGAGGAAGCTATGGTTAATCTAGAGGAAGTATTTTGAGACAATTTTGGAGAGGTTCAATATGTAGGATAGTAAACTAGTGAAGGTTCCTATTCCTGTAGGTGTAAAGCTGTCTGTTGAAAAGTGTCCGAAGACACAAGAAGAAGAGGAGGATATGTCCCGTGTTCCATATGCAAGTGTAGTGGGTAGCCTAATGTATGCAATGGTTTGTACTAAACTAGATATTGCACCTGTAGTGGGAGTATTGAGTAGGTTTATGTCAAAACCAGGGAAGAAGCATTGGATAGCAATGAAGCGGTTTTTCAGATAATTTTGTGGCACTAGTGATTATGGTTTGTGCTACCATGGAAGATCGAGATTGGATAGAGTTTTGGAAATCTATGGTTTTGTTGATGCAGACTCGGCTAGAGATCTGGACTAAAGAAGATATACAAGTGGGTATGTGTTTATCCTACTTGGAGGTGCAGTCATTTGGATGAGTAAAAGATAGTATTTAGTGGTTCATTAGAGGAATTTGGAGGTATAAAATGGGCCTCCTAAGGAAAGTATAAAATAATAGTGGAAATAATAAAATAATATTTGATTACAGCATCAAATTTTGGAGGGAAAAAAGAAAAAACTACCTTTTCAACTCGTATTTTCAACTTATCTCCCAAATTTTTTACTCAAATTTCGAGCGGGAGTACTTGCTGGATGAAAATTTTAATTCCTCATCCGAGGAGTACCCATGTTGCATACTTTCTATGGATCCTACTGTTGAGCCCCAAAGATGTCCTTCTTTTCCACCACATTTCACTTCATTTTCTTTGTCCCTCACCAATTACAGGCTTAAATGATCAATATGATTGATTAGGATTACTTTAGGAATGTATATAATGACTAAATTTCTATGTTTTCATGATTTTGTTATTGTAGCAATTTTTTACTAGACTCAGCTACAAAACACAGACATTCTGTAGCCAGTCGCCTATTCTGCAGCCGTTCTCATGTTTACGCAGGTTCTAGGTGTCACCTCAAGGAAAAATGCATATGGTCGTATTCCACATCACTCTCCCATCATTTCTTGCTCTCCACGAAGTCTGAGCTCAATTCTACAGGTGGTTATGCACGTGGGAAACCAAAACTAGGTGACAGACTTCTAATAGGACAAGGACTGTACAGATGTCCTTAATCATAGAACGAGGCCACCACCAGAGTCCTAGTTTGATTTTAGTTTGGAAATACAATTACTCTTGTTTTATCTCAAAGACAATTATGTAATTTTTTTATAAGTATGGCTCGGGAGACCGAGAAACAATTTAGCTAGATTTATGTTTTATTGCTAGATCTCAGAAGACCGTAAATACTCTGTTTTGAAGAATTTCTCCTTTAATGAAAGAAGCATCACTTTATTGCAAGAGATGAGTCAATATTTTTTAGATTTGCATGCTAATTCGGTGGTATAGGGACCCTTATACCTAAGAATATTTGTTCATATGGTTTATATAAGTAACTTAGCCTTGTTTCCTTCTTAGTTTAATTAATTTTCTGAACTTTGTGTTTTTATACTTACTTGCAGCGGATGCCACAGTTAGTCTTATCCTTACAAAATCTTCCAAAATATCACTCACATTGGATGGGATATAACTGTAGTATTTAGGAGTTATTTGAATTTCTCTGAACTTTATGATTTTGTGCTCAATTACATCAGTTGTTATAGCTAGTCATGATCTTATAAACTCTTCCAAAATATCACTAATTCTAGATGAGACATAGCTGTGGTGTTTTAGAGATTTGTTGTGTTTTGTTGAATTGTATGCTTTCATGCTCATTTACATAACATGTTGCAGCCAGTCCTGTTCCATAAATTATTCCAAAATACCACTAATTCCAAATGAGACAGAGCTGAGACATTTTAGTGATTAGTTGCATATTTAGTCTCGTTGTAGTACTCCGGAGGTAGATGTCACTCTAGTTTAATTCTGTCACTGTGTTTCAAGTTTGATAATGGCACTCTAGTATAACTCTTTTCACTATACGTTAATTTAGATTAGTGAAATTCTAGTTCAGTTCCAAATCATTGTATTTCAAAGCTAGGATAAAAGCATTCTAGTTTAGTTGTGATCACTGTGTTTTAAGCTTGTTCAATTGCATTCTAGTTCAGTGTTATCCATTGTTCTTTAAGTTGTATTAACTGTCAAAATTAGACTTCACGGCCTTCATTGTTTACAAACTAATCTTGTTCTGACTTTCTATTAATGCATCATCATATGAATAGGAATGAGTTAGTGATATCAGTTTAAGGCCTTGATTGTTCTGCAATCCTTTGCAATTTCACAATTAAGCCTTACTTTCCAAAAACTATTTTAGAAAATATATAAATTTTGAATAAAGTTTAGTGGTGACAAGTTGTGTTGCAGAATGAATTGATCTTAGCATGACAAGTTAATTCAGAGTAGAAATCTTATTGTGTTACAAATATTCTTTTTCCAATTGTGTTCCAATAAACTTTTAGCCATGGATGAGATTCTTTGTAATATTGTAAGATGGTTGTTTACTTAGGAGAACCTAATTTGTACTAAACTTGTCCTTTTCTCAAGCTATTCCAACATATTTCTAATGAATGAGTTGGATGAGTTTATGTTATGAGTTATTGAGTTCATGTTGTGATTTATTTTCTTGCTATGAGTCATTATCAAACTTTACATTTTCTGTTCTCTAGTATAGGCTTTGCTCTGTTTTTAGTGTTACCAACAACTGTTCTTTTTCAACATTTAGCTCTTTTCCTTCTTAACATAAAACCAAAAAACCAAAAACATCATAAAAACACTAAACACAACGTAGTGAGAAACAGATACCTAGGCACATATAGTGCACCACACTTCAGCATTTTACTGACCTTGGTTGATAATTTATGACCTCAATTTAGGAACACTAAGTTGAGCACAACATTTTGGCACCGTTTCCGGGGAAGTGTAGCTAGGTAGCCTTGTTTCTTACCTCCCAAAAACAATGACATGAGTAGAGAAAGAGACTCAAGGGGTAGATTCATAAGAAGCAGAAGCTTGATTCCTAGAACACCACTTGTTTCACCAAGACCAAGAGCCAGTACACCCCCAACCCAAACCCACATTCCATCCTTTACTGATCCTAGACTTCCATAGGACTTAAGATTATATATTCCATCAGAAAGACCTTCCACTTTACCCACTGAACCTATCTTGGAAGAAGATTCGGGAACCCCTACTAGGGACTTAAACCTTTCAACTTCCACAGAAGAATCAACTATGATAGAAGAAGGGGGAGGAGGAGTTTTTAATGGAGAACACACACTATTTGGAGGGGATAGAGGTAGAGGTAGAGGAGAAGGAGGTAGAGGTGCAGAAGGAGAAGGAGGCAGAGGAAGAGGTAGAATAGAAATGGGAAGCTCTTTTGGGTTTCCTATAGTAGATGAAGAAACTAATACAACTATGAAAAACATTTCACCCTCTGTCCTTCCAAAATTTTATGGACTTAAAACTGAAGATCCTGAAACCTTCCTATTTGAATTTGAATTCCTATGTAGAACCTATGACTACTTACAAGATTTTCAAAAACTTAAACTATTTCCTTCAACATTGAAAGGAGCAGCATTGAAGTGGTTTATGAGTTTGATCAACAGTTATATTAGGACATGGGAAAACATGAAGCAAGCATTTATAGAGAGGTATTTGGATTACTGTATGCCAGTCAACCATAAGGAGGAAGTGTTTAAAATACTACAAAAAGAGGATGAAAAACTGGAAGATTTTTTGGAGAGATTTAACTACAACATCAAAAGAGAAAAAATGGAAAACTTAGACCAAGACACCTTGAAAGCTCTCTTGTTGAAGACAATTAGGGATGAATGGTTAGATATCCTTAACATGATGGGAAAAGGGGATATATCGCAGCTCACATTACCTGAAATAGCTGAATTATGTATCAACCTTTCAAGAGGGAAATCTAAAACTATAAAAGGACCAAGAGACCCTGCTCTTGCAAGGGCAAGTAAGTCTACTTCTAGGACAGTAAGTAGGGCAGGAATAGGACATATGCTTAATGAGTTCAAATCTTATATCTTAGGGATTCTTAGTGAAAAAATAGACACCCTCAAGTTACAAAACAAGCAAAAATCTGAATCTGATGCCTTAGCAATATTTTGTCCCAAATGTAGAAAGAAACATGCCTTGAGAGAGTGCCCTTTGGATGCAAAAGTTGTAGAGACTTGTGTAATTTGTTCAGAAAAACATGAGACCAAGAGTTGTCCTTCACTTCTTGGTCTTAAAGCTGTATTTCAAGAAGAAAATCCTACAAGTTCCATAGAATCTCTCAATTTTGTCTCCAGGAGGCCTTTGCAAGGACCTCAAACACAAGGATTTCATGATCAGTTGCATAATAAACCCCCACCAAATTGGAATTCTTGGCAGCATCCTTGGCCCCAATTTCAAAATCAATCACAAACTTGGGTGCAAGGAGAACAAAATCCCTATGGAAGATACTCTCAGTATTACCAATATCCACCATCCTATCCACCATATCCACATTTCCCTCCTCAACAAAATACTCAACAAAATCCTCAACAAAATTCTCAAAATCCACAACATCAAAATCAACCACTTCCATTACCATTTCCCCAGAAAAAAAATCAGTTTCCTGCCCAACCCATACCAAAGCCCAAAAATAAAAATCCTCAGAACACATACATGATAGAAGGCCAACAGTTTCCAACTTATTTGATCACTCCTTTAGACCTTAGTGATGTTTAACTCAGGTCTGGAAGAATACTTGAAAAAAGGAAACCTTCTGTAATAATACAAGAGCAAGACAATTCTGAGGAAGATTCTCTACGGGTAAATAAAAGTCTTGAAGAGAACACAACTTTCCAAGACTCAAACATTGAAAAATCAAAACAAAAAGAACCAATAATTTCAACTCTTATGTTAGAGAAGCCATCAACATCCACTTCTACACCTCCCTTTCCAGAAAGATTATAAATTGATAGGGGTGTAGAGAAACAAATTATGGTGCCTAATTATGATTTCCTAGATGAGCTGAGAAATGTTTGTATTAAGATCCCATTATTACAAGCCATCAAGGAAATTCCAATCTTAGCAAAGACAATAAAGGAGTTGAGCGTGAAGAAAACAGGGAAAATAATAAGAGAGATAAAGAAAATTCAACTGGCAGGAAAAATAGCAGATATCATGATGGGTAAGATGGCTATTCCAAAGTATCTAGACCCAGGAAATCCAGTTGTTAAAATTCACATCAATGGAATTGAGATCCAAAACACACTTATTGATTTAGGAGTAGCAATCAATATCATGAGTAGACAAATCATGGATAAACTGAACTTCCTAATCTTCTTTTTACACCCACATTATTACAATTAGCAGACAGATTTGTGATCAAACCTGGTGGGGTAATAGAAGATATTCCAGTGTCCCTAGATTCTTGGGAATATCCTGTGGATTTTATGATCCTAACTCCTAAGAATAATCTAGGGGGGCATCCTGTTATATTAGGAAGACCTTGGTTAGCTACAGCTGATGCTTTCATTAGTTGTAGATCTGGTGATATGTACATCTCTGATGGTAGTTCAACCAAGAAATTTACCTTGTATCCTCCAGCCAAGACAATTACAGAATTAGATGATACTCAATGGATAGAGGATAAAGAAGACTTACAACCTCTCTTCACAATTTCAGAAATTAGTGAAGATAGCCAGATTCTGAATACCTTAGAAAACTTTGAATCCTCTTCGAAATATAAGCATGAACAATTTCAAGAAGAATCCAACATTTATTTTTTATCATCAAGACAAATGTCTCTTTACTCCATGGATAAATTTGGAAGCTCTACAATTGAGATATTTCTAGGCAAAACTTTAAACATAAAAAAGAACTTAGAGAAATCTCAACAAGAAGAGCTAGTCAAGATATTACAGAGACATTCTTCTGCATATGCATGGGAGTCCACTGATATGAAAGGGATAAGCCCCAAGACTTGCACTCATCACATCTACATAGAGGAAAATTGTAAACCAATCAGACAACCTCAAATAAGGATGAATCCAAATCTTAGGGAGATTGTTAAGGAAGAATTGCAGAAATTGTTAAATGTTAACTTTATCTATCCCATTTTAGATATTCAGTGGGTTTCTCCTTTGGTAATTGTGCCAAATAAAAATGGTAAATGGAGGTTATGTATTGAATACCAGGAATTAAATAAAGCTACTCTTAAATATCATTTTCCCTTACCTTTCATATATCAAGTGTTAGATACATTAGATGGCAAAAAGTACTTTTAATTTCTATATGGGTTTAGTGGTTATAACCAAATTCAGGTAGCACTTGAAGATCAAGACAAAACCACATTTACCTATCCTTGGGGTACCTATTCTTACCGAGTATTTCCATTTGGACTATCCAATGCACCCGCAACATTTCAAAGGGCAGTACTAGGAATCTTTTCAGATCTAATACATGATTGTGTAGAGGTATATATGGATGATTTCACAGTTTATGGAAACACATTTGAAGAAGCCTTAAAAAACTTGGAAATTTTTTTAAAGAGATGTAAAGAAGAAAATCTTTCACTTAGTCATGAGAAGTGTTTTATGATGTTTACTGAAGGAATTGTTTTAGGACATCACATTTCAGGGGATGGGATTAGAGTTAATAAGTCAAAAGTTGAAGTCATCTCTAACTTATCTATTCCAAGTTGTCAAAAAGATGTTAGGATTTTTCTAGGATTCATAGGATATTATAGAAGGTTTATAGAAGACTTCACCAAGATAGCATCTCCACTTTTCAAATTACTTACCAAAGACTGTGAATTCAAGTGGAATCTTGATTGCCAGTTAGCCTTTGAGACCCTGAAAACAAAAATATCTGAAGCACCTATTTTAAGAGGACCTAACTGGAAGTTAGCTTTTCATATTTCAACAGATGCCTCAGATACAGCTCTAGGAGCAGTATTGGGACAAAAAGACCTGATTCCATATGCCATCTACTATACCAGTAAAAATTTGACTCCTTCATAGTTAAACTATATTGTAACTAAAAAAGAGTTTTTAGTTGTTGTTCACGCCATAAAAAAATTCAGACACTATATAACAGGCTATGAAACTTTTTTTCACACAGATCACTCTGCAATTAGATATCTAATGAAAAAATCAATTACTAATGGCAGAGTCATAAGATGGTTATTTCTTTTACAAGAATTCAACATTACCATTCTAGATAGGCCTGGAAAACAAAACATAGTAGCTGATTTCCTATCGAGACTCCAAAACATCAAAGACAATACTCCAGTTGAAGATCAATTCCCCGATGAATATCTTTTTGCAATTTCTACTCAAATTCCTTGGTTTGCTGACATTGCTAATTATTTAGTTTCAGGGAATTTTCCTTCAATAATGAATGCAAGAGACAAAAGAAATATCATTTATGACAGTGCAAAATATTCATGGGTTGCTAATGAGTTATACAAAATAAGTCCAGATTTTATCATTAGGAGATGTGTTCGGGAAGATGAGATGCCTGAGATACTCAAGGCATGTCATTATGAACCTTGTGGCAGACACTTTGCTGATAAAAGAACAGCTTATAAGATCCTTCATTTAGGATATTATTGGCCATCCCTTTTTAAATATGCTAAAGAGTATGTCAGAAGGAGTGACAGTTGCCAAAGGGTAGGGAAACCTTCTCCTTCAGGTGAGATGCCATTACAGCCTCAGGTACATATTGAACCTTTTGAAAAATGAGCTTTAGATTTTGTAGGACCTATTATTCCTCCATCAAGACAAAAGAAATATATATTAGTTTGCATTGATTATGTTACCAAATGGGTAGAGGCGAAACCATTACTTTCTGCTACTGAAGCATCTGTAGTTAATTTTCTTTTTGAGGATATTTTTACTCGTTTTGGTGTCCCAAGGGAAATTTTTACAGATCAAGGAGCTCAATTTACATCAAAGCTAGTGGAACAAATGATGGAGAGGTACAAAATTAGACACATAAAATCTACTCATTATCATCCACAAGCAAATGGTCAAGTGGAATCTACTAATAAGGTCATTGAAGGGATCCTAACAAAGACTGTTCATTTGCATAGAAGAGATTGGGCAGATAGGCTTCCTGAAGTCTCATGGGCCTATAGGACTACATGGAGGAGCCCAACAGGCCATACTCCTTATGAACTCGTTTATGGAAAGAAAGTTTTTTTTCCCATAGAGTTCCAGATTCAAAATTTCAAAATGGCAGTTCAACTAGGACTTGATCTAACAGAGGCACAAAAGCATAGATTGGAGCAGATTAATGAATTGGATGAGATCAGACAAGATGCAGTTCAAAAAAAAATTATATTCCAACAGCAAAAGATTAGATGGAATGACAAGTACATCAAGGAAAAGAAGTTCAAAGAAGGTGACTGGGCTCTCTTGTTTGATTCAAAGTTCAAGAATTTTCAAGGTAAATTCCAAACAAATTGGCTTGGGCCATATGAAATTATAAGAATTTTTGACAGTGGAGCAATAAAAATCAGGACAATAGATGAAGAGAAAGTCACTTTTCTTGTAAATGGTCATATATTGAAGCTGTATCACAAGCCACTTTCAGGAGAAGAATTTGTCAAGAGATTTCAGGAAAACAGTAATGTGAAGTTAATGAAGAAGAATTTTTCTTCTTCATCAACTTAGTTGAATTTTATGAATTC
Organism: Pinus albicaulis; assembly: GCA_034641835.2. Classification (NCBI taxonomy): domain Eukaryota; kingdom Viridiplantae; phylum Streptophyta; class Pinopsida; order Pinales; family Pinaceae; genus Pinus; species Pinus albicaulis. The sequence goes on from CM076580.1 coordinate 870,912,787, forward strand.
AAAAGCATAATATATATATATATATATATAAACATGAAAACTAATCACTAATTAGCATGTTTATACAGAAAAGATAGAGTGAAAATCGGAATCTTTCTGATACTCTAGATTTTCAAATTTGTTCTTTTTCTGCAAGCAACTATTAAAAAATCATAAGTGAAAACCCATATTTCACTTATGATTCATTTCATTCCATTCATCCATACTTCATTCATTTCATTCCATGGTCCACCTCATTTTTCATCTCAGAGTTTTAAGAGTGATTTCTTTCTGTAATTGAATAATACAAATCATAAGTTGCAAATCATTTTTCATACTTCACTCCACTTCATAATTGAGATTCATTTCATTCCATTATTCACTTCACCCATACTCCATTACAACATACTTAATTATCCATTTTTAACTCATTTCATACAAACATTCCATTCATGCTTCAAACCTTTCCATTCCATGTTTTAAGACTTCTACAGGTACGTTCTGCAATCAGTCAAACATTTTGCAGCCAGCCAGACATTTTGCAGCCAGATATCCTGAAGGCACTATCCAGTAATCACTTGATTGAGAAACAAATTGATCTTGCATATCCAAGACAACAAGAAAAATCAAAGGATTTATGAGAACTAAATACCAATGACTTTAAAGGAGGACAGGGCATATCAAAACCAAAAGAAAAAAAAATCAAAGGAAAGGCAAAGGTAAAAGTTATGAAATTATTATGGTAACAGATCATGAAATTTTAGCATAAGTTAATTCATGTATGATTCAAAAAGGTTGTTTTAATTAGTCGTGTTGATCATGCCTATCAAACCTATCATAAAAACCTTGGACAAAATCCCTTCTATCTTTCCATATCCGATCATCATTTAAAACTTAACGGTTAAGTACTGAAGTGATTTGATCAGTCACGTCACTAGGCCAAAGTATTTAATGATGATTTTGAATTTCTCACAAAATATCTCCGCGGTCTTTTCTTCCGTGATAACTCTCAACTCATTAATTTGTATGAATAACCCGCACCACATTATACTCATTTCATAAATACTCCATATCATTTCTTTCCGCAGCCACTTCTTAGCCATTCCAGTCTATATCTGTGGAGTAAAAACATCTTTTTAACAACCATTTTCACCGTGAGCAGAGCTCTGTAGCCAATTATTAGCCATTCCGGTCTGTAAAACAGAGGAAACATCTGTGGAGTAAAAACATCTCTTTAATATCCATTTTCACGGTGAGAAAAGGAGCAGTAATTTGAAGGTTGAAAAGATAAGTTATGGGTCTCATAGTAAGAACTAAACCAGTTGGAACCAAGTACTTGGAATGCTATCCACAAATCAGAGAAATTCTACAGCAGGCTGGGTGGTTGCAATTTTTAGAAAAATTCAGTGGTTTTCACAAAGAGGTGACTACAACATTTGCACGATCCTTCAATGGAGTGGAGGTCGAAATAGGAGATGTTAAATTCACCATTACAGAGGCTTTCATTGCAAAAGCAACAGAATTACCCAGGCAAGGAGAAAAGTGGTTCAAAAATAGGGAATTTCATAACGAGGCATGGAGGAAAATACTCAAAACACCAGGTATGGATGTTTCCATTTTTAAGAAAGGTATTCCTGGCTCTGCACTGAAGAATAAATGGAGAAACATATTGATCATCTTGTAAAAATTTATAACTTGTGAAGGAAGATTTGGTACCCTCTATGTTTATCATATTCGGTTAATGATACATTTCTTAGGAGAAGAAATCAATTTTCCCTTTTTCCTACTTAATAGTCTGAAAAGAATGGCCTCAAATGTACAAAAGAGGGTTCAAATTCTGGAAATAACCTTGTATCACCATGGGTTAGTCAAAATCTTAATTGAACATTATTTGGGAAAAATGGGAGATAATTGGGATGAGTTTCTAGTAAGGAATCATTTTGAGGAACCCAAGGAATCTCCACCTGAAGGCAAACCCATAAGAAGAAGTAGGAGAAAGGAAATTTCTAAGGCTGTTGAAACTAAAACTGGTAAATCAATACAAGAGGACAACGAAGAGATGATTTCTGAGAAATTGGCTCAAATTAAAAATCATCTTAAGAAGGAAATAATAATAAGAAAATATGCCAAAGACAGAGGAGAAGGGCCATCTCAACCGAGATTGAGCCACAGGCTTAGAGGTATACTAAAGAAAACAGAGGTTAGACAAACTGGAATCATAAACATTGAGGATGAAGAAAAACCTACTGCTAGATCACCTGACTATCAATATGAGGAGGATTTTGATGAAGGAGCCCCTGAAATAGACCCAGCACAATAAGAAATTTACAATTATGTTGAGACACTAGAGAAGAAAGCTTCAGAAAGTAGAGACAAAACTCCTAGTCCACCAAAATCTGCAATTGATATGATAAGAAGAGATAAATATGAGTTAGAAGTACTCAATAGGCATATCAAGAATGAGAATGAAATTTTAAGGGAGTAGGTTAAGCTCAAAGGTGATATGAATACCACTCTATCTCTACAAATGAAAGAGTTGCACAAGGCCAGTGAAAGATTGAAGAAGAAAAACAAAAGGTTAAGCAGGGCACTTACAAGTTTGAGATTCAAGTTAGTCATAAGGAAGCCCAAAAGACCACTGACTGTTAGGAAAAGAAGAAGAAGAGGCTTATATGTCCTAGCAGAAGTCTCAGAGTACATGGAATAGTTGCATGAGGACATGCAAAAGCCTTGCAGTGGGGGTAAGTTGAGCCCCAAAGATGTCCTTCTTTTCCTCCACATTTCACTTCATTTTCTTTGTCCCTCATCAATTACAAGCTTAAATGATCAATAGAATTGATTAGGATTACTTTAATAATGTATTTAATGACTAACTTGCTATGTTTTCATGATTTTGTTATTGTAGCAATTTTTGACTAGACTCGGCTACAGAACATAGTCATTCTGTAGCCAGTCACCTATTCCGCAGCCGTTCTCATGTTTACGCAGGTTCCAGGTGTCACCTCAAGGAAAAATTCATAGGGTCGTATTACACATCACTCCCCCATCATTTCTTGCTCTCCACGAATTCTGAGCTCGAGTCTACAGGCGGTTATGCACGTGGGAAAACAAAACTAGGTGACAGACTTCTAATAAGACAAGGACTGTACAGATGTCCTTAATCATAGAACGAGGTCACCACCAGAGTCCTAGTTTGATTTTAGTTTGGAAACACAATTACTCATGTTTTATCTCAAAGACAATTATGTAACATTGTTATAATTATGGCTCGGGAGACCGAGAAACAGTTTAGCTAGATTTATGTTTTATTGCTAGATCTCAGAAGACCGTAAATACTCTGTTTTGAAGAATTTCTCCTTTAATGAAAGAAGCATCACTTTATTGCAAGAGCTGACTCAATCTTGAGTAGATTTGCGTGCTAATTCGGTGGTAGAGGGCCCCTGCTACCTAAGAAGCTTTGTTCATATGGTTTAGATAAGTAACTTAGCCTTGTTTCATTCTTAGTTTAATTAATTTTTTGAACTTTGTGTTTTTATACTTACTTGCAGTGGATTCCACAGTTAGTCTTATCCTTACAAACTCTTCCAAAATATCACTCACATTGGATGGGATATAACGGTAGTATTTAGGAGTTAGTTTCATTTCTCCGAACTTTATGATTTTGTGCTCAATTACATCAGTTGTTACAGCTAGTCGTGATCTTATAAACTCTTCCAAAATATCACTAATTCTAGATGAGACATAGTTGTGGTGTTTTAGAGATTTGTTGTGTTTTGTTGAATTTTATGCTTTCATGCTCATTTACATAACATGTTGCAGCCACTCCTGTTCCATAAATTATTCCAAAATACCACTAATTCCGAATTTGACAGAGCTGAGACATTTTAGTGATTAGTTGCATCTTTAGTCTAGTTGTAGTACTCCGGAGGTAGATGTCACTCTAGTTTATTTCTGTCACTGTGTTTCAAGTTTGATAATGGCAATCTAGTATAACTCTGTTCATTATACTTTAAGTTAGATTAGTGACATTCTAGTTCAATTCCAAATCACTATATTTCAAAGTTAGGATAAAAGAATTCTAGTTTAGTTGTGATCATTGTGTTTTAAGCTTGATCAATTGCATTCTAGTTCAATGTTATCCATTGTTTTTTAAGTTGTATTAACTGTCAAAATTAGACTTCATGGCCTTCAATGTTTAAAAACTAATATTGTTTTGAATTTATATTAATGGATCATCATATGAACAGGAATGAGTTAGTGATATCAGTTTAAGGCCTTGATTGTTCTGCAATCCTTTGCAATTTCACAATTAAGCCTTTCTTTCCAAAAACTATTTTAGAAAATGTCTAACTTTCGAATAAATTTTAGTGGTGACAAGTTGAGCTGCATAATTAATTGATCTTAGCATGACAAGTTAATTCAAAGTATAAATCTTATTGTGTTACAAATAGTCTTTTTCCAATTGTGTTCCAATAAACTTTTAGCCATGGATGAGATTCTTTGTAATATTGTAAGATGGTTGTTTACTTAGGAGAACCTAATTTGTACTAAACTTGTCCTTTTCTCAAGCTATTCCAACATATTTCTAATGAGTGAATTGGATGAGTTTATGTTATGAGTTATTGAGTTCATGTTGTGATTTATTTTCTTACTATGAGTCATTATCAAACTTTACATTTTCTGTTCTCTAGTATAGGCTTTGCTCTGTTTTTAGTGTGACCAACAACTGTTATTTTTCAACATTTAGTTCTTTTCCTTCTTGACATAAAACCATAAAACCAAAAAAAACATAAAAAAACTAAACACAATTTAGTGAGAAACTGATACCTAGGCACATATAGTGCACCACACTTTAGTAGTTTACTGACCCTGGTTGATAATTTATGACCTCAATTTAGGAATGCTAAGTTGAGCACAACACCTACTACATGAAAAGTGAGAAATACATGAAAAACGTGATTTTAATCTGATTGAAATCGCCTTTAAAAAGGCCAAAGATGAATGAGATAGAGAGAGCTGAATAGGGATTTTATTCTGTAATAGATGTATTGGGACAAAACTGTCAAGTTGTACTCATGTGTTAACCTTCTGCTTAATAAAGAATTTTGGTGTTTTGAATAGTAATTCTCTGAGTTTTCCTTAGCAGTAGACTTCTGGTGGTTTGGGCCCAGCCCTAAGAGTTTCTATGCTAATCTCTATGCTATACGTTCAATTAAAAAATTTACATTTTAGTCATCGAATGCATTTCGTGAGATATCATTTAATTGGTTGAGCTGCGAACATAGAACACTACAACTTTCTATTCCATTAGAATAGTTTATTGTTCATGCTTTTTGGCTTACATTCCATGTTTTCATAGTTTTTAGATGCTTCCATCATTTCCCAATACTTTAATATTTGTTTCATTAATCTTTAGCATGACTGCTGTTCAATTCTGTATATAGCTAAGAATTGGATCTTTCCATCATTACTGTAAGGCGTCTAGTTGTTAATTGATTTATAAAGATGTCAGTTATTTTGTTTACAAAGAGAATTCCATTGAAAAATTAGATAAGCAATTTCTGCTCAATTTATTGAATTTCTTGTTTAATTTATTAGGACTGCTATTCAATTAATGAGTGCGTTGTTCAATTGTAGGTTGCTATTTTTTGCGCTTACTTATATAGAATAGTTAATGACATTTTACAATTCCATTTCCCTTCGAATTGATTGAAGTTTGAGAATTATATAATCCTCTTCATGGTAATGTAGAGTAGCTGTTCTTGATATCACTTTCATATACTATGCTCACACTCTTGAAAAAAAATACTTACCCTGGGTTGACAATTGAATGAGAAGCATCAAAGTTGCTTGTAACTGTCACCTTTGTGAACCAAAATTCTTGGCGCCATTGTCGGGGAGAGTGTTTAAGAGTGATGTCTTTCATTTCCTTTTCTCTTTTGTGCGAAGAATTGGGTATTAAAAATGAGAGGTAAGAACCTGCGTACCGGCAAGCAAAACGCTTTCTCTCTAGCCCGCTTCTCAGCAATTGTGCAAGAGGCTAGTAGAATAGGTGCTCTTGTTTTATGAATAGGAGGAAAAAAGAAACAAATCCAAATAATCCACTTAATTCTATGAAACACAAAGGACCGATGATCCTTGGTAGAACAACATATATAGACAAAATCATTAAGAAGGCTAAATCCCAGGCATCTATAGGACCCAAACCCATTCCTATTAAAATTCCTACTACACTCCCTAAGGAAATAGCCTCACGATCTACAACCCACGTCGAGATTCACAGTGAAATGGAAGGATCTAAACAAAGCCTTTAGACTGCTAATCACATACGTATTGATCCTTCGAGAGAGGGAGGTTTATGTAATTTGTAGGAAGAGCAAGGAGAAACTAGTAGTGTAATTTAGGTAAGAAATCCAGAGCCTAGATCCCCTAAGATATTGGTCGAGACAGAGACACTCGGTATCCCAAATCGTGGAAGCACTGTAAGGCTTCCTCCGTAATCTCCACCTAATCCCGCTAATATTATTCCTCCAGAACAAGAAATCCATAAATATTACTGGAATATATTTGATAAAATGGAAAACAATTAGAACCAGAATCAATGGTAGACATAAACATTGTAATATCCCATTTTTTATCACGCTACAAATGCCCCTATGAAAGCCATTCCCTTACAAAACATCCCCACCTTCCACGGGTTGACCTCGAAAGATCTTGATGCATTTCTATTTCAATTCGATGTCTTATGTAGGGGGTATGAATACACCATTGACCCTTATAAAATGAAGGATTGGAATACTTCTTGGTGTTCTACATATTCCTTCATTGGCCAGAAATCTGATTTCTTTAAGAAAGATGGATGATGCAGGTGTAAAAACAATGTTCGATAAATATTCTTGCAAGATGGTTTGGGGAGCACTGATATTAATGTGGGGAGTTTGGATTGGAAATATTTAAAATCTATAGAGTAGCACTATTATTCATGGGTTCAACAATTCAGTGGTTCCTGAAAGTGGATCGGAAAGCCTAGCAGTCTCTGGAGAAAAGACCATGCTATGGCATCAAAGGCTTGGACATATTGGAGAAAAGGGCCTTCGGATACTGCATGGAAATGGTATGGTAGAAGTTATGTTTAATTTATCTCTGGATTTTTATTTCTATGCACATTGTGTATATGGGGAGTAGAATCAGGTGAGTTTTCCTTCTGGTGCTAAGAGGGCGAACAAGATATTAGAGCTTGTGCACAGTGATGTGTTTGGACCTGTGTCGGTTCCATCACTGGGAAACTCTATGTACTATGTCTCAGTCATAAATGACTTCTCAAGGAATACATGGATATATTTCTTGAGGAATAAATCTAAAGTCTTTGACAGATTTAAAGAATTTAAGGCTTTGGTAGGAAACTAGACAGAGATGAAGATAAAGGTGATGAGGACAGATAATGGTGGAGAGTTTTGCAAGAAGGAATTTGAATAATTCTATAAGAAGTGTGGTATCACACAAAAAAATACTAATCCATACACACCTCATAAAAATGGAGTTGTATAAAGAATGAACAGAACGTTGATGGAAAAGGCATGAAGCATTCTTAGTGGTACTCGGTTAGGACAAGAATTCTAGGCAGAAGTAGTGGAGACTGCATGTTACCTGGTTAATCGATCACCTTCATCAACGTTGGAGGATATGACTCCACATGAGGTATGGACTGGTAAGAAACCCTCTCTTTCACATCTGAAGGTATTTGGATGTGATGCATATGTACATGTTCCAAATGAGAAAATGACCAAGTTGGATAATAAATATGAAGGTTGCATCTTTATTGGGCATAAGGATGGTTTAAAAGGCTACAGGATTTTGGAACCTAGAAACAAGGAAGGTTTTTTTCAGCCAAGATGTGGTGTTTAGAGAGGTGAAATATGTTGTTAAGCATGAATTCCTACCAATATGTTGTTGAGAATATAGAGTTTGAGCTAAAGGAGGATGAATCATACTCTATAACAGAAGAAGACTCAAAAGAGGAAGAGCTACAAAATCCAACTATGAGAAGATTAGTTCGGGAAAGAAGGAAACCGAAAAGGTATAGTCCATCTCCTTTCTATTCAAACTTGTCTTTAATGATAACTGATGATGATCCCAGAACTATCCGGGAGGTAGTGGATTCAGAGGATGGAAAACTCTAGAAGGAGACCATGATTGATGAAATGACTTCCTTGCACAAAAATGAGACATGGGATCTGGTGGATTTGCCAGCTGGAACAAACCCCATTAGGAGAAAATGGATGTTTAAGAAGAAGATGAATTTAGAAAGAAAGGTGGAGAAATAAAAAGCTCAGTTGGTAGAAAAAGGTTATTCCTAGGTGCCAAGAATTGATTTTGGTGATTTTTCTTCTCATGTTTCCAAGGTTACTTCTATTACATTAATTTTCTCTGTTACTGCAGCATTTGATTTTGAGGTAGAACAGATGGATGTGAAGACAAAATTTCGTCACAAGGATCTGGAAGAGGAGATCTACATGAAGCAACCTGAAGGCTTTATGGTGAAGGGTAAGAAAGAACTGGTATGCAGGTTAAAAAATTCTCTGTATGGGTTAAAACTATCACCAAGGATGATGTGGTATCAGAAGTTTGATAATTATATACAGGGACTTGGCTTCACCAGAAGAAAAGAGGATCACTATGTATATTTTAAATTAATTGGTGACCGAGTTATTTATTTGGTATTGTATGTGAATGATATGTTGGTGATTGGAAATGAAAAAGAAATTATCCAGGATTTGAAGACTCAATTATTCTCCAAATTCTACATGAAGATATTGGTGCTACAATTATATTTTGGGCATGGAAATTAAGAGAGATCGGGTAAAGAGGAAGCTCTGGTTAATCCAGGGGAAGTATTTTGAGACAATATTGGAGAGGTTCAATATACAGGATAGTAAACCAGTGAAGGTTCCTATTCCTGTAAGTGTAAAGCTATCTGTTGAAAAGTGTCTGAAGACACAACAAGAAGAGGAGGATACGTCCCGTGTTCCATATGCAAGTGTGGTGGGTAGCCTAATGTATGCAATGGTTTGTACTAAACTAGATATTGCACCTGCAGTGGGAGTATTGAGTAGGTTTATGTCAAAACCAGGGAAGAAGCATTGGATATCAATGAAGCGGGTTTTCAAATATTTTTGTGGCATTAGTGATTATGGTTTGTGCTACCAGGGAAGATCAAGATTGGATAGAGTTTTGGAAATCTATGGTTTTGCTGATGCAGACTCGGCTAGAGATCTAGACCAAAGAAGATATACAAGTGGGTATGTGCTTAGCCTATTTGGAGGTGCAGTCATTTTGATGAGTAAAAGATGGTATTTAGTGGTTCATTAGAGGAATTTTGAGGTATAAAACGGGCCTCCTAAGGAAAGTATAAAATAATAGTGGAAATAATAAAATAAGATTCGATTACATCATCAAATTTTGAAGGGAAAAAAGAAAAACTACTTTTTCAACTCGTATTTTCAACTTATGTCCAAAATTTTTTACTCAAATTTTGAGCGGGAGTACTTTTTGGATGAAAATTTTAATTCTTCATCTGAGGAGTACCCATGTTGCATACTTACGATGGATACTACTACATGAAAAATGAGAAATACATGAAAAACGTGATTGTAATCTGATTGAAATCACCTTTAAAAAGGTCGAAGATGAATGAGATAGAGAGAGATGAATAGGGATTTTTTTTTGTAATAGATGTATTGGGACAAAACTGTCAAGTTGTACTCATGTGTTAAGCTTCCACTTAATAAATAATTTTGGTGTTTTGAATAGTCATTCTCTGAGTTTTCCTTAGCAGTAGACTTCTGGTGGTTTGGGCCAAGCCCTAGGAGTTTCTATGCTAATCTCTATACTATACGTTTAATTACAAAATTTACATTTCAATCATTGAATGAATTTCGTAAGATATCATTTAATTGGTGGAGTTGCGAACATAGAACACTACAACTTTCTCTTCCATTAGAATAGTTTATTATTCATTCTTTTTGGCTTACATTCCATGTTTTCATAGCTATTATATGCTTCCATCATTTCCCAATACTTTTATATTTGTTTCATTAAGCTTTAGCATGACTGCTGTTCAATTCTGTATATAGCTAATAATTGGATCTTTCCATCATTACTGTAAAGCGTCTAGTTGTTAATTGATTCAAAAATATGTCAGGTATTTTGTTTACAAAGAGAATTCCATTGCAAAATTAGATAAGAAATTGCTTCTCAATTTATTAAAGTTGTTGTTCAATTTAGTACGACTGGTGTTCAATTAATGAGTGTGTTGTTCAATTGTAGGTTGCTCTTTTTTGCGCTTACTTAGACATAATAGTTAAGGACATTTTACAATTCCATTTCCCTTCGAATTGATTGAATTTTGAGAATTATATAATCCTCTTCATGGTAATGTAGAGTAGTTGTTCTTGATATCACTTTCATATACTATGCTCACACTCTTGCAATAAAAATACTTACCCTGGGTTGACAATTGAATGAGAAGCATCAAAGTTGCTTGTAACTGTCACATTTGTGAACCAACATTTTTGGCGCCATTGTTGAGGAGAGTGTTTAAGAGTGATTTCCTTCATTTCCTTTTCTCTTTTATACGAAGAATTGGCTATTAAAAATGAGAGGTAAGAACCTGCGTACCGGCAAGTAAAACGATTGCTCTCAAATTCAAGCTACACTACCAGCTCCATGCCCAATCCAACACAACCCTCAGCCTATCATATGGCCTCAATTACCGGCTCAACCCAATCCTAACCTCAACAATAGACCAATTCAGTTAATTTGGATTTTAGAGAATCCAAACCCTAAAACTAAACCGAAGCAATGTAATGAACTAAGGTTAAGATTAGGACGTATTATCTCACTAGTAGAAGACACAGCCCCGCTACAATTTGAATCTGGAACTTCAGCAGAGCCTAGAAAAACAAACATGCCCGAAACAGAAGTAGAGTAAGGAAAGGAAACGGTTGATTAAGGGAAGCCTTAAAATATTAGGATTTCTCCCCCTCCATTCCCTAATAGGTTAATGCTTCCTAGACCGATAGTCTCTCCAGATTTTGATATCCTAGGATAATTAAAGAATATTTGCATTAAAATTCCTCTTTTGCAGGCCATACAAGATATTCCCATCTATGCAAAGACAATTAAAGGACTGTGTGGGGATAAGCAAGTGAAAAGAGAAAAGAATGTACCCACTGTTCATGTGGTGGGAGCACTATCTGACCTACTATTGGGTAAGGAAACACCCATCAAATATGAGGATCCAGGGAATCCCATAGCAACTGTGAAATTCTCTGGCTACTCCTTTCCAAACACATTGGTAGACTTAGGGGTGGAAATTAACATCTTAGCCACAGGGACCTGCGAAAAGCTAGGCATATCAGCTTTAGAACCCATGGCTACTTTGAAGGAACTTACTGACAGGTCTATTATTTTTTTTTCTATGTAAGCGTAATCTATTTATCAGCAAAAATATGTACATCAGGTCTCTTCCAGAACCATGCTCGAGTTAGAGGCATATTGAACAAAGATCCGAGTTGAGCACTGCCCTCCCCGAGGGAAACCAGTGCTGAGTGTTTTCCAAAAAATCCCACGCAGGGGAGGCTAATAGTTCGGAATGTATATAGCATAATTAACAGAACCCAGAACCTAAACCTGAACAAAATAACAAACATGAACATTTTCATAATGACTGACAGAGATAGAGCAAGAAACTAGGAAAGGAGGGAGGCGCTACTCGTCAGGTTCTTCTTCAACGACCCTGCACCAGAGTTCATCCGGTTCGCCTTCAGCCATGTACAGGTCCTCAGTTGAATGAATCATCTTCCCAGTAGTAGAGAGAACCTTCACCTCGCTCGCTTGATTTCCATTTCTCTGCTGCTTGCTCTCATCCCCATGATCTGGTTTTTCATTGAGCTACATGTCCTGTACATAACCAATGTTGATATTCATCTCGTGCAGCTCCGAGCCAGGCGGAACAGTTTCACCTTGGTTGGCGCCGTCCTGGTCGGCATTAACCTCCACGTCCTGCAAGTTCAAGCCGCCCGCACTATGCCTCAGAGCTTAAGCATCCGCACTACTTCCAGCCCCCCAACCAGTATTAGGAATCACATCCTGAGGAGTTTCCCGAAAGACAATCAAGACGGAGGCCGTGACTCTTGGACAGTTTAGAGAGCTGTTGAAAGAGAAATGCATAGTTTGGGAATGAACAGAAGACTGCGGAGGTGTAGGGGAGCAAAAGCTTTGCCCATAACAAAGAAGATGACCCCTGTTTGCTCTGGAAGTGCTGTCGGAAGTAGGAGAAGTCTCAACAGAGGTGCTGGAGGAGGTGGGGGAGTGCCTCATCTGTTGCCGAGAGGAACCTCTTCTGCACCTCATTCGGTGTCTAAGACGCGGCATGTTCTTTGTCAAGTCTGCAGAGTGGGGGTGCGGGAGCAGGGCAGAAGCTTGGGGTGACTGCGAGGTCCAATTCACCGTGGCAAGCATGCAATTCCCGAAAATTGAGTAGTGGGGACTGTCACTAAGCTCCAAACAGCAGTGGAGCTTAGTTCGTTTGCCTGTGACAATTCACTCTGAAGAGAGCCTAATATCCGGGGAGCAGCAACTCGTTACAGGCCTGGGAAGACTGCTGGAGTTATGATCGCTCTCCATTCTGTTAACGAATAAACCCGTGCTACTGAAAACCTTCGGCATTAAACCATCATAAATTTGAGCAAACGACATGTCCAGGTCGTAGCGTGTGGAATGGCATCGAGGTTCAGAGGCTTGGTTGTTATGCACGCCGGGCTGTAAATGCATTAAACTCTGCTCTCGTCTGTAGATGCGCCGAAGGAAAATTGCAAGGCAGGTTGGCATATGGATTCCCATAATGCCGCCGGACCATACCATCACCTTAATGCTCCTCAGAACCACCCGCATCCGAGACTGAGAGGTCTATTATTAGACCAGAAGGAATATTACAATACATCCTAGTTTTTGTCAACTCATGGGAATATCCAGCTAAATTTTTAGTTATTAACCCAAAGAATAGGATGGACGGACACCCATTGATACTTGGGAGACCTTGGTTGGAAAAAATCAATGCTTACATAGGCTTCCAGATAGGCAGCATGACCATTTCTAGAGGAGATTACATAAAAAAACATAACCATTTACCCACTGTCCAAACCAATTCTACCCACGGTAAACATTCACAAGAATCCACATACATATTGGGAACAAAATATTCGTCCACCTCTGACATTATTTTACGCTCTTGAATTTAAGGATCAAACTGAAGATGATGTGATCACTAATTTCATGAACCAGCCATCTATGTCTAAACACTTGAAATGCCAAATTTTAAAAATAGTTCTTGAAGATGAAACACAAGAATATCCATAGGCAGATCTTGATGATCAACATATCCCCATAACCACTGTACGTAACAGCATACCCATTGAAATCGAGCCAAGAAAAATTTTAAATATCAATGGAACTATGGATAAAAACCAAAAGAAAAGGCTCATAAAAGTTCTACAGAAGTATCATGGAGAATTTTGTTGGGACTACCTAGACATTAGAGGTATAGACCCTCAGATATGCACCCATCACATCTATACTGGCAAGGAGGTTTGGCCTATTCGACAACCTCAGCAGAGGCTGAATCCACATCTAAAAGACATTGTAAAATATGAACTGCAGAAGATGTTGGATGTAAATTTCATTTATCCTATCTCGGATAGAAAATGGGTCTCCCTTCTAGTAGTCATTCCTAGAAAGAATGGGAAACAGAGAATCTGTGTGGATTACAAAGAACTGAATAAAGCAACACAGAAGGACCACTTCCCCATTTCTTTTATTGGCCAAGTCCTCGATACATTGGTAGGAAAACGGTTCTTTTCCTTTATTGATGGGTTCAACGGTTACAATCAAATCCATATATCCCTCGAAGACTAGCATAAAACAACCTTTACCTGCCCATGGGGTACATTTTCCTACTGGGTACTACCATTTGGATTATGCAATGCACCAAAAAGCTTCCAAAGAGCCACACTCAACATTTTTTCTAATTTAATAAATGAGGGACTTGAAATTTACATGGATGATTTCACCCCATCTGGTGATGACTTTAATCAAGCATTAGAAATGCTAGAAAAGGTATTGGAACGATGTATTTTCACATGATGATGAACAAAGGAGTAATCTTAGGACACTACATCTCTGCAGCCAGAATACAGGAAGACCTAACAAAAATAGAAGTAATCCTTTCATTAGCCACACCTTGTATGCAGACAGAGGAACGTAGTTTTCTTGGATATGCAAGGTATTATCGTAGGTTTATAAAAAAAAATCACAAATTGCTACACCCTTGTATGCATTAACTAGAAATGTTGAATTTCATTGGTCTGATAAATGTGACACTGCTTTTACAGACTTAAAGAAACTGGTCTCGACGACACCAATTCTACGTGGTCCTAACTGGAAGATTCCCTTTCACATTACTTCAGATGCATCCGACATAGCGATAGGGAAATTCTGGGTCAAGAAGGAGACAAAAAGCCCTATGCTATTTATTATATCAGCAAAAATATCACTCCTGCTAAATTAAACTATACAGTGACTTAAAAAGAATTCTTGGCTATCATTTATGTTATCAATAAATTTAGGCATTATATAAATGGCTATCAAGTACTTCTGTATACTGCTCATTCTGCCATTAGATATCTAGCTAATAAACCAATCACAAATGGGAGAATAACTCGTTGGTTGTTTATTTTGTAGGAATTTGATGTAACTATTAAAGATTGTCCAGGGAAGGAGAATGTGGTTGCAGACTTCCTATCTAGGGTTTCGAAGACAGATGACACACCAGTGGTGGACGATTAGTTTCCTAATGAACATCTGGTCACTGTAGCAGTAAAAATGCCATGGTACGCAGATGTAGCAAATTATTTGGCAATAGGAAAGCTGCCCATAAATTTGACATCAAGGGAACATAAACTGATTGTACAACATAGTGCTAGGTTCTTCTGGATCGGTGGATACCTCTTTTATACAGGGGCCGACATGCATATACGTAGATGTATCCAGGAAGATGAGATTTATGAAATCCTATGAGTCTGTCACGATGAACCTTGTGGTGGCTATTTCGCAGATCGGAGAACGGGGCAGAAAGTATTACAATTGGGTTATTATTGGCCTACATTTTTTAAAGATGCAAAAAAATATTTCCAAGCTTGCGATAGTTTCCAAAGAATGGGCCGCCCAAGCCAAGTTGATGAAATGCCACTACAACCACAATTGGTAGTAGAAATGTTCAAATGTTGGACCATTCAACCCACCATCAAATCAAAAAATCTACATACTGGTTGCCACAGATTACGTAACAAAGTGGGTAGAAACGACATCCTTATCAAGAGCCACGGAAGAATCTGTAATTAACTTCATTTTTGAGCTATTTGTGTGATATGGTTTACCACAGGAAGTGATAACTGATGGAGGGGCACGGTTTGTGGATAATAAAATTACAGCCACCCTGAAGAATCACCATATCATCCATATAGTCACATCTCCTTACCACCCATAAGAGATCTGGCAGGTCGAAAGTACCAACAAAGTCCTTGAGGAAATTCTTACTAAAACAGTATCAACACATAGCTGGGACTGGGCCACTAGATTACCAAAGGCCTTGTGGTCTTACAACACAACATGGAGAAACACCACTGGATATTCTCTGTATCATCTATTATTTAGGAGAGAGACTATTTTTCCTATTGAATTTTAAGTAAAGACTTTAAGGATAGCCCAGGAATTAGGGCTAGACTTGATAGAGGCCCAGATTAAAAGACTCCAGAAAATAAATGAACTAGATTGAATATGGCTACTGGCCCTACAACACACAATAATCATACAAAAAAAGAGAGCTAAGTGGCATGAAAACCTCATAAAAAAGAAGATGTTCCAGAAAGGAGATTGGGCACTTCTCTAAGACTCCAGATTCCAATATTTTCCAGGGAAGTTGTGAACAATATGGCTTAGACCATATGAAATTCAAGAAGTACACAACAACGATACCCTCACCTTGACCACCATAGATGGTTTGGTTCTACATTTCGATTCAATGGGCACAGAGTGCACCTATATCATAAAAATCTTACAAAAGAGTCTTCCTGCTAGCAGGTTCGCAATGATCCTACTATCCAAATTCTAGCAGAAGAGGGTGACAACCCCACAACTTTAAGTACATAAGATCTTGTTTCTTCTTTTTGTAAATATTGTATATAATTTCCCTGCAATTTTATTTATTTTATTTTACATTCTTCATATTCACAATAATATACTTTTCCTTCATCACCGCTTCTTTGTTGTTCAAATCTTTGAACGGCTGCTATTCAATCCAATTGAACAAATGCTATTCAATCGGATTGAATGGTTGTGTTTTTTCTCATTTTTACTTTTGCTGTTCAAATATTTGAACGACTGTTGTTCAATCGGATTGAACAACCACGTTTTTTCATTTTTACTTTTTCTATTCAATTCTTTCAATGGCTGTTGTTCAATCTAATTGAACAACTACTATTCAATCGAATTGAACAACCATTTCCTTGTGCATATTTACTTTTGTTATTCAAATATTTGAACGGTTGTTTTTCAATCCAATTGAACAATTGCTATTCAAACGAATTGAACAACCATGTTTTTGCATTTTTACTTTTTCTGTTCAAATCTTTGAACGACTGCTATTCAATCCAATTGAACAACTATTGTTCAAATGAATTGAACAACCGTGTTTTTGTCTTTTTACTTTTGTTGTTCAAATCTTTGAACGGATGTTGTTCAATCTAATTGAACAGCTTCTGTTCAATCCGATTGAACTTCCATGTTTTTTGTGTGTTTACTTTTGTTGTTTAAATATTCAAATGGTAGTTGTTAAATCCAATTGAACAATTGTTGCTCAATTGGATTGAACAACTGTGTCCTTTGGCATGTTTATTTACTGTTGTTCAATCGGATTGAACAACTGATTTTTTTCTTCCCTCTTTAAGCATGATTATTATTATTTTTTTAATGACCTCTTATCATTCCACACCCCAGTTATAAAACAAATTTCTGAGTGGAAATTGGCACCTGAAGAGGAGAAAAGTAGTAATATTACAAATATGATGATCCTTTGAAACTTTAATGGAAATCTCTACTCTGGAAGCTGACATGGTACATCTATGCACTGAACAGCTAAGACATCTCCTATTCAAACATGTTATCACACAATGCATAGTCTTATAAAAATATATCTTTCTACACTCTCGAGTAGTATTTCCCTTTGACATAAGGGTTCAGGAATATGGAGTATTAAGTGTATTGGCATTCTTTTCTTTTTTACTTCTCACACCATCCCTAAATCTTAAGGAGTTAATGAATGTCCCTTCATGTATAAAGAATAAATATTATGCTGGCATGAAATTTTTAAAAGAGAATAGGGGGCCTCATCACGAGGCAACCTACCATGATCATAACGGTTTAGCAGGTGACATGCCCATAATGGCCAACACACCAGGGTAATGACCTTCTTAAATTCTTAAAGGAAAGGAGGTCTCATCACGAGCCTGCCAAATCACTCTATTACAGTCCTAGTGAATGGCACTATCACTATCTGACTACCACACCAACAGAGTGGTCTCTTCATAAAACAAAATTCCTCCTTTTAAAAAAGAAGTACTATGTCTATATGCAGATTTTTAAGAGATAATAGGGGGTCTCATCACAATCCAACCTAACATGATCATAAGAGTTTACCAGGTGACATGCCCACAATGGCCAACACACCAGGGTAATTACCTTATCAATTGCTTGAAGGACAGGAGGTCTCATCACAAGCTGACCTGAACACTCTGTTACAACTCTAGTGAATTTCACCTTGACTATCTAGCCACCACACGAGCACGGCGATCTCTACATAAAATTGGCCAAATAACTACTTTTACATAAAGGATTTTGGCTCATTATTTGGGTTAAAATAGCAACCTTGTCGAGGTTATGAATGCCGGCTAGTAGCAGTGGCTCTGCCTGTGGTATGAAAGTATGTTCCAACGATGGAAAATTACTCTTACATATACCTTATCTCCTATTTTCTTCCATTCCCAAGATAAATCCACTACTCCAATTAGTGATAATGCTATTTTACTGCATAAGTACCTATAAATGAACTATGCTTTCATGTTTGAATTCTGGGATGACGCAACCAATAATTATATATAACAGTCATGCTTCCATCACACCATACGATTAAATAAGGACATATTATCATAATAATTGTTGTATTGCTTTCTTCCCTTATTCGGTCACTTCCGCATGAGACACACTTATGATAAATTCCAATTCTGACCTTTACACTGCACACATTCATAATTATTACAATCACTCCTCTTTCCTTGAGCTCCAAGGCCACGGATACTTTTCTCGCATACAGACTGTGATTACCGACCCCTGACATTTTCCCCCATATGCATTCATGATTGATCAAATCTCTCTTATACTTAAGGACGTGGACGCCCTTATTTTGAGAGAGGGGCTGTAAATAACCATACACAAATTCCCTACACAAATTTCATTGGATACACTGATAAGACCAAAGAACCATTGCAATTATGATATGAGTTTACCTACATTTACAATAGAAGGCTGCAATTTATCTTTCTCTTTCATGCAGTGTTTATTCTAACCAATATGGCCAAAAGGAAACACAGACAGAAGGAGAAATTAGCTCAAGAAAATGCAGTAGCCATGGGAGGAAACTCTTTCTAGAATGAGCCTACGACCTTCCCAATCTCAAACACAGCTCGCACCATTCTCCAACAAGCTGGTTGGTTGCCATACTTACACAAATTGCAAGGGTTTGACACAGATATGACAATTAAATTCCTGCAGAACCTACAGGACGGACATACCAGGCTCAGGGGAAGGATTTTACTGATCATATAATATATCATTGTTGAAGTCCCCGAAATACCAGCAGAGGGAGAAATATGGACCGAAAAACACCTTTTTCTATGAGAAGTAATCGTAGCGTACTAGGATCCAGAAGAACCATTGGAGCGAAAAGGAAAAGGGATTAACCCTACCTCTCTACAAAAACCATGGCAGGAATTGGCAGCATTCATCCTAAGAGTCATCACATGCAATGGACGCCAAGACATGGTAAAACCCCGTCAACTCAAATTTTTAGCTGTTCTTAAATAGAATATTTTTGTTGATCTACTTTATTTCTTAAATTCTATATTACACGACACTTTTGTTCGAATGAGAAAGGTTAAAAACCCCCATGAAGTCATCAACCACCATGGTTTAATCAAGTTAATGATCATTCATGAGTTAGGCAAACAACAGATATCTTGGGACATCTTTGTTAACCCTCCCGTGCAAGCACCTGAGGAAAATCATGTTGGGACCGAAATTGAGCTCCCTAGAATGAAGATACCTAGAGGAATAAGAGGGAACATGACCCGTGCTTTGAATTCATAATGAAGCAAGCCAAGATGGTCCAAAAGATTACAATTACAATAAGAAACCTCGAAATTGCTAGAGGAAGCAGGACCATCCCACTAACCACCTTCAAGCCCTCAAAAAATACGCTTACAAGACTATGAGGAAGAGGTGGCTCGATTTCTAGAGAAAATGGGGGAATCCCAAGAAACTAGAAGCCCATCTGAACAAGCTGAAGAGAAAGAGGAACCATTAAACCAATCTTCCATTGCCAGCAGCTCTGGCTGCACCGAGATATTACCCCACCAAGATGAATCACAGGATTTTAGGGCCTTGTCTCCTCTTGAGAGTGATGGGGTGAATAGGGAAGAGTGAGTAGAAGGGGTAGCTGAATCTAAAAACCAGTCAGAAGACACCATCCCATTATAATATAATGCAAGCATGGAAAGGGTCCCTCTAATGCCTGAAGGGAATAATATTTCACCCAGCCGGGACATTAATGCAGAATTAAATTATGGAGTACAGGTAGACAATACCATCATTGAAAACCATGAAATGGGAACCACCATTCCTAGAAATGAGGTTTTTTCTCCTCCATCCCCTGCCAAAACCAGGCCAGAAGAGAATTTAGCTGAAAATAAGTTAAAGAAAATGAGAAGTACCTACAAAAGGTTAAGGAAAATGGTAAAACATTTGAGGAAGAAGTTGAAGGAAGCAAGCAAGGCTCAGAAGCCTAAGAAATAATTGACCACCATAGAAACCCAAACAGAGGTTGTCACCAATTTCATAGACACTGCTGAGGTTGAGACATAGACTGACTTAACAAAAATTACTGAGATTGAGGTACACACAGACCTAGTGGACACTACTGAAGCCTCTATGTAGACTAGGCTGGACTTCATAGAAGAAAATGAAACCCAAACGGAGGAAGCCCCTGCCTACACTCCTCTAGTAGAAAAGGCTGCCAATCAAAATTTTCATAATGAATTAATTTGAACACAACATGACTTAGCACAATGCAAAAAGGAATTAGTTCCCACACAAGAGTATCATGCACCGCTAAAGAAATTCATAGACCTTTTTGCAACAGAGGGTGACATTTTCTTGAATCAAATAAGCACAGGCAAAGGTAAAGAAAGCATAGGATTAGGTGGAACAAGCCAAGAAACAAACCACTATGATTTTCTCTCTGTACTCTGATGTACTAACATGAAGAGAACCAGCCACCAACTATGCCCTAATTCTAGTAGAATGATATCTATTACTGAAGATCAAGGCCGTTAGGGCAGGGAAGCCCACAACTTTTAAAACCATAGAGGAATTCTTCCATTGCTGCAATGATCAAAATGAGCAGGTTCAACACCTTTTATGTGAAATATACATCCACAATTTCTTCCTAGAAGAGGACAGGGACAATAATCCCAACCCCTTTATAGGTGATATCCAGTTCCAGGCTTTCCTCTATTTTTCTAAGAACTAGATTCGGTGGGCTAAAGCCTACAACATTTTCAAAAAGAGGGAACATGGCCTAGATCTATGGGTTAGAGGAGAGCCTACTAGACCCCTGTAGCTATTCACCCAACATAAGAACTTCATGCAAAGAAAGGGAGTAAGGACTAAACTGGGGCCTATCCATAAGGATAATATATATCATGGATGGGAGTATTTCGAAGACACTCAGTAAGCAACTATGGCAGCAACAAAACAAAGGTGGATGGCTTCCATGAATAATGTGAAAAGCAGGGAGCCATTTGGCTACAGAAACTTCAATCGACCGCCTCCATATTCCTTTTATACAACAATATGGTCTTCAACATGGGCCCTACATGGATAGGATGCAGGTATAGATGCCCTCTCATATGGTACCCCCCTGAGGGTTATGATCATGAATACGAACTGCTAGAAGGGCACACAAATGCTGCCTTTGCGAAAAATAGACAGAAACATGGCTTCAAAGCATACAAAGAAGAGGTCTACCCTGCCTATTCTCTGACCCAGTTACACCTCAATCATTTGTTTCATGAGGACCTCCAAATAGGTAAGTGGGGGAGTATGTTGGGCTAGAAATAAGGTACATTTTCACTGTACCTTTACCTTGAATTATTATATAAATTTAGGAATTTTTCCTCCTCTTAACAGTAAATGAAAGGAAGATTAATGTAAAATCAGTACAAATGAAATAGTGGTAAAAGGGACGTTTAACAACAAGAATTTTAATTATTGTATCTTTATTCACAAGGAAACAAAGCAACTGAAATGACAACAACGATAAGATAGATGATAGGCAGAGAATAATGGAATCATAATGACTCCCATGGGCAGGCAGAAGATGGAAAGGCATATCCACATCCAAAGAACTCAAACGACAGCCGCGAGCATTGGGCTGTCGTTTGAAAAATACCATTACCTTTGATTGAAATCGCCTTTAAAAAGGCCGAAGACGAACGAGATAGAGAGAGCTAAATAGGGATTTTCTTGTGTAATAGACATATTGGGACATAATTGTCCAGTTGTACTCATGTGTTAACCTTCAACTTAATAAATAATTTTTGTGTTTTGAATAGTCATTCTCTGAGTTTTCCTTAGCAGTAGACTTCTAGTGCTTTGGGCCCAGCCCTGGGAGTTTTTGCGCTAATATCTGTGATATATGTTCAATTACAAAATTTACATTTTAGTCATCGAATGCATTTCGTGACATATCATTCAATTGGTTGAGTTACGAACATAGAACACAACAGCTTTCTCTTCCATTAGAGTAGCTTTTTGTTCATGCTTTCTGGCTTATATTCCATGTTTTCGTCGTTGTTATATGCTTCCATCATTTCCCAATACTTTTATATTCGTTTCATTAATCTTTAGCACAAATTCTGTTCAAATTTGTATATAGCTAAGAATTGGATCTTTCCATCATTACTATAAGGAATCTAGTTGTTAATTGATTCAGAAAGATGTCAGTTATTTACTTTACAAAGAGAATTAAATTGCAGAATTAGATAAGAAATTGATATTCAATTTATTGAAGTTGTTGTTCAATTCAGTAGGAATTATATTCAGTTATTCAGTGTGTTGTTCAATCATAAGCTTATATTTTCTGCACTTACTTACATAGAATAGTTAACGACATTTTATAATTCCATTTCCCTTTGAATTGATTGAACTTCAAGAATTATATAATCCTCTTCATGGTAATGTAGAGTATCTATTCTTGATATCACTTGCATATAATCTACTCAGACTCTTGAAATAAAAAGACTTACCCTGGGTTGACAATTGAATGAGAAGCATCAAATTTTCCTGTAACAGTCACCTTTGTGAACCAACAGTAGAGTTGGAATAATGACTAAGCTCTTTTGTGGCCCCTTACAGAAAGAAAAAAACAAGTGGGAGAATGTCGGGTATGTGTTATATTATTTCCACGATTATTTGCACGCGCGGGGGGGAGAAAGATACCCCTATACGTTGCGTGTGGCGCAACAGGGGGGTGATAGGGGGGGCTAAAGAGGCCCTTGTTCGAGGTTCGGGGCAGCACCTCTGGAAAAAAATTTTGGACCCTATTTTTTGGTGGGTGGACCCACTCATGGTTTTGTGCATGGATTTGCACATGGTTTTGGGGCATGATGGTTTTCAACCCATGGTATTTTGTAGATCCATTAAAGGGAAATATGGTTATGTTCTAATCCAAGGTTAATGGATTGGTGTTTATGAATACTTTGACATGTATATATATGTGTTGTAACACTAAAAGGAATATAATGAAAATCAAGTTGGTAGTCCCGATTTGGCATCTAGGGGAAAATATCTATGTATATCTGTTCTATATTTTATTCTCCCGCTGTTGTTTATTTTCTATTTTTAAGATTCATTTTCAAGTAATCTCTATATAGGGTTAAAACCTACACATATCTTCTTGAGTTCTTAGATTGAATTCTTTAGATGATAACTTCAAAATCGAGGTCTAGGTATTAGTTGGTCCTCTAAACCGGTTTTAAAAGTCATATAATTTTTCAAGGGACACCACACCTTTAGGCATAGTGTTTCCTTTCACTGCATTAGATGCCTCCGAAAAATCCTTATTACACTCATCCTATTCTATGGTAGCATATGTGAATATGTCTACATTATCCATAAAATGGAGTATCTTTTGGTCGCCATTGAAAACACGAAAGCTAGTGACGTTTTCAGGCATATATGGTTTATACATAGTTTCAATAGAAAAAAAAATTCACAATGTCTACATCTAGTAGAGGATAAATTGTTTAATGCATCTGCTGCATCATTTCTAAGCCTAAGAACATAAATAATATTAAACTATTAAAATTAATTGATTAAATTCCATACCTCATGATGGTAGATTTTAAGATTCGGTGAAACACATCGGATAGTATCTTGTACCTAACGAGATCACTTTTGAGTCACCAATTACCTTGAGAATCTCTACCTTCAGATTGATGGATTTCTTTAGTCCAAGTATGAGTGCTTCATATTCAATAGTATTATTTGTACACTTGAACTCCGAACAACATGAAATGATATGATTCTTGTTATATAGGTCTATAGTTACACAACTAGCTCCAGATCGATCCTGCATCTTTGAGCCATCAAAGTATAAAGTCTAAATATTTTTAGAAAATAAACCACTTCTTATGCTATTATTATTACTACCTTGTAGATCTATATTACGAGATTCATTTGTACCATATAGAGAGAAAGGAAGGAGCTCAAACTTTTTATCTAGTGGAGTGGGTGATGGTTGTGCTTGACAACACCCATGGCTGGTTTCCAAGAAAAAATTTCCTAAGATTAAATTAGCAGAGGAAATAGGATCATTATGGCCCTTGAGTCGTGTCATAGTGTATTTCATGTATGGCTCACTTTCCACTTGAATCTGGTTATTACTGCCTTTGTATGGAATCCATAAATGTGATTAGTCTATAGAAAAATATCCTTGCAATTTACTACACCTATCTCAACTTAGGAGTATAACATAGGATTCAGGGATGTCCACAATCATAATATTTATTCATTGATGAAATCATTGATAGGACAATCATCGAAAAATAACATTTTTAAGTTCACCAATAGCTTGGACTAGAGATTTTTCTAGTTGAATAATGTATGCATCATTTTTATCCCATTTATCATTGATTTTCTTAGTAACAGATAATGGCATTACATTCAAAGATTCATTGTAAACAAATAAAAAATAATGGACATTGTAATTAAAAATTTCAAACGTTAACAAAAATCGAGGGAAGATAGTGTTAGTATCTAGTGATACAAAATTAACGAAGGATTCAGGGGAACCAGAGGACTTACCAGACACCTTCTAAGAGAAAGAAGCTTTGTCACCTGTGAAGGTTGTGAAAAGGCTTAGAAAATAAATTCACGTTTGCCTATTATCTTCACAAGATGAAATGTGGAAATATTAGTGTGATCTCTCTTTAAATATTCAACCATATTATAATCAATTGCTTCACATTTAACAAACAGTGCTAAATTTTATGGAGTAGCTTTTCTTGACACTTCCAGAATGATGAATTAATTTTTCTATTGGAGGAAGTTTTCTTAGTAGTATTTGAATTTCCATACTTACTTTGTGAATTTTGAGCAAGATTGACCGGTGGTGAGATTCTCCTTAAAAAGTATTCCTTTAATTTTTGTCTCGTCACCTCCTATTCAGAAATGGGCACTTGGATCCTTGAGTTATATGAATCATTCTGCTTTTGGGGATGGGGGGGGGAGGGCTCAATTTTAGGTTGTGCTTCAACACTCTTCTTGTCAACAGTGAGGATACAATCAAAATTATTCACTACGTTTCCAATGCATGTACTTTATTCAGTCGTTGCAGGTTCTTCTATTTATTTTATTTGTTCAAACTACTCATATGCTAACAAGGAATCCATAATGTGTGCAGCCAGAACATTCATGTTGTGGTTTGATTGTGGGCATATCTTCTATGAATGATATTCCTGTTGGGAAGAGATATAGTTGTCCATACCCATGTTTTCAATATTCAACACAACATTCGAACTCTGGGAAGACTAAGTTGACTTATTATTGCTATTTTCATTATTCCTTCAGAATGGAAAAGACTTGGGAGGCTTGCCACTGGTATAAATATCACTTGACCTTCTCTTCAATTCTAAGACTTAATTGGTAAGCTATTTTAACATCCTGGTCAAGCGTACAAAATCCGATGAATCCTTTTCCTTGGATTTACTTGAATAATGTTGAGACTTCCTTCAAATCTCCTTGGAGTCTTTATATTCATCATCATTCGTAATAACTCTAATAACACACAAGTAATTTTCCATGTCAATGGCTTTTGCAAATTTTAGAGCCAGTGTATCCTTTACATCCCTTTTGATGAAAGAGGAAATGCTTGTGGGAATGGAAATTGTATAATAGTCAGATTAATTGAATCATGAGGTTGAGTTCCTAGGAAAAATGTGTTTAGTATACGATTGAACTTTTGATTAAAATATTTTACTTTCTCCTTTTCTCCCTTATTGATATTACCAATCTCTTTCAATAATATGGTGGGATTCTTATCATCAGCAAAATTCTCTCAAAATAATTTCTTAAACTCCCTCCAACCATGGATTTAATTAACAAGAAGACTATGGTACCATGTTGTTGCTCTACCTTCTAATGTAAAAGGGAAAATCTTGCAAGCAACATCATCGTACCGTACCTCTAACATATGTAGATGCATGTAGAAATCATCGATTCGATATTTTTCCTTTTTCTTCTTGTTTGGATAAAATTATGATAACATCTTTTCCAGATGACTGGGCATCTTGTGAATTCTATACGAAAGAGCAAGATGCCCTTGGGCCATCCAATCTAGGTCATGGTCAGTCATGCCTTTGTCTCTTGGTTCCTCCTCTTTTCATAATCTAAGGAGCCTTCTCCTTCACTGTATAAATCGTCATTGAAATTAAAATCAATTCCCCGATGTTCCTCATTAGAAATAAAAATTTATTCCTCATGCCCTTTGTTAATGGGTGAAAGTGGATCTTGTTGAACTGTATCTTCTGACGATTCTGCTAACTCTTGAGGAGTGCAAAAAACCAAATCTTCCACTTATGCAACTATTACACTTATGAGAAATAGGGATTAAACTGATATCTTTTCAAACCACCAGGTTATAGGTCAAATCACTAGGAGTTGTTCGTAGGTGACCTTGTAATCCAACTCCGAACCAGTCTGAGAAGACCCTCCTAATTCAAGAATAGGAATTGGATTGATACTAGGAATATTTATAACTTGCCCAAAATATGAATGGTTATCGTGTGTTGAGTTATCAACCATAAAAAAATGGCAAACCTCCTTCCATTGCCAGAATGTTAGCAGTGTTGGATACCACAAACATACAAGGATCTCCCCGATATGAGGTATAAACTAGACCTCACACCACTTGGGGTAGGATTCCCATCTAGAATACGTCTTCATTGTCATTTACTTAAATATATGCCTTGGCTTTATTTTTTAGCACAAGAGAGAAGCACATAGGTGATTTTGAACAATCAAGAGAGTGTGCCTTGTGAATGTTCAATTGCAGATGTATCAAGGATCTTTCACTGCAGAGGGGAAATAAAGTGAGCCTATAATAAAAAACTAATAGTAATAACCTAATAGAGACACACATGAATTAGAAAGGGTCATCTAACATCAAGTGAAATATTTCACATAGATGTGACGATCGTCATAATCATTATAACACATTTTAAATATTTTAAGCACCAAAGTCACCGAAATAGTTCAATTACTTCAATACATGTGAAAGAGAACATGAATCATAAACATTCAAAGAATAGTCTTAAAAAAATCCACAATCCATATGTGAAAATGTGTTGGCCAAAAGTCTACAAGATTAATAAAATTTTCTAATATTAATAAGTATAGTTAGCATCACTAGATCCAATAGTGGAGCGTTAGAGCCACTACTTTCTCCCCAAAAGTACTAACTCTATCTCTCTAAGGCACTGTGGGAGAAGAAAGGGTTAAAATTACTTTGTATGAGTAATTTGGATCCTTTTATATCTTGAGGCATGACCTTTAACATCCTCAATATTGTTGAATTTCCAACTACTAATGACCTTTGGACCTCTACAACCTTTGGAATTCCAAATGAATTTTGGAATCACATATGACTTTTGCTATTACTTGACTCTTGGACTTCCAGTTATTTTTATTTATAATGATTACATCATAACTTCCACATCATCACGGGATGAAGATGTGACAAGTCGCTATCCTTGATGACTAGGACTAATAATGACTGATGACATGGAATTTATTCAATGGTGACATGGTTTAAACTTGTGTCTTCATTTTTTACGTAGTCTCTAATTGTTGATGTCTTAACCCCCCAAAGGGTATTTGATTTTATTGAGTTTGTCGAGTTCTTTAACAATCAAGAATTCAGTGGATCCCCGTTGGGATTCAAAACATCGACAATTGTTTTATGATACCATGGATAATCTAGTTTCTGCAAATGTATTCCTTATTCTTCAAATCTTCCTTTTTCTACCGTCTTTGCCCAATATTATTCATTCATGCTTGCCATGTTTTTCCTGGTATATTTGTAACTTCAACCACTCATAAAAAACAATCATCGACCTAAAAACATCATATACTAACATATTTCATGTATATTTTATGTTCATCCCATAACATTGTGCTTGGGATGATCAATGAGAGCTTATGGGCACACTTTGAAAGGATGAAGGGATGAAGGGAAGAAGATTCAAGGCTTTGGTATGTGCTCATGAGCTCAAGAAAAAGAGGTAATCAAGATAGGGTGCATGACGCAAGTCTGAAGGACGAAATAGAAGCATTTGGGCTTCCCAAGTGCATTGTGTACTTAAGGGAGATAAGAAGGGTGCATGGCATAGATCTAAAGGATTAAGGGAGAGTCTTCTAGGCTTCGGGGCGTGCCCTTGCACTCAAGGAAGACAAGGAGGGAACATGGTGCATTGTCGAAGGATTAAGGATGAAGCTTTAGGGCTTTAGAGTGTGCACATGTGCTCAAAAGGCCAAGGAGGGTGCAGGGAATATTGTTGAAGGCTGAAGGAATTGAGATTTGGGTCTTCAAGGTGAACTCGTGTGCTCAATGAGGGCACATTTATTTAGGTCAAAGGAGTGTGCTCAATAGAACACTTTATCTATCAAGGGAACAGTTCAGAACAAGGAAGGGAAAAGGTCTTAAGGAGTGCGCTATGCACACTTGGAGGACGTAGGGTGAACATCCAAATAATGAATGATTCTTGATCAAGGATTAAGAGTACAGTCATGCATTCCTTGCCTTAATGGGTTCACTTTACAACCCAAATTTTTCTAAGTCTGGAAGATAGAGAAAGGGGTGGACATGATGATTTTAGACATGAAACCATGTGTGACACATACCAAATCATTGAGAAAAAATAGACAATATTGAAAAAGGATAAGTATGCATTAAAAATCTACTTTTCTTACATTTCGCAAGTATAATAGATGAAGTTTGTGCGACTCTGACCCAAAAGTGTCATTTTGAAACAAACAAAGGGGTTTCAACCATGATATGCACTAAATATGTTCTAATCAATGTGAATACAATTTACAACACTCAAGAGCACTTGAAACATATAGAATGACGTGAAATGACACTTGAAAACCTTGGAGACACTAAATATGATGGTGAAGTAGGCTCTGAAATTCGAAAGTAGTGAAATGTTTGGAGGGTGTTGCTGTAGTATTCCCAAATGGGGAATGCAACAATACAATGAAGAAAGATAGGAAAATAACGGAGATCATATTTTATATAGCAAGAGGTCAATATGGAGACCTTTCATTTGTTCTTATAGCAGCAAAAAATGTGTAAGAAATGGGCCATCAGATGCATAACAAAAAAAGAAAGCCTCCAATGAAATAAATCCCTCAAAATGAGGTGCTGCAACCTCTGTAGTATTCCCAAATGGGGAATGCAGCAATACATTGCAGAAAGATAGGAAAATAACACAGATCATATTTTATGTAGCAAGAGGCCAATATTTAGACCTTTCATTTTTTATTACAACAACAAAACATGTGTGGAAATGGCCCATAAAATGCATAACAAGAAAAGAAAACCTCCAATGAAAGAAATCCCTCAAAATGATGTGCTGCAACCATATATAAAGACTGGAAAAGACTTACAATGTTATTTTATTAGCTCTGAAACAAAATTATATTACACATCATATCTAGAGAAAATAAGTGCATAAAAAATTAGATCTATATCAGATCGATGCACTATACAAGCTCCTCTAAAGAACCCCCTTGGGGTTTTCATAAAAACACCAAGTACAAGATGTAGATCTGAGATCTAAGACTAGAGATCTATTGAAATATTCAGATTTGGGAAGTGTGGCTGATCTGATATAGGCATTATAATAGCCTCCTCCAATAGAGCTCCAAAGTGAAGGGCAGATCCCCAACACTTAGGAAATAAGCTCTCCAATGGTGTGTTGAACCACCCTGCAACTACACCTATAGGAATAATGTAGATCTAGATCTATAATGCACTATAGGGATCAAAACATGGTTGGATTGATGCTAAGATCTGAAAATGAGGCTCAATGCCTTCAATACTTTCCTCCCAATGAAGTAGAAACCTCCTCCACTGAAAAGGAGCATTGAAATGGCCTAGATCTGAAAGATCTAGTCTCCACTTACTGCAGCTTGCAAAAACAACCAAACCCTCAATAGGATCTGTAATGTAGTTGAAAGAAGAAGCTCATGCCTAAGCCAGATAGTGGAAAATGCAATAAAAACTCTCCCAAGACCTACTCAATGGGAAGAGGTGGGACTCTCGATCAAGAAAACCCAATGCTAAACAACATCAAATCTCAGCTAAACAAAAAGAGAAAGATATATGTCTACATAGACCATATATTTAGAAAATATGATAAGCATCAACCCTATAATGCTGCCATCCCCTTCCTTTTATAATACAAGAGCTTGAAAAACCCTAAACCACTTCGAATTAGATTTCTTCTTTCACACAAGGCACCTCCATCTAAAACTGCATTGTCCCTCATTAATGGCAACTCCTCCATGACATCGTTGTAGATTTGGTCAAGGTTGACCCAGTCAAAATGTACAGCCCCTTTCAAAGCTAAGGGTGATTGATTTAACAACCAAGATTTATCCTTTTTACATTTCACATTGATTTATTCGTATTATGGACCTCATTTTCTCTTTTATTCTTTAAACAAAGTAATAAAAAAAAAATTAATATTCCAATTAGCTCATGAATAATTGGGAATATTACAGTCCCCCCTTCCCAAATGTTGCTTGTCCTCAAGCAACTGACAAAGTGAGTGTTGAAACTCTTCTTCTCCTCCATTTTTGACACCAACATGTGATAAGCATCCTCCATAATCTAAGTGTTCACCAAACCACCCCTCCATGAATTTCTCCTCCAAAGTTCTCATGAGATGTAAATAATCCATCCCATAAGGAGACAATAGCTCAAATGAATAAAACATGGTTTGCCCAATGTTCTCCCTGAATCATGTAGCATAAGGTACATGGAGAATATCCATCCCATAGGGCACATACATACCTCCCATCCTCCCTCCATAAATTCCCATAAAAAGTACAAGCACATCATCAATGTATGGGATCAAAACTACATACATACAGACAGAAATTTGTGCATATGGAGGTGGGTCATAGTCCCACATGTGGAACTAGTGTAGTGCATCTCCTGAATACATTAGATCATGATGTGGTAAGTGGTTTTCGCACCACTTACTTTCTGTCCAAGTCATCTCACTATGGCTGAAAGTGTGAGATATATTTAGTGCCTTAGGAATGCACCCATCATGAAACAAAATCTCCCTTTGTCCTCCAAGAGAATGGCCATGTTCAGAAATGTTTATGGCCCAAAGTTGGCCATGAAGTTTATATGGAATAATGCAACTCCCTGGAGAAATGGCCTGCATATACATGGTAAAGGAATGCAAATAATCATCAAATGAAACATCATGTACATAAGCATGTTCCTTACCAAAATTTTTGCTCATATAAATGGAGTGGTCCATAGATAGATCCCCTCTCATTCCAAAAGAGGAAAGAGGTGGCTATGATAGCTCCTTCATTGAGTTATGTGTCTCTCACATATCCACATGGTCCATGCATCTTTTCAAATGCTGATATAGTTCCCCTTCAAAGCCTTCCCAAGTGTAGCTCTCCATGACAGTGTTGTAGGCTCTCATGGAAAAAGTATGGCCGAAAGGAAAATATTCATGTGCTCTTTCTAAAAATTTCTCCTTGAGCTTGGAGGCTCTAGATAAGAATATCCTTCCATGATAATAGATGACTTCATCTTGGACTGAATAGCCCTCTTCATGTAGATGGTCATCAAGTATCATGCATGTGAAAAGATCCTTGGAATAATCCACCAATAGTTGGGATTTCCAATATGGATCTATCCTCCATAGTGAAAGTGTTGATGATCTATCACAAAGAACATATGTCATATGGTTTTCCCCCTCTTTGACATCTCCCATTCCAAAGGTACATGTTCGAAGGTCATCCCTTCCATGCTTCTCCTCCCACAACGCAGAAATATAAAATGAGAGTGGGTAATGATGATGTTGGGAGAATGTCTCCCTCCTCCTTGAGTCTACCCAAGACTCCCAGCATTGTATCATTATCTTCCAATGCTCCCATCCCTCCTGGATCTATTCTTGGAGCATCATTTTGTGATATATTTCTCACCAAATGTGAATCAGGTGGCCTCCCAGGCGGTTTTCCACTAGATAATAGTGTCCCATGCAACAATCTCATGAGCATAATAGATGGGACTATAAGGTCCTTGCTTCCACTGTGAAAATCCATCTCTATTTTCTCTGTGGAAGTTTTATGTGAGGGATATGTATGCATGCCTTTGATCATTTGAGTCTTACCACTCTTATTATCCACCCATTCCATTTGCAAATCCTCCTAATCAATGGTGACTTTCTCCGATGTAATCAACCATTGAACACCCAATATAACATTGGTGTCAAGTATGTCAACCAAAAAGAGGTGATCAATCAATGTATATGTTCCCATGGTACTGATAGTGATGGGACATAATTCATGAATTGCATTGTTCTATATCCTGGGACCAAAATAGAGAATCCCTCAAAATCATCAGTGGATATTGCCCTCCTTTGCACTAGTTGGGCATCAATAAAATTGTGGGTGGCCCCACTATCAACCAAAACAAAAACCCTCTGATTCAAGATGGAACCTTGAACTCTTAAGTTCAAGTACTTAGGTACTCCTATCAAAGGTGAAAGAGCCCCTCAAATAGGAGAAAATGCTCCACTCCCATCTCCTGATAGTGTTGGCTCTCCTCCTACAGTGTCAGCATTGTGACCTCCCTTGGTTCATCTTCTTCTTCCTCCTCATCATCTGAGAAGACCTCTATGTAATGTGATTTTCCTACTGCACATTTATGTTCTGGTGCCCATGATCTTGGAAAGTGAAGCAAAGCTTCCTTCTTCTTAGATCTCTCCAGACATCATCATCAACATATTTCCTGTATGAGCTCTTCTTTGAAGGAGAAGCCTTTTCTTCCTTTCCCTTTGATAGAAAATAGGGCTTATGGTGGAATTTTTCCTTTTCTTTTGGCAAGGAATCTTGAAGGTTTCTACCCCTTTCAATAGCATCATGTAGGGTAGTGGGTTTGGTAGACTTAACCAACCCATGAAGAGGTTCATCTAACCCATTAATGAACATGTACACCCTTCTTGTTGCAGACAAATCAAGAACCATAACAGAAAGTCTTAAAAATTTAGAGATGTAATTTTCTGCATTACGTGATTGTTTCAAATTTTCAAGGTTCATGAATGGTGCTTCTGGATCTCTTCTATCAAATCTTTCCACCAGCCTTCTAGTGAAATTTTAATAAGCAGTCGCATTGGCATGACCCAATGTAAACAAGCCATGGAACCACTAGTCATGTGCTTCACCTTCAAGGTGCAGCGCTGCAATCTTAATCACTTCCATTTCTGGAACCTTGTTCAAATGAAAGCATATGTCAAGTTTTTCTACCCAAGATTTGGAAGAGCACTTGGATGATCCATCAAAAGTAGGTAGAAAGAATATACCCAAAGCGTGTTGCATGCACCTTCTTCTTCTATTGTGATTACTGGGTCTCCTCTCTTCTTTGAGTTGAAAAAATCCCTGGAATTTTAGATGCTCCCTGAATATTCTATATTAAGATTCATATTCTTCAAGATAGTCACCAAGAGTCTCCTCCTTTGGTGTTTCTCCTTCCTCTTCTTCTTTGTCTAAGAATGTAGGCATGGTACCATGTTGTAGATCTGATTGTGTGGCCGAATGCTCACACACATAATATGAAAAACTGAAGCTTTATTTATGTGTAAATATTATTGAGGGACCTTCATGTATTTCCCTCCTCATTCCCTTGATTTCTATTTTAATCTCATGCATAGCTTGGAGAAGAAGTTTTGAAAACTTCTTTCCCTCCATTTATCCAAATAATGGAGACTTGCCTTTGTCTCTTCTATGAGTCTTCCCCTTTATGTGAGAAGCTTCTTCTTATTCTGATAACATAGATGGAATGCCTTCATAGGCTAAGCCAAGATTATGCTCTCATTCCACTGTAGTATTCCAAAATGGGGAATGTAGCAATACAATGCAGAAAGATAGGAAAATAACGCAGATCATATTTTATATAGAAAAAGGCCAATATGGAGACATTTAATTTGTTATTACAACAGTAAAACATGTGTAATAAATGGCCCATAAGATGCATAACAAGAAAAGAAAACCTCCAATGAAAGAAATCCCTCAAGATGAGATGCTACAACCTCTATAGTATTCCCAAATGAGGAATGTAGCAATATAATGCAGAAAGATAGGAAAATAATGCATATAATCTTTTATATAGAAAGAGGCCAATATGGAGACCTTTCATTTGTTATTATATTAGGAAAACATGTGTAAGAAATGGAGCATAAGATGCATAACAATAAAAGAAAGCCTCCAATGAAAGAAATCCCTCAAAATAAGGTGTTGCAACCATATATAAAGACTGGAAAAGCCTTAAAACGTTATTTTATTAGCTTTTCTATAACTATAGATTACACATCATATCTAGAGAAAATAAGTGCATAAAAAATAGATCTATATCAAATCCATGCGCGATACAAGCTCCTCTAAAGAACCCCCTTGGGGTTTTCAGCAAAACACCAAGTACAAGATGTAGATCTGAGATCTAAGACTGAAAATCTACTGAAATATTCAGATCTGGAAAGTGTGGCTGAACTGATATAGGAAATATAATAGACTCCTCCAATAGATATCCAAAGTGAAGGGAAGATCCCCAACACTTAGAAAATCAGCTCTCTAATGGTGTGCTGAACCACCTTGCAACTACACCCAGAGGAATAACGCAGATTTGGATCTATCCTATGCTGTAGGGATCAAAACATGGTTGGTTTGATGCCAAGATCTAAAAATGAGGCTCAATGCCTTCAATACTGTCCTCTGAATAAAGTAGAAACCTCCTCCACTGAAAAGGAGCACTAAAATGGTCTAGATCTGAAAGATGTAATCTCCACTTGCTGCATATTATAGTTGAAAGAGAAGCTTGGACCTAAGTCAGATAGTGGATAATGCAATACAAACTCTCCCAAGAGCTACTCAATGGGAAGAGGTGGGATTCCCTATCAGGAACACCCATTGCTAAACATCATTCAATCTCAGCTAAACAGAAAGAGAAATATATATGTCTAAACAAACCATATATTCAGAAAATATGATAAACATCAACCCTCTAATGCTGCCATCCCCTTCCTTTTATAAGACAAGAGCTTGTAAAACCATAAACCACTTCCAATGAGATTTCTTCTTTCACACAAGGCACCTCCATCTAAAACTGCGTTGTCCCTCATTGATGGCCACTCCTCGATGACAACATTGTAGATTTGGTCAAGGTTGACCCAGTCAAAATGTCTAGGGCATTCACATCTAAGGGTTCTTGATTTAACAACCAAGATTTATCCTTTTTACATTTGGCATTGATTTATTCATATTTAAGGAGTATTATGGACCTTCTTTGCTCTTTTATTCTTTAAACAAAGTAATAAAACAAAAATGAATATTCCAATTAGCTCATGATTAATTGGGAATATTACAGTTGTCGCAATGAAAACATATTCACTTTCTCCATAACTATCATAAACATGTTGTTGAGAACCTTTAGGAGCATGTAACATAATATCTGCATGGTTAGATATAGGATCTAATATTTCAAATGTAACGTCTTCTTTATTATTATTATCGTTATTATTATATTATTCCAAAGATAAATTAGAACCGATCTGAGTTATAGAATCTTGAGATTGCTTAAGACATAAATGTGTTGTATGAATTTTTTTTTATGAGAGAGAAGTGTCTTGTTCATTAGCTTCAAGATTTGACAATAAGATATCTTTTTCATTAGCATATACGATAGAAGCTTATTTTTGAAGGTTTTCAAATTTAGTTTCATTAGTGTTACTTTCTATTTTAGATTCATAATCTATTTTAGTTCCTTCATTGTTATCATCATATTCATTTCCAATGTTATTATGATTAAAATTTTCACAACAATAGAAGTCATGTAACCCTGCAAGATACGTATATTTATGATAGTCATGAAATATTGTATGAAAATATTTCAGAGGGGAAATTGTACTAGGAGGTATTTTTTTTGTACCATTTTTTAGTATCCGCTTCCAAGGAAATCATCAAGAGTTTCATTAGAATGTCTTCATGGTGTACTCCCATCTTTGGAATGAAGTTGTGCAACTCTATGAGGTGTGGTACTCGATCATCATCCTCGTCATCATGAAAACAGGGAAGGTAAGCATCTCATATGTCTATGTCTCGTAACTCATGTGGAGAACCCGCCATTGAAATGAAAATGATTAAGTCAAATAACTAACTAGTCGCCATGTGAACAAATAAACAAGAAATATTTACTTTAAACCCTTTAAGGCACATACAATTGTGACCTTGTTCATCAAAGGATCACAGATTTAACCAATTAATCAACTAACAAAGGAAACAAAACCCTGACAATTCGTTCATCGACAATGGAAAAAAAAGAATGCTGGTTTTCGGATTGTCCTGGTAACTACTAACAACCACCCATGAAGATATTCACTGAGGATTCTTAGAATCCTCCTGCTTTAGGCAACAAGAGCTAGCCTCTCTTTCACCACAGAGGATATTCCCTCGTGATGTAAATTAAATAGATTTTCTAATTCAAAAAATAAATATGGCCAGTTTGATGATATGAAAGTCTGTCATTTAAAGGAAGAGTGGTTAGCATATAGGTGAAAATGAGACTTATAATAACAAAGGAATTGCATGTAAAAATAAAGTTTCAAATATTCAATTTGTGTAATAAACAATAGCACAAAATATGGCTTAAAACATAAATAAATATTAAAACATAAGAAATAAAAACTAGCATAAAATACTTCAACATTCCTAGTATAGTATTATTTGCAATAATGTCAATGAAACAAAAATCAATGTCATGTATTGTGTTGTTTCTCAACAATGCATAAACAAATAACATAAATCATGGAACCTACAATAGTATTATATATTAACAGAGAATGAATTCATTAATCGTAATAACAAACCAACAATGCTCAAGTCAATTATTAGTTTGTTAATCTTCTCACAATAAACTGGTGCAGGTTACTAAGAAAGCACAAAATGAAATAGGAAGTGTGCACTGATATAATATTCAAGAGAGTTATTGTTATTAGACAATAAGTGCCACGCACCAACGCATCCAATTAACGACCAAAACAATCAAATACTTAGATTCATAATTCCAGATAGTATGCATATCAATGTGAGTGAGTACATGGATCGAATAAAGCTTGAGCAGTGTGTAATTGACCAAATATAAGAACGATGCAATGATTTAAATCAGAAACACATTACGAAAATCAGAGAAAACATAGACGCATAATAAAAATTTACTCAAAAATGCATATAATAGAACCTCCAAAAACTCCACAAATGAATTTGTACAATAGGTGTATTCATACCCTCAAATATATGCCTCGACACTTCTACGGCTAACCCCTTCGGATGAGAAATTATGGTATTTTATAGAAAAAGTTTGAATAATTGTTTTTCATAACTGTCTGAATAATAAAAATAGTTAAAAAAACCATTTTCCAAGCTCGTTTATGTTTTTAAAAATAATGGGAAGACTTTTGTATGCTCTCATATATTTAAAACTTAATGATTTTTTCTTTAATATTATTTTTTCTTTTACTTATTAATCAAAATTTTAATTGCTCTGTAATGAACTTCCTACATTACAAAAGCAATTTTTATTTTTATTTAATAAATAAAGCGTTGTCAAAATAGTTTCTTCTTATCTCTCTATATTAATGCCATACTGGAATAATGTGAATAACAATCTATTCTCATACTTTTATCAATTAATGTTTTCCACTGCAAAAGAACTCATTTCCAAATTTTTAAGAATGGTATTAAACCTAAAATTGATTATTGGAATTAATTTTATATTCATTTTAAACCATTAATACTAGTTCAATTAAACATTTTTTTCGGGAGTAAAATGCCCATCCATTTATTTACAATAGATTTTTTTTTCCATTTTGAACTCAAATGGAATTAATATTCAGATTAAAAATATAATTTTAAATTTAATTATAACTTCAATATTAGTCATATTTAAATGACATATATATATATATATATATATATATATATATATGAAAATTCCAAAACTTATGTTAAACTTGTTAAGTCAAGAGGCTCATTCTACAACCCAGTATGAAGGTGATGTGTAAGTATGTTCATCTTAAAAAACAAAATGGCTATAACAAAAAGAAAAAAATATGCTATGCATATTTAATTAGTTTTTCATATGACCTAATATAATTTAATGTAAAACAATTAGAAGTAAAAAAATATGTCACTGATATATTTATATATAAAAAATGCTAAAATAATATATTTTAATGTTGTATAGAATAAAATATCCAATGTGAGTTATGAATAAAATATTTTAATAGGAATTAATATTTATATATACTTAAAATATATTAATAATAAATTACATGATAAATATATTTTTTTGAGATTCAACTACCTTAACCAAGTTATTCATCTATGACCATTTCCATGAGAGGTAGTCGTAACTGACTTATTTCTCATAATTTTTTAACATTCCACTTAGTACTCATTGCATCCATAGCGTCAATCATCACTTCCGGGACTTGCACCCGGTAACCAAAAATTCCCGGGATGTCACCCATCCCAGATCGCCTCTAGCTCAATCGCAATTAACTGTGGAGTTTTCCTCACAGTAAAGCCCACTTAGCTTGCTACCTCATTTGAAAAACCTTAGCAAGTATTGTGCCTCATGAACCATTCAAGTAGAGCCCCTCCACTCTTTGTATTTATATATTGAGGGGTTTTCGTAGTGAATTATCTTAGATATCATTATTTGGGATTCAACTGCGTTATGTAAGTCATTCATCTATGACCATTTCCATGAGAGGTAGTCATAACTGACTAATTTATCATTATCGTTTGTTCCCATAGTCTTTTATAAATATAAACAAGAGTTGGATGCAGTAGGAGTCCCTGCCGGACAAGTCAAGAGTTGGACATGACGATTACTGTCGGGAAAATCAAGAGCTAGACATGACACATGTCAAATTTCTGGGTCTGATTCATGCAAGTCAAGAGCTGGACATTAAGGTTTCTATAAAGACACATTTCAAATTTCTAGTTCATTGTCATATAAGTACTCCTCTGTCACTTTTGTTCTGTTTTGAAAGGTAGTTGATCACATATTCTTCTTTGAGCGTCAGGAATGAGCTGAGTTACATCGTAACAAAATTGAGGAATCATTTGAGTTACGTCGTAACAAAATTGTGTCCGCTAGTAACAAAATTGAAAAATGTTAGAATAAAAAAGTAAAATTACACTTACGAAACCATAATAAAAAGCCTTAATTAAAGCTAAACATAAAACTTTGTTAGAGACAAAGGGATAGGTACCAGATCCACTGGTGTGCTGGTGTGCAAATATGATGAGGTACTTGAGTCTACAAGTGTGTATAAGAGAAAAGAAAACAATTTAGAAAATATGATCCTACATAGTAGGAGGTCAATTTAGAAATAACGTAGAGCAGGACCTACCACAATAATCGCATGCTCAATGTCCAATCATTCTTGTTATATTTTAACAAGATTTTATTCTCTAATGCAAGAAAGAAGGATAATGGTGTTCAATGTCCCATCATTCTTGTTATATTTTAACAAGATTTCATTCTCTAATGCAAGAAAGAAGGATAATGGGTAGAAGGATGTTATAGAGATTGAGAATTAGTATATTATGTAAATTTCTTCCCTTGCATATTTATGTTTTTGATTTTTCTTTTGTGTCATATTTATTTCTGTTTTTATATTTTTTGTTAATATATTTGGCATATTAGTATAGTATTTTCAAACTCATTAGTTTTTTTAAAATTATCTTAATCATGATAATCCAGAAATCTCTCTTGAAAAATTTATATTCTTGCTACTCTATTTCTTTTAAATTCTTGGTATTCTATTTCCTTTGCAATCTCTCTCTCATTAAAGGATGCACACAAAAATACTAATTTCAAATTGAAATTACATATTTATGTACCCAACCCCATAATATTAAAAAATACTAATTTCAAATTGACTTTGCATATTTATGTACTTGGCCCCATAAGATTTTATATGATTGTCCAGGTAATCACCCATTCTTTTCAGTGCCATTGAACGATAAATGAGGTAGGCAATTGAACGATAGATGAGGCAATCAATAAGGATGGACATCTTATGCATGTACGGTCATCACTAGCCTTGGGGGTGTCAAGTATGTAACAGTTCTGGATCCACCGTGACCAAGAGGTTGTAAGTAACCATAAGCTGTAGATCCTCATTACCATTTATTGAACCCCCATGCCCAGTTTAAGTTATGTGGATGTGGAAAGACCGTTGTCCATAATTTGATCACCAAGCAGATGCTACAACTTGCAGGCTTAGTCTACAAAATATGAGGTGCAAATATGGATGAAGACATTCCCGTGAATCCATCCCGGAAGATGATCAAGCTATGACCCAGTTTGAAATTTCATTTTGTTCCTTACATATTTCATATTTAGTGGACGCATTCTCCACCTTTTCCTCCTTTGCAATCTCTCTTTGATTAAAATATGCACACATAAATACTAATTTCAAATTGACTTTGCATATTTCTATCTGGAGTGTTATTAGTATTGTTAGCAGTAATATTCACCAAACTGTACCTTGAACACATCTTGAATCAAGAATCAATCCTTTCTTGTATAAATATTGTTCATCTCTATTTTTTATTCTAGCATATAGATACATGGCATGTAGATTCTATTGCATTTATGGTCACAAATTTTATCTCAATACAAATAGGGAATCAACTTGCAATCAACCAAGAAGTAAAAAATAATCTCAATTGGTTGTATTTTATCTTCTATGTTATATTTGTGTCAGCACAAATGTCTAGTTATGAATGATTACCGGAAAGTTGGTGCAGCACTCATTCAAACCACTTGATGGAAAGAAACAAATGCTTATGGAGTAGCTTGGAAGTACAACAGGTTATTTCATCCCACTAGGAGGCTGTGAAATCCCTCTAGTCCAGCTTGGATAAACAGGGACACTTGGTATACTCAAGCTATTCAAATTCTTCTTTGATTTCTCCAACAGTTTCAAATTACTGATCAGCTAGGAACATAATTAAATTAAAAAATTAATAATTTATATGTTAAAGTAAAATGTAATTTTCTGAAATATAATAATTTTAAATTGAAAAAGTCTATAACATTGCCATTTGTCATGCAATTTCATTTCTACAGTGATCACGTTTAGGCATTGGCACTCCAGATGGTTGGATCCCAATCGAACCCTAGGATAGCCATCATTACAAACTTATACAACTTCCACACAAAATTATGCAGCTTCACACCATCCTACCAATTACCTAAAAATTACAGTGAGAATTTGAGCAAGGCTTCCTCCTTCGCCCTTTAGAGTTCAAGTCGACGGTGCACTGAGAAATTGAGCAAGGCTTCCTCCTTTTCCCTTCAAAGGTCATTTCGAGGGCACATTGAGCAATTGACCAATGTTTAGGTAATTTCGAGGGCACAGTGATAAATTGACCAATGTTTAGGTCATTTCGAGGGCGCAATGGGCAATTGACCAATGTTTAGGTCATTTCGAGGGCGAAGTGATAAATTGACCAATGATTTGAGGAAACGGTTATAAGAGGAGTGGCATAGCTGATGGAGAAATAAGCTAAAAATGATAGGGAAATATTCATAAGCTGGGTCAATAGACTTATTCATACTAGATTTATCTCTAACCTATAAAAAAATTAGTTGATGGATACATAGTGTTAGTGTTTGGTTAATGCATTTCCAGGACTGTGGAAAGCAAATACTAAGATAACTAAATAGCTAGATCTTTGGGTGTGAGTAAAAACTACCCTGAAGAAATAGATCTTTCGAGGCTCGTAAAAAATAACCTAAAGAGGCGCTTCAGAATCCAAGAACAACAACTAACCTAAAGAGGCACTTCAGCTCCCAATAATAGCTTAAGTTCCACCAAGGTTTCTTTTTCCCCAACAAAACCAATTGTCGATCTAGGACCAGCACCAAAGGAAACTCATTCTTCTCGTGTGCCACCAAAGGGAGAGTAAGGGTAGGGTCTAGACTTGTTGGGGCCTATTTGCACCGGATGAGGCAATGTGATGAGAAGTGAGACATGTGTTGAGGCAGTTACACTTAATAATTTGTTAGCAGAGGTACACCTAATAGTTCCACGCAAAAGTTGTCACATACGAAAACATGTTGATTATGAAAACATATAAAACATTAAATTTTTCAGAGTAATGCTAACGTGAAAGTTAGCATTAGTTTAGGATTATCTGCAGAGCATCACTTATTTCTTTACTTTTATCTAATTTTTTAAGGAAAAATATAGTTCGGAGCAAGGAAAGCAAACAATAAGACCCTCAAATAACTTCAACCAATAACAAGGTCAAAACCTCTTTTTACTTTTTGTTATTATTAATATATATATATAGTTTTAAGCAGTAAAAATCACGAAAAATAATATATGGCGAATTCAAAACTAATATGAGTCAACGATCTCATATCGAATGCTATAGTCCCTGTATTCCTTTTAGGCAAGGACTAATAATGGTATGAACGTTGTGCTAAGCCATTGTGTGGTTAAATGTATTGGATCATCAAATATTGATCGGCAGGTTTATAATTCACTCAAGTTCATTAAAGGAAACGTGCATGGTAAATGAGGGGAGCAGCTACGTTTTAATTTAGTTACTTTATTCTTATTTTATTTTAAATATTTTATATTTTAATTAATTGATATTTATGTCTTACTTAATTTTTATTTTCATTTGGTTTATATTGTTTTATAATGACTATATTTAATTTATATTCATT
Organism: Pinus albicaulis; assembly: GCA_034641835.2. Classification (NCBI taxonomy): domain Eukaryota; kingdom Viridiplantae; phylum Streptophyta; class Pinopsida; order Pinales; family Pinaceae; genus Pinus; species Pinus albicaulis. Next base: position 870,955,838 of record CM076580.1, read on the forward strand.
TTGTTCTAATTTTTTTTATTTTATATTCTAATTAATTGATATATATGTTTTATTTAATTTTTATTTTCATTTGGTTTATATTGTTATATAATGACTATATTTAATTTATATTTATATGGTTATATAATGATTATATTTAATTTATATTTATTTTGTTCTATTAGTTTTTATTAATATTATTATATTTAATGGTCTAAAATCTTTTTTTAAATTTCTTCATTCTAAGGTCTTCATGATAGATCCTCATTAAGATTCAAAACGTCGACATATGTTCTTTAATACTATGGATAATTTGAGAAGCTTTTTAAGGAATATTATCATATTTAATTTGTGATTTAAAAAAAAAAAATTAATAATTAAATTTCAATTATTATTTTATTTTATTTTTAGTTTATCTGTTACTTTTTTTCGAATTAAATAACTTATAACTATAAGGATTTTAATGCAAATATTAATTAAGAATATGATTTCATATTTTCATTTAATACAATAATAATTTTTATAAGCAATTATGAACATTATAATAACAGTCTTGATGCAAGGTAAAATCCAAATATTTTGTCATGAAGATTCGAGCATGTGGTTTTGATCATAGGAATACAAAAGAAGTCATATGACGAAGTAAGCACAAGGTGAAACCAATGTAAGAGCCAAGTTCTAACTGGGGTCAATTTTGGCAACAACATGTTGGATCATACTTTAGAGATTGAAAGCACTAGGGTATTTCTATAAGTAAAATGCACTAGTGTGCCACATCTTGAAAGGCATCAATGCTTTAAAATTAATTATTCCGCATTAGACTGTATTATATATATTATGAATCCCCAATGCATAGTTTATATAATGAAAGCACTGGATCATGTGTTATATTATACACCATTCATTTGAATTGCATGGTTCATATCAATTTTGTTCTATGCTAAATGTTTCCACATTGCAGGAATGAAAGTGCATTTTCTTTTTTAAATGTCAATTATTAATTAGGAATCAAACAATTTTTATAGTAACACTAGTTTTTAAATATTGATTAGCGCATTTGGATATTTAGTAGCATTAGATGTTTCTTATCAATTAAAAAAATATACCATTTGATTATGTCTTTGTTTATTGTAACATTGTAAATCATCCATATATTTAATCAACAACATAAAATTTTATGATACTAAATTTAATGATAGTTAAAATTTTGGTACAACTTTTGAATTGAATTTAACTATGGTTACATGGATTGTGGTGCAAAAAGTGAATTGAAAATTCATAAATATTATTTTATTGGTTTAGCTATTATTTTATTATTTCCTTAGGAGGCCCATTTTAGACCTCAAAATTCCCCTAATGATGCAATTTATGTTTTGCTTACAAACTTGTTATCTTCATAAGAGATTGTGTTAATGGGTATGTCAAGTTTGTCTTGCTACCTAATGTGAAGGTTCTAATATCTCATTCAATGAGATTTTTTATCCTTATTGCAATACATCTTCATGGAGGGTTTCTAAACTTATTTTTTACACCAAATTTCTTTCCTCATATTATGCTAGTGTTTTATGGGTTTATATATTATGTCTGTCAATTCTCCTTGGTGGTAATTTTTTCTACTCTTTGTTTTCCCTATGGGGAGAATCTTGGTAATACTTTCTTATTCTGGCCTTCCCCAATAGTAGTTTTCAAAGTTCATCTATCAAGGCTATCCATCTTGATATGTCTAGAAATATGTTTCCTCTATCAATGACATACAAGTCAGAATTTCCCCAAATCTTAGCTACTTTTTTAGTTACATTCTTATTTTACCATAAAATGAGCATAACCAACACAAAAATCATTCATTTTTTCACATAACAACATACATTCCATTATATATAATCAATGAAAATCATAAAATAGAAATAAACACGTCCCAATCAATGAAAACATGGTTTGCGGTGGGAAAAACTTCAAGGTGCAGACAAAAATCACTCTTAATAAAAATTATATCAACTAGTTCAGTATATTTTTTTTATCAAAACTCTTTATCTTTTATAAAAATGACTTCTCATGATAGCCTTAGAAAAATATCGCTATCTTGATATTGATTACAACATATCATATCCTCTCTTACCAAAACATCTAATTACTTCTAATATCCTTTGTTATATATATATATATATATATATATATATATATATATATATATATATATATATATATATATATATATTTATATTTATATTTATATATAAGCCCTTCATTGTGCTTTCTTTGTCTAAAATATGGTTATTTTGGTGTTGGTTAGGGGTATCTATCCCCAACAACACAACAAATATTTCATATACAATTCATATTAATTGAAACCCATCCATATTTGAGGGAATTCTTTTCTCTCCCTTTTAATGAAATTCCTAGCCCAACACCACATTTCCAATGTTTACATGCACGCAAGGAAAAATCCTCCTAGTATGGTCATACATATATCTCTATTATATAGAATCCCTCTATGACCTATGGAAATAACTACATTAACATCAATATTGATAAGTAGTCAATGCATTTCCTCATAACCTTCTCTAGTCAAATTACACTCCATTATGTCCATGTGATGGACTACAAAGTGGAAGACAATTTGATTCGATTCAATTAATCTCTAAAATGGTTACAAACTAAACACATCACTCTCTAAAACTACAGGAAGATGCTTACCCTTATTATCAATAAAGATTATTATGTTCTCTTTCACAACTCCTTCCTATAGGTGGATACAACAACATGTGGATCATAACTTCTCTAAGTTGAGAATCCCTATCCATAAAAATAGACAAGTTTATGTTTATAATTATACATAATATATTAAATGAAATAGTCCATGATTATATAACTAAGGCACATAGAATCCCCATATCCCCTATAGGGTGTTATCAATCCTTATAAATCTTATCAATGGGAATAAAATAAAAATGATGAGGAAGAAACCCAAGTTGTCATATCTTTTTATCTTTTCATGAGATGATAGATTGATTTGGACTATGATTTTTATAATGAAAAAATACCAATATATCCAAACGAAGCCATGGATGCTACCATTGAAGCTTCCTTGATAAAATTGGTGGAATAATACTATGATAGTATTTTGAAAAACATGTTTTTTTGTGAGATGGATGGTTTATGTTTTTCTAGAGTTGGGTATCCAAATAAAATATGGTAGGTAAATTAAAATGTTATGGTGATATATTACATTGTGAGAGGCATAGAAGTATTCCTTATTAAAATATTGGTGACGAAAATCCATCTTCCAAATAACTTCTCCTATAATGTCCTCGACCCCATGTCAAGCAAGGCTACCACACAACCACAACTAGGTACTGCCAATATATTAGTGGAAGCACCAATTCCTAGTACAATACCTTGGGTCATTTCCATATCCCTTATGACTACACCAACCCACAACTAGCCCGTTGTGTCCACTTAATATACATGTTTGTCTGTATTTATCTGTACCATAGTTTTCAAGGTTTATACATGTACTTGGCATCGACATGTGAATTCATGCGAAGCAATTCTACATGAAAAATTGATGCACTACCTAGCACACATTACTTAAATTACCCATTAGTTATTCACTCATTCGTATTAATTATTCACAATATAATTAAATACAAATAACATTCACATAACATAATCCAAATAAGGGTCTATAATTCATGGAAAAAATAACTAATCGTTTCGCATGGAGAGTTATCTAAAATAGAATACTAACTAGGTACAAGCCTTCCACATTCCACCTTGCCATAGACCTCATGGTTCATAAAATCTCAACTGCGGATCACCCATGATTTGTTTCTTCAAATCCATGGGAAATAGATTGAACACTGAGTATCAGACAACATACTTCGGTTAAGGTACCAACCCTAGTATCCTCAGTCTCCAACCATAGTCTCACGCTCCCTCTATCTTGAACCCAAGTGGAGAAGCCCTTCTCTGCACCTAGCTTTCCCTTCCTACTGCCCACCTTCTAGGGTTCTTTAAAACCAACAACGGATGGCCTTATCCCCATGGCTTCCATTTCCTCTTACTAATCTCTAGGGCTTCTGGGTACCCTTCTAGGCTAGAACAACATAGCTCCTAGTCAGTTACAAAGCATAAGCATAGAGCTCACTGATTGGTTGCTAAAATTGAGTTCATCAGAATCTCCCCTACATCCATCCCTGAATGTCCCCCTTCACAGGAAACATTCCACACTTTATATACATGCATAGCCTCTTCTTGTCATGGGGCACCCTCTAAAGCAACTTGGGCCTTAGTTCCTTTTCACCACACAATAATATCACATCAACCTTATTTCCCTTTTCCATGGAGAATCACCCTCCCTACTCTTTTATGCGGAGTTGGTCTGCAACCAAAAATTTAGTTTATTAATATATGAACAAGGTTTACCTCATGTTTACGATTTGAATCTCTTTGGACTCACAATCTATAAAGGAAAATAGCCACGAGCACGTGGCCCTAGGAATTATACACACGTATTTACATGGGCACATAGGTCCCAAAAATAAACATTGGCTCATCATCATAAATATCACATGTGCATATATTTACATCACCATGGTTAGGAAAGGGTATTAGATCCCCCCCTTATTTATGAATTTTATTTAGTGCATCATATGTACACATATATGCATTATAGTCATTGAAAAATATGAGGGTATTCCTCCTTCATCATGTCTTCTTTCTCCTACATAGAATCCTCAAGACCAGGTGTGGTCCATTGCAATGGCTCGATCCCGTAGCACTTTGACCTTCCTATCCAAAATCTAGATCGATTGGACCTAGAAGTCTCCCTTGAGCTCCACTTGAATTATATGTCAATCAATTATATGATTAGTACCAAAAACATATTTTTTAAGTAAAGGAACATGAAACACATCATGAACATGCATATATTAAGGAAATGCAAGCCCATATGCAACTAGGTCAATCCTCTTTAGGATCTTGAATGACCCACAATATCTCGTTTCCATCTTAGAAAAATTGCCCAATCTCACTAAGCTCCTCTTTTCCTTTACTTTCAAAAATACATCGTCACAGATTTTGAATTCCCTGCCTGTTTTGTTTCTGTCGGCATAAATTTTTTGTCTATTCAAGGAAGCTTTAAAATTCTGCTTAATTTTCACCACCTACTCCCATGTATTTTACCAATCCTAGACCAACCATAACCTTATCCATTAGATTAATCCAATTCACAGGAGTATTATACTTCCCGCCATATAGGCTTCAAATAGGATCATCTTCAATGACGCCTAATAACCATTTTTATAAGTAAATTCTACCAAACATAGATATTCTTCCCATCTTAATCGCTTATCCATCACATACATTTACAACATATCCTCAATTACCCGATTAAATATATTTTCTTTCCCATTATAATTTGGATGGTATGATGTACAAAAATTCAAATTATCACCCAATCCTTTAAAGAACCCCATCCAAAAATCAAATGTAAACTTTGTATCTTAGTTTGAAAAAATTTCTTTGGGCATGCCATGTAGCTTGGAAATTTATTGCATATAAATTTTAGCTATATTAGCTACCTTGTGCACTAAATTCAATGAAGTAAACTGGGAAGTGTTGATGATTTTATCCAATTATAGAATCATTCCCCTTTTTTATTCTAGGAATTTTTTTAATCAAGTAAATTGACACCACATCCCATTTCCACTCAAGAATGCATATTGGTTGGACCAAGCCAGCTGAGTTCTTATGCTCATCCTTGACTCTCTAACATTTTATGAATCCAGTGATGTAATTAGCCACTTCCTTCTTCAATACTGACCAAAAATATTTATTTTTTATTATTTTAAAAGTCTTTTGGTAACGTGGGTGTCTAGAATAATTCACTCTATGAATTTAGTTTAAAACTAAATTTTTAATTCATGTAAATATAGCACCTAAACTCTTCATTTATAGAGAATAATACCATATTCTGCCATCTCATGATCTCTATATTTTGGATGCACATTATTTTGATGTGGATTACCTTTTTCTCTCAACATATAGTTGGTCTCAATTCTCATCATCAAGGATTATCTTCTTTAAATCAACATTGAAAATGCTTAATATTGTGGCATGCATAATATGCACCATCTGCCTAAGTGCATAAATTATTTTATTTTATTTTACATTAATATGTTTAATTTAAAAATCTACACAACAATTCCAACCATATACCCCGGATTCGGGTGACAACATGAGTACGAATGACAATCAGCTCTCCCACGGGCCACACCTATGAGGATGAAGATCTGTAGTGCAGGTCCTCATGTGATATGCATACTCAAGTCAGTAATCATCCACACAATATGAATGAGATAAGGTATGATGAAACATGCTTGGAAAATGTCACCCCCTCTAGGGTACCTCTCTACTGCAATAGTCCTAAATTATTACCTAGATTGACATGTCGATTGGCCATAACATTTCACTTGAGCCCACCCATGAAAACTTTTATGGCACGCAGCTACGTGCGAGGCACCATCATGCTCCACCCATTCACATGTGTCACAATCCTTTTAAAAGGAAGGCTCCTTAGCACAGAGAGACACACAGTCAACTCCTTCAGTCTTATTTGTTGATTCTGTTCTATCCCTCCTGCGCACCCAGTCCTCTGCGCAACCCTCTCCCAAGAGTTGCGTTGTGCAGAACCCACTGGGATATGATTCATCTCTCCTGCACATTTTACCCCATCTCTTTTTGTCCTACCAATCTCATAAGTCTGCACGCACCCATTACTCTATGCCCCTTGACATGCTTTACCCCTCACGTTCCCCCTGTCCTCTTATGCTTCTCCCCTACTTCGATCTTCCCCACCTAATGAGCATTCTCCCAAATCCGTCACACCTTTGCTTCAGTTGACCATGGCACTTAGGTTGTGCCAAAGAACCATCCCTAGTGGGCAGAGAGGGGCGCTCCCCAGTCGTTAGCACCGCGGGATGAATAACCTCCTGGAGTCTGTTGAAGCCTCCTCGTCAGGAATTTACGCTAGACAGAGCCCTAAACTTGACCAGGAGGAGGAGGTCCCCATGCAGGATTCATAGAGAGGAAAATGTGGGCCGCATAAGTCCACAATTGTGTATCAGGTGCATCTCCCACCTCGCAAGAACGAACCTCTTCCGACTAAGGAGGATGAGGGGGTTGATATTGATGTTTGTATTATGAATTCTAAAGGTACTTGTATGTGCGTCCCTGATGCAAAATACCCAGTGGCTCCCATCCTCCATGCATCAATCCCTTAGTCTACGCATCCAACCACTGATACAGAGGAAGCGACTACGCAAGTGTACATCTGCCCCATTGTGGAGGAAGAGCCAGACAATGATGATGAAGCCAAAGACTAAGGACTTCGAAGCTTCTTAGTTCTTCCTTTTTTTTTGTCATGCCTGCCATCACCAAGGAATTTCAAGTTATAATTATGCTTCTGCATATTTTTTAATTTCTAGCTACACTAGCGCTTCTATGCATTTTGTAATTTCCAGTCTCAGGTGTTTTCCAGACTATTTTACTCCACGGAGGCAACCCCGAAACTGCACAACAAAGGCTATGATTGGTTAAGTGCAGTTCCAGACTGGTTTACTCCATGGAAGCAGCCCCAAAACTGCACAACAAGGGCTGTGATTGGTTAAGCGTAGCTTACCAACCCAACCTGTAGCATATGTACTATTTCTATTTTCAAATTAATATAGATTAGACTAATTTACCGAAAAAAATAGTCCCATCCATCTAATTTATTCAACATTTAAATTTGGGTTCTCAAATAAATGTTGTAACCCATAATGATCAAACTGCAATTTAAACCATTTTCCAATGAGGTAATGTCTCCACACTTTAGGAGCACATATTATAGATGCTAGCTTCAAATAATTGGAAGCATAATAATTTTCGTTCTTTTTTAATTTTCTGGATTCATAGCATATTACATGCCGATTTTTCATGATTAATCCTCCTAGTCCTTCCCTACATGCATATGTGCATACAAGTAAATCCTCATTTAGATCTGCAATTTTTTAATATAGAAGCATTGGTTAGCAATGTATTTAAATATTGAATGGTTCCTTCCCACTCAAGTTACCATTCAAACTTTACACCCTTCTTCTACAAAGAAGTGATGGGATGGGATTTCCTTGAAAACCCTTAAATAAATGTTTTGTAATAACCATCTAGGCCTAAAAAATACCTCACTTATGTTACACTTTAGGTGTTGGCCGTTTTGTGATGGTCTTAATATTTTCTGGTTCCACTGTTATTCCATCCTCATAAATCATATGACCCAATTAATGTATTTTCCTCTGGTAAAATGAGCATTTAGTTTGCTTGGCACATAGTCGATGCTCCTCTAGCACATGTAGAACTAGTCTCTAATGTTATTTATTCTCTTCTTTATATTTGGAATATACCAACCTGTCATCTAGGAAAATAATTACAAATTTACCTAGATAATATATGAATATTCCACTCATTAAACACACAAAAATTCTCAATGCATTGGATAATACAAAACACCCCACTATGAAGTCAAAATGTCCATAACAAGTTCAAAATGTTTTTTTTCCAATATCTTCCTCTTTAATTTGAAGCTAGTGATACCTCGATCTCAAGTCAATTTTGGAAAATATTTCAACTCCCTAAAGCTAATAAAAATATCATCTATCCTTGGAAAAGGGTATTTATTTTTAATTGTGACTTTATTCAATTATTAGAAATCAATACATAGCAACAATATACCATCTTTCTTTTTGAAAAAAATAATCAGAGTGCCCCAAAGTGATGCCTTGGGGTGTATGTATATTTTCTTAAAAAAATCCTCTATTTGCATCTACAATTCCTTGAGCACTAATGCACACATTCTATAAGGTTCTCTCCATATCGAAGAAAATACAAAGACTAAATAAATGGATAATTTTATATGCATAAAATCTAACAATTGGATTCAAATTGATCTTATAATGTACTAAAACAAGATACTTAATCTTTCTACAATTTGTGGAAACAGGAATTTGATCGCACACTCACATAAGATGAAAGAGAAAGAGACAATCAATCACACAACACAAGATGTATATGGGGAAGGAAACTTCTCCAAACCCCACTATATGTATATTTAATAAAGTCAAGACCATGAAGCAATAAAATTTTGTTCCTCACACTGAGAAACCTTTGCACTTTGCTGACTGTCTCACTCCACTGAACTTTGCACAAGCTTCTCTTGCACACCTTTCTCTCACAAGCTCCATGCACAAACTTGTACTTCTGACTACTTGGTCTCACCAAATCGTTCTCACCAAAAACAATGATTAAAATTCTACCTTCATTCCTTCTTTTAAATACAATTTTATCTAATTAAGGAATGATTTATTTTAGGCCTTCTTCGAATAGCATGCACTATATGTACAATTTTATAATTATACAATTGATAGTTATCTTACTTTTAACCTCAATATCAACTGGACCTTCCTTATAAATGACATGCAACAAATATTTATAGTGAATTATCAGTTAACTGTTTGACCACTGCTTGTGAATTAAATGAGATTTAAATCATTGGACCTATCTCTCACTCATCTCTCAGTTAGAACTAGTTAACATGATTTTAACTCAATTAATTGAGTTAACTAATTAAACCTCACAAATAAATGTAACTAGACCCCATTAAATCATGAAAAATCCTCTACATGCATCCTCTTAGACCTCTCACTCAAATTTCCTAAGCTAATTAAGTCTTCCTGACTCAGTTAACTAATACAAGTTGTCATGAGATGAAATTACAATTTTTCTTCCAATTTAATTAAGGGAAAATTAAATTAGAAGACCTCTATGATGCCATTTCTGGTTGCCATTTTCAATGTTTCTTATTGGAAATTTTAACACTCCCTCTCAACAAGAAATGAATTTAGTCTATCTCGATCCAGTACCTTTGAAAGTTTCTGCATGCAACACTTCTCTAGTGTTGTTTTCTCCTACAACTTTTGAAACTAAATAGCCTCCAAAAACTAAATTAGTATGATGCATCTATCATCTGGGTCTATGACTTCTATCAATTACTACGCTATCTATTAGAAACCCCGTGCTTCTACTAACTCTACATTTGTACCCTCTGCACTCCTGCCAACTTTGATCTGCGCTCTAGTATCTACCATCTGTCACTTTGATTTCTGTCTTCCTAACATCTAACTATGTCAATCCTACTAATCCTTCCTGCTACAATGTACTTTGGGCTCCTTGTAGCTAGGTTCGATCCATGAGACAAGCTATCTCAATGCATCCTTCCCAGAGATATTCTCTTGGGAATATGTCTACACATCGTCTCACCTCTCGCCTGGAGGTATGGTTACATGTGCTCCCTCTACCCATATGGCTCTAAATCCCCCCCTCCTGGAGGTCTCTGCTTGAGTGAATGCCTCCACTTGCTCTCCTCTCTGCTTCTCCAATTTTGGTTGCTCCAAAACCTTTTGAGTTTGCTTCTGAGACTGCATGTTGAGAGGTAATTTGTGCTACCTCTCAACCACCAAGTCACTAACCTCGGGTTTTCTCCTCAAATATTTGCATGCATCTGGTACCTCAAGTGCATACATGTTCTTGACTCACACATATTGTAATTATCTCACCATCACAAAAATTTCTAAAAAAAGAGTTGATTTTAAATCAATGATATCTCCCTCATCTGAACTCTGGTTCAACTGATTTCATTTTTGAATTTGGGTATTTTTTTGAAGGAATCCAAATATGTTATTTTTTTTTGAAAATTTTGCACCATAATTTTTAAATATTCTCTGCAAACTGACCACCCAAAGAAATTCCTACTCCAATACCATGTACAAAATCTAACAACGGGATTGAAACAAATCTTATAATGTACTAAAACAAGATACTGAATCCTTATACAATTTGTGGAAAGAAAAAATTGATCACATAACATGAAGGAGAAAGATGCAATCAATCGCACAACACAAGATGTATCTAGGGAAAGCAACTGCTCAAAACCCCACTATCTGTATATGCCATAAATTCATGACCATGAAACAATAAAATTCTATTCTTTACACTGAGAAATATTTTCACTTTGCGGACTTTATCATTCCATCGAATTGTGAACAAGCTTATTTTGCACGCATTTCTCTCACAAGCTCCACACACAAAATTGTGCTTCTGGTTGCTTGGTCTCACCAGCTCGTGCTCACCAAAAACAATGATTAAACTTGTGCCTTAAATCCTTATTTTAAAGAAAATGTTCTCTAATTAATGAATGATTTATTTTAGGCCTTCTTTTGACTACATGCACTATATGCGCAATATTCTAATTATACAACTGATATTTATCTTCCATTCAACCCCAATCTCAACTAGGCCTTCCTTAGAACTGACATGCAAAAACTATTTATAGTGAATTATCAGTTAACTGATTGACCACTTCTTGTGAATTAAATCATATTTAATTCACTGGACCTATCTGTAGCTCATATCTCATTAGAATGATTCAAACTAATTTTAACTCAATTAATTGAGTTAACTAATTACAATTCACAAATAACTGTAAATAGACCCCCTTAAATCATGGAAAGTCCTCTACATGCACCCTATTAGATCTATAACTCGAATTTCCTAAGCTAACTAAGTCTTTCTGACTCAATTAACTAATACAAGTTGTCATGAGATGAAATTAAATTTTTTTTCCAATCTAATTAAGGGAAAATTAAATCAGAAGCCCCCTATGGTGCCATTTCTGGTTTCTATTTTCAATGTTACTTGTTTCCAATTTCAACGCTATACATCTTCCTGGAGGTAATCCTAAAATGTCATAAAGCACATATGAAAATTCCTTCAATGTTGATTCATCCTCCAAACTTGATTGTTGATCCATATTTGGATCCTTCAAGTGAGCTGCAAAGATTTGAAACCCCTTTCTAAAAGAATTCTTCAAATGCATAGATGATATTTCCCTAATCGATATTAGCCTTGTTATCCCCTAGAATTTCCTATGTTGTCCCTCACTATTAAGACAAGTAAAATATTTATTGTAGTAGTCCAAAATTGCATGGTGTTTTTCTACCTACGGTCCATGCCAATTAGACAGTCATAAGAACCCAATGATATCACATTCAATTATGCTCTTGTGTTCAACACATTCATGTTGATAGGACATTCCTTTACTAGCTCTGTGATTTTCCACTTTGCATCTATAACTAATTGTACCAACCATGCCCTACAATGCTTGGTTTTCTTTAAATTATTTTTTTTCGGCCAATTTTGGACCAATATAATTATAACTAGCTATAGAGTCAATCAAAATTGTAATAGGTTGATTTTTTTATATTACCTTCAATTTCAATCATGTGTTTCTGGTGCTTGGGCTTACTATTATCAAGTGCTACATAATGGGCATGCTATTTCCCACACCTTCCACTATATTTGTAGTTTGTATATTGTGTGTAAACCTTATCTTTCTTATTATGTGAGGAAAATCCCTACATGTATGATCTCCTTCACAACCCCAACAATTAATGGGTTGGAACTTGGGTTTTTTATTTGAAAAATTGCCCCCTCTTGGCTCATTAAGGGTTGGTGATGTATGTTTATTTACCTATGAAATATTCCTGAAATGTTAGGGTTTAAACCTTTTCTTCCTTTGTTCCATAAAATTCCTCTTCTTGATGTCCAAATCCCTTTAAAGGACTTATTTTTTCTTGTTATTTTCATATAGTTTCTCTGTATTTCTCATGGTTTCATCTAGGGTTTTTGGCTCATAAAATTTGATATTATCACCATAAAAATATGGCAACCTACTAACATATCTTTGAATATTTAATTTTCCATATTTGAAGAAATTCACATACCTCGACAAATCAGTAAAAAGTTTAGCATACTCCTCCATGGTCATGTTCTCCATCTTGAGCTTGAAAAATTCCTACATTTTCCTCTCATAATAATTCTCAAATAGATATTTCCTTTGGAAATTTTCCTTAAATTTACTCCATGTAATTTTCCTCTCATCCAAGTGCTTCACTTCCTCGAGTTGTTCCCACAAAAAATTTTCCTTTCCTTTTAGATGATAGATGGAAATTTTGGGTTCCAAAATAGTCAAATAATTTTATAGCTATAGTTAATTCCTAATTTCCATTAACCAAGTATTAGTTTCCTCTCCTTTCTTATGCTCCCCATTAAAGGTGGGAGGTTTAATTTTCTTGAGTTCCTCTTGCAATGTATTCAGGTAAAACCTTCTCCTTGGCTTTCTTACTAGTGATATACTTTTGCTATTTCATAATTTTGAGGTAGCATGAGCCCTCTTGGTTGACCCACTTGGAATATGGTAGTGTTGCTAGGAAACACTCTTATAGTGCCTTGATTTTCAAACACCTTTTCCTTTGACCTATGAATCATATTCTTCTACCTACCTAGAATCAAGTAGCTGGTCTAATTTCATATATAATTTATTTAAAATCTATAAAACATGGGTGTTAATCTATTGTTTCTCTCTCATTATTCTCTCATTATCAAATTTGTAGCTGAGCACCCCCATTTTGAGGCTTCTCATAGTTTATTCCAAATAGTTTTCCTCTAGTCTACCCATTCCATGCCCATTTTATTTTGTACTAGCATTTCCCATGCTGACATTCATAATTATGACCTCCTCTTCTCGGCTATAGGATCGCTGAGAATATTCTTCTCTTCTCATTCTCATGTTAAAAATTATAGGGAAATATATTGATTTCTAAACACTAACAATTACTTGTGATTATATATATGGAATCCTTTCAACAATTACTAATTATTCATCAAGAAAATATAGTTCATAAATTGAATTATACAGGATTAAGAAAGAAGAGATCATAGTGCACAATATCAACACAATGATCACCATGGGAAAACCCACTTGGGGTAAAAACCCAACAACTTATTTCCTTAGAGAACCAATCCAATAAGAGATATCAAAGTCAAATATTATGGTCAAACGAACCAACATTCACCAAGTGTCCAAGTCATCCCTCCTCCAATTGAACATAGAATATGTACCCCTGAAATATTTGGCCCTTTTTCATAGACATTAATCACAGGTTCGGACCTCTAGCATAATAGCCTCCACAGGTTCAAACCCCTGTCATAGATGATCTCCACAGGTTTGGACCTTTTTCACAAATGACTTCCACAGGTTCAGACCACCATGAAAATGTAATGTATTATAGAATTTGGACCTCTCTCATATAAATGAACCATAGAATTATATGCCCCTAAATACACGGTACGAGTCACAAAATTTCGTCCTTCTAGAGCATATGTATACCAAATAGATATTTCGTTGAACCAAGATACTTCTTCACCTTTTCTCTTCTTCTATATTTGATTTGTCTACACATAACTGTCTTTTTTTATGCTTGTGTGAGTTATTCCTTTGAGTAGGAAAAAGATCTCTTGTTGATAGCCACTTCATGAGCTAAAATGGGTGTCAATACTGGTTGAGCCGACTTGAAGGAGATAGAGGGATGACTTGAATACTTGGGAGCCAAATATCAATTTTAATTTTTTACTTTTTCTTTTGATAGATAAAAAAATGATTTTCTTATGAACAAGTACATCAATATGAATATCAATCATAGATACATATTCAACACTCCCTCTAATCTAGGGAGGTATTCATAATGACTATCGATATCATCTCAAGTTCACAACTTCTTTAACAAAACATAAATATTAATACAAGAATCATCATCAATAACATAATAACCAACATCAACATAATCATGTTTCACCATAAAACATCTATAGACATAGTCTAGGTGAGACACCATAGGCCTCACCAAAGATAAGAAATCTCTCTCTAGAAAGATATTAAATCATGATACTAGGAGGCTACAACCTCTTTGGATATTCTCCCTAATCCAAATCAAGGTGACATAGGAACGAAATCCCTAATTAGGTCACTATGCAATGACATACAGAGAATGATTTTCCTCTACTGGACCATTTTCCTATACATGTCAAAGTTACATGGGGACTACATCCCTATTCAGGTCACTATACAATAACAAAAGAAAATTTCTATCCATCGGATCATTCTTCTTAATTTGATTCAAAGTGACACAGGTACTATAGCCCTGATCAGGTCACTATACAATGACACAAGAATATTTCCAATCCATCATACCATTCTTCCAAATTAGGCATATTTACTTGACATAGGGATAACTCCCCAATCAGGTCAAAGTAGATGACACAATAATAATTCAAATCCATGACATTGTTTAATATTTCAAACCATTGTCCCTAATTCTAGTCAATGTACTTGACACATGGATAGAATCCGTAATATCGGTCAAAGTACATGCCATGAGGAGAAACCATATCCATGATGCAATCATCATTCCCTCTCAATCAAAGAGGCATTTTCCATAAGCCCAATGGTGTCACATAAGTACACAAACTTCCATTTGGAAAGATTCTTCATCAACAAATCGATTATCTGCTCATTAATTTAAATATATATTCAAGCTTCACTACTCCCTTCTACACCATGTGTGTCATCATGGTCATCACTTGCACTTGATAAAAACTTGCAAGTAACCTTTTAATCTATAATGCTTCTCAACTTGCCAATTCATTTGCAATATACATTTCCTTTGTCATACTACTTCATCCTTATCCAAGAAATTAAAACAGAGTCCCAAACAGAAGAAATATCTTGATGAACTCTTTATAGCTTCATATGAGCCATCATCACAGATGCTTTCAAGTCACCCTAACTAGGTTCTCCCTCTCACACTGACAATCCATCATTTAGGAACATAAGGTCATAATAGATCTTTTTGATTGCTCTCTCTAGAGGCAATAGTTTCTCCCTTTGACACATGATTCTTACAACTTCTGTAAAGATAAATCATATATGGATCATCCTTGATCCATTCCATGAAGCCCAAAGTCTTCTTAGAATCTAGGGGCTTTTTTTCACGCCATTCAAAGAACTGAGGAAACTCTTACAAATGATACAAATTTCTTGACATTATTCACTCCCTCTTTTAGGGGGAACCTTCAAAAATATTTCTTCCATGATTCCATCTACTACATGTTATTTATTGACTTCTCTTTGGAATACTTCAATTTTATCTAGTACAATATCCTTAAAGTAGAAATTATAGAATTTTTTTCTAAATTTTCTTCCTTCTTCCACTTCATCCATCCACTTTCAAAGCCTTTCCAACTTCTATTATGTACATTAAATCCTCACATGAGACCATAAAAGAATAATTACAAACAAGAAAAAATTCAAAGACAAGGGACTAACTTATAGTAAAATAATAATAATAAGGATAATCAAGTAAGAGGGATATAACATACTTATTTGTTGAGAAAAATGTTAGCTCCTTTTTAATATTTATACTTCTTACATCCTGTTGATGCCTCGAGAATTGATGCAACAACATCAGGGAAAACCACCCGGTCAGGGACTTAAAAATTGTCTCTTATCCATTTGAGATGGTGGCTCTGACTCGATTTATGGGACTAGTTTCCCAATGAAATATAATTTGGTGGATGGGTGGTATTTTAACTGACTGTGACTTGATAAATGGGGGGTGATAACAAACTTAAAATAAAATAAATATACCTATCTCTATCCCGGGATGATTTAGACTTCTATGTGATTTAAAGAGATGATCTTTCAGTGAATGCAAATAAAGATTCAACAAACACTTAGAGAGATGAAAAAAAATTTAAGATAATTGATTTAATTAAATATTTAATTAACTCAATTGAATAAGCATATATCACATCTATTTATCGCATGTATTGAATATGTATAAAAAATTGCCTATCAAACATGTTTAGAAGTAAATTAATGCTAGATTGTCTTAAAAAGATACATATAACAAAAAATCATAATAAAAGTTAACTATTTATCATTTGAAATAGAATATTCACATAAAGATAAAAGTACCACATATATGCTAACTCTACTCATTTGAAAAACAATATTTGGTCTAGCCTTTTCTATTAAGAAAAACTTTAAAAGTACAAAAGTGCAACTTCTGTAAAATCTTCTTTTCAAAATTTCAGGACCCCTTCTTAAAAGACATGAAGGGGATTATATAATAAAATAAAGAGTACAAAAATAGTAATTACATAAATATTTTATGAGGTTTAAACCACTCTCCTTAAATTAAGTGAAATTTGAAACATAAACATAATTTGGTGGGATGACTCGCTTCAGGATTGCATTGTTGTCTCATTGGTCATTTGTTCCTTCAATTCAAGGATGTTGATCATAGGCTAAACCTCAGGAGGTTGGCTTGGCCTGATGCACAACTGTCTTGTATAGACCACATATAATAGTGGAGAAATCATGTAAGAGGAAGTATTTGTTAGACGACGCAACATTAGCCATTGGCTATGTGGCTTAACCAAATACTTCCAATACTTTTCCAAGTCCAACTTCTCCAATTTTTTTATGCTTTCCTCTTTTACCTTGGGCATTTCCTGCCATTTTCTTATTAAATATTTACAATAGGTAGAGATTTAGGGGGGCATCTATCAATCAGATTAGCAACAATAATATTCTGGCTAACTGTTTCAACAATGTTGTTAGCAAAATCTTTGGCTCTGAAAATTTCCCTTTCAACTTTTTTTAATTATATGTCCCAATCAGTAAATAAGATTTCTTTTTGTAATCTTAAATCCTCGGAAGATTGTCCTTTCAACCTTCAGTAGTATCTTGCCAGGGGGCATAATGTGATACATTGTCATAAATTTCATCAAAGCTAATCGTTTGGTTCACTACTCGATTCATCAGTGAATCGCTTTTTTCACATAATTTAATAATACTAGACAATTCTTGGAAGAAAACTTGTTGTTGGGACAATAGGGTATTTAATTCCAAAGCTTCCTTCTTCAATTCATCTACTCTCGGATTTTATTTCAATTTCTCAACAATGAATTGCAATTGATGTATTTGAGTATCTTTAGCACCAAATTCATATTGGTGTTGCATCTTTAATTGATCTAACCTCTGTTGGAGTCATGATAATCGTGCTTGTAATTGCTAATTAAAAATTTGTTTCTTTACTTGCAATTGTTGTTCCAATTGAAGGATATTTTCATCATTTTCCTTCACTAATTGTTGAACTTTAGTGGCCTTGTATATAGTGGTGGATGCGCATGATCATGAAAACTTATTCAAATGAGCTAGATCCTGAGATGGATCTACTTGAGAATATTTCCAAACTACATCCATAGGGACATCTCTGGGAAAAAGGATTTGTGACTGTTCTATTCTCCTCCTTTTCCTCCACCTTCTCATGAAATATTTATGTCTGGGACAATGAAATAAATATAAAGTAGGAATTTCTTCGATTTTCAATACAATCTCTAAAGTAGGGTAGGTCAGGATAAATTATACTTGTTCTGTGTTAAATGATTTTTCAATTGACCCAACAGTAAATGGGTTATGGATTTTACCTTGAGGTGTTTTCATTTATTGTTGATGATCAATGATAACCATTTCTTGGTCTCCTTGAATTTGTTGATTAAACTCCTTCCATATAGCATTTAAGTCACTTCGAAACTGTGGATCTTTGGCATGAACTCCAATATACTTATCTTCATTTGTTCTACTAAGGACTTTAATATCGTTACGCAGTTTCTCCTTTTCTTGTTCTTTTTGTTGTTCTTCCTTTTGTGATATGGGTTGGGATACCTCTAGTATATTTAAAGGAATCCCTTCCAATATTTTATTTCTATAATGCTTGAATTTTGAAAGCTATTTTGGATTGAAGCATGATGCTACTAATTTTTGTACGGTAGAATAAGTGTCGATTGACTCAAACAAGTCGTCAAAATCATCATCCTCATGCACAAATGGTCTAATTTTCACTTTAGTTGTGAAATCGAAGGAAGCTTTGTTTGAGTCACATTGCCTGTTTTAAATTGTAAACAATTTCAAGAATTGGATTTGATTGACCTCTAACCCTGCATGCTTGTAATTTTCTATTGCATAGACACCATAGTGAATAGGAAAAGAGGCCACGAAGCTTTCTTTGCTTCCTTCAAAAACTTAGTCAATCCATTACCAATAGTCTGATAAGTGATTTATCTTGCGAGAAGTTTATCCGGAACATGAAATGGTAGGAAATGTGGTTGGGCTAAGCATATAAATAATATGACATAAGAAATAATTCTTCACCAAACCATTTTACAATGTAGGTGAAGCTTCTTGAGCTTCCTTGGATAATCTGGGGAATTTACATTAAATACAACTTGAAATAATGGGAGCATCAGTCAATGACATATTTTGTAGAAATGCATTTCATATCTTGATTCCCATATAATACTATGATAGACATGAATGGGAGTAGGGCCTTGGGTAGTCCATTGCCAACCCATGGTTGGAAAATCATAGGTAAAACACACAAAATCCATGATGTAAGCACTCATGTAAAATGGGAGAAAGATTTTAGATGAAATGGAATGATTCTTTCTATATTAAATAATCTAGGTGGCAATATTATTGGACAAAATGGTTCCCTAGTCCATGATATAAGAATTTGTAGCCGCTTCCATAAGGGGAACCCATTCAACTAAGAATTTAGTGGTATTGATTTGGATGAAAATTCTAGAAATCATTGCAGAAATATAAAAATAGGGACTAGAAAGCGAATTAGTGGTATACATACCCTTATCATCATTTTATGCTTGTTTGGGTTGTTCCTCCATTTCTTTATGGGGTTTTACTTTAGTTCATTCTCCTTGGAGAATTTTGTTAGAAATTATTTATCGTATACCTTCTCCGAGTCAAGAATGTGGTACATTTTATTCAAATATTCAGCTTTGAAATATCATATCATTGTACCTCTTCTTGTCAGGAA
Source organism: Pinus albicaulis (assembly GCA_034641835.2). NCBI lineage: Eukaryota > Viridiplantae > Streptophyta > Pinopsida > Pinales > Pinaceae > Pinus > Pinus albicaulis. The sequence goes on from CM076580.1 coordinate 870,975,706, forward strand.
ATTTCTGTCTCCAATATTGAGATTATCGATTATCCATTTTACCATATCATTATATGGTAAAATTTTGCGGTGTGTAGCGATTCAGTGTAGAAAATATTTGGCGACCTCTTTTATCATAGATTTTGAAGAATCAAAAGAATTTGTAGTATCCTCTCTTTCACACCCTGTGGGTTTCTCATCTTTAAATAATATGTACATTTCTTCCCAAGAGGAAGAACCACTCTTGGGCACGCATGTCGTGTCTATGAATAAGGGGAGCATCTTTGGTATTTCACTAAAAGAAGCTATAGGATTAGTGGGAGCCATGGGGTTTTTGGATTTCTTTGCAGCCTTTGACATTTTTGAAGAGATCTGCTTGTTTGGACATGCCTGCGAAAAATAAATAATGATAAGTAAAAAAGGGGGGAATTTTGTTACAATAAGAAATTATTTTAATAATGGAAATAATTGGCGAATGAAACTTGGCACTCGGATAATCTGAAAATTCAATACTCTTGTGGTCAAATCATTTTTTGATACTTGAGAAATTAAACTGTTTAAGTTATGACATTAATGAAAAGCATGGGTTGATGTGCCCGCATAATCATTTAAGCATTTAAATGATATATTTTCACATCACAGATCTTATTCATGTGTGAACTTCCTAAAATTTCAGATAGCCTCTTTTCACTGACTACAATATCGCAATCGCAATGTTGAAGGAATTGGACAATGGGCAGAAGTGGTCATGTAGCGAGAGTGTGATGCAATGGAGTACATCACATCGGGGAAATGTGAAGGAAGGATTAAATTTTGTCATGGAAAAAATGCAATATGCGATTTGTGATTGATTATGTGGCGATGGTGGGTCCCATGATTTTATTTTTGTGTAACATAGTTTGGATATAAAAAAAAATTTCCTTTATTAAATTTCTTTATTTTTTTTTATCACAAATCATTTAGAGTGGCTTTTAGAAGCCATATGTCGTTCATGCGACCTTGCAATTGTGATTTACTTGCATGTGTGTTTAATATTCTCTACTTTAGTGTACTTTAAACAAAAGACTCATCATTTTAACCCTACTCATATTTCTATTTTAATTAATCACTTAAGGGTTTTATTCGTTCTAGTCTAATTTTTTTTAAAAGGGTCCCCATTATTTTTCTAAGGCATATTTTTAAAATAATGAGAATTTTTTAATAGAAAAACACATCCATATGCAACTTTTTCCATGCCATCATTCGTATGTCATTTCTTTCCTTTCAAGAGATAATGTTTAATATTTCATCCAAAACATTGAATTAGTTCTAATTCTAGGTTCTATCCACAAAACCTAGATATTTCTTATTCAATAATTCCAAATTTGTATGGACTATTAAATAGTTTTAAGATGGTTTCTAGATAACTTCTAATTTAATGTGAGGGACCCCATTAGCTCCCTCTTACTTCTAGACTACTTGTATCAATCCTAGAAGTACCGGTCTTTAACATTAGATATTAAATCATTTGAAGAATCATTCTTTGGTTTCTTCTCATGGGGATCTTCATCATCATCATTTCCCTTCCTCTTCTTATCATTTTATGCTTTATGAAAACTATTTTTATAAGGTGAAAATTTGTGACATCTATAACATTGGATTTTGGACAAATATTTCTTTCCTTGGAGATGGGATCTTTTACCTTCATTCTTATTTACAAACTTATCCCTTCCATATTCCATCTTGTTTTTGCAATAAAGAGTTGAGATTCTCGTTCATCATGTCTTTGGATTTTACCTTTAGTAATAGGTATAGATTAATCTTGAGTGCAACTGGTCCATAATTCTTCAAATCTTGGAGTATCCTTTCTAGCAAAAATGTCAGTAGAAAATGAATCCCATAAATCTTCTAGGCAATTGAGTGGAGTAGTGATTAATTCGAATTCAGAAATGGCTTCACCCATACTTTGAAACTGATCTCTTATGTGACAATTATCATGGAGTAGGAGGCCATTGGCTCATCTATTGATATTTTTGCAGCATGGAGTTGATTTCTCAAAGACATATTTTGACAAATGTTGTTAATTGAAAACAAGTTAGCAAGAGTGTCATACACTTCCTTTGATGTAGCTAATTTTGAAACAAATGGAATCAAATGATCCTTAAGAGATTTAAATAAGATTATTTTATCCTTTAATTCATAATTTATAAAAACTTCTCTCATATTTTCATCATCATCATAAACTTGTTTAGGTGTTTTTCCTTGGACATATTGTGACACTTCATGTTCTTCTAAGACAAGGCCAACCCTCTTCTTCCATGCTTTAAAGTTAGAGGCTCCATTAATTTTGTTGCCCTCCTTGCATATAGGAGTCATTTTCTCAGAAATATTGGACATATAGATAATATATCCCAAGAAGGGAGAGATTGATCGAACAAGTTGTGATCTTCAACTTTCTTCCTTCACCAAAGTTTTGATACCAAGTTAAAAATTCTAGGGAAATATGTTGATTTCTAAACATTGATAATTACTTGTGATTATATATAAGAAATCCTTTCAAAAATTACTAAGTATTAATCAAGCAACTATACTTCATAAAATAAATTATACAAGAGTGATAAAGAAGATATCGTAGTGCACAATATCAACATAATGATTACCCTATGAAAATCCACTTGGGGTAAAAAAAAAACTTCTTTTTTCAGGGAACCAATTCAACAAGAGATATCAAAGTTAGAGATTATTGTAAAACTAACCAAAATTCACCAAGTGTCCAAGTCATCCCTCCTAAAATTTAACATAGAATATATACCTTTGAAACATTTGGCCCTTTGTCACAGATATTAATCACAAGTTCAGACCTCTGCCATAATAACCTCCACATATTCGAACCTCTGGCACATATAATATCCACATGTTTGGACCTTTGTCACATGTGATTTCCATAGGTTCATACCTCCTTGCACATGTAATGTATTTCAGAATTTGCACCTCTCTCAAATAAACAAACCATATAATTATATTACACATAATACAATTTACGAGTCACAAAATTCCATCCTTCTAGAGTAGATGTCGACCATAGAGATAATTCATTTAACCAAGAGACTTCTATACCTTTTCTTTGCTTCTAAATTTTATTTGTATGCCCATAATTGTCTTATTGTATTCTTGTGTGATGTATGCCTTTGAGGAGGATCAATAACTCTTATTTATAGCCGCTTCATGAGGTCAAATGGGTGTCAATATTGGCTAAGATAACTTGAAGGAGATGAAGGGAAAAGTTGAACATTTGGGAGCCAAAAATAAATTTAATTTTTTTTTTCTTTTTCGTTCCCTTTATAAATACAAAATTTTGGTTTTCTTGTGAACAAGTACATCAATATCAAGATCAACCATAGCTACAAATTCAACATTTTGGGTATTTTTTTCCATTTTACCTCTTGTAGCTTTCCTTTGGAATTTTCATAAAACTTTTTCCCAATCTAAAAATTCTATGTTGAATCATGTATTCTTCCTTTTAAATATTTATATCTACTATCTAATTTCCCAATTCTAATACATGAGCTAAAAGTTATGCATCGAAAAGTTTGGTTTATTAATCACAAACTTTTCCGTATACCTCCTATAGGTTTCTTATGATATTTTCACAAAAATTTTAACCCTAACCTTAATTTTGAGTTGAGGGAAGAATGATTGTCTTGAAAAAGTTTTCTTTTTTCTATTTTTTTCTCAATTCTAACTTCTGAGCTAATGGTTATTTCCTCGGGAAGTTTTTTTATATTTACCCCAATTTGCATGTTCTATCACAACACACTATGATCAATTTTCTAAGCAATAACGTATTAAAATTTCAAATTTGAGTCCACATGAATATTATAAAATCCCATACCTTTCCATTTCCTAATTTTATGCCCTAATCTAAGTGCTAGTTATTGAGTTGTGTCCTTTTAAAGTTCGAATTTACCCCATTTTTCCCTCATACTATTTCGGTCATAAATCTACCATATAACCTCTAATTCATAATTACAATATATCACTAGAAAAATATCTTTGAGATATTTCTCCTTGCACTAAAACTAATTTTACCACCATTGCATTAGTTACCAAAGGTTTCACCACCTAAAAACTTTGTTTAGGGTCTCAAAAATCTACAAGAAAATGACCAAAAAACTTGACGAATTCGGAGGAACTGGAAAATATTTCGATTGTTTTTGCTCCCCTAAATCAATAATTTTTTTTGTAATTATATCTTATAATTGTAATAAAATTTTGATATATTGATACCCCTATGTGTTGTTACTTCCTTCCTTCATTCGCTAGTAATCCCTGTACTAGCTCAAATTTTCCTTAGTTCGCATTAGATGTGAACTAGCTTTACTAGCCTATTTTTACCATTGGCACGCATGAAAGTAACCTTTCTACATGTAAAACCTTCCTTGTTATTAAAAAATTCACGTGGATATTTCACTTGGTCAGACCCTTGTTAGATTAGCTGCCACATCATCATTCTACAAAGGCCCATGGGTTTGACCCATAGCTTGCAATGAACCATTTTTGCATTATAATTTTTTTTGTATATATAATAAAAACTATGATATATTTCTTAAATATTGGCCCACGCCCCAAACCCCCAATACATTCTTCACCATGTGTGAAATTTGGGCTTGACCCATACTTGGGCCTACCTACCCCCTTTGACTTGTGCTCGATCGGAGGTCCCAGACCTCCATACCTCCACACTAGAATTTTTGTGGTGAACCTAGACCTATCCCACATCTGAGCCACCAAACTACTCCTTTATACATGCTATTCGAAGCTAGGCCCACATATAGACCTTCGAACTAGTGAACTTTCACATTTCACTGGAGATTCTAGAACCACGACTTCCATGCTAAATTTTGTTGCATCACACTCAACCTTGGCCCCACATCTAAGCCTCCATACTACTATGCATCCAAACATCCCATGACGTGCTCAATTATTAAAATTGTGGGCTCTTGGGCCTCGGTATAGCATGGCCCCCAAATCCAAGTCTGATTATCACTTGTATAGAACCAAGTCTAGTCCATTTGGGGTTCGACCAAATGGAAATGAAACCCTCGCCATACACTCAAAATGCCTAGACTCCTAAACTAAGCTAAATATGGTCACCAAATAGAGGTTTTTCTACCTTATTGAACCAACATGATTTTCTAGGGTCTTCCTAAGTTGTTCCACAAAATTAATCAGCCGTGTCACCAACACTTGGTTCTACCCAAACTTGCATAATCACCACTTTGTAATCATAGTTCCAATGGGGATTTTATTGAAAACCAATGGGAATTTCCCATAGCCAAGAAAATGAAAAATTATTGCCAGCCTTGTATGATTGTATTGCATGAATTAATCCTTATGTGGCTAAATTTCACCCACAAACCTCCAATTTCCAAACTATGATGACCCTTACACTCTGCCCGGTACCCCGTTAGAGAAATTTTGAGGTAAAAAATGGGCCTCAAAACAAAAGGTTACAATAAAAATCAAATTTATAAGAACCAATAGGATTCAACATGATTATTTCAACCATGGGGTATGATTCACCATTTTTGGAGTAAAAAAAATAAAAATAAAAACTATTTTTTCAACTCGTATTTTCAACTTATCTCCATATTGTTTTACTCAAATTTCAAGTGAGGCCACTCGTTGGATGCGGAATTTAATTCCTCATCCAAGGAGTACCCATGTTGCATACATTTTTTCATGTATTTCTCATTTTTCATGTACTAAGGTCCAACGAAAGTATGCAACCTGGGTACTCCATGGATGAGGAATGAAATTATGCATTTAACGAGTGTTCCTACTCGAAATTTGAGTAAAACTATAGGGATATAAGTCGAAAAAGTATTTTGTTCCCCTCTAAGATTTGATGATGTAATATAATATTATTTTATTATTTACACTTCTATTTTATAATACTCCTTAGGAGGCCCATTTTAGACCTAAAAATTTCTGCAATGCTTCTATGGTACCTACTCTAAACTTTTGTTGGAATTTCCACCATTTCCACCACTATAACTTTCATTAAATAGTCGGTGGGTAACTTGTAAAAACAATTGTGTTCATTTTCAGCCCAAACAAATCCAATGCTACAACTTGGGCTTTGATACCACCTTGTAACGACCCCAGCCCCCTGTCAGGAGATGCTACCAAACAACTACAATTGGGTACTACCAATTTATCAATGGAAGCATCAATTCTTCATATAATTACAAACCTTGGCTCATTTCCAAATCCATTATGACCAAAATATCTAACAATTGGTCCTTTGTCTCCACTTAATACACATGTTCGCCTCTAAATATTTGTACCAGAGATCTCAGGTTTTATACATGTACCTCACATCAACCTATGAATTCATGCAATGCAATTCTACATGTGCAATCGATGCAATACCCAAAAAATATAAAATAAATTAACCATTCAATAATTCATATTCACTACTAAATATTGACACAATTTTCGATGATACTTTTCCATTTTTGCGATCACGATTTGTACCTATAATGACAAAAGGAGATTTCACAAAGCACTTTGTCTAGTGTAGTCGTACTTTTGACCCCTTCATGTTATTATAATTATAATGATAGGCATCACCAAAGCATCCACACCTATTCGATGCAAAAATTTGTCAGAATTGATCATGGTTGCAACAATTGTGTTTTTATAAGTGGCATCAGAATACTGACAAGACCGAAATTTCTTTTATAAGAGATATTTCAATGACCCATTCATAATTGTGACATTGTATCCCTTAGAAGAGGCGTCACAAGTCTAATGGGATCACCATTTTTTTAAAAGATATTTCAAGAAACTCATAATGGTTGCGACGTTGTAGGCATCATAAGAGGTGTCACAAGGCCGACAGAGTGATTTTTTAAAAATAGATTGCAATGAAACTGTCATGGTTGTGACATTACTGTCATCAGAAGAGGCATTGTAAGACCGACATGCATATTAATTTTTTTAAATATATTGTGACAAAATCACCATGGTTGTGATGTTGTTGTTGTCAAAAGGTGCATCGCATGACGAAAAAGCTCGCTATTTTTTTAAAAGGTATTGTGATAAACCGACTACGATAGCTCTCCCATTATAAGTGGTATTGCAAGACTAGCACACTCACCAAGATAAAAAAAAATGTGATGAACCCAACATGTTTGTGAAAATATTTATATTAATGTGTGCATATGTTGGGATCATATTGTAGTTCATCTCATAAGGAAATTGATGCATTGGTCTTCTGATGTGTCAATATGATTGAAGGATAAACTATCATGACCCTTCAGAATGACTTAGATTACAAAAAATTCTATCGTAATATTTATGGTCCTCATTCATTGTAACAGGTCTTATTTGTTCCTAACAAGTTGTTAAAAATGGAACGACAGAAATATAACTACTGTGCATGTGAGTTGGGAAAATGAATGTGGCAAGCAAGTGTCATGTACTCCATGTCATCATTCCCTTCTTTGTCATCTATTTCAAATCCTTCCATGACATTCCCCGTACTCTCTGATGTCATCATGCCTTTTTTTTCCCACCTATCAGACAAGGGATTAAAAGGGCTTCCCTGTCCATTATTTTCTTTATCCTTTGGTCTAAAAATGATATAAAAAACAACGTTTGAATTCAAAGGTATTTTTTGCCTATTATTTTTTACCATTTTCATTGAGTATCTCTTTTATATTATTTATTTATTTTTCCTAAAAATTATTTCTTCTTAACCTCTCCCCTTTAGTTCTTATGGTTTGTCCCTATTTATTCCTTTGGTTAGATGAGATTCTCTTCATTATTAAACCTTGAAAATTTTATGAGATAGAGACCCTTGGTTCATACACAGGGTGCCAACAAATAAGTCCATCATAGTCTTGAAATTCATCGATATTTTCACCTCCCTTGATTAGAGAGGCATCTCACCCAAGGCATGCCAAGACTTAAAAAAATAATAAAGGATCGTATAACAAAATCAATGAATAAATTAAAAAATAATATATTACATATATGTGTAATATCAACTCTCACATTAGCAGATGCAATGTAAACATAAAAATAACAGAAAGAAAATAATAAGCATCATATAATAGAATTAATGAATAAATTAACAAATAATATATTACATATATGTGTAATATCAACGCTCACATTAGCAGATGGAATGTAATCATAAAAATAACAAAAACACAAGATAACAAGAAATAATAGAAAGCATTCTGAGCTATAATATTAATTTTTTTTAGAGGTTTAGAAAACCATCATCATTCAAGCATATAAACATTACCCACAACCCTTATTTCCATTAACAACTATATCATTACATTATAGAAGTATCTTCATAATATGTGAGAGCTTAGATCACTATAGATTAAAAACATCAAGAATTCCTCCAATCATCACAACAACAACATTTCAGAATTTTCTCTCGGTCTCTCTTTTTTCCGTCTTTCCTTGACACTTTTATAGATTTTCTTTCCTTGATCCTGCTTGATTGATATTATCCAATTTGACAAAATATTGGAGTTTTTGTCCTTATTTCCTTCGATCCTTTCAAATTCTAGTGCGCCTATCCTCATTTTATGGCCTCTGGAAATTCCAACGTAATTTCAATTAGTTTCCTTTGCCACTTCTTCCAAATTTTCTCCACATCTAGTTATTTTTGCCTTTCACTTAACTTTTTTTGTCGATCTTTTCCACGACCATTTTCTGACCACTGCTTTGATCAAAATTTTCCAAAATTACTATAAAAAAATGAAGTACCCAATAGGCCCCAAGCCCCAACCATAGTCCATGGACTCACCCTCAAGTCAATATTTTGTTGGTACTTTTACTTCAGATTGTTGTTGAGTTGATTCCTATGTTGCTCCCTTTATTATATTTTTGTCTCGTATTCAAGCGAAGGACCCAAATGAGGCACTGTTTGTATAAATATAGCTTTGAAAGAGGAGTATCCATCCATAAAATATCTCCATGAATCCACAAGAGCAGTAGCTTAATCCATAAAGTGAGGAGTATATTCAACAGAAGGGTTTTCCAGGCATTCACTCACTACAACTTTCCACTAGCCATTAGCCTCAAAGTTAAGTTGTCGTAATTGCACAAAATTTCTCTGGGAACGCGATTGAAGATCTCGCAACATAGATTTAGCATCATGTGGGTCCTCTTCTATTTGATTAATTTTTTTTTCCAATGCACCAACTCGATCAAATAAATATTGTTTCAAAGTAGAACCAATAGTGGCCAATTCTTGATTGAATAATTATTGTGTTTGTTGGCACAAGTTATATAAATATTGATTTTTCTTCACAACCATGCCAAACCAATATTGAACTTGTTAGAAGACTTCCTGTACATTAGTAGTGGGTTGTCGAAGATAATATCTGAGGGAAGAACCATCGGCTAGTTTCTACTCAATCTCTTGTATATTAGTAGTGGGTTTTCAAAGAGAATATCTGAGGGAAGAACCATCGGCTAGTTTCTGATCAATATTAGTATTATACTAAGGCGTGGGATCCAAAAGTGCATTGTGAGTAGACACAATATTATTGTGCAACTCTTCATTATTAGTAATAAGCTCAATACAAGAAGCTTTAATATGGTCACAACATTCAGTAAGAGGGGAGGTATAAAAATCCTCGAGAGCATTAATAACAAACTAAATAATAGTGGGCCACATTTTCTATAACTTGTCACTCCAATTGCTCCTTCTCACGTCACAATTGATCTTGTTTAGCTATGTGACAACAAGAAGTTGTTGCAGTTATTGTTCATAATTAGGGACTAAGGAATTGTGATAATTTTTCACCTAATGAGCGGTGACTTTAATAAGCTGAAATAATATAGAAGAGGACCATGTTTGAATATTCTCTTAGGACAAATCATTGAGAAAAGGGAATCGAGCTTGCAAAGGATTTATACTATAAATAGACTTCTTTGAATGATCTTGTGGAGAGTTTTCTCATTATGGATTCGACTCTTTATGAAAGTCAACACGAATCTAATCCACAATGTGCAAGGGTTAAAATGGAGTAATATCCTAGTTCTGTGTGAAAAATATCAAAACTTCTCGATAGCGGACAGGGTTTGGACTAAGTTGTGAAATTTGAGCGGCTCACAAATTCGGGCAGGGTTATTGTTGTGCTCCATTTGGAATAGGTACATGGAAATAAGCAATGAGAGAAGTGTTCATATCAAAAAATTCAGAATTTTTCTCAGAGCGGAACCAACTTCCATCTCAGTAGTGCCCCCCTAGTATTTCCAGTATCAGTAATTTTAGAAAAAGTTTGTGAAGGAGACGCAGTATGGGGTGATGAACCTGGGGATTGGGATTATTGGAAATATGATCAATGATGAATCTCCTCCTCTATTTTTTTCCTACAACAAAATCTTGAGGCTCCTCATCTATAAGGTTGAAAATATGGGAATTATGCTTATCAGGATTACTTTTAAGTAAAAGATTGAAGAAGGGTATCCAAATTATAAGAAATAGTAGTGAAGATGGATGGTGGAGTAACAGAAATGGGATTAGTTATAGCGAAGGGGACATTGTCAATTAGAGGCTTGAGTAATTGGCTAGAAATGGGAACAAAAGTTTGAATACCTGAAATAGAAATACAGGAGCTCACCATTGAACCAACTAACTAGAAAGTAGTGTGAGCTAACAAGACTGTTTACTGGAATCTCTTTAAGAAAAGGCTTAGAACCTGGTTAATGATATTCTTCTTAGATGATGAAGGGCTCTCCATAGAAGACATACGTGATATAATCCCTTCGAGTGAATAATTTTGTTTCCAATCCTGGACTTGATATTGGACTCCCAGTCAAGGGAGTAATTCATTGTGGAAGACCTCTTTAGAGATAGAAAAGGGAAATGGCTTCATCTGAAAGGTTTTAGTGTAGTCAACTCTAGGATGGATAAAAGTATTTCCATGGAATATAAAAAACAAAATCAAATAACAATATTCATCCGAAATTGGATGAGGTACTAGTGTCACTTGTTCTATAATCTATACCATTTTTATATACTAGCTAGAAAAAGACTCTTCATTAATATATTTATTAGTGGGGTCACTTGAGACCTGCCATGAGGCATACATGAGTGCTAAGGGTTCATCATCACATACTTAAGCTATTTTCCTGCCCTCGGGTGTACATCATTTCATCATTGCAATAGAAACGATTAAATGGCCATAAATGAAATGAAATCGGTATCCTGCTTGAAAACATCCTCACAAGTCTCAAATAACTCATTCAACAAATAACTGCAGCAAGTCTCAAATTGTACAAATTAACACAACAAAAAAAAAAAAAAAAAAAAAAATAAATAAATAAATAAATAAATAAATAAATAAAAAAAATCACACACAGCAATAAATGAAGACATCAATTTTAACGTGGTTCATCCAACCAATTTGGGTTACATCCACCAAACAGAGGTATCAGCTTTCTTATTATTCAACGGGAGATTACAACAACATATTTGCACATCTGCACTTCCTATTCCTTACCCTCACATCTCATATTGCCTCACAGGCTTACAATTTATAGATGTAGAGAAGAAACTAAATAATAAATTCTATTCCATCCTATCACAACAAAATAGGATTAATTATCTCCTCTTCAAGATTTGATGCCATCGGTTTTGCAACAAAACCTACTGTTGGCATTATCCAAGAGATTTGTGGCAAAATAATATGGAAAATCTCAACAATCTCCACCTTGAAAACAACTTTCCTGATACCTTGTTTGTTTATCATATTCATTTTTTCTGCAAGCCAAGAGAAGCCAGACACCATCGTACCTTCTCTAATAAAACTGGTTTCGTGAACATGTCTGCATAGTTTTCCTTTGTATGCACTTTTTCAAGAGAGACTCCCCGTTCAGTGATAACCTGTCTTAAAAAATGGTGCTTTATAGGTATATTCTTTGATTTACTATGATAGGCTAGATTTTTAGCCAAATGAATTGCACTTTGACTATGAAAAAATAACTTTATGTTGTCTTGCAACCTACCAAACTCACCAAAAAAACCTTTCAACCAAACCACTTCTTTGCAAGCATGTGAAGTAGCTATGTATTATACTTCTGTAGTGGATAAAGCAACAATATTTTGTAGATTTGACATCCAGCTAATAGCTCCACCTGCAAGAGTAAATACATATCCTGAAGTTGACCTTCTCTTATCCGAATCACCTGCAAAATCGGAACCAACATATCTGCAAACAAATTCACTACTTATGTCATAAGTGATACAATAATCACTTGTGCCTCTTAGATATTGAAGCACCCATTTCACTGCTGACCAGTGTTATTTCCCTAGATTTTCCATATACCTAACTACAACCCCAACTGCATGTGAAATATCTGGTTGTGTACAAACCATCGCATACATCAAACTTCCTACTGCATTAGCATATGGTATTCGAGACATATATTCCTTTTCTTCATTTGTGTTAGGACATAAGCTTGAAGAAAGCTTAAAATGGGAAGCAAAAGGGACTAAAACTGGCTTCACATTGTTCATACCAAACCTTAAGAGTATTTTCTCAATATACTTCTGTTGTGATAACCACAACTTACCATTGCTCCTGTCTCTGAAAATATCCATGCCAAAAATTTGTCTTGTTGCTCCTAGATCTTTCATATCAAACATCCTAGCCATCTGAGCCTTTAACCTGTTGATCTCATTTATGCTTTTGCTTGCTAAAAGCATATCGTCAACATATAACACTAAGATAATGAATACAACATTACTTAATTTCTTAAATTAAACACAATGATCATATTCACTCCTTATATAATTTTGACTCATCATGAAAGAATCAAATTTCTTGTACCATTGTCTCGGCGACTACTTCAGACCATACAATGATTTCTTGAGCCTGCAGAAAAATTTCTTGTTGCTATTTTGAACAAACCCTTCAGGTTGTTCCATATAAATCTCCATGTAAGAATGTAGTCTTAACATCTATTTGTTGTAATTCTAAATCAAGTAAAGCAACTAATGCTAAGACAATCTGAATTGAAACAATTTTAACAACTGGCGAAAATATCTCATGAAAGTCAATTCCTGCTTTCTGAGAAAAACTTTTTGCGACCAACCTCGCTTTGTGTCTTCTTTATCATCAACACCCCTTTTCAGTTTGTAAACCCATTTACATCCTACATTTTTTTTGTCTTTAGGAAGTTCTACCAGGTCCCATGTGGCATTCTTATCTAATGCCTTCATCCCATCCTTCATAGCTTCTTTCCACTTATCACTGTTAGAACCTTCTACAGCTTCCTGATAGCTTAAAGGTTCATCATCATTAGCAGTTAAAGCAACTGAGGTAACATAATCATCATACCTTTTAGGAGGATGTTTGATTCTCGTGGACCTTCTTAAATATGTTTATGGTTCTTCCACAATTTGTTGATTATTATCTATAGGAACTTCTTCATGATCTTCATCTGAAACTTGTTCATCTTTACTATCGTCAGTATTTGAACTGGTTTCAAACTGAATATGTTGAAACTTAGGTACATTTTCCTGTTTCAATTTATTATATACATCTAGATTATCAAGTGAAGATTCATTGAATTTAACATCTCTGTTAGTGATGATCTTGTGAGTTGTAGGATCCCACAACCTGTATCCCTTGATCCCATCACCATATCCAACAAAGATATATCTTTTTTATTTAGGATATAATTTAGAATGCTGATGTTTCAGAATTATAGCATATGTATCACAACCAAAAACTTTCAATTTAGAATAATCACAAGGATGACCTTTCCATACCTCTTGAGGAATTTTGCGTCCTATTGCAGTTGATGGTGACCGATTTATCAAATAGCAAGCCATAGATACTGCTTTTGTCCATAATTCCTTCTATAAATTGGTGTTACTTAGCATACTTCTTTCTTTTTCTAAGAGAGTCCTCTTCATGCATTCAACAACTCCATTTTGCTGAGGAGTATAAGCAGTAGTTCTATGTCTTTCGTGTTGGGAAAAACACTGAGAGGGGGGGGGGGGGGGGGTGAATCAGTATTTGGTGCAGACTGAATATTTTTTTACTTTTTCTTTCTCTAAAACCCATACGCTACTTTACTGAACCCAAGTCGCGTATACACGCCGATATCCTTAATGAAACATGCGTATTACCAGAGATCTCATTATGCAGATATTACTTTACTTAGATCATTGCATCATTCATTCATTAGATGTTTAGTAAGCAGTAAACATGTGCAGTAAGAACAAAATAAATCATCACACATAAGCAACACACATGAACACCACGATTTAAGGTGGAAACCCAATTCGGGAGAAAACCACTGCTGCCGTCATCTCAGTCTTCAATATTTATTATAAAGAAAACATATTACAACCATGTACTGGCGTAGACTCATACCATCACGCAAGCACCCACACGTAGAAGGCTACAACCTTCTCTCATTTACCAGCCTCTCCTGGAAGGGAGCCACTACCCCCTGCTCTCGTTTACCAGCCTCTCTTGGAAGGGAGCCACTACCCCATGCACTCGTTTACCAGCTACCACTAGAAGGGAGCTGCAACCCCCTTACTGAAGGCTTTGACCCTCAGCACCACCATTGCAGACCACGTTTCAACAATTTTCATACTGGATCCAACAACTTCCATACAACACATCTTGTAGGCCACTTTTCATCAGTTTTTCAGACTGGACCCACTCCACACATTTAAGCTCAACATTCATCAAATTGAAACTTATAACCCCATCAATTCATTCATTGAATCATCAACCAATCAACCAACGACTTGATCTTTAATTAACATAATCAGCAGCATATTCATCATTCAAACAACCCAGTTCTGTATGAATACATCATTGACATATAACATTAAAACAACAAAATAGATCAGACATTTCATTCCGCTTACTTCAGCAAACCCTAGATTCCATACGCGCTTTTACTTCACTAAACTTGCATATGTATGCACTTTTATGCACACCAACCTGCGTATACTTCTGTGCATTCTTCAGAAAACCCTAACTACCCATACGTGCTTTTCCTTAAGCAGACCCGCGTATACCCGCACTTTTAATGAAGCGAACCTGCGTATAGATTTGTAACATTTCAGGACTGTGCAGCTCTTCAGATCAGATAAACAACTCATATTTCATCCTTTACTTCAGAAAGTATTTCACCTCATCTCAAATCTAAACATTTCATAAAAAGATCTATAAAATACATATACATTTCAGATCTAGAAATCCCTCTTCATCATTTTCTTCATAGGTGCATTAGTAATTCAGATCAATCAATTCCATGCAGATATACTTCAAAGTGAAGTATTCATTCAATACCCAGACTTGCATGCCCTTGCTCCATGATTTTATTCTCCTTATATAGATTTATCCTTTGTCAATACCATGAGCCAAAACCACACCACTTCCGATGGTATTCCTGGATGGGATCAAATAGGCAATCCAACGCTCAATACTATGGGCCAATACCATGGTAATGTCTCCTAGTTTTATAAATTTAAATCGCAAATTGGCATATGCGACTTGGCACGTACTTTTCCGCGTACATACGTGACTTCTCCTTAATAAAACTGCGTATGCCTTGTGACACCTTGTTCAACATTATTCTGGCACTTTCTGAATTCCTTTCTTCTGCTACTTATGAACTGATCTGTAGATACATCAGATTTACATTATTAACAACTCATCAAGTCAGTTTCCATCAAGAACAACTTCATTGGGCAGGTTCCATCAAAGCCAACACATTGTATCACATTGCCAACAATCTCCCCCTTAATTCATCAAGTAGGTTGTCATCAACTTTATCAAGTAGGTTGCCATCAAGGACAACATATGCCAACAATCTCCCCCTTTGGACTTGATGGCAACCATGATGGTGTTTGATCATCACAACATATAGATACATTGAATATAACCATTATGCAAACACCATGATGCTTTCCTCTTATTCAAACACCATGTTACTCTCCCCCTTTGACATCAAGGGCAAAGGGTGGATGAAAACCAAAACAAGGTTTTTCTCCTCATGTAGAAAGAAGAGCTCTGTAGATCTTATGTGCACTGAAGTTACCTTGCTCTCCCTGAGTTCATGCTGAATCTTCAAACATATTATTCAATGAAGTACATGACTCTATGACCTTTCCTATCACCAAGGACTCATACTTACAGTAAAGATCCAAGCAAGTGGATTTACACATTTTGACTCAACTACCCAACCAAGTGGGTTTACAAATTTGAACAAGTCCTTTACATGACTGAATATTATAATTTACATCATAGGTCACAGCCTTTTCATCAAATTACACATATTAATTTTTATAACCAATATCAAAAAGACCTCAAGGATCATAATTCAGAATCAAAATAATGCCAACAATGCATTACATTAAGCAAAGCTAATGCTCCACCTGAAACTATGCATCCAATGCATCCTTTCCATATAACCAAAACTCCTCCTTAGCTTTTGCAACCTGAACACTTTCAACAGCCAATCATCAAGACATCTTCACCCAATATCAGAGAATGAAACAAAAATATAAGGGCTGAAACATCATCAGAGATACCATACAGCATCAGAGGTACCAAACAGCACTGCAGCTGTGCTAAAGAATGATGAACCCAAGTAAAAATTGTCAGCAACTAACTATACGTGGTTTTCTTTGTATAAACTCGCGTATATACGCGACTATCTTTCAGGAAACCCGCGTATCCAATTTAATCTTCTGATTTTAAGCAGTTCTGATCTTGTACATGGCGGAGACAATTTTTAGCTTCCGTCTGAGATATTCGAATGCTTCCCTGGGATATATGAGAGAAGAAAGATAGAACAATATAGCTATGTTTTCAAGTGTCATCCAACATTTGTAGCATAAGTGCATCAGTAACCAGGCCTTCAGACTTTTTTCAGCATCAACAAATTCTTCCCAATAGGAATTATCATACCAGAACAACTTCTTCAATAGACAATATGTGTCAAGTAATCATCCATGTGATCTGTTATCACCAAGATATTCATGATTTATCTTTATTTCAAAATCAAATTTGTGTAGTAATTATGTATATAAGATCTCAATCGTGTCACAAATCATCAGCAACAAATTCTGCATGATCTATCCTTATCTCTGAATCATAAGACTTCCATCTTATCCATGGTGAAAACAAAAGATATTCTTCAGCAAAAAGCAATTAGGGTTCATCCATAATCTCATCATAAGAAACCATATATCATGTTATCATCATTTGAGCAAGAACTAAGGAATAATGAGATACAATTCCAACAATGCAATCATTAGATGTTAGACTGATGCTCCCCCTGAACCTGTGTTCCTGATCTTTAGCTATCTTACACTTTTTCTTATCATAAAAGCATACGTGACTGTCTCCAGCAAAACTCGCGTGTATACGCGGCTTTAGTTCACGAAACCCGCGTATGGAAAGTGAAACACTGAAAATTTCCACAACTTCATCTCCCCCTAAATTTGTACCACCTGTACCTATCTTCTTATCATCAGATGCACTGTCAGAAATAAACATAACCAAAATTACCAAACCAACCATGAGAATCATCATACATTGCTCCCCCTGTGATGATACATTACTAATCCCTATAATGTATCTCACATCATCCTACAGCCATTATGAGAAGTAGGCTTTAGAAGCGGATGACTGCAGTAGGATTATTATCCCCTATGTTTTTGATCGATCCTCCTTCTTTTTCCAGCTTAGCTTAAAGTTTCTTATTGTGTGCTGGAAATTGTCCAATTTCTCAGATCTATTCATCCTACATTATTTTTCTACATGTCCATACTTGTTTCATGCATAACATCTTACGTGACCAAAAAAGTAAGCATAAGGATCATAATGTGTTTTTCTATTCTTTCTTCTATTGCAATCAGTTGCTTTATGACCATACTTGCTACATGAAAAACAATATCCCTTGAAGAAACCAGAGTACCTTTCTGTGTAGAATCTGTTTGTATGTGACTGAAACATTCTACTTCTGCAATTGGCTGCAATATGCCCATAATTATGACATTTAAAGCATTCAACATTATTGATCATAGGAGGGAATGATTTCTTTTGAGAGTTCAAGATTGTCGATTGATCTTTTGTTTCTTTCAACACTTCAGATTTTTCATTGATATCCTTTGAATATTTAGCACTTCCTTGTGAACTAGATTCTCCTTTAACAGTTTCATGAAAACCAAGACCAAATTTAATAGAGGGAGACCTTTGACTACTAAGAATATTGTCCAGAATCTTAGTACTATCTTGAAACCTCAAGAGTTTATCTTTTTCTTCTAATTTCCCTTTCAAAATATTTACCTCAACCTCCAATCTTTGGCATTGCTTCTTCATGCTTTCTTCTTTCCTTCTTCCTTCTTCTACTTGAACATTCAATTTTAGAATCTCTTCTTTCAACCCATTTTATTGTTCTTCAAATTTCTATAGAAGATCTTCAAGATCTGCTTTCAGGGAGATGTTTTCTACTTTAAGTTCTTCATTCTTCTTATTTGATTTTTCCAGATTTGTATTGAGAAAGAGGATTTCTGCTTCAAGTCTTCTATTTTGATAGGTTTCTTTATCCTGTAGATTTTGATACATTTCTATCTGTTCTTACATTCTAGAGATCATTTATTTGTAGATATATTCTTGCTTATTAGATGATCTTTGGTGTTCTTCAACTTTAATCTTGAGAGCTTCTTCTAGATCCATAAGATTACTTTCACTATCTTCACCATTGCATGCACAAGAAGGTGAATCAGTACCTGTTTTATCTTCTTCATTTTCTACTACACATGTTTTCTGAGATATCTCCTTTTGAGTAGCCTTCTTCTTTTGCTTCCTTCCCATTGTGGCGGATCTCCTTCAAGCGATCAAGCTTCTGCAAAAGAACCTGCTCTGAAACCAATTTTTGGGAAAAATACTGAGAGGGGGCCGCAGGGGGGGTGAATCAGTATTTAGTGCAGACTGAAAAAAATTTTACTTTTTCTTTCTCTAAAACCCATACGCTACTTTAATGAAACCAAGTCGCGTATACACGCGGATATCCTTAATGAAACATGCGTATTACGTGAGATCTCATTATGCAGATAATACTTTACTTAGATAATTGCATAATTCATTCAGTAGATGTTTAGTAAGCAGTAAACATGTGCAGTAATAACAGAATAAATCATCACACATAAGCAACACACATGAACACCAGGATTTAAGGTGGAAACCCAATTCGGGAGAAAACCACTGCTACCGTCGTCTCAGTCTTCAATATTTATTATAAAGAAAACATCTTACAACCATGTACTGGCGTAGACTCATACCAGCACGCAGGCACCCACCTACAGAAGGCTACAACCTTCTCTCATTTACCAGCCTCTCCTGGAAGGGAGCCACTACCCCCTGCTCTCGTTTACCACCCTCTCTTAGAAGGGAGCTACTACCCCCTGCACTCGTTTACCAACTACCACTGCAAGGGAGCTACAACCCCCTTACTGAAGGCTTCGACCCTCAGCACCACCATTGCGAACAACGTTTCATCAATTTTCATACTGGATCCAACAACTTCCATACAACACATCTTGTAGGCCACTTTCATCAGATTTTCAGACTGGACCCACTCCACACATTTAAGCTCAACATTCATCAAACTAAAACTTATAACTCCATCAATTCATTCAATGAATCATCAACCAATCAACCAACGACTTGATCTTTAATTAACATAATCAACAACATATTCATCATTCAAACAACCTAGTTATGTATGAATACATCATTGACAGATAATAGTAAAATAGAAAAACAGATCAGACATTTCATTCCACTTACTTCAGCAAACCCTAGATTCCATATGCGCTTTTACTTCATTGAACCTGCGTATGTATGTGCTTTTATGCACACCAACCTGCGTATACTTCTGTGCATTCTTCAGAAAACCCTAACTGCCCATACGCGCTTTCCCTTAAGCAGACCCGCATATACACGCACTTTTAATGAAGCGAACCTGCGTATAGATCTGTAACTTTTCAGGACTGTGCAACTCTTCAGATCAGATGAACAACTCATATTTCATCCTTTACTTCAGAAAGTATTTCGCCTCGTCTCAGATCTAAACATTCCATAAACAGATCTAGAAAATACATATACATTTCAGATCTAGAGATCCCTCTTCATCATTTTCTTCATAGGTGCATTAGTAATTCAGATCAATCAATTCCATGCAGATATACTTCAGAGTCAAGTATTCATTCAATACCTAGACTTGCACGCCCTTGCTCCATGATTTTCTTCTCCTTATATAGATTTAGCCTTTGTCAATACCAT
Organism: Pinus albicaulis; assembly: GCA_034641835.2. NCBI lineage: Eukaryota > Viridiplantae > Streptophyta > Pinopsida > Pinales > Pinaceae > Pinus > Pinus albicaulis. Next base: position 870,996,030 of record CM076580.1, read on the forward strand.
GAGCCAAAACCACACCACTTCCGATGGAATTCCTAGACGGGATCAAATAGGTAATCCATCGCTCAATACTATGGGCCAAGACCATGGTAATGTCCCCTGGTTTTATAAATTTAGAGCACAAATTGGCATACGCGATTTGGCACGTACGTTTCTGCATACATACGCGACTTCTCCTTAATAAAACCATGTATGCCTTGTGACACCTTGTTCAACATTATTCTGGCACTTTCTGAATTCCTTTCTTCTGCTACTTCTGAACTGATCTGTAGATACATCAGATTTACATTATTAACAACTCATCAAGTTAGTTTCCATCAAGAACAACTTCATTAGGTAGGTTCCATCAAAGTCAACACATTGTATCACATTGCCAACAATCTCCCCCTTAACTCATCAAGTAGGTTGTCATCAACTTTATCAAGTAGGTTGCCATCAAGGACAACATATGCCAACATTTCGATCCCAACTTCCTTGCAATAATTATCAAATTCCTTTGAAGTAAAATCACCACCATTGTCAGTTCTTAAACATTTAATGGTTCTTCCAGTGATATTTTCTACTAATGCTCTAAACTGCTTGAAAACTGTGAATACATTACACTTTCTTTTTAACATGTAGACCCATAAGTTTCTAGAGAAATCATCTATAAAAGATACAAAATATGATGATCCTCCATATGAGGTTGTAGGAGATGGACCCCAAACATTAGAATGGATATAATCAAAGATTTCCTTACTAACATGTTTTCCTGTTTAAAATTTTTGCTTGCTTTGTTTCCCAAATATACAATGTTTGCAGAAATATAACTTAGAAGATTTTAAACTAGGAAGTAACATACGATGATATGATATTTTTAAACCTCTTTCACTCATATGGCCCAACCGTTTATTCCATAGTCAAATAGAATCATTTTTTTTTTTAGATATAATTGAAACATGATCTGACTTTGTTCTTCCTTCTAACTGAAAAATATTTCCAGCCTTCTTTGCTTTCATTACTAATAAGATTCCTTTGTAAATTTTCATTACTCCACCTTGAATAAAAGTTTTATATCCATTTGTGTCTAACACTCCTAGCGAAATAAGATTTTTTCTTAGTTCAAGCACATGTCTTACATCAGTTAAGATTTTAATTATCCCATGAAAATTTTTAATCTGGATGCTTCCAATTCCCACAACATTACATGAGACATCATTTCCCATGTAAAATAATCCATCATTGATTGATTTATAAGATTTAAACCACTCTTTATGAATGCACATGTGATTGGACGCACCAGAATCTAATAGCCAATGTTGATCATGATTTAAAAAATTAACTAATAGAACTTCATCATTTATACCTGAACCAGATGCCAAACCTGAACTTGTATCTGTCATGTTTGCCTCTTTATTTTATGTTGAAGAGTCTCCTTTGGATTTTTTCTATCTCTTCCAACAATCCTTCTTCAAATGTCCTGATTTTCCGCAAAACCAACATTTTAGCTTACTCTCCTTCCCTTTAGATTTTTACCGAGAGTTGTTTTTCTGACTGAAGCGTTTTTCTTTAGATCAACCTATAACCATCATTGCTTCTGATGTAGAGGTTTCTGAATTTGACCTTTTTCTGGTTTCTTCAGATAGCATAGCTCCAACAACATCATCAAATTCAAGGGTTTCTGATGAACTAAGACTTATAGAAGTAACAAAATGATCCCATGACTCAGGAAAAGAGCATAATAATGTTACAAATTTATCTTCTGAATCAAATTTTACTTCTATTCTATCTAAATGCACCGAGAGAGTATTAAAGGTATTCAAATGATCAGTTATTGTTGTACCTTCCTTGATGCGCAAGCTGTACGACTATTTTTTCAAAATAATCCTGTTGGTTAAGTATTTAATCATGTACAGTTTTTCTAACTTTGTTCATAGACCAACGACATTTTTCTCTGACACAATGTTAAATAAAGCATCATCCACCAAACACAATTGTATGCCGCTCAGTGCTCTGTCATCGATGTCACTCCATTCGTCATCTGTCACTGCGAAAGGTTGTTTGGATTTTCCCAAAAGTGCCTTCGCTACACATTTTTGTACGAGTAAATTGTGCATCTTAACTTTCCAGATTTCGAAGTTATTTTTCCCATTAAATTTCTCGATCTCAAACCGAGCACTTTGATTTTTTGCCATTTTTAACAATAGAACAGTGCCATACATAGTCAATCAAATGTAGAACCACCTAAGTGTACCAAATTTACACTTTATAATAATCGATTTATTTAATCAAAACATTTTCAATTCTCAAATTTTCTCACTATTTGACTAAAAGTGTAATATCTGAATATGGAAAAAAAATAACTTTGCGCATAATTTAATAAGTTTCAAATAGAAGACTTGGCAAAAAATTCTTTGAACAACACTGGATTAAATGTTTGAAAGGCATTCAACACTGAACACTGCTTGGACCTCCTCACTGCTACCATCGGCGTCACCTTGCATTCATCGGATGTGTTCAACGTATTATCTATTGACTCACATTACATTGATGAATCGGTCCTCACATATATGAACTCGGCCCTTAGATCAATGACATATCTTGTCACCTTCACCAGCTCACGGCGCAGTGGATAAACCCACGCACTGTTTATCCACAAAATTAACAACGATTAATTGAAAAAATATGAATAATGGTTTAAAAATTCCTTCGACACAGTAATTCAATGTAATGAATTTATATAAAGCGCCCCAACATTCTCATTCTATTTTTTTTTTTAAACTAGCTGTGGCACCAAAACTGCTGGATCAAACAAATATTGCAAATGCAGATGAACAGATCTGGTCTTCGATACCCGTTAATGCAGATCCTCCATTTGCAATCATGCAATGCTCGCTCTGTCAGTTTCAGGCATACGATTTCATCATACGAAGGCAAATGTCCTCGTCGCATAGAGAAGAGCAACACATAAAAAAAATTGAATTCACTCACCTCTGCGGAAGAAGTCACGTACACAGCAAGGCTTCCAGATTTAATCGTGTGAAATCCATGCATTCACACAAACAACAGTTTGGCTCTGTTGCTTCATAATGAAATACATCGACTTAACACTATCCACAACAGCCTTCACGCAAGCTGCCTCAGCCAACAACTACATATGTGGCCTCCCATCGTGTTTGACGTTGTAAAGTCAACTACGTATGCGACCTCCCATCTGAGCATTCGACCCGCCCTCATCAAACTTAGGGAAATTCATTGGCTTCTACTTCTCAGATGGAAAAAATCTCCACATAGCCTCTGGTTAGTGAAATCCAAGTCGTGAGAAACAAATCCATGATTTACGCAACAAACAATTATTTCACCAACAGGCAGTGAATCGATCTTGTAGCTCTGATACCAATTGTACAAATTAAAACAGCGGAAAACAAAATAAATCACACACAGCAATAAATGAAGACAACAATTTTAACATGGCTCACCCAACCAATCTAGGCTACATCCACCAAATAGAGGTATCGTCTTTCTTATTATTCAATAGGAGATTACAACAGCAAATTTGCACATATGCACTTCCTCTTCCTTACCCTCATATGTCACATTACCTCACAGGCTTACAATTTATAGATGTAGAAAAGAAACTGAATAATAAATTCTATTCCATCGTATCACAACAAAATAGGATTAATTATCTCCTCTTCAAGATTTGATGCCATCAATTTTGCAACAAAACCTATTGTTGGCATTATCCAAGAGATTTGTGCCAAAATAATATGGAAAATCTCAACACAAATAACTCATTCAACAAATAATTGCAGCAATTGAGTTGCTCCCCATGGTCATAGGCTTATGCCAAAAATATGACACCCAAATTTCTCTCATTTTTATGTGATGGATCGAGAAGATATATCTCAAATTACTCTATAATATCATAAACTAAATCAAATCATTCTACTTATAAAACTATAGGGTGAAACTATATGTGAAAGGAAATTTTAAAAATTTTAATCTATTCCATCATAAATTGGACATATGATCCAAGAGTCCTCTTGTTGGAATTGATAAGACACTCTTATTTATACCAAAAAATCAACTGAAACTAATATAAAAAATAATAATATTACATCCAATATCTCTCACTTGGTTGTACAACTATTTGTTAATAATTAACAAGTAAATATTTATAATTTTTTCTAAATATCTTCTTATGAAAATCTCCATAAAATTTGATAATAAATCTTCCACAATTTTTCTTCATCCAAAATACTTGAGTGATCCTTTCAAATCAGCATCAGCTCTTCAAAGGTTGAAGAGAAACACAAATTTTGAATATAAATGAAAACATGTTATTTTTCTAATATTTAGTTATAAACTTACTCAAAATAATAAAATAATTGCATCAGAAAATGTGGAGCCTAATTTCACATATAAATATAAAAATGGATTAAAGCAAGGTTACATAAGGGTGGAAAATGATAAAATTCAAGAGAAAGGTTATTATAAAAAATAAAGAAGGATGTGAAATAGAGAATCATTTTCATGACTGAATATTCTCCCCAACCAAATATGTTGCAAGTCCTCATGAAACCTAACATCTTATTTTTTTGCACTGAGTGATGGCGTCTTCTTTTTCTGAAAGGTATTTTAGTGGAAACTTAGTTTCTTCTAGTTCGTTAATGTGTGGAAACCATTAGTTTGATAAGTGATGGATCTTGTGTAACAACACATATCTCTTGGACTTGAATTTTGATTGAGAATCTTATGGTTGGTTGTAGTGTGATTTTGTGGGAAACAACAACCCACCATTTTATATTAGTATAATAATAAAATGGGAACTCTTTAAAAAAAAAATTATAATTTTCTTTCAAATATCCTTAAAAAATAAAAATAAATCATTTTAATTTTAGACAGGGTTATTTTAACACTCTTTTTTTAAAATAAACATATAATAAGGCTCTATAGCCAAGAACCATCACAATCGAGCTTTACTCGAGTAAACTAAATTACTAGGCCATTTTATTATATTAAAGTTCCAAACTAATGTATTTTCGCTCCTCACTTTAATCCTCAACACGTAGCCCAAAGGTCTCACCTTGTATTGTTCCCTACTTACACCTTTTGAATGCTTTTAGGATAAACCGTCCTCGATGACCTTGCATATTATTGTACACTTCTTCTTATTTATTTTTGTTAGTGCCACCTCCTTTAGGCATCATCTTTTCCCTTCTTTCTTGGGGAATGCATATTAATCACTTTTATAAAAGTGTCAGGACAACTCATACCATTTGGCCCCATTTTTCCTATTATTCCTACATTATCATTGGCAAAAGGATATCCCCTATCCACTTACTCCCACTCTTTGTGACCCTGCCCCTTTATAATGTGCAAACTTATTTTCATATAGGATTTAACTTTTGGGGTGACTTGGTGCACCCGTTCAATGCTCAAATGACTTCCCATTAGAATTCAATGGCTCCCATTATACGTCGACCCAAATCCTAGTCAACTTGGTCTTTCCAAACGGTGCTTATTCTTTTCCTCTCGAGATTTAACTACTAGGAAATGAAATCATTGAGAGATCTCATACCATTCAACCCCAATTTTCCTTCTATTCCTAATTTATCATTGGAAAAAGGACATCCCCTATATGTTGTATGCCCAGTCTTTGTCACCTCACCCCTTTACAATGCGTGAATCGATGCACCCATTAAACTCTCGAATGACTTCCCATTGGAACATGATGCCCCCCATTACACATCATCTCAGAGCCTAGTCATCTTCGGCATTCCCAATGGTGCTTATTATGTTCCTCATGGGATTTAAGCTATGAGATGATGTAACCTCACATGTCACCTGTCAACTCACCCTTTCAATAAATAAAGCCATGCTAACCATCATCCTTAAAATGTCATCACCTTGACACAAAAAATTGAAAGTTGTGCCTATATATAGTTTTGTATTTACCATTGTTTAATTCGATTTATTGTTTCATTATTGAATATTTATGCTTCGGTGATTGATTTAACTTATCATTTTATGTGGTTATTTACCATTATTTAGATACATTTATATGCTAAAATCCTATAATTCTACATTTTTCCTGTAAAAATTGAATAATGCAACCAACTATGTTCTAAATGCAAGAATCGTGAAAGGTAAAAAAAGTACTCCTCCACAACAAACCACTAGGTTGTTTAAAGAAAAAATTGATGAAAATATGCCATATATTTTTCTCACTCCAATACTATATGTACAAAGGAATTTGGTCATTCATCTTGGAATGCCAATGATGAAATGTTTGAGGAATAATTTCTACAGGAAGATGACGAGACGTCAACGCTAGCAATTTTAAACTAGGGTGGGAACAAATCCTCTGAAGCAAGAGTTAGGGATGCTTCTAAATCCTTCCTTCAAAGAATTGTCATGCATCCAAGGCTTCTTCCTTATAAAAACATGATATATTGGGTAGTGGAGAACGTTGATATCAGTGAAAGGATAATTTTCACCTGATAAGGACTAATTATTGGTTCTTTTAAGGCTGATGCATGTAGGGTATGTATCATTTGATTAAGCCACATATTGTGTATAATTCTCAATTTTTGGAAAATTTTGTTAAAAAGGAATACGAGGGTCAATGAAAAGAATTTCTCAAATTGATAAAGGAATATAAAAGTGACATGAATAAGTTTAAAGAGGAATCCGTTGGGATATATTCCATATATTATTTAACCTCTCCTTATATTTTCATTGCTTCCATGCTTTGCTTATTATTTTTCTTACAAAATGTCTCGCAATTTCTTATAGACTGGGTCCCTCTCATCGACAAATTCGTTGATAGTTATGTTCTTATTTGGGCCCAAATTGTAACAACCCCTTGTTTATTTTTCATGTAAATAAAATAAGATCAAGGTCATGGGACACGTATTCCAAGATGTATGGAGGGTAGTGGGTATCACATGTGGTTTTTTAATGTCTATGGAAATTGGAAAAGGAATTGGAAAGGGCAAAGAGGCAATAATTGGCATTTAATTATGAAGAATAACCGAAAATAGGAGAAAAGGAAGGTAAAGAGACAAAAATATGCATGCAGGGGAAATTAGAGAGAAAATAAATGAAAATGAAAGAGGAAAAGGAAAAAGCAAAGGAAGAGACTATACATCAATGATAAAAAGGCATCAGAGAAACAATTCACAACTTTGGACAATACATATTTTGTTAGTTCGAATTTTGGCTCTCTTCCTCTACACTCTTACACACTCTCATACACTCTTTCACACTTCGATTATTCTTGGATGCATCCTAGAACTCAATTGGACTTGGAGAGAAGCAAGGAAAGGATAAGAAAAGGATATTGTTGGCAGCAGAAAGAAGGTTGGATCTGCAACTACATCAAGTGTACATTGTAGGTAATAGGTTTCATGTGTGATTTCGTTGTTGAGATTTGAATGCATGATACATGCATGTGTTCCCTTGGTTATTTATTTTCATTGGAATGTATTTTTTCCTTTATTGAAAATGGTTTCACCCTTGCCTTGTCATTTCCCAAATAGCCATGATGTATTGGTTTCTCTATCTAGATTTTTTATTGGTTATCAGGTTCGCTAGTGGTTGTGGGTTGGGATAGAATCTCTGGAGCCCTAGAATAGCTTGGGTTCCCTGGAGGTTGTGGGTTGATATCGAATCCCTAGAGCCCTGAATAGCTTGGGAAGAGACCAATCTAGCTTGATATTACTGATTTCTAGACCAGCTAGGTGAAATCACTGTGTTTGAGGCTTGATGTGGTTTCACCTATGGAAACCTTGGTTAGAAACTTAGCTCTACTTTGGTTTAACCCATATTATCCCACATTCATGTTTGGAATATGGTGTGGGGGTGATTGGTTGAAAGAGATATTTTGGTTCATCCTATATATTGTCGGGAGGTACGTGGAAGTCCCTGACTTGATTGGCATTTACATATATTAATGTGAGTTATTTTTCTATTGCGATATATGATCACTTGTACTGATTAATGTGTTGATTTATGGTTTATTTTTCATGGACTCTATTTTGGTTAAATGCATGGTTATATGATGTAATATTACTATGGATGTCATTCACGATTTGATAACTTATGAAATTATTTATGAATGCATTGGCTAACAATTGTTTTTGTAGCTAACTTGAGAAGGCATAGATCCGTCTTGGTGATTCTATGATGAAGTTCAGAAGTTTATGATCATATATGTAATGAGCTCCAACATTACAACAAGAATGTTGCAACTCCCAAGGCTACTAAATTAAATTATCAACCCATGGTCCATACAAAATTAAGAGGTGTCAACACTATATATGCAGCATTCAATGTGTCCTTATTTCTTTGATCTAATGCAATGAAGTGAATTGGCATGAAATCCAAGGCTAAACTAATTGCAGAAATGGAAATGTTACTCTATTTGCAGAAAATAAACCTAATTACTTTTTTAGAGATGAAATCCCAGTTAATTTTGTAGAAATTAAAGGCTATTTTAGTTTGCATGAATGTAAATATTAATCCTATTTGTATAAAGTTAAACATTAACCTATTTGCAGAGTGTAAATGGTACATCAAAAGGAAGCCTTGTTTATGTGATAGAAATAGCAATGTTGGAAATGGAAACCATACCTTAAGATGTATGAAACAAAATGAAATCACTCTTCAATCATTGCATTCAAGATATATTTTTTCAGTAGATTTCACAAGGTGCTTAATAAAGTTATCATGAAAATTATCATTATGCTCTTCAAGTGATGAATTTGTCCACTAATCCAAACTATAACGACGAATTGCAATGGAGAAGAGGAAAGGCTTAAGAGGTATTTTGGTCTTAATCAATCATGTATTCAAAGCCTAGGGGTCATGATTCAAGCCTAAGATATAAAAACCAATATTTTCAAGAAAATATGGTCAATTTTACACATGTTATAGGAGTGTTATATGAGTGCTACATGAGGATATATAGGAGTCATGTTTTGCTACAGGAGTGAGATAACTTGTCTAACAAACCAAGTAAATAAAATGAAAATGAAATGGGAATTTTTTTTACTTAAGTAGGATGTATTAGGACTCTTTTCCAAGTGGAATGACTCCAAAATACCCTTCTTATCATGTGCTAAAAAATAACATAAAATACTACTCTAAAAACTGGAAATTCAAGAACTAGTGAGCTAGTTAACCTACCAAATTCCTAACCTAATCAAGTGAAAATTATATTTGGTAAATTTTGTTATTAAACAAAAATTTTTTATGACTCAATACAATTGGAATAAACTCAAATGAATCTCACTAACAAGGTACTTTAAAAAATTCTAGATTTGGGAACTAGAAAACCAATCCAAATAGCTCAATGATGAATATGAATTTTCAAATATGTTCGAAGGATAAATCATGCTTGTGAATATGTAAATAAATTGCAAAGAAATCACTTCAATCATTTAACCAATATGACCTACAATAAAAGAAGCATGAATAATAAATGCAGAAATAAGGTATGCAAGTAAAAAAACATTCAAAGGAAATATTCAAATTGTACAAGAGGGAAACTAAGGATACTCAGATTCCTATGAAAGAAACCAAGGTTTAGAAGCTAAAAATGGCACCAAACTTCATTATTTGAATCAATACAAGTACATCCCTCCTAGAAATGAAAGTGGGTTAGCTAAATGACAAGTTTTCTCCACAAGAAGACTAAGAAATACATGCTCCTGGAGGAAAATTAGAATTGGTTATTATACAAATAGATGAGGAAGAATTATCCTTGAAAGGAGGCATATTTGCCCTCCAAAATCCCTCAAAAAGTGGATCTGATTACCAACATTAGGATTCTTCATTAAATGACAAGGAACAATCCCTAACAGGGAAAATTTTAAGGATAGAAAATTATCTTGAAGTTTAAAAACATTAGCGAATCTCACTAATCCCTAATATGAAAACTATAAAATGTTTATTGATGTATTTGTAAAATTATTCAAATTTGTAATGAATTTATATATACTCCCTATATAATGTTGGTGACTTTTCAGGTAAAATAATTTTATATTGTAAAATTTGGTCAAATCATTTATAAAAAATGGAAATTTGCGAATATTATTTTTGGAAAAATCATGGAACATTAGCCAACCTACGAATATTAGTCCCTACAAGTTTCCATGATCCCTATATTTTCGCAATCAGTGGAGCTCTAGAATTTGTCAATAATTTAATGATATTCAGTTCATTTATCATCCAATCTTGGTCCATCCTATAGTAGGGAGCAAGTTGCTATATTATCTCATTCATAATTTATTCCATATTCTCTCAATAGTTTGCAAAAATAAACAATATTAGGCACATAATATGAAATTATCTCTAAACCTTCCTATGAACATATTAAAGCTAAAAAAACATTATTAAGTGTAGAAGGAGAGATTTAATATAGCCTTTATGTGCTGAAGAAAGGCTAGATGGGCCTTATTGTATGTTTAATTTGGAGGCCCATCATACCCCCTACTGAAAGTATTACTTATCCTCTTAGAAACCTATCCATCTTCTTGCCATGTTCTTCTTATTTTGTGCCTCAAATGAATTGTTTGATTTCCCACACTGATGTGGATGTAGCTTCCTCTACTGAATGGAACCATGCATGCTCTTCAATTTCTTCCTTTGGCTTTAGCTCAAACTTTATTTCAACTATTTTTTAATGTCCTTTCTTTTGATCCTTTCTTTGATTTCTCCCCTCCAATTTCAACTTCTTCTTCTATTAAATTCATCCTCCCATATTTGCAGACTTTGATTTCTATATGTAGATCTAGGGTTTTTCTTGCTCCATTTGATTTTTAATTCACAGGAATCTAGGTTTCCTTAATACCTCCCATAACACATACTGAGGTTTTCCATCAATGTCTTCATCCTTTGTAGAATTACTCTTGTGAAAAAAACAAGTAATTTCATGGCAAGCATGAATTGCTAGAGGAAAAAAAGTTTCTTGTATCATCTCTTATGAAAATAATAATTTTGAAAACGATGGCCTCGTTTTTCAATTTCAAGAGTGAATTTTCCATTCTTGGCCATGAAACATCATATTATCCATCAAATTCACATGAACACCCTTGACTAGCAATCTAAATTCTACTTTTCTCATCAAATTATGGAATTGAAAACACTTAAAATAGAGCTATTTCTTCTTATAGAGGGAGAATCATGGTGAATAACCTAAATCAAAATAAAGGAATGATGTGATGAAAAACCTACCAACTTGGATACCTTTCACCCTTGAATAATTTACCATTATGCAACCCAAACCACCTGTAGAAAATCCTTTTCAACTCTATTGTGTTTCTTTCTACCTTTTAGCAATTAACTAATCATTTTCCAACACCCAAGTAACATAATTTTTATAAAGGAGCTCTCCTATGGTACCGTTGGTACTGTTGTAGCAATGTTGGTACTCTTGTAGTAGCTTTGTTCCTTCCTGTAGTAACTTTGTTTTCACCTGCAACATCTTTGTTTGCACCCTTGCCGTTTTATTTGAAAATTTCCTTGTTTCCCAAGGTTTTAGGGAGAAATTTACCTTCCTATAGCACTCTATTAGCTTCATGTAGAAAATATGTTCTTCCTGTAGAAGTGATGCTCCTTCCTACAACAACTTTGTTCTTCTTGTAGCAGTCTTTCTCCTTCCTGTGGCACACAACCTAAATCTGGTAGCAACTAAACTTTGCATGCCAAGTGGTGGTGGGTCCACCTTTTATTTTTTATTTTTGTTTTTTTATTTTTTTGTTTTTTTCTCCTTTTTAATTGCGTGTAAAATAAACTCAGAGTACTTTTTGTTAACATACATGGACCTCACTTAACCGTTCATACTCCTTGTCCTCCATCACGATTAAATGATTACAACCCACTTTCCCAAGTCCTCTTCACTTTTGTCTTGTTCCTCTCCCACACGTGTGGGTGTCTTTGAAGAAAAGTGAATTTAACTATTAGATAAGGTCAAGGTTTGTCCACTACTATTTTTTCTATAAAAACCTTTTCCTTCATACACTTGCAATTTTTTTCAAGATAAAATAAGTCCATAGGACAGGTTTATAGGATTGCATACCGGAGCCTTACCCTTGATGTGTTTTTGCAGGTGATATTGATGTATGGTTGATATTATTGTTGAAGCTACCTTTGGTGGTTCTGAAGTTGTTGTTAGCACTCCACTAGTTCTCTGAAGGCTAAAAAGAAGACTGAAAAACTTAACCAGAAATCACTTTGACCTAGTAGCTATCCCCACTAGGCTGAGAGGGCTCTCTCAATGTGATCATAGCCAAGGATTGACTGTGATATGAAAGATATTAGGCGAGATATGATAGGCTCAGGTAGGTTTTGATAAATTTAGGGTCTTGATGCTGGATCAAGGATGAAACCAAGTAGCTAGGTCTAGGTATCAAAGGGTATATAGGTGACAAGATATAAAGGAGAAAGGTAGAATTGGATATACGATGGATTTAGGGTTTTTTAGGTATTGTGGTGAGTCTGAATAAGTAGAGGGATTTAATGAGCATGTTAATTCATGAATTCATTAAACTCAGAGCATAAAACACAAGATGGAATTTCCATATAATTAGAGCTAAATCAACAGAATTATGCCTAAAAATTGTAAGGAAAACCATTGAAGATACAAGATAACAAAGAGGAGTTATATATCATCAAATAAAGACTATAACAGAGAAAATACAAGATCATAAACTCATTACACATGAATTCCTGTATAATAGCTGCAACTTCATCCTTTGATTTATGAATATGAGTGAAATTACAATCTACAAGATTACAATCGACTGATGTCCAACAAGTCAAATGACTCTAAAAATAATAGATATAGACCAGAAAAACATCTCCCCTCTATCAGGGGTCAAATCCATTAGTTTTGGAACTAATTACATGATATTCTCAATAAAACCCTATTGTCTAGTGGAGGTCCACTAATGCACCTCATGATAGGAAAATAGATACATTTGAACAAAAATTACATTTACAAGCGTTTATCTAATCTATTTCACTATTTACCATCTCAATTACACCTCATGACATCATCATTCATCAATTACATAGGTCAAAAATTCAAACTAGGTTAGACAACCTGTAAAATTTGCGTTCTAGAGAAAGCTTAGTGAAATCTGCAGAAAACGTAGCGAGCTTAGAGAAAGTGTAGCGAGCTGAGGAAAATTGACTTTTGGAGGCCTTCTAGGTGTCCAAATCCAGATCTGAAAGATGTTATGGAAAGCTTTGGATGTATGCTACATGATAGGCTCGTGAAGCACTCAAAAAGGCGGCTTCTAGCCCTCCAAATCTTCAATCTCCAAAGAGTACTCAGAATGCGTAGCGAAGGCTCCAAAAACAAGGTTGAAAGGTGACTTTTTGCATGTTTTTGGGCATTTTGACCCCCCAAAAGTGGCTGAAATCGATCAACCACTGACTCAGATTGATGTTCTATTCAAAAGCAATAAAAAAATGTTGAGTTTTCCTCCAATATTCACCCTCAATAGAAGTGTAGTGTGGCCCATGCTATGCTTTTGCCAATATGGCTCATTTTCTAAATTTCTAAATTTGACCAAAATTTCTCAAAAAACAAAATTTTCTCCAAAAATCCTCAAAATTGGCCTACAGGTGCCTCATAAGGTATGTTATGCCACAAGGGAAGCATCAGAAATAATATTGAATTTTTCCTTCTCCTTTTGACTTTTTAGGGTTTCCTTCAGTGTGGCTTGCAATTGTTTGACTTTGACATTGAAAATATGATTTCTTGCATAGTAGTGGTCAACCATGTCTTTTTTCATCTTTTTGTCCCCGTTTGCCTTTTCAAGGAGATTATCCAAGTGAATATTGATTTTCTCAAGCCAAAACTCCCTTTTTTCATGGATTTCCATTGTTATTCTTTCTTGAAAGGTTAACTCCTCATCTAGTGGATTTTTCTCTCTTTCCTTCTGCAATGCTCTTCTGAGACCCATGGTCCTTGGTCTCTTACTTGTCACCTGCTCTTCATGATTCTTTTGCTCTTTAGTGTCAACCACTTCTTTTCCTTTCACATCATGCATACTAGCCTCAAACTAACTTTTCTCTAAAGATAATTGTTTTTCATTCAACTAGTTATTTTCTTGCTCTAGAAAGGAAATGATGAAATTAGTTCTTGCCAAGTTGCCTTGGAGTTATTTTATTTGAGAATATTTTCCCGTTATGATCCTCTCTAGGTTCTCATGCTTTTCACTATAATCCAAGTCTACTAAGTCAAATTCATGCTCCTCATAATTCATAGATGTCACATGTTGTATTGTTGTTTCCTGCTTTGTTGATGTGGGTTTGCCCCCTTCCTGAATCCAAGGAAAAAACACAAGTATTCTGCCTCTTTGGTATGTTTGAGTGACCTAAATATTCCTCCTCACTGAAACTATTCTAGTTGATCCAACCTCCACATGTCTATATGGTGCTGATGGTACTGATGGTGAATTAGGACTAGTAGGTTGGCTACTAGAAGACAAAAAGACATCTGCCTGCATGAAATTTTCCCAAGTGATGCTCTTCTACTCAAGTTGTTGTAAAAAATGATTTTTTTTAGAGAATGGTGGAAGAGGCTTCTTTCAAGATTACTCTGCTTATGCTCGACCTTTTATGCCATCTTTGCCAAACTTCTATAGAGGTAATAGGGAAAATTCAGTGGCTTTACCCCTACGAAATTCAGGAGAAGTCTGACATGATACCCATATAATCTAGAAAATATTCATTCATAGGTGAAGTACTTCATGATGATCTTCATGAGTGGTGTATACTTCTCAAGGAGGTTAGCCATGTGTTTTTTCATCTTGTTGTCCCTGTTGGCCTTTTCAAGGAGCTTCTCTAAGTGAATATTGAATTTCTCAATCCAAAAATCTATGTTTTCATTGATTTCCATGGATATTCTCTCTTCAAAGGTCAACTACTCATCTGGTGTATTTTTCTATCTTTCCTTTTGCAATTCTCTTCTGAGACCCATGGTACTTGGTCTCTTCCTTGTCACCTACTCTTCGTGCTTCTCTAACTCTTCTGTTTCAACCACTAATTTTCCTTTCATATCATGCATTCTAGCTTCAAACTGAATTTTCTCTGAAGACAATCATTTTTCCTTCAATTGATTGTTTTATTGCTCTAGAAAGGAAATGATGAAATTAGCTCTTGCCAAGTTGTCTTGGAGATTTTTGATCTAAGTATCTTTGTCCTTGATGATCCTCTCTAGGTTTTCATGCTCTTCACTAACGTCCAAGTTTATTAAGTCAAAGTCATGTTCCTCATCATGTTTAGATGTCACATGATGTAATGGTGTTTCCTCCTCTACTGATGTGGGCTTGGTCCCTTCCTCAATTTGAGGAGGAAACACAAGCCTTTCGCCTCTTTGGTATGTTTGAGTTACCTAAATCTTCCTCATCATTGAAATTGTGCAAGGTGATCCAACCTCGACATGTCTAGATGATGTTGATGGTGCTGATGGTGAACTAGGGCTAGTAGGATGGTGAAATAAGGCTAGTAGGATGTCTACTAGAAGAAAAAAAGACATCTTCATGCATGAAATTTTCCCAAGCGATTCTCTTTTTCTCTATCCAGTGTAAAATAATGATTTTTTTTAGAGCATGGTGGAAGAGGCTTCTTTCAAGACTTCTCTGCTTATGTTGGACCTTTTCTGCCATCTTTGCCAAAATTCTGTAGCAGCAATAGGGAAAATAGAGTTGCTTTACCCCTGTGAAATGCATGATAATTCTAACATGATACCCATATAATCTAGAAAGTACTCCCGCTAAGGTGAAGTACTTCATGATGATCTTCATGAGTGATGTATACTTCTGAAGGTGGTACCCAACAGGAAAAATCTTCATCATGGGTTGTCTATAATGTCTTCTGAGATAGGGCTAGTAATTTTGAAGGTCTAGGTCTTGATTCTTAAACCATTTTTCACCATGATTAGGTATCCTTGCGGCCTCAACTAATATATCAGTTGATATATTGAAATTTACCCTTGCAATTGTTACTTGGTCCCTTTTGAGTTGAGTGGCAAACAATTTGGTCAATGTGGCATTATATTTGACTCTCTCAACTAATTCACAAAAAGGAAGACACATTACTGCTTGAAGATAGTCCTTGGATAGTGGTGTAAACATCATTTCAACAATGGTTAAGGGCTCATGTCTTATCACATGGCCTCTTTTTTTATAATATTTTGTCTCCTCCATTTGGTTGATTGAAAGGGAGAAAACCCTGATATGACAAAACGAGGTAAGGGAGAAAAGGGATAGGATGAGTAGGTTAGGGAAAGAAGATGAGAGTAAGAAAATTTACGGAGATTGGTAGGGGTCTTAGGGAAGTATAGGAAGTGAAATATGCGAGGGAATTGGGCTAGGAAATATTTACATAGTCCTAGCTAGGAAAATTTCCCAAATTTACAGAATTAGGCTAGGGTTTAGGTTTTGGGACATAGGAATTGGGAATGAAGGGGTATGAAAGCGATGGGAGACTATTTTTAATGTGAGGGAGGGTAAAAAATTTGTGCAAGAGTATATTTTTCTTGCAAAACTTGAAAAATATGGCTAGCCACTAAAACGTAGCATGGAGGTCAATGGAGGGTTTTCACACTAAAATTATGAAATTGAGCTACAAGGAGGGGTTGACTTAGGTGTAACTTACTTTTCCACTGATGATTAAAAACTATTATATCCTTCATAAGCCTCCATAACTTGTTTTAATGCCTCAAAGAGAGAAAACACAATGTTTGGAGGAAATTGTAGCATCCAGAGAAAAAAGAAAAGCATGGTTGTTTTTGGCACCAAATTTGGAGTATTTGTTACTTGAATTTGCTGAATTTGCTAAATTTGTGCTTGATGATGAATGAGAGATATTATTGGATGAGATTAATTTAAAAATGAGTTGAATTGGCCTTTTATAGCTTGTGGTAGTCATTTTTATTAATGGTAGTGGGATGGCCCACTACATGTCCTTTTCACTTTATCTTGAAAATTTGTAACTTTGACATTTTCATTGTATCTTTAGAAACATGATGAAATTTTTACATATTGAAAAAATGAATTACATTTGAAACCAAAATTATTGAACAAATTTACCTATTACAAATCCTCCATTGCTGGATTTTATGCATCGAGTGACAGATTTTGTGACTAAAACCCTAATGACCTAATGGAGACACTGAACTGAATGAAATCATGAGGGTGATGACTGGAGTGATAATGTTGACATTTAAATGATGGTTTACTCAACTGAGTGATGACAAGGACCAACATGTAAAATTTTTGAAGGAGTGGAAATAGCCTTGAACACACTACCCTGTGACCAAATTCTTATTTGAAAAGATAATGAAATAAAAAAAATTTGACTATGAGAATGTAACAAGACATGATAAGACCCATTTGATCACCAGTGACATGATGTATAGACTGACACTAACATTGGCTCTAAGTGGGGATGGAATCTCCTTGGAGGTGTTAAGAATGTCGTAGACCAAGTAGCCTAACCATTAGGCATGGAGTCAAAATCGAAAGGCAAGGATAAATAATGAAAATTGACTCAAAACTAAACTAACTTGGCTCCTACTAAAATCTTAAATCAACATCAAATCAATGTAACTTTATGGACTTCACTTTGGGCTCCAAGCTCTAATGATTCTCTAATTCACACCTTGGTAGAAAAATAATAAACTGATATGTACAATGGAATTAAGAAACTTCAAAAATATGCTCAGAAAAGGTAGTGCTTGAGAAGCCTGCCATTGACTGGTCCACTTCACTACCTACTTCCTATAATATTTTCATAACTGGGACTACAAGTGATGTAGGGAAAACTCCATCGATTCCATATACCAATTGAAAAGGATAAATACCTATTGATTTTTTTCCGCTCACTCTATCCATCCAAAAGGAATTAATAATATTCTTGTGCCAATTTTTCTTGTTGGCCTCTAACATCTTCTTTATAATGTTGACCAAATATTTGTTTGAATATTTAGCCAATCCATTACCTTGAAGATAATATGTGGTCAAGTGACCCAATTTTATGTTGTATTTCTCGCAAAACTAAACCATTTTCTTGGACTTGAACGCAACTGCATTATCTATAATGATTTTGTGGGATCAACCAAAAAGAGACAAAATATTAGTCTCCAAAAACTGAATAATGAATAAATCAGTAGCTTGCCTTATTGGGATCGCTTCAATCCATTTGGCGAAGTAGTCGGTAGCTGTCAAGATCCACTTATGTTCGGAAGAAGATGCAGGGTGGATTTATCCAATGAAATAAAGGCCCCATTGCTGAAATGGTGCTTGAATGGATATAGGCTACAAAGGGAGTGGGAGAAACTTCCTCTTACCATGAAATATCTAGTATTCATGATAGATCATCATAGTTTCATACAAATCTGCAAAGAGAGTAGGCCAATAACAACCAGCCCTCAACACCTTATTTTCCATAGTTTTCCAAAACAAACGACCTCCACAATTTCCCTCATGGAAATAATTCATTACTTCCTTGGCTTCATTTTCTACCAGAAAATTTAGCAAGACACCTCCCAGGTCTTTCCAATATAGAGTGTTGTCTAAAATTCAATACTTAGAAGCTTTCAATTTTAATGATCTACCCTCAATTTTATACATGTTTGGTGGAGGATTAAGATGTTGAAGAACATAAATGATGTCAGAATACCAAGGAGGTGAGAGAAAGAATTCTGATACCAGTATGAGTGAGCCATCATCTTCTTCCTTGGACAAAACTAAAATGAGATTGATGTCAAGTGCATGTAAATTGGATTCAGCCATTAGCTTGGCCAATCCCTGACCTTTAATCATCTTTGTAGGCTTGATATCGAGGCCATAATCTAACATAGCTGCTATCCACTTTCCTCTTTTGCGTTCTAGATCATTTTTCATTAGGACATCCTTCAATATTGCATTAGGGACATAGGCTAGAATGTGTGAATGAAGGATATAGACTCGAAAGTACTTCAATGCATTTACCATGGCGAATTCTTTCTTCTCAATGATGCTATATTTAAGGGCAGAATCTCTAATGGTACGAATAAAGAATGCAATGGGTTGCTCGTTCTTATCCTTCTTTTGCTTCAAAACAACATCCAAAGTATGTTTGGAGGCAAATGAAGATCTGGTGAAATAAATGGAATAGTCGGGGCTGATAAAAATAGGAGTTGTTATCAAGGAAAAATTAACTAAATTAAATGAATTTTTAGCATCCTCCACCCACCTTACCTCACTATACTTTTTAATCATATTGGTCATTTCTCGAAAATTATTGACAAGGTTTGGGATAAATCTTCTTAAGAAATTCATCTTACCATTAAAGGCTTGGATTTCCTTCTTGTTGCATGGAAAATATATTTTTTGAATAGCCTCAATTCGATAAGGATCAATATAGATACCATATTTGGAGATGATATGGCCAAGAAGCTTGCCCTTGTCCATGGTAAAGACACTCTTTTTGGGATTGAGTGAAATCCCAATCTTCTTGCAATTCTGAAATACAACTCTCAAATGGTTTAAATGCTCATCATCAAAATGGGAGAAATCTGCAAAATCATCAAGGTACACTACTATGAAAACATCCTTTTCATTTGTGAAGGCAATCTCCATCACCTGCTGAAACGTGGCTTCTGCATTCTTGAGCCCAAATGGCATTTCGGCATACTTGAATGTGCCCCAAGGTGTTGTGAAAGTAGTTTTGTCTTGGTCATCCTTATGCACTAAGATTTGATTATATCCTAAATATCCATCAAGAAGCGACATTATAGAGGACCCAACCACTCTCCGTAGGATATGGTCCATCTTAGGAAGGGTATAGTTATCTTTTGAAGACACCTTATTCAAGTTTCTGAAATCAATACAAAGACGGATTTCTCCCGTTTTCTTTCTCACCAGAACAAGATTTGACATCCATTCTAAAAATATAATTGGAATAATGATACCATCTTTAAAAAATTTGTTTACCTCTTTCTCTATTGACAAAAAAAATCTTGGATTAATTCTTATAAACTTTTTTCATGAGGGATTTTGATCAGGCTTGATCGGAATTGTATGTTGGATGATATTCTTATCATATACTTTCAGATCTGCATAGTTCCAAGAAAATACATCAAAAAATTCAAATAACAAGGCTATGTATTTAGCTTTCATCTCTAGAGATAAGGACTTGGATAGCTTAACCATTTTGGGGTTGTCTTTTGTTACAATATTCACATCTTTCGACACCTTTCTTGGTAGGAATTTTTTGTGCTATACAAACAACCCTCCCCATTTGAAATTTTTGTATTAATTTTTAAATAGGAAATGGGTCCCCTTTTCTTTGAATAGTTATAGAATTGAAAAAAGAAATTTTTATAAAAGGATATATAAAAATTTCCTTAGCATCGCTTATCGCAGATCAAGAAATCCTTTGCACTCATGAAATTTTTTCAAGGAAATTCGATCCATCATAAAATAGAATCGAACCCCAACAAAAAATGATTTATTAACAAAAAATGAAAAACATGAAGTTCTTTATTTCATTTCGCATATTCAAAAGTATAAAATAAAAAACTCAAATGTGTTATCATTCAACCTCGATGCGATAAAGAAATCGCAAAAGCGCATATCACATCAGAAAAAGTCCAAAACCTTTCCATTTTTAAACCTCTGACGTGATAAAACCGATCGCAATCGCAAATTGGTGAAATCATACTACATCCTCATGCACCCTTTTTAAAGTTCCCCGATGCGATAAGTCAAAACGTGATCGCTCATCACTAAAACACATGACTCATATCAAAATACACTCCTCTAAAAGCTTGCGATGCGATATCATTATTACAAAAGCGCACTTCCCGTAAATAAAAACATGAAGTATTAAACATACACATGTTTAATCAAATAGATCATTTATAAAGGAAATCTCATTGATTTGATATGATTTAAAAGCACTGCTCCCTCCATGCCAGCTCAGCAATAATCACAATCACAGATATGAAATGGAAATACATAAGCCTAAACTTTGAGACTTTCGATCTCCAATATGCGATCATAATTGATCGGAGATCTGAAAATTTGTGGTATTAACTCTAAAAAGGACTGTTATGAATGTGTGACGAGACATCCCATAATGGCATTAATGTCTCACGTTATGGATTACGAGGAAATCATTAAAAGATAGTCATGGTTGAAATCCTTCGTGGATTTCATCTAGGATGGTATAATATTTCTTTAATATGTCATGTTTATTAAATGCCATTTCTCCTCTCCGCCTTGTATTCATTATTAAAAGAAATTTTTCATCATTCTGCTCATTTTTTTAATTGTGCAGACCTAAGAAACAACTACCAGTTAGGAAAATGTCTAAGAAATCCAGGAAAGCGAAGGTCCCCATCGTTCCAAAAGAGAAACCGGCTAAATTGGTATTAGTAGCCGATACTACTTGTCTGGGTCTCGGTAAAACTTCATGGGAAGGAGTTTCCAATATACTAGAGGCAGAAGGTCCAACTATAATTCAAGAAGGAAGAACAACAGTAGATTCAAATAAAAAATCAGAAAGTATTCTGAAGGAATTGGCGAGCTCCTATCTTCACAAAATAGCAGCTCGTGCGAATGTGTTCCTGTATAATGACTTGGTGAGATGGGTGATAGAAAGTATAAATATAACAGACAAGGCATTCTTCACATCAGATGGAAGGATGTTCGATTCTTTCAAAGAAGAATAAATCAAGAAGATGTATCACCTACCAGACCCCCAAGAAATCTACAGTAAAGCATTTTTGGAAGACTTTGCCAAAGAAAATGAAGTGGAGTCTAATCCTATCAAAGAATGGAGGAATTTTCCAGAAAATCACAAGCACAAATCTTCAAGTATGTACTCCGTAGAATACTTGGCATCTCATTATTTCTATGCTATAGCTATGGTGTGTAGATTGTTTGGAACCGTCAATTCGGCTAAACTTTCTATTGAGATGGTACCTTTAATTGAAGTTGTTCTTAACTTCTACATTATGGATTGGCCACCCATTTTATCTGATAAAATGGCAAACAAAACCCTCGATTATAGGAGAAATATATATGTGTCTACCCAGGTAATACGCCCATTTTACATCAGTGGTTATATTATTGACACCATATGCTTCAACTCTGAATTCCCTATCGTAGGCTGGAAGTGGACTCCTCAAAACTTGATTCCTATCCACATTTATCACAAATATATATGGAAGGCCTATTACAAAGACCATATATACATAATTTTTCATGGGTTTATCTTGCCAGTTCACCAAGCTATATTCAACAACCCGCTCCAAGGTTATTTGACGAGGCTAGCATTGACCTAACCTCAATCAGTAGCTGGTTTGGAGAAGAAAAATTCACCTATATCCGGCTATTCGGAAGCATCACTGATCCCCATGTTCTACCCTTGTAAATTCCTGATAAATTGTTAGCCTAAGAAATAGCCTATCAAATAACAGAGAAAGGGATGCCTAGAAACCTGAAGAATTCAAACAAGTAGACGTGGCCTACATTTCCCCTCTGATGTGGATCTTTTTCTCTACATGATTTTGAACATGCAGAGAAAGAAGCCAAAAAAATAAAAGAGCTCAAATTAGCATCCATCCCCAAAAGACAGTATGATCCAAAGAAAGTTTCCTATAACAATCTATTCACTAAATTTGAACATGAAGATGTTGATTTCAACAATCTATTCGCCTCCGCCGAGGTATTTTCATAGGTTAAACATCTCGCAAATTTAAAATTTGAAGCAAATGACATGGAAAATTTCATGCAGTTTAGGACCAAGAGACTACTAACAATACCTCTTGATCATTTAAGAACTACTCCCCTACTACAACAACAAGAAGAAAGTGAAGAAAAGAACACTAGAAAAGAGTAGGACAAGAAGAATACATGGAATAAGGCCGACCCTCAAATCTATAAGGAGGATATGAGTAAAAAGGATGATACTCAACTGGAATAAGAAAGGACAGGTAAAAACGTTGGAGATTCCTCCAACATCGATATGTATATTAATTCAAATCTATTGAAGGAGTGGGAACAGTTTGATCGGCAAATCAAGGGCCAGAATGATTCCCAGAATGTGGCTACAACGCAATCGCCCATGACACAACAGCCCATGGTAACCAGTGTTACAATCGAAGGAGCAGTCGGCAATGCTAATACCCAAGATATTGAGATCATCCTAGAAAATACTTCTGAAGAAATTGTATTGAAGGTTGAAGATATACCGCCCTTGGATGTCTTCTATAGTCCAAAGCATAGGGTTGTAGTTAGAAAACAAAGGAAGAAAAGGAAAATCGACCAGGGTCTATTTTCATCTCCTCAAGTTGAATTAATGAATGTTTTCTGGAGAGACTCTGAAGTTAATCCTTCAGAGGATTTAACTAAATTGTCTGAATATGCAGGAGCTTATATAGCAGCGACAATGGAAAAAGCATCCGAAGTCAGCCAATTAATAAAAGAAAAAGATCAAAACATAGCATTGCTAGAAGAAAAGGCAACATTGGATCATAAAAAATAAGCACAGCTAGAATAGCACCTAATTAAAGAAAGACAACAGATTGAGCAGCTTAAAGAGAAATTGAATCTTGAGAAACAAAAGCTTGACCAACAAGCTCTACACAAGCAACATCATCTGTTTCAAGAGCTGAACAAATTGCAGGTAAGGCTTCAACAGGAGAAGATGGCCAAAGAAGAATAGAGTGCCATGTTACAAGCACATATACAAAAAATTAAGGAGTATCCTGAGATTGATTAGTTCAAAATGGAGGCTCTCGAATCAAGTAAAGCATTGTCACGATAGCTTGATATTTTATGTCATAAGATATCACTAGCCGACCCTCTATGTGTAATAGCTACATCGCTCATAAAAAAGGCAGTAAACACAAGGCTCAAATTCGAAGATGTCGATGAGAAAATTTCGGGGTTCCTCACATGGCAAGACATAGACCAAGGCATAGTTGCCAATCTTCCTAAGATCCAAGAATCACATAAGGGAATTTTTTTTGCATAATGGGAAACACAGTTAATTAACGAAGAACGGGCTACCTCCAGGGCAAGAGCTATAATGAACAGTTTAGTGGAATTAATCAACAAAAATTTATATACGGCCAACTTGATTTTCAATTGCATCCCAGGGAAACTCCCAAAAGTCAAAGAATTAGAGAAACAATGGAAGCAGGGTTTAGCCAGCAAAGACCAACAGATCGGCGCAATGCAAGGACTCACATGGGATGCATTCTAGTTCTATTTGGTTAAACCACACAGCCAACACATGACTACAAAATGCCTCTCCCATGTCATTATTTATATGATTTCAAAGATTTTGGATGCCACATATACTAGCCAGCTACATTCCTGATTGAGTGATCCTCCCGAAGTGAAATAAATGTGATCGATTTACAAGTTGTGCGTACCAGATATGAAAGATATGCAATGAACCTGTTCTAGTGGAGATCGCAATTCTATTTTTATGAAATCAGATCTTCGATTCTCATGTTTTGGCAGTTCCAACATCATTCAAGCGATGTTTTAGATATTTTTTTTTTAGTTTTATTATTATTTAAACCCCTTTCATATATTTAGAAAGAGGTCCTCAATTTGTATTAATTTTTGACTTGGGAAGTTACACTTCTGTACTTTTGAATATATTATTTTTATTAATGGTGGATCAAGATTCTGAAATTTATGAGGAAATTATTTTCAAGAATTTGCACTTTTGTTTTTCCTGGAAGTTGTTCTAAGTAAGAAAGCGGGATCGGAGTGTTATTTGCATCAGAAAGTTACAAATGTATCTGGTATTTCTATCATTATCATGTTGTTTAAATTTTCTTACGCAATGAAACATTCTCTTTGAAAATTGCTATTGTTTGCATATGCATGCCTGTGAAACAATCCTTTGCTATATTATTTCTGAAAACTTAGAATTGTTATCTTCTAAAATATATGTGAGCGATATATATATATATGTGTGTGTGTGTGTGTGTGTGTGTGTGTGTGTGTGTGAATGCAATATGTTATCATCATTATATTTTTTAATTTCTTAAACAAAGTAATTACTATATGTGAATAAATATTTCTTTTGGATGAATAAGCCATCTATATGATTATTCATTTGATCAAAACAAATCCAGAATCGCATTTATCATAGGATAACCAGTTTAAGTAGAGTTATTTGTATTTATTAAGTTATAGATTAGATTAATTATAATTTAAATTACCCTTTATTAAAAAAAACCAATCATCAACCCATATATCATTGGGAAACTGGTCCCAATATTATCCAGTCGGAGCCACCATCCCAAATGGAAAAGGATTTGTACTAAGGTCTGGACCGGGTGGTTTTCCCCAATGTTGAAGCTAGGACTTTAGGTGCTTCAACATTTTTGGCTCTAGAAGAAGGGCCTATGCTATGAATGGTGAGTAAGTCCAAATCCACAGGCAATTCCAAGAGCAATTCACCCTTATCATCTCCTTCAACTTCTCCTTCATTTCAAATTTATATGGAAGAAGTTGAAAAGAAAATTACTACACCCACTGCCAAAACCTTAGACATATCTAACGATTCATTTTTTGAATCTCCTGAGGTAAAATCTCTAATTCATAAACTCCAATGGTTTTCATTATCACAAGAAGAATATGAGCTATCCCAAGGCAGTGTGACTTCACACTACATACCTTTCAAGCCACTTACTAGATTGCAAGGTGAAAAGCTTGGTATTTTACCGATTGAAATTCCTCTTCCAAGTTGAAAAAGAGCTATAAAAACACCTTTAGATTCAGATAGTGAGACTCTTTCATCATCATAATCCACATATTTCACACAATTTCAAACTCAGTCATCTATTTCCCAAATTCAAGTCAAAATCCAGAAGCGTACAATTGTTTCAACAATATCTACTCAATTGCTTTCAACTGTCCCTTTTCCTTCCTCTATTGTTAGTACAATGATGGCACAACCTCAAACAAGACCATGGACCAATCCAGAAGCTGTTGCAATTCCTACACCTTTGATTTAATTACCATCTCATCCTAAGAAATGGTTACCAAATTTTAGTCCCGATATTGGCATATTAGATGAAGAACATATTAACAACTTCATGTTGTCCATAAAATTAAATGGAGTAACACAAGAAGATGTTGTGTTCAGACTATTTCCATATACTTTATAAGGAGCAGTGGGATCTTGGTATTTTTCATTACCATGAAGATCTATTGATAGCTGGGATGTTTTTCAGGAACAATTCCTAACCAAGTTCGGAGATGATAGATCAATAGCAACTTTGATTAATGATCTCTCTAATTTGAAATCAGAATCTAAGGAACCCATCAAAGACTTCAACTCCCGATTTAACAAGTTGTTGAATAAAATTTGTGCAACATCAAAGCCTAGTGAAGAAGTCCAATGTGAATGGTATATATCTGCTTTGCCTTCAAATATAGCTATCTTTGTAGATAGAGCTGCTAAACCTACACTAGACGAAAACATGAAGGAAGAAATTGTTGTAGAAAAACATATCATTACCTTAGACAAAAAGAATGTTAGTGAAGAGAGAAAATACAAAAAGGTTATTTTCAAGGATGATTCAAAGAAGAAAGTGCCTAAAGATCCATATTATATGGAAGGATTACAAAAATTCCTGAACACTATGTCCAATGAAATGGTAGAAATTAAAAAACAGGTAGTTGAAACTTCCACTAAAAGGTCGTTTAGGAACTTCAAAATAAATCAGCCAACTAAACCTAAACCACCTAATGAAATATCTAATGCGGAGTTAGATTTAGAGGAAGATTAAGAGGAAGATACACTTCTATCATCAGAAGAAAACGAATAATACAAATTAGTTGAATGCCATGGGATGTAGGATTTTATTTTGTCTAACTCAGATAATGAAAATGAACAAGAAGCTCTCCCAGTGAACAGAAGAAGTAAGAATGCAGCAGAACCTATTCAAACATCCCCCAAGAAGAAAAATTCAAATCTTGCTACCAAAGATAAAGCTCCCATAAAGAAAAGTTCTCCTTTGCCTACCTAAAATCAACCATCATATTCTAATCCTCCATCAACATCTAAAATACTAGTAATGTCTGATTCTATGGATTATAACATTATAGAAGACATGAAGAAGACCAGAGCAAATATTTCTTTACATGAACTCAACAAGCTAAAGCATCAATAGAAGCTGTTGTTAAAGGAATTAAATGTAGTCCCTGCTTCTCCTCTTCCAACTAGTGTATTATCCAAGGCAACCAAAGGATCAGGTCAAACACCATTCGAGAAAGTAGATGTTGTCAATGATGTTTTGATTGGAGATAGATCTAATTCACATATGCCTCATTTTCTCTTAACTTACAAGATCTATAATAGGAATTTACATAACTGCTTGATATATTCAGGGGCATCATCAAACATAATGCCAACCACAGTATGCTCTAAATTAAACATTGAACCCCAGAAATCTACAGTTCATATTGTCCAATTAGATCAGACTAAAGTGCAATTTTTAAGAGAGATTAATTCAATCTCTATTAGGCTATCAACTGATCCTAGAGTAACTGAGAGAATTGATATATTAATTGCTAACATCATTGAGTTTTATAGTTTAATTTTAAGCAGGGATTGGTCTAGAAAACTCCATGGTTATATTTCTACTGGTTGGTCTCACATGTGGCTTCCCTATAAATGGAAACAAAATCAAATTAAGATTGATCAAAAGAAACACATGACCCATACAGTAATAGAGTTTAAACAAGAAAACCAACCTGTATCTTTCAATAATAATATTCTTGGAAATTACTCAGACGAATCATTATTCAGAAATTTTAACGCCAAACAATCACCTTTCCCTGTAAATAGCTTCACTTCACAAGTTGAAAACTTCTCACATACCGATACTTCAATATGTGTTAATATTTCCAATCAATTTGTAAATAATATTGTATATAAATATTTATTTTGGTCTTTATACTTTGATGGATCAAAGCCCAATGATGGTGCAAGAGCAAGATGTATTTTGGTTAGTTCGGAAGGGGAAAAAACTATGTTGTCATGCAAACTAGAATTTGAGTGTACAAATAACACTGCTGAATATGAAGCTTTAATTCAAGGAATTTACAAAGCAATAGGCTTGAATGTCAAATATCTGAGGGTATATGTTGATTCTGAAATTTTAATCAGGAAAGTTAGGAATATTATTCATTGTTTTTCAAGTCATCTTAAACATTGCCAAGCCCTTGTTCAAAATCTTACAACTCAGTTTCTAGCATTCAATATTTCCCCTATTCCTAGATCTCAGAATGTAGCAGCTAATTTATTAGCTAATGTTGCTTCTAAACTCCTTCCAACCGAGGATTATAGTCCAGATAGGTTTTCAGTTGAATTGATTTTTTGACCATCTGTCCCTGACAATGTCACCAATTGGTGAGTGTTTAATCATGATGAAGACATCTTAAAATTCTTAAATTCGGAGAAATGATGATCAAATAGTTGATAAAAGTGATCATGATCTCCAAATAAAATAAAATAAAAATGAAAATTCCATCCCGAAATATGTGGTTAAGCTTGAAAATCTCTATGATATCAAAGATAGATTCAAAAACATCACTAATGCAAAACTTCAAAGTTCTACTTTAAAGTTTGAATTAGTAAACCTTGGCACTGAATCTAAACCACAAAATGTCAATCTAGGACTCGAGCTAAAACTAGAAGAAAGGTTTTCTTTCATCAAACTTGTAAACAAATACAAAAATGTTTTTGCTTATAATTACGAAGATTTAAGAACTTATGATGCTTCTATCATTCAACATACAATTCCGATGATCTATAATGAGAAACTAGTGCAACAAAAGTTAAGGAAAATTCATCCTAACTTGGAAAGTCAAATTAAAACTGAGTTGAATAAAATCTTGAAAGCTAAAATTATTTTCCCTGTTAGACATTTGAATTAGGTTTCAAATCTAGTACATGTTAGGAAAAATAATGGAGACATTAGCATTTGTAGAGATTTTAGAAATCTCAACAAGGCATGTCAAAAAGATAATTTCCCACTACCAAAAATGGAACAAATTCTTCAAGTAATATCTGGTTCTAAATTAATGTCTTTTCTTGATGTTTTTTCAGGATATAATCAGATACTGGTGCATCTGGATGATAGACTGAAAACTACATTCAGAACCAAATGGGGAACATATGCCTACCAAAAAATGCCTTTCGGTTTGATAAATGCCGGAGCTACTTTCAAAAGAGCCATGGTAATAGCTTTCAAAGGTTTGATTAATAGGTCAGTTGTTGTCTATCTAGATGACATAACTATATTTTCAAATAAAATAGCTAACCATCTACATGATTTAAAACAAATCTTTGAACGATGTAGAAGGTATGTCATCTCTTTAAATCCAAAAAAAACATTCTTTTCTCTTAATGAAGGGAAAATATTAGGATTTGTTGTGTCTGAAGATGGCATATATATTGACCTTGACAGAATAAAAGAGATTTCTGATATCCCTTTGCCACATAATAAGATATCCATGCAATCATTTTTAGGACAGATAAATTTTGCAAAAAGATTTGTTCCCGATTTTTCTCATATAGTCTTACCTTTACAAACTATGATTAAGAAAAATTCAATTTTCAAATGGGGACATAAAGAAAAGGAAGCCTTTGATTCAATTAAATAGGAAATTATTAATGCTCCAACATTTAATACTCCTAATTTTTCTAATCATTTTATTTTGTACACTCTAGCCACTAAAACATCTTCTGCTGTTGTTTTGACACAACTCTATGATCAGCATATTGAAGCACCAATCTCCTTCTTTAGTTCAAATTTGCAAGGAGCTAATATTAAATATTCAGAAGTAGAAAAACAAGATTTTCTTGTGTTTAAATCTATCAAACACTTTAGGCCATTTCTCCTAAAAGCACATACAAAAATCATTGTCCCATTTTCTGCAGTAAGACAATTTCTAGTACAAAGGGAAGTAGGAGAAAAAAGAGCAAATTGGGTAACAACCTTACATGAATATGATATCGATATTAAACCAGCTAAAAGTGTTAGAGGACAAGGTTTTTTCAGGTTATTAGCAAGAGCTTCCAATATTCTAGAACATCAATATCAAGATAACACTTTTCAAGTGAATGAGATAAGTATCATAAATTTTGAATCTCAATATGTTGATCTGATCTTTTACATAAAAAATGGATATGCTCCTCCTAATCTCAGTTATAAAAGAATGTGTGCTTTGAGATTAAAAGATAAAAACTCTGAGATAAAAGATGATTAGTTATTCAGAAGAAATTATGATTCCATTTTACTAAGATGTCTTGAAAAAAACTGAAACACACAAGGTTTTGCAGGAACTACATGATGGACCAGCAGGTGGACATTTTGGATGAGACACTACAACGTGAAAGATAATTCATGCTGGATATTATTTGCCTACTTTGTTTAAAGATTCCCATGACTATGTGAGGAAATTTAATACTTTCCAGACTGCCAGTGGAAGACAACGAAAACTAGATTTTCCTTTACAACCAATTAACATTGAGCAACCATTTGAACAATGGGGACTTGATATTATAGGAGAAATTGTTCCACATTCTTCCAAGTAACATAGATACATCCTTACAGCTACGGATTAATTCACAAAGTGGGTAGAAGCAATTCCTTTAAAGGTATCCAATTCTGATGCAATCATTGAATTCATTAATCAATTCATCATTACTAGGTTTGGTGTACGTAATGCCCTTGTTTTTGATAAGGCATCTTATTTTTCTGGAAATAGTATAATGGAATTTTCTCTCAAAATAGGTTTTAAATTAAAATACTCTGCAAATTATTATCCCCAAGGTAATGGTTTAGTTGAATCAACTAATAAGAATCTCATTAAAATCATTAAGAGAACTATTGATCAAAATCAAAAGAATTGGCATAAGTCTTTGATATTTGCACTATGGGCAGATCGTATAACTTAGAAGTCCTCAATAGGTACTTCACCTTTTAATCTAGTATATGGTAAAGAAGTTGTAATACCTTCAAACCTAGCACTCCCATCTCTAGCCCTAGTACAATTTATTGAAGAAAATCCTTCAGCCTTTGTCCAATTAAGATTTGATCAAATCCTCAAATTAGATGATGAAAGGGAGAGAGCCAAAATCACTCATGCTAAACATCAACAACTTATAAAATATTCTTTTGATGCAAGTTCTACTAGAACTAAAACATTACAAATTGGTGATCTTGTTTTGAAATGGGACAAAGAACATGAAGACAAAGGTAAATATACCAAATTTCAAAAGATGTGGCTTGGACCATTTCAAATCATTGAAAAGATAGGCTCATAAACATTCATATTGCAAGATCTAACAGGAAAGAGAGAGTCTCTTCCTGTGAATGGGCTTATTTAAAAAAAAATATTTTCGTAAGAAGGTAACCCCTTCTTATATGTATATATTTATTATGCAAGATTTTTTTCCTTAGAAATAACATTGTAAATAGTCTTCCATTGGCGTTTTACTATTGAAAAGATATTTGAGAAAATATTGTGAATACTTGCTTATGTAGATATAAATTTTTAAGGAATTGATTATTGTTTTGGAAAGTTAAATGAAATATGAAACTCTGAGAACTTATATAAAGTTTGTAAAATCTTCCAAAACCTTGAAAATATTGTAAATCATTTTAAGTTTATAAATTAGAGAGAGGTTATTTATAAAGAGTAAAGACTTTTTCCAAAACTTGGCATCTAAAAATCTAAAAGGTCATCCATTAACTCTTGAGGAGAGAATCATTCACTCCATCCACTAAGTTTATGATTTTTCAGAGTGTAATTCTAAAATATGTCTGATATAAAAGAGAAGAGGTCTCATCATGAGCCTGCTTACCATGATCATAGGGAATTAACTAAACTGACATTACCAATAATGCATATCAAAATAGGGTAATGCCTTATAATCATAAGACAAGGGGTCACATCACAGGCTAGCTTGTTCAGTTTAATTACAATCGGTGAATGGCATTGTTATTAGCTGGCTCCCAAACCAAGACAATGGCTTTTATCTTAAAAATTTAAAATAATAAAAAATAAATTATATTTATCTTTTAAAAGTTATACTTTTAGATGGATGGGATAATGGATGATTAATGGTTAAAAGGTAACCCTGTCGAGACTATAGACGTTTGCTGGCAGTAGAGGCACTACTTGTGACAAAAGAGTAAATTTCAAAACTAAGTTGGAGAAGCCCCCTGCTTTATCTTTATCAACCAATCAAAGCTTGATGAAAACAAAAATGTTTTTATTTTTAAATGGATTAAAAATAAATTGCAAGTAATTCTTATTTTATTCAGAGTTAGATTTTATCTAATTATTTTGGGATACTTTTCTTTGTTCTCAAATCTTTCTACTTACAAAATCTTTAGTTATCGCTTTATTTTTTCAGAGATAACCATTTCCCCCTGTGAAACGCCAATTGTTGTGTTATACAAACAACCCTCCCCATTAAAAATTTTTGTATTAATTTTTAAATAATAAATGGGTCCCATTTTCTTTAAATAGTTATATAATCAATAAAAAATTTTGAAAAAATAAATTTTTATAAAAGGATATGTAAAAATTTCCTTAGCATCGCTTATCACAATTCAAGAAATCCTTTTCACTCATGAAAATGTTTTAAGGAAATCTGATACATCATAAATTAGAATCCAACCCCAACAAAAAAGGATTTATTAATGAATGAAAAACATGAAGGTCTTTATCACATTTCTAATATTCAAAAGTATAAAATAAAAAACTCAAATGTGTTATCATTCAACCCCAATGTTATAAAGCAATCACAAAAGTGCATATCACATGAGAAAAAGTCCAAAACCTTTCCATTTTGAAAACTCTGATGCGATAAAACTGATCGCAATCGCAAATCGGTGAAATCATACTACATCCTTATGCACCCTTTTTAAATTTCCTTGATGCGATAAGTCAAAACGCAATCGATCATCGCTAAAACACCTGACTCATATATAAAGACGCTCCTCTAAAACCTTGCAATGTGATATCATTATTACAACAACGCGCTTCCTGTAAATAAAAACATGAAGTATTAAGCATACAGATGTTTAATAAAATAGATCATTTATAAAGGAAATCTCAATGATTTGATATGATTTAAAAGCATTACGCCCTCCATGCTAGCTCATCATTAATCGCATTCATAGATATGAAATGAAAATACCTAAGCCTAAACTTTGAGATTTTCGATCTCCGATATGAGATCATCGTTGATCGGAGATCTGAAAAGTTATGGTATTAAATCTAAAAAGGACTGTTATGAATGTGCGATGAGACATCCCATAATGGCATTAAAGTCTCACATTATGGATTATGAGGAAATCATTAAAAGATATTCATGGTTGAAATCCTTCGTGGATTTCATCTTGGATGGTATAATATTTCTTTAATCTGTCATCTTTATTAAATTCCATTGCTCCTCTCCACCTTATACTCATTCTTAAAATAATTTTTCCATCATTCTACTCATTTGTTTCATTGTGATGACCTGAGAAACAACTACCAGTTAGGAAAATGTATAATAAATCCAGGAAAGAAAAGGTCTCGTCGTTCCAAAAGAGAAACCAACTAAATTGGTATTAGTAACTGATACTACTTGTCTGGGTCTCGACAAAACTTCATGGGAATGAGTTTATAGTCTACTAGCGGTAGAAGGTCCAACTGTAATTCAAGAAGGAAGAGCAACAATAGATTCAAATAAAAAAAACAGAATGTACTCTAAAGGAATTGGCGAGCTCGTATCTTCACAAAATAGTAGCTCGTGCGAAAGTGTTCCCATATAATTACTTGGTGAGATGGGTGATAGAAAGTATAAATATAACAGACAGGGCGTTCTTCACATCAGACGGAAGGATGTTTGGGTCTTTCAAAGAAGAAGATATCAAAAAGATGTATCACCTACTAGACCCCCAGAAAATCTACAATAAAGCGTTTTTGGAAGAATTCGCCAAAGAAAATAAAGTGGAGTCAGATCCTATCAAAGAATTGAGGCATTTTATATAAAAGATCAAGCACAAATATTTGGGTATGTACTCCGTAGAATCCTTGGCGTTTCCTTATTGTTATGTTGTAGCTATGGTGTGTAGATTGTTTGGAACCATCAATTCGGCTAATTTTTTTATTGAGATGGCACCTTTAATTGAAGCCGCTATTAACTCCTACATTATGGACTAGCCAACCATTTCATCTGATAAAATGGCAAACAAAATCCTCGATTATAGGAGAAACATATATGTTTCTACCCTGGTAATACCCCCATTTTACATGAGTGCTTATATTATTGACACCATATGCTTCAAATATGAATTCCCTATCTTAGGCTGGAAGTGGACACCTCAAAAATCGATTCCTATCCACATTTATCATAGATATATGTGGAAGGCCTATTACAAAGACCATATATACAGAATTTGTCATGGGTTTATCTTGCCAGTTCACCAAGCTATATTCAACAACCCCACTCCAAGGTTATCCGACGAGGCCAGCATTGACCTAACCTCAATCAGTAGCTATTTTAGAGAAGAAAAATTCACCTATATCTGGCTATTAGGAAGCATCACTGATCCCCATCTTCTACCCTTTTACATTCCTGATAAATTGTTAGCCCAAGAAATAGCCTATCAAAAAATAGAGAAAGGGATGTCTACAAACCTGAAGAATTCAAAGAAGCAGATGTGGCCTACATTTCCCCTCCGATGTGGATATTTTTCTCTACATGATTTTAAACATGCAGAGAAAGAAGCCAAAAAAATAAAAGAGCTCAGATTAGCATCCGTCCCAAAAATAAAGTATGATATAAAAAAGTTTCCTATAAATTTACATCTATGGTACAGGTCGCTAAATTCAAACATGAAGATGCTTATTTCGGTGATCTATTCACTTCGGCCGAAGTATTTTCATAGGTTAAACATCTGGAAAATTTTAAATTTGAAGCAAATGACATGGAAAAGTTCATGTAGTTCAGGACAAAGAGACTACTAACAATACCTCTTGATTAGTTAAGAACTACTCCCCTACTGCAACAGGAAGAACATAGTGAAGAAAAGAACACTGAAAAAGAGTAGGACAAGAAGAATACAGAAAATAAGGCCGATTCTCAAACCGATAAGGAGGAGATAGGTAAAAAGGCTGATACTCAACCGGAATAGGAAAATACAGGTAAAAAGGTTGGTGATTCCTCTGACACCGATATGCATATTAATTCAAATCTATTGAAGGAGTGGGAAAAGTTTGAGTGGATAATCAAGGGCCAAAACGATTCCCATAATGTGGCTACAACACAATCACTTGCGACACAACAACCCATTGTAACTATTATTACAGTCGAAGGAGCGGTCGACAATGCTAATACCCAAGATATTGAGATCATCCCAGAAAATCCTTCTGAATAAATTGTATTGAAGGTTGAAGATATACCACCCTTGGATGTCTTCTACAGTCCAAATCATAGGGCCGTAGTTAGGAAACAAAGGAAGAAAAGGAAAATCGATCAGGCTCTATTTTCATCTCCTCATGTCGAATTAATGAATGTTGTTTGGAAAGACTTTGAATTTCATCCTTTAGAGGATTTAACTAAATTGTCTCAATATGCAGGGGCTTATACAACAGCAAAAATGGACAAAGCATTCGAATTGAGCCGATTAATAAAAGAAAAAGATCAAAAAATAGTGTTGCTGGAATAAAAGGCAACAGTCGATCATAAAAAAAATAGCACAGCTAGAATAGTAGCTAATTAAAGAAAGATAACAGATTGAGCAGCTTAAAGAGCAGTTGAATATTGAGAAACAAAATCTTGACCAGCAAGCTCTACACAAGTAACAATAGTTGTCTCAAGAGCTAAAAAAATTGCAGGTAATGCTTCAACAGGAGAAGATGGCCAAAGAAGAACAAAGTGCCCTATTACAAGCACAGATACAAAAATTTAAGGAGTATCTTGATATTGATCAGTTCAAAATGGAGGCTCTCGAATCAAGTAAAGAATTTCATGAGAGCTTGATATTTTATGTCATAAAATATCACTAGCAAACCCTCTATGTGTAATAGCTACATCACTCATAGAAAAGGCAATAAAAACAAGGCTCAAATTCGAAGATGTCGATGAGAAAATTTCAGGGTTCCTCACATGGCAAGAGACAAACCAAGGCATAGCTGCCAATCTTCCCAAGATCCAAGAATCGCATAAGAAAATTTTATTTTTAGAATGGGAAACACAGTTAATTAAGGAAGAATGGGCTACCTATAGGGCAAGAGATGTAATGAATAGTTTAGTGGAATTAATCAACGACAATTTTTATACGGCCAACTTGATTTCTGATTGCATCCTAGGGAAACTCACAAAAAGTCAAATAATTAGAGAAAAAATGGAAGCAGGATTTAGCCAGAAAATACCAACAAGTCAGCACAATGCAAGGACTCACATGGGATGAATTCTGGTTCTATTTGGTTAAACCACACAACCATCAGATGACTACAAAATTCCTCTCCCATGCCATCAGTTATATGATTCTAGAGATTTCAAATGCTGCATATACTAGCCAGCTACATTCTCGATTGAGTAATCCTCCCGAAGTGAAATAAATGCTATTGATTTGCCAGTTGCGCCTACCAAATATGAAAGAGATGTAATGAACCTATTCTAGTGGAGATCACAATTCTATTTTTACGAAATTGGATCTCCAATTTTCATGTTTTGGCAGTTCCAACAGCATTCAAGCAATGTTTTAGATATTTTTTTTTAGTTTTATTATTATTTAAACCCCTTTCATGTATTTAGAAAGAGGTCCTCAATTTGTATTAATTTTTGACTTGGGAAGTTACACTTCTGTACTTCCGAATATATTACTTTTATTAATGGTGGATCAAGATTCTGTAATTTTATGAGGAAATTATTTTCAAGAATTTGCACTTTTTTTTTTCCTGGAAGTTGTTCTAAGTAAGAAAGCGGGATCGGAGTGTTATTTGCATCATAAATTTACAAATGTATCTAGTATTTCTATCATTATCATGTTTTCTAAATTTTCTTATGCAATGAAACATTATCTTTGGAAATTGTTGTTGTTTACATATGTATGCCTGTGAAACAATCCTTTGTTATATTATTTCTGAAAACTTTGAATTGTTATATTTCAAAATATATGTGAGCGATATATATATGAATGCGATATGTTATATTCATTATTTTGTTTAATTTTTTACACAAATTAATTATTATATGTGAATGAATCTTTCTTTTGGATGAATAAGCCATCAATATGATTATTCATTTAATCAGAACAAATCCATAATCAAATTTATCATAGGATACCGAGGTTAAGTAGAGTTATTTGTATTTATTAAGTTATAGATTAGATTAATTATCATTTCCATTACCCATTATACAAACAACCAATCATCAACCCATATATCATTGAGAAATTGGTCCCAATATTATCCAGTCGGATCCACCATCCCAAACGGAAAAGGAGTTGTACTAAGGTCTGGACCGGGTGGTTTTCCCCAATGTTGAAGCTAGGATTTTAGGGGCTTCAACAGAACCATGGTCGACTTTCTGGAAACATCATCTCGATCGAACAACTCTTCCAAAGGTACAAGACCCCTTGGAATGTTATTATCTTTCAGTTGTAACACATCAACCTAATTAGCCTCGATCACTTGATCATATTTATCATATACTTCATCAATATCAGAATTTTAAAACTCACTTTCCATCTGCAAAAAAATACTCACATGTTTGTCATCCCAGAACACTTTCCAATACCTCAAGTTGTCAAGAACCATTGGTCATTGTTTAATATGAATTTCAAACTTACTATTAGAGAATATTGGAATCTTAAAGTTACTTGTTGTTTTGGAAAGTGAATCTTCCATAAGATTCTGAATTCTTGGAATGACCGACAATGTATATTCAAGAAATTTTTTTATAATGTCAAGTACAAAATTTTTGTATTCTCTCATCCTTGGATGATTTGCCTGGTATTCCCCTTTTACCTGTTTGATTACAAGCTTAGAGTCAGCATAAAAATAGATTCTCTTTGCACCTAACATTTTTACAATTTTGAGGTCGATGATCAATTCCTTATATTCAACTTCATTATTGGAACAATCGAAAGCTAACTTATAGCAACAAAATCCAACATTCTTTGGAATTTACCCAAGGAAAATTTTAAGGATGGAAATTTATCTTAAAGTTTATAAACCTTGGAAAATCTTACTATTCCCCTATATGTAAATTGTAATTTTTTTTATGATATTTTTGTAAAAATGTTTAGGTTTATACTTATTTATTTTTTTATTTATGAATTTTTTGTGATTTTTAGGACAAAATAATTTTATAATATAAAATTTGGGCGAATAAATTTTAAAAAAT
Organism: Pinus albicaulis; assembly: GCA_034641835.2. Lineage (NCBI taxonomy): Eukaryota > Viridiplantae > Streptophyta > Pinopsida > Pinales > Pinaceae > Pinus > Pinus albicaulis. The sequence continues at coordinate 871,034,472 of CM076580.1, forward strand.
TGGAAATTGGTGAATCTTTTTTTTCGAAAAAGCATGGAAAATTAGCCCACCTATGAATATTAGCCCCTAAAATTTTCCATGATTTTACCTGATTGATGTAGTGGAATAGGGATCGAGATTCGGATGCCTACCCCATATTTCCCTAAGGCACCATCTAAATCCATGGTCCAAAGACCATTCTCATCATCAAGAGGTTGGAATTCTATAGTCTAATTTTTTTCTTCCTCTTGGGCCACTTTTTCAACATGTTACGTTCCTTTTTATAATATCTACTCTGAAGTACTAGGCTGATTGCTTTGTCTTTCATCCAAAATTTCTTGGACACTATCTGAAATTTTGGAATTTCCTCAACTTCTATGATATAAATATCTAAATCATCAAAAGCACTATCATTAGACAAAATAAATGACTCAACATCGATATGTGCATAATTGATAGCGTGATTTTTTGGTTTCTCTTTACTGGTGATCATATACTTCATTTTTGCCTCCCAGTGCAACCTCCTTAGATTCCCAAAAACCAGGATGGTGGAATAAGAGAAATCCAATTGCATTTTACCTCTTAAATTTTCTCCAGTTACCTTGAAAACAACATGTCATACCGAAGAGGTATATTAGCCACTACCACATCCATTAAGAAATTTTTGGCAGGAATTTGCTCAAATGAATCTACCAAGCCTTTTATAAGACTGAGACAACGTACTCTACCATAATAAAAAGAGTAAAGATCATGGTAAGGTCAGGTTATGTCCAAGCCCAAATCTTCCATTATGGCCTTTAGCATCAAGTTATCACAAGCTCCAGAATCAAGCATGGCATTATGGAGGACACATTGATGAATCCTCAAACAGAGATAAAATGGGGGAACTTCACTATCTTCTAGTTAACCATCTATGGCTGGACCAAAAAGGAGATCGAGTTGATCATCTTCAACATTAAACATATCTGACATAGGATCTAATTTCAAAATTCTAGCAACATGAGGTTTGTATTCGTTATTTTTCATAAGCTCAGTCAAGGGGATACAAAATCTCAACTTAGAGATTTCATTTTCTAAACTAAATAGATTGGTTTATTTATCTACCTCTTTTGCAACAATGTCCCTCTTGCCGAGTTGGTATTTTGTTGCAGATTCCTTCTTTTGGCCTTTTTTTTCTTTGTTTTGTGTACTTGTATATTCTTGGTTATTCTTGGTTTGATTTTTAGTTGCAAGCTCTTTTCCATTGTTTTGACTAGCTTGGGGAGTTTTCTTGGGTTGAGTATCTTTCTGTTGATTTGTCCTCTTCTGAATAACAGTGATAGGAAAATCTCGGTTTCTCAATGAATATTTACTCTGTTGTGAGTTTAGAGCATTAAGATAACCTCACTAATATTCATCATATCGGATCTCCAAATCTTCATCATTTGCAAACATATAATCCTCATCTTTTGATAAATCTGTTTTCTCAATGTATTCTTCATCCTATGTAAGGAAAATAGGATGTCAATATTCTATGAAGAAATTATTCTCTTCCACAATATCTTCTTCCTCTTCAACCCCTTGAGCATAAGTCTATTGCAAATTAGTACGGATCTTTTGTTGTGCTGGCTACTATGGACCTCTTTGTTCCCTCTATTTAATCCTAAAATGAGGTTGCTACTGTAAATTAGGATTCTGAAGCTGTGTTTCTGGTTGCCTTTGAATGATAGAAATTATATCCACCATTCTCTCCACAATCCTTATCAGAGTGTCCAATTTTTCACAAGAGGATGTGGATGGTTCTTCCTTGATTGTCACCTTTCTTTCACCTTGGTCTTTGACTTTTTGATTATCAAATTTTCTTCGACACTAACTATGTTTTTCTGCATCTCCTGAAGTGTTGTGGGACTTCTTTCTTGGAGATGATATTCCATATATAGATCAAAAGCATCTGGTTAGTGCTAGAGATCCAAACCTAGAGGAGGCTTGATATCATTGAGGATTTACTTAAATACCTAGTTAAAGTTAATAGTAAAATCCTGAGCATACTCATTAGGATTTATTTTAAAGTTGTCATATTCGGAAAGAATCTGAAGTGGATTATTTTTCACTTCCCATATGGCTATAAACACATCTGCTAACTACTCCACATTTTCTATGAAATGGTCAGTTAAATAATGGAACCATATTTTTACATCTTAGGAGAAGCTTTGGGAAATGTTCCTCATTTTTTCATCATATACATCAATCTCTTCTAAATAAATGAAATCAATAACTTTCACTAGGTGTTTTCTAACACTAATCTCTAAGGTTTCATCAAAGAGAGGAAGTATTTGACCATAGCCCTCTCGTAAGGGTGGAAGTTCACTAGGTAAAACTAGAGGCTCAAATCTCACCATGAATCCTACTGAGTGTGGTGTAGGAGTAAGAATGGGAGGGGTAGACTGAGAAGGATTATGAGGAGGAAATGAAGTAGAAGGGATGGAAGAGGTGGCAGTAACTAATTGAGATGGTGTTGGAGTCGAGAAAGAATCTTGTTGATACTGGATGATAGCCTTATCAGATGTATATTGGAGCCGGTTGGCTAATTTTTCAAGCTTATCAAATTGACTCCAGAACTTCCTATCAAAATATGACTCACATTTGGATTCTTCAGATAATGTGTTATCGTCAAGCTTCAAGAAATAAAATAACATTTCAGATAGTGATTTAACTTTAGACAACCTCAAAGGATCAAACATTATTTCAGACAAGGAATTTTCTGACTTTGATCTAAACAGAGATAATTCAAAGTTCAGATCGAATGGAATATCTTCAAGGGATAATATTTTTGTGGAAAATGATGTAGACCTTAGTCTTACCATTGAATATGGGCCCAAATGAATCTTTGAGTGCTAAGATCTCTACATTCTGATGACTTTCTCTGGATCTTCAACTCGAGAAGCTGGATGTAGATCAGGATGTGATCTTGTGTATCTTTTTGAAGCTAGTGTTATCACTCAGGTTTTCCTTGAAGTTGCGGAAGAGGAAAGTATACCCGAGGTAACCACAAACCAACCTTCAGATGCAGAATCTAGCCAATCTGCATCCAGAGAGGGCTCTCTCTTTATGATTTATCTTTGTTCTTAGAAGGTTTTAGGCTAGTTATAGATCCAAGAGTTTGTTTTGAGAAATGGTGGAATCCACAAACTAAGGGCAAGGTTGAAAGTTTTCAGTCCATTGGGCTATGGAGTCAAAGGATGGCTTTACTGGATTTCTATTCTACACACAAGATGGCTTTACAAGGCAAGATAGCTAGACAGAGAACAATCCTTAAAATTTAAAGTGGATGGGATGATTTTGAAGGGATGAAAGGCAGCTAAGAATCTTTCACCATGTTCAAAAGAAAGAAATGAGATGACTACAAACAAAGAGCAATGAAGAATTTTTTATTATAGTAATCAAGAATGTTTAAATTAGCAAAGCAAGAGCATTTAAGAATTCGTGCTTATAACCAATTTAGAGGAAAACATTAAGAACAATCACATCTGAAATCATAGTACAATTAAGTAAATTCTGATTCAATCCTTTATGTAAATTATTCAGAAATGGACATAATGATATTATAAACTGATATAAAATTTAAGACAAAGAGTAGAAAGACTTATTGAACTGCAGTCCAACACATGAATCCTGCAAAAAGTCCTGAGCTTCAAATCGTCATCCAGTAAGCCACGAATAAATTTCTCCAAAATGCTTTTATTCCGAAAATCTCAATGTTACAACAAAGTAATAGAATCCACCCTCAATACTCTCTTTGAGGGTTTATTTATACAAGAAATACTTGAAAAATCTCACACTAACCTAGCCAATAATCTAGGGTGACTAAGGAGTAATTTACAAATAAACAGGAGACAAATGGTCTCGTGGATAGAATAATAAGTAACTGCTGATGTGTTGTTCCCTCATTTGGCTGATGTGCTGGAGGTAAGTGCTGAAATAGGGCTCGGTGCTGTCCCTTGGAGTAATTTCTTTGCTTGTTTGATACTCTTTGTCTTTACGGATACTCTTTAACCTGTTCAACTGATACTCTTTCATCTGTGCTCATTTTTATCTTTCACATAATAGTAAAAAGATAAAATTCTCATCCTGAAGATAATTTTCATAGAATTTCCAATAGGTCATTCCACCATTGATCGTCTGGTATTATAGTCCTCTTAAGTTTTCTCAATGTCTCATCAGCCTCTGTGAGTTTGTAAAAAGTGGGCTCATAAGGAAACAAATACTTTATTTCATGTTCAAGATGAAATAAATTCTTCAACCTGTCATATAGATTTTTCCCTGTTGGCAACGTTGCTTCTGGTAGACTGATAGAACTAGTAGTTGTATTTTGAGCATGGCTCTCTATTTTCTTGACATAGGTTTCTAGTTCCATTATTTGGTCCTCTGTGAGCATGGGACTAGGTAACCCATTGTCCAATAAAGCTTGAAATTTTTCTCTGAAAGCATCAATATCAGCCAAAATCTCTGAACATTTCCTTTCTAAATTCTGCATAAAAGTTCTCTTGATGAAAACTCTTTTTATTATCAAAATAGTGCCGGTTCTGTCTTCAATTCCTAACCTTGCAAGCTGTTGTTTTGTTCAGGTGTTCAAAAATTGAATGAGTTGATTGGCCTGCTCAGGTCTACCCCTTAGTTCATCTCTTGTTCTGTTTATTTCTTCCTGAGCTATTTTAATCAAGTCATTTTGTTCAAAAATTGCTTGCATAGAGGGCCAAATACTTTTTATTAATTCAATTATATTTCCCCAAAGAATTTGATTTATTTCCTTCAAAGGCTTTTCTAATGAAAGATATTTCTCTAAAGCCTTAACTAATTTGTCCAATCTTTTGATTTCCCTGGTATTTTCAGCAACTGTCTTTTTAGATGTATCATACTTCTGCTCCAAATCTTTTAATTGTAACTTAGTGGTTTGAAGTTCCGTGACTCTTAATTGTAGACTTTCCATTTGTTTTATTAACTCATCAGAACTCAAAACATAAGTGTTTACCTGTTCTGGCTCTGTTTGCTCCTTTGCTATTGTAGTACCTGTGGTTGTAGCCTGTTTGATAGCTTCTTTTTCCTGTAAATCTTGCTCTAATTCCTTCTCTGTTTCACTTAGTCGCTCAGTCATATTTAGGAGCAACTCCATTACCTCTTCTTGTGAATTCCCCTTTAAAACTTCTTCAGTCTGGGGGTGCCTTGAGCCTGGCAATTTCAGCTGCTTTCTCAGTGCAGCTATGTCATCATCTTTCTTCTTTATTAATGCCTCAATACTTTTAATGTCTTTGGGGTTGTCACCCAAGCCAATGATTATGTCTTCTAAAGACTTTATTCTATTATCTTTGGCCTGAGAAGAGGCCTTCTCAATTTGCAATTGGGCACTTGTGTTATTTAAAGAATCTTGCAGCGTTAGGGCTGCCATGGCCTTATTAGTCAGAGTGGAATACACCATTTCCCCAGTTTGTTTGTGCAGCTCTATCTGGTCTAAAGGATGAATATCCTTAGCTAGGACCTCAAAATTTGTTCTAATATAATCAGCTGCTGACATGGGTTTTGGCACCTTTGACTTGAAGTGACTCATCATCATTTTGCCTTGTGAAATGTCAAATGCTGACATTAACCTTTCCTGATTATGGGGAGCCATTTTCAGATATTGATCATATACCTTCATTCTTAATGGATCATTCTTTGCCTTTATATTAATGAAGTTTCTTTTTATATCCCCTGTATCTGTTTTTGGTGGTCTGAAAGAGGATACCTCAGTACTCAATTGCTTTTGTAAAGCTTTTTCTTTCTGTCCTGTGTTTGTTTCACTAACTGTGCCAGTTAGTTGACTGTCTTCCCTTCCATCATCAAACACTTCATCTATGATTTCCACATCTGGAAGTGGATCTGATTTATGTTTTTTGGCTTGATGTATTCCTGAGGGCTCTTTAAGAGGAGTAGTGTCTGGAACCTGCCTTTTCTTTCCTATCTCCATATTGGATGGAGTTTGTAATTCTGAAACTTCAGGATGCTTTACTGGAGTGGGAGAAACTTGGGTTTGTTCAGGTGCTTTGGAAGTTTGTGGTTTCTCTGCCATGACCAAAGTTTCAATGACCTGAATTTCAGGTTCCTTTCCCTTGCCTTTTGGTTCTGCTGCCACTGGTGGACTGCCTTCCTGTAATGTTTGTTGTAGATTTGCTGCTGAAGAAGTGCCAATGTGGGGTACCTGCACTTGACCACAAGATTCTAGGTCATACTTCTTCTCAAGATCTTTCATAATTTTGTTCATTTTGTCAGCTTCACTTTCTTCCTCAATAAGTGTTCCTTCAACCCATTCATCTTGATTGGCATATTGTTCTAGTTTAGGAATCTTGTGGTGTATATAAGGGGATGATTTGTTCTTTAATCTCTTTTCACAAATAAAACCAAATGGGTCATAAGGAACCCAACGAAAAGTTCTTTGGAACTTGCTTTGTAATATATTTTTTGCCTCTCGCTCAGCCTCCCTAGAGTTGCAGATGAAAGGACCTAATTGACTCTTGATCCTTAGTTGGGCTTTCTTCTTCACACTACAAAAATGGATCACATCTGAATTATTCATTTGCCTAAAATATTCCAAGGCAAAAATCCTCATGGGCACATATCTTGGAAACTTGAATGGATGTAATTCACATCCATAAATTCTGATGACTGTATGGTTTTGATATAAATACCAATCTCCAACTTTGTAAGTCCTTGAAAGCTGCAAGGTCTTCTTTATTTCATTACTGAGCTTTGGGGGGGGAATTCCTGTCAACAAGGTTGTTGCAGGATATACAAACTGATCAATGAACTCAGTGTAGGAATAGGGAGAATTAGAGGAAGAATGAATTATGGGAGACCAAAATATAACTGACCTAGGGTTTCCCTTGGCATCAAGCTTTTTAACAGGGAAAGGGAACTTTTCTGATTGATAGAAGATAATGAGATGATAAATAACTAAGGAATATTTGAAAACTTTCTCATCATCTAGCCTCATGAATTGATCATGGATCTTATTGGAGATGAAAGAGGCAAAGTCATATTTAACTTCAGGAGGCTGCCCAGGAGTAAAGATAGATAGTAAAACCAGTGTTATTTCATCCACATATTCACTGGTATTGAATCCCAAGACAAAAGATATCATATTTATGATGAGCCTTCCCAATTTATTGAAATAATAAAAACCATAGGGAGGAGGCCCCTTAGGTTGATGTTCAGGCAACATGAAATTCTGGCACATGGATTTTAGCTTTTTTGGGGATAATTGCCTGGTCTTCTCAATCAATTCTTCCATAGACAACGGTGCTAATTATTGGTCCGGTTAAAAGTGTAGCATTGCATTGATAGCCTGGGGAGTAATGGGAAACAGAACACTCTGATCAGGAGCTATTACAGCCCTTTGAGTGGGATCATAGTTTGAATGACAATAGTGGATGATTTCTGGGAAAAAAATGACTGAAGGGATGAGATACCTTGGGAGATTGGATTCCCACAACCCAATAAGATCTTGCCCCTTCGAGTATTCGTCTCTGCAACGACAATAACTCAGAAGGGGACTTTCATCAAAATGCAAGTCTTTAATCTGGAAATCTTTATCTACCAAAGGTAAATATTCTAACTCTCTATGGGGGGCATTCAGTGGAGTTACATTCAAAGCTTCCGGGGCCTCCATTTTGGTTCTTGTGGATTCAAAACGGAGGTTTCTGGTTTTTCTTCACAGGCCGGGCGTGATTTCAATTTTAATGGGGAAATTGGCACAATTGCAAGTTCAGGAGAACAATTCACAGTCTTAAATCTCAGGGAATGATCTCAGTGATAGGTTTTAATCACTAATTCAGTGGAAAACATAGAAAACAGAATTTCTTTTGAAGTTCGAAGCGTTCTAGGATAAATACCTGTTCTTGAAGGAAAACTTACTTTTAACAGGTATCAGGCGATGGCAGGAGGGTACTCGAACACAGGTGCAGCGGAATCTTGGAGCAAAATTAGATAGCACAGTAGATTTCAGCGGAAATTTGAAAATCGTAGCAGAAAGCGCAGTCGTTTTCAATAACGAAAATAACGGGAAAAAACACGAAAATTCGCTTTATTTACAAGTTAAAAGGGTTTTTTATTTTTTCGAGGAGTGACGTCATATTAGTACAGGCTGACGTGTGCAGGGTCGGGCGGTAAGAGGTAAGCGATAAGCGGTGATCCCCACACCGCTGATGGACAAGAGTGGTTTTGAACGAGCGGGCAGCGATTCCATAAAAGTAACGACACGTGGACGGGAGACTGGTCAAATACCACCAATCCCCCATTGGTTATTGTTCGGGTATTGGATGGCTAGCGGAATGAATGTTAGTCGTAGATCTTGCAGTGGGAGATCGGACAGTGGACGGGACGGATAGATGGTGGGGGTTTAATGCGCGGGCCCGACGGGGTTTTAAACATAATTAACTCTATTAATCATCCCGGGGGGCGTATAATAGGCGGAAAGTATGTTAACCACCCCGCATTCTTAAAGGAACGACCCCGCCGCGTAGTGGCCGGGGTAAGTAAATTATGTACACACGGGGTCTTTAATTAAAGTTTCGGATGGGATGCCAGGTGGATGAGCCACGGTGGCACGGGGTTTTTCCCAAGTTTTGGTTTAGAAAATAAAACTTCGGGTTTGGTTTATATTTTTGTATTAAACATATAAATCATATGTTTAAAGTTTTTTTGTATATATGATTTTTATTTTATTATATGATAAAATAACCAATATAGTTAACTTATCATAAGGGCGGGATTATTGTATAATGATATATTTAACCAAAGGGCTTGTATAGTGGGTTTTTAATGAATATTTGGAAGTAAATACTTTGGTTAAAACATAATAGAGGGTTTTTGGGATATTAATTTAAAAGGAATTATATACTTAGGATAGGGCATTTTCACTAGGGATTTAGTAAATAGAGTTAAATGTAAATATGACAAAGGGACAAGGGAACTCAAAAAACTTTGCACATCTAAGAAAGTGACAATTTCTGAAGTAAATTGCAATATCTCATCTTCAACACTTAAACTTAGAATAGTAAGTTATTTTGAGGGATTTTTATGGAATTTTGTATAATTTTCCTAAGCAAAATGAGATTTTACTTAGGGAAAGGTTAAAGATGAATGATTATAATGATGTATTATCTCAAGTACTTAGGTCTTTTTGATCATTAGGCCGAGGGTCCGGTCCCTCCAAAAGTCAAGGAAATGCCTTGAGCCCTTTTGATCTCCAAATACCTTAGTACTTTGGGGGAAATTAGTAAAACTTTTAAGGGGAAAGTGATGAGGGAAGTTAATGATTTTGACTTTGCTTGCTGTGATTTTCCAGTGTATTTCCTGCTTCAGTATTTGTGATGAAAGTAAAGGATCAAAACATGTAGCAGCATCATTCATCAGATAAAACTTTGCAACCATCTACCTACCCTATCTACTTGACACTACCATTTTCTCTTCTTTATTAGGGTGCATTTAGACTTGCAAACCCTTATCAATCTTTTTTCTTTTTTACAAGGCAAATCTATCTAATTCTACCCTTATTACATCCAAGGGCTCAGATTAAACTGTTGAGCACCTTTTATTCACTCTACCTATCTACTTATCTGCCAAGATTAAACTGTTTGGTCAGATATTTATTCTCTATTCTACAACATGAAATTGAAAATGAATGAGTCAAGTTTAAACAGTTTGACTCTTCATAAATTGTGGCAAAAGTTTGACAAGCTGCACACAATTGCTTTATTACAAAAATGAAATAGTAGTGGCATTTGGATTTGCACACTTTCTTTGCCCTATTTTTTTGTTTGGGGTTCATTTCTTTTGCTTTTTTGGCCATTTTTATTTTTCTTACCCTTTGATTTTTCTTTTAGGGTATACCCTCTTTACATTTTTTAAATTTTTTGATTTTTTGGTTTTTCAAGAATATGGAACACCTTTGCTCAATAAAGAAGGTTTGAACATATTCCATAGTTCAATCAAGACAATCATGAAAAATGAAACCTATTGGTATAGGAGTCTAACACTGGCTCCACTTGGGGATGGCTTTTCCTTGTGAAAAGTCAAGAACAGCAGGTCAGATGCCTAAACATGTCTTCAAACTGAATTATGTAATCTCCTTCTCCTGGTAGCTTTTATTGTACATATGATAGTGAAACTTTTTGAAGATTAGGGCCTTCACTTCGGGCTTCAACTTCAAGAAGTCACCATCCAATCCACACTGCATTAAAAAAAAGGATATATTATGTACAAGTTAGAAAAATCAAAACATTCTAGTAAATGGGATCAAAATAATGCTTGAGCATTCGACCATTGACTGGTCCTTCTTCAACTTCTGAATTGTCCATATCTTTCAAAAAGTATGTATTGCTTCCCTGCAAGGCATGAATAATGTAAGGCCCTTTCCACTAGAAATCAAATTTTCCATGTTTCCCTTTTTCTTCTCTTCTAGAATCCCATCTTAGGACTTTATCACCTAGTTGAAAATCTTCTTCTTTAGTCCTTTTATCAAACATTTTCTTTAGCTTTTCCTGCAAGACTTGTGATCTTTGGTACACCTCTTCCCTGGTTTGTTGCAGGTGGATTATTTGATTAATTCTTCTTTGAATGTCATTTGGCTCCACTTGAGCCTCCTGAAGTAATTTCATAACAGGAATTCCTAAAGATGATGGGAATCTTGCTTCAAGGCCATAAGCTAACTCATATGGACAAGTCCCAATTGATTTCTTAGTTGTAAGTCTGTCTGCCCACAATGCATTGGTCAGTTTCTTGTGCCAATTCTTTTTGTTTTCTTCCAATAACTTTTTGATGATATTGATAAGGCTTTTATTGGAGGATTCTGCTAGTCCATTACCCTGAGGGTAATAAGCTGTTGAATGGCCTAAAGTAATATGATATTTGCTACAGAAACTAATCATTTTCTTTGACTTAAATGCAGCAGCATTATCTGTTATAATTTTTTCTGGACAGCCAAATTTTGAAAGTATGTTGGTTTCTAAAAACCCTATAATCACAGAATCATTGGCCTGTCTGCATGGGATAGCTTCAATCCACTTAGTGAAGTAGTCTGTGGCAGTAAGAATCCATCTGTGTTGCCCTGAAGAAGGGGGATGGATTTCTCCAATAAAATCTAATCCCCATTGTTGAAAAGGTCTTTCTGTGGAAATTGGTTTTAAAGGCAAAGGTAACAACTTTCTTTTACCCTCAAATATCTGACATTTATGACAAGTTGTTACAAATTTCTTAACATCAGAGAATAAAGTTGGCCAGTAAAAACCAGCCCTTAAGATCTTGTCTGCAGTAGATTTCCAGTAGAGATGTCCTCCACAATCCCCTGCATGAAATTCATTAAGCACTTTATCAGCTTCATCTTTTAAGAGACAATTCAACAAAATTCCTTCATGATTTTTCCAAAATAGAGTGTTATCTAAAATACAATATTTCAAAGATGTCATTTTTAAAAATCTTCTTTTGGTTCTGGACAACCCCAGAGGAGCTTGGTGTGTTTACTGTGTGTCACGTAATTATACTGTACTGTAGAATCTAAGAAAGCTTGACTCCGATCTCGTGAGTCGCCATCTCTCGATTGTCATCCACTACATGTCTAAGGCTTGCACCAGGCTTCAAATACAGCAGCCAAACCTTGCGACCTTTTATGAGTTTTGTTGGTTTTAATCCAACATCATATTCTAAAATGGTAGCTATCCACTTACCTTCTTTTACCTCTAATGCCATTCAGTCAAAACATTCTAATCACGCATTAGGCAATACAAGCTATCACATGAGAATACATAAAACCTTGAAATTTTAATTGCTTTCTTTACCAATGCAAAAGCCTGTTTTTCCATAATATTGTATTTCAGAGATGCATCCCTAAGTGCTTTACTAAAAAATGTTATTGGTTTTTCACACCCTTGGTCATCTTTTTGAAGTAAAACAGCTGCAACTGTATGTTCAGAAGCAAATGAAAAAATAATAAAATCTCTGTCAAATTTGGGACTGGTAAGAACTGGTGTCCTTGTTAAAGCCATTTTAATTTCCTCAAATGATTGTTTGGCTTCTACGGTCCAGCCAATGCTTGAATCTTTCCTCAGCATGTTAGTGAGCAATCTAAGTAATTCAGCTAAACTAGAAATAAATCTTCTCAAGAAATTAATTTTTCCTATGAATGCTTGCAACTCTTTTATGTTTCTAGGATGAGGTATCTGTAAAATTTCTTGTATTCTTTCTGGATCAATCCTAATGCCATCTTTAGAAATAATGTGCCCTAAGAGCTTTCCTTCTTCCAAACCAAATAGTGACTTTTTGGGGTTTAAAGAAATCCCATATTTTCTGCACTTTATGAATACTTGCTTTAAATGATCTAAATGTTCTTGATCTGTTTTAGAAAAAATAGTTAAATCATCTAGATAAATAACCAGAAAATCATGTATTTCTTTAGCAAAAGCAATATCCATTGCTCTTTGAAATGTAGCTCCTGCATTCTTGAGCCCAAATGACATTTTGACATATTTAAACGTACCCCATGGTGTTGTAAATGTTGTTTTATCCTGATCATCAGGATGAACCAGAATCTGGTTGTACCCTCAAAATCCATCCAATAGAGATATCCTAGAAGATCCTACTACCCTCTGTAAAATATGGTCCATTTTTGGTAAAGGATAATTATCTTTTAAAGAAACTTTATTCAAATTTCTTAGATCAACACACAGTCTAATTTCTCCTGTCTTCTTCCTAGTCGGTACCAGGTTAGAAACCCATTCTGAGAATCTAATAGGAGCTATAATCCTTGCTTCAAACATTCTTTTGATTTCCTTTTCAATTGAGGGTAACAAAACGGGATTTATTCTTCTAAGCTTTTGTTTGAAAGGTTTCTGATCTGATTTCAAAGGTATAGTGTGTTGAATGATAGATGTATCATAAGATTTAAGATCTTCATAACTCCAGGCAAAAAAATCCTGGAATTCTCTCAATAGTTCAACATATTTGACCTTTTGATCTTGTGGAATAGATTTTGACAACTTAACCATTTTGGGATTTTCTGGGGTCCCTAAGTTGCATTCTTCCATATCAACCTTAACAGGTTCCATTTTTGGTCTAAATGGAATATCATTTGAGTCAAACAGATCTTCCAAAGGAGTTAATCCTTTGGGAAAATGATTATCTTTTAAATTAATGATTTCTGTCTCATCTTCTATGATCTCATCAGATTCCATGTTTTTCAGATTCTGGATGTCTTTTTCTGTGAATGTGGTTGGGTGCAGTATATGAATTGCATTTTCTCTTGAAATTTCTATTTTTTGTTCTTTTTCTTGATCAAATTCATCAATAGTTATGTCTTCATCTATATTACAGTTAGAAAACTCATTTTGAAGTGTCAAAAAATTATTGATTTGATTATTATTTACAAATACTTGCCAATTCAAAAGATTGTCCGGTATAGCAGGCCTATGTCTAATCTCAGCTAAAAACTGATGATTAGGATCAAAAGGTAACTTACATGTACTAGCAAACATTGCTAAACTGTGAGCATGCAAATTTTGTTTCCTGGGAATCTTGGCAAGTTGAGCTTGTAAAAATGTGTTGAGAATCTCTACAACTGTCTCTCTGTATTGTTTCAGTCTCATGTCTTTTGTTGAACATTCTCCTTTAATCTGTTGAATGATTAATTCGGAGTCTCCTATGATTGATACCCTAATAGCTCCTAACTTCTTGACATGTTTAAGCCCTAATAAAAGAGCTTCGTACTCTGCCATGTTGTTAGTGCATTTTAAATTCAACCTATAAGCATGACCCTCCGCATGATTATTCTCAACATTATGTAACCAAATCCCAGCTCCTGCCCCTAATTTGTTTACTGAGCCATCAAATTCTAAATGCCATAGAATTTCATGTTCATAATCCTCATCAATTGTTTTAAAATGTTTCTTGACAGGAGCTAGTTGTTTAGTTTTTTCTGGTATTTCTTGATCATCTGGTGTTTCTTTGTTTTCAGAGATTTCTTCAATTTTAACAGTAGTTTTGTTTGTGGTTTCCAATTCCGGAGCTTCTATTTCAGTAGGGAGATCCAACTCAGCATTGTATAAAATAAAAGAATCCATATCAGAATGTATAGAGTAAACAGGGAAGTTTTCAGGCTTCTCATGGCTACTGACTAAGTACTTCATCAAGGTTTCTCTATATAACCTTTTAGGCTGACCAAATACTAAAATAGTTGCATATGACATGTCTAGTTGAATAGACCCTCCAAGTTTAGCACCCCAAGATCTAGACAATAACATACCATATTTAGGTGGAATATCAGCAACTACTATGTCCATTAAGACAGACTTAGCAGGGTATTGTACCATAGTAACACAAAAATATTTGATTAAACCTAAACATTTTACCTGACTAGAATCAAATGAAAACAAATCTTTGTACGGTCTGGTAATATCTAGATTCAATCTTTCCATTACTGCTTTTGGCATCAAATTGTGAGATGCTCCAGAATCAAGCATTGCATTATGGAGTATCTTGTCATGAACATTTAGGCTTACATAGAATGGAGGAGTCCCTCCACTTTCTGGTTTGCCATTAACCTCAGGGCCAAAAAGAAGTTTGGGTTGATCATCAAGAATGTTTACTGAATCATCCAATCCAGTAATGTTAATGTTTAGGGACTTGGTAATTTGACTTCTATAGAGCTCATGTTTAGCCAATTCTGATAAAGGAACAACTATCTTGAGTTTGCCTATTTCAGCCTCTAGATTGAAAGGTTTTTCTGTTTGAGTTTTAGTGTTTTGCACAGTTGGGTTTTCTCTGTTTTTTGGGTCTTCAATGTTTTTCTCTTTTTCATGAATGAATTTTTGTTTTGAAGATGTTTCTGGACTAACCTCTACTGATTCTTCTACATTTCCTATAGGAGGAAAAGTATTAGACTGTTGTTTGTTATTTGGTTGGTTGTCAGAGACATCTTCAATTATTGGATTTGAAGGGTTGGGAGTTATCCTAGACAAAATTTGTACTTGGGGAATGTTTTGTACAGGGGGAATGTTAACTTTACCTTTGACATTTTGTTTTGCATTTTTTTGTTTACTATTCTCTGGCACATCAATCCGTCTACTTCTCAAATTATACTGTTTATGGACCTCATAAATTGTTGTGTCATAGCCTTCCTTAAAATCAAAAGTCTCACCTGAATGAGTTTGGAATGTTTCAAGGATATGATTTTCTTGATCATCCTGGGATAGGAAGACTTCCGGTTCATTTTTGTCATCAGTTACATTGTTTATTTCTACATCTTCTGTAGGTTCTTCAGAAGTTGAACCTTCAACAAAGTTTTCTTGGAAAGGTGGCCTAATGTTTTGGTCAGGGACATTCTTTCCAATATTTTGATTCAGATTCCTCCTAAAGTTTGGGTTTCTTGCAACATTCTGATTATCAGTAGAAGATTTTCTTTCAATGGTCTCTACTCTGTCTCCTAATATTTCCATACCTTTAATGATTGCATCCAGCTTCTTTTCAAAAGCTGAAGGTTCTTCATTCAGAGGCATTCTTCTTTCTGCTCTTGCTCTGGCTCGTTTTTCTATCAGATTTGCTTCTACACTCACCACTATGCTTTGCATTTCTTCTAATGTTTGGGGAGATCTTTCCCTGAGGGAATAAGCTATATCAGAGTCAAAACCATCTGGAAATTTAACCAATACAAAGTCAGGTGGGGGTCTTAGGTTTTGAGGAACTGCATTATATGCTTCATTGAATCTTATGATGTAATCCTGTACTGTTTCATTAGGTCTTCTTCTTAATTTTTCGAATTCTGACAGGATCTGAAGAGGATCCTTCTTCTTCTCCCATCTGTTCAAAAATGCCCTATATAAAGCTGATAAATCAGCAATAGTATTTGGAGCAAGGGCCCTAAACCATGTCCTAACTTCTCCAGTAAGACTCTGAACGAAAATTCTCATTCGGACATTATCAGTATCAATCTCATAGAACTCAAAGTAATCAGTCATCCTTTTGGTGTGTTCTTGTGCTGTGTAAGTACCTGATCCATCAAAAGGTGTGATCTTACTCTGGTAATATTGGGGCAAAGTAGGAGGGTTGGCTGGTAGCTGTAAAGGGGCGTATCGATTGGCCATTGGAAGATATAGTGGGGTAATAGGAGTTGATGGTCTGGCAGGGGAAGATGGAGGAGTAGAAGGGCTGACAGGTGTTTGAAAAGCTTGAGAAAAAGTGACTGAACTTGGAGATGCTTCAGTAATTACAGAGATGTTTGAACTTTCTTCAAAGGTTTGTTCAGTCTGAATAGAGTTATGTAATTCTCTGTCAAGATGATGTGAAACAAATCTGTATTGCAAATCTTCAAAGAACAATGGATCTAGAACTAATCTGGATAATTCAGTTTCAGAAAAATTCACAAATAAATATGTTTCAAATCGTGCATCAAAAGGAATGTCATCAATATATATAATTTTCACAGGACAAGATGCAGATCTAGAAAGTGGTCTAGAACTTCCTGAACTCTCCTGACTTCCTCTTTCAGAAATTTCTTGACTTCCTTGTCTTCTAAGAATCCTAGGAATCAGATTTGGATTTTCAAATATTGGTGGTGGATTGGGGTCAGGGTTTGACCTAGTGTGTCGAATCCTTTCTGAAGCCAGTTTTCCTAGACTATGTGTTTTTTGGATTTTTTATTTTAATTGAAAGAATAAATACAACTTCTACAAATTCTTCAAGAAATAATGATGTATGATTAAAATTTTCTCAAAGATCTGTTTAAACTAGAGAATCTGATTGAATATTTTGAAACTAAAGTTCAGTATATAAGCTAAATCAGAGATAGACTGAAGCAACATTTATTTACTTTTGCAATTGCAGAGAAAAAGCAATTTCAAAGGCTACCTGGCTGATCTTCAAACTCTGTCTATAGCTTATAAATCAAACAATAATATCAATAAAATGATTCAGGTCCCCAGTATGGTCGCCACTATGTTATCACTCAGGTTTTCCTAGAAGTTGTGTAAGAGGAAAGTATACCCGAGGTAACCACAAACCAACCTTTTAGATGCAGAATCTAGCCAATCTGCATCCAGAGAGGGCTCTCTCTTTATGATTTATCTTTTTTCTTAGAAGGTTTTAGGCTAGTTATAGATTCAAGAGTTTGTTTTGGGAAAATGGTGGAATCCACAAACTAAGGGCAAGGTTGAGAGCTTTCAGTCCATTGGGCTATGGAGTCAAAGGATGGCTTTATTGGATTTCTATTCTAAACACAAGATGGTATTACAGGGCAAGATAGCTAGACAGAGAACAATCCTTAAAATTTAAAGTGGATGGGATGATCTTGAAGGGATGAAAGGCAGCTAAGAATCTTTCACCATGTTCAAAAGAAAGAAATGAGATGACTACAAACAAAGAGCAATGAAGAATTCTTTATTATAGTAATAAAAAATGTTTAAATTAGCAAAGCAAGAGCATTTAAGAATTCATGCTTATAACCAATTTAGAGGAAAACATTAAGAACAATCACATCTGAAATCAGAGTACAATTAAGTAAATTCTGATTCAATCCTTTATGTAAATTATTCGGAAATGGATATAATGATATTATAAACTGATATAAAACTTAAGACAAAGGGTAGAAAGACTTATTGAACTGTAGTCCAACACATGAATCCTGCAAAAAGTCCTGAGCTTCAAATCGTCATCCAGTAAGCCACAAATAAACTTCTCCAAAATGCTTTTATTTCGAAAATCTCAATGTTACAGCAAATTAATAGAATCCACCCTCAATACTTCCTTTGAGGGTTTATTTATACAAGAAAATCTTGAAAAAATCTCACACTAACCTAGCCAATAATCTAGGGTGACTAAGGAGTAATTTACAAATAAACAGGAGACAAATGGTCTCGTGGATAGAATAATAGGTAATTGCTGATGTGCTGTTTCCTCATTTTGCTGATATGCTGGAGGTAAGTGCTGAGATAGGGCTCAGTGCTGTCTCTTGGAGTAAATGCTTTGCTTGTTTGATACTCTTTGTCTTTACGGATACTCTTTAACCTGTTCAACTGATACTCTTTCATCTGTGCTCATTTTTATCTTTCACATAATAGTAAAAAGATAAAATTCTCATCCTCAAGATAATTTTCATAGAATTTCCAATAGGTCTTTCCACCATTGATCGTCTGGTATTATAGTCCTCTTGAGTTTTCTCAATGTCTCATCAGCCTCTGTGAGTTTGTAAAAAGTGGGCTCATCAGGAAACAAATACTTTATTTCATGTTCAAGATGAAATAAACTCTTCAACCTGTCATATAGATTTTTCCTTGTTGGCAACGTTGCTTCTGGTAGACTGATAGAACTAGTAGTTGTGTTTTGAGCATGGCTCTCTATTTTCTTGACATAGGTTTCTAGTTCCATTATTTGGTCCTCTGTGAGCATGGGACTGGGTAACCCATTGTCCAATAAAGCTTGAAATTTTTCTTTGAAAGCATCAATATCAGCCAAAATCTCTGAACATTTCCTTTCTAAATTCTGCATAAAAGTTCTCTTGATGAAAACTCTTTTTATTATCAAAATAGTGTCGGTTTTGTCTTCAATTCCTAACCTTGCAAGCTGTTGTTTTGTTCGGGTGTTCAAAAATTGAATGAGTTGATTGGCCTGCTCAGGTCTACCCCTTAGTTCATCTCTTGTTCCGTTTATTTCTTCCTGAGCTATTTTAATCAAGTCATTTTGTTCAAAAATTGCTTGAATAGAGGGCCAAATACTTTTTATTAATTCAATTATATTTCCCCAAAGAATTTGATTTATTTCCTTCAAAGGATTTTCTAATGAAAGATCTTTCTCTAAAGCCTTAACTAATTTGTCCAATCTTTTGATTTCCCTGGTATTTTCAGCAACTGTCTTTTTAGATGTATCATACTTCTGCTCCAAATCTTTTAATTGTAACTTAGTGGTTTGAAGTTCTGTGACTCTTAATTGTAGACTTTCTATTTGTTTTATTAACTCATCAGAACTCAAACCAGAAGTGTTTACCTGTTCTGGCTCTGTTTGTTGCTTTGCTGTTGTAGTACCTGTGGTTGTAGCCTGTTTGATAGCTTCTTTTTCCTGTAAAGCTTGCTCTAATTCCTTCTCTGTTTCACTTAGTCGCTCAGTCATATTTAGGAGCAACTCCATTACCTCTTCTTGTGAATTCCCCTTTAAAACTTCTTGGGTCTGGGGGTGCCTTGAGGCTGGAAATTTCAGCTGCTTTCTTAGTGCATCTATGTCATCATCTTTCTTCTTTATTAATGCCTCAATACTTTTAATGTCTTTGGGGTTGTGACCCAAGCCAATGATTATGTCTTCTAGAGACTTTATTATATTATCTTTGGCCTGAGAAGAGGCCTTCTCAATTTGAAATTGGGCACTTGTGTTATTTAAAGAATCTTGCAGCGTTAGGGCTGCCATGGCCTTATTAGTCAGAGTGGAATACACCATTTCCCCAGTTTTTTTGTGCATCTCTATCTGGTCTAAAGGATGAATATCCTTAGCCAGGACCTCAAAATTTGTTCTAATATAATCAGCTGCTGACATGGGTTTTGGCACCTTTGACTTGAAGTGGCTCATCATCATTTTGCCTTGTGAAATGTCAAATGCTGACATTAACCTTTCCTGATTATGGGGAGCCATTTTCAGATATTGATCATATACCTTCATTATTAATGGATCATTCTTTGCCTTTATATTAATGAAGGTTCTTTTTATATCCCCTGTATCTGTTTTTGGTGGTCTGAAAGAGGATACCTCAGTACTCAATTGCTTTTGTAAAGCTTTTCCTTTCTATCCTGTGTTTGTTTCACTAACTGTGCCAGTTAGTTGACTGTCTTCCCTTCCATCATCAAACACTTCATCTATGATTTCCACATCTGGAAGTGGATCTGATTTATGTTTTTTAGCTTGATGTATTCCTGAGGGCTCTTTAAGAGGAGTAGTGTCTGGAACCTACCTTTTCTTTCCTATCTCCATATTGGATGGAGTTTGTAATTCTGAAACTTCAGGATGCTTTACTGGAGTGGGAGAAACTTGGGTTTGTTCAGGTGCTTTGGAAGTTTGTGGTTTCTCTGCCATGACCAAAGTTTCAATGACCTGAATTTCAGGTTCCTTTCCCTTGCCTTTTGGTTCTGCTGCCACTGGTGGACTGCCTTCCTGTAATGTCTGCTGTAGATTTTCTGCTGAAGAAGTGCCAATGTGGGGTACCTGCACTTGACCACAAGATTCTAGGTCATACTTCTTCTCGAGATCTTTCATAATTTTGTTCATTTTGTCAGCTTCACTTTCTTCCTCAATAAATGTTCCTTCAACCCATTCATCTTGATTGGCATATTGTTCTAGTTTAGGAATCTTGTGGTGTATATAAGGGGATGGTTTGTTCTTTAATCTCTTTTCACAAATAAAACCAAATGGGTCATAAGGAACCCAACGAAAAGTTCTTTGGAACTTGCTTTGTAATATATTTTCTGCCTCTCGCTCGGCCTCCCTAGAGTTGCAGATGAAAGGACCTAATTGACTCTTGATCCTTAGTTGGGCTTTCTTCTTCACACTATAAAAATGGATCACATCTGAATTATTCATTTGCCTGAAATATTCCAAGGCAAAAATCCTCATGGGCACATATCTTGGCAACTTGAATGGATGTAATTCACATCCATAAATTCTGATGACTGTATGGTTTTGATATAAATACCAATCTCAAACTTTGTAAGTCCTTGAAAGCTGCAAGGTCTTCTTTATTTCATTACTGAGCCTTGGGGGGGGAATTCCTGTCAACAAGGTTGTTGCAGGATATACAAACTGATCGATGAACTCAGTGTAGGAATAGGGAGAATCAGAGGAAGAATGAATTATGAGAGACCAAAATATAACCAACCTGGGGTTTCCCTTGGCATCAAGCTTTTTAACAGGGAAAGGGAACTTTTTTGATTGATAGAAGATAATGAGATGATAAATAACTGAGGAATATTTGAAAACTTTCTCATCATCTAGCCTCATGAACTGATCATGGATCTTATTGGCTATGAAAGAGGCAAAGTCATATTTAACTTCAGGAGGCTGCCCAGGAGTAAAGATAGATAGTAAAACCAATGTTATTTCATCCAGACAGTCCACTCAAGTTGAATCGCAAGACAAAAGATATCATATTATTTATGATGAGCCTTGACTAGGATTAAGAATAAAACCATAGGGAGGAGGCCTCTAGGCTGATGTCTGGTGCAACATGAAATTCTGCATTACGGATTTTAGCTTTTCTTCAAGTTAATTGCATGGTCTTCTCAATCAATTCTTCCTGCGGAAGAAAGGAATGTACAATCATTCTCGGTCCCGTTCAAAGTGTAGCATCACATCGATAGCCCTGGGAGTAATGGAAATATAATACCCCGATCGTGAGCTATTACAAATTTTCGAGTGACTGCATTGAATGAAGAGGATGATTGGGAAAAATGACTGAAGGGATGAGATACCTTGGGAGATTGGATTCCCACAATCCAATGACATCTTGCCCCTTTGAGTACTCGTCTCTGCAGCGACAATAACTCAGAAGGGGACTTTCATCAAAATGCAAGTCTTTAATCTGGAAATATTTGTCTACTAAAGGTAAATATTCTAACTCTCGGTGAGGGGCATTCAGTGGAGTTACGTTCAAAGCTGCCGGGGTCTCCATTTTGGTTCTTGTGGATTCAAAACGGAGGTTTCTGGTTTTTCTTCACAGGCGGGGTGCAATTTCAATTTAAATGAAGGAAATTAGCACACCGCAAGTTTGGGAGAACAATTCACACTAAATCTCAGTGAATGATCTCAATAGTAGGTTTTAATCACTAATTCAAAGGAAAACACAGAAACAAATAGCTTTTGAAGTTCAAGCGTTCCTTAATTGGATAAATACCTATTCTCAACTTCAACCGACTTTAACAGACTGTACAAGGCAGGAGGGTACCGAACAAAAGAATTTTAGAGCGAAATCGTATAGCACAAGAGATTTCAGCGGAAATTTGAAAATCGTAGCAAAAGGACAATGTCATCAAATTAAAATAACGAAAACACGAAAATTCGCTATTTATGTTGGTGCGTGTTTTTTATTTTTTCGAGGAGTGACGTCATATTAGTACGGGCTGACGTGTGCAGGGTTGGGTGGTAAGCAGTAAGCGGTAAGCGGTGATTCCCGCACCGCTTATGGACAAGAGTGGTTTTGAACGAGTGGGCAACGATTCCATAAAAGTAACGACACGTGGACGGGAGACTGGTCAAATACCACCAATCCCCCGCTGGTTATTGTTCGAGTATTGGGAGTGCACAAAGGGACCGACCCAGCCGCAGATCTCTGCGGGCGTATTCGAAACAGTGGAAGGGACTGACAGATGGTGGGGGTTTAATTATGCTGGCCCTGCCGGGGTTTTTTTTTAAACACAATTTAACCCCTATAATCAATCCCAAGCGATATTGTATGCAGGTGTATGGTTATTAACTAATTCACAGACAATTAGTTAATCCTACGTTGAAAAGGGCTCGTGGGTAAGGAATTGTGCTATCGGTCTTTAATGATTTAAAGCCTTTGGTCGATGCTGTGGATGGACCACGGTGGCATAGGGGCTTTTCCAAAATTTTGGTTTAGAAAATAAAACTTCGGGTTTTGTTTATATTTTTGTATTAAACATATAAATCATATGTTTAAAAACTTTTTTTTTTTGTATATATGATTTTTATTTTCTTATTATATGGATAAATAAATCCAATATATGCACTTTATCATATATGAAACGGTGTTAACGATATATTTAACCAAAGGGCTTGTATAGTGGGTTTTTATTTGAATGCACGGGGAAATAAATACTTTGGCTAAACTTTATAATATATGGGTTTTTTGGGATATGTATGTAAAAAGGAGTTATATACTTAGGACAAGGCACTTTCACTAGGGATTTAGTAAATAGAGTTAAATGTAAATATGACAAAGGGACAAGGGAACTCAAAATAATTTGCACATCTAAGAAAGTGACAATTTCTGAAGTAAATTGCAATATTTCATCTTCAACACTTAAACTTAGAATAGTAAGTTATTTTGAGGAATTTTTATGGAATTTTGCATAATTTTCCTAAGGAAAATGAGATTTTACTTAGGAAAAGGTTAAAGATGAATGATTATAATGACAAATTATCTCAAGTACTTAGGTCTTTTTGGTCATTAGGCCGAGGGTCCAGTCCCTCCAAAAGTCAAGGAAATGCCTTGAGCCCTTTTGATCTCCAAGTACCCTAGTACTTTGGGGGAAATTATTAAAACTTTTGAGGGGAAAGTGATGAGGGAAGTTAATGATTTTGACTTTGCTTGCTGTGATTTTCCAGTGTATTTCCTGCTTTAGTATTTGTGATGAAAGTAAAGGATCAAAAACATGTAGCAGCATCATTCATCGTATAAAACTTTGCAACCATCTACCCACTCCTATCTACTTCATAATTACCATTTTCTTTTTATTAGGGGTGCATTTAGGATTTTAAAACCTTTTATCAATCTTTTTTTCTTTTTTTACAAGGAAAATCTATTTAATTCTACCCCTATTACATCCAAGGGCTCGATTTAGTCCTGACACCCTTTTTATCGACTTACCTATCTACCATCTGGGCCAAGACAAATGTCATTTATATTTATTCACTATTCTACAACATGAATTGAATGAACAAATAAGCTACAATGGCTATTCATGAATTGTGCCAAAGGTTTGACAAGCTGCACACAATTTCTTTATTACAAATATGAAATAGTAGTGGCATTTGGATTTGCACACTTTCTTTGGTCTATTTTTTGTTTGGGGTTCAGTTCTTTCACTTTTTTTTGACCACCTTTATTCTTTTTACCCTTTGATCTTTCTTTTAGGGTATACCCTCTTTACATTTTTTTAAAATTTTTTGATTTTTTGGTTTTTCAAGAATATGGAACACCTTTGCTCAAGAAAAAGGTTTGAACATATTCCGTAGTTCAATCAAGACAATCATGAAAAATGACACCTATTTGTATAGGAGACTAAATGAACAGAATGTTCTTTGTTTTTTATGCACCTCGATCTCCAACTTTGAATCAACCTTTCCTTCACAAACATTGTCTCCTGTATCACCCACATGCCTGGAATTCCAAATGAAAGTAACAGACACCGAGGGGAAGACCCTACTTCTCTCTCACAAAGGACAACAAAATTTTAGCCCTCCACTAGTTCTCCAAAGGCTCAAAAGGAGACTGGAAAAGGTAACCACATACCACTTTAACCTAGTAGCTAGCCCTATTAGGCTGAGGGGGCTCTCTCAATGTGATCACAGTCAAATATTGAATGTGACATGAAAGATATTAGCCTAGATATGATAGGCTCAAGTAGGTTTTGAGAAATTTAGGGTTTTTATGCTGGATCGGGGATGAAACCAAGTAGATAGGTCTAGGTATCAGTGGGTTTATAGCTGCAAATATATAAAGGAGGAGGGTAGAAGTGGATCTATCATAACTTTAGGGTTTTGTGTGTATGTTTGTGAGTTTGAATAAGTATAATTATTTAATGAGCATGTTCATTCATGAATGCATTTAACTGGAAGCATAAAACACAGGATGGCATTTCCATATAGCAGAGCTAAATCAATAGAATTATGCCTATAAACTATAAGGAAATCCACTAAAGATACAATATATGAAAGAGAAGATATATATATTTCAATAAAGACTATAACAGAGAAAATACATGATCGTAAACTCACTCCACATGAATTCCTATATAATAGTTGCAACTGCATCCTTTGATTTCTGAATATGAGTGAAAGTACAAGCTACAAGATTACAATATAATGATGTCCAAAAAGTCAATTGACTCTGAAAATGATAGATATAGACCAAAGCAACATCTTTCCTCTCTTAGGGGTTGAATCCATCAGTTGTGGAGTTGATTACATGATATTCTCAACAAAACACTAATGTCTAGTGGAGGTCAACCAATTCACCTCATGATAGGAAAATAAATACATTTGACCAAAAATTACATTTACAAGCATGTATCTAGTCAATTCACTATTTACCAACTCAATTACACCTCATTCCATCATCATTCATCAATTATATAGGTCAAAAATTCAAACTAGGTCAAACAATCTATAAAAATTTCCTTCTGGAGAAAGCGTAGCAAAATCTGTAGAAAGCATAGCGAGCTTAGAGAAAGTGTAGGGAGCTGAGGAAAATTGAATTTTTGAGGCTTTCCATCTGTCCAAATCCTAATCTGAAAGATACTATGGAAATCTATGGATGTCTACTACATGACAGGATTATCAAGAACTCAAAAGGGTGGCTTCTAGCCCTCCAAATATTCAATCTCCCAAGAGTACTTAGAAAGCATAGCGAAGGCTCCAGAAACATGGCAGAAAGGTGATTTTCTGCATGTTTTTCGGCATTTTGACCCCCCAAAATTGGCTAGAGTGGCTCAACCACTGATTCAGATTGATGTACTCATTAAGAGGAATCCAAAAATGTTGTGTTTTTGTTACAACAATTTTGGTCATCTGACCTGTTACTATTAGATGGACCAAAGTACACCATGTAAGACCAATTTTACCCTAGTAAAATGCTTTCACTATGAAAAATAACTTAGTAGTACACAATTTATTAAGTTGTTTATGGTCTAAACAAGAAAACGCATGAGGAAATATCGAATAGATCCATATTTGTTTGGTTTTCCTCAAGGGATAATTAATTAAACCACAATTTAATTAATATTTTTGGTCATATTTAACCCAAAACAGGAAAATTAATTAGATAAATCACTATTTATCTTATTATTTTCTAGGAATAATTATTTAAAACATTATGTAAATAATATTACTTGCTAAATTTGACTAAATCATTTATAAATAATTGAATAAATGACTATTTATTTAATTATTACTCAACCACATTCTTAAAATAATAAATAAATCATTTATTTTTTATTATTTACAAATAAATGGATTTTACCAAATTCAAATTAATTTTCCCTCCAACAAAAACAATAAAATATTCCATAAAATTTGGATGTAGATTTGGTTAATAATATTTTAATTATATACCAATATCTAGACTAACTTAATATTTTGTTATAAATACAAGGTTTTTTCCATTCATTCACTGCCTTTTTTTGCCTAAAGATCACTCTGGATCTATACTTTTGGTCTGACTTTGATCCTCCATCATTGTCATATTTTTCTATCTTTTTTTCTTGTGAGCTCCCTTTGAGTTCCATTTGTGTCTGGGTTTTCTGCACCATCAAGAGAGAGAGATCTTAGATCTGAATCGCTGAGGACATACAAGAACCCATCCCATTGAGGGGGACTAATAACATCTTTCTATGTTCCCTTCCTAGGTGTTGTAAATACAAAATTCATTAAAAATATTCTTGTCTTCTTTATTGGATGCATGGAGAAACTCCTACTTTTATTTGTTGTTTAATGTCATTAACTGCATAGATTTGGATTTTGTAGCATTTATCTTGGTCAACTAACTGCAGATCTAAATAAATTGGAAACCATATTTGATGTTAGGGTTGTTTGTTATGCATATCTAAAGTGTGCTTTTTTCGTACGCTTGTGATTAGAATTCACACTAAATACTGATGACTCTACAAGGGTTTATAATTACGATCACTGTCATTTTTAAGATCCCTCCATGACCAGCTGCTTCAACCCTTAGGGTTTTTCTTCAACTTCTTTTTTTTCTTTTCTTGATGTTGTTTTTAACCTTTAAAACCCTAAAACAATAAAAATTCTAACTTCCTTGTGTTTATGGGCCTATTGCACAGGTGACAAGTATCAATCAAAGCTAAGACAACACTTTTTTCTCAAACCTTCTCCTGAGATAGCAAGAAGTGCGGTCGCACTTTTTGGGCCAAAACCTGTGACCTTGGCTCTCAGGTAGTGGAAAACTGCCAGAATACCGTGACCTCATTGGAAAACACATCAGAACCTACAACCTATCATTTTTTTAAGGGTTTTTTTTATGATTTTTCAGGGTTTGTCTGGGCTATTGTTCAGGATTGTCTGACCTCCATCTCCACCCATCTTGGACCTATACTTGCTTTTTTTTACTCGTTGAATTAGGAACCAATCCCCTTAGGGCTTCAGTATGCTTCCACCTTTTTAGGAGGAGTTTACCTGAAGCAGGTCGTCTGAGATTTCAGTGTGTTCAGTCATTTTTTAGATATGATCCTGTACTTTCATATCCATATCATATTGGTTATTCATCCATCCAAAACACCCCTTTTCAGTTTTTTTTTGTCCTCCTTTAGGGTCCCCTCCGCTTCCCTTCAGGTTGTAGCCTTTCGCCACCTCAATTGTATCACTTTTCCCTCTGGGTTTTTGCTATTTTTTGCACCTAATTCCAGTAGATATGACCTTTAGGTCCCTATCCCTCCTGAATCTAGCTCCATTGGCCATTTTGTGTGTTTTGACAAGATTTTACCCACCCATAGACTAGTTTTTGGGAAGCTCTCCTCCTTGGGTTTAAATTTATGCATCTTTCGCTGTTTATTTTCTGTCATATTTGAGTTTACTTTACTGTTATTTTCAGATTTATCTACAGTTATGTAAATCCTTTTTTCTTTTTTTCTATACATAGGTCTGGGTTTAATTAAAACTAAGACACTTATCACATACACACACACCCTAAGTTAAGAGCGCTTGGTTTACACTGCGAGGCCAAGACTATAACATTGTAATCAATTGATCCTGCACCTCCCTACCCTTTTTTCAACATTGTAATCATTTGATCCTTCACCTCTTTGCCCTTGTTGGTATCTCTTCCTTCTATAATCTGTGTTTGTTTTCCGATCATTGCACCCCCAAGGCCTTTATCCTAGAGACTTCTTGGCCTTCATCCTCAGTTTCCATTAGGAGGAGTTACTCCTCCGCTTAGGGTTCGAGTTATTCCTCCATCAAGTTCCCATTCTGACTCTGCTTATGGTTCATTAGGTTCCCCTTCTAGTTCTATCCCCAGTTCTCCTCCTGTCACCTTCACCATGTCTACTTCATTACCTAGTGTTGTTGGTAGCCCTGGCCCTAATGCTGGGAATACTACTAGTGGGATCGCAACAAGAACTATCTTGGTTGCTCCCTTATATGGAAGGCCTCAGTATTCCCGATTTTAACTAGTTTATCAATGGCCCCATACATCATGATCCTGGTTCGACTTCTATGCCAACCAAGCTCCCTTTAGACATCCCAAATTTTTAAGGTCTTATTGGAAAGAATCCTAAAAACCATTTTTGTTCTTTCCAGATGTGGTTTTTTTCTAACTCCATCACTGATGACTTTTCCATCTTCAGTTGTTCCATCATATGCTTATTGGAGAAGCTTCCAAGTGATATGTTGACTAGGCCTCCACCTCTCATACTACTTTTACGACTCCTACCCGGGATTTTCTATCTTACTTCCATCTTCCCCTTCGTTATGAGACTGGTACAAAAAAATTTACCTCTTTCTGTCAATTGTATATGCCCCGCCTATCCGATCATGTCCAGGAATGGCAGAGAAGAAAGATCCTCTATTGATCCCCTTCCTTCAAAGAGCGTGTCTACATGGACTGGTTTCTCAGATCCCTTTTTCCCACTATTTGAAAATATGTCACATTTCATTTACCTCAAACCGAAGAAGCTGCCCTCCACATTGCGTTGATATATGACATGATCTATGCATAGTATGGTTATGCTTATACCATATCACCCGATCTCCCTAAACCCATTGGTGCCAACACACCAGGGGCATCCCATGTCACCGAATGTATCATTGGAGCCATTTCTCATTCATACAATCATCCTCCCATGAGTTATGGTTTCCCTCCGAGCGGGGCCAGCTCCTCCAACACTTTTCCCACTCACGGTAGCATGTATCCAGGATATGGCATCCCTCTTCCTTTTGCCTAACCTACTTACCACAATGTCACCCAACATCCTTATTATCTATATTCACATCCTGGTGCTCCAGCTCCTCCAACATTAGCACTATAGCCTCCCTTGCCTTATCAACCCCAGCAACAGCAGCCACCACCACCCAATGTTAGGAATATACACAACAGGGTGCGACTAATAATCCTACCTCCAAAAAGAAGAGGAAAGGCATCCAAAACCAATCTTCCCCAGGTAATCCGGGACCCAATCCCCAATGGAATGCACCTAACACAACAACCCAGCAATAGGTCACTCAGCCCAAGTAGGACAGGATTGTTCACACGAACCAACCTTGTTGTTGTTGTTGTGTCTATGGTCACTACACCCATGATTGTTCTATTTTACCTCAAATTCACTAGATGTGGGAAGATAAAGCAACATCCTAAGAACAACAAGCCTTCCATTCAGTTCCTCCTAATGATGCAGCTATCCAACCGACTATATTTACCAATCCTTTCCCCAAGCAAGGATTTGTGGCTACTCAAGTGCCTGAAAGTCAAGTGGCCACCCAACCTCCTCCATCTGGTTCCTCCGATTACCAGATTCTCATGATGAAATCTGACCAACCCATTACCATTGACCTTAACCTTCAAACTCAGTCCCATCAGTAAAACAATCCTCTCACTACGTCTGCCCCTGAGCCCCCTTCTTCAGGTCCCATAGAGCCTCTTTCAACACCCAATGATCCTTTATAAATCCCTCAACCTAAGGAAGAGGTTAATACCAATATCCCCAAGGGGCCATTACATCGAAATGTTGCTTCTGGTAAAGTTGCCCATTTTTATAGTATAGTAGATGATTTGGCACAATCCCCTACTACCATGTCAACGTTGGAAGTCCTCTAGTCATGCCATTCAAAAAGAAAATCTATACTAAATTTCATGGGCACTATGGATACTTTAGATGATCATTTGATTATCTTCAATATTGACCAGTCATAACATCCTCCCATTCTTTCTTCTGTTGCCTTCCAAATCCCTGTCAAGATCTAGAATTCTATCTTTTCCCATTGTATCATTGACGAGGGGGCATCCACCTCTGTGATGTATACTTCGGTTTCGAAGAAACTCGGATCTCCTGAGTTGGTCCCTTCCACTAACACCCTCCGGGAATGGTATGTCCACTCTTACCAACCCCCTTTCATGTTCCAAAATTTTCCTATTACTCTTGCAGGAAAGACTGTTTATGTCGACGTAGAAGTCAGTGATGCCTCCTTAGACTACAACATTCTATTGGGTCGTAGCGACACTTATGCGATGTCATATTTTCCATCCGCAGTCCACCATAAGATGTAATTTTCTCACAACGGAAATATTGTCACCATAGACCAGTTGACATATTATGAAGTAAAGTTTCAAACCTCGCCTAAGTCCATCGTCTCTTCAGTGGCCAATAAATAAGTAATTGAACCTCTGACAAGTGTCTCACCCAGGGCCTACAAAGACTCCTCTTTTCTTGGTTATTTCCCAGGTCTCTCCCCTCCTATCTTTGATCCCATCTCGTCAAACATTTTCATGATGAAATCGTCTTAGTCTGACCTCAAATGGACTGGTTCGACTAGCCAACAACCCCGCCCTCCATAACCTTCTCCCAACACCTTGAATTAGCCTTCAGGACCCCCTCCCCAAGGCCCCTCATCTATATTTGGTATCCATGAGCCTATCTAAAATCCTGTAATGGTTCCTCCTAGCCTTAACCATCTCGGAGTTGTCCTGCCTAGCCATTACCCCTCCAGTCAGATACCATTTCTAGCTCCCCTTCCTGGAGTATTTTCACAACCTACTATGGCTACCTTATCCCTTCCTAAAATGACCCTATGGATCTTAGCTTGATACACTGATCCCCCAGCCACTATCTCGCCCGGTTAACCCAAACCTTATCTTGTTTTGACCCCAGTCCAACTGGTCACCATGATCCCTCCCTGTGCTTTTGTGCCTCACCCACCTCAACAGGAATCTACTCCTATTGTGAAAGCTTCAGTTGAGGGGGTAAAAGCTCGTAAGAAGGAACCTAAGGACAAGGCTACCCAAAAAACTACTACTCCTCCTCAGCCTCTAAATCATACCCCCTTTTTTGCTTTGTGTGAGGTTGTTGGTCATGCCACCCATCATTGTATTGAATTGCCTCGCATGAAGCCCATGGTTAATGTCGTGTTTCCTAAGTCTAAGGTCCCTAGAGCCTTGGTTTCTTCATCGACTACAGCCAATAACCCCAATATTGTTGACACCAACCACCCTTGTGCTTTGTGTGATATCCATGGCCATTATACCCACCTTTGTCCCTGCCTCATGCATTACTGCACCTCTTTGGAAGTAGTTCACAAGTACGAGACTTAACAGAACTAGTTTGCCTCTCCCATACTCACATAGTATGCTTCGAGCCAACCTGAGGATACCTCTGCTCCCATTGACATTCCCCCCCCTGATGTCAATATGACGGAGTCTTCGGCCAATATCCTCTACCTATCATCATCTATGGGATCGACGGTGGAAGATCCCTCTAGGACTTCCCCTTTTGTTTCTCTTGACCACCCTTCCGCGATCACCCTGGGCTCAACATCAGTGGATCCCTTATCTGCTTATTCTTCGGTCCACCCCCCGTTACGCTTCTACCAGTCACCCCATATTTTACTATGATGACTACATCATGGAAGCCTTTTCCACCCTTTACTTCATCTTTCCCACATATAAGACGAATGGAACCATCCGTGTCTATGGTGACTTTTGCAACCTGAGCATAAGATGCCCCCAAGGCATCTACCACACACCACTTACCTATCAGTGTGCGGGTGGTAGACATCCTACCCAGGGCACTCCCTCTAGCAGTGTTTATTTTATTTCTACCTCTTTTTTGAGTTGCCAACATTTTTTCATCAGCGTCTCATTTTTTGTCCTGTGGCACCTTTCAGATGGACCCCCCATCCAAACCATATATCGGTTATGCCAATGGTGCAAGTCGCTACTCTTGGAATCTAGCCTCGATAAGTTGGTCCATTTTTACACCCTTACATTCACTTGTTCTCTCTAACGGCGTATGCATTGGCACTGCCACCAATAACCAGGCCGAATATGATGCACTGTGAGGTTTATTAGCCAATGCCCTTTCCCATCACATCCTTCACCTTCATGTTCATTTAGAGTCCCTGCTTCTTGTCATGAAATTGAATGGTGTCTATCATGTGCATAATCTTGTCCTTTTTTATAAGATATTTATGAGTGAATCTTTTGATGAGTGAATTTGAATTCATTACATTCAATCATGTACATATAGCACAAAATCACTATGTAGATAAAATTGCAAATAATATTATAGATTGGCATTTATCACATGCATTCCATAGAAGACAATAAAAATAAACCATAAAATGATTCATATCCATTATATGTGTCGATCAAAATGTTTTAGAGTCCATCAACTCTAATACATATGACATGCCCATAGCATGTTACAAAAACTCAAAATTGGGGGCACCATATGCCCCTACACCTAATCACTATCTGGAGGATCCTGGGCCAATGGCTCGACTTTGACAGCTCATAGATCACGCATACCCTATCCAGCCATCACCATGCATTGCATGACCCCTTGCCACTATGAGGGCAGACCAATACATGGTTCAATGTATTGTTAGTCAAGATATTTCCATCTGTGCTCTGAAACACTAGTCAAAAGCCTCTCACATCTATGACGGATGTTCTCCAAGAGGGCAACTACATCCTCATTTTGTGGACCCCTCGAACCTACTAGTGCTGCAACTCCTGATACTGCTGGCCACCCCATATGCCCCGTCGGTTTCACCAGTGTTGAATCTACATATCAAAAGTGAATGAATTAGTACCATATACAATATTCTGAAACTTTAAAATGCACGTAAAATATTAGCAACTTGTCACTTACAATCGGGTCCACATGCTCAACTTGGCAGCAGTGGCAATTCCGGGTCCCCTTGATAACTCATCTCACTATAGGGATAGTCATCTCTGTACAATGGCATATGATCCCAATGAGTGAAAAAATTGGGTTGGAACACCCATCTAACTACCCCACCTACCCCTCTGTACAGTAGCCACCACCAACAATGCATCTTGGGCTCTCTCAGGCCCCCATCCTGGATCTATATGAGAGGCCGAAGTGTCGAGATCTTCTCAAAGAAGAGCGAGCACAACACTATACAATATGCACAGTCGTGGTTCACCTGCTTCCTGCATAACGAAAAATTGTCGCTTCAATGACGATAACATCATTTGGGCTCACCCATACTATGTCCCACTAAACATACTCTCAAAAAGCGTCATTTGACCCCCAGTGATGTGGTGGAGTGCCTCGTTGCCTAGGATCCACAACACCACTGCATCCACAACACAAGTTTCTAGCTGCTCTAGATCCCCGATCGGTTCCTGTGTCCCCTTTACATGGAGACCCAATTGACAATGGTGCTCCACAAACTCCATAATGTTCCATCCTCGTGGTAACACTCACTACGTATTTACCACCATCCCAAGTGGCGGGAGACCAGTTAGAAAATATATATCCTGGAAAATTAACTCGATCCAGTGCCCCTGTGCTATAAATATCTCGTGATCTGAATCCCAATAGTTGACAATTCAGGCCAACAAGGGATCCCCAGCTCTCATCAAAGGGTTATCAAAAAAATTCAGGACCACAAACCTAGCCAATGCACTACAGACACCATGATCCTCTGATCTCCAACCGTAATGTGTCTAGGTTTCTCTCTCTCTAGTTGATCCTCAATTCTGCCATATCTACACAAAACCATCATATTTGTCAGTGTACAGAAAGGAAAGACTGCGTTCAACCATAAAAACCCATCTCTCAGCCAAGAAAAAACACCAAAATCCCCCTCTTTGACATGTCACAGTTTTTAGGAAATTCTTGGGATAGGTCACAGTTTTCTACCCAAAACCTGCTACCTAAGTCGCAGATATTGCCCTAAAAAATGTGACCCGACTGTGAAGAGGAGAAGGGGTCTGTTCCTAAGCCTTGGGAGACTAAAATGAATTTTCAATTGACTGAAATGAAAGATTAGGGTTAGGCCTCTTACGTGCAACTGACGGATCTCAATTCCAACGGTTGGTTTGTGCACTACGATCACCACAAGATTTAGGGCCTTTTCTCCTCTCTACATTCACCACAACTACACTTGCAAATGAATCAAATTGGAGGGAAAATTCATTATTAAAAGAGAAACCAAAAGTTTCTCTTTTTCCATCAATGACCAAACCATAGCTCGGTTTTACAAACCATTAGGACCATTGGAAATATCTCATCGAGCTCTCAAATGTGCATCCTTTAGTTTTTTGTGATTTCATATTTCACTCGGACACATTTTTTCCTAGAAGGGTCATTTCACCACTCCTAAAAATCGAATTTCTTCACTTCCAACACTTGTACTTAGAGCACCACTTTTCCCTCATACTTGTCCATGCTCATGTTGATTTTCATCGCGAGTAACCATCTTGTACTCATGCTTTTATGGTCCCCACTGGGCCTGTTCTATGTGGAAAAATCATCGATTTACCCTTGTTTAGAGCATCCGAGTTGAGTCATCATCACATCCATGGAGTCTATCCTGAGTCCTTTTGTATCCCGCTATAGTCCTCCATCCTTGATCTATTTGTTCCTCTCTCGTGTTGCACATTTTGGCCTTTATTCATATTGTCCCCTACCCCATCCCATGTTACGTCAGTTGTTGTTAGGTCATCCATTCCCTTTATGCTCTAACAAGGGAAGTCATTAGCCCACTACTCAAGACCCCCCATCCCACCATTATCCCTGGTGTCATTCTACCAGTAATTCTACTATTATCTCTCGTGCATTAGTTGAGGATCCCTTATTGCCTCACCTATGACGGACCTCATTTTTTCAACATCAACTTATTAATTCCAGAGGATAGGTCTAGAGGGCGGTGTACCTTGGTTATAGCTTCCACTCTTGTTCGGTGCCTCAGATCAGGAAAAGGGACTCTTTATTTCCCTTTAACTTGATTTTTTCTCAGCTCCAGCTGCTTATGGAATGATCGATATTCGTATACTTGACGGTTTAGTGACGCAACAAATTGTATCGGTGATTCCCTGGTGTGTGTGGGATGTTTCAGACCTCATGAGGGGGTGGCCCTTCAGGTAGCCCCCCACACACATGGTTGACTTCTCTACCTACAACCTTGAATACAGCTCCATATATTTGATGGTT
Source organism: Pinus albicaulis (assembly GCA_034641835.2). Taxonomy (NCBI): domain Eukaryota; kingdom Viridiplantae; phylum Streptophyta; class Pinopsida; order Pinales; family Pinaceae; genus Pinus; species Pinus albicaulis. The sequence continues at coordinate 871,069,631 of CM076580.1, forward strand.
CTGGCCTGAGCCATTTGAAATGCCTCTTTAGCTTGCATGTATCATTCAAATTTTCAGAGCCTTTCCTTTTTTTACAAGTCCTCTTTGGTTGTAATTATATCTCATGTACTCATATATTATTGTATAAGTCTTGGATGTTGTCCTGAGCACATTATTTATGTGGGATCTAGTATCATGTTTTTATCTAGCCCATGTTTATGCCAAAATGTACTATATAGTTCAGTTCCTTGTTTACTGGCCGCATTATTCTTTGTACTTTTCTATCTTGGTGGGCACAAGTATACCTCCCCCGCCTCATGTAGAACAGGTACTCACTCATAAAAAATACTTGTCAAACTTGTAAGCCTTGCCTCCTTAGGGTCTTGTCCTCTAGCGCTTTAGTCTACCTTATATTTCTCTCTCTTTGACTCCACCTTTGGTTTCTAGTGATTGAGTTCTTACAATGTACTTCAGTTATACAATTAACTCCTAACACTCGCATGCTAGGGGGAAATCTGTTACAGACATTTTTGGTCATCTAACCTATTAATATTAGATGGACCAAAGTACACCATGTAATACCAATTTTACCCTAGTAAAATTTCTTTCACTATGAAAAATAACTTAGTAATACAGAGTTTATTAAGTTGTAAACAAGAAACCCCTTAAGGAAATATCAAATAAATCCCTATTTTTTTGGTTTTCCTCAATGGAAAATTAGTTAAACCATAGTTTAACTAATATTTCGGGTCATATTTAACGCAAAACAGGAAAATTAAGTAGATAAATCACTATTTCTCTTATTATTTTCTAGGAATAATTATTTAAAACATTATTTAAATAATATTCCTTGTTAAATTTGACGAAATCATTTACAAATAATTGAATATATCACTATTTATTTAATTATTACTCAACCACATTCTTAAAATAAGAGATAGGTCATTTATTTATTTATTATTTACAATAAAAGGGATTTGACGAAATTCAAGTTCTTTTTCCCTCCAACAAAAATAATAAAATTCTATAAAAGTTGGATCTAGATTTGGTTAATAATATTTTAACTATGCACCAATATCTACACTAACTCAATATTTGGTTATAAATAGAAGGTTTTTTCCATCATTCAATACCTTTTGTTTCCTAAAGATCACTTTGGATCTATACTTTTGGTCTGACTTTGATCCTCCATCATTGTTATATTTTTCTATCTTTTTTGCTTGTGAGCTCCCTTTGAGTTCCATTTTTGTTTGGGTTTTCTACACCATAAAGATAGAGAGATCTTAGATCTGAAGCATTGAGGACATACAAGAAACCATCCCATTGAGGGGAACTTGTAACGTCTTTCGATGTTCCCTTCCCATGTGTCATAAATACGAATTTCTTTAAAAATATTATTTTCTTGTCTATTGGATGCATGGAGAAACTCTTGCTTTTATTTGATATTTAATTTACTTAACTTCATAGATTTGGATTTTGTAGCATTTATCTTGGTCAACTAACTATAGATCTAAATAAATTGGCATCGGTCTTTGATGTCAGGGCTATTTCTTATGCACAACTAAACTGAGATTTTTTTGTACACTTGCAATTAGAATTCACAATAGCGGTTTTCCTCCAATAGACCCCCCCAACAAAATCATATAATGGCCCACGCTATGCTTTTTCCAGTATGATTTGTTTTATGAATTTATAAATATGACCAAAAGTTCTAAAAAACAAATTGCTCCAAAAATCCTCAAAATTGGTCCAGAGGTGCCTCATAAGGTATGTTATGCCACCAGGGAAACTTTAGTAAGAATCTCCAAGTTTTCATTCTCCTTTTGACTTTTTAGGGTTTCCTTCAATTTTCTTGCAATTGTTTGACTTTGACATTGCAAATATGATTTCTTGCATAGTATTGGTTAGACATGTGCTTTTGCATCTTATTATCCCTGTTGGACTTTTCAAGGAGCTTCTCTGAGTGAATATTGACTTTCTCAAGCCATAAATCTATGTTTTCATTGCTTTCAATGGCTATTCTTTCTTCAAAGGTCAACTACTCATTTGGTGGATTTTTCTCTCTTTCCTTCTGGAATGCTCTTCTGAGACCCATGGTCCTTGGTATCTTCCTTGTAACCTACTCTTCATGCTTCTCTGACTCTTCAGTTTCAACCACTAATTTTCCTTTCACATCATGCATACTAGCCTCAAACTAACTTTTCTATAAAGGCAACTATTTTTCCTTCAATTGATTGTTTTCTTGCTCTAGAAGGGAAATGATGAAATTAGCTCTTGCCAAGTTGTCTTGGATTTTTTTGATCTAAGCATCTTTGTCCTTGATGATCCTCTCTAGGTTTTCATGCTCTTCACTAGCCTCCAAGTTTATTAAGTCAAATTCATGTTCCTAATCATGTATATATGTCACATAATGTAATGGTGTTTCCTTCTCTGTTGATGTGGGCTTAGTCCCTCCCTCAATCTGAGGAGGAAACATGATCCTTTTTCCTCTTTGGTATGTTTGAGTTACCTCAATCTTCCTCCTCACTGAAATTGTGCTAGGTGATCCAACATCCACATGTGTAGATGATGCTGATGGTGAACTAGGTCTATTAGGATGGCTACTAGAAGACAAAAAGACGTCTTCATGCATGAAAGTTTCCCAAGTGATTCTATTCTACTCAATCTAGTATAAAACAATGATTTTTTTTAGAGAATGGTGGAAGACGCTGCTTTCAAGACTACTCTTCTTATGTTGGACCTTTTCTACGATCTTTGCCAAACTTCTGTAGAGGTAATAGGGAAAATTAAGTGGCTTCACCCTTGTGAAATGCATGAGAATTCTGACATGATACCCATATATTCTAGGAAATCTTCCCTCACAGGTGAAGTACTTCATGATGATCTTCATGAGTGGTGTATACTTCTCAAGGAGGTACCCAACAGGAAAAATATTCCTCATGGGTTGTCTATAATGTCTTCTAAGATAGGGATGGTAATTGTGAAGGTCTAGGTCTTGATTCTTAAACCATTTTTCACCATGATTAGGTATCCTTGTGGCCTTAGCTACCATATTAGTTGATATAGTGAAAGAAACCCATGCAATTGTTAATTGGTCCCTTTTGAGTTGAGTGGCAAACAATTTGGTTAATGTAGAATTGTAATTGACTCTCTCAACTAATTCAAAAAAAGGAAGACACCCTACTACTTGAAAAAAATTCTTGGAAAATGGTTTAGACCTCATTTCAAGAGTGGTTAAGGGCTCATGTCTTATCACATTTCCTAATTTTTATATAATATTTCTTCTCCTCCATTTGGTTGATTGCAAGGGGAAAAGCCCTAGTATGACAAAACATGGGAAGGGAGAAAATGGATAGGATGGGTGGGTTAGGGAAGGGATATGTGAGTAGGAAAATTTAGGTAGATGGGAAAGTGTCTTAGGGAAGCATAGGAAGTGAAACAGAGTGAAATGAGTGAGGGAATTGGGCTAGGAAATTTTTATAGAGTCCTAGCTAGGAAAATTGCCCAAATTTGCAGAATTAGGCTAGGGTCTAGGATTTGGGACTTAGGAATTGGGAATGAATGGGTGTGAAGGAAATGGGAGATTATTTTGGGTGTGAGCGAAGGTAAAAAATCTATGGGATAGTATATTTTTCTTTCAAAACTTGAAAAATATGGCTAGCCACTAAAACAAAGCATGGACGTCAATAGAGGGTTTTTGCACTAAAATTATGAAATTGAGTTGCAAGGAGTGGTTGAGTTAGGTGTAACATACCTTTCCACTAATGCTAAAAATTTTGATATCATTCAGAAGCCTCCAAATTTTGGTTTAATTCCTCCAGGAGAGAAAACACAACGTTTGGAGGAAAGAATAGCATGGAGGGCAAATATCGTAACGTGGCTTCTTTTTGCACAAAATTTGGAGTTTTTTTTACTTGAATTTGATAAATGTGCACTTTATGATGAATGAGAGCTCTTTCATGAATTAAAAAATTAGTTTAATTGGCCTTTTATAGCTTGTGGTGGTCATTTTTCTTCATGGTAGTGGGATTTCCCACTAAATATACTTTTCACTTTATTTCGAAAATTTGTAAGTTTGACACTTTCTTTGCAGCTTTCGAAACATGATGAAATTTTTACATATCAGAAACATGAATTACATTTAAAACAAAAATTATTGAAAAAAATTACCTATTACAACTCCTCCATTTCCGGATTTTTGCACGATGTTGTAGCCTAATTCAACTTAGCTAAAAGTTAAGAGAGGTTCTGAGAAATTCAAGGTTATTGAGGAACAGTTGTTAAAATTTAAAGAAGACCTGTAATGTGCTCAAAAGCATAACCACAAGATCAATGAGGATTCGTCATCACTGTGCATCAGAACCAAAATCAAGGAAGCAATAGCATTGGAGGTCCAATATAAGCAAGAGAAGCAGCAAAGAGAAAAGCGTGTAGGAGGGGTCAAGTCAGGCTTATTTTCATGCTCAAGAGAGACTAGCACTACAAAATACCATTTAATTATAAGATGTGTCGAAATTAAAATCCCCTCCGCTTACCGTTTACCCTCCGCTTGCTCCCATATAAAACTTGCGATATGCAATCTATAGGTGCAGTCCCAGCTTCGTCCATGCCACATCACCTTCCCCACCCCCGCACTTCGCACTTTGAAAAACATAATGTTTAACCTCCACTTGCCCCCACGTAAAACTTGGGATATGCGACCTTCCAGCAGTCTCACCTCCGTCCTACCACATCACCTTCCACCCATTGCACTCTGCCCATCGCATAGTTTAACACTTACCTCTTGTATTTCATAATAAAATCCCTGATTTGTGATTTGCGAGTAGATGTGATGTGGTTTCAAAAGTGAACTCCGAATGTTTTCAAATCTGGAGGTAAGGCATTGCTTGTGTTAAATCACATCGGAGGAATAAATGAAGGATTATAACGTAAATTCGGTGAAATGCCAAGATGCGATAGAAAGTGTACACGATGCATTCTCCAACGGTGAGTAGAATATGGTTTAAGTTCAAGCCTTGTGGGGGTTGACAAAGAGAATATGAAACGCTGCAGGCACACACAGAGGCATAGGCAAAGTCAGGTAGAAGAACATATAGTGGCACTGTTGGAAGCGCGATAGCTGGGTCAAGTCAAGCACTGAGGCATTGTTATAGAACTGTGCAGTTAACACATCATAACCAGAAAGGACACCTCAACACTTCGGGGGGACGTATCAACAACAATCAGATTCAACAACACGAATGATATTTCCAGTTTCAAATTGTTTTCTTCGTTTGATTGCATAAGTTGTTGTGATTGCAACAAGATGATGAGCTTAGTGAAAAGATTTGCCTTCACTAAGTGGGCCCGCAGGCTATTTTTGGCACAAGTCTATTTTTAGACTATGTATATTTTTATACATGTCGATCATATTCTATGAGTTGCAGGATGCTATTTGTGGATGGTTGGCCAAGTTGGAAAAAATAGATGGACTTCTATTTTTAGACATACTGGGCAGAATCTATTTTTAGATTGCCAGTCTAAAAATAGATATGTCGAATATTATTAGCTCTTAATAATATTTGGACTATAAACATTATCTTATTCTCTTGGAGCACTTTGTTTAAGTGCACAGATGTGGCACAAGAGCTTACAGAAGGAATTATGCTATTCCTAGGGGTTAAGTGGAGCTATTGCATGGATACTTCAGTTAGAACTCATGTGAGAGAGTTTGGTGGATTTGATTGAGGAGTTAATGGAGTTGTGTTCAGTTTAACTAATCTAAACATAGTTGAACTAGTTGAATTTAGTCTAACTGATTAATACACTATTGAAGAGTGGTGTGAATTAATTATTAATTAATTCACTAATTATAAACTCATTAATCAACTAAAGAATACATCAGTTAACTTCAGTGCATGGACAGTTTCAGTGGAGACCAGTTCAAAGATAGGTGAAAGAGCAGGTTAACTATTAGTTGTGACTATACTGTTGCATATTTGCAACAACCAGTGATTGGAGGAGCCCATGAGGATTGCGCAGTACAAGCTAGGTGGTTCAAGTTATTTAATGAGCTGTCCTACAGCATTGATTACGAAATAGAGGCTGGCTATCAAGTGGCAGAGATTGGAGCATGTGTTTTGCTAGATATAGCTTGATTAGTGTGTAGAAAATTGGAGGTTGTGCCGAGAGCTTCTGAGGAGCTTTGTAAAATGATTGTTACATGATCTATATGACATATAATATACAGATAGTTGGGGGTTTTTAGCTTTAAGCTTTCCCATGAAATACTATTTTCATATGTGTGATTGTTTATGGTTTTAATGTGCACATGCAATTGATTTAATTTCCGCATGTAATGATCAATGGTAGAAGAGATTATGTATTGTGCATGAAGCTAAAATAGTGTGTGATCAGGAGAATCTCGGTGAATAATATATTAGTTATTCAAATTTTCTACATGGTATCAGAGCGATATTGATCATTGGAGCAATTTCAAAACATTGAAGTGGTTGAGTTTTGTGCTGGTGGAATTCCAATTTGCAGTAGTGTTTTCTTGGTGTTGAAGTTGAGATGTCTTTCAACAGATTGAGATTGGAGTATGCCCTTGAGGGCAGCTCGAATTATATTTCATGGAAGGACAGGATGGATGTGGTGCTGGATGAAAATGGGTTGAAGGAGTTCATAGATGCATAAATTCCAAAACCTACTTCTAGTGATGCTGTCGTACTTGATGCATGGCAAAAGAAGACAACAAAGTGTCGAAGGATTTTCTTGGAAGGTGTGAAGGATCACATAGTGTCCAGCCTTCATGGTAGAGCTTATCCATTCTTGATGTGGAAATATTTGACAGATTTATTTCAAAGCAAGAGCGACCAGAGAAAGTTGGTGCTCAAGGATAAACTCAGGAACATAAAAATGGAGAAAGGCGAAAGTATACCCAAGTACCTCACGAAGTTCATCCAATGTAGGGATGAGCTGGGAAGTGTGGGGATGACTATTGATGATGAAGACTTGTTAAGCTTGGTTCTCCTTGGGCTTCTGAAGAGTTGGCATTCCTATCAGGACTATGTCAATGGTCGGGAGAAATTGCCAGGATGGGAGCGACTTTGGTCGGATCTTGTGCAAGAGGAGATAAGGCGAAGTACCAGGGACGGATCTTCATCAAAGAACTCAGATGAAGAGAATTGTGCTTTGGCTACCAAAGAAAAGAAGGGAAAGAGCAAGAAAGCTTCTCAATTCGGTGCGAAAGGCAAGAATTAGGACATTTCCAAGGTGAAGTGCTTTCACTGTCACCAACACAGACATTACGCCACTAGTTGTCCACAGAAGAAGAAAAATAAGCAAGCTACTGGATCTGTAGCTGGAGAGGCCTTAGCCTCGTAGTTCGAGCTGTATTTTTCACTAATCGCATGCTTGGTTTCAAGTGTGATGGGTTCAGTGTGGTTTCTTGACAGTGGTGCATCTTTTCACATGATAGGAGATCGAGATTTGTTTACTGATCTGGATGCGAAAGATCTTGGAGTGCACATCGAGATGGGCGATGATGGTAGATACAGTGTGACTGGTATTGGTACCATTTCCTTTGAGAGGGATTCTAGTAAACCCTTCGTATTGAAGGAAGTGATGCATGTTCCAGGATTGAAGAAGAATCTTATCTCTGTGGCGATGTTAGAAGACAAGGGATATGATGTTTTCTTTAGCAAGGGAAAGGCTTTCCTGCGCAGTAAGGCAACTGGTGAGACCTAAAGCATAAGGGTTTGAGTTAAGAACCTTTATCAATTGCAGGTAGATGGATGCGTAGCAATGGCAGGCAAGGTAGAAGGAGTGGTGAGCCAGGATGATGGCGAGTTGTGGCACCAAAGATTAGGCCACCTTCACCATGGAGCTTTGAAGATACTGCAGCAGATTTCTAGTGGGCTTCCTAAGGGTACTCTTGCGTATTCAGATCAGTGCAAGGGATGTACCTTATGAAAATTTGTGAAAGCCAGCTTTCATGAGAAGGATAGTCGCGCCACGACGATCCTTTAGAGAATTCACACAGACGTGTGTGGAACTTTCTCAGTAGCTTTGAAAACAAAGCACAGGTACTATGTGATATTTGTTGATGATTTTTCTCATAAGTGCTAGATCTTCTTCATGCAGAAGAAGAGCAATACATACTCAAAGTTCTGTGAGTTCAAGGCACTGGTTGAGAAAGAATCGGGGAAGCAGGTGAAGGCTCTCAGGAGTGACAATGGTGGTGAATTCATCTCTGGATAATTCAAGGACTTTTGCAGCACAGAAGGAATTTGAAGAGAGCTCATAGCACCTCATAACCCACAACAGAATGGTGTTTTTTATCGGAATAACAGAACGATCGTGGGTGCTGCATGGGCGATGTTGCATGATCAGGGCCTTCCCATACACTTGTGGGCTGAGGCATGCAATACTGCAGTATATGTGCAGAACTGTTGTCCTCAGAGGATACTTGGCATGAGTACACCCGAGGAGGCATTTTCTGGTAAGCAGCCTGATATTTCCCATTTGAGGATTTTATGTTCACCTGTTTACATTCATGTGACGAAAGATGCTAGGAAGAAGCTGGAGCTGACTGCAGAGGTTGGGATATTTGTGGGGTACACTGATACACCTCACAACTATCGTGTGTATTTTCCAGACAGTCGCAAGACTGTTGTGCGATGGGATATCAAATTTCATGAGGAGAAATCCATGAAGTGTTCACTTGAGAGGGAGCCACACTTGCATGCAAATGAGGAGCTATTAGTTCCTAAGGATGAGTCTCTGGATGTGGATCAGCCACAAGAGGAGGTTCATGGAGTGGAAGAGACCACTCATGCAGCGCCAACCATCAGAGGGCGGAAGCGCACTACAGAAGCTGAGCGACTGGCTCAAGATGTAGAGAAGATTGTAGGAGCACCTATATCACAGCACAGATAGATACAGTCACATGACCGTTATACTAGATACATGGCTCTTATGATCAAGTTTATCGTGACAGAGCCATCCTCTTTCGAGGAAGCTATGGAGGATCCCGCATGGGTAGATGCCATGGTAGAAGAGTATGATTCGATTGTTAGAAATAGTGGATGGGAGATTGTCCCAAGGACGGAAGGGAAATCAGTGGTGGGTTCAAGATGGATCTACAAAGTGAAGCATACAGCTGACGGGAGTGTGGATAAGTACAAGGAAATATTTGTTGCTCGAGGCTTTTCACAGATTGAGGGGATCGATTACGAGGAGAACTTTGCACATGTCCTAAGGTATTCTTCCATACAGACGATTCTTGCTCTCTCAGCGCAGATGGGGTGGCACATTCATCAGATGGATGTGAATATTGCATTCCTCAATGAAGTCATTGAGGAGTAGGTGTACATATAGCAGCCCGAAGGTTTCGAGATCTTCAACAGCGAGTCACATTTGGGCAGGCTCAAGAGAGCGCTATATGGGTTGAAACAAGCACCTCATGCTTGGTACACATGGATAGACATCTATTTCACTGGACTTGGATTCTCCAAGAGTGAGGCGGATCTGAACCTATACCAGATAGTGGTGGAGGGTATGTTGCTGATCATTGTACTTTAGGTAGATGATTTGATTTTGACAGGTGATGAACTATTGATAATCTCATGCAAGGATGATCTTGCAAAAGAGTTTGAGATGAAGGACTTGGGCCTCCTTCATTATTTCCTAGGATTGGAAATTTGAAAACGTAGTGATGGACTGTTTGTTTCTCAAGGAAAGTATGCCCGGGAGATACTAGAGAAGTTCAACATGCATGGCTACAAGCCTGTTGATACTCCTCTTCCTGGTGGATGGAGGAAGGAGGATGCTACTTCGGCGGAGGTAGTGGATGCCACTGTTTATCGACAGTTGGTGGGGTCGCTTATGTATTTTTTTAATACACGACCTGACATATGATATGTAGTTAACCAACTTTCACAAGCTATGGTTAAGCCTACCAAGCTCTTTTGGATGGCGGGGAAGCATGTATTGAGATATCTCAGAGGCACATCAGGATATGGATCATGGTACAGACAGGAGGATGAGTTGAGGCGGCATGGCTTCACGGATCAGTATCATCATATCACAGATTGTGTGTAGCGGAAGATCATGTTACTTTCATACATTCCTACAGAGGATCAGGATGCTGATATCTTGACGAAGGCGCTCACCAACAGCAAATTTGAATACCATAGAGGCAGGATCGGGGTGGCAGATAATCCCTATCTTGTTGAGATTTCAAGAAGATGATGAGCTTAGTGAAAAGAGTCGCCTTCACTAAGTGAGCCTGCAGGCTATTTTTGGCACAAGTCTATTTTTAGACTGTCTATTTTTAGACATGTCGAATATCATATTCTATGAGTTGCAGGATGCTATTTGTGGATGGTTGGTCAAGTTGGAAAAAATAGATGGACTTCTATTTTTATACATACTGGGCAGAATCTATTTTTAGATTTCCAGTATAAAAATAGATATGTAGAATGTTATTAGCTCTTAATAATATTTGGACTATAAACATTATCTTATTCTCTTGGAGCACTTCAGTTAAGTGCACAGATGTGGCACAAGAGCTGACAGAAGGAATTATGCTATTCCTGAGGGTTAAGTGGAGATATTGCACGGAGACTTCAGTTAGAACTCATGTGACAGAGTTTGGTGGAGTTGATTGAGGAGTTAATGGAGTTGTGTTCAGTTTAACTAATATAAACATAGTTGAGCTAGTTGTATTTAGTCTAACTGATTAATACACTGGTGAAGAGTGGTGTGAGTTAATTATTAATTAATTCACTAATTATAAACTCATTAATCAACTAAAGAATACATCAGTTAACTTTAGTGCATGGACAGTTTCAGTCGAGACCAGTGCAGAGATAGATGAAAAAGCAGGTTAACTATCAGTTGTGACTATACTGTTGCATATTTGAAACAACCAGTGATTGGAGGATCCCATGAGGATTGCGCAATAAAAGCTAGGTGGTTCAAATTATTTAATGAGCCATCCTACAACATTGATTACACAATAGAGGCTGGCTATCAAGTGGCAGAGATTGGAGCATGTGTTTTGCTAGATCTAGCTTGATTAGTGTGTAGCAAATTGGAGGTTGCGCTGAGAGCTTGTGAGGAGCTTTGTACAATGATTGTTACATGATCTCTATGACATATAATATACAGATAGTTGGGTGTTTCCAGCTTTAAGCTTTCCAATGGAATACTATGTTCATATGTATGATTGTTTATGGTTTTAATGTGCGCATGAAATTGATTTTATTTCCGCATGTAATGATAAATGGTAGAAGAGATTCTCTATTGTGCATGAAGCTAAAATAATGTCTGATTAGGAGAATCTCGATGAATAATATATCAGTTATTAAAATTTTCTACATAAGTAATTTTAACAGTTTAGGTAGTTGAAGTAATTTCAAGGATTTTAGCAGTTACAAAGTATTTTGATTTATTTAAGTAGATAGAAATAAAGAAAACGGGGGAGTTTTGGACCTCTTGGGGGTTACATTTTGTACTTCTTTTTCTGATGGGTAAATGAAAGAAGAAGTAAGTTTCCTCCAACTGTTGATGGTTATTCGTGTTTCTTGTGCCATTTTGTGTCCCTTATTCTTTGAATGAAGTGAAGTAATGTAGTATATAGTCTCTTAATTACATATGTGAATAAGAGTTAAATAACCCTAATTTGCACTCCTTCACTCCATCTCTTCTCCCTTCACAAATTCTCTCTGAAACTAAAAAGTAATAGATTCTATGTTTACAAAATATTATTTTGAGTTTCCCCTCTCTTCACAAACTCCCGATGAAACTTTAAAGTAATATATTTTGTGTTTACAACATATTATTTTGAGTTTTATCTCTCTCCATGAATTTCCTCTGAAAGTTAAAAGTGGTAGATTCTGTTTATTCAACATATTACATTGATTTTCCCCTGTAGTTCTTCTTTTCATCCAGATATCAACAGTGAATGGCATTATGAAACCTTTTATTATTCAAGATAATTAAGGACCTTAGAAAAATAGTCTCCAGAGGGATAGAACAAAGACCTCATGATAAAATCATTTCTGTGACACACTTTTAAAATTTCTTGAGCATTGATTCCTTTCACAACCGAGGGATTGTCTCTTAATATACTACATTTTTTGGCATCGTTTCCAAGGATGAAGGCACAAAGTTATTTTTCCTTGGGTATTGAAATATATTTCTTGATGGTGAACAAGATTTAGATACAATTTTTTATTATGATTATTCACCTGGCGACTCCACTGATGAAGGTTTCAATAGATGAGGAATTTTGCGAGCACGAAAATGAAAAAGCAACGTGGAAAATATAGATATCAAAGTTTGAATTTTTTAAAGGAAGTTTTACTTTTCATTATCATTTTGGTGGTCTATTTTCCCTTAGATATCAAGAAGATTTTTTCCTTTCTTACTTTGTTAGAATATTATAAGGCCAAAAATGTACATTCTTTATTCAAGAAAGAATATTTTTCTTCCGATAGAATTGTTGATATCGACACAACTTTATCTCCTAAATATGAAAGGAGAGATGACTGTTGCATTGCTATTCCTAAAAGTAATCTGTCATAGTCTGGGCATAAATGTGAGGATTCATCATCTTTGGGTGATAAAATTCTACCTCATAAGTAATCAACTTATTTCCATATTGGAACCAAGGTTATTTTCAAACCCTTGGTGCTACCCACAATCCTCCATCAATATCCTTCAAAAGTATTCAAATTTTTGCCAAATTTTTCTGGAGAGGAGGAGGATATTTCAACTGAACAAAATATCTTGGAATTTGAGTACTTTCTCGACATATTTCAAATTATTTATGAAGACGTGGCTTTAAGGATGTTTTGTCATTCATTAAAGCAGGGTGCTCAATAATGGTTCCAGTGTTTGGAAGCAAGTTCAATCAGTTCCTAGCAAGGTTTTCAAGATCTATTTCTTAGATAATGGGGTGAGTGTAGGTCATATGAAAAACAACTTTTGGAATTATATTATATCGAGAGGCAAAGTAATGAATCAATCGCTGAGTTTAATAGGAGGTTTCAAATAAATTATTTTAGCATGCCAAAAGAGATTGAGCCTCTTGAAGCTGTAGCTATGGTTTACTATTTTATTTCTCTTTCTGTTGTCTTTGCCTTTTATCTCAAGGAGAGAAAGCCTTGCACTCTAGAGCTAATGTTTATTTATGCACAAGAAATTGAAGATAATGTGTGGGCTTGTAGAAATTTCTCCTATCATGTTGAAAGAACAAGTTTTGTTGAAGAAAAGAGGGTCTATCAAGAAACCATTGGAATTTCTTTACAAGAGACTGCAAATTCAGAGATGAACAAGGATTTTAAAAAGGGGTCAGGGGATTCTTGTATTGCTAAAACACAATAATTCAAGCATTTTGAGGATTCTGGTAACAAATTCGTTGCAACAAATGAACTACAAACTAAAACCCTCGAAGATCATTACAATTTTCATAATTTTAATGATTTTGTGAATAGAGGAGAAGCTAGTGGAGCTTCTCAGGTGTGTTTGTAGGAGGGGGAAGATTTTTGTCAAGAATTGGGATTATATGAAGAACATCATCATTATGATGAAAAAAACTTAGATTTATCTTTACGTTCTGAATGGTTATCAACAGAAAACAACAATCAATATTCCCACATACAACCTCAAATTGATGAGTCAAATAGTAAAGGAAGCTTCCCTATTCAAATAAGTCTACATCAGCAAGATGTTCAAGAAAAGGAAGCAGCCAAAAATTTGTCTCATCAGTTATATGATCTAGTGGAGGAATATATGACAACTTTCTTTTGTCAGAGACATGCATTTATGCAAGGGTATGTGCAAAGCTCTGTATCTAGAAAATTTCCATTGTACATCCCTATTTTGATTTTCAAATTTCCACAATATGGGGGCATTAAATCTAACTCATAGATGTCTAGATGGTGCCATTGGAAGGGTGACTTAACCTAATTATGTACAAAAATGTATATATATAGGATTTGTTCATAAATAAGCTCAGAAGTTGAGCATTTTGAGTTGTATTATTTTCATTTCGGTATTTTCAGTTTAAGAATAAAGGAAGGAGTCCAAAGTGTAGTAGGTTTTTGGAGGTTTTCACACTCGATCATCTCCCATTTGGGACTGACTCCATGCCCAATAAAGTCTGTTGAAATACAAGTGCTCTTTGACTCCATCCACAATAAAGGAAACTGATCTGCAAGTGCTCCTTGACTCCATGCCCAATAAAGGCTACTAATCTACAAGTTCTCAGCACTTTGCTACCAAAATTTTGTCCCCAATTGGAGCCATATGTTGTAGCCTAATTCGACTCAGCTAAAATTCAAGAGAGGTTTTGAGCAATTCAAGTTTATTGATTAATATTTGTTAAAATTTCAAGAAGACCTGTAATATGCTCGAAAGGATAACCACAAGATCAACGAGGATTCATCATCACAGTGCACTAGAACCAAAATCAAGGAAGCAACAACATTGGAGGTGTAATCTAAGCCAAAGGAGTAGCAAAGAGAAAAGTGTGTAGGAGGGGTCAAGTCGGGCTTATTCGCGTGCTCAGGATAGACTAGCGCTACAGAATACCGTTTAATGCTAAGATGTCTTGAAATTAAAATTAAACAAGATTATCATTCTTCCAAGTTCGAGTATATTGAAGGCTCCTATTCATTGTGCCGAGATCCAACGACAATCCAAGAGCACAAATTGCATGATATTTATACTAAGGAGTACCCTCGCAACTAGTCTCGTTAAATCCGCTCACCTGGAAATCGACGGTTGACTTTAACTGCGGGAACACTGTCTTCAAATTCCAAAAAACCGCTTAAGTGCCCCCATAAGTGGTTTTAGGTTTCAATAAAGGAAAATACATGGTGATAGCTAGAGCCCATGACCTTTTCTTTCAAATCAGATAAATCAAATAAATAATGTATTTACCTTAAAATAACTTAAGGGTTTTGGAGTAGGTGCAAAGGGGGAAATAGAAAATTAGGATCAAATTGTAGAATTGAAGCAGAAAGATGGACGATGAAGATCATAGCACAAGAATGCAAGTAATATGGATGGAAAATATTATATTGTGAGCTCTAAGTTAGAGATAAGTGGTCAAGAATGGATATTGCAAATAAATATGCAAGAGAGTTAATGGATTGGAGATTGTGAAGAAGAGCAACGTGTCAGCCATAGGTTCCATCGCATATCGCACTTCGCAAATCTTACCGTTTACCCTCCACTTGCTGCCATATAAAACTTGTTGTATGGGATCTATGGGAATAGTCCCACCTCCGTCCGTGCCAAATCACCTTCACCACCCTGCAGTTCGCACTTCACAAAACATAACATTTAACCTTCACTTTCTCCCATGTAAAACATGCGATCTGTGACCTGCGTGCGGTCTCACCTCTGTCCTACCACATCACCTTCTACCCGTCGCACTTTGCACATCACATAGTTTAACACATACCTCCTATTTTTCATAATAAAATCCTTGATTTTCTATTTATGGGTGGATGTGATGTGGATTTAAAAGTGAACTCCAAAAGTTTTCAAATCCGGAGGTAAGGCATTTCTTGTGTTAAATTGCATCGATGGAAGAAATGAAGGATTATAATGTAATGCCGGTGAAATGCCAAGATGCAATAGAAAGTGGATGTGATGAATTATCTAAGTGTGAGTGGAATATGGGAAAAATCCAAATCTTGTGGCTTTTGACGAAGAGAAGACGGAACGCTGCAGGCACACATAGAGGCATAGGAAGAGTTAGGCAAAAGAACATATAATGGCACTATTGGAAGCATAACATGTAGGTCAAGTCGGGAACTAAGGCATTGTTACAAAAATGTGTAGCCATCACATCATAACCAGAAAGGACACGTCAGCATTTCATGCAGGAGCATCAGCAAAAATGAGATTCAACAATACAAATGATATTTCTAGTTTCAATTTGTTTTCTTGGTATGATTGCATAAGTAATTTTAACAGTTTAGGTAGTTGAAGTAATTTCAAGAAGTTCAAGTGTTACGAACTATTTTGATGTATTTAAGTAGATATAAATAAAGAAAACGAGGGAGTTTTTGACCTTTTGGGGATTACATTTTGTACTTCTTTTTCTGATGGGTAAATGAAAGAAGCAGTAAGTTTCATGCAACTATTAATGGTGATTCATGTCTCTTGTGCCATTTGGTGTCCCTTCTTCTTTGAATGAAGTGAAGTAATGTAGCGGCTGATCTCTTAATTACATCTATGAGTAAGATTTAAATAAAATTCATTTGCGCTCCTTCACTCCATCTCTTCTCCCTTTACAAATTCTCTCTGAAACTTAAAAGTAATAGAATATGTGTTTACAACATATTATTTTGAGTTTCCCCTCTCTTCACAAAATTCTAATGAAACTTTAAAGTAATATATTATGTGTTTATAGCATATTATTTCGAGTTTCCTCTCTCTCCATGAATTTCCTCTGAAACTTAAAAGTGGTAGATTATGTTTTTTCAACATATTACTTTGAGTTTCCCTTGCAATTCTTCTTTTCATCCAGATACCAGCAGTGAATGGCATTATGAAATATTTTATTTTTCCAGATCACTAAGGGTTTTAGAAAAATAGTCTCCAGAGGGATAGAACAAAGACCTCATGATAAAATCGTTTCTGTGACACAATTTTAAAATGTCTTAAGCATCGATTCTTTTCACAACCGAGGGATTGTCTCTTAAGATACTACACCACAGAATGAAAAATTTTGTGACTAAAACCCTAATGGCCTAATGGAGATACTGAACTGAATGAAATCATGATGGTGATGACTAAAGTGATAATGATGGCACACTCAATTGAGTGATGAAAAGGACCGACATGTAAAATTTTGAAAGGAGTGGAAATAGCCCTAGACACACTACCTAGTGACGAAATTTTTATTTGAAAACCTAATGAAATGACAAAAAATTGACTATGAGAACCTAACATGACATGATAAGATTGCATTTGATCATTGGTGATAGTTTGTTTGGACTGACACTAACAGCTTCTGCTGATGATCATGAAGTTGCATGTGATAATATTTTAGAGGTCATATTGTTGATAGCCTTGAATATAGAGTTATTCTAGTTTTTTGTTGTTTTTGTTGCTTCACATCCCTGGCTAAAATGATACTGCTGAGATTCTCATGATGTGAGTATTCTAGTTGATGATAGACTTGATGTTTGCATGAGGCTATTGGAACATTCATGAAGTTGTTGGAATTCTCTTTGAGGTACAAAATTCCACTTTCATCAATTGTTTTTCATTGGATGGAATCTTCTCATTATTTATTGAAGTTCCATGATTCACATGATCAAAATATAGGTGCCACCATGGATCAAAGGTTGTTTTTGGAGATGAAAAGTGATTTTCTAACAATATTTTAAAGCTCATGTAGCTTCCCAAAATTGAGGAAATGACTCTCCAATGTCTTCATGATGATTGGTTCTTCATTCTGGTGCTCTCAATTGTGGTCTTGTAAGGTAATTGTAGAGTGCTACAAGTATGTATTTTTTCCTATAGAAGTCACAAAACCATTTTATGATAACAATATCCTTAAGATAATTATTCCAAAACACTGATAGTTCATGATAAATCTATGGACAGGGATCAAAAGCCTTGGTTGTGGTGAAAGTAATGAAAGAAGGGGTGGAAATTGTTATTTTTCATGGAAAAAGATGAAATTTTGGATGTAGAAGTGACTAAATGGTGTGTAGGGTGGATGATGGAGGTATGGTAGACTTATTTATTCATTACCCCAAGAAAAACATAGGATGTGACCCCTTTATCTACGTTGATCACACTCCTGTAGAAATTTTGGTCACTCCTGTAGCAATTCTGGAACACTCTTGGAGCAAAATATTTTTATCTGTATATCTCAAATGCTAGATTTTGTTGACCTCAATTTTTTTAGCATGTTTCCATAATCCTTATGCATCTCTCCATAAAACATATTTTCCAATGGATGCACAAATCTCAAGAAAAATAAAACTAGTTGTAGGTGATGGAGGTAAATTTCTCGAAACTTTTGCACTAGAATTTTCTTGAATTATTTGAGCATGTTACCATCATCAATATGCATTTCCCCATGAAAAAAATCATCTAATGGATGCACGGTTTTCAATAGATGGCAAAAATAAAAAAAATTTTTTCGCTATGTATTTTGGCCTCCTGTAGCAAAACATAACCTTCTTGTAACATATTAGGAAAGTTAGGGAAATGAATTGGAAAGGCTTGGAAATTATGGGTGGATGTTGGAAATGGATGAGGGTGGTGTATTGACATGGTCTTGGTCTTGTTTGATCATATGGTAAAAGGAGTAAAAATCCCAAGTTTGACTTTCTTTGACTAGGTTTTTTTAATCAATTTTTTACTTTTGGTGCTAAATAGTTCTTATTGCTTAAAAATGTTGGAGAGATCCTACATTCGTCAGAGAAAGATACATGGAGAAAATATATTTTTTTCCTTTTCATTTTCATTTTTTCTCTTTTTTTCCTAGGCCTACTAGATGTGTCAATGAGGTTTTCAACTAGTAGGTATGACTATGTAGAAATTATATGCACTAAGCATGCATATGTCCTTGATTCACCTGATCTCACACTATTTAACTTTATGAAAAATATTGAATCAATTCCAATTGTTAATCTTTTGTGGAAAAATTAATTTCACACACATGTGAAGCATAAACAAAAATAATCAATCGCATATAACACGGCTTTTAATCGGGAAAGCCTGAAGCTGAAAACCCAAACTATATATTATGTAACATGGAGATCATATGAAAATCTCATACAAATCTTATCACAAGCTCTCAGTACAGTACAATCTTCATACACTAATCATAACCAATCTTTCAAATCCATGCACTGACCTTTGCCTCCTGCTAGCCTGCCTCCACTCCACAATCCCTGCTGAAGAATAGCTCTGAATGAATTCGAATTACCCTTTCCTTGACTTCACAATACTCATAGGAAACTCCAATATGTGTGTGATCTAATCAATGCATCACTATAGTCACAACATATAGTATATCTTTCCCTTTCACCTATCTCTCCACTGGGTCTCCACTGAAACTGCCATGCACTATAGTTAACTGTTGTATTGTTCAGTTGATTAATGAGTTATTATTTGTGAATTAATTGAATAATTAATTCACTCCACTCTCACTAGTGTATCAATCATTTAGACTAGATACAACTAGCTCAACTGAGTCTAACTGAGTTAAACTAAATAATTCTCCATAATTACTTCTTCCAATTGTTTCATAACTCTGCCACTTGAGTTCTAACTGAGTCCTCCATGCATTAGCTCTAGTAAACCCTTGATAATTGCGTAATTCCCTCAGTCCACTGATGTGCCACATCTGTGCACTGAACTGAAGTGCTCCAAGAGAATAAGTTGTTGTTTAGAGTTTGATTATTATTAAGAGGTAATAATAATCAACATGCATCTATTTTTAGATAAGCGATCTATAAATAGACTTCGCCCAATATTCTAAAAATAGAGTTTCTTATATTTTTCCAACTTGATCAACCATCCACAAATAGCATCCTGCAACTTCTAAAATATGATCACCATGTCTAAAAATAGACTTGCGCCAAAAATAGCTTGTAGGCCCACTTAGTGAAGGCGAATCTTTTCACTAATCTCATCATCTTGTTGAATCTCAACACTCCCTCTCAACAAGATAGGGATTATCCTTCACCCCGATCCTGCCTCTATGGTATCCAAATTTGCTCCTAGTGAGTGCCTTCGTCGGAATTTCTGCATCCTAATCCTATGTAGGAATGTACTAAAGCAACATGATATTCCACTACACATAATATCTGATATGATGGTACCATATATCAATATGTTTAGATCTATCATGAAACACAGGATTAACCGAGAGTTTAATGCAACTCTGATTATCACAACGTACCACCGTGGGATCTAAATGTGAACCGAACAAACCAACCAAAATCTTCCTCATCCAAACTGCCTCACATGAAGCTTGACTTGCTGCCATGTATTCTACTTCCGTTGAACCGAGTGCCACAGATCATTGTTTCCTACTGTACCAAGAAACTGCCATAGATACGATACTAAAAATCCCCCCTGATGTGCTTTTTCTGTCTGTTGGGCTTCCTACCCAATCTACATCCATGAAGCCATGTAGCTTCACCTCATCCGTCTGTCTGTACCATAAACCATACTTAGATGTGCCCCTGAGATATCTTAGGACATGCTTGCCTGCCTTCCAAAAGAGCTTGGTAGGCTTAAGCATCGCTTGTGAAAGTTGGTTCACTGCATAGCATATGTTTGGTCTTATGTTGACTAAATACATGAGCAAACCCACCAACTATCGATAAACAGTGGCATCCACTACCTTTGCCGATGTATCATCCTCTTTCTTCCAATTTCCTAGAAGAGGAGTGTCGATAAGCTTGCAGCCTTGCATGTGAAACTAGTACATTTGGGGGAAATTTTGACACTTGGTTCCAACGCTTTTGACCAAATGTCGGAAATTTCCCTGAATTTTTTCAATCTCGCCTGAAATCATTGCTATACAAACGTTTAGAGCAAAGTGTCGCAATATCGACACTTAGACAAAGTTTCGCAATTACGACGTTTGGAGGCAGCTGTCACAATAGTCACGCTTTGGCCATCGTCGGTATAACGAGACTTATATGCACGCTACATAAAAATGATTTTATTAAAAACTATGAAACTTATATGCACGCTACATAAAAATGATTTTATTAAAAACTACGACACTTATATGCTCGCTACATAAAAATGATTTTATTAAAAACTACATTAACATTTGATATCACGCGCGCATTTTCCCTCAACTCTTGCAAAACAACATTCACCCTCATCATTCGTCCTCAGCTCTTGCAGAACAACATTCACCCTCAGCATTCACCCTTAGCTCTTGCAAAACAACATTCACCCTCAGCATTCACCCTCAGCTCTTGCAGAACATCATTCGCCCTTAGCATTAAACCTCAACTCTTGCACAATAGAATTCGCCCTCAGCATTCGCCCTCAGCTCTTGCAGAACAACATTAGCCCTGCATTCGCCCTCAGCGTTCACCCTCATCTCTTACAGAAAAACATCCGCCCTCAACATTCACCCTCAGCTCCTGTAGAACAACATTTTCCCTCAGCTCTTTCAGAACAACATTCACCCTCAGCATTCGCCCTCAGCTCTTGCAAAATAGCATTCGCCCTCATCTCTTGCAGAACAGCATTCACCCTCAGCATTTTCCCTCAGCTCTTGTAGAACAGCATTCACCTTCAGCTCTTGAAAAATGGTAAGTTCTTACTGTAGGCCCTTCCTCCTATAGTAAGGTTTACTCTATTTGGGTATTTTTGGTCAATTCCATTAGATTGTGTTAGGCTATAGGGTTCTCTCTAGATGTCTTCCAATTTTCTATTGGATGCGTTTCAAAGAGGATGTGTAAGATGTGTTTATGCTTGCATGAATTTGACTCCACCAGTTTCATGAAGTTTAAGCTATGGATTTTAGTTCGACAAACTCATCCATCTCAACACCCAGTAACAAAATTTCCATGGTCCTGACTCTATGGTGAAGTGCAAAGTGGTAGAGAATGGGAGATCGAAAGTCATCAAATTATCACAAGGGTAGTACTCCAGATCGAAAGTGATCAGCTTTAGTTCTCCAGATTTGGGGATTTTCTGATATTTGGGGATTTTCTGATGACATACTAAAGGTCACATCCATACAACCATATCAAGGTCAATGTTGAGATCATTCTCATATATATATAGGTCACTTATCTATAGGGTTAATATCATCATCACTATCCATGGAAACCGAATGGTTACAAAATCTGTGATTGTGGTTGGCTCATTTATAATCATTACCCATTTATAGTAGAGCACAGAAACACTAAATATGGGCCGAGCAGAGCCTTTACAACATGCAATTGAATTGCAGCTGCTTCATCAATAACCAATAGCTCCACTTGAGAAAAAATTTCATAATCTTGGGGCTGGATATACTGCAGAGCAAACAATTGTAGTTATCATTCATGCTCCAATATATTAATATAACTTTTACATTGAACTGAAGAAAGGTAAACAAGCAAATGCTAGCCATAATACAATACTTTGACATAAGAGTTTTGAGTGACATACTTGAAAAAAAGAACTCATCCATTGATATTTATAATCATTTGAGTTATTCAAGTTAAACACAATGTCAAGAATCGAGATTCAATACCCTCTATTATCTTCATCACCCAATACAAGATTTAAATTTTTCCCAAAGAAATGCTTATTAATTTGGCAGCCATTATTTCTCCCTACTTTAGAAACCCTACATTTAAATGAAAACAAGCATTGCATTTCAACGACAAAAATCTATTAGTGTTCAAATGTACATGTGTGCATCACTTGTGTAGGTTATTCCTTTTCCACTTTCACATTATCCAAGAATGTGTGCAATATAGTTCATATTTTTTGTGATTTAGATTATCTTGAAAAAGGAAAGGTAAATTATTTCCCATGGAAAAAGAAGGTTTTCCCTTTTTACTACTGGAAATGGTACAACAAAGTTCCATTTCTACCTGAAACTCCTATGAAACAGGAACCAAATAAATGAAATGTCCTCAATGGACATCATTTGGCTTTCAAAATGGCCATTGCACCATGTTGTTTCTTATATTACATCACGATAGTTTCTTAGGTCATTTCTTGTTTCTTGAGATGAAAAAAAACCAAAGAAATTGTGAAGATCATTTCAAGAAATAAATGACCATTTCTCAATCATATCTCAACTATTTTTTATTTTATTCAGTGGTTGCTTACTTTGAGAGAAATTTGACACTTTTATAAGGAATATAACATAAAAACACAAAATGGGAAGGAATTGATGAGGTATATGACCTTTAGTTGTTTTCAATTAAGAATTGATAATACACGATGCATGTTCTGTACTACAAACTAGATTCCTTCCTAGAGTTAGGACACAGAGTATTGAATCAAATTTGTAGTTTCTAACTTCTTGTATTGGTTCATCAATCTTGAAATTCAGACATTGCATGTCTTCATTGCTTCATGTTTGAATAATTTGCATCATATCATACAATAGGAAATTAGGAATTATGATTATTAATACTTTATGGATCTGTTAATTTACTTTTAAGTTTGCATGGTTTAGTGTGAAATTATTCTTGTGTGCCCCTAGGCCCATGTGAAGGAATGCCAAGGACTGAGAACCCTAGTTTTTAAATGGTATTGTTTCTTATACCCAAAAACCCCTCAACATCACTTCTTATTAGTTATTAACAATAGTGTTGTAAACAATTTGAGAATTGATATAGCAAAATCTCGCACTTCTCAAGATAAAGTCCTAAATCTAAAGTGTGATACCATGTGTAATTCAATAGCTCCATTGTCACCTCACCAACCTCTTTTCACTTCGGGCTAGCTCTCCTCCAACTCAAGGGGGTTTCTTCCTAGTAGATGTTAGGGATCTAATGGCCCAAAAAAACCAAGTCAAGAGCCCCCTAACTCTCTATGTTTACTACTATCAATCAAAATATTGAACAATAGGGTTAGACATACATCCTGAAGATAAAATTTTCAGGGTATTTTTGGGTAATTTCAAAGGGAAAGTCCCCAAACACATATAATAAAGGAATTATAACGTGATTTCAAACATTAAATATCAACAAAATAGTTTAAAGGATATTGAAAGGAAAAAGTTGATGGAAGATAGAAAGTGCCTTACTTAAATGCTCTAAGGATTTTTCAATAGTTGCTCCAAAAGCTTCACTTCAAGGCCCTTCAAGATCGTCTCCAACAATGCTATACCATCAGCATCAACAATGTTGCTCCAAAAATGTCCTCAAGGTCTTCACAACAAGTTTACTAGAATTTTCTCCAACAATATATTCAATAAGGTCTTCATTGTCAACTCGTCTCTTGTTTGGTTGCCTTAATGTGCAATGACATGTTTCCAGGACTGAATTCAATGCAAGGCATATTTGAAACTCTAACTCTGTCTTCTGGTGTCTTATTAGAAATTATTTCAGTTTTCATTTTGTGTTTTCAAGTTAGATATTGTTTTCAAGTTTTTACATTTATAATTTTATTGCAATGTGGCAGACTGATCAGAGCAGTGCAGGAACAACCCCGAGACGGGATGATCGCGGAAAGAGGCCAGCGAAAGAACATGTAAAGTTCCAGCATTGCTCTATCTTCAGGTATTTTAGTTATTTACATAATTGAAATAATATTAATTTTGTTCAAATATGCAGACACCTAGCCATGGTACGCCTGATGATTCCCTCTTTGACGAAGAGCTTTCTTCATCCCTATCTCCAACGCTCTTGTTGCGAAAAAAGGAACGGGATGCAAGGTCAGAATTTAATACTTTGATAGACACACCTCAAACACCTGAAACAGAAGAGAGGATAAAACAACTTATGACCCAGCTAGAACCATATCAGGTAATAATAAAAATTTAAAAGGATATTTTTTTTGTTCTGCATGAGATATATTGTGATAGTTTGATTTTTAATTTTTACATTGACTAAACTAACAAAAAGTTCTTTTGTATGTACCGTTTTCTGGCACTTACTGAACCCGTTGTTGGTGGTAGTGGGACAAAAGGGCAAGAGATTTCCTAGCAACCCTCTCGTACACCTTCTACTCCTTTAGGTGCCAGCCAAGAAACACACCCTGCCCAAGCAAACACCCAGCCAACCGCTGAACGTGTTGGCAGTGATGAGGCTAATATGGCCAACTACATTATTGCGTTTCCTGGAGCTACATGTGTTAGCTCCATAGGGACCATTAATGGCACATTGTTGGTGAACGATGAAGGTGTCCCTATAAAGCACGTACAACTCCCAGGTAAATTTTAATATTTTAACTATTTCATGTACTCTATCTAAAACATATTTATCATGATTTTTATTTTTAAATTAATGATAATATATTTTTTTCCTGTGTAGGAGAAAATGAGTTCTATAGGTTTTTGGAGAGCCATGCGTTGGTATGTTTTGGCCCAACCATACGCACACAGTGTAATTCCCAGAATTCCAACCTGTAAAAAGAACTTCTATATTATCTAGAAGCCCTTTTTGGGGTCGGCACATTTGACAGAACAACGATGGCTTGGTAGCCGACAAATATTTGAAATATACTAGGGACACCTATAGGATGCAATTGCAATTTAACCCTAGATATGAGTGTCCTCTCACAGTTCCAGAGAGTGAGTGGAGAGCACTCATCCATGACGAAAAAAAGAAAATGGCAAAGAAAGAAGGAAAAATGCCAACTGGACCTGCAAGGTAAATTACAACTTTAATTCAATAGCTTTAATTTTCTCTATGTCTAAAATAAAAGTGTGCTACGTCATATTTGACTTCAATATTTTGATGCTAGGTTGCCTGAAACCTCGAAGGAAACCAAAGCTAGGATTGAAAAAAAGGGCCATCACAAGCTAGGCTAGGGTAGCTACTTGAAATTAGTCGCAATAATTGTAATTAAGTAGCTAAACATATAATTAATTGTATCGCCTTCCAACGTTTTTGTAATCCTATCAAATATGATTAAAAATACACAATAATATGTAATGTAGGGTGATGACTTCAGAACATAAACTATAGAGGGAGATAAAAATATCGCTTTCCATTTCGGCTATCAAGCTGTAGTTGAACGTCGCAGAAGCTTGGGGCAGGTCCCAAGATCCAGAATGCCTGATAAGGAAAAACATTAACCTTTCAATATTTTTGTTTTCATCCATAAATTTAATGTCTAACAAATTTGTTTAAATCAGGGGAGAAACACTACCAACGAGGCAAATAACCCAGTTTTAGAGCCAGATGTAGATGCTCCTCACGTGCAACCTGATCATTGTAGTGGGGACCAGGCCGACAATGCTACTATCAGTGAGGGTCGTGACGGTAATTAATTTCCACTTATAATTTTTTTTAATTATACCTTGATGGTTGTCCTTATAACGTTTTTTGTTTAAATGACAGAGAATTTTTCCCTTGAGGATCTTACCACCAGAGAGGAAGACAAGGCAACAGTCCCAACGCCGAGAATTGGTGCACCAGGTAAATAATCTCATTGCAATTTTTTTTTATCAATATTATCGAACTAGTTCAATGATATTTAAAAACTGACAATTAAAATTTAATATTATCTGTTTTTGTAGGTGATGCCCCGTCACTGGATGAGACCAGACATCATGACTACACAACTAGGTCAGCAGTGCGGGTCGAAAGGCATGAAACAGGAGCAAAGCACGATGATATTGATGATGTAATTAGGAGCTTTAGAAATAGGAAGAAGAAAAAGAAAATTTGATAATGTAAAATATTGTATTAGTATAAGACAAACGTTACCATACTTGGAACGTTTTTTACGTTATATAAAAAGCTCATTTATCATACTGTTTTTATGTCAAGCATTAATTTCAATGTTTCCTTGCATACTTTTTGTTGAATTGTTTTTTAATTAGTTATTGAATATTTTTTTTTATGCTCATGAAAGTAAAAAATGAAATATAGATTGGGTATTCGAGAATTGAGAGTGATGTGAGGGGGGTGGGAGGGGCCATAAGAGCTTCTACCTTCACGTGGTTGGCCCTGCTTAGTAGAGAATACTTTATTGGAGTGATTTAATCTTGGAGTAAACCTCCCTCGATCCAGCGTAGCAACAAAAAAGTCACTGTTGACTTAGTTGCTACTCTTTCAGATTGTTGGAGGCTTGTTCCAAGTTCATGCGACTCCAATAAATTTTTCTTGAAACAAAGAGGATCTTATTCAGGTATGTTTTGACATTTTCAACATATGTTCTAACATTATCATAAGAATGCATCTTAGAGTAAAAAATACTACATCAATTACTTGTATTTATTGTATAGATAATGATGGATTTTGATTGACTTGGCAGTGCAGGTACAAATCCTCTTACATCATGAGCAATACAACTTGTCAACTAGGGTCATGTCCAGGATATTTTTGCTTGTGCGCTTGACCAGGTTTGTAATGTCACATTTTGTAAGTTCCTTTATAGTTCATAATTCAATATTAAGCTTGTTCATGATTATTATCTAGGTTTTTGTATGTGTTTTTTCATCTATTTGATTGTAAGCAACTCTGCATGTTTCCTGTTGTTCACTATGATTTCTCCCATTACCACTCCCAAAATGAATCTGACTTTATTGTTACATAGGCTACTTTATTGTTACTATGATTTCTCCATTTACGATTTCATAGGTTACATCATGTAAATTTGTCAATCTCAAGTTGGTGATGAGCTTTAGTTCTCCAGATTTGGGGCTTTTCTGATATTTTCTCCCTCATGTCATTCCTGCATCACCTCGTTGTTTGAGCATGCCAATTGTCTACCACTTGTACCAATTGGCACATGTCAATCTCTGAGTGGTGCCACATTTCTCCTATTTTCGGCCCACTTGACCACCTGAAAAACTCAAATCCACACACCATGTGTCTTTATCATGGAGTGCCACATGTCCTAGATATTTAGGCCGATAAGACTTCTGTTATGAAAGAGATCAAATTTTTTTCGTCAACACTTCTTATCTAGGCACGACACCTGTTACTTGTTTAATCTGACGGTCACAGTCTCTCGGGTTACCTTCTAGGTTTGACATACCACTGGTTTCTGGTATATTTCCATGGAATCGGTCTGAAAATACCAGCAACAATCCACACACCTGCAACCATCGACAGACCTGCTGTTTTAGTAGCTGCATTTCCGCAACTGCCAATACACCTGCCGTTTTAGTTGCTGCATTTCGGCAACTGCCAATACACCTGCCGTTTCATTCTCCTGGACTCTGTGTATGCATATTTTTCATATAATTTTATCACGAAGTTGGCTACAGTGCTTTGACATGCCTTTGAATATTTTTGCAGGTTAGAAGACATTTCAGGCCAGAGCTATTGAATAGACTTGATGAGATAGTTGTATTTGATCCTCTTTCTCGTGATGAGCTCAAAAAATTTGCTAGACTACATATGAAAGATGTAGCGATTCGTCTTGCAGAGAGAGGTGTTGCTTTAGGGGTTACAAATACTGCTCTGGATCTTGTTCTTCAGGAAGCCTATGATCCTGTAAGTAATCAATTTGTTTTTCTTTCTTTCTTATTCAGAGTCTATCTTGCCAGGGGATGTGCCCGTTATGGTTTGTTATGAGACCGTTGTCAATTTCATCACCGTCCCTCATAATATGTTTGATTGTGTTTATAAATAATAAACAATTATTACACCAAACAATAAACAATTAACTGTACTATGAGTAATATTATATCTTGAAATAATTCTCATTATAATTTCATAACCTCTGCTCTTACTTGGTGGTGTCTATATCACTAAGTGTGTCTTCTTTAAAATTATAGTTACAGTAGAAAATGAACAATCAACTGCACTGTGAGTGATATCTTGTAATAATTCTTATTATAATTTCCTAACCTCTACTCTCACTAGATGTCTATATCACTAGGTGTATCTATTTTAAAATTATAGTTTCAATGATAGATAAATTGTTATCTTAAAGTTATAGCTTTGATGGTGATACCTTGCGATTGATAATTCAGTTTGAAGCAGCTTTGGCTTTGACTAATATAGTCTCAGGAACCTCTGAGAATACAAAGGTTGTGATTGATTATGGGGAACTGCCTATATTTGTGGAACTTCTTACCTCTGGGAATGATAATGTTCGAGAACAGGCAACAAGTTTATTTTAGAGGCATAAAATTATTCTTCCCAACTATCTTTATATGTCTGTAATTTTGGAATTTGATTTAAAAAACTAGTACCCAAATTTGAGTTCAACTGGTGTTCGTCTAAGGCTTTTTGGGCTTTGGGAAATGTTGTTGGAGACTCTGCAAAATTTAGGGATCTTTCCCTTATTCATGGAGCTCTGAGGCAGGTGCTTGCCCATTTGAATGATACTACCAGAATTTCAATGATAAGAAATTCTACATGGGCTTTGTCAAATTTTTGCTGTGACGTAAACCCCAACCACTATTCAAACAGGTAAGAAGAATACATTTTCTGCCTCTTCTTCTTAGTTCACAGATACTATGGATTTTTTTTTATATATCTTGGTGCTTGGTAGATTTGGACGTAATATGGACCTAGGCGCTTGTTCATTACAATGACTCTGTCATCAGGTTTTAGAAAATTCTCAGAAATTTGGGTTTCACAAGGGGATTACCCTTTCTTGCAATTATCGATTATCAATCACATTCAAAAAAATTCTTTCGTAGCATTGTTGAGCTCTTTGTAGGTGAATTTACGAGGCAATTTCACAATATCTGAACTAAATTGTTTGTCCTTTTCAATACTCTGCGCTTGTAACAAAACCAGACAAACAATCTAGTGGCCAATGCAACAACAACAACACCTCCTGTTGCAATGCCTGCAATTCACCCTCTCTGCACGCATGAATGACTATGGCACCCTCTTTTCTGAATAGGTACTGGAGCTGAAGGTATTGGTTTCCATTAGGATTGTGGAATTCAACATCCAAAATAGTATCAAATTCCACTGTAATAGTATTTCCCGATGAGGGAAACAGTTCATTGAGCCCTATTGGACTCATCACCCCCAAATAGCCTCTGGGGCTACCCAGAGTGTGATCATCTGGAGCAATAAAAAATGCTAATCCATCCCCAATTGAAACAAGAATAGGTCCCACATTGGTTACAGAAAACGAGAAACACGTTTTGAAAGAAGAAGAAACTTTTGTATTAGGGTCCAAAAATCTAACTGGTCTATTGTACAATGCCCTACCTGCACTTCAAATCAGTACTCCCAATTCCATGCTAAGGATCACTATGCCATTCTTCAGATGAGCATCTTAACCTGAAGTTTGACTCCAAAAAACCCAAGTCCCCTGTTCTATGCCCAAGACCTCTGTTACAACGTGATGTTTCTATTTCCCAACCTGAGTTATCTGCCTGTGGATTGAATATCTCACAATGCAATCATTCATTTCCTAAATGTCTACACCATGAATCATGATAAGTAAAGTGAAACAGATGTTAAATAGATAAAGGTCTGTATTTGTTCCCACAATAGATAATTTCCATAGTAATCCACTTTTAATGTTGTCCTTGCAGAGTTTATCACCTCAATATAACTAGAATATCTCCAAATTGATGCAGCAAAAAATGAGAAATTATTTTTCTTTAGTATAGAAACTATTGGTGATTATGTATTTTGTACAATTCTGACACCCTGAGTGCATGTTTGATTTTCTTTAGCTATATGTGAAATGACCGAACATTCAACATAAGGATATGGAAGGTTTAAGGTTTAAGGAAACCTTGTATATTGCATGGTAATTCTCTGTATCATTCTCATCATTTTTTCGATTTCTCTTTTATACTGCATTTCTACAATGCTGTATTTATGCCGAGTTTTTAATAAGACTTAGAATGAAAATTTATATATTAAAGGCCATTTTGCACTTCTATATTAATTTATGCATTAGGCTGAAATAAATTAGGAACAAATCCATAGATTCTGGTTTTTGGACTGATATCTGTCAAATCGTTGCTTAAAATAAGCTTATATATCGACCAAAGTCTTGCTAACTATGAACTAGCACACAGCCTACAATAAGCATATTACTATGATTTATTTTAAGTGACTTTGATAGAAAAGTCTTAATTGAAGTTATTGAGGACATATCAAGTAGTGTGAAGCAGTCCTCTAATTATAAACAGATGGTGAGTTACCATAGTGGTTATAATCATTTGGTTGTGTATATTAACATCTGGTATTGTTCTTCTTAGCATTAAAACTAAATTTTCCTTTTGGATATCCTATACATGAGTTAATCTCTTTTTCTTCATTATTTAAACCACATTCTCGATCTTGGATTGCACTTTCAGAAAATAGCAATTTTTTTTTTCTAGTAATAGAGTTAATATACCATTTCTGAGGTGTAGAGATCTCTTCAAGCCGAGTTCTACTGTCTATTTTTGTATAACAACTTAACTAAAATCCGATGAATATTTCATGCCTGTGAGCATATTTAGAATTTTCTTGAAAAATATGGCTTTGAAGGATCTGGACTTTCCCTGATACAAACTCTGTAAAGCTCACCTAATGCATTATACCAACATTACTGTTCAAGAGGTAGTCTTACAAAGTTGTACGACTTTTTCATTTAACCTTTTCGTAAGGAATCAACCTAAAGGGTAACCTTGACTGATGTGTTTCTCCCTTTTCTTTCGTTAAACATATCTATAAATGCCTAGGGGATATTTTTTACATTGTTCTGTAGTTTTTGTTTCACGCCCTTGTCTAGCAGACAATTAAAAATTTAACATGTTGAATCTATAATATATTATCCTCAAATATCATTGACTACATGTATGCCAGATTCATTAGCATTTTGGTTCGACTTCTGTTGTTTAGGTCATTGAGTAAATCACTGTGTTGTGATACTTCACAGCCCTCCATTTTTTCTAGGTAATATAACATGTTAAGTCATGGGTTGTAAGTGTTTTTGTTTTGGCAGTTAGTGGCAAGCCAATAATTTCCAATTTTCATAGAATTCACTCGTGGAGTTTTCGGCATGGAGATCTCATTATAAATACTCATCTTCAGGATATGCTTTAATAAGCAGAACTTGTTTTTTATTTGAGGATGGAAACATATTATTGTTTATATCTACTTATCTCATGTCATCCTCGTTGATTTCTTTCGTTCCTATTTTTTCTGTCTCATTTAGTAGGTCCTTTTTCTCGTCTCTCTCTCTTATGTAGTGTATCCAAGGTGGGTGATCAGGTTTGATCAACCTAAATCTTTCATTTTTTGTCACATTATTTTATATTCTCCTTAATATTTCCTTCCTTGCTCTTATTTTCATAAAATTCAAATCCATTCGTCATTGTTATAAAACAACACAAAAAAAAGTTGAAAATCCATTCTTAGTTTTTGTTCTGCCTTTATTTTTTGTTCTATGTTTTTTTGTTCTCATGTTACACATATCTAATGCCTTTCGGGTGTCAACCAATACTCATGTAACCCTATTACATCTTTATAGTGATTTCAAAGTGAAGCAATGGTGCTATGCTATTTTTTGATTGGCCCTCAAACAAGTTGTTATCCTAATAATTAATGTGTAAGTTGTGGCACTCTTCTGGGTTAGCTAATGACGGTTCATTCCTTGGTAGATATCAGTTTCTTTGTAGGTTTCTGGGATATAAAAGATCGTGGTTGTGCTTTTGATCATATTAATTTTTTTGAGAGATCGATACAGACCTGAGGAAGGCACCTTTTCAGCATGTTGCTCAGTCAAGCATGGTTTAAAGAGAATAGCCCATTGCTTTTTTACCTACAAGACCGTGATAGTGGTTTTGACAATATTTACATCTTTGAGACTATGATACAAACCTGTGGAAGGCATCTTTTCAGCATGTTGCTCAAGCATGGTTTAAAGAAAATGGTCTATTGTTTTATTTTCCTTGCATAGAGAAAATATGCCAAGCACTACCGTGATCTTGTAGAATCCTGCATTTGAATTTGGGAGTCACTTGAAACCGTTGTGGAAGAAGTTTAGGTTACAGACCAAGTTTAGAGTTGTTTTAGGTTTCCCACCAGATACATCTTTAAATATATTTAAATTTGGATATTCTTAAGATATTTTTTTTGTTATATTGGAAGTCTAAAGTTGTATATGGATTATATCTGACTTTTCAATTGAGGGAATTCTTTCTAAAATTCCAAATTTGACAGTTTTTGAATGGCTTTCTTGTTATTTCTTTCATAATTTATTTTTTTGAAGTATCTCCTTATTTGAATAGTGTATATGGAAATTCATAGTTTCCCTTAATATTTCTTTCACATTATTCTATCCCTACCCAATTGTATAGGTGTTGCATAATTTGTGTTGGTTTCTTAAAAGGAAATGGAAAATTTTTGGGTTTATGTTTAGGACACTGTTTTGATTCGTCATCACTGACATAATCTTGAACAATGTCACCCACCTATCCTCGCATGTGTTGACCTTCTGTTGACTTGCTATTGCAATGTCATTTTCTAATTGTGTAGTGTTCCATATTTTATTTGTCCAGTGAACATGGCATGCGTTGAATTTTTGCATAATGACATTACTCTACATGCCGAGTTTCATATCCCCTC
Organism: Pinus albicaulis; assembly: GCA_034641835.2. Lineage (NCBI taxonomy): Eukaryota > Viridiplantae > Streptophyta > Pinopsida > Pinales > Pinaceae > Pinus > Pinus albicaulis. The sequence goes on from CM076580.1 coordinate 871,102,777, forward strand.
GAGAGTCCTAAAGCAGCCTTATGTGCAGAGATTAGTGTTGGTTTATCAAAATTGGGCAATTGATTTTCTTTATATTAACAATAATCCCCGATTTGAATTTGTAGCACTAATATTGGGTATCTTGGTTTATCATGCCTCAAACTTTAGTGATGTTAATCAACACAAGCATCAGTTTGTGGCAACCAATATCAATTCCATTTCTAGAGGCTTGAGAGGGATTGACAACCATTTCTGTATCCTTCTACTCAAATAGGTCAATGAGCCTCACTAATGCGAGCTCAAGTAATGTTATTGCCTCCTTTCAGCGTTCCCTTACACCTCCTGGTGCAATTTATAGTAATAAACATTACAACTACATTCTGAAACAAGCTCATAGCCCTTTTATTTTATATGCAACGCATATATTAAAAACATAACAAAACTATGCAAATAACAAATCTATTAAAATGCTCCTGGGGTCCACAATTTATAAATGTTTTAATACATATATGAAATATATATATAAAACATATATACGTCGCATTTAAAACAAAGTATTACCAAAACCAGTGTGGGACCTTAACAAACAATAAAAATATTCTGCTGCGCATCATATAAAATAAAATATATAACAAAACCTTTGTCAAAATTTTAAACGAACCCTTTAGTCGTGGAGCCTGCTAGACTTCAAATGGCGATAAACCATAATTCAAACCAAATTCACGTTCCAAAATAGCCTGCTGATGTCAGCCAATTTTGTGACGCGAAAACCACATGAATTCTACCTTAATATTTTTCGGGTCCGAATTTGGGCTGGCGTACGGAGGGAGAGTTGTGACACGAATTTCTTATCAAATTTGCCCTAATCTTTTTTGGGTCCAAATTTCCACTGTGTGAGCGGCCCAAACAAAGATCCACTCCAATCAATTTCTGCCATGTGTCCTCAATCAAAAGTTTCCCTGTTCTTGGATGCAGGTGCATTCGATGGCATTTAAGGCGATGGGACATGGATGTGGTGATTTAATATCAATCGCATTAAGTTTTAACGCTGTTAAATCAACCGATATTTAAGTTCCAAGGTTTTCACATCAAATTGCATTAAGTTTTAACGTTGTTCAAGATCAGACCTCCACTCCTGTTAGCGATTCCGCATGCTCCAATATGATCCAGCCTTCAGCTCTCATCAATGAGAGATTAATTATGATGGGCGTTATTCGATGCCATTGCAGTCGGGTCGATAAAATGGCGTTTTGCTATGGTTTTTCGGACGAGCCGCAACCTTTGAATTGCAGATGCTCTCCGGTTGCTGGGTTACACTGCCTGCTCACTGTGACAAGAAGGAGAAGTGGTTAGCTAAACTGCTGCTTAGACCTTCGTGCACATATGCATTTCTCTCGGTCTGGTATGTGTCTGTCTTCCTCGGTTTCTTGGAATCCTACTTCTCCATCTCGTCTTGTGCCCACTATTGAGACTTCACCCATGCCTCACCTTTGTCAAAGGATGTGTTGCCACAGGGGGAGCACTAAAGGTCAAACCCTGCGCACTCCCTCCAGCCCCTCAACCGAGTCATCTTCTGGCCAGTCCAGTGATTATTACACAGGTCACTATCCAAACACTAGAAGTGGGCGGGGTCGGGTTCTAGGATCTGGCCACCATATGGGCTCCCCTGCTCCTCATTTCCCCACCACTTCACCTTCTCCCATGACGCGCACTACACTTTTTTCCTTTAATTTCTCTCTGAACCACCCACGAATCACAGCTTCAATCACCGTGGTTTTCCGTGAGGAGGCCCAAGTGGAGGAACAATACACCCGTCTGGCGGGTCTGAGCTCAGAAAAATCTGGCCAGCATTCGGGCCTTCAGGAGGGGAGCGATGGCATGAATGTGGAGATAGCACCTAGCGATCCTGGACCTTCCGAAGGATGGTGCCGAATCGTCGAGGAACCACCAGAGGAGTAGTTTGGTTAATTTGGTTTTCTTGCTTCGCGGCCCACTTAATTGAGCATGTTTTAGATTATATTACTGTGCTGGACCTTTGTAATATTTTTGAATTCTGTAAACATTCAAGACTGGTTTCCCCGTATGAGGGCAGTCTTCTTTTTTGATTTTTTGATGAAAAATTTTCCATAAGTCTGGGCAATGTTTTTGACTTCGGTCATGCTGTAATTTTCTTCCCACTGTTAATAGATTAACTTAGAAGAAAAAAAATGTTGCCCTATTTCTATTTTAAACCTGCTTTTTGAAATATAGAGCCATGTTTATATGATTGTTTATAGTCGAAGCACTATGGGGTGGTTTATTATATTAATATTTCACGGCCGAATTCTTTTCATAACAATTGGAAAAAAAAAATGTTGCCCTATTTCTATTTTAAACCTGTTTTTTGAAATACAGAGCCATGTTTATATGGTCTACATATTATACTCTTTCTTTGTATATCTACAGGAACCTTTTTGCTATGAACAGGGTTGATGTTGTAGCGGGCTACTAATGGAAACAAGCGAGCCTGAACATTACATTTCGGATGCAACAGATGGTTACCAATTTTGGAATCAAGCGAGCCTGATCTTACAAGAGAGCCTGGGTTTCTGTAGATGGTTTTTATTTCTGGGAACAAGTGAGCCAGAACATACAATCTACCCTGGGTTTATACATATTTTTTCTCTATCATGGATGCTTTCTGTGTGAAGCGTATATCAACAGTACATGTCTCTCCACATTTCCTATATCTGCTTTATGATACTATTTTATGTGTTGACAGGTTATCAGTCTGCCTTCAAAACTAGCGATGTTGGTCTATGTTGTTGGTTTATTGATATGGTATGATGGTCTTTTTATATTTTGGACATATCACACTCCTCACATGATTAGTGTTTTTCTCTGTTCAAGGATTTTGGGTACTTTAATTTTTATTTGGAACAATGGACGTTGGTACTCTATCTGTTGCTTTACTATTATACATATTGCTATTTCACTTTCTTATAGATGCCTCAGGCATATTTGGATGCTTTCTCAGATTGTCGATAATCTCCATGTGGACCATTACTGGGTTTTATATCATGTCCTTGTATGTGACATGGGGTATTTTTCTATCATTGTCTGGGGTGGGACATCCACTTTTCTGGATGGATATTTGGGTTCCAATCTTTATATGTGAAAGTTTAATGACTTCATGGACTGTTTTTCTTCATATAATATATTCAAAACAATGTTTTTTCTCTTGTGAAAAAAAAATGATTGTTTATAGTCGAAGCACTGCATAGTGGTTTATTATATTAATATTTCATGGTCGAATTATGTTCATAACAATTGGAAAAAAAAATGTTGCCTTGTTTCTATTTTAAACCTGTTTTTTTGAAATATAGAGCCATGTTTATATGATTTTTTATAGTCTAAGCACTGCGGGGTGGTTTATTATATTAATATTTCACGATCATTGGAATGCCCACAATTCATAACAAATATTGGAGATTTACTGTCTTGTTTTATAGTTTCATTTTTTTTTAAATTGAAACCTTCGTCGGTATACCGACGCTTTGTAAGCGTCGGTCTTCCGACGTCTTGAACGATTTCCATCGGTCTTGTGACAGTTCTTCCTAGGGTTGGTATTGCGACGCTTTTGGAATGCGTCGGTATTGTGACGCTTCTGGGACGCGTCGGTCTTGCGAAAATTTTGCAATGCCTTGGTCTTGCGACACTTTTGTATGACGTTGGAATTGCGACAGCTTAAAAACGTTGGAAGAGCGATAGTATAAAAACATCGGAAGAGTGACATTCAAAACGTCGGATCACATTTCGTCGGAATTGCGACAGATTACAAACGTCGAAAAAGTGACGTTGAAAACGTCGGACAACATTTTGTCGGAATTGCGACAGTTTACAAACGTCGGAAGAGTGATGTTCAAAACGTCGGACCACATTTTGTCAGAATTGCGACAGTTTACAAACATGAGAAGCGCGACGGCTTGGGAAACGTCGGAAGAGCGACGCTTGCTTGGAAGCGATGGAAAAGGTGTCATTAGTGCGACACTTTTTCAGTGTGTCGGAATTGCGAAATAATGATAATCCACATTTTTCCTGTCCTCGAACTGTCACTCTTGCGACGACTATGTGTTGGAATAGCGACGAAGTGGCCATCGGAAATTGGGCCAAATTTTCTAGTGTGACTTAATAAGGGTTTTGAAGGTCTCCCATTTAGTCATTGGAAGCTCTCCCTCCAACCTTATGATATTTGTGTGGCTTTCCCACCAATTTAGGGTGTGGCCCTCTAATTTCAACTGTGCAAATGAAATCTTATGTTCTTCCTTAATTTGATGGACACTGAAATACACTTACAGTTACTGCAACTTGTGATTGAGCCGAGAGGCTCATTCTACAATTCAGTATGAGGGACATGTGTAAGTATGTCACGTCCTAAAAAAATAATAAAAAAATTTTCTTCTCATGTCGGCAAAAAAAAAAACAAAAATTAATAACCATGTAAATAAACAATTAAAAATCTATTAACAAAACAGTTAACCCAGTTGTTGATATCTCACTTTCACTCTTCAAGTAATAAAATACAAAGATATAATTTTACTGAGATAAAAATCCAATGTGGGTTATGAATAAAATATTTTAACATGAATTAATATAAAATCACTCAATACACATGATATGTAATCTTTATAACGTTCAAAACTGCAATTTAAATAGTAAAAAATTACTCATTATTTTTTGCACTCTAAAATAAGTTTGTAACAAAATAGATTTGATCCCTCTCAACTCATGTTAGATCCACACTTTAGATGGATCTATGTTGGTTTAACTTCAAAGTTTTTATATCATTGTGGTGCAACTTAATATCAACCTTTTCTTCCATTTTAAATAGGGGTTATTATTGATTCATGGAATTTGAATTGGGTTGATATTTTCTGGGTTCTTTCTTTAGCGAGTTCTTCATTTCTTCCTCATCTCCTAATCTCCCTTCTAATTTCCCTCTGCATTTGAACTCCCATCTTCTCCAAATATCCCAATATTATTTATATCAATTATTACAATTTATATCAATGAATTTTTGTTCCATTCGTGAAAACCTCTCCTCTATAGGATTGCGAGAGTTATTCACAGATTCATCGGCCATGATTAGGGTTTTACAACTTTTGTCCTAGCCGATCTAGATCCCTAAAAATCTCCACAATACACCCAAATAAATTTTCTTTGATACCAATATGATACATAAAATATTGTGGATATTCCACTAGACAATTTTTCATAATAGATCTGATAGAATTATCTTTAAAATATGAAATTCTACACTATTACGGTTTTATTATATTTATGGATCTATATATTTATTGTTAATAGTGCATGCATGCGAATTTAAAATTATGCAGAAAGTAAAGAAAAATAAAAAGAAAACCTCACACACATTTGACACATGATATGACCTGGGAAACCCTTTCAGGAGAAACTCCCAGCTAGAAGGTGAGTTTTCTATGCTCTTTTTCTCTGAATGAAAATATGGCTGTAAGTACAAATAAATAAGACATGTGGCCTATGGACTACTACAGTGCACAAATCCTCTTTGTGCGCTCTACCAATTATCCCTCTTGATTATTTTTTCTCAGTTATGGAACAAATGCACTCGAAATATTGGAACCCATTTTTCTCCTGGGGGCTCAGTGATAACACAACTTGATAGCCTACTAGTGGTTAGGTATGGCTACCTAAAATCTTAACTAGAGTTACAATACAAACTCTTCTAGAGTCTTCTATATCATAATCACATAGCTAGACCTGTTTTCATGAATAATGGGGGTTGGCATGGCATCCTATCAAGTTATGGTGGTGAAAACAAGAAGGTCAAATTTTGAGTGGCATAACTTTCCCATATAGACTTCGATTGACAATATTCTTGCGTCATTGTAAATATTTGTGTATAGAATAAGAAGAAAATGTGTTTCACTAAATAAACAAATTTTTACCACCAAAAGACATCATTTGATGCCTAAAAATGCTCCCGAAAAGTTTCAGGCACCAATTTTCCAAACTCTGTCATGCTAGTAAAAATGGTCTTGAGAGTTGATTCCTTTATTTTTTCCACTATAAAAGCATTAAGATGGATTACAAACAATATAATGATCCAATCCAAATCAAAAGTAGAATAGATGCTTGTAAAGAGAATATCCCTACATGGAGATCTAGAAGAAAATATATACATGAACAAATGATAGGGTTTTGCTTTAAAAGCATAGAAAGAGTTGATATTCATATTGAAAAGGTTTGCATATGTGTTCAAGAAATCACCAATGATGTAATACCAAAAATTTTATACTTATATATTGGGATTTGGATTCAAAAAGAATAATGAAGATCATTGTGTGTATTTCAAATTACATGGTGATCATGTCATTTATTTGGTCTTGTATGTGGGTGATATGTTGTTTGTTGAAAATGAAAAATAAATCATCTAGGAAGCGACTTTGTTTTCCTCTAAATTGGACATGAAGTATTTTGATGTTGCAAATTTGATTTTGGGCACAGAAATTAAAAGAGATTAGAGAAACAGAGAACTATGGTTAAACCAAATAAAACATGTTGAGACAATATCACAAAAATTTAAGATGCATGAATGTACTAATGAATGAATGTGTCTAATCCTGTAGGTGTAAATTTATCTACAAAACAATATCCCAAGACACGGGAAGAGGAAGAAAATATGTCTTGTGTTCCATATGCCAATGTAGTTTTTAATATGCAATGGTTTGTATTAGACCATACATTAGGCATGTAGTGGAAGTATTAATCATGAATATGTCAAAACCAAGGAAGGAGCATTGGACAAAAATAAAGAGATTTTTCAAATATTTGTGCAATATTATTAACTATGGATTGTGATACCAAGAAAGACTAGGATTGGACAAAGTGTTAGAAATAAATGGGTTTGTTAATCTATAATGAGATGAAGATTTCAATCACAGAAAATCTACAATTGGATGTGTGTTTAACCTATTTGGAGGAAAAAATAGTTGGATGAGCAAGAGACACTTTGTAATGGTACTCTCAACTATAGAAACTGAATACATGGTAGCAACTCATGCAAGAAATGAAGAAAAGTGGCTACAAATATTGTGTTCAAGTATTGAATTGGTCCAACTAGCTATGAGAATAGATTTTTGACAATAAGAGTACAATCTTCCTATCGAAGAACCCAACACATCATTCTAAGACAGTGTATTTACCTTCATTGTTACTTTTTGAAATATGTGCTTGAAGAAAAGAGGTTGTTGGTAGTGAAAATGGGCACTTTGAATAATATTGCAAAATCATTAAAAAAATATGTGAATAGTGAAAAGTTCTCTTGGTGCAAAGAAAAAATAGACATTATTGCCTTGGATTTTTTATCATGTACTCTTGCAACCCTATGTGTGCAAAGAAAACAATTGGAAGAGTGTTGATTATGTGCTATATTCTTTGCATGATTATTTTCATGTGTTATATGATGCACAAGGCACAACAAAGAAGGGGGGGAGGGGAGAGGGAGGGGAAGTGTGGTGGTCACAGGTAGTTCACAAAGGCTTCACAAAGAGTTGGAAACCCCCTTTGCACCAGGTTTTAGGGTAGTGCCCCTGAAAAAAAATTCGATGATTTTATGCATTCGATTTAGACAATTTTGGCTCATGATTTTCACTTTTAACACTTTTTTGCAATATGGCGTATTTTTCCCATGGTTTGTAGTTTCGATTAAGGATCTCCAATTGTATTATAAAACCTAGTAAATGGATTGGTAGTTTATAAACGTTACATAACAATTATTGTAATGCTATACAAAAAAATATATTAAAAAAATCTCGTTGGTTTTTCCAGTTTGCATTTACTAGATAAAATGTGTTAATATGTATCTGTGTCATTGAATCTTTTATATTTTATTAAAAAATTAGTTGTAGTAATTAATTGTACAAATTTGAAACCTACACATTCAAGAGCACTTCATTATAGAAAATTTCATTATCATCTACAACAAAATGTAATGAGTGAGGGACTATAGGCTTAATTCTCTATTTATTAAAATAAACTTTGAGAAAGTGCATCATTAAGTAGAATAGGAATTTATATTTAAAATTATTAAAGTATTAGGTTTTTTGCCCTTCCTCCTTCGTAGTGTGGAAACATTGTTTGATGCACCCTCAATGAAATATTCCATCAAACATATGAAAATACAATTAAATAACCCATGTCCCCATGCCCCAACATTCTATGTGTTGGTTGTAAGAGGACTTGGTTAAATGGTTAACTAGAAGCCAAACCTAACATTAAGTAAATGAATTCCACTTCCTAATCCAAACTCAAGTCCACTGGTTGATGGTGATATTATTGACTATCCTTGAGAACCAATGATCATCTCCCAACCACATCGAGTAATACATATTCAATTTTTCATTTTTCTCTAGCACTAATGTTCAATGGCACAAAACCTCATGTGAAAATTGGAGTCAAAATATGACACCAAAGTGATTGGACAAACAAAACTAGCCTCATAGTCGCCCTCAAAGATATTTAAATTCTTGAGTTTACCATTTTTATTACAAGGCTCACCAAAATAAATTTTGGAAGTTTCTGTATAAATGGTGCAAAAGATAATTCAGAAATAGATACCAAAGACTTGGCCTTAAAAGAAAATTTCCATGTTTGCACCAACAATTTAATAGCCACCCATACTTATATCTCTTGTATTAGGTACCTTCATAATGGACTTACCAATGCATATAAAAATTCCTTCAAATTTTCTCACTATCCAAGGTAAAGAATGTCCCTTAATAACCAAATCCTATCATATGCCTCAAAACAAAAGAGAACTTGACATAAGAAAAACAAGACTTCAAAAATGTTATGGGTTGTATATGGGTTGTCACATTCATCATAAAATTTTATAAAGTGTTCATGCAATAAATATTTAACTTGGAACTAATGGATAAGTGTAGATTAGTCATGAGTTTATTATTATTGTTGTTGTGATTGTGGTGTCTAAGTCAAGTTGTGGGGTTTATTTAGGATTCAGATCCTATTTCTTAGGGAGTTGCTTAAAATCCTCAACAAACTTGTAACCTTATATATGTAGGAGCTTTCTTGTTTATGAATGGAAGTGTCATGAGCAGGCACTCTCATGGTGAGCTAGCCTCACTTGAGAGTTGATCATTTATTTCATATTTTTTATTTGGAAACTCGTGGTGTAATTTTTAACGTTGGGAATGTAGTGTTTGTATTGTTGTGCGTTGAGTTATGTGCTGAGAATTTGTGATATTGGTGAAAAAAGATCGGAGAACGAGCCAAGATATTGAACCTGGATGTTGATTGTTGAGCTACTCATTTATGCTCATTTGTAATTGAGGCAAAGGGAGATGTGAAAGTTTCCTAGAGTGAATTGTTTGGTTCTTCTTGACGCAATAATTATTGCAGCGAACATGTAGTATGTTTATGTTTGGTGTTTCATAATGTGCATGTGGACCGTGATGAAGAGAGATCTCAGGGACCAGTGAAGTTGCTGGGAATTGCTCCATCACTCCAAGTCATTTCCTGGAGAGACCTGGTGACCATGGCATTGTCAGCACTTTCCTGGTGGTGTTTTATGCCAACTGCAAAGTGAAGTTGTGTGACCTGATGTGGTAGCTTATTTATCAATTGTGATGGAATTGAGTTGTTTCTTGTGAGGCGTAGTTGCTGATGTAGAAGGCCTTATGATTTCGTTGTTATATAAAGCTAAATTTTACCAGGTTAGTCCAATTTTGTTTTTGTTTCACCTATTCATGTGCGGAATTGTATAAAGGAGAAGGAAATTAGGGGTAGGAAAAGTAAAATAAAACAATTATGAAGAGAATTTAAGCAATTCAAGAGGAAGTATCATAGGGTATAGGTGGAATATGAAATGCCAATTATAAATTTGAATCGGCCCAAAATGGAATACAGTGAGAAAGAAGACAAATATGAAGGTGGATCTTTTGCATAGAGAAAATTCATGGAAGACTCAACAGAAACTGATGAATTTGTAATTAAATTTGATAATGGATATTTTTGTTATGAAAATGAATTGCAAGTTATATCTGAAAAGAAATTAGTTGATAAATTGTTGTTTGCTTTTGATGATAAAGTGGGAGAACATGAAGAGGAAATTGTAGTAGCAGTTAAATGAACAAACACGTTTGAAGATGTCAAGCTTGATTATGATGCAAAGATAAAACTTATTGAAGAATGGAATGAAATTTCCTTTCAAGAAACAATTGGCATTACAATGAAGGCTCTTGAAAATGAGAAAAAGGGAGAATCCATGAATGATGCAGGTGACATGGAGATTGAAACAACAATTGATACATCCTAATAAGTTCATGGGATTCTGATGCAGTGGATTCCTGAAGAAATTATATATTATTATAGGCTAATGTGGCAACAATCCACCGAACAAGGTATAAAATAAGGGAATGACGTAGCACAACAACCCACTTATGTATGTATTGAAGAAACTATAATTATTGAAGACAAATCCTTGCCTCCAGAACCATATGAACTATTGCAAATAATGAGAAGAATACCACAACCCAGTTACATCATGTAGTTGAAGAAATTAAGGTAGAAGCATCATTATTTAATAAGTCGCAAGAAAGGTAAAAATGAAATTGTAAGGTTAAATTGTAAAGCCTGGCTAAGACTAAGACCAGGAGGCATTATGATCCATTTCTCCATTAAGTAGGAGACATGGAATTAATGGATAAATGTACATTATGCGAGAGTGTATTATTATGTTTTTTGTGATTGTGGTGTCTGTTAGTCATCAGTAGTTTTTCTGATATCAAAAGATGACTAAGTTATAATCCTAGATTTCTAGAAACATTGTGAGTTCTAGAAATATCACTGCCTTCATCATCCTAAACCTGACTGATTTACTAAATTTTCCTATCTTTGCCTTCTCAAAAGTCTACCCTGCTGCTCCAAAAAGACTTCATATTTTGGTCCTGTTTGACTCATTTTATCACTCCACTTACACCCTCATTCATTCCCTTTTCCCCTCTAAAAACCCATTCTTCGTTCCCCTAAAAACCCCTCACACTTCCTCTCATTCATTATTTTTCTTCTAAAAAAGTCTTAAAACAATGTAAAAATCCTTTTTTACATTGTTTTAAACCTAACCCTTTAAACCTATTGGACCCTCTAAAAACCTTATAAAAACCTTGTTTTTATAATATACCTGCCCTCTTTGTATAAATAGGCTTTAAGCCCCTTCTCATTTCAACCCCCAGTCACTTTTACCTCTGCCCCACTTTACCTCTCCACCGAGCAATTTCCACCATCGATTTGGAGCTTTAGGCCCTAATCCGACAACTGTCATATCCCCTTCCCTCATCTCTCTTTGGTATAAACTCCACACAATGCGACAAAGGTCCCGCCATATCATCATGCCTGGGCCCCGCTCTCCACTCAACCCTTCATCCACTAAAACTCTACCATTTGTCCACAAGCTCCACTTCCTAATCCTGCACCTTGCTCTAGGAATCTATTTGCACCATTGATCTTGCTCCTCGAGATCTAATGGTCTAGATCCCATATCACGCAAAAAATGGCGTCAGACTTTAACACTCCTAACCTACGCGAAATGGGCATTTTTACCCTACCAAGTGGCAATCACCTACTAGAATTGCGCAGCCCCTACTCAAAACCATTTACCACCTTTCACCTGTGTGATAAACCATTTATGGTTTTCAAAAACCACTTTCTTCCACCTCGCGCCAAAATTTAAATTATTTCGCTTCTGTTCAAGATCTTCCATGTTCCACCTCTAGAACCCTTCCCTCTACACCTTATCCTCCTCTGCAAGCTAGCCCCAATGCTTCAAAACCCCAAAAAATGTAGTTTCTCCAATCCTCGCAGGTTTTAAGCTAACATTTGTTTGTGTTTTTGTAGGTTTTTATGGAAATGATGCCCGAAAGGGCATTCCAATGGTCAAGAAATGATAAAATTAACCTTTGGATGACGATCCGATAGGTAAATTCATATGAAAGAACCAGGAAGGTTTACATAAAGGCTTAACCCTTGATGAATCATGATCATCGATGGGTTATAAACCCTCATACCATGAAGAAACCCTCCCTGCACACAAAGGATGATTACAACAGAAGCAGCAGTGAAGAAAATGAAGAACAGATGGATTAAAGGGCTAATTCAAAATCAAAGGCTAAACACAGAGGACTAGCCATGAAGACAGTAATTAAAGGATGAAAGTCAAAGGTTTTAAAAACAAAAGATAAATAAACAAATAGTCATAAAGCATAATAAAGGATAAAGATAGTAAAGCAGATTATAAAGGTTATATCAAAGTTCAAAGGCCTAAACAGAAATTAATGATTAAAACAATGGGAGATCAACCCAAAGATAGCCTCGAATGACTCAACAAAGGAGAAATTACTTCTCCAACGGCAAATCTGCTACCTACAACATGATTTCTTTCCATAAAGGCAGTGGCCAGTCATTACATAGTCAGAGACATTTTGAAGTAGTTCAATATTTATTGCAAAGTTAATATTAGGCCTTAAAGTCAAACATTTCACCTATTTTTCCTTAGGAAGTTAAGATAGAGTTATTAACACAGAGAAGTAGCTGCAAATATTCGTCCCTTAAAGCCTTGCATGGTTTTCAAGGTTAAGAATGCACTTAATCTGTAATAAATGATACTTAAACCCTATCTTGAGCTTCACCTCCTCATTTGCAGCATAAATACTGCATCCGAACTCATTATATTGTTGGCATTTGATGACTCTTTCAAGTAATACATATTCATTTGGAAGTTGAAGGAAAATTGATGTATTGGATCTTGTGGATGCCTTGATTTGTTTGTTGATGGAGGAGGCTAGTTCACTGGATCCCTGAGCTTGGCTGTTGGTGAAGTGATTCTATCTGTTATTGTTATTTTGTGTTTTCATTATGTTTTCATATTTATTTTTTATAGTAGAGCAAAGGTTTTAGGCTAAGAAATGTCTTTTGAAAGAACCATAGTTTTGTTTTCTCTTCATTGTCTTAATGTTTTCTTCTGCAAGGTCTGATTGGATGATTCTTAATTTCCCTCCAGTTCCATATAGCTTTTTATTTTAGATATAATTAAATATTGTATAACCAAGGAGTTTCTCTTTTGGTAAGTCCATGTTCCTTTAAGTATGGCTTGAGAGTTTATTTTTAAGGAATGATTTCAATAGAGTGAAACCAGGAAAATTAGTGGTGAGTCCATGCTCCTTTGAGTACAACTTGAGATATTGTTTCTAAAACTTCTTTAAGGTATGCTTAGTAGAGTCTAAACTAGGGAAGTATATGGTGTGCCCTGTCCTCTGGTATTCCTTTAAAAGTTTCTTTGAAAGATCCCTAGAGAGTTAGTCAAAAGAAGATTCGATTATTTATGTTTGATCTTAGCCTGCTCTTACTCTTATCTTATATGTTTTCTTTATCTGAAAGTAGTCTTCTGATTGCTAGATTGTTTTATGAAAGGTTTTCTTATTAAAAAATTTTCCAAATAAGTCTATGGTTTGCCCTGTCCTTTGGCTTGCTTCAAAACAGTTACCTTAAAATATTTCTCTTATTTAAAGTACATGATAAAGGATTCTTAATTTCCCTTTGTCCTAATTTTTATTCTTATCCTTAGTGTTCATCTCATTATCCTAAAAACTTTGAAGATCCAGTGGCCAAGTTACATTTTCCCTATGATACTCCCCGATCCTTCAATGAACTTATCATGACTTCCATTTGACTCCATTTCCCAATGACTTAAATATTTCTTCATTCTATCTATGGTCTTTGATAATCATACCCAACCAAACAAATAAAACAAACCTTGTACTTAAAAAATATCCTAAAAGAAACCCTTAAAAGAAAACAAGCACATATCCTTTGTAAACTACTTGAGATATCCCTCTTTGAGTTTAGGAAGGCTAGGTCCTAGGATTCTAAAGACTGGTTCCATGGTGCCTTGTCATTTGGTATGCCAATCTGCCAAATCAAGAGAGCACAACATTCTGGCGATCATGGTGCGACCTTCTAAGTAAATTCATGCTTGAAACATCCTTAAAAGATTCAGAAACCCTTAAAATAGTAATATCTGGTGATTTATTTACACAACATTCTGGAAATCATGGTGGGACCTTCTGAGTCAGTGACAAACTAAGTATACCTTAGGACTCCATAAACCATTATTAATCACAGAAAACTCAGCTAATGGCCATAGAGTAGACTTTGTTTGTTTCACCGTCTTAGCTAAATGATGATTCAGGTGTAGAAAACTCTTACAAACCATAGAGCCACACAAAAACTCAGAAAACCCCAAAAACATTCCTAGATTGGTTTTTATTAGTTATTTGGTGGTGGACCATAACACATTTTACCTATAAAAAGCTAAAAGTGTCCACCTGGAAACTCCACTAGCCCTAGTAGGCCTATTAATCTTCTAGTATTTCCATATTTCCTTAGGATTATGTTAAACCAGTCCCAATAAGTTTAGAAGCCTAGTTCCATATTCTAGAAAGGTACTAAATGCTAAGAGAGGTCAAAACATTTGAAAATAGTCCTTAAAAATTCCAGCCTCTCTAATTTTTTAACTTGAAATATGGCCTCATATAGGATCAATACCAGATCTCATCCAGACCCTAATCCTCCTACAATAGTTGATGATCCAGAAAATATTTTGTGGCAAACTTCTAAAGCTATAAATTTAACTTCTAATAGGACCATCCAAAGAACAAGATTTGTCGCTTAAAATCTTACAATCTTGAAAGATCCTCACTTTGACTTGTCTCATACAAAGAACTTATTCAGGACCAAGTCACATAGTGATATTGACCAATATGACTTTGAGCCTACATATTTACAACAGAACTTTAGCGGAGAAGCATCTCCTTCCACTCCTCCTAATTTTCAGCTTCTCCACCACTTCAGTTCTTTCCATAGCAAATGTACCCATAATCAGCTAGTTGGTCCAAGTACTTCCACCACTCCCATCCACACATCCACTATTCAAAATACTCCATTCCATCCCATTGTCACTTCCACAAATCCCCCTCTTATAAATCCCCCATTTTCTCCGACCATGGCAGCATGGTATGCCCCATTAGTGTTACCTCAACCTCTTGTTCATTTACCAAATGATTATCAATCTCGAATTCCCCATTTCACTGGAACCGAATCTACTACTGCCCAACAGCATGTAGATAAAATGGATGATGCCTTTGATTACATGGAAATAGAAGAAGAGACCATTGAGATGAGAATGTTTGCCCAAAGTTTAGGAGGAGAAGCCAAGAAATGGTTTAAAATCTTAACTCCTAATAGCATAAATGATCTCCCTTCTTTATACCAAACATTCATAAACAAACGGGAAATTAAAAAGAACCCTCTCCAAATCCTTTTAGAATATAGCAACCTCAAAAGAAACACTGGGGAAAGTGTCCAAGATTATTACACTAGATTCAATAGTGTTTACAATGCACTTCCCCCTAACATGAAACCTCCACTAGGCTTAGCCTTAGCTAAATTTCATGAAGGCTTTGACCCAGACATGGCCTACCAGCTAAGAGAAAGAGACCCCTTGACTTTAGAAGATATGCAGAGGAAAAATATTAGTGTAGAAGCAAACCTGATTGATAAAATAGCTAGGTTGAAATTAGAGAAAAGAGTTACATATAAAGATAAAATAATGGCATCAACCTCATCATCTGATGCCAAAATTGACAACTTAGTGAGGGTAATGGAAAGAATGCTTGAAAAGATAAAATTAAATGATAGAGTGCCTCCCAGAGAAAACCAAATCAATCCCCAAAATAGAAATAAAAATCCCAACTTCAGAAAAGATCCTATTCAAAATAGACAAAGAGATAATGACCAACAAATTAGACCTCCCTTTCAAGAAATGACCAACAAATTAGACCTCCCTTTCAAGAAAACTATGTAGATCAAGAAGAAGAAATTGAAACTGAAAGGTTGGAAGAAAATCATGTAAATTTGATAGGAAAAGGGAAATTGAAAGGTTGGAAGAAAATCATGTAAATCTGATAGGATCTGACAGTGAGACAAATGTTTTCCTCACTAAAGAAGAACAAGGTTTCTTCTCCTCAGAACAAGTTGAAAGTAATCATGAGGATTTTGAGGACTACCAATTGGGGTTTGAAAATGCATTAATGGATGTGCACAGACAATATGATCTTAGAAGAAAAAGGAACCCATAATTTTCCAATGATAAAAACACTGATATTGCTGTTAGGAAAGATTTAGAAAATCTTCCTAAAAAAATAGAAAACAGTAACAACACTTTGACTAAGAAAACTGACTCAAACAAAGACAAAACCAACCAGCAAAGTGTTGACCCAAGATGCCTTGGTACTTCTGCTAGTGGCCCTGAGAAATCTGTCCTAAATAACAGTCCTAATAAAACTCAGCAACCAGAATTGCTGAAAAGACTATGCTTGACAAAAAAGATTTAAATATGTCAAAAACATTAGTCCCTTTCAGCCTTAAGGGTGAAATTTCCAAGATCAAAATTAGCATACCCTTAGCTGAACTAGTAACCCAGGATGTATATAAAAACCAAGTTTTGAAAGCTTTGAATATAGGAAATGATACTGATACATTAAACTTGACAGATGATAAACCAGAACTGTTGTTTGGTCCTGAAGTAGAAGGAAAATACCAAGAAGGAACTATTCCTCCATTTTATGTTAACTTAAATATACATGATAATATTTTACACAATGACATGCTAGACTCTGGTGCCTCTCACAACCTTATGCCAAAAGTGGTGATGGAGATATTAGGCCTAGAAATTACTAAACCTTACAAGGACCTATATTCCTTTGATTCAAATAGATTCAAGTGTTTAGGCCTAATCAAGGATTTAATATGTGTCAAACTGGCACAAAATCCTACTAAGGGTTTAGTTATGGACATAGTTGTTGCTGACATTCCCCCGAAATATGGCATGCTTCTATCTAGATCAGGGGGAGCCAAACTTTAGGGAAGCCTTCAAATTGACATGTCATATGCTACCATTCCAATTTTTAACCAAACCAGATGATTATACAGAGAATCTCATATGAATAAATTTTTAAAAATTGGAAATTGATGGATCTTTTTTTTCGAAAAAGCTTGGAAAATTAGCCCACCTATGAATATTAGCCCCTAAAATTTTCCATGATTTTACTTGATTGATGTAGTGGAATAGGGATCGAGATTCGTATGCCTACCCCATATTTCCCTAAGGCACCGTATAAATCCATGGTCCAAAGACCATTCTCATCATCAGGAAGTTGGAATTCTGTAGTCTAATTTGTTTCTTCCTCTTGGGACATTTTTTCAACATGTTACATTCCTTTTTCTAATATTTGCTTTGAAGTACTAGGCTGATTGCCTTGTCTTTCATCCAAAATTGCTTGGACACTATTTGAAATTTTTGGAATTTCCTCAACTTCTATGATATGAATATCTAAATCATCAAAAGCACTATCATTAAATAAAATAAAGGACTCAACATAAATATGTGCAGAATTGATAGGGTGATTGTTTGGTTTCTCTTTACTGGTGATCATATACTTCATTTTTGTCTCCCAGTACAACTTCCTTAGATTCCCAAAAACCAGGATGGTGGAATAAGAGAAATCCAATTGCATTTTACCTCTTAACTTTTCTCCCATGACCTTGACAACAACATGCCATACCGTGGAGGTATATTAGCCACTACCACATCCATTAAGACATTTTTGGCAGGAATTTGCTCAAATGAATCTACCAAGCCTTTTATAAGACTGAGACAACGTACTCTACCATAATAAAAAGAGTGAAGATCATGGTAAGGTCAGGTTATGTCCAAGCCCAAATCTTCCATTATGGCCTTTAGCATCAGGGTATGACAAACTCCAGAATCAAGCATGGCATTATGGAGGACACATTGATGAATCCTCAAACAGAGATAAAATGGGGGAACTTCACTATCTTCTAGTTGACCATCTATGGATGGACCAAAAAGGAGATCGAGTTGATCATCTTCAACATTAACCATACCTGACATAGGATCTACTTTCAAAATTCTAGCAACATGAGATTTGTATTGGTTATTTTTCACAAGCTTGGTCAAGGGGATAGAAAATCTCAACTTAGAGATTTCATTTTCTAAGCTAAATAGATTGGTTTGTTTATATACCTCTTTTGCAACAATGTCCCTCTTTTCGGGTTGGTATTTTGTTGCAGATTCCTTCTTTTGGCCATTTTTTTCTTTGTTTGGTGTAATTTTATATTCGTGGTTGTTCTTGGTTTGATTTTTAGTTGCAAGCTCTTTTCCCTTGTTTTGACTAGCTTGGGGATTTTTCTTGGGTTGAGTATCTTTCTGTTGAGTTGTCCTCTTCTGAATAGCAGTGATAGGAAAATCTCAGTTTCTCAATGAATATTTACTATGTTGTGAGTTGAGAGAATTAAGATAACCTCACTAATAGTCATCATATTGGATCTCCAAATCTTCATCATTTGCAAACATATAATCCTCATCTTTTGATAAATCTGTTTTCTCAATGTATTCTTCATCCTATGTAAGGAAAATAGGATGTCAGTATTCTATGAAGAAATTATTCTCTTCCACAATATCTTCTTCCTCTTCAACCCCTTGAGCATAAGTATGCTACAAATTAGTACGGATCTGTTGTTGTGCTGGCTACGATGGACCTCTTTGTTCCCTCTATTTAATCCTAAACTGAGGTTGCTACTGTAAATTAGGATTCTGAAGCTGTGTTTCTGGTTGCCTTTCAATGATAGAAATTATATCCACCATTCTCTCCACAATACTTATCAAAGTGTCCAATTTTGCACCAGAGGATGTGGATGGTTCTTCCTTGATTGTCACCTTTCTTTCACCTTGGTCTTTGAATTTTTGATTATCAAATTTTCTTCGACACTAACTGTGTTTTTCTGCATCTCCTTAAGCGTTGTGGGAATTATTTCTTGGAGATGATATTCCATATCTAGATCAAAAGCATCCGGTTAGTGCTAGAGATCCAAACCCAGAGGAGGCTTGATATCATTAAGGATTTATTTAAATAGCTAGTTAAAGTTAATAGTAAAATCATGAACATACTCATTAGGATTTCTTTTAAAGTTGTCATATTCACAAAGAATCTTAAGTGGGTTATTTTTCCCTTCCCATATGGCTATAAACACATCTGCTAACTACTCCATATTTGCTATGAAATGTTCAATTAAATAATGGAACCATATTTTTACATCCTATTAGAAGCTTTGGGAAATGATCCTCATTTTTTCATCATAGACATCAATCTCTTCTAAATAAATGAAATCAATAACTTTCACTAGGTGTTGTCTAACACTAATCTCTGAGGTTTCATCAAAGAGAGGAATTATTTGACCATAGCCCTCTGGTAAGGGTGCAAGTTCACTAGGTAAAAATAGAGGTTCAAATCTCACCATGAATCCTACTGAGTGTGGTGTAGGAGTAAAAATGGGACGGGTAGACTGAGAAGGATTATCAGGAGGAAATGAAGTAGAAGGGATGGAAGAGGTGGCAGTAACTAATTAATATGGTGTTGGAGTCGAGAAAGAATCTTGTTAATACTGGATGATAGCCTTATCAGATGTATATTGGAGCCAGTTGGCTAATTTTTCAAGCTTATCAAATTGACTCCAGAACTTCCTATCAAAATATGACTCACATTTGGATTCTTCAGATAATGTGTTATCATCAAGCTTCAAGAACTCAAATAATATTTCAGATAATGATTTAACTTTAGACAACCTCAAAGGATCAAACATTATTTCAGACAAGGAAGTTTCTGACTTTGATCTAAAAAGAGATAATTCAAATTTTAGATCGAATGGAATATCTTCAAGGGATAATATTTTTGTAGATAATGATGTAGACCTTACCATTGAATATGGGCCCGACTGAATCTTTGAGTGCTAATATCTCTACATTCTGATGAATTTCTCTGGATCTTCAAATCAAGAAGCTGGACGTAGATTAGGATGTGATCTTGTGTATCTTTTTGAAGCTAGAATGTTCTTTATTTTATGCACCTCGGATCTCTCCAACTTTGAGTCAACCTTCACAAACACTAGTTCCTATCACCGACATGCCTATAATTCGATGAAAAGTAATAGTACACCCAAGGAAGGTCCGTCACTTCATTCCCCAACAACGAAAGCAAAATTTTAGCCCTCCACTAGTTCTCCGAAGGCTCAAAAGGAGACTGGAAAAGGTAACCACATACCACTTTGACCTAGTAGCTAGCCCTATTAGGCTGAGGGGGCTCTCTCAATGTGATCACAGTTAAATATTGACTGTGACATGAAATATATTAGCCTAGATATGATAGGCTCAAGTAGGTTTTGATAAATTTAGGTTTTTTATGCTGGATCGGGGATGAAACCAAGTAGATAGGTCTAGGTATCAGTGGGTTTATAGCTACAAAGATATAAAGGAGGAAGGTAGAAGTGGATCTATCATAACTTTAGGGTTTTGTGTGTATGTTTGTGAGTTTGAATAAGTATAATTATTTAATGAGCATGTTCATTCATGAATGCATTTAACTGGAAGCATAAAACACAGGATGGCATTTCCATATAGCAGAGCTAAATCAATAGAATTATGCCTATAAACTATAAGGAAATCCACTAAAGATACAATATATGAAAGAGAAGATATATATATTTCAATAAAGACTATAACAGAGAAAATACATGATCGTAAACTCACTCCACATGAATTCCTATATAATAGTTGCAACTGCATCCTTTGATTTCTGAATATGAGTGAAAGTACAAGCTACAAGATTACAATATAATGATGTCCAAAAAGTCAATTGACTCTGAAAATGATAGATATAGACCAAAGCAACATCTTTCCTCTCTTAGGGGTTGAATCCATCAGTTGTGGAGTTGATTACATGATATTCTCAACAAAACACTAATGTCTAGTGGAGGTCAACCAATTCACCTCATGATAGGAAAATAAATACATTTGACCAAAAATTACATTTACAAGCATGTATCTAGTCAATTCACTATTTACCAACTCAATTACACCTCATTCCATCATCATTCATCAATTATATAGGTCAAAAATTCAAACTAGGTCAAACAATCTATAAAAATTTCCTTCTGGAGAAAGCGTAGCAAAATCTGTAGAAAGCATAGCGAGCTTAGAGAAAGTGTAGGGAGCTGAGGAAAATTGAATTTTTGAGGCTTTCCATCTGTCCAAATCCTAATCTGAAAGATACTATGGAAATCTATGGATGTCTACTACATGACAGGATTATCAAGAACTCAAAAGGGTGGCTTCTAGCCCTCCAAATATTCAATCTCCCAAGAGTACTTAGAAAGCATAGCGAAGGCTCCAGAAACATGGCAAAAAGGTGATTTTCTGCATGTTTTTGGGCATTTTTACACCCCAAAATTGGCTAGAGTGGCTCAACCACTGATTCAGATTGATGTACTCATTAAGAGGAATCCAAAAATGTTGTGTTTTTGTTACAACAATTTTGGTCATCTGACCTGTTACTATTAGATGGACCAAAGTACACCATGTAAGACCAATTTTACCCTAGTAAAATGCTTTCATTATGAAAAATAACTTAGTAGTACACAATTTATTAAGTTGTTTATGGTCTAAACAAGAAAACCCATGAGGAAATATCGAATAGATCCATATTTGTTTGGTTTTCCTCAAGGGATAATTAATTAAACCACAGTTTAATTAATATTTTTGGTCATATTTAATCCAAAACATGAAAATTAATTAGATAAATCACTATTTATCTTATTATTTTCTAGGAATAATTATTTAAAACATTATGTAAATAATATTATGTGTTAAATTTGACTAAATCATTTATAAATAATTGAGTAAATGACTATTTATTTAATTATTACTCAACCACATTCTTAAAATAATAAATAAATCATTTATTTTTTATTATTTACAAATAAATGGATTTGACCAAATTCAAATTATTTTTCCCTCCAACAAAAACAATAAAATATTCCATAAAAGTTGGATGTAGATTTGGTTAATAATATTTTGATTATGTACCAATATCTAGACAAAATCAATATTTTGTTATAAATAGAAGGTTTTTTTCATTCATTCACTGCCTTTTGTTGCCTAAAGATCACTTTGGATCTATACTTTTGGTCTGACTTTGATCCTCCATCATTGTCATATTTTTCTGTCTTTTTTTCTTGTGAGCTCCCTTTGAGTTCCATTTGTGTCTGGGTTTTCTGCACTATCAAGAGAGAGAGATCTTAGATTTGAAGCGCTGAGGACATAAAAGAACCCATCCCATTGAGGGGGACTAATAACATCTTTCTATGTTCCCTTCCTAGGTGTTATAAATACAAAATTCTTTAAAAATATTCTTGTCTTCTTTATTGGATGCATGGAGAAACTCTTGCTTTTATTTGTTGTTTAATGTCATTAACTGCATAGATGTGGATTTTGTAGCATTTATCTTGGTCAAATAACTACAGATCTAAATAAATTGGCAGCCATCTTTGATGTTAGGGTTGTTTGTTATGCATATATAAAGTGAGCTTTTTACGTATGCTTGTGATTAGAATTCACACTAAAAACTGACGACTCTACAAGGGTTTATAATTACGATCACTGTCATTTTTAAGATCCCTCCATGACCAGCTACTTCAACCCTTAGGGTTTTTCTTCAGCTTATTTTTTTTTATTTTCTTGATGTTGTTTTTAACCTTTAAAACCCTAAAACAATAAAAATTATAACTTCCTTGTGTTTCTGGGCCTATTGCACAGGTGACAAGTATCCACCGAAGCTAAGACAACACTTTTTTCTCGAACCTTCTCCCGAGATAGCTGGAACTGTGGTCACAACTTTTGGGCCAAAACTTGAGACCTTGGCTCTCAAGTAGTGGAGAACTGCCAGAATACAACGACCTCATTGGAAAACACGTCAGAACCTGCAACCTATCATTTTTTAAGGGTTTTTTTGTGATTTTTCAGGGTTTTTCTGGGCTATTGTTCAGGATTGTTTGACCTCCATCTCCACCCATCTTGGACCTATACTTTCTTTGTATTACTCGTTGAAGTAGGAACCAAGCCCCTTAGGGCTTCAGTATGCTTCCACCTTTTTACGAGGGCTTTAGTTGAAGCAGGTCGTCTGAGATTTCAGTGTGTTCAGTCATTTTTTAGATCTGATCCTGTACTTTTAGATCCATATCAGATTGGTTATTCATCCATCCAAAACACCTCTTTTCAATTTTTTTTGGTCCTCCTTTAGGGTCTCCTCCACTTCCCTTCAGGTTGTAGCCTTTCGCCACCTCAATTGTAGCATTTTTCCCTCTAGGTTTTTTCTATTTTTTGCACCTATTTCCAACAGATATGACCTTTAGGTCCCTGTCCCTCCTGAATTTAGCTCCATTAGCCGTTTTGTGTGTTTTGAAAATATTTTACCCACCCATAGACTAGTTTTTGGGAAGCTCTCCTCCTTGGGTTTAAATTTATGCATCTTCAGCTATTTATTTTCTGTCATATTTTAGTTTACTTTACTATTATTTTCAGATTTATTTACAGCTATACAACACCTTTTTTCTTTTTTTTTCTATACATAGGTCTGAGTTTAATTAAAACTAAGACACTTATCACATACACACACACCCTAAGTTAAGAGCACTTCATTTACACTGTGAGGCCAAGACTATAACATTGTAATCAATTGATCCTGCACCTCCCTACCCTTGTTTCAACATTGTAATCATTTGATCTTGCACCTCCTCGTCCTTGTTGGTATCTCTTCCTTCTATAATCTGTGTTTTTTTTTCCATCATTGCACCCCCAAGGCCTTTATCCTAGAGACTTATTGGCCTTCATCCTAGAGACTTCTTGGCCTTCATCCTCAGTTTCCATTAGTAAGAGTTACTCCTCTGCTTAGGGTTTGAGTTATTCCTCCACCGAGTTCCCATTCTGACTCTACTTATGGTTCATCAGGTTCCCCTTCTAGTTCTATCCCCAGTTATCCTCCTGTCACCTTCACCATGTCTGGTTCATTACCTAGTGCTACTGGTAGCCCTGGCCCTAATGCTGGGAATACTACTAGTGGGACCGCAATAAGAACTATCTTGGTTGCTCCCTTATATGGCAGGCCTCAGTCTTCTCAATTTGAACCAGTTGATAAATGGCCCCATACATCATGATCCTGGTTGGACTTCTATGCCAACCAAGCTCCATTTAGACATCCTGAAGTTTTAAGGTCCTATTGGAAAGAATCCTACAAACCATTTTTGTTCTTTCCACATCTGGTTTTTTTCTAACTCCATCACCGATGACTTTCTCCATCTTCCGTTGTTCCATCATATGCTTATTGGAGAAGCTTCCAAGTGGTATGTCGACTAGGCCTCCACCTCTGATACTACTTTTGCGACTCTTGCCCAGGATTTTCTATCTTACTTCCATTTTCCCCTTCGTTATGAGACTGGTACTGAACTTTTTACCTCTTTCCATCAATCATCTACAACCCACCTATCCGATCATGTCCATGAATGGCAGAGAAGAAAGAGCCTATGTTGAGCCCCTTCCTTCGAAGACTGTGTCTACATGGACTGGTTTCTCAGATCGCTTTTTCCCACTATTTGCAAATATGTCGCATTTCATTTACCTCAAACCGAAGAAGCTACCCTCCACATTGCGTTGAAATATGACATGATCTATGCACAGTTTGGTTATGCTTATACCATATTACCTGATCTCCCTAAACCCGTTAGTGCCAACACACCAGGGGCATCCCATGTCGCGAAATGTATTATTGGAGCCCTTTATCATTCATACAATCATCCTCCCATGAGTTATGTTTCCCTCCGAGAGGGGCCAGCTCCTCCAACACTTTTCGCACTCACGGTAGCATGTATCTCGGATATGGCATGCCTCCTCCTTTTTCCTAACCTACTTACCAAAATTTCACCCAACATTCTTATTATCTGTATTCACAGCCTAGTGCTCCAGCTCCTCCAACATTAGCACTGTAGCCTCCCTTGCCTTCTCAACCCTAGCAACAACAGCCACCACCACCCAATGTCAAGAATATGCACAACAGGGTGCGACTAATAATCCTACCTCCAAAAAGAAGAGGAAAGGCATCCAAAACCAATCTTCCCCAGGTAATCCAAGACCCAATCCCCAATTGAATGCACCTAACACAACAACCTAGCAACAGGTCACTCAGCCCAAGCAGGACAGGATTGTTCACATGAACAAACCTTGTTCTTGTTGTTGTGTCTATGGTCACTACACCCATTATTGTCCTATTTTACCTCAGATGCACTAGATGTGGGAAGCTCAAGCAACATCCTGAGAACAAAAAGCCTTCCCTTCGGTTCCTCCTAATGATGTAGCTATCCAACCAACTGTATTTACCAATCCTTTCCCCCAGCAAGGATTCGTGGCTACTCAAGCACCTGAAAGTCAAGTGGCCACCCAACCTCCTCCACAGGGTTCCTCCGATTACCAGATTCTCATGATGAACTCTAACCAACCCATTGCCATTGACCTCAACCTTCAAACTCAGTCTCGTCAGTAAAACAAGCCTCTCGCTACGTCTGCCCCTGAGCCCCCCCTTCTTTAGGTCCCATAAAGCCTCTTTCAACACCCAATGATCCCTTATAGATCCCTCAACCTAAGGAAGAGGTTCATACCAATATCCCTAATGGGCCATTATATTGAAATGTTGCTTCTGGTAAAGTTGCCCATTTGTATAGTATAGTAGATGATTTGGCACAATCCCCTACTGCCATGTCAATGCTGGAAGTCCTCTAGTCGTGCCCTTCAAGAAGAAAATCTATACTAACTTTCATGGGCGTTTTGGATACTTCAAATGATCATTTGATTATCTTCGATATTGACCAGTCATAACATCCTCCCCTTCCTGCTTCCTTTGTCTTCCAAATCCCTGTCAAGATCCGGAATTCTATCGTTTCCCATTGTATCATTCACGAGGGGGCATCCACCTGTGTGATGTCTACTTCAGTTTTGAAGAAACTCAGATCTCCTGAGTTGGCCCCATCCACTAACACCCTCTGAGTGTGGTATGGCCACTCTTCCCAACCCCCTTGCATGTTCCAAAATTGTCCTATTACAATTGCAGGAAAGACTGTTTATGTCGACGTAGAAGTCAGTGATGCCCCCTTAGACTATAACATTCTATTGGGTCGTAGCGACACTTATGCGATGTCATATTTCCTATCTACTATCCACCGTAAGATGTAATTTCCTCACAACGGAAATATTGTCACCATCGACCAGTTGACATATTATGAACTAAAGTCTCAGACCTCCCTTGAGTCCATCATCTCTTAAGTGGCCAATAAATAAGCAATCGAACCTCTGACAAGTATCTCACCCAGGGCCTACAAAGACTCCTCTTTTATTGGTTCTTTCCCTGGTCTCTCCCCTCCTATCTCTGATCCCATCTCGTTGAAAATTTTCATGATGAAATCATCTTAGTCTGACCTCAAATGGACTGGTTCAACTAGCCAACAACCCCACCCTCCATAAACTTCTCCCAGCACCTCAACTTAGCCTTCAGGACCCCCTCCCCACGGCCCCTCATCTATATTTGGTATCCATTAGCCTATCTACAATCTTGTAATGGTTCTATCCTTAACTATCTCGGATTTGTCCCGCCTAGCCATTACCGCTCACCCACCTCAACAGGAATCTACTCCTATTGTGAAAGCTTTAGTTGAGGGGGGAAAAGCTCATAAGAAGGAACCTAAGGAAAAGGCTACCTAAACAACTACTGCTCCTCCTCAGCCTCTAAAGGATACCCCTCTGTGTGATTTGTGTGAGGTTGTTGGTCATGCCACCCATCATTGTCTTGAATTGCCTCGCATGAAACCCATGGTTAATGTCGTGTTTCCTGAGTCTAAGGTCCCTAAAGCCTTGGTTTCTTCCTTGACTACAGCCAATAATTCCTCGACTACAGCCGATAACCCCAATATTGTTGACACCAACCGCCCCTGTGCTTTGTGTGATCTCGATGGCCATTATACCCACCTTTGTCCCCACCTCATGCATTACTGCGCCTCTTTGGAAGTAGTTCGCGAGTATGAGACTGAAAAGAACTAGTTTGCCTCTCCCATACTCACGTATTATGCTTCAAGCCAACCTGAGGATACCTCTGCTCCCATTGACATTCCCCCTCTTGATGTTGAGATGACGGAGTCTTCAACCAATATCCTCTACCTGTCATCATATATGAGATCTATGGTGGAATATCCCTCTAGGACTTCCCCTTTTGTTTCGCTTGACCACCCTTTTGCGATCACCCTAGGCTCAACATCAGTGGATCCCTTATCTTCTTGTTCTTCCGTCCACCCCCTGTTACTATGCGTGTGTGAAAATTTATTCTCATGATGATGATTCAAGTAGCTTTTCCATGTCATTTGGTTACCCTTCTACCAGTCACCCCATATTTTACTGTGATGACGACATCATGGAAGCCTTTTCCATCCTTGATTTCATATTCCCTGCATATAAGACGAATGGAACCATCTGTGTCTATGGTGAATTTTTTGACCTGCGCACAAGATGCCCCCAAGGCAGTTACCACACACCACTTACCTATCGATGTGCGGGTGGTAGACATCCTACCCAGGGCACGCCCTCTAGCAGTGTTTGCTTGATTTATACCTTTTGTTTGAGTTGCCGACAATGTTCATTAGCCTCTCATTTTTTGTCCTATGGCAACTTTCAGATGGACCCCCCATCCACACCATATATCGGTTATGTCAATGGTGCAAGTGACTACTCCCGAAATCTAGCCTCGATAGGTTGGGCAATTTTTACCCCCTTACATTCACATGTTCTCTCTAACGGCGTATGCATTGGCACTGCCACCAATAACTAGGCCAAATATGATGCACTGCGAGGTTTATTAGCCAATGCCCTTTCCCATCACATCCTTCACCTTCATGTTCATTTATATTCCCTGCTTCTTTTCATGAAATTGAATGGTGTCTATCGTGTGCATAATCTTGTCCTTTTTTAGAAGATATTTATGAGTGAAGCTTTTGATGCGTGAATTTGAATTCATTACATTCAATCATGTACCTATAGCACAAAATCAATATGTAGATAACATTGCAAATAATATTATAGATTTGCATTTATCACATCCATTCCACAGAAAACAATAAAAATAAACCATAAAATGATTCATATCCATTATATGTGTCGATCAAAATGTCTTAGAGTCCATCAACTCTAGTACATATGACATGCCCATAGCATGTTACAAAAACTAAAAATTGGGGGCACCATATGTCCCTACACCTAATCACTATCTGGAGGATCTCGGGCCAATGGATCGACTCTGACAGCTCACAGATTGCGCATACCCTATCCGGCCATCACCATGCGTTGCATGACCCCTCGCCACTATGAGGCTAGACCAATACATGGTTCAATGTACTTTTCGTCAAGATATTTCCATTTGCACTCTGAAACACTGGTCAAAAGCCTCTCACATCTACGACGGATGTCCTCTAGGAGGGCAACTACATCCTCATTTTGTGGACCCGTTGAACCTGCTAGTGCTACAACTCTTGATACTGCTAGCCACCCCATATGCCCCATCGGTTTCACCAGTGTTGTATCTGCATATCAAAAGTGAATGAATTAGTACCATATATGATATTATAAAACTTTAAAATGCACGTAAAATATTAGAAACTTGTCACTTACAATCGAGTCCACATGCTCGACTTGGCAGCAGTGGCAATTCTGGGTCCCCATGATAACTCATCCCACTATAGGGATAGTCTTCTATGTACAATGGCATATGATCCCAATGAGTGAAAAACTTGGGTCGGAACACCCATCTAACTACCCCACCTACCCCTTTGTACAGTAGCCACCCCCAACGGTGCATCTTGGGCTCTCTCGGGCCCCCATCCTGGATCTATATGTGAGGCCGAAGTGTCGGGATCTTCTGAAAGAAGAGTGAGCACAACACTATACCATATGCACAGTCGTGGTTCACCTGCTTCTTGCATAACAAAAATTGTCGCTTCAATGATGATAACATAATTTGGGCTCACCCATAGTATGTCCCACTAAACATACTCTAAAAAAGCATCATTTGACCCCCAGTGATGTGGTGGAGTGCCTGGTTGCCTAGGATCCGCAACACCACTGCAGCAACAACACGGGTTTCTAGCTGCTCTAGATCCCCGATCGGTTCCTGTGTCCCATTTACATGGAGACCTGATCGACAATGGTGCTCCACAAATTCCATAATGTTCCATCCTCTTGGTAACACTCACTACGTATTTCCCACCATCCCAAGTGGCGAGAGACCAGTCAGAAAATATATATCTTGGACAATCAACTCGATCCAGTGCCCCTGTGCTATAAATATCTCATGATCTGAATTCCAATAGCTGACAATTCATGCCAACAAGGGATCCCCAGCTCTCATAAAAGAGTTATCCACAAACTTCAAGACCCCAAACCTAGCCAATGCACTACGGACACCCTGATCCTCTCGGATCTCCAACCGTAATGTGTCCAACTTTCTCTCTCTCTCTAGTTGATCCTTAATTCTGCCATATCTACACAAAACCATCATATTTGTTAGTGTACAGAAAGGAAAGACTACGTTCAACCATAAAAACCCATCTCTTAGCCAAGAAACAACACCAAAATCCCCCTCTCTGACATGTCACACTTTTTAGGCAATTCCTATGATAGGTCACAGTTTTCTACCCAAAACCTGCTACCTAAGTCACAGATATTGCCCCAAAAAATGTGACCCAGCTGTGAAGAGGAGTAGGGGTCTGTTCCTAAGCCGTGGGTGACTAAAATGAATTTTCAATCCATTGAAATGAAAGAGTAGGGTTAGGCCTCTTACGTGCAATTGACAGATCTCGATTCCAACTGTTGGTTTGTGTACTAAGATCACCACAAGATTTAGGGCCTTTTTGCCTCTCTACATTCACCACAACTACACTTGCAAATGAATCAAATTGGAGGGAAAATTCCTTATTAAAATAGAAACCAAAAATTTCTCTTTTTCCATTAATGAGGAAACCATAGCTCGGTTTTACAAACCATTAGGACCATTGGAAATCTCTCATCGAGCTCTCAAATGTGCATCCTTTAGTTTTTTGTGATTTTATATTTCACCCTGACACATTTTTTCCTAGAAGGGTCATTTCACCACTCCTAAAAATCGAATTTCTTCACTTCCAACACTTGTACTTAGAGCACCAATTTTCCCTCATACTTGTCCATGCTCGTGTTGATTTTCGTCATGAGTAACCATCTTGTACTCATGCTTTTATGGTCCCCACCAGGCCTATTCTATGTGGAAAAATCATCGAGTCACCCTTGTTTAGAGCATCCGAGTTGAGTCATCATCACATCCATGGAGTCTATCCTGAGTCCTTTGAATCCCGCTATAGTACCCCATCCTTAATTTCGTTGTTCCTCTCTTGTGTTGCACATTTTGGCCTTCAACCATATTGTCCCCTATCGCCTCCCGTGTTGCGTTAGTTGTTTTCAGGTCATCCATGCCCTTTATGCTCTAACAAGGGAAGTCATTAGCCCACTACTCAATACCCCCATCCCACCATTATCCCTGGTGTCATTCTACCAGTAATTACAGTATTATCTCTTGTGCATTAATTGAGGATCCCTTATTGCCTCACCTATGACATACCTCATTTTTTCAACATCAGCTTATTCATTCTAGATGATAGGTCTAGAGAGCGGTGTACCTTGGTTCTAGCTTCCACTCTTGTGCGGTCCCTCAGATCAGGCAAAGGGACTCTTTATTTCCCTTTAAATCGATTGTTTCTCAGCTCTAGCTGCTTATGGAATGATCGATATTCGTATACTTGACGGTTCAGTGATGCAAAAAATTGTATCAATGATGCCCTAGTGTGTGTGGGATGTTTCAGACCTTATGAGGGGGTGGCCCTTCAGGTAGCCCCCCACACACATAGCTAACTTCTCTACTACAACCTTGGATACAACTCCATATATTTGATGGTTCTAGCCTGAGCCACTTGCAACACCTCTTTAGTTTGCATGTATCATTCAAAATTTCAGAGCCCTTCCTTGTTTTACAAGTCCTCTTTGGTTGTACTTATATCTCATTTACTCAGATATTATTGTATAAGTCTTGGATGTTGTACCGAGCACATTATGTATGTGGGATACAGTATCATGTTTTTATCTATCCCATGTTTATGCCAACATGTACTATATAGTTCAGTTCCTTGTTTACTAGACGCATTATTCTTTGTACTTGGCTATCTCGGTGGGCGCAAGTATACCTCCCCCGCCTCATGTAGAATAGGTACTCACTCATAAAAAAGACTTGTCACACTTGTAAGCCTTGCCTCCTTAGGGTCTTGTCCTCTAGCGCTTTAGTCTACCTTATATTTCTCTCTCTCTAACTCCACCTTTGGTGACTAGTGATTGAGTTCTTACAACGTACTTCGGTTATACAATTAGCTCCTAACACTCGCATGCTAGGGGGCAATCTGTTACACACATTTTTGGTCATCTAACCTATTACTATTAGATGTACCAAAGTACACCATGTAATACCAATTTACCCTAGTAAAAATGCTTTCACTATGAAAAATAACTTAGTAATACAGAGTTTATTAAGTTGTAAACAAGAAACCCCTTGAGGAAATATCAAATAAATCCCTATTTTTTTGGTTTTCCTCAAGGGAAAATTAGTTAAACCATAGTTTAACTAATATTTCTGGTCATATTTAACCCAAAATAGGAAAATTAATTAGATAGATCACTATTTCTCTTATTATTTTCTAGGAATAATTATTTAAAACATTATTTAAATAATATTCCTTGTTAAATTTGACAAAATCATTTACAAATAATTGAATAAATCACTATTTATTTAATTATTACTCAACCAAATTCTTAAAATAATAGATAGATCATTTATTTATTTATTATTTACAATAAAAGGGATTTGACCAAATTCAAGTTCTTTTTCCCTCCGACAAAAATAATAAAATATTCCATAAAAGTTGGATCTAGATTTGGTTAATAATATTTTAATTATGCACCTATATTGAGACTAACTCAATATTTTGTTATAAATAGAAGGGATTTTCCATCATTCAATAACTTTTTTTTCCTAAATATCACTCTGGATCTATACTTTTGGTGTGACTTTGATCCTCCATCATTGTTATATTTTTCTATCTTTTTTGCTTGTGAGCTCCCTTTGAGTTCCATTTTTTTTTGGGTTTTCTACACCATAAAGATAGTGAGATCTTAGATCTGAAGTGTTGAGGACATACAAGAAACCATCCCATTGAGGGGAATTGGTAACATCTTTCTATGTTCCCTTCCCATGTGTCATAAATACAAATTTCTTTAAAAATATTATTTTCTTGTCTATTGGATGCATGGAGAAAATCTTGCTTTTATTTGATATTTAATGTATTTAACTGCATAGATTTGGATTTCGTAGCATTTATCTTGGTCAAATAATTGCAGATCTAAAGAAATTGGCATCTGTCTTTGATGTCAGGGCTATTTCTTATGCACAACTAAAGTGAGATTTTTTCGTATGCTTGCAATTAGAATTCACAATAACAGTTTTCTTCCAATAGACCCCCCCAACAAAAGCATATCATGGCCCATGCTATGCTTTTGCCAATATGATTTGTTTTCTGAATTTCTAAATATGACCAAAAGTTCTAAAAAAAAAATTGCTCCAAAACTCCTCAAAATTGGTCCAGAGGTGCCTCATAAGGTATGTTATGCCACTAGGGAAGCTTCAGTAAGAATCTCCAAGTTTTCCTTCTCATTTTGACTTTTTAGGGTTTCCTTCAATTTTCTTGCAATTGTTTGACTTTGACATTGCAAATCTAATTTCTTGCTTAGTAGTGGTTAGACATGTGCTTTTGCATCTTATTGTCCCTATTGAACTTTTCAAGGAGCTTCTCTAAGTGAATATTGACTTTCTCAAGCCATAAATCTATGTTTTCATTGATTTCAATGGCTATTCTTTCTTCAAAGGTCAACTACTCATCTGGTGGATTTTTCTCTCTTTCCTTCTGCAATGCTCTTTTGAGACCCATGGTCCTTGGTATCTTCCTTGTCACCTATTCTTCATGATTCTCTGACTCTTCAGTTTCAACCACTAATTTTCCTTTCACATCATGCATACTAGCCTCAAACTAACTTATCTCTAAAGGCAACTATTTTTCCTTCAATTGATTGTTTTCTTACTCTAGAAAGGAAATGATGAAATTAGCTCTTGCCAAGTTGTCTTGGATTTTTTTGATCTAAGCATCTTTTTCCTTGATGATCCTCTCTAGGTTTTCATGCTCTTCACTAGCCTCCAAGTTTATTAAGTCAAATTCATGTTCCTAATCATGTATACATGCCACATAATGTAATGGTGTTTCCTTCTCTGCTGATGTGGGCTTAGTGCCTTCCTCAATCTGAGGAGGAAACACGATCCTTTTTCCTCTTTGGTATGTTTGAGTTACCTCAATCTTGCTCCTCACTGAAATTGTGCTAGGTGATCCAACCTCCACATGTCCAGATGATGCTGATGGTGCTGATGGTGAACTAGGTCTAGTAGGATGGCTACTAGAAGACAAAAAGACATATTCATGCATGAAATTTTCCCAAGTGATTCTATTCTACTCAATCTGGTATAAAACAATGATTTTTTTCAGAGAATGGTGGAAGAGGCTTCTTTCAATACTACTCTTCTTATGTTGGACCTTTTCTGCGATCTTTGCCAAACGTTTGTAGAGGTAATAGGGAAAATTAACTGGCTTTACCCTTGTGAAATGCATGAGAATTCTAACATGATACCCATATAGTCTATAAAATCTTCCCTCGCAGGTGAAGTACTTCATGATGATATTCATGAGTGGTGTATACTTCTCAAGGAGGTACCCAACAGGAAAAATCTTCCTCATGGGTTGTCTATAATGTCTTCTAAGATAGGGATGGTAATTGTGAAGGTCTAGGTCTTGATTCTTAAACCATTTTTCACCATGATTAGGTATCCTTGTGGCCTTAGCTACTATATTAGTTGATGTAGTGAAATCAACCCATGCAATTTTTACTTGGTCCCTTTTGAGTTGAGTGGCAAAAAATTTGGTTAATGTAGCATTGTAATTGACTCTCTCAACTAATTCAAAAAAAGGAAGACACCCTACTGCTTGAAAACAATTCGTGGAAAATGGTGTAGACCTCATTTCAAGAGTGGTTAAGGGCTCATGTCTTATCACATTTCCTAATTTTTATATAATATTTATTCTCCTCCATTTGGTTGATTGCAAGGGGAAAAGCCCTAGTATGACAAAACATGGGAAGGGAGGAAATGGATAGGATGGGTGGGTTAGGGAAGGGATATGTGAGTAGGAAAATTTAGGTAGATGGGAAAGTGTCTTAGGGAAGTATAGTAAGTGAAATAGAGTGAAATGAGTGAGGGAATTGGGCTAGGAAAATTTTATAGAGTCCTAGCTAGGAAAATTGCCCAAATTTGCAGAATTAGGCTAGGGTTTAGGATTTGGGACGTAGGAATTGGGAATGAATGGGTGTGAAGGCAATGGGAGATTATTTTGGGTGTGAGGGAAGGTAAAAAATATATGGGATAGTATATTTGTATTTAAAACTTGGAAAATATGGCTAGCCACTAAAACAAAGCATGGAGGTCAATAGAGGGTTTTTGCACTAAAATTATGAAATTGAGTTGCAAGGAGGGGTTGACTTAGGATTAAAATTATGAAATTGGGTTGTTTTTCCACTAATGCTAAAAACTTTGATATCATTCAGAAGCCTCCAAATTTTTGTTTAATTCCTCCAGGAGATAAAACACAACATTTGGAGGAAAGAATAGCATGGAGGGAAGAATCCGTAATGTGGCTTCTTTTTGCACAAAATTTGGAGTGTTTTTTACTTGAATTTGATCAATGTGCACTTGATGATGAATGAGATCTCTTTCATGAATTAAAAAATTAGTTGAATTGGAATTTTATAGCTTGTGGTGGTCATTTTTCTTCATGGTAGTGGGATTTCCCACTACATGTACTTTTCACTTTATTTTGAAAATTTGTAAGTTTGACATTTTCTTTGCAGCTTTCGAAACATGATGAAATTTTTACATATTAGAAACATGAATTACATTTGAAACCAAAATTATTGAAAAATTTTACCTATTACAACTCCTCCATTTCCGGATTTTTTCACGATGTTGTAGCCTAATTCGACTTAGCTAAAAGTTAAGAGAGGTTCTGAGATATTCAAGGTTATTGAGGAACAATTGTTAAAATTTAAAGAAGACCTATAATATGCTCGAAAGGATAACCACAAGATCAATGAGGATTCATCATCACTGTGCATCGGAACCAAAATCAAGGAAGTAGTAGCATTAGAGGCCCAATATAAGCAAGAGGAGTAGCAAAGAGAAAATCATGTAGGAGGGGTCAAGTCAGGCTTATTTGCATGCTTAGGAGAGAATAGTGCTACAAAATTCCATTTAATTATAGGATGTGTCCAATTTAAAATCCCCTCCACTTACCGTTTACCCTCCGCTTTCTCCCATATAAAACTTGTGATATGCAATCTATAGGCGTAGTCCCAACTTCGTCCATGCCACGTCACCTTCCCCACCCTCGCACTTCGCACTTTGCAAAACATAATGTTTAACTTCCACTTGCCCCAGTGTAAAAATTGGGATATGCGACCTGCTAGCAGTCTCACCTCCCACGTCACCTTCCACCTGTTGCACTCCACCCATTGCATAGTTTAACACTTACCTCTTGTATTTCATAATAAAATCCCTGATTTGTGATTTACGAGCAAATGTGATGTGGTTTCAAAAGTGAACTCCAAAGGTTTTCAAATCTGGAGGTAAGGAATTACTTGTGTTAAATCACATCGGAGGAATAAATGAAGGATTATAACGTAAAGTGGGTGAAACGCCAAGATGAGATAGAAAGTGTACACGATGCGTTCTCCAAGGGTGAGTAGAATATGGTTTAAGTTCAAGTCTTGTGGGGGTTGACGAAGAGAAGATGAAACGCTGCAGGTACACACAGAGTCATAGGCAAAGCCAGGCAGAAGAACATATACTGGCACTGTTGGAAGCATGATAGCTGGGTCAAGTCAGGCATTGAGGCATTGTTATAGAACTGTGCAGCTATCACATCATAACCAGAAAGGACACCTCAACACTTCGGGGGGATGCATCAACAACAATCAGATTCAGTAACACGAATGATATTTCTAGTTTCAATTTGTTTTCTTGGTATGATTGCATAATTTATTTTAACATTTTAGGTAGTCGAAGTAATTTCAAGGATTTTAGCAATTACAAAATGTTTTGATTTATTTAAGTAGATAGAAATAAAGAAAAGGGGGGAGTTTTGGACTTCTTGGGGATTACATTTTGTACTTCTTTTTCTGAAGGGTAAATGAAAGAAGAAGTAAGTTTCTTGCAACTGTTGATGGTTATTTGTGTTTCTTGTGCCATTTTGTGTCCCTTATTCTTTGAATGAAGTGAAGTAATGTATTATACAGTCTCTTAATTACATATGTGAATAAGAGTTAAATAACCTTAATTTGCACTCCTTCACTCCATCTCTTCTCCCTTCACAAATTCTCTCTGAAACTTAAAAGTAATAGATTCTGTGTTTACAACATATTATTTTGAGTTTCCCCTCTCTTCATGAACTCCTGATGAAACTTTAAAGTAATATATTCTGTGTTTACAACATATTATTTTGAGTTTTCTCTCTCTCCATGAATTTCCTCTGAAAGTTAAAAGTGGTAGATTCTATGTAGTTCTTCTTTTCATCCAGATATCAGCAGTGAATGACATTATGAAACATTTTATTATTCAAGATAATTAAGGAACTTAGAAAAATAGTCTCCAGAGGGATAGAACAAAGACCTCATGATAAAATCATTTCTGTGACACACTTTTAAAATTTCTTGAGCACTGATTCCTTTCACAACCGAGGGATTGTCTCTCAATATACTACATTTTTTGGCATCGTTTCCAAGGATGAAGGCACAAAGTTATTTTTCCTTGGGTATTGAAATATATTTCTCGATGGTGAACAAGATTTAGATACAATTTATTATTATTGTTATTCACCTGGCGACTCCACTGATGAAGGTTTCATTAGATGAGGAATATTGCGGGCACGAAAATGAGAAAGCATCGTGGAAAATATAGATATCAAAGTTAGAATTTTTTAAAGGAAGTTTTACTTTTCATTATCATTTTGGTGGTCTATTTTCCCTTACATATCAAGAAGACTTTTTACTTCCTTACTTTATTAGAATATTCTAAGGCCAAAAATGTACATTCTTTATTCGAGAAAGAATATTTTTCTTCTGATAGAATTGTTGATCTCGACACAACTTTATCTCCTAAATATGAAAGGAGAGATGACTGTTGCATTGCTATTCCTGAAAGTAATCTGTCATAGTCTGGGCATAAATGTGAGGATTCATCATATTTGGGTGATAACATTCTACCTCATAAGAAATCAACTTATTTCCGTATTCGAACCAAGGTTATTTTCAAACCCTTGGTGCTACCCACAATCCTCCATCAATATCCTTCAAAAGGATTCAAATTTTTGCCAAGTTTTTCTGGAGAGGAGGAGGATATTTCAATTGAACAAAATATCTTGGAATTTGAGTACTTTCTCGACATATTTCAAATTATTTACGAAGACATGGCTTTAAGGATGTTTTGTCATTCATTAAAGTAGGGTGCTCAAAAATGGTTCTAGTGTTTGGAAGCAATTTCAATGAGTTCCTAGCAAGGTTTTCAAGATCTATTTCTTAGATAATGGGGCGAGCGTAGGTCATATGAAAAAAAAATTTCGGAATGATATTATATCGAGAGGCAGAGTAATGAATCAATCGCTAAGTTTAATAGTAGGTTTCAAAGAAATTATTTAGCATGCCAAAAGAGATTGAGCCTCTTGAAGCTGTAGCTATGATTTACTATTTGATTGCTCTTTCTATTGTCTTTGCCTTTTATCTCAAGGAGAGAAAGCCTTGCACTCTAGAGCTGATGTTTATTTATGCATAGGAAATTGAATATAATGTGTGGGATTGTAGAAATTTCTCCTGTCATGTTGAAAGAACAAGTTTTGTTGAAGAGAAGAGGGCCAGTCAAGAAACCATTGGAATTGATTTACAAGAGAATGAAAATTCAGAGATGAACAAGGAATTTTCAAAAGGGGTCAGGGGATTCTTATATTTCTAAAACACAAGAATTCAAGCATTTTGAGGATTCTGGTCACAAATTCGTTGCAACAACTGAACTACAAACTAAAACCCTGTAAGATCATTACAATTTTCATAATTTTAATGATTTTGTGAATAGAGGAGAAACTAGTGGAGCTTCTCATGTGTGTTTGTAGGAGGGGGAAGATTTTTGTCAAGAATTGGGATTATATGAAGAACATCATCATTATGAGGAAACAAACTTAGATTTATCTTTATGGTCTAAATGGTTATCAACAGAAAACAACAATCAATATTCTCACATACAACCTCAAATTGATGAGTCATATAGTAAAGGAAGCTTCCCTGTTCAAAGAAGTCTACATCAGCAAGATGTTCAAGAAAAGGAAGCAGCCAAAAATTTGTCTCATCAGTTCTATGATCTAGTGGAGGACTATATGACAACTTTCTTTTGTCAGAAACATGCATTTATGCAAGAGTATGTGCAAAGATCTGTATCTAGAAAATTTCCATTGTACATCCTTGTTTTGATTTTCAAATTTCCATAATATGGGGGCATTAAATCTAACACATATACGTCTGGTTGGTGCCATTGGAAGGCTGAATTCACCTAATTATGTACAACAATGTATATATATCAGATTTTTTCATAAATAAGCTCAAAAGTTGAGCATTTTTAGTTGTATTATTTTCATTTCGGTATTTTCAGTTTAAGTATAAATGAAGGATTCCAAAGTGTAGTAGGTTTTTGGAGGTTTTCACACTCGATCATCTCCCATTTGGGATTGAATCCATGCCTAATAAATTATGTTTAACTACAAGTGCTCTTCGACTCCATCCCCAATAAAGGCAGTTGATCTACAAGTGCTCTTTGACTCCATACCCAATAAAGGCTACTAATCTACAAGTTCTCAGCACTTTTCTACCAAAAGGTTTTCCCCAATTGGAGCCAGATGTTGTAGCCTAATTTGACTCAGCTAAAATTCAAGAGAGGTTTTGAGAAATTCAAGGTTATTGAGGATCAATTGTTAAAATTTCAAGAAGATCTGTAATATGATCAAAAGGATAACCACAAGATCAATGAGGATTCGTCATCACAGTGCACCAAAACCAAAATCAAGGAAGCAACAGCATTGGAGGTGTAATATAAGCCAGAGGAGCAGCAAAGAGAAAAGTGTGTAGTAGGGGTCAAGTCGGGCTTATTCGCGTGCTCAGGAGAGACTAGCGCTACAGAATACCGTTTAATGCTAAGATGTCTTGAAATTAAAATTAAACAAGATTATCATTCTTCCAAGTTTGAGTACAATGAAGGCTCGTATTCATTGTGCCCAGATCCAACAACAACCCAGGAGCACAAATTGCATGATATTTATACTAAGGAGTACCCCTGCAACCAGTCTCATTAAATATACTCACCTGCAAATCGATAGTTGACATTAACTGCGGGAACACTGTCTTCAAATTCCAAAAAACCGCTGAAGTGCCCCCACAAGTGGTTTTAGATTTCAATAAAGGAAAATACATGGTGATAGCTAGAGCCCATGACCTTTTCTTTCAAATCAGATAAAGCAGATAAATAATTTATTTACCTTAAAATAACTTAAGGGTTTTGGAGTAGGTGCAAAGGGGAAAATAGACAATTAGGATCAAATTGTAGAATTGAAGCGAAAAGATGGACGATGAAGATCATAACACAAGAACGCAAGTAATATGGATGGAAAATATTATATTGTGAGCTCTAATTTAGAGATAAGTGGTCAAGAATGGATATTGCAAATAAATATGCAAGAGAGTTAATGGATCATAGATTGTGAAGAAGAGCAATGTTTCAGCCATAGGTTCCATCACATATCGCACTTTGCAAATCTTACCATTTACCCTCCACTTGCTGCCATATAAAACTTGCGATATGGGATCTATGGGCACGGTCCCACCTCCGTCTGTGCCACATCACCTTCACCACCCCACACTTCGTACTTCACAAAACATAATGTTTAACCTTCACTTTCTCCCATGTAAAACTTGTGATATGTGACTTGCGTGCGGTCTCACCTCTGTCCTGCCACGTCACCTTCTACCCGTCACACTTTTCACATCACATATTTTAGCACTTACCTCTTGTTTTTCATAATAAAATCCCTGATTTTTTATTTACGGGTGGATGTGATGTGGTTTTAAAAGTGAACTCCAAAGGTTTTCAAATCCGGATGTAAGGCATTTCTTGTGTTAAATTGCATCGAAGGAAGAAATGAAGGATTATAATGTAATTCTGATGAAACACCGAGATGCAATAGAAAGTGGATGTGATGAATTATCTAATGGTGAGTAGAATATGGTTTAAGTCCAAATATTGTGGCAGTTGACGAAGAGAAGATGGAACGCTGCAGGCACACATAAAGGCATAGGCAGAGTTAGGCAGAAGAACATATAGTGGCACTATTGGAAGCATGAAATATAGGTCAATTCGGGCACCAAGACATTGTTACAAAAACGTGAAGCGATCGCATCATAACCAGAAAGGACACCTCAACACTTCATGGGGGACCATCAACAAAAATGAGATTCAATAATACGAATGAAATTTCTAGTTTCAATTTGTTTTCTTGGTATGATTGCATAAGTAATTTTAACAGTTTAGGTAGTTGAAGTAATTTCAAGAAGTTCATCAGTTACGAACTATTTTGATGTATTTAAGTAGATATAAATAAAGAAAATGAGGGAGTTTTGGACCTTTTGGGGATTACATTTTGTACTTCTTTTTCTGATGGGTAAATGAAAGAAGCAGTAAGTTTCATGCAACTGTTAATGGCGATTCGTGTTTCTTGTGCCATTTGGTGTCCTTTCTTCTTTGAATGAAGTGAATTAATGTAGCGGTCGATCTCTTAATTACATCTATGAGTAAGAGTTAAAAAATAATAATTTGCGCTCCTTCACTCCATCTCTTCTCCCTTTACAAATTCTCTCTGAAACTTAAAAGTAATAGATTTTGTGTTTACAACATATTATTTTGAGTTTCCCCTCTCTTCACGAAATTCTGGTGAAACTTTAAAGTAATATATTATGTGTTTATAGCATATTATTTTGAGTTTCCTCTCTCTCCATGAATTTCCTCTGAAACTTAAAAGCGGTAGATTATGTTTTTTCAGCATATTACTTTGAGTTTCCCCTGAAGTTCTTCTTTTCATCCAGATACCAGCAGTGAATGGCATTATGAAATCTTTTATTATTCCATATCACTAAGGGTTTTAGAAAACTAGTCTCCAGAGGGATAGAAAAAAGACCTCATGATAAAATAATTTCTGTCACACACTTTTAAAATGTCTTAAGCATCAATTCTTTTCACAACCGAGGGATTGTCTCTTAAGATACTGCACCACATAATGACAACTTTTGTGACTAAAACCCTAATGGCCTAATGGAGACACTGAACTGAATGAAATCATGATGGTGATGACTGAAGTGATAATGATGAAATTTTAATGATGGCACACTCAATTGAGTGATGACAAGTACTAACATGTAAAATTTTGAAAGGAGTGGAAATAGCCCTAGACACACTACCCAGTGACGAAATTTTTATTTGAAAACCTAATGAAATGACAAAAAATTGACTATGAGAACCTAACATGACATGATAAGATCGCATTTGATCATTGGTGATAGGTTGTTTGGACTGACGCTAACAGCTTCTACTGATGATCATGAAGTTTCATGTGATAATATTTTGGAGGTCATATTGTTGATAGCCTTGAATATAGAGTTATTCTAGGTTTTTTGTTGTTGTTGTTGCTTCACATCCCTGGCTAAAATGATACTGGTGAGATTCTCATGATGTGAGTATTTTAGTTGATGATAGACTTGATGTTTGCATGAGGCTATTCGAACATTGATGAAGTTTTTTGAATTCTCTTTGAGGTAAAAAATTCCACTTTCATCAATTGTTTTCATTGGATGGAATCTTCTCATTATTTATTAAAGTTCCATGATTCACGTGATCAAAATATAGGTGCCACCATGGATAAAAGGTTGTTTTTGGAGATGAAAAGTGATTTTATAACAATATTTTAAAGCTCATGTAGCTTCCCAAAATTGAGGAAATGACTCTCCAATGTCTTCATGATGATTGGTTCTTCATTCTGGTGCTCTCAAATGTGGTCTTGTAAGGTAATTGCAGAGTGCTACAGGTATGTATTTTTTCCTATAGAAGTCACAAAACCATTCTATTATAACAATATCCTTAAGATAATTCTTCCAAAACACTGATAGTTCATGATCAATCTATGGACAAGGATCAAAAGCCTTGGTTGTGGTGAAAGTAGTGAAAGAAGGGGTGGAAATTGTTATTTTTCATGGAAAAAGATGAAATTTTGGATGTAGAAGTGACTAAATGGTGTGTAGGGTGGATGATGGAGGTATGGTAGAATTATTTATTCATTACCCCAAGAAAAACATAGGATGTGACCCATTTATCTACGTCGATCACACTCATGTAGAAATTTTGGTAATTCCTGTAGCAATTTTGGAACACTCTTGTAGAAAAATATTTTTATTTGTATATCTCAAATGGTAGATTTTGTTGACCTCAATTTTTTTAGAATGTTTCCATAATCCTTATGCATCTCTCCATAAAACATATTTTCCAATGGATGCACAATTCTCATGAAAAATAAAACTGGTTGTAGGTGATGGAGGTAAATTTCTTGAAAATTTTGCACTAGAATTTTCTTGAATTCTTTGAGAATGTTACTATCATCAATATGCATTTCCCCATGAAAAAAATCATCTAATGTATGCACTATTTTCAATATATGGTAAAAATAATTTTGTTCCCTATGTATTTTGGCCTCTTGTAGCAAAACATAACCTTCATGTAACATATTAGGAAAGTTAGGGAAATGAATTGGAAAGGCTTGGAAATGATGGGTGGATGTTGGAAATGGATGAGGGTGGTGTATTGACATGGTCTTCGTCTTGTTTGATCATATGGTAAAAGGAGTAGAAATCCCAAGTTTGACTTTCTTTGACTAGGTTTTTTTTATCAATTTTCTACTTTTGGTGCTAAATAGTTCTTGTTGCTTGAAAATTTTGGAGAGATCCTACATTCATCAGAGAAAGATACATGGAGAAAACATATTTTTTTCCTTTTCATTTTCATGTTTTCTCTTTTTTTTCCTAGGCCTACTAGATGTGTCAATGAGGTTTTCAACTAGTAGGTCTGACTATGTAGAAATTATATGCACTAAGCATGCATATGTCCTTGATTCACCTAATCTCACACTATTTAACTTTATGCAAAATATTGAATCAGTTCAAATTGTTAATCTTTTGTGGAAAAATTAATTGCACACACATGTGAAGCATAAACAAAAATAATCAATTGCATATAACACGGTTTTTAACTGGGAAAGCCCGAAGATGAAAACCCCAAATATATATTATGTAACATGGAGATCATATGAAAATCTCATACAAAGCTTATCACAAGCTCTCAGTACAGTACAATCTTCATACACTAATCAAAACCAATCTTGCAAATCCATGCACCGACCTTTTCCTCCTGCTAGCCTGCCTCCACTCTGCAATCCCTGCTGAATAATAGCTCTGAATGAATCTGAATTACCCTTGCCTTGACTGCACAACCCTCATAGGAAACTCAA
Organism: Pinus albicaulis; assembly: GCA_034641835.2. Classification (NCBI taxonomy): domain Eukaryota; kingdom Viridiplantae; phylum Streptophyta; class Pinopsida; order Pinales; family Pinaceae; genus Pinus; species Pinus albicaulis. The sequence goes on from CM076580.1 coordinate 871,146,712, forward strand.
ATGTGTGTGTGATGTAATCAAGGCATCACTATAGTCACAACAGATAGTCTATCTTGCCCTTTCACCTATATCTCCACTGGGTCTCCACTGAAACTGCCATGCACTGTAGTTAACTGGTGTATTGATCAGTTGATAAATGAGTTATTATTTGTGAATTAATTAAATAATTAATTCATTCCACTCTCACTAGTGTATCAATCAGTTAGAGTAGATACAACTAGCTCAACTGAGTCTAACTGAGTTAAACTAAGTACAACTCCATAACTACTTCTTCCAACTATGTCATAACCCTACCACTTGAGTTCTAACTGAGTCCTCCATGCATTAGCTCCAGTAAACCCTTGAGAATTGCGTAATTCCCTCAATCCACTGATGTGCCACATCTATGCACTGAACTGAAGTGCTCCAAGAGAATAAGTTGTTGTTTAGAGTCTGATTATTATTAAGAGCTAATAATAATCGACATGCATCTATTTTTAGATCAGCGATCTATAAATATAATTTTCCCAATATTCTAAAAATATAATTTCATCTATTTTTCCAATTTGATCAACCATCCACAAATATCATCCTGCAACTTCTAAAATATGATCACCATGTCTAAAAATAGACTTGCGCCAAAAATAGCCTGCAGGCCCACTTAGTGAAGGTGACTCTTTTCACTAATCTCATCATCTTGTTGAATTTCAACACTCCCTCTCAACAAGATAGGGATTATCCTTCACCCCGATCCTGCCTCTATGGTATCCAAATTTTCTCCTAGTGAGCGCCTTCGTTGGAATTTCTGCATCCTGATCCTCTGTAGGAATGTACTAAAGCAACATGATCTTCTGCTACACATAATATCTGATATGATGATACCAGATATCAATATGTCTAGATCTATCATGAAACAGATGATTAACCGAGAGTTTAATGCAACTTTGATTATCACAACGTATCACCACGGGATCTAAATGTGAACCGAACAAACCAACCAAAATCCTCCTCATCCAAATAACCTCACATGCATCTTGACTTGCTGCCATGTATTCTGCTTCCACTGAACTAAGTGCCATGGATCTTTGTCTCCTGTTGTACCAAGAAAATGCCATAGATCCGATACTGAAAATCCCCCCTGATGTGCTCTTTCTGTCTGTTGGGCTTCTTGCCCAATCTGCATCCTTGAAGCCATGTAACTTCACCTCATCTATCTATCTGTACCATAAACCATACTTAGATGTGCCCCTGAGATATCTCAGGACATGCTTGCCTGCCTTCCAAAAGAACTTGGTAGGCTTAACCATCGCTTGTGAAATTTGGTTCACCGCATAGCATATGTCTGGTCTCGTGTTGACTAAATACATGAGCGAACCCACTAACTATCGACAAATAGTGGCATCCACTACCTTTTCCGATGTATCATCCTCTTTCTTCCAATTTCCTAGAAGAGGAGTGTCGATAAGCTTGCAGCCTTGCATGTGAAACTTCTCCAGTATCTCCTGGGCATACTTGCCTTGAGACACAAATAGTTCACCTTCCCGCTGCCATATTCCAATCCAAGGAAATAATGAAGGAGGCCCAAATCCTTCATCTCAAACTCCTTTGCAAGATCTGCCTTGCATGAGTGTATCAACTGCTCATCACCTGTTAGTATTAAATCATCAACATAAAGTAAAATGATTAAAAGCTTCCCTCCACCACAATCTGGTATAGGTTTTCATTCGCCTCACTCTTGGTGAAGCCAAGTCCAGTGAAATAGCTATCGATCTGAGTGTACCAAGCACGGGGTTCTTGTTTCAGCCCATACAACGTTCTTTTGAGCCTGCACACATGCGAATCACTGCTAAAGATCTCATATCCTTCAAGCTGCTCAATGTACACCTCTTCCTCAATGATCCCATTAAGGAACGTAGTCTTCACATCCATCTGATGAATGTGCCAACCCATCTGCGCTGAGAGAACAAGGATGGTCCGTATGGAAGAATACCATGCGACAGGTGCAAATGTTTCTTCATAATCAATCCCCTCAATCTGTGAGAAGCCCCAAGCAACAAATATTTTCATATACTTCTCGATGCTCCCATTAACAGCTTGCTTTACCTTGTAGATCCATCTTTATCCTACAGCTGATTTTCCCACCGGCCTTGGAACAATCTCCCAAGCACTGTTTCTGAAAATGGAGTCATACTCCTCCACCATGGCATCTACCCATGTGGGATCCATCACTGGTTCTTTGAAAGAAGATGCCTTTGTCACAATACACTTGCTCATAAGAGCCATGTATCTAGTAAATTGGTCAGGTGACTCTATCTGTCTGCGCTATGATGTAGGGACTCCTACATTTTATGCCATATCAAGCTTCAGTCTCTCAGATTATGTGGTACACTTTCTTCCTTGTCTGATGTTTGGTTCTGCATGAGTGGACTCCTCTACTCCATAAATCTCTTCTTGTGGATGATCCACATCCATAGGCTCATCTTTGGGAACAAGAATTTCCTCCTTTGCATGCAAGTGTAGCTCCCTCTCAAGCACAACAGTCATCCGACTATCTGGAAAATACACATGATAGTTATGGGGTGTTTCTATGTACCCCACAAATATCCCAACTTCTGTAGTCGGCTCCAGCTTCTTCCTGGCATCCTTCATCACATGAATGTAAACAAGTGAGCAAAAAATCTTTAAATGAGAAATATCAGGCTTCTTACCAGTAAAAGCTTCTTCGGGTGTACTCATTCCAAGTACTCTATGAGGACAACGATATTGTACATAAACCACAGTGTTGCATGCTTCTGCCCACAAGTGCATCGGTAGGCTCTGGTCATGCAGCATTGCTCATGCAACACCCACGATTGTTCTGTTATTTTTCTCTACGACCCCATTCTGCTGTGGGTTATGAGGCGCTATGAGTTCTCTTCAAATTCCTTCTTTTCTACAGAAGTCTTTGAATTCACCAAATATGTATTCACCACCATTATCGCTCCGTAGAGCTTTCGCTTGCTTCCCCGACTCCTTCTCCACCAATGCCTTAAACTCAAAGAACATTGAGAAATTTTCATTCTTCTTCTGCATGAAGAATATCCAACATCTACAAGAATAGTCATCAACAAATATCAAATAATACCTGTGTTTTATTGTTGAAGCAACCGAGAAAGGTCCACACATGTCTCTGTGAATTATCTTCAGGATCACCAAAGCACGGTTCTCCTTCTCATGAAAGGTGGTCTTCACAAACTTACCCATAGTACATCCCTTGCACTGATCTGACTGCACAAGAGTACCCTTGGGAAGTCCAATAGAAATTTTTTGCAAAATCTTCAAAGTGCCATGGTGAAGATGGCCCAATCTCCTGTGCCATAATTTTCCCTCATCCCGACTCACCACTTCTTCTACTTTCCCCACCATTGCATCACAACTATCTACCTCCAGCTTGTAGATATTCTTAATTCAAACCCCTATCTTCTTGGTTTAACCCATTGTTTTATGTTGAAGGAAGGCTTTTCCCTGACTAAAAACAACATCATAACCCTTATCTTCCAGCATTGCGACTGAGACCAAGTTCTTCTTTAGACCTGGAACATGCATGACATTCCTCAACAAGAATGGATTACCAGAATCCTTATAAAAGGTAATGGTCCCAATGCCAGTCACACTGTACTGACCATCATTTCCCATCTCTATATGCATCTGGAGGTCCTTCTCCTCCAAGTCACTAAACAACTCTTTGTCTCCCGTCATATGGAAAGATGCACCACTATCAAGATACCACATCAATCCCATGTAGCTTGAAACTAAGGAAGATATCAACGAGAAATAAAGCTCAAATTGTGAGGCTAAGGCCTCTCCGGCTGCAGATCCAGCAACCTTCTTGTTCTTCTTCTTCTGCGGACAGTTAGTGGTGAAATGTCCATGCTCGTGATAGTGAAAACACTTCACTTTGGTAAAATCCTGCTTCTTGCCTTTAGCACCGGATTTTGAAGAATATTTCTTCCCCTTCCCTTTCCTTGCTTTGGTAGCCAAAGAGAAATTCTCTTCATCTTCATTCTTCGATGAAGATCCATCCCTGGTACCCCGCCTTATCTCCTCTTGCACAAGTTCCGACGAAAGTCGCTCCCATCCTGGCAGTTTCTCCCATCCATTGACAGAGTCTTCGTAGCTATGCCAACTCTTAGGAAGCCCAAGGAGAGACAAGCTCACCAAGTCTTCTTCATCAACAGTAACCCCCACACTTCCCAGTTCATCCTTGCAGTGGACAAACTTCGTGAGGTATTTCGGAATACTCTTGCCTTTCTCCATTTTTATTTTTCTGAGCTTGTCTTTAAGCGCCAACTTCCTCTGGTCAGTTTTTCTTTGGAAAAATTCTGTCAAAGCCTTCCACATTAAGTATGGAGTGGCTTTCTCGTGAAGGCTATACACAATATGGTCCTTCACACCTTCCAACATAATCCTTCTTGTCTTTGCTATCTTATTTTTCCATGCATCAAGTAATGAAGCATCGCTAGATCTCGGCTTAGGAACATCGCTATCGATGAACTCCTTCAGCCCATTATCATCTAGCACTGCCTCCATCCTTTCCTTCTAGGCTATGTAATTCAAGCTTCCATCAAGGGCATACTCCAATCTAAACCCGTTGAAATACGTTTCAATGTATACTCGATTTCTACACCAAGAATCCTCTATAGCAAATTCGAATTTTACACCAGCACAAACTCACTTCACAATTGCAATCTTCAACCAACAATGCTCTGATACCATGTAGAAATTATATGAACTAAGCATGCATATCTACTTGATTCACCTGATCTCACACTATATAAATTTATGCAAAATACTGAATCAATTCCACTTGTTAATCTTTTGTGGAAACATTAATTGCACACACATGTGAAGCATAAACAAAAATAATCAATCGCACATAAAAAAAAATTTAACCAAGAAAGCCTGAAGCTGAAAACCCAAACTATATATTATGTACCATGAAGATCATATGAAAATCTCATACAAAGCTTATCACAAGCTCTCCGTACAGTACAATCTTCATACACTAATTTGGACCAATCTTGCAAATCCATGCACCGATCTTTGCCTCCTGCTAGCCTGCCTCCACTGCGCAATCCCTGATGAAGAATAGCTCTGAATGAATTCAAATTACCCTTTCCTTTACCGTGCAATCCTCATTGGCAACTCAAATGTGTGTGTGATGTAATCAATGCATCACTATAGTCACAACAAATAGTCTATCTTTCCCTTTCACCTATCTCTCCACTGGGTCTCCACTGAAACTGCCATGCACTGTAGTTAACTGCTATATTTTTTAGTTGATTAATGAGTTATTATTTGTGAATTAATTAACTAATTAATTCACTCCACTCTCACTAGTGTATCAATCAGTTAGACTAGATACAACTAGCTCAACTAAGACTAACTGAGTTAAGCTAAATAAAAATCCATAACTACTTCTTCCAACTGTATCATAACTCTGCCACTTGAGTTCTAACTGAGTCCTCCATGCATTAGCTCCAGTAAACCCTTGGGAATTGTGTAATCCCCTTAGTCCACTGATGTGCCACATCTGTGCACTGAACTGAAGTGCTCCAAGAGAATAAGTTGTTGTTTAGAGTCTGATTATTATTAAGAGCTAATAATAATCGACATGCATCTATTTTTAGATCAACGATCTATAAATAGAATTCGCCCGATATTCTAAAAATAGAATTTCATCTATTTTTCCAACTTGATCAACCATCCACAAATAGCATCCTGCAACTTCTGAAATATGATCACCATGTCTAAAAATAGACTTACACCAAAAATAGCCTGCGGGCCCACTTAGTGAAGGTGACTCTTTTCACTAAGCTCATCATCTTGTTGAATCTCAACAGCCTAGGCACCTCAAAGGAGGTTTTCAACTAGGATATTTTCCTTTTTTTCCTTTATTTTTCTTTCTAACCCATTGAATTCCTTATAGAGGATTTTAATCAGTGAGCCAATGTTAGCCACATAAAAATAGGTTTTCACCTGATATTTCGTTCTCTTCCTTTTTTCTCTCTTTTTCCATTTTTAATTTCTTTTTTCTATCCTACTCTACTTGAAAAAATAAAATCTCTTTCATGTGTAGGAAGAATTCCAATGTAGCCATGTTCATACCAATATGAAATGTAAACTCATGTGTAGGCTATAAACGTATGTCTTGACATGTACCTGAATATTAGAGACAAAATTCTTTGACTTTGATGATATCAAGCATTGTTGAAGAAGAGAGTGATGCTCCATCTTGTTGATTTTATGGAACTAAACCTTAATATAGTTTTGATGCCCTTGGTTCACTTTCTCATCTAGATCATTCTTCATGTCTTATTTTTCCATGTCATTCAAATCTTCTATTTTTTTCAATTAGTCCCTTGCACACATAAAGGATCTTATGGTAAACATGACAAAAACTCTTCAATCTCAGGCTCCAATGGTTTCTCTCCATAAAATGTAAAACATGGTTCTTCTATATCTTCTTCTTCTAGATGTTGTTCTTCAATGACATCAGGAAATACATTTTTTGCAATAATATTCCTGGGATAAGATGAATACCCTTTAGATCAAGAGGATTTGTTTGGAAGTGTTGTATCTCAACATTGTAAGTGGGTTGAGTTACTTCATTGTTTGGGTTTGGAAATGGTTGTACATGTAATTGAGTGGGAATGGATATTTAAGATGGGTGAGGTTGGGGTTGGGTTTGTAGTGGAGGTGGATTGTAGGGATAGCATGTATTTGGGTATGGTGGATATTGAAGATATTGTGGGTTTATCCCATAAGTTTATTTCCAAGATTGTTTTTGGGTTGAGATGCCCAATGTTTCCAAGGAAAGGGTGTGTTCCAATTACATTGATATAGATGTGCATAACCTTGAAATTGTGAATTAGGTTCTTACATCATATCAGGTTGACTAGGCTTCCATAGAATTCTTTGAGATACATAACATAGCTTCTTTGGTGATTGAATTGCTCCATTTTCCTCGTGGTAAACTTCCTTCAACCTCGGTAATCATGGGAAATATTTGGTAGCATGTGGTTCTGCATGGATAACATAAATATCAACATCCTATTTTTCCTCATCTTACATTGCCAGGAATTTTTGTTTTAGAGTTAAGAAAATTTCCAAGTTCATCTTGACTTATCGATCCTTATGCTGATTTACTTACCCTTGCCCTTCCTCTTGAGATGTGCTCACATGTTTCACAAATTTCTTCAAATGATAATTGGTATGCATCACCTCAACTCATGAGATCAAGGATGTCAACCCACTCATCCATAATTGTTCTAAGTAAGAGGGTTTTTAATGTGTTAGATCCTAAAAAATGTAATTTTCCCCTCTTAACATTATACATAAATCTTTCTATTAGATCCTCAAGGCTCTCTCCTTCTTTTTTATTCATTCTAAATATTTCGTCTTTAAGATCATGATCTCTATATTTGTCTAAAATTTTACTTTTCATATCATCCTATGATCTTATTGAATTAGTCCCTTAAATCATGAACCATTTAAGAGGTATATCCTCCAATGGTGTCGGAAACAATCTCAATTTTTCAATATTTACTAAGTAACCATAATATCTACAAACAATTTAAAATTAAAAGCGAAAGTTTTTTGGATCCTCTGATCCCATACCATAGAAGTTGGGAAGGAAAGATGGAGGGAAGTTATTCATATGAACATTAATATCAGTATATTGAATGGGAAATCGAAGAGGATCTTCTTCATTGGCATTATATTTATCCATTTCTTCTACCTTATCTACAACATCTTCTTCTTCTACCTACAAGAGTGGATGGTGATGTGGTTCTTACTACACCACGTGATCAAGTGGGGGGTTGTGGTATTGAAGAATTTTTTTTTTTTTTTGAGAGATTTTTTTAATGAAAATGATAATTCAATGCAATTTTATGTTTTAAAAATGAAATATGTCTGATGCAATTTTTTTGTGTTTTTGCATAAAGTAAAAAAAAATGAATCAATTAGGGAAGAAAACAATGTATGTTTTGACACCTTCTCGACGATGACACTAAAAAGTGATGAGCCCTAGTATTGAAACAAGAATGTTGCAACTCCCAAGGCTACCAACTTAAATTGTCAACTTGGGTTTCATGCAAAGTTAAGAGGCATAAACACTATATGTGCAACATGCAACGTGTCCTTTCGTTGATATGATGCAATGATGTGAATTCCTTGAAATTGAAGACTAAACTAATTGCAGAAATGGAAATGTTACTTTATTTGCAGAAAGGAAACCTATTATTTTTTTAGAGAGTAAATTCTATCTAATTTTTAAGAAATGAAAGGCTATTCTACTCTACATGAATGTAAATGTTAATCTTATTTGTAGAAATTTAAACATTAACCTATTTGCAGAGTGTAAATGGTACCTCAAAAGGAAGCCTAGTCTATGCAATAGAAATAGAAATGTTGGAAATGAAAACCATATTTTAGGATGTATGAAAAAAAATGAAATCATTATTCAATGAATGCATTCAAGATATTTTTTTTCAATAGATTTCACAAGGTGATTCATAAAGTAATGATGAAAATCATCATTATGCTCTTTACGTCATGAATCTATAAACTAATCCAAACTAGAGAGGTAAATTGAAATGTATAAGAAGCAAGGCTTAAGAGGTCTTTTGGTCTTACTAAATCCAAGATTCAGATACTATGGATCATTTTTCAATTCTAAGAGAAAAAAATGAAGCTTTTCGAGCAAATATGGTCAAGTTTACATGTGTTACAAGAATGTTGCAGGAGGTGCTACAGGAGTGAGATAACTTGTCTAATGCCCAAGTAAATAAAATGAAAATTAGATGGTAAATATTTCTTTACTAATTAAGGATTTCCTAGCACTCCGTCCCAAGTGGAATCACTACAAAATACTCTTGTTAACACATGCTAGAAAATAGAAAAATATTACTACTCTAAAAACCAAAAATTCAAGAACTAGTGAGCTAGTTAACCTACCAAATGCGTAAATTAATGAAGTGAAAATTATATGTTGTGAATTTTTTTATTAACTTGAACATTTTTATGATCCAATACAAGTGTAATAAACTCAAATGAATCTCATTAACACGTTCTAAAAAATAGCATAAAATTACTATTGTTTTGCTACAAGAGAGTTCTAGAAATACTAGATTTGTGAACTAGTAAACCAATCCGAGTAGCTCAATGATTAATATGAATTTTAAATTTTTTTTAAGGCTTATGAATCTTTAAATAACCTAAAAAAAATCTTTCTTCAATCATTTAACAAATATGACCTACAACATAAGAATCATGAATAGTAAATCCAAAAATAAGAGATGCAAGTGAAAAAGGAATTCAAAGGAAATAAATAAATTGTAAAATAGGGCTCTATGGATCCTGGTAAGGCCAAGGAAAAGGATAATTAGAGTCCAATGAAGGAAATATTTAGAAGCTAAAATTTGGCACCAAACTTCATTATTTGAATCAATCCTAGTACAACCCTGCTAGAGATGATAGTGGAGCTTCTAAATAACAACGTCTCTCCACAAGAAGACTAAGAAATACATGCCCCAAAAGGAAAATTAGAATTGGTAATTATACTAATAGAGGAGGAAGCATTCTCCTTGAAAGGAGGCTGATTTCCCCTCCAAATTCCCTCAAAAAGTGGAACTGGTTCCCAACACTAGGAATCTTTATTAAATGATAGGGAACACATCCCTACATTTTCTCAATCAATGGAGCTTCAAAATTTGTCAATAATTTCATGATATTTAGTTCATTTATTATCCAATATTGTTCCATCCTATAGTAGGGAGCAAGTACCTATATTATCTCACTCATAATTTACTCCATATTCTCTCAATATTCAGCAAAAATAAATAATATTATGCACATAATATGAAATTACCTTTTAAACTTCCTACGAACACATTAAAGCTAAACACAACATTATTAAGTGTAGAAGGAGAGATTCAATATAGCCTTTATTTTCCTAATAAATGTCAGATGGACTTAATTTGTGTCTAATTTGGAGGCCCATCAATATGCATTCATGACCTGTAGCTTCTATGTTTACTATCTATTTGATGAAATGTCCATCAAGTATTAGGCATGTATTGGTCAATATATTTCTTGAGTATTGATCTTTTAGATTTTTTATCATCTTATAAATGTTTTTGGAAAGTTATGGGAACTTTTAGGAAGTGACTTGAAGGAAATCCCTAAAAATGTGGCATAGATCTTGCAACAATTGGCACAGAACATGGAGATCTTAGTCATAACTACATGCATGAAGGTTTATGGTTGCGGTTGTAGCCTCAAAAATACATGTTCAATGTGTTATGGGCATGGTTGGGGTTTCAAGCTTGTGAAAATGAGTTCCAGCTCAGGGATTGATCAAAAGGGGTGGTTTTCAGGCTGTCAAGGATGAGGAATTCCTGAAGATGTATTGTGTCTTGCATTAGTTTCAAGATGTTTCTCCTATAGAAATTCTAGAACTACTGCCTCATAAGGAAGTGGAATTCTTTATTGAGTTGATGCCAAGAGAAGCACCAAAATCAAAGACACCTTACATTATGACCAATCCAAAGTATCTCATATGTATCGAAGACTGAAGGTAGCTACCTTGGCTTTCATGATCTCCAAATAATCCTCCAATCTGAAGAAATTCTTCATCCCAAGCAGTCATGCTTTTTCATATTTTTATTTCTTCATATCTCCATCAAAACTAAATCATCTCTAAGCAAAATTTTAAGGGTGTAATTTTATCTTAAAGTTTAGAAACCTTGGTGAATCTTACTATCCCCTAATATAAAAATTGTAAAATTTTTGGCAATATTTTTGTAAAAATATTTCGATTTAATTTGATTTTATATTATTCTAAATAAAATGTTGGAAATTTTAAAGGTAAAATAATTTTATGCCATAAATTTTGGGCGAATCATTTTCAGAAAAAATGGAAATTGGTGAATATTTCGGTTGTTATTATGTTGGTTATAAATATGTATTATGGCAGTGATGATGTTTGGATCTCCTCATGTTTTGATTTGTAAATGAATGAAAAATGTATCTATGACCTAATATATGATAATGCAACTAATGATGTAAAGGAACAATGCTTCTTAACGATTCTCAGATAAGTATGAGACCCCTCTTCTCAGATCTGTTGTTTAAACCCATAGATTACATATTTGTGACATGTTTGACAAAATTCCTACCATGGCTAATAGGGGCCCAGTCAAGTCTTTATCAATGTTTTTCAAAATGCATCATTGTTCCACTATTATATTTCATTTCTGTACTTGTCATTGAATTTTGGGCAATGGCATGGGCTATAGTCCTGAAAAATTGGCTCAATTTTCATGGAAATTGGCATGGGTATGTGGGAAAAGGCTCATGGGCGCATGCATGCCTATGTTGTGGGAGCATCCAGAGCCTCCCAAATGTACCCATGGCTATATTGTGTGAGTGTCTAGGGGTTTAATGGTCTAAAACCTCAATGGGACTCAGGGAATGGTTACCTCAGTGGTTAGGATGGCTCCTGGGAGTTTTTTTTTTATGTTGTGGAAAGTTTTTCTGATGTGTTTCCATCAATTCCACTTCCTTAAGTTCACCTAGGAGGTTGAATCAGATCATAGTAGCCTCTCGTCACATTTTTATCTTGGTTGTCTGGTTACTTGTGTAGATATGGTAGGAGGGTGTTATAGAGTGGTGTCAGAGAATGGTCCACCCCTTGGACTAGATGGGCAGTGTGTGTTGGTCATGCATTCATGTCAGTTGCACGTCTTTATCATCCTTGTGATTTATATGCTTGTTGTATATGCATCATGTCAGTCATGGTTGTAGTGATGTTGCCATGTGAAAGAGGATGTTGTTTTTGTGAAGTGTGTCATCATCAATGAATGATTAGTTATGCATTATTGTGTTTGTCATTGCTTACATGTTGACAATGTACATTGGTATGGTTTTTGTTGTCATGCACGAGGTCATGGTATGTGTATTTGACATGGTCATGCATTGATGACTGAACTCTTGCTAGAATGGTGTTTAAGTTTTGGTAAATTTATTTTTTATATGTTTTTATGATTATGTCTATACATGTATTACGCTGATTTCGATGATCTTGTAGATGAGGTATCTTCCCTAAATTATGCTAAGGTATGTTTTTTTTTATTACGATTTGGTTTAGCTGATATAGTATACCTTGTAAGAATGAGATCAAAATAAACAGAAATATGGTAGAATACACATATTCTCCCTATGAATTAGATGAGCAACATGGTATTGGTCACTCTTTTCAATTAGCAGAAACACTGAGAAGCTTGAAGGAATAAATAAGGAGTTGTAAGGCATACAATGATAGAATCATGCAGGCACAAGAGAAACAAGAAGAGGTTAATGCAATACTCCTTCATAGTTTTTCAGAATTGCAGCGATATGGGCCACTTCGGATAATCCATGTGTAGGAGGACATAACTAATGGGACATATGGAAGTAGGTCTCCCATTGGAAATAGGTTGGATAGAGCTGATAAAGTGAGAGATGGTAGGTTATTGGATACTTCCGATAGGAGGGGTGATGGACACAGGTACTAATCAATTTCTGTTTCTGATAGACATTACGATTGTCATTGTTATCATCCTTACATAAGGAGTGATAGGAGATACTTTCCAAATGAATTTAAGAAATAAAATCCACCTACTTTTGAAGGAGACTTGAAGAAAATAGAAGATGCATATACTTGGATACTTGGGGTGATCAAGTTATTTGAGTTTCATAATTACACAGATAATATTAAGGCCATAGTAGCTATCTTCAACCTAAGAGGTAAAGTATATATCTGGTGGGAATATGTGAAATGTGTCAGAGACATCAGGATAGAGGATTTGAGTTGGCATTATTTTAAGAGGCTTTTCATGAAGAAGTAATTCTCAGGAAGGTACTATGACAATAAGGCTAAATATTTATATGAGTTAAATATGGGATCAATGACACAACTAATTTCTTGGAGCTAATGAGGTATGTACCATATCTTAAAGACGAGAAGGCTAAAGTTTAGTGATTTGTCAATGGTTTTCCCTTAGCATAGAGATCGAATTGAGTATGATGAGCCTTAGTCACTTGAGGAATTTATTCCAAAATTGAATCATTTATATGAATAGTAAAAGCATAAGAATTAATCTTAGTAAGGATGGAAAGGTAAGGATAAAGGTAAGGGTAACTAGAAGCCAAAATGAAAAAGGCCTCAGAATGCAAAAGAGAAAGAAAATGTGGCACCACAAAAGAAGTTCAATGCAGCTAGACAGGGACATGGATCAAAGGAGCAACATAGAGGTTATGGTACGGGATCGTTGGAGTGTTGGACATGTGGTAAGGAACACCTTAGGATATATTTTCCATGGAATCAAGGTGGTATGCCTCAAATATATAGTGCATAGGAGGTGCAGTTTGCTGGGGACGTTGGTAAGAGCATTCCTTGTATTTGTGCAGTTGTGGACAATAGGCAGGCAAATCACCAGGCATATATCACTGAGATGAACGATAATATTTGTGATAAATTTATTTGTATTTTGATTAACCATGGATCTAATTATATTTATTTTATTCCTGAAATGGTGGATAAGTGTGGTTTGAATAAATAAATGCATGTAGAATATTTGTTAGTGCAATTGGATATAGGTACAAAGAAAAGAGTTCATCATTGGGTAAAATCTTGTGCATTCTATTTGAATGGCATGTCTACAAAAATGCACTTGAACATATTTCCATTGGGATAATTTAGTATGTTATTGGATATGGGTTGGATATACCTTCACAAGACCAAGGTGGATTTTTATGAAAAGTCCATTTAGTGCTTGGATGACAATGCAGGGAAAGGAGAAATTCATCTCAATTAGGATGGTGACAACTATGAAGGCCAAACATAGTCACAAGAAAGTATGTGTGTTATTTACAATGCACATTTCCAGTGAAAAAGGTAAGGAATTTGAGGATGTAGATGTTTTGAGAAGGTACCTAGTTCTACTATAGTTTCAGGATGTATTTCCTACAAATATTTCATAGTTTCAACCTCACAGGGAAGTAGACATTTCTATTGAGTTGGTACCAGGGGAGGATTCAACATCAAAATCACCCTATAGAATGAGCACACCTAAGTTGTTATAGTTAAAGTTGTAGCTGAAAGATATGCTTGAAAAAGGATACACTAGGCCAAGTGTATTGCCATGGGGCACACCGATATTGCTTGTAAAGAAGAAGGATGGTACTCTCAGATGGTGCACTGACAATAGTCTGTTGAACAAAGTGACCATCAAGAACATGGATCTGTTGTCGAGGACCAATGATTTTTTTTATTAGCTGAAGGGAGCAACATTTTTCTCTAAGATTGACTTGAGATCAGGATACCATCAGGTGCACATCAAATAAGAGGACATCTACAAGGAAACCTTCTAAACTAAGTATGAGCATTATGAGTTTTTTGTATTTAAATCTGGCTTGATTAATGCTCCAACTACCTTTATTTGTTTGATGAATACTTTTTTTTGTCCTTATTTGGACCATTTTGTCATTGTGTTCATTGACGACATATTGGTATATTCTAAAAATGAGGAAGAACATGAGGAGCATTTGGAAGCAGTCATTAGGGGAATTTTGAGGTCTAAAATGGGCCTCCTAAGGAAATTATAAAATAATAGTGGAAATAATAAAACAAGATTTGATTACATCATCAAATATTGGAGGGAAAAAGGAAAAGACTACTTTTTCAACTCATATTTTCAACTTATCTCCCAAAGTTTTTACTCAAATTTAGAGCGAGAGTACTCGTTGGATGCAAATTTTAATTCCTGATGCAAAAACATGATTGTAATCACATTTTTTTATGTATTTCTGATTTTTCATGTAGTAGGGTCTATCAAATGTATGCAACATAGGTACTCCTTGGATGAGGAATTAAAATTTTCATCCAACGAGTACTCCTACTTGAAAAAGCAGTTTTATTATTTTATTAATTTCTATTATTTTTACCCTTTTACTTAAAAAAATGGTGAATCATCCCCCATGGTTGACATTATCATCTTGAATCCTATTAGTCCTTTTTAATTTTATTTTTGTTGTACATTTTTCTTAGGAGGCCCATTTTAGCCTGAAAATTCCCCCTAATGGTTGATACTATTGAGAGCGAATCAGTTGTATGCTAAGCTCAGCAAGTGCAGTTTCTTTCAGACTGAGGTATATTATTTGGGACATATTGTCTCCAAGGAGGGAATAGCAGTGGATCCATAAAACGTAAAAGATTTCATGGAGTGGTAAACTCCTAGAAATGTAGATGAGGTGATATCCTTCATAGGATTGGCATGTTATTAGAGGAATTTCATCAATAACTTCTCACAGATTTCTTATCATATTACATCATTGCAGAGGAAAGGTAAGAAGTTTGAATGGACAGACGAGTGTGATGAGCTCCATCATTGGACATATTTGGAGGGGTTAATAGTCACATTTTTTCCTTCTTAGATATCTTTTTCTTGCATTTTTATTATTATTTGGGTTTATAATGATAGTATAGGTGGTTATTAAGGCTAACATACTCTCAATGCATAATATAAGGTTGAGTGCATAAAATCATGATTAATTAAGCAGTTTTATAAATATTTCATCAAAAATACTTGGAGGATACAACAAGCAGAAAATATAGGAGGATTTTCCACCCTCAAAGGTAACCGAAGGATCCCAAATATTCTCTCCAGCAACTCAAATTCCACAAGCAGTTGAAGCATCCCCAAGGATTCTCTCCAGCAATTTGAATTCTAGAGGCAGTCGAGCAACTCAAAGAGGAGAGCACTCGGTCTTGATTTACTTGGAGTCGAGTGGACTCAATCACCATTTTCTAGGGAGTTGTTGGTAGCCACCCTGTATAATAAATAGAGTAGAGCTAGAGCTAGGAAGAGTTAGTATATCCTAGTCTCGATTCCATTCTGAATTATTGTTGTGAAATATTGAAGCTTTTTTTATTTATTCATGGATCAAAACTTTCAGAAATGTATGTAGTTATTATTTTATGAAATGAGTAGACTGATTTCATTTGATTTATTTAAGTTCAAAGGGCTAGTATTGTGGGTTAAGGCCCAATCCATGTGCCTCAACTTCTCTACTGTTCTTATCCTTTCCTTTTTGTCATTAAGCTAGTTTTTCTTCTGCCACTAAAGTTAGATCTCTTCTGATAAGGTTCATTGCTATTTAGTTTTTGTGTTAATGTAGTTTCAGTTGCTTATGCATAGTGAAATAGAGGAAAAACTCCAAAATTGTGGTCAATTCTCCCCCCTCTCATCTCTGTCAATAGAGTTCAAGTAGGGGAAGACCTTCCCACAGACCAAAAATTTCTTGTTGTTTGAGTTTTGAAAATAATTTTTGTTACCAAGTCCAAGCCCTTACTTCATTGTTTCATCCTACATTTCTGTCTATCTCCCGTGCATAATCCATAGTTGTGATTCCTTTCTGAGCACTACTCTTACGGCTCCTTTCCCTCCTTCTCTTCTCATATCAACATCTTTTCTTTGACTAACACACTTAGCCCTTCAAAGCCTTAATTATATGTTTTCTTTGTTCATGACCACCTTATTCCTTCTATTCAAAATGCGTGAAAAACCATTCAAAACCACCAAAAAAACCAACCTCCACCTTTGCTCCTCAAGACTCTTGCCACTGTACATCGCACTTCGCAATAGAAAAATTTAACATTTACATTTAACACTTACCGCGCATTCCTTTCTATTGGGATATTGAAAAATCGCAAATCATAATTCGCACTGCTTACCTTTTACCTTGAAGACTTACCACTCTCCTTCGCCGATTTCCTGCCTTATTTCTTCGTTCTGTCAGTCACCGTCGTCAGACTTCTTTTAAGGCAAAAATGCTTGAAAACCATCGAAAACCCGTCCTTTTCCTTCCTCAAGACTCTCTCCATCTAGATCACAACATTAAAAAAATTACTCTAACACTTGCCGCTCATTCGTTGTGATTGCGATATTGCGAAATCACAAATCACAACCTTTCCCTTTCTTCCTTTCACTGCCATGTCATTTGCATCGCAAATCGTAGCTTGCAACCTTTACCGTATCACAAATCGCACTTGGATGAAGTTACCATATCGCACGTCACGCCCCTCAACTTTCCCCTTTTTCCTTTCACTGCCAGTTCATCCCCATCGCGCATCACCTCCCGCAACCTTTACCATAGCGCACATCGCACTTCACGCATTTAAGTTTATTCTCTTTAAATCCTTACCGCTATCCATTTAAACTTTTGAATTTGTGATTGCAACATCACACATCACAAATTTTACCTCCATCGCATTTTTTCCATTGCATTTTTCGATTCTTTCCACTCCAAAGCCATTTCTTGCACTATAATAAGGTTTTATAAGGTTTTAAACCCCCTCTTTCCACCTCTAGGCCCTTTTTAATTCTTTCTACTCCAAAGTCATTTGTCACGTTATAATCAAGTTTTCTAAGTGCTTAAACCCCACTTTCCATTTCTAATCCCTGTTTCATGTGCTATGCCCTCAATTCACTCTTTGAACCCTTTTTCTTCCTCGAAGCTGCAAATTATCTCTTTATAGTTATAATTAAGTCATGAATAGTTTAGTTGCATGGATAAGATCATGGTATATAGATCATAGGATAAGTAGAATGCATTTAGCCATTTGGCCAAGTTAAGTGTGGTTTAGAATTGGTCTCCTTTCTGGAATTTATTTTTAGCAAGTTAGCTTAGTTTATTTTCAGTCATTTCCCTTTTTTCCAATTAAATTAGTTTATTATTGTCATTCCTTCTTAGCACTTTAGTTTAATTTCCTTTCTGTCATTTCCTTCCAGTAATTTACTTCCGAGTTGTTCTCATAATTTAATAAATAACACCCTTTCGTAAAGCAGAAGGGGATGAAATGAATAGAATGCATCTGTTGTGTATATAGCACTGTCACCTCAAATTTTGTATGAACCTCAGGTTGATAAAGTAAAGTAGGGCAGCCCCTGGGAGTTGTAGCACTCTTGGCGCAATACCAGGGCTCACCACTTTTTGGCGCCATTGCCGAGAGGTGTATAGTAGATATTTTGATTTTGTTTTAGCAATATTTTATGCTTTCCTTTATTTTCAAGTCACTTGAGAAATATTGAAAAAGTAAAAAAAAGATATGTTTTTCATGCCTCGTGGGACTAGGAATACTTAAAGACAAACGTTACCTAAAACCCCCACAACACCTCCTAGCCGCCCTTGACTCTTCTTCAGTGGCAGTGAGATTGAACTACCTCTAGGAGAGCCTTATGAATATTTTGAGGATCCTATTGGGGAAGAAGAAGAATACATTGTTTCAACTGAGGGACCTACTTCACCTATCTTAGCGATGGCCGAGACCCAGAGAGCCTTTCCCATAAGAGAGGTAGATGGGGACAATAAGATGAAAAACATTAGCCCCTCAGCTCTTCCACACTTCCATGGACTCACCTCTAAGGACCTTGACACATTCTTTCTTGAATTTTTTGTTTTCTATAGGACTTATGACTACACCTCTGATGATCAGAAGTTGAAGCTATTCCTGTCGACCCTTATGGATGCAGCCTTGCGCTGGTTCATGGGTTTGCCTAGGGATAGATTCACTACCTGGGCACAGATGGAAGAGACCTTCAACAAAAAGTAAAAATACTACTGTAGGTCCAAGGAAACTAAGGATGAGATATTTAGGATGACTCTAGGGCTTGATGAATCCCTAGAGGATTATGAAGACAGGTTTTAATTGAACTATAAGAGAGCCAACTATACTCTTGATCCTGACTCACTAAAACTTGTACTTCTTCGAGGGATCATTGAAGAGATGATAGAAAACTATAATATGTTATCAGGAGGATATATCTACCAATAACCCTATGAAAAAATCAAAACTATCTTCCGGAACCATTTTAGGGAATTTAGGAAGAAGGGCAGAGCTAGCCAAAGTACATCCAATACACCTTCCTCTTCCACCTTCATAAAACATGAGATTGGAAACATGCTAGAGGAATTCAAGAGTGACATGTTGCACACATTTTCTTTGCAAATGGACACATTGCAAGTCAAAAGGAAGCAAGAGGAAGTAGAGAGAGCCCTGGCCATATTTTGTCCTAGATGTACCAAGAAACACCCAAGAAATGAATGTACACTAAATTTCATAGATGTTTTCTTAGTATGTGAAGAGAATCATGCCATAGACAAGTGGCCCTCCCTACCTGGACTTAAAGCTGTATATCAAGGTGGGGAAAAAATGCCAGAGCAACTTTGTTTCATCAACCAGAGAAGGCCTTAGGGCCCTTGGACATATCAACAAAGTATGAAAGGTGCACCTCACTCTTACTATTACAACAATCAGGGTGCACCCATGCAACCTTGGTACACCCCCACTCCTTCATCCTAGTCTACACCTCCTACTTGGCCTTCCAACCCTTCATATCATCCTCAACCACTAAACCAACCATTTCAGTAGTATGTTCCACAACAAACTCAGTCGAAAAATCCATCCCAAGGGTGGAGGCCTCAAAAATATCAACTACCTGCTCTAATTCATCCACCACAACCTCAACCTCAGCTTACTCATGATGCTCCGCCTAGGCTACCTATACCTGCAAGCCCAATCTGAACCCGATCAATAGACAGGCACATCAGGCTCCCAGTGGAGAAACATCCCATCCAACTTATGCTATGGAGATATAGGAGGTTAATTGCAGGTCGGGAAGAGTACTCCTAGACAACCATCCCCCATCTCCACCTGTATATGTTGAGGAGGAAAAGGAAGAATATCAGATCCAACAACCTCCTTTTCGCAAGCGCTTGATCCACCCTAGTCATCACACCACAGAGGAGACTGAACTCCTGGGGGAATTGGAAATTTTTTGCGTAAACATACCAATTCTCCAGGCCATTAAGAATGTCCCTATCTACAATAGGCTCATTGAATAAAATTTCTTCAATAAACTGGGAAGGAGGAAGAGAGATACCCCTACCATCAATGTGGTAGGACACCTGTCTGACCTGATGTTGGGGAAGGTGATATTTCCAAAATACTTGGAACCTAGTAGTATAGTTTTTGATGTACATATAGATGGTGTCATAGTCCCCAATAATCTGATTTATTTATGGGTTGCTATCAATATCATTACCAAGGAAACTATGTTGAAACATAATCTCCAAGGGACTTTGAGGAAAACCACAACAGTTATGCAACTTGTAGATCGATCCACAGTAACTCCAGAAGGAATTTTTGAGGATGTTATGGTTACCATTGAATCTTGGGAGTATCCTCCTAAAGCCAAAAACCAAGTTTAATGGTTATCCTCTCATCTTAGGGAGACCTTGGTTAGCCACTGCAGATGCTTATATTAGTTGTGGGGCCAGAAACATGACTATCAAAAATGGGTCTTTGTCTAAACAGTTAGTGTTATATCCTCCAACCTAGCCTTCCATTGATCATGATCTCCCTATATGGTTGGAGGATGAAGAATATGAGTTATATAACACTTCCCCTATGTGTACCATGGATTTTATCCTTAGAGGAGGGTAGGTTGATGAATATGAACTCATCGACCATGCCATTCAAAACAAGTCCTCCACTAACACTCCTCTCGAATCCCTAGTCAAAGAGTCTGAAATCCAACCTTCTATGGAAGTGCAATCAGTTGAGATAACCTTTGAAACCACCAAGGTTGTCAAGTTTGGCCCATCTAGGTCTCTGAAAATCAACCCAAACCTCTCAAATGAAGAAGAGAAGTAGCTATGCCAGCTTTTGAAAGAAAATATTGAATCATTTGTTTGGGATTACAAGGACATGAAAGGGGTGCATCCTTCAGTATGCAGACATCACATTTACATCAAATAAGGATGCAAGCCTATGAGACAACCCCAAAGAAGAATGAATCCGGCTCTTAAGGACATAGTCAAAGAAGAGCTGTAGAAAATATTCGATGTGGGGTTCATACATCATATATCCGACAGTGAGTGGGCATCTCCTCTTGTCCTAGTCCCAAATAGGAATGGGAAGTGGCATATTTGTGTTGATTATCAAGAAATTAATAAATCCACCAAGAAATACCATTTCCCTTTTCCCTTTATAGACTAAGTCCTGGATGGCCTTGCAGGGAATAAGTTCTTTTCCTTCTTAGATGGGTTCAGTGGGTAAAATCAAATTCAAATCAGCCCTGAAGACCAAGATAATAATACTTTCACATGCCCTTGGGGTACCTTTTCTTATATATTCCTACCCTTTGCGTTATGCAATGCCCCAACCACCTTCCAGAGAGGTGTCCCGAGCATCTTTTCTGGGTCAGTCCATAACTCTGTCGAAATTTACATGGATGATTTCACACCATATGTGGATGACTTCCAAGAATTTCTCTCCGATTTGGGTAAAGTACTAAGAAGGTGCATTGATATGCATCTCTCCTTGAGCCTAGAAAAGTTTGAATTCCTAAAGAAGGCAAGGGTTGTATTAGGAAACTGAATTTCCCAAGAAGGAATACATGTAGACCCAAAAAAAATCACTATCATCAAAAGGGCACCTGCTCCTCAAAAGCAAAAATATGTCAGGAGTTTCTTAGGCTTAGTTGGTTACAATAGAAGGCTCATCAAAGATTTCACCAAGATGGCTTTGCCATTATTTGGGTTATTTATCAAATATTATGAGTTTATTTGTTCTGGTCCTTGTCAAGAGGCTTTTGAGCTCATTAAGAAGTAGTTGACTAATGCCCCCATCCTATGAGGTCCAAATTGGACTCTGCCTTTCCACATCCACACTGATGCATCCAAAAAATTTGTAGGGGCATCATTAGGACAATTAGAGGAAAAAATACCTTATGCATTTATTTCATTAGCAAGAATTTGTCTAAGGCCGAGCTAAATTATATTGTTACTAAGAAGGAGATGTTGGCCATTGTCCATGCATTAAAAAAACTCAGGCATTATGTCACTGGATATCAGATCTTTTTTCACACTGACCATGCAACCATCAAGTATTTAATGAAAAAACCAGATGTTAATGATATAATAATGAGATTATTGTTATTTTTGCAGCAATTTTATTTGACTATTGTTGATAACCCTGGAAAGGAAAATGTTGTTGCAGATTTTTTGTCTAGGTTAGTTCTCCCTGTAGGTGAAGAGGAATAGTGGATGACCAACTGCTAGATGAGCACCTATTTTCCATATCAACACTCTCACCATGGTTTTTTGATATAGCCAACTACTTGGTTGCTCGAAGACACCCTCCTAATATTTCATTCAGGGAGACGAGCAAAATAATAATAAAAATAACCCCTTTCACATGGATTGGGGGGAATCTCTTCAAGCTAGGCCTTGATCAAATCCTAAGAAGATGTGTGATGGAGGATCAAGTTTTTGATATCCTCTCTAAATTTCATGACAACCCATGTGGAGGCCACTTTGCTGCAAAGAAAAAATATTATAAAGTTTCGCAGGCAGGTTAATATTGGCCTACCCTTCACCAAGATTCCAGAAGATACACTAGCAAGTGTGACCAGTGCCAAAGGATGGGGAAACCCAAAAAAGGGGATGAAATGCCTTTACTTTCTTAGGTGGCTCTTGAGCCATTTGACAAGTGGGGCATGGACTTTGTTTGACCTATCGATCCACCATCCAGACAAAAGAAGCATATCATAGTTTGCACTGATTACCTGACAAAGTGGGATGAAGAAAAATTAGTGAAGGTAGAAACTGAAGAAAAAGTAATATAATTTATGAGGGAGAATGTGTTTTAAAAATTTGGATGTCCCAGAGAAATAATCACAGATCAGGGATCATAGTTCACCTCTCACCTCATTGAGAATATTTTGAGGAAGCACAAGATTAAGCATAGAAACTCTACTGCATATCATCCTCAGGTGACTAGATAAGTAGAAGTAACTAACAAAGCTTTAGAAAGCATCCTCACCAAGGTTTTGAGAAGCAAATGAAAATATTGCGCAGATATATTAGTAGAAGCTACTTGGGCCTACAACACCACTTGGAAGACAACAACAAGATTCACTCCTTATGAACTATTATATGGGAAGAAAGCTCTACTTTCAGTTGAGTTTGAATTAAATACTTTAAGAACGGAAGCTAAATTGATTCTAGATCTAAAAAATGCCAAAAAAGAGAGGTTGTTGCAACTAAATGGATTGGACGAGTTCAGACTGCAAGCACTTCTTCACACAGAGGTAGTTCAGTTGTAAAGGAACGTGTGACATGATATGAACATCAAAGAAAAGACCTTACAAGAAGGAGATTGGGCACTGATTTATGATTCAAGGTATAAATAATTCAAAAAATGTTGATGACAATATGGTTGGGGCCTTACAAAGTGGATAAATGCTTTGATAATGGCGTAGTTCAAATTAGGGCCATAGATGAGCAAAGAATCCCCTTACTTATCAATGGTCACATAATTAAATTTTACAGGAAGCCTTTATCAAGGGCATAATTTATCAATTCAATAAGAATATAGGCGTGTGTGATGGGAAACTCCATAGTTTCCCACACCTCTTCTAAGAAACAGAAAAAGAAAAAAACCTTGTGGGTTGAAAACCTTGATGGAGGCAGCTCACTTGCTCCAAAAAAAAAAAAAGAATAAAGATCCATGGGTGAAAACCTCTCTGAGGCACTGTTGTAGAGATAAATCCCCTTTGCGGACAAAGGCGATCCCTACTAGCCCAGATCGGGTCTAGCAACAATCTTGTCACGCTAAGGTGCAAGTTCCTAATTACAATAGGCCAAATTGCAAAGAAGGCCTACCTTAAGTCCAACGTTGTTGTTCGTAGAGAAGATATTGCTCCCATTTCCTTCCTCCGGCAGATCACAATTCTCCCGCTTGTCGCGATAAAACACCTACACATACAAGAAACATGAAAAACACACAAGCGTAAACCCAATATATGAAATTATGTATCAGTCAGAGAAGACACAACTCATGATCACAATGAACAATACGAGTGGAATCATAACCAAAGTCACTTATCATTAATTAATACAAAGAAAGATACAACCTGGCTCTGATGCTAGATCTTCCTTCGGTGGGTCAACAGTGGAATACGTCTCGGTAAAGCTCATCGGGAATGGGACAAGCCTCTCTCTCCGGTTGTCTTGACAATAATATCCTTGCTACTGATTTGGCTCTATGAGGACTATCAAGGCTCTTGCAACATTCTTTAGGCTATGAAGGCTCTTGGAGACTAGCTTGGAAAGGAAAATGGCAAGCTTATATAGATGGTGGAAGGGGAGTTGGGATCCCTACAATCATGGGATTGGCCCTATCCTCAAGGAAGCTTCCATGAGAGGTGGAAAACCACTTCTAGTACATGGATATTCGGAGCCAAAACTCCCAACTCAATTTGGAGACCAGTTCAGGAATTGGTTGGAGTCAATCTTCCACCATTTATTTTTAAAAAACACTCCTTAATAAGCCTAGCATGGGTATAGCACTGTGATAGTGCGCCAGCTGGTGCACCCTCTTTAGAGGATTTCCCCCATTGGCGCAAGATCTGAACTGGCTAGTTGTGCCAAGGACAAAAAGGCTATTTTTAGGGCATTTCACAAGGAATTGTCTTCAAGGGAATGAACGTCCTTGTCCAGGGGGATGCCATGAAAGTGGTTTCAGATCATGTCACTGCCCACAGGTCACGGAATAAGCCTTCCAATGTGTGGGATGGGGAATTGCAAGGATGATGACAAATTGTTGTGTAACAAATGCCCCCGAAAGCATGAGGCCTGAGAGAGAGAGAGGGGTGAAATGCTTTACGAGAACGTGTCCAACTGAAAACACTGCGGTCGGAAAACCTGCGTAGAAAAGTACAACCGATATCTCAAATACATGATATATATGTGGTATGGGCGTAGCCATTCGTAATAGAGTATACAATAATCAAGATCAAAGGCATGGACGCAGCCATCCAGTAAGGATCGATAAATAGACTCAGGTATGGTTGCAGCCATCCAGTGAATGAGTCATGTAACCAATCATGATAATCCACAAAATTCGTAGCCTGGATTCCAACAGAAAAAATCCAGGGTCTTGCGCTCCATCTTGACCCGAACAGAGTACAAGTTCTAGCATGTGAATAAGTGACCTGAAGTTGAACATGCAAGAACATCATCTGATTACCAGCCAATGATGAAATTTGTTAACAAATGCGAGATGAACCACCAATAATGATAATGGCCCTCAAGGTACTATAGGTACAATCCATGGAATGTGAATAGTGAGCTGGTGTCGAAAACCTACAAAATCATCCGATCGAAGGTCAATGATAAAAACCTTGCGTTGAATGTGAAGAACCTACCATTGAGGCATGCAGGCTCCAAGGTACTGGAAGGGATTCTCTAGATCAGCTTCCTGGATAATGAGCTGAAGTCGATAGGAACTGACCTTGATCAAATGTGGGCCATAGTGTTTCCCACATCATAGACACGAGATAGAGGAACATAATGTGTTGTGAATTAGGATCAAATGAGAATCAGAGGAGGGTTGAAACTGCAGAGGTCAACTTCTCTTGAACATATTGGTGACACGACAGTGAATTTGGAAGTTTTTGACATCAAAATATCATAGGTTATGATGACGAGGCAAAGATCAGATGAGAGGTCAAAAGGGATTACCCAAACCCGCGGAGGCAAGCAGAAAACGAGATGAGATGTCCCCAACCTGACACGAATGCAGAAAAGTGCCATGTTCAAGAGCGACATACTGTTGACACGACGATGATACTGGTTCCATTTTCCCCCCACCATTTCTGGCGAGTACCTCTTTATTTTTACACAAGCTTGAAGAGGATACCATATGCTTGTCATATAAGTTCGTCCTTCGGACGAATCCATCCTACTACATTTAATGAGCCCTAGGAAGGAGGAACTCGAATATCGTCATTACGACTGAATCCGATGTCATCAGGGTTTAACAAGTCTGACAAAGGAAGAACTTGGCATATTTTCATGTTTAGAGAGTTTGAAAAGGCAGCAGAAAAGTAAACTCCAACAGTCCCTTTTCGTAAATATTTTCTTAGATCGAAAAAGGTAGAAAACTATGTCTGAGAAAGCCTCCTAGTCGCGATAGGCTAGGGTATTCCTTTTTCGTAAATAATCTATCCCAGCTCGAAAAAGGGGTAAAAGTATACTGGGTAGATGATGTTTCGCAGGCACTTTAATGAGATCAAAATGACAAGAGACTCGACAATATTTCCATGTTTAGAGAGTCAGAAAATAGCTGAAAGATGACTCCTCCTGGAAGAATGAGTGGTATAAAGGGTAGCAACTAGTTCGGGTAATGGTGGAACTACTCAAAACAAATAAAGGTCAAGAGGTTGGCTAACAAGACCAATCATCACAAGGGTTCCTCAGGAATGGGTAAAAGAACCAAGTGAAGGCATATAATCGGCCAAGCCGATAATGACGATGGAGTGAGAAAAAACTAGGGCTCGTCTGGCAAAATCAAGTTGATAAAATGGAAATCACGAGAAGTAAAATGGGAATGGTTTCATTTTTACACAAGCTTGAAATCAGGAAACTCTTGTTGAAGTTGGTTTCATTTTTAAACAAGCTTGAAAAAGTAAGCATGCCCCCCAGCACGGTGACTCAATTCGAGGTGCATGCCCCCCAAGCTTCAGTCCATATGAAAGGCAGATGGAGTGAAGGTTCAAGTTACGAGATCAAGAGAAAGACTCGGTTGGGATTCTACGAGATCTTATCAAAGACTCGAATTGAATGGGAACATGTTTCATTATTTTAATGAGGTTGACACATTAAAAGAACTATCCTCAAGACACCTTGTTTCATGGTTTAAGGAGCTTGGCACAAGACAAGGAACTCTGCTCCGACGACCTTGTTTCATTTTTTAAAGAGCTTGACACAAGACAAGGAAATCTACTCCGACAACCTTGTTTCATTTTTTAAGGAGCTTGACACAAGACAAGGAACTCTGCTCTGGTGACCTTGTTTCATTTTTTAATGAGCTTGACACAAGACAAGGAACTCTGCTTCGACGACCTTGTTTCATTTTTTAAGGAGCTTGACATAAGACAAGGAAATTTGCTCCAATGACCTTGTTTCATTTTTTAAGGAGCTTGACACAAGACAAGGAACTCTACTCCGACCGACCTCATCATAATGAACAAGAAGTCATCGCTTCCAAGAGTTCCACTCCCGATGGAAGGAAAACATCCTGGAAGTCAGGACCCAATGCCCCCAACACTTTATGCACAACAGCACTATCACTGAGTACAGGCACGGGGTAGGTATCCACATAGTTGACCTACGGTGGGGAAAATACAATGGGTGGATAAAAACCAGAAAGGGATGATGGCAGGTCAGCTGCCACATCAGGACCAAAGAATGAAAGCTGATCAATGGTCACGATCCATCCTTCATGCAGAAAACAGACCACATGAAAAAGGGAGGAGATGAGCACTCACATTGCATAGGTGTAATCGCTCCCCAAGATCAGATTGAAATCCAAGGGGCGTGGAAAAACCATCACGTCCATATGGATGGTTTTACCTCCCAAAGTAAGAGGTAGCCTTGGAAGGATCCCTAATGGTTGACTAGTTCTTCTGTTAAATGCCAACATATTCTGTGTAACAGGCACAAGCGGCGGCGAACTGAAATCTTGCCAAGCAGTTGAGGATAAAATACTAACATACATGCCTTCATCTATAATCGTGTTGGGTATGACCAAAACAAAGGCATGTACCGTTATCTCAAAAGGCACATAAGACGGAAGGCGGTATCCTGCAAATCGACTCCAATCAAAGGAAGAGACCAAAATACTTGGAGGGGCTACCATCGAACCGAGATGGTCTTCCTCTGGTGTTACAAAAGAAGAAGGAGCATCCTCCATGAACTCCATCTCGAAAGTGGGAGGATTATCCTCCAGGACCTCCATCACGGGAGGTGGAGGAGTAGCTTCTTGAGATACGGGGACAGGAGAATATTTCTCCAAATATGAGGAATCTGAAGAAACAAGAAGAACTTGAGGGGGATGAGATCCACTCTCGATGGAAAAGACATGCTGCACCGTAGAAGGGACCAGCTCAACTGATCCCACGACCAATGTTTGGTTGGGAATGGATTCCTAAATTTGAATTTTCGGGGGAGTGAGATTAACCAAGGATGACTCTTGACCAATCATAGGATCAGCTGGTGGAGGACTCAAAGAAAGCCGATTATAACTAGCTGGAAGGCACGGTGTAGAACTGGTTGAGTTGTCCAAAACTCTCTTGGCTTCATCCATGTACGGACAAAGGTGAATGGCATCGTGCCCTTCACACAACTTACATGGATTGGAAAGCTTGCCCTGCTTCTTAAGATTTTTACCAGAACTAGCTGAGGACGTGCCTCCAACCTAGCTCCAGAAGCCAAAGGCAACGGTGGACGACCGTTGGACCATACTTCGAGCACCTTGGTAATACCAGGGCAGTCTTGAAGAAGATGGTTTTCCTGACACAACATGCAAGGGAATTTGACTTTTCGTGCAGGGTTGGAAGGTTTATCAAGAGGAGGTGCATTAGAAGCAGTAGCTGCAGCCTTAGCCTCTCCCTTATCAGACTTCTTCTTCTTTGTCTTCTTCTTCTTATTCTTAGCCACCTGGTTACTTGAATCCATAATTTCACCAGGTGAAGTAGATGAAAAGGAATAAGAAACAGGCGAAGAAGGGGAGAGGTCCACCTTGGAATCAAAATGATGTTGTTCAGGCAGAGGAACTGATTAAACAGTAGTCGGGACATTCAGGACTACAGAGGTTGAGAATAACCAAACAGGCAACCCAACAGTTAACCCAGGAAGGGACAACATTGCCATATAAGGAGCACCAACATTTCCAAAAGGAGGAAAAGGACCAGGATTCCCTTCGGAGGGGAATCCTTGGTTGGTGAACTCCGAAAAATTTTCCATCAGAAACGACTTGAAACAGCACCCTAAGGAAACTAACTTTAACCAGGAATATTCCGTGGGAAGTTAATTCTTAAAACATTGAAACAAAATTCCGCTGTTTCATATTTTAAGAGTCGAGAAACAAGCAAAAGGTGACTCTATCACTTTCAATTTGGAAACAAGAATAAAAGGAAAAGCTCTTAATGATTCTTTCAAATTTAATGAGTCATGAAATATCAAAATGATTACTCTGGAAATCTAGGCAAAAGGGTGTACCAGATATCCGTGAACTGCAATATACACCTTGGTTCAAAAATGAAAGAGAAATCAACCAAGGACTTGACGTACGTGCAGGCAATCTCCCCGAATGTTGTGTCTAGTGTATCACAGGTATAGGGCGGCAGACTTGGCTTCCTATGGATAAAGGATAGAAACCTAGTGGGGTATCCCTTTATATACGCGATGGTACGGGGAGCACATGTCCGTACTAGTGCTGTCTAAAGCCAAGAGGCGAACGACAACTACTAGGTTTAACGGCGTCGAAACACGTCACTAGCCTAGACCTCTAAATATTTCGTTAATGTTTCAATGTTGCCTTAGTTTAAATTGAACAAATTTTAATGTTAATCTTCAATTATGTTTTGATTTTCAGGCCCTAGCAAGTGTTATGTCTCAAAATCTCCTAAATGCACACTACATGAGAAAAGAAATCGTTTCAATTCGTTGAATGCTATCTAGTTAAGGGAATAACTTCAAACAATGATGCAACAAACATCAATACTGAAAACAAATTTTTTCCAAACTAGATGACTTTCACTATCCAAAAGTAATTTAAAACATTCAACGATGCGAATAATGCAATGTAATCTACGAAAAATTCTCTTTTCTAAAAACTATGCAATTGTAATCTATGCACAATTTCCTTTTTCTTGAAAGAACAAGAATGCACTCAATGTAGTTTTCAATGAAATGAGAATCTACTTAATGCATGCTTTTAATGAAAGAGAATGCACTCAAAGCTATTTTTAGCTTTCAATTATTAAACAATGTAATCAAAGTTCAATGATGGATCTCAAAAAATACTTTTCGATGCAATGTGATCTAATGCATTTTAACAAAAGCAAACTTTGAGATGAAAACTAAATAAACATAATCGTTGTTTCAAAACACTTTGTAACGAAATTCCTCGAAAGGTGACAAGACATATGAGGTCAAGCACAAAAATGACTTCCAAAGCGTGAGATCAAAACAAGGCATTCATTCTCTTTTACATCAAGCAATCATGGAGAGAGGAAATTTCAAACAATGAGCAATGTAATCTATGCTCATACAGAGAAAAGACTAGAAGGCAAAGACACACTGGTGAAGGATTCAGGGAAAAATTCTCAATTTTCACACACCCTAAAATTGGCACGACTTTCTCACTGACAACTAGCGCCAACTGGCGCGGCTTGCTCACTGACAACTAGTGCCAATGGAAAATTGGCGCGAGTTGCTAACTAAAAACAAGCGTCAATGCCTGAAAATGAAAAAACAAATAATTTCTCCCAACCAAGACTAGACTCACCACTTCAAGAAAAATCTAAAACAAACCCAGAAGCAAAGTACTGACCAAAAGAAACTTCCGAACAAGGGAAAACCCTAACACCTACAGGAGATGGCATGACTGTATGGCTATAATCCGCGCCATCACGACTGTCTGGCTGTAATCCACGCCAGACAGGGGATGACGTGAGTGATGAACTGGAAACTTGCACCAATGGGCATGACTGTCAGGGTGGAAATTGCAGCAATCAAGCCAACCATGAAAAGATGAAAATTTCAGAAATGAAGAGGTTAGATCTGATCCTCTGGGGCTGAACAGAGGTCTTACACTAGAAAGAAGCGAACCAAAAGATCTGATCAAGCAAACAAAGAACAAAATCAACCGAAAAGACAAGACAAACTCCAATCAATGTCTCCCCAGTGGAGTTGCCAATTTGTTGTAGAGGTAAATCCCCTCTACAGACAGAGGCAATCCCTACTAGCCCAGATCGGGTCTAGCAACAATCGTATCACACGAAGGTGCAAGTTCCTAATTACAATACACCGAATTGCGAAGAAGGCCTACTTTAAGTCCAACATTGTTGTTTGCAGATAAGATAGAACTCCCATTTCCTTGCTCCGGAAGATCACAATTCTCTCGCTTATCGTGATCAAACACCTGCACATACAAGAAACATGACAAACACATAAGCATAAACCCAATATATGCAATTATGTATCAGTCAGAGAAGACACAACTCATGATCACAATGAACAATACGAGTGGAACCATAGCCAAAGTCACTTATCATTAATTAATACAAAGAAAGATACAACCTGGCTCTAACGCTGGATCTTCCTTCGTCGGGTCGACAGTGAAATACGTCTCGGTAAAGCTTGTCGAGAATGGGACAAGCCTCTCTCTCTAGTTGTCTTGACAATAATCTCCTTGCTACTGATTTGGCTCTATGAGGACTATCAAGGCTCTTGCAGCATTCTTTAGGCTATGAAGGCTCTTGGAGACTAGCTTGCAAAGGAAAATGACAAGCTTATATAGATGGTGGAAGGGGAGTTGGGATCCCTACAATCATGGGATTGGCCCTATCCTCAAGGAAACTTCCATTAGAGGTGGAAAACCACTTCCTCTACATGGAGATCCGTAGCCAAACCTCCCAACTCAATTTGGAGACCAGTTCAGGAATTGGTTGGATTCAATCTTCTGCCATTTATTTTTTAAAAACACTCATTAATAAGCCTGGCGCGGGTATAACACTGTGATAGTGCACCAAATGGCGCGCCCTCTTTGGAGGATTTCCCCCATTGGTGCGAGGGCTGAACTGGCTAGTCGCGCTAAGGAAAAAAAGGCTATTTTTATGGTTTTTCATAAGGAATTGTCTTCAGGGGAATGAATGTCCTTGTCCAGGGGAATGCCATGAAAGTGGTTTCAGGTCATGTCACTGCTCACAGGTCATGGAATAAGCCCTCCAATGTGTTGGGTATGTATTATATTCTTTCCACGTCTAGCCTCATGCGCTGTACGTTGCGCTGGGCGTAGTAGGGGGGTCACAGGGGGGGCGGCAGCACCCCGGCGAAAAACAATTTTGCGGTCCCACTCATATGCGGACCTACCCATGTTTTGTGCATGAGTTTGCACATGGTTTTGGGGTACGATGGTTTTCAGCCCCTGGTATTTTGTAGATCTGGTCAAGGGAAACCACCATTGTTGTTCTCTAGAACGAGGGTTACCTTTGATTGGGGTTTACATGTGTTTTATACATATATGTTGTAACACTAAAAGGAATATAATGAAAAATCAAGCTGGTCGTCCCAATTTTGGATCCAGGGGAAAATCTTTGTGTTTATCTATTTTATGTTTTATGCTCTCACTATTGTTTATTTTCTGTTATAAGATTCGTGTGTAGATAATTTATATTCAGGGTTAAAACCTACTTTTGGTATTAGAGATGTTTCAGCTTCAAGGGGACGCCTTTGCTGCTGAGGGTTTTTTGTTCGGGCGTGAGGTAGACCCTGTTCAGTGGGAGATCTGCGAGATCGATTCTTGTGGTGAAAGAAGATGGCGAGCGGCGGAAAGATATAGATCGAGAAATTTAATGGTCAGATTTTTGAGTTGTGGAAGCTCAAGATGGAGGATCTGCTGGTGGATAAAGATCAGTGGATCACGGTAGATCCAGGTACTAAACCAACGGCAATGTCAGATGAAGACTGGAAGAAACTAGACGGAAGGCTAAAAGCACAATGCTGTGCTCATCGCATTCAAACATTGTTTAATGTAGTCTTATGGCTATGGCGAAGAATTTGTGGGAAAACTCGACTTTGCACCAACATTGTCTCTCTGTGAATAATTTTTTCCGCGGAAAAAGTCGTATAACCTATGATTAAGGATGGAGACCGTGAGCGCAGCATCTCAATGCCTAACACTGGCAGTCGGCTATCATCCTGCTGATATTAAAATCTCAGATGAAGATAAGTGCATCAGTTTGTTGTGTTCTCTACCAGATTCGTGGGATAGAGTGGTTATTGCAATAGGTAGCAATACAACTACCTTGAATTTTGATGACATTGTCTCACCCTTGTTGTCGGAGGAAATGAGACGGAGAAATATGGAGGGCCAGAATGGAGATGCCTTATCTGTACGAGGAAGGTCCCAAAACAGAAACAAGAATAAGGTTTCGAGTGGGAGATCCAAATCTAGAGGGAGATCTAAATCTCCTGGAAAGTTTGTAAAGGTATGCTGGAAATGAAAAAAGGAAGGACACTACAAAAAGGAATGAAGATCTAAAGCTCCTGAGAAAGGAAAGGGATCTGATGAATCTCCTTCTGCAGAGGCAAAAACCACCTCGGATGAAGGTGGGGATGTGTATTTGGCTTCTTCTTTAAATACACATGTAGATCATGAGTCATGGTTGATTGACTCAGGTGCATCCTTTCACTTCACTCCCCATAGGGAGTGGTTCTGCGAGTATGAGAAATATGATGGTGTTGATGTCTTCCTAGGGGATGATAGGAAGGCCAGAATCGTCGGACGTGGAAAAGTCAAGCTGAAGCTACAAGGTGGAAGGATTAGAACACTTCCTGGTGTTCTGCATATCCCTGCATTCAGAAATCTGATTTCTGTAAGCAAGATGGATGATGCAGGTGTAAAAACAGTGTTCGAGAAAGATGCCTGCAAGATGGTTTGGGGAGCACTAGTATTAATGGAGGGAGTTCAGAGTGGAACTCTGTACAAGCTACAAGGTATCACTATTATTGATGGGTGTAACAATTATGTGGTTCCTGAAAATGGATCGAAAATCTTAGCTGTCCCTGGAGAAAAGACCATGCTATGGCATCAAAGGCTTGGACATATTGGAGAGAAGGGCCTTCGGATACTACATAGAAATGGTATGGTAGAAGGCATGTCTAATTTTTCTCTGGATTTCGATTTCTGTGAAAATTGTGTATATGGGAAGTAGAATCATGTGAGTTTTACTTCTGGTGCTAAGAGGGCAAACAAGATATTAGAACTTGTGCACAGTGATGTGTTTGGACCTGTGTCAGTTCCATCACTAGGAAATTCTGTGTACTATGTTTCATTCAAAGATGACTTCTCAAGGAATACATGGATATATTTCTTGAGGAAGAAATCTGAAGTCTTTGACAGATTTAAAGAATTTAAGGCTCTGGTGGAAAACCAGATAGAGAAGAAGATAAAAGCGCCGAGGACAGATAATGGTGGGGAGTTCTGCAAGAAGGAATTTGAAGAGTTCTGTAGGAAGTGTGGTATAACATGGCAGAAGACTACTCAATACACACCTCAGAAAAATGGAGTTTCAGAAAGAATGAACAGAACATTGATGGAAAAGGCAAGAAGCATGCTCAGTGGTACCGGGTTAGGACAGGAATTCTGGGCAGAGGCAGTGGAGACTGCATGTTACTTATTTAACAGAACACCTTCATCATCGTTGGAGGATAAGACTCCACATGAGGTATGGACTGGTAAGAAACCCTCTCTTTCACATCTAAGGGTATTTGGATGTGATGCATATGTACATGTTCCAAAGGAGAAAAGGACCAAGTTGCATAATAAATCTGAAAGGTGCATCCTTATTGGGTATAAGGATGGTTTAAAGGGTTACAAGCTTCAGAACCCAGAAACAAGGAAGGTTGTGTACAGCCAAGATGTGGTGTTTAGAGAGGTGAAAGATGTTGTTACACATGAATTCCTACCAAAGGAACCTGAGAAGATAAAGTTTCAGCTAAAGGAGGATGAATAAGACTCTACAACAGAAGAAGATTCAGAAGAGGAAGAGCCACAAACCCCAGCTTTGAGAAGATTGGTTCGGGAAAGAAGGAAACCAGAAAGGTATAGTCCATATGCTTTTTGTTCAGGTTTTGCCTTAACTATAACTGATGATGATCCTAGAACTATTATGGAGGTAGTAGATTCAGAGGATGGAAAACTTTGGAAGGAGGCCATGGTTGATGAAATGGCATCGTTGCACAAAAATGAGGCATGGGATCTAGTGGAGTTGCCGGCTGGAAGGAAGCCCATCGGGAGAAAATGGGTGTTTAAAAAGAAGATGAAGGTAGAAGGCAAGGTGGAGAAATACAAAGCTCGGTTGGTAGAAAAAGGTTATTCCCAGATGCCAAGAATTGATTTTGGTGATATTTCTCTCCTGTTGCCAAAGTTACTTATATTAGATTACTTTTATCTGTTGCTGCTGCATTTTATTTTGAGATAGAACAGATGGATGTGAAGACAACATTTCTTCACAGGGATCTAGAAGAGGAGATCTACATGAAGAAACCTGAAGGATTTATGGTGAAGGGTAAGAAAGACCTGGTATGCAGGTTGAAGAAGTCGCTGTATGGGTTAAAACACTTAGCAAGGATGTGGTATCATAAATTTGATACCTATATACGGAGACTTAGCTTCACTAGAAGCAAGGAGTATCACTATTTTTATTTCAAATTAATTGGTGACCGTGTTATTTATTTGGTCTTGTATGTGGATGATATTTTGTTGATTGGAAATGACAAAGAAATTATCCAAGATTTAAAGACCCAAATGTTCTCCAAATTTGACATGAAGGATCTTGGTGCTTCAAACTATATTTTGGGCATGGGAATTAAGAGAGATCAGGCAAAGAGGATGCTCTGGTTAAACTAGAGGAAGTATGTCGAGACTATATTGTAGAGGTTCAATATGCAGGATAGTAAACTGGTGAATGTTCCTATTCCTGTAGGTGTAAAGCTGTCTGCTGAACAGTGTCCCAAGACACAAGAAGAAGAGAAGTATATGTCCCGTGTTCCATATGCAAGTGCAGTGGGTAGCTTGATGTATGCAATGGTCTGTACTAGACCAGACATTGCACATGCAGTGGGAGTATTGAGCAGGTTTATGTCAAACCCAGGGAAGGAGCATTGGACAGCAGTGAAGCGGGTTTTCAGATATTTACGTGGCACTAGTGATTATGGCTTGTGTTACCAGGGAAGACCAGGATTGGAAAGAATGTTGGACATTCGTGGTTTTGTTGATGTAGACTGGGCTGGAGATCTGGACCAAAGAAGATCTACAAGTGGGTATGTGTTTAGCCTATTTGGAGGTGCAATCAGTTGGATGAGTAAAAGACAGTCTGTAGTGGCTCTTTCAACTACAGAGGCAGAATACATAGCAGCCACTCATGCAAGCAAGGAAACAGTTTGGTTGCAAAGATTGTGTTCAAGTATGGGGTTGGTACAGCAAGCTATAAGGATAGACTGTGATAGCCAAAGTGCAATTTTCTTGGCTAAGAACCCTGCTTATCATTCAAAGACAAAGCACATTGATGTTCAATATCACTTTGTTAGAGATATGGTTGAGGCTAAAAGGGTGTTGCTGGCAAAGGTGGACACTTTGAAGAATGTTGCAGATGCATTGACGAAGTCTGTGAGCACTCAGAAGTTCTCTTGGTGTAGAGAAACAATGGGTGTTGAAGAATTGGCCAAATGACTAAGCTCTCCTGTGGCCCCCCGTGGAAAGAAAATAACAAGTGGGAGAATGTTGGGTATGTGTTATATTCTTTCCACAACTAGCCTCATGCACTATACATTGCGCCATGCGTAGTAGGGGGGGCGGTAGCCCCCCCTGTCGAGGTCCGGGGCAGCGCCCCGGCGAGATTTTTTGGGTATGCGGTCCCACTCATATGCGGACCCACCCATATTTTGTGCATGAGTTTGCACATGGTTTTGGGGTATGATGGTTTTCGGCCCTGGTATTTTGTAGATCCGGTCAAGGGAACTACGGTTATGTTCTAATCTAGGGTTAATGGATTGGGGTTTATGTATGCTTTGGCATGTATATATATGTGTTGTAACACTAAAAGGAATATAATGAAAAATAAAGCTGGTCATCCCAATTTGGGATCCAGTGGAAAATCTTTGTGTTTATCTATTTTATGTTTTATGCTCTTGCTATTGTTTATTTTCTATTATAATATTCGTGTGTAGATAATTTTTGTTCAGGGTTAAAACCTACACAATGTGCGGGACGGGGAATTGCAGGGACGGTGACAAATTGCTGTGTAACAGGCGCCCAAGGAAATTTTGTGGGTTGAAAACCTCTATGGAGGCCGCCGAATTTCTTTTGAAAAAAAAATAAGAGAAAAGAGAAAAAGAACAAAACCAAAAAAAATCATTTGTATCACTGTGTTTTTTTGTGTTTGTTGTTTTGCAGGTTGTTAATGGTTTATGGAAAACACAGGGAAGCATTCATCTTATTTTTTCCTTATTATATCTTTTTGTCCATCCCATCATTCAATCCATTCATCTTCATAAATTCCTCCATCACATCCATACACCACACTCCTCCATTCCTAAACACAATGTAGCAAAAGAAGCAACATACAAAAATACTGCTACAAACATCAGGAAGTTCCTTAAAAAAAAAAATTGTTCATGGACCGCCAAGAAGAACAACAAGGTAAACTGCATAACAAAATATAGGAGAACAAGAATGCAACCCATGGCATCTTAAGCGCCCCATGCGGCATCCACAATGGAGAGAAACAACAGAAAAATATTAGTAGCTCATTCAGGAAGCTGTTCCTTTAGCAAGATGCTCACTCAGAGAACAGGATTATGGTGAAGAACACAACATCTAAAAAGGCTTATCTCAAACCTCTGGCTCTTGCAACCACCTTGGAAACAACAAGTAAACTTAGGCATAAGCTCTCACCCCTTGCTACGCATTCATAATAGCCAGAAATAATTGATTTGCAGACTTAGAGTTTCAGGCGTAGAAAGGTGGCCAGTTAACTCGGCCACCACCGTGAGGTATGACTGGAATACAACTGGGAGTACATGCCAATTGGGCATGCCAAAGAAAAAAATTTAAATTAGTGGAGTAGAGGAGAACGAGGGGAGGAAAGCGCACAGTACATCCTGAATTAACAAGGAGGAGGAACCAATTGTCTACACAGAACTGGAGCTGAACGGAGTTATATTGGCACTCCAAATTTAGTTGTGTTATCTTATAAAAAGAGATGTCATCTCATATAAACCAATGAATTGACAATTTTTATAGGGAGAGGACCGACGGAAGCACGCAACGCTTGAAGAAGAATAATAATATCCATAAAGAAAAAAAATGAAGAAACCCGAGGAAGAACCAGCAGAAACAAGAAGAACTAGAAGAAGAGAGAAAGACAAAGGGCCAAAGAAAAACAGAAGAGATGACCATTGAAGTCATAGAGATATTGGAAAGTTGGCGATACATAGACTCATAACCCAATGGCACATCCCCTCACTACAAAAAGATAACTGCCACCATGTCTCCTCTAAGCACAAAAGGAAAAAGGCAGACCTCTAGGTATTCCAGAGTTGACAAGAATCAGAGAAAGCGAGAAAATTCTCCCCTAAGCTCGATCATCATTGTAGAATCTCCAAGTGGGAGGAAATTGTCAGATAAATGTCTTTGAAGGAGCAACTACTCAAGGCATAGGTAGAGAATGTAGCACTAAAAGAGAAATTGTAGCAAAAAGAGGAGCAAGTGGCCACCATGATGGACTTATGCATTGAATCCCTTCAGCACAGATTCCCCTCTGACTCATATGCTATGTACCTCAAAGAATAATTGCTTCTATTTCAAATAAACACTCTATCCTCCCATGGAGCACTCCCTTTCCAATATTGTAGGAAATTCATGAAGTTATACAAGCAAGACAACATAGTTGATCAGGCAAACATGGCAGAGTTTTATATGCATAACTTGGTGCTGAAAAATTTGGATATTTGGGACCCCAATCCTATAATGGGGGATATGCAGTTAATATCTCTATCATCTTGGATGGAGAATGAGGACAATAGAGGCAAAGAGATATGGAAGGTCATGGGAAGAAGAAATAGAGAGCCCTTATATCCCAGACTAGAAGTGTCCAAACCAAGAGGAGTCATCCTTAACCATCGAGAGGTTGAAAAAGACCCTGCAATGGTTGAAAGCTACCTTCAGACTCAAAACTAGGTGATAGGACACTTTGATGATGTTTCTAGGCAGATAGAAGAGGAGTGCATTATGGCCAGCCAGAGGAGATCTAACAGCCTCCCACATATCCTAAAGAACAGGGAGTATCATACTCGAGAAAGACCGAGGGGTGCATTGGAAAGGGAACCATTATACAAGAGGGCCATGAAGGCCAAAAAGATCCGATGGTTGGGACTAAATCTTAGCCCACCTTTGCTGGTAGGGCTGACTAATAAAGAGGACACAAATGCACAAGATATAGAATGGGAGAATGCAGAAAATAATGATGGATTTTACCCCCTTGGGGAAACTCCCACACTTCTTCTTGAGGAACTTAGGGGGGTTGTAAAAGCTTTGAAGGAAATATAGAAGGAGGATCAGTTGCTTAGAGGATGAGAAACCCTTCAATAGTGGGGTGATGATGAGCTCCATCATTAGACATATTTGGAGGGGTTAATAGTCACATTTTTTCCTTCTTAGATTTTTTTTTCTTGAATTTTTATTATTATTTGGGTTTATGATGCTACTATAGGTGGTGATTAAGGCTAAAATTCTCTAAGTGCCTAATATGAGGATGAGTGTAGAAAACTATGATTCATTAAGAAATTTTATAAATATTTTAACACAAAGAATTGGAGGAGACAACAAGGAGAAAATATAAGAGGATTGTCCAACCTCAAAGTTAGGGATACCAAAGATTCTCTCCAGCAATTCAAATTCCACAAGTAGCCAAAGGATCCCCAAGAATTCTCTCCAACAATTTGAATTCTAGAGGTAGCCGAGCAACTCAAAGAGGAAAGCACTCGGTCTTGGTTTACTTGGAGTCAAGTAGATTCAATCACCATTTTCTAGGGAACTATTGTTAGCTGTCTTGTAGAATAAATAGAGCAGATCTAGAGCTAGGAAGAGTTAGTCTATCCCAATCTTGATTCCATTTAGAATTATTGTTGTGAACTATTTTAGCTTTTTGTTTTATTCATGGATCGAAACTTTTAGATATCTATGTAGTTATTCTTTTATGAAATGATCAAACCGATTTCATTTGATTGATTTAAGTTCAGAGGGCTAGGCTCGTGGGTTATGGCCCAATCCATATGCCTCAGTTTCTATATTGTTCTTATCGTTTCCTCTGTGTCATTTAGATAATTTTTCTTTTGTGATAAGTTTCATTGCTATTTAGTTTTTGTGTTGTGTAGTTTCAATTTATTATGCATCGCAAAATAGAGGAAAAAATCCAAAACTGTGGTCTAGTCTCCCCCATCTCATCTCTGTCATTAGATTTTGAGTAGGGGTAGACCTTCCCACAGGCCAAAAATTTCTTTTTGTTTGATTTTTCAGAAGATTTTTTGTTACCAATTCCAAGCCCTTCCTTCACTGTTTCATCCTGCATTTCTATCTGTCTCCCGTGCATAATCTACAGGTGTGTTTCATTTTTGAGCACTTCCCTTATGCCTCCATTACCCTCCTTCTCTTCTCATCTCAACTTTGTACTTACCTTTTATTTGCCTAATGCACTTAATCCTTGAAAGCCTTATTTATTTTTTTCCTTCGTTCACGGCCGCCTTACTCCTTCTATGTAAAACGCATGAAAAACCATTCAAAACCACTGAAAAAATGAACCTTCGCCTTTTCTCCTCGAGATTCCTGCCACCATACATCTCACTTCGCAATCACAACATTTAATGTTTATATTTAACACTGACCACTCATTCCTTTCTATTGTGATATTGAAAACTCGTAAATCGCACTTTGCACCACTTACCTTTCACCTTGAATACTTACCGCTCTCCTTCGTGATTGCCTACCTTATTCCTTCATTCTATCGATCACCGTTGTCGGACTTGTTTTACCACAAAAAATGCTTGAAAACCATCGAAAACAAAACCTCCACCTTCATCGAGACTCCCTCCATTGTATGTCACACTTCGCAGATCACAACATTTAAATGTTTACTTTAACACTTACTGCTCATTCGTTGCGCGATATTGCGAAATTGCAAATCGAAAATCACAACTTTTCCCTTTCTTCGTTTCACCACCATGTCATCTGCATCACAAATCGTAGCCTACAACCTTTACCATATAAAAAATCATAATTCACTAAAATTACCATTTCAGACATCGCATCCTACAACTTTCCCCTTTTTCCTTTCACTGCAATGTCATCCCCATCGCACATTACCTCCCACAACTTTTATCATAGCGCACATCGCACTTCACATGTTTCAGTTTATTCCCATTAAATCCTTACCACTATCCATTTAAACTTAAGAAGTTTCATTTGAGACATTGCATATCACAAATTTTACCTCCATTGTGTCTCTACCATCGCATTTTTCTATTATTTCCGCTCCAAAGCCATTTCTTGTGCTATAATAACGTTTTAGGTTTTAAACCCCCTCTTTCCATGTCTAAGCCTTTTTCAATTACTTCCATTGCAAAGTAATTTCTCACATTATAATCAAATTTTCTAAGTGTTTAACCCCCTTTTTCCATGTCTAAGCCTGTTTCAGGTGCTAAGCCCTCAATTCACTCTTTTATCCCTTTTTCTTCCTCCAGGCTACAAATTAACTCTTTTTAGTTAGAATTGATTCATGGATAGTTTAGTTGCATGGATAAGAGCATGGTAGATAGATCATAGGGTAAGTAGAATGCATTTAGCCATTTGGCCAAGTTAAGTGTGGCTTAGAATTAGTTTCCTTTCCACCATTTATTTTCAGCAAGTTAGCTTAGTTTATTTTCAGTCATTTCCCTTTTTGTCAATTAAATTAGTTCATTCTTGTCATTTATTTTTACAACTTTAGTTTAATTTCCTTTCTGTCATTTCCTTCAAGTAATTTAATTTCCAGTTGTTCTTCTAATTTAATAAATAGCACCATTTCGTAAAGCAGAAGAGGATGACATGAAAAGAATGCATATATTGTGTATATAGTGCTATCACCTCAAAGTTTGTATGAACCACGAGTTGATAAATTAAAGTAGGGCAGACCATGGGAGTTGAAACACTCTTGGTGCAATACCAGGGCTCACCAGAGTATGAGGCCAGTTTTGAGCAGCTTAAGAAGTTGTTGACACATGCTACAGTGTTAAAGATTGTATATCCGAATAAAGAGTTTGTAGGATGTACATATGCTTGCAAGAGAGGACTTGGTGGATTCCTTATGTAGGATGGACATATGGTATGTTATGAGTCATGAAAATTGAATAAGCATGGGCATAACTATATGACGCATGATCTTGACCTAGATGTGATCATACATTCATTTAAAATGTGAGGCACTATATTCTTAGTAGGAGGTATGTACTAATCAGTTATCACAATGGAGTGAGATACTTGTTTGACCAATTGAATCCGAACAACAGGAAAGCTTGATGGTTGGCCATGATCAGTGAGTTCGACTTTGAGATCAAGTACATCAAAGGAAATAAGAATATTGTTGCAGATGCTCTTAGTATACGGATACAAGTAAATCACATAGTAGCTATGAGATCCTATGAGACATATTTATAGGATATGATCTTGTAGGAAGGTCGGCAGGGTGACAAGTATATGGATATTGTGCACATGTTGTAGCAAAGTACAAGTAGAGGTATAAGTAGTGGTACCGGTATAGGTATAGGTAGTGGTACATGTGCAGGTATAGGTAGTGGTACATGTATAGGTATAGGTATATGTATAAGTTCAGGTGTACTAGATGTGGACTATCACCTCATGGTAGATGGATTGGTTAGGTTTAGAGACAAGATATATGTGCCTTACAAAATTGAGCTCAAGAAGGTGATATTAAGGGAGTTTCATGTGAAACCATATTCAAGTCATCTAGACTATCAAAAGACATTGAATGTAGTAAATATGTTCTATTATTGGCCAAATCTAAAGAAGGATGTAGCAAAGTTTGTGGCTAGATGTTTGGATTGTCAGAAGGTAAAGGAAAAGTGTAGGAATCTAGGTGGAATACTATAGGTTATTGTGATTCCAAAGTTGAAATGGGAGGTCATTTCCATGGATTTCATCACATTTTTTTCCAATACATATAGACAACATGATTCCATCATGGTTTTTGAGGGAAGTTTGACAAAGGTTGCACACTTCATTCCAGTAAATAATATATATTCAACTAAATATGTGGCACAGGTGGTCACCAGAAATGTGGTCAGATTGCATGATGTACCAAAGAATATTGTGTCAGACAGGGATGTGAGGTTCACTTCCAAGTTTTGGAAGGAGTTGTTTGTAGGTTTGCGCACATATTTTCCCTTTAGCGCAAATTATCATTCACAAATAGATGGATAGGAAAATAGGGTCAAAAAAATCTTAGCAGACATGTTGATGATGTATGTAATGCATCAATAGTGGAAGTGGGAAGAGTACCTTCCACTAGAAGATTTCTCCTAAAAAAATGGGTATCAGAAATCCTTGAAGATGAGTCTATTTGAAGCATTGTAAGGGCAGAGTTTCAATACTCCCATTAGTTGGAGTGATCCGGTTAAAATTTGGTTGGACATGTTATAAGAAATGGAAGAGGAGATGCAGATAATAAAGAAGAATCTGAAAGCAACACAGGATAGGTAGAAGAGCTATGTAGATCAGAACAATCTTTTTAAGCGGTTTCAGGTTGGGGAACATTTGTACTTGCACATCAAGCCTAAGAAGAGCTCCTTGCATTTTGGATCATGTGCCAAGTGGTGCCATGATTTTGTGGACCTTTCAAGATTCTTAAAAGGATTAGGCTAGTAGCCTATTGACTTGCACTACCTCTGACAGTGAAA
The DNA here is from genome assembly GCA_034641835.2 of Pinus albicaulis. Taxonomy (NCBI): domain Eukaryota; kingdom Viridiplantae; phylum Streptophyta; class Pinopsida; order Pinales; family Pinaceae; genus Pinus; species Pinus albicaulis. Next base: position 871,190,422 of record CM076580.1, read on the forward strand.
TTTCATGATGTTTTCCATATATCATTTCTTAATAAATATGTTAAATATGTTGATCATGTGATTGACTACTCTGTATTAAAGGTGGATCCAAATGGATAATTACAATCGAAACCTCAGTGTATATTCCAAAGAAAGGTTCTCATGCTCTGGAACCAAAAAATCGAGTAGGTTAAAGTTCAGTGGAAGCACTTTAGGTCCGATGAAGCTACATGGTAGATGGTAGAACATATGCGAACTATGTATCCTTCATTGTTTGTTGGTTGAGGAAAATTAGTTTTGGTATGATGTTTGGTTTATGTTTTGGAATGTGTTTTGGTGTGATGTTTTGATATATGCACATATTTACATGGATGTAAATACCACCATGAGTTATGTTATAAAGCTCCAATAAGTGATATGGGTGTCATGTCATTATAGTTTTCATGTTGTTACATCGGCATGTTGGTTTTCTTTACAACAAGGTGATAATTGTAAATACAACATTGAGCTATGTTATAAAGATCCATGGGTATTATGTTTTCTTTTTAGTGTTTTTCTTGAGGTATATGTTTGGTTGAACACTGAGGATGGTGTCCCCCAAGGGGGAGGTTTCTATAACAGCCCTGGTAAAAATTCCATGTAATAAAAGTTAATAAAGGAAAAATAATGACGACGGTTGATGGGACACTTATTCAAGGCTTAAAGTTGGGAAAAAAATCCTGGTGGGTGTTCATTTCGATTATTATGGATAAGGAAGTTGGAAAAGGCAATGGCTAAGGGATTTGGGAAGGAAAAATGGAAATATTGGCACATCTATTTATGAAAATAGTGGAAAATAGGAGAAAAGGAATTTGAAAGGTCAGAGGTTGCATGTGAGGAGGAAAATGAAGAAAACAGAGACCTCATTGATAAAAAGGCTTTTGAGGATTAGTGGGTAGGCTTTTGAAAAAATATTTTTTCTAAAACCTTTTGTCAGTTCGGTTTTGGAGCTCTCTCTCAGTCTTGGACACACAGAGTTTTCTTGGAGCAGTTTGGCATTAGATCAAGAAAGGAAAAGAAGGCAAGAGGAAGGAAGGAACAATCAAGGAAAAGAAGGATCAAGAAGGTATGAAAATATTCTTTGTAGGTATCGATTTGAATGTGTGATTTACTTGCTATATTTGGCACGCATGGTATTGCATGTGGTTCTTTGTTTTCATGGCATGGGTTTTTTTAGGTTTGACATTGTTTTCATCCAAGCCCTTCCATTTCCCGATAGCCATGGTGTGATGGGGTTCTCATGTTTTGGTTGAGATGGATTGTAGGATGGATTCAAACTTGAGTGAGCTGGATCTATGAAATGAAGAACACATGACCTAGTGATCCCTGAACCAGACTATGTATTACGGTAAATCCACTAGCTTAGTGAACCCTGAACTAGATTGTGGGTTGCAGTAATGGTAGGTATTGTGTCCCTCAGTGGGCCTATGAATCCTCAATTGGTTAATGGTGGCATATACAGTAAATCTAGAGGTGGGTGCTCTCCATCGGGCTTATTAATCTCAATATGGGATGTAGGGTAAGTCTGGAGAGTGGTGTCTCGTTAGGGCCTAGTGATCTGGGATGGATTGTGGTAAAGCTCAAATATTTGTGTCTCTATTATGGCCTAGTGATCCTTTGATCGAACTATGGATTGCGGTAAATCCTAGAGACTAGAAGACAAGAAAAGTACTTACAATGTAGGTGGAGAAATCTGGTGGCATCCATTCTTGTTTTGGCCTAGTGGTCCGTGGGAGATCACGGTAAAGCATTTTATTACATTTCTATTATTTTTCCTTGTAAACAGAGATATACTGCGGTAAATTATGGTTTATATTGATGAGTGTTAGGTAGTTTAGCCTCAGGATTCACTATTTGGTTCTTTTGGTTTGAGCTCCACATTCATGCTTGGAATATTGTATGGGGGTGATTGGCTGAAGAGAGATTTGGCTCAGCCTATCTATGGTCAGGTGGAACATGGTAGTCCCATCTAAGGTTGGCTTTTAAATTCATTAATAAGAGGTTTTCTCCTTGACATCTTATGTGCAAATGCACTATTTTATATGTGGATTATATGGTTGATGTATCCTTGATATTTTTGTTGTTATTATGCTAGTTATAAGTATGTATTATGATAGTGATGATTTAGGGCTCTCCTCATGCTTTTATTCGTAAATTAATGAACAATGTCTCTATGACCTAATATATAATAACAAAGTTAATGATATAAGGGAACAATTCTTCTTAGAGACTCTCAAATAAATATGAGACCCATATGCTCAGATATGTTGTTTAAACCTGTATATTACATATTTGGGACATGTTTGATGAAATTCCTATCAAGTCCTTGTCAAATTTTTCAAAAATGTATCATTTTTTTGATGTTATATTTCATTTCTAAAATTTTCATTGAATTATGGATTGTGATGTGGGCTTTGGGCCTGAAAAAGTGGCTCAAATATCAAGGATGTTGGCTCCAGTATGTGGGAAAAATTCCATGGACACACGCATTCCTATGTTGTGGGAACATCCATAGCCTCCCAGAAGCACCCACGTCTGTCCTATGGGAGAATCTAGGGGTTTAATTGTATAAAAACTCAATGGAACCTAGGGGTGGTTACCTGAGTGGTTGGGATGGATATTGGGATTTGTGTTGTTTATGTGGAAAGTTTGTGTGATGTATTTCCGTCGATTCCAATTCATTAAGGTTACTTAGGAGGTTAAATCAGATTATAGTATCCTCTCATCACATGTTTACCCTGAATGGTTGGTTACTTGGGTAGATATGGCAGGAGGGTGTTACAGGAAGGTGAAAATGCACGCTTTCATGTTTATCTTTCAAACCAATTTCTAAATCAATTTTCCTCTATGTAATATTGGCATCTCGGGTACGATGAGCTTCTTTAACCAATGTAGACACCCCTTGCCATGATAACACACCATTATATTTTTCACGTATTTCAATCCATGGATTCATCCAATCAATATTATTTGCAATGTATAAATGTGGCGCATCCCACTCTTGATAAACTGTAGCATAAAATCATAATTCACAAATAAATATTATTTACCATGGTAAATATTAACAATTGATGAAACAATAAAAAAAAATAAGTATAACATACACAAAAATGAAAAGTATTATAAGTCTTCTAAAATGTCTTATAAATCCCCACAGTAGATCTTTCATTAATTACCTCTCACTTTTGTCATTCTACCTTTCCCCAAAAGGTGCTCCCCTTCAATTGTTTTGATGGAGTTCACATCCAAAATGAAATCCACACGCATAATTTTTACTAATATATGAATATCTTGAATAATATACACCATGGATGTATATCCCATATATCCCTCTACCATAGAATTCTCAGGACTTGCTCTTTGTCTAACAAAATCCTTCAATAATTTCAAGTGCTTCTCAACCATCCACATTGACCTTATGTGTACAAGTCCACACAATTTAATATCTTCCACTTGATGTATGAGGTAGTGTTATTGTGCATTGAAAAATGTCATAGGTAGATACTTTTCCATTTCACATACTATCCGAGAAATTTCTCTCTTCCAATGCTTTATATTTTCCTTATGTATTTCTTCCAATGAAAACCAACTATAAATGATGCAAGAAAATAAAATGTTTCAACAAAACATAATATATTACATTACAAGTAAAACACAATGTTAAGTTGATAAACAACTAATTTAAAAAACACAACGTATAAATCTCTACTTACCTCATGTATTTGCCAAGATCATATATAACTTGTTTGGCATTGTTATCGAAGTCATCCCGGAGAGATAAATGTAGAACATACTCTAACAATAAAAATGAATCATTATTTGTTTAATCCAAAGCAGAAAAATAAAAGACCAGATATATATATATATATATATATATATATATATATATATATATATATATATATTACCTAAATGAAGGTATGTCAATCATGTGTTTCTAACCTACAAAATTCACCTTTCTTTGTTATAATATTATTAATGTTTGAAGAAAATCTTGTGGGAAATTTAATTCTTTGAATGACCTCTTTTAGATCATCACTTTTCTTCTTTGTTAATAACTATGGAAGGTTGTTTCCATCTCCATTGAACTTGATCATATCCCATTTTTCATTGCATCATTGCCTTCCACAATGTCATTACAAGTTTTGCTGATTTTATCTTTATCCCTCATACCATCTGTGATTTGCCATAATTTTTTTGTCATATTCTTCCCGATATGAATTGTATCAAACAAATGAGTTATTATCAATTGATAATAGTACACCAAACTCATGAATTGAGCGAGATAAATTTTCATTCCTTGTGAAAACCCATGTCCTTCACAAAAATTTCTATTATATTCCAAATTCCATAGGTGAGGTTTCATTCTTCATGGTTTTAACCTAGTCTCTTCTTTCCCATCAAAAATATGTTTTTAAGCAGCACAATAGCTATGGTCCTTACAGAGGAGGTTATTATACTCATAAAACACCTCTTTTCCTAAACTTTTTGATCAACGAGATTTCATATTAGGACCACAAACTAGACATTCAAATTTACCTTTCATTTGAAGGCCTAAAATGGATGGATTGATGTCACTTAATATAAATGAAGGGATTATTTTGAAAACATGCATGATATCATCTAATTGAAATAATTATATACTATTAAAGTGGAATGGAACATTACATACCATAAAAATGTGTTAGTCCTAGGGAATCATGAATTCTAAATACAATTTTTCCATGGAATTGAAATTGTCTCTTCCCTATTGGTTTAAAAATGTCATATATAGTGATGTAGACCCATAAATTCATTACATTTTCAATAAGAGGCTACATATATACATTCATATGTTTAAATTGGAACTTCCTTAATTATTTGAAATTACACATAATTAATACCACGATATGTACAATTAAGTAAATAAATAAATATAACATATTATGCAACAAACAAGAAAAATGAAAATTAATACGTAAAATGTCATGAATATTCCACTGGATAGTTCGTCACAACATTTTCTGATAATATTGTATTAAAAATCTAAGAATCTACACTATTACATTTCTATTAAACTTTAATATCTGTAGATTTAATTGTAATTAGTGCATGCATACAAATATAAATTATTTAGAAAATTAGAGAACGAAAAAATAATCTCACACACACATAAGGCACAAGATATGCTCTTTGGGAAACCCTTTCGGGAGAAAACCCAGCTCGAAGGTGAGGCCACTTCACTCTCTTTCTCTGTTTGGAAATATATTTGCAGGTACAAAGAAGTAATTCTTGTGGTCTGTGGGCTAATACCGTGCACATATCCTCCATGTGTGCTCCACCTCCTATCTCTCCTAGCTATCTTTTCTCAGCTATGGAACAAAATTCTCTCGAAACAATGGAATTCCTCTTCCTCATAGTGAGTCGGTTATAATACAGACTAATATCCTACTAGTGGTTAATTTTGACTACATAAACTCTTAACTAGCACTACAAAATAGATTTTTATAGAGTTTTTTACATTAAAAACATGTGGCTATCCCCTTTTCCATGAGTAATGGGGGCTTACGTGACATCCTCCCATACTGTAGGTGTGAAAACGGGAAGGTCAACTTCTGAGTGGCACAAATTTTGCATACAGACTCTGATTGACATGATTCTTGCATTGTTGGAAAGGTCTCTATGTGTAGAATAGCATGACAAGAATTTTTTTTTCTAGTGGAAATTTTTTACCCCCAAAAAAAATCATTTGAAGCCTCAAAATGATCATAGAAGGTTTCAAACCCCATTTTTCAAAAATGAGTTTTTCCATTAAAAATGGTCCCATGAGACGATTTCTCCACTTTTCCCACTCCAAATGCATCGACATGGATGAAAAATAATATAATGATCTCATATAGATAAAAAAAATTACATTATTTGAAAATTTAATGTAAACACATACATGGAACAATCGTGGTCAACATGATGTGCTCCCTCTTTATTGACATCCAAGGAGGAAGGTTATTGTTGATAAAAAAAATTTCCACATTGAATAAATAGACTTGAATTCTTCAAATGGATTAAAACCATAAGTTTCCAATGAAAGCCTAACATTACAAGGTTCATCTTTAAAATGAGACCATTTTTCCTCAATTTTCCTAAATGCATAACCATCTGCGAGCATTCAAAGAAAAAAATCTCCACTTCTCTTTCACTCATGGTAATCCATAAACTATGTTTTATATGACACTTAAACAATCATTGAAAAGATGGAACTATGTAAATATGAGAAAGAACCTTTTGAGGCACCTTTTTTGTTATTTGGTCAGTTCGATATCTACTATTGTCACATTTTGGGAAATTTTTTTTCGATGCATGTTGTCCATAATATATAATTTGATCATTAAGACATTTTTCTATAACTTGATAATACATTTCAATTTCTTTCATAAAAAAATATAAATCTCGAAATGTGCGAGGTAAATTATTTGGAAATGCTAACGCAAATTGACCTAACAATCTATTACAACATAAAAAATAACTAGTTAGTGTAAAGAATGTTTAATCATAAATATTGCATTCTTATTTTACACATTAATTAACACTAAAAAAGAGAAAAAAACAAGCTTTCATGTAAACATATTACATTATACCTTAGGATATGTGTCATACAAGTGTTTGAAAAACCATTCAAAACCTTTAATTTCACCAGCGATAATAGAGATGAGAGAATATTTTCTCTTGAGCCTGCATAAAGTGGTGTCTTTGCCTTCTACAACACAAGTTCATCATAAATATCATCACCATTCTCATTGTCGTAAATGTCTTGGATAAATTGATTTGTCCCATAATATTGAATTATGTTATTATTGACATCTTCTTCCTTAGGGTCATTAGCTTAATATTTTCCCATTTTTTCTCGATGTTCCTCAACTTGTAGAACACCATTTCTAGTATTACTACTTCGCACATTCAAATCAAAGTATCTAGATGGCCACCTTTAATTTATAATAATTACAAACAATGATGTGAAATTAGTCTACATAATGGATATTATAACCAAAAAAATGGAAATACAATTAATATGAAGAAAATATATATAATGATTCATAAAATATAACTTACCACCAGACAATATTCATTCCCCCCTTTAATGTTCCCATTATTTCCGTTATCACTGGAAAACTAGACAAGTAAAAGACATCATGAAATGTCAAGCAAAAGGATTTACAGGGCAGAGAAACATTAAAGAATCTAGAAAATTTAAAAATCTATAAGGTCAAGAGGAAAAATTATAAAATTGTGCACATAAGATATAGGAATAGTCTGCTTCGAGTGCATTTTTATTAGATAGTAGCACCAGTGTCCACGAATTTAACTCAATAATTCATGTGGTCTTGAGTATGGTGGAAGGTCACCATCAGATACCACTTGGCACACTTTAGGAAGAAGATTCTCCACTTGAGGCCACCCAAGGACAACTGTCTAGAGCCACCTTGAGACCTCAAGTGAGCACACAATGGAATCAACCCCCACTCTTGGGTCAGTATCCACAATTGTGCCAAGAGAGGGAAAAAAATTGAACTTTTCCTATAAAATGCCCCCATGAGAAGAATAAAGGGAGAACACATTATTATGTTGGCCAAATTACCCATGAGAAAACCAGTATTGTGTTATCCAAGCAGAAATAGAGTGAAGGGATTCATTTTTTGGCCATCCAACATCTCAATCGAAAAGGAGAAGTTCACCAAGTGTCTGGCATCCAATCACTCATTTAAGGAGAATAGAGAGGCCTATAGACCAGCTCAAGGGGAAAGCCCTCCTTGCTTTGTGTATTATAGCTCCATAGCTCTAAGCACTTACTATAAGTGTTTAACGTTCTACCACTTCTTTACTACCAGTGACTAGTAAGAGGGTATTAGTTCTCCGTTCGGATTATTAGCTCATTTGACTTGATTGAGCTTGTGTTTATGTGTTATTGTTGTTTTGTTTCCTCTTCTTGTTTGTAGCATGCTATGTTCCATAAGCTAGTTTTTCTACATGTTAGTACGTTTCCACTAACCATCTAACAACTCTTTTTTCCATGTCACCATTTCTTGTAGGTTAGCAATCACTCCTATCAACCACAGGTGTTTTAGTACACTTGTGCACTAAAAATACTTCCTACAATGTATGTCAATGATTTCATATGAAATTATCTATAGACCTTTGCACCCGCAAACTTTGCAAGGGAAATAACATTTCCCATCACTGAACCCTATATGATTAGTTACCATATAATGTTTTTTTACATTCTTCCCAACCACAAAACAATTATATAAAACAAAATATGTATTTCTCTCAAAAAAATACCTTATAACCTTTCAGAATTATTGTAGTTATAGAAAAGTTGTTGCAACATCTCTTACATGCAGTATATTTATATATTTATTTATCATCACAATTGCAACGTTATATCACTAGTTAAAGTCAAATATGGTCATCAAACAAATGATCATATTCAGATCGGAATGTAGAAAGCCATATGTCATTGCAATTGAGACGATATATAACATTCACTGCAATTCCAACTCCTAAAGTTATAATTCACAATTGTGACATACCATTAGAGAATTTTTGAGGTAAAAAATGGGCCTCCTAAGGAACATTATAAAATAATAGTGGAAATAATAAAAAAATATTAGATTACATCATCAAATTTTAGAGGGAAAAAAGAAAAAACTACTTTTGCAACTGGTAATTTCAAATTATTTCACTACTATTTTATTCAAATTTCAAGCAGGAGAACTCATTTGATGTAAAATTTAATTCCTCATCCAAGAAGTACCTATGTTACATACTTTTGATGAACCCTGCTACACGAAAAATGAGGAATACATGAAAAAACATGATTGAAATCAAGTTTTTCATGTGTTTCTCATTTCTCATGTTTTTCACAATCATTTAAGTGCCAATTTTTTAGAGGGGTTGGATAAGTATTGGTAGTTTAAAGAGATTATCGTCATTTACAACCCTGAGAAGGGCCTAAATCTCTAAGCGCCCTAGGATAGAATATTTGTTTCCAAGATGAATTTGATAGCTAACTTGATATGGTGCCTTAGAAAGAAGGGATTTTCTTCCTCTAGCAGAGGAGAAGTGATGGGGGTCCTTAAAAAGTCTCAGTCCTCCACCAAAATGAAAAGGTGGGGGGGGGGGGGGAGAATTCTCTAATGGGGAAAGGGAGGGGGAGTGTCCAGAGGCTCGAAGATTGTACCATCAGTGGGAGGGGAGATGGGGTGTGGCTTGAGAATCAAGAGTAGTGGATCGAAGTGATAGACCCCCACTATCAAAGGGGGGATGGGGTTGTAGAGGTTAGGATGAATAATGGAGGAGGGGGAATCAGGCATGTAATCCCATAAAGGGGCTTGAGAGGGTTTGTAGTGACAGGGGGAGAAAATGCAGAAAAAAAACCCTCATGGATATGAAGAAGAGAATCACAAGAGAGAAATATCTAGAAGACTAACATGATCCATATCTTGAAATATTAACATGATCCATACCTAAAACAACAATTACTGTTGTAGGTGGGAAAGAGCTCATTGTTACCATCAATGCATCTTCTACCAAAGAGGGTTGTGCCAATTACCACAGTGAGGCTGGAGATGGGGATGCTTGAGCAGAAATAATAGTAGTCTTTGTTATGAATATAATTTTTATAAAAATATTACAAGTATAAATAACAATAATAATAATCATAATAATGATTAGTAAAACCATAGGGAGATAAGTTGAAAGTACGAGTTGAAAAAGTAGTTTTATTTTTTATTTTTTATTCTTTAATTTTTTTACATTTTTACTCCAAAAATGGTGAATCATCCCACATGGTTTAAATAATCATATTGATCCTATTGTTTCTTATAAACTTGATTTTGTTTGTACATTTTTGTTTTTGAGGCCCATTTTATACATCAAAATTTCTCTAATGTGAATTTTTCATCACATTTGAGACGATGTGGAAATGGTCTATCGCAATTATGGTGCCATAAAAATAGGTCATCAGAATTGCGAAAAACGTGGGGAATTTACACCGCCAAAAATTAAAAAATTACATTTTTCTTAACATTTAGGATAGCATGGTCCATACTGTCGAACTATGTCAACACAATTTAGTGCTATATCTAGAGTGATTAGTTATGCATAGAGGAATTAAATACAAATAACATTCACATAACAGAACACAAACGAGGGTTTACAATTCGTGGAAAAAAAAAATCATTGTACATGGATACTTATTTGAAATAGAATACTAGCTAGCTACAACCTTCCAGATTCCACCCAACCATAAATATCACGGTTCATAAACACTTAACCACAAGTCATCCCTAAGTTGGGGCTTTAACTCTATGGGAAATAGTATATACACTAAGTATCAGACCACATACTCCGGCCAAGGTACCAACCCTAGTAGCCTAATTCTCCAACCACAATGTCATTCTACCTCTAGCTTGGACCCAAGTGGAGAAACCCTTCTTTGCACCAAGCTATCCCTTAGTGGTACCCACCTTCCAAGGTGCCTTACATCCAACTAGGGATTGTCTCAACCCTATGGCTTTCAAGATCTCTTGTTTCTCTCCAGGACTTCCAAGTACCTTTTCAATCCAAATATAAACAAATTCAAGTCAGTTACATAGCCCAAGCACAAGGCTCACTGACTAGTCACCAAAACCAAGTTCACCAAAATCCCCTTGCGTCCATCCCTGAATGCCCCCCTTCACATGAAACATTCCACACTTTATATATGCATGGAATATTTTTTCCTTGTGGCACTCTCTGAAGCCTCATGGCCCTTAGTGAACTTTCATCACATCAACCCTGCTTCCCTTTTCCATGGAGTATCCCCGTGCATACTCTTTTCTGTGGAGTTAGTTTGTAGCCATCCATTTATTTTATTAATATATTAACAAGGTTTACATCATGTTTATAATTCTAGACTCTTTGGCCTCATTATCATCTAAAATCATATATCCATGGGAACGTTAGCCCCAAAACATATATACACCTATTTACATGGACACGCAGGTCCCAAAAATAAGCCTCATCTCACCATCCTAAATATCACATGTACATATATTTATATTTCTAGGGAAATGATTTCTGCAAAGTGATTCTTCTCTAAATTGTGTTTCTATACAAGTAGGCTCTAACCGTGTAGGAGCCAATCTTTATGATTACTTTTAACAAAAACATATTTGGATAAAGAATAATTTTTTAAATAATTGTATTTTTTTTTAAGAGATAGAATTATAATAAAATGTTTAAAAGTTTTTAATTCAAAATTATTTTTTGATTTCCTTATAAAAAAAGGTTACATATAATATGTTTTAAAATTATTTATTGAAATATAAATTTATTTTACTTATCATACACCAATTCGCTTTGGTAATAAAGTGCTGAGCTATTTAGCGCATGCATAATCAAATGTAGAGAGTTTAATTTTGTAATGTATTTTAAATAATTTATTAAATAGAATTTGAGTTGTTTAGATATGTTAATTATTTTTTTGTGGTTGTCTAATTTATTATTAATTTTATAAGATTATAAATATAAGTAAATAGTGTAGTTATACATATTATATAGTTAATAAATATTGATAAGCACATATTTATGCTAAACATTTAGACACAAAAATAAAAATAAAAAAATTATAAGTTTATTTTAAATTATTATTATTATTATTATTATTATTGAAAATTATAGATAAATCAATATAGAGTTATATAGGGGGAGCCCTAATCAACACCATAAAAAAAATGCCCAAGGGGAGTTAATTTGAATAGAATTAGGTTTAAGAGGACTATAGCAAGTGAAAAAGGATGATAAGGGGGATAAATAGAGAATAGTAAAAAATTGAAATGAGGTTTTAGAGGAATTAGGGTTTCTATTATACAAAATAGCAGTGTTTATTTCAACTTAAATTCCCTAGCTAGCACACAAAGGAATACCTTTGAGTTTGTCTAGAAGGTGTCTAGAGAGCCAAGGTTTCAAGCATAGAGAGATGTTCTCAACAACCCAATCTAAGGCTTCGGGATTGTTAGTGTCAGTCTTTACATCCTATCACCAGTGATCAAATGGAATCTTATCATGTCCTATTCAGGTCCCATAGTCAAATATTGGTGATTTAATTTGGTCTTCAAGAAAAACTTTGGTCACTGGGTATTAGGTCTAGGACTATTTTCACTCCTCCCAAAATTTTCAAATTTCTAGTCCATGTGATCACTCAGCTAAGTGTATCATCATTCAGAGACTGTCATCATCATTTCAGTCATCACCATCATGATTTCATTCATTTTAGTGTCTCCATTAGATCATTAGGGTTTCAAAGTCACCAAAACTATCATTTCATGCATAAAATCCGACAATTAAAGGAGTGGTGATAGGTAAGTTTCTTCAATAAATTTTGATTTCAAAATCTAATTTTATGTTTCTATATGTAATAAGTACTTCATTTCCCTAAAGCTGCAGTTCAGGTTTTGAAAAAGATTCAAGGTTCCAAAATATTCAACGTTCCAAAGAAGCCATAACAGTCCAAGGTTACAAAGTTCAAACATGAAATTCATGCTTGAAAAATGATATGTGGGGCCCATCCTCAATAAAAAAGAGTCATTTAATTTTTATAAAAGTGCCAAAAAGATATAAGGAAGATTAATTTTCACTCGTATTCTCTCCTACCATTGAGCTCATTTCTGATTTTGGCAAGAAAACTTGAGGTTTTACCTATTACTAGAGAAAATTGGATCTCACTGCACATAAAAATATTATGTTGTGCTTCTGGAGGAGCACGCTATGCGTAGAAATCCTGCGCCACAAACGGGCACTGCGCATAGGTGGCCTTCGGTGCGCACGGGGTAAAGTTGTCCAGAAGTGGAGTATATCACTCAAATTTGATTTTCATAGTTTCTCAATAGCTATTTTAGTCTCCAAAAATTTTCAAAGGGAAGTTCAAACCTTTCATACCCCTCTAGCATTGTTATATCAAGAGAAATTGATGAAACAAATATCCTCCTAGGGTTTGCTTGGAAATTTTGGTTTTTCTTCTCAAGTGTTAAATTTATGCATAAAAACCTATTTATCTTGCTCCTACACATCTTTTTTCACTTTATACATCACTTGCATCCACTATATATCCATTTCCCTTCATTTTCATCACTCTCCCTACAAACCCTAGCCTAATTCTGCCAATTTTGGCATTTTCCATAGCTATGGATTTATTTGAATTTCCTAGCTCATTTTTCTTACTCATGACACTCCATTTCACTCCCTACATATCCCCACCACCCCTACCCATCTCCCTAAATTTTCCTACGCCCATCCCCCTTCCCTAACTCTCTCATTTTATCCCTTTACTCCCTTCCATATTTTTCCCTCCTACCATCTACAGTTTCATATTGGAAGCTGACTCATCACCATCAGAGAAGAGAAAATATAACAAAGGGGGGAAGATATTGAGGTTTGAACCCTCCAAATGTAATGAAATCACTTCCTCACCATTCATTATAAAATGCTTTGAAGATGTTAGTTGTTTGGAGTTTTGTCAAAGATTGGAAGAGGTAGGCTTTCATGAGGAGCTCGCAGATATGTTTGTCACCAATTTGAAAGGAGAAAAGGTCACCATGCAAGAGTTGATTTCATATTCTCAGTAGATTCCATATCTCATGCTACAAGAATACCAAAACATAGTCAGTATTGGTTCAAAGGCATGAACCTAGACCTAGAGTAGTACAAACCCTACTTGAAATCACAGTATAAAGGAGATCATTCACATATTTTCCCATTCAGACATTTCTTAGAGAGATATGCATCACATGTGAGGGTAGGTTTAAAATATTGTATCAATACCACATTATAATACTCATGCACTTCAGGGTTGTGAAGTCCCTCAATTTATGCAATTTCTTGTATAGGAGTGTGATCAAGATGTCTGAAAAGGTGCAGGTGAAAAAAAAATAACATTATCCTAGTCTCTTCCATCATAGTTTGGTGAAGGTCATAGTTCTCCATCAGTTGGAAGAAAATAACATGACATGGGATTCCTTTATTGAGGCAGCCCTACAAACTACTACACCAAACTAGCAACAAAACATGTCACCTACCATGCAGGAGATTGGTTCATCAAGAAAGGAAGAAGCAGTGAAAAAGAGACATATGCTTGATGTCACTCATAGATATCAAAGAGGCACAATTCTTTCATTTTCTCCTCAAATTGAGGAAGGGGCCAAGCCTACACTAGCAAAGTAGGGAACATGAACACAACATGAGACATCCATGCATGATGAGGAGGAGCATGAGTTTGACCTAATAGACTTGAAGGCTAGTGATGAGCCTCAAAAAATAGAGAGAATTATCAAAGACAAGTATGCATAGATAAAAGAGCTCCAAGGAAACTTGCCAAGAGCAAACTTCATCATTTCATTTCGAGAGAAAGAAAACAAATAGCTGAAGGCAAAACAATTTTCTTTGGAGAAAAGTTAGTTTGAGGAAAGAAAGCATGATGAGAAAGGTGAAGTAGTGGTTGAAATATATGAGAATGATGAACATGATGAGAATGAAAAATAGGTTAGAAGGGAGAGGCCAAGGACCATGAGTCTCAAAAGCTCATTGAAAAAGGAGAAATAGAAAAATTCTACAGATGAAGAGCTTAGTTTTGAAGAAAAAATTGCAAAAGAGATTAATGAGAACAACGAATTTTGGCTAGAAAAGGTCAACATCCACTTGGAGAAGATCCTTTACAAGGCCAACATTGATAAAAATATTCATAAGCACATGGCTGACCACTGTTATGCCCTCAATCATATTTGTACTGTTAGGGTCAAACAACTACAAGCTAAGCTAAAGGAAACACTAATCAGCCATGAAGAGAAGGGTAAGATAGATTTACTTGTTTATGCCTCCATGATAGAATAACACAAGTCATTTGGCACTTTTGGACTAATTTTGAGAATATTTGGAGCATTTTTTGTATTTTGGTGCATGTTGGTGCAATTTTGAAAAACTCAGAAATTTGCACTAGGTCTAGAAGCACAATGAGCTCACGTTGCACTTCTTCCTCATGCCTCCAAATGGAAAAAGGTCAAAATTTATAGAAATATACTGGCCTCCTCTCAAAACCCATTTTCTCATATTTTTGGTTGAAGGCTCAGATTTTGATAAAAATGAGAAAAAGGGGTCAAAAATCAACATTCTGCCCCTCTTTTTCAATTTTGTTGCGCTTCTGGAGACACCTTGGGAAAAGGGCTATAACTCAGTCAAACATGGGTCATATTTAATTAAAAAATAGTCACAATATATATAAACTCTCTCATATTTCCATAATAGGTCTCATATTTCAATTTTCCCTTCAGAAAGGCACTCAAAAATGGCCTCAAAAATCTTGCAGCGCTTCTGAATTTCCTACAATTTCCAAGAAATTTTCACTGTGTAATTTTTGACAATTTCCAATTTCACTTTTGTAAAAGTAAAAAGGTCAAAATATATGAATTTAAATGGATAACATAGGGTTTATTAGGTGTCTTATCCTCCATTTAATGCTTTGAGGATATTTCTCATGATGGTTAGGAAACGAGGGAATTGGTTGAGTAACCTCCCTTGTGTGTAGCAGACTTTGGATAGATGCATGAATTTTCCTTTTCATGTTGGAAATTCAACTTCCAAGGGAGGATTTTGACCAAACTAGCTATATGAGGTCCTTTTTATTCATTTTCAAAGGTTTGATGTTGTGGAATTAAGCCTTGGACACTAGTGTATTTGTGAATTTGATAGGAACTAATAGACATAATTTGTAGCTATTGTGGTGGGATTCATGTGGTATGTGCTTTAGCAGTGTTTCTTCTTCTGTGATCATATTTTTGAATTTACTGTACCTTACATTTCCATTTCCATTTATTATGTGTTTGAATTCTAAGATGATAAACATAATTCATTGATTTTGATGCTCTGTTTGGAGAAGCTTCCATATATATATTTTTATTTTCTTCTCATATAAACGAATTCATGATATTCATGCTTGTTTTGAAACCCTGTCATTATACCCTATACAAAAATATACCTTTAAAGTGATAAAGTGTGTGCATACATTGCCCCATTACATCTTTTTAAATCTGATTTTTATATCCCTGACCTAGTTCTCCTAGACCTAATTCACCATCCAACACAAAACCATCAAATAAAAAAAAAAACCTAATCTGCATACCTGGCCTAATATATTTCATGATCCAACCAATTATTTGTGATATCTTTGAGAGATCCCTCTCAGCCTAGTAGTTATAGCTACTAGGTCAAAGTAGTTTTTGGTTACCTTTGTTTTTCTTCTTCTCAGCCTTCGGAGAACTAGTGAAGTGCTAATATCTTGGTGTCATTGTCAGGGAATGAACTGGCATATATTCCCTGGGTGTACATTATTTTTCATCGAATTCTAGGCATTTCGGTGATAGAATATAGTCTTCATGAATCGTGATTAAAATTTTTTAGAGAATCTAGTTTCGGAAAAAAAAGAACATTTTGGCTTCGAGAAGATATACAAGATCGAATCTTGATCCTCATCCAACTTCTCCAGTTGAACAACCAGAGAAACTCATCAGAAAGCAGAGATCCAAACACATAGAGAGTCATTCAAGTCCATCTTCATTTGTAAGGTCTTCATTATTACTATTATCACTCATAAAAAGTGAAACATCATTTGACATAGTCTTAGGAGTTAATTTGTCAAAGGTATGGTCATAGAGTTCATTTGTCATTACTTGGTAAAGGAAAATTTTAAATTTTTCTTATTAGCCTATCCTAAGGTCCAAACCCACCCACATTCAAGTGTTTTCATGTCACATCAGTCATTATTTCGTGACATATTCCATTTCCTAATCTTAAAAATTTGAAAAGGTCATTTTAAGCAAAGATTTCCTACTTTCGTAGCGAATTACACAGGAAAAACACACTTTTCGCTACGAAATTGCTAATACTTTCATAGCGAAACTGCCGATAAATACACTAAGTACACTACAAAAGGAGGTATTCCTACATGTCTTTTCAAATCAGGTGCTAGGTTTCAGTTAATTATTAGAAGTGGTAGAGTGGGTGCTAGTAAAGTCAGTTAGGGTTAAGCCAAAGTACAATGGTCATGTCTGAGGTCATTACTTGTGTTTTTAGCATGTATGAGTCATGATGAAAGCATGAGTTGTCATCAAAACTTTAAAATATTTCCAAATTGAGTCTTTGTCATTTCTCGAGTCATTTGTTCATGCTATTGAGCTCTGGAGAGTGGTTTCACCAAACCAAGATGGTTGCTAGAATTTTCAATAAATTGCAGGTGTCTTTAATCAGGCGAGGTAGAAAAGGTATAAAAGCACCATGGCTGCAAGAGGAAGAACAACAAAGGAGGCCACTGTCTCAGATATGAGCCATCATACGTGAATTTTCCGAATGAAGACCCAACTTCTTTAGAAGTTTTCAGAAGAACAGGGTGTTTGCAATTTTGTGAAATATTGCAAGGATGCCATGTGTAGGTTTCTAAGGAGTTTGCCATTAATTTCAATGGGACAACTCCGAAGGTGGGAATGTTGAATCTCACCATAATACCAAAGACTATTGTAGCATCTATAGGAATTCCTAGAGGAGGAGAAAAATGGTTCAAAGGTTTCAAGTTCACTATGCAAGAATGTAAGGAATTTATCAAGCCAGAGCATAGTGAGATTGATCTCACAAATTCCATCCCAAGGAGCTACATGAAAGAAAATTTCTCAAAGTTGCTGCTAATCTTTTAGAAATACTTCACTTGTGAAGGGAGGTACCACATGGTTTACTGATACCATTTCAAGCTTATGCTACATTTTGTTGGTAAGAGTTCTCTTGATTTTCCTTTCTACTTATACAAAATCTTAGCCAAAATGTCAGATAAAGTTCAAATTAAATATGAAGGAAATGAAACATCACTCTTTCATCATGGTTTAATCAAGTTGCTAGTTTTAGAAGAGTTAAAAATATTAGGCAAAGACTGGTCATCTTTTTTGTTTGTCAGTGGTTTTGAAGTGGATGCAATCACCCCTAAAAGAACTCCTAAACCTAGAGGTATACCATCACCTTTAGTGGCAAAACAAAGTGACCCTTTAGTGGCAGAGAAAAGTGAGCCTTTATTAGCAAAGAAAAGTGAACCAGTAATTAGGGAAACAAAGCGATTATAGAAATTTGATACACCTACTGTTAAACCTGCAAAACAAGAGCCAACTTTGAGAAAACATGGCAGAAAAAGGATTACAAGAATCTAAACAGTGGATAAGGGAAATTTAGAAGACATTTTTCATGCTATTGATATTGTGGAAACCCCCATAGTTTGAGCTGAATATATAGATGAAGGAGGAAAAAAGCTCAAGAAAGCCAAATCAGCTAAGAAATTATAGTTTGAGGGTGAAGATGCAGGATTCATGTTCCAGGCTAGAAAACCAATGACAAGGCATGCCAAAAAGGTCTTGGAAAGCAGTAAATAAGCTAAGAAGGTCACTAAAACTATCCAACCACCACCAAGCATCATTGACCTCTCATCACCTGCAAAAGAAGATCCAGTCATCAAGCAAAAGAAAGGAAAGGAGAAAATCATTGAAAAAATAGAGATTGAGGTCCTTAAGGAGCGGTTGAAGTTAGAAAATCATGAAATAGAAGTCTTGAAGAAAGAGGCAAGGAAACATAATGTTCAGAAGGTGAAGTTTGATAAAATGAAAGAAGTTTGGGAAGAGAAGGTTAATAGAGTGTCAAAGACCTTAGATAACACACAGAAATTAATCAAATGGACTTAGCTATTGAGAGGAGAGGTGAATCATATCATAAGAGTGAACCTGAACTTGAAATATAGAAATAGAAGACTGAAGGACCAAGTCAAAGACCTCCAAGAGCAGTTAGAATTGATCCATGAGGAGCTGGAGAAGAACGGTTTAAAGATGACTGTAGTTGAGGAGCCCATAGCTCAACTTATCATTAATGAACAGGAAACACCTCAAGGCTCTTAAGTTGAGTTTGATTATGTTTTAAGAGGCTAATGGCATGTTTAAGACCAAGTTTATACAACTGGAGGTTACCTTTTTGAGACAGGGTCAAAATCTGGAAATTTCACAGTTTTTCACAGTTTCGTAGCGTTTCCTAGGCTTAAAGCTAGGAAAATGATACGAAAATTTCTATACCTATATTTTTTCTTATAAAACCAATTTTTTCAGCTTTCAATGATGGAAAATGGTATTGATGATTCATGGAATTGAAAGGAAGCATAAATCTTGAGTGCAAAAGCCATTTTTTGGGACACTATGAAAGCACGCTACGAAACTACCCTGTTTTCATAGCGAGCCATTTTTGAAGGTTTTTGAGAAGTTTAAAAGAAATTTTGGATGGGTGGACACATCCAAAAGGTCAAGGGACCTTGCCACCAAAAATTTATGACTTGAAGAAAATGGAATGGATACAGCTCATCAGCTAAAGCCTTCGTTGAAGATAAGGGTCCTGCTTCGATGAAAAATAGGGTTTGGTTCCACATGATTAGGAGGGTCTTTAATATGTCAAGTAGTGATGAATCAGGTCATAGCCTATTCTAACATGTGATGTTTAGTTTTAACTGATATGTAACTATTTTAAATATAAGATAAACTGATGTAATAAATAGGAATATGAGTCCTATTAGGAAAATGATATCTTTAGACTGTCGCTGTCATTTTCTCATTAAAATACATGTTTTTCTATTTTATGAGGTTTCATAAGAAGAGTTCGATAAATCTAGCCTAGAGGCAGATCATCCCTGCTATAAAAATTTCTATTTAAAGGAAAATTATCGAGGTTGTAAGGGGCTGGAGATTTTTTGCACCATACTGTTGCTTTATGTAATTTGACTTATATCAGTAATACATAGGACTTCTTCTTGATAGACCTGAGATTCTCATGGATTTTTAATGCCTTTCTGATCTACATCTTTATGTGTACTACTTGCATTAGATTTCATCTTTATTACTCAGAATTCATATGTGTATGCTCTAACTTCCTATATTGATGAAATGATTGTGTTGCCCTATGTTCTATCTATGATTTGCCTTTGTTAAAGACTCTTATCTTCCTTAGCTTCCATGTCAAGAAACCTTGCCACTGAATCTATTTATTTTTTTACTCCATTAGCCCAATGGTTGCAAGCCTGCATTCTTTTCAACCTACATACAAAAAAATCAAGTTATTTTTAAAATAGAGTTAGCCATCTAGTCCCATAATTATATAATATCATAAACCCCTTTAAGAGAGCCCTCTCAGACTAAAGAGGCTAAGATTCAGTTAAAATCTGGATTGAAAAAATTACATAGATTTCTATGATCAACAACCAATCAAGTGCAATTTTGTGATAACAATTACCTACAAAAGTATTATCCCTTGAAGATATTCCATTGGATTTGAAATTTGAATTGTCTCTGTTTAGATCAAAGCCGAAAACTTCATTGTCTATGATAGTGTTTGATCCCTTGAGATTGTCCGAAGTTAAATCATTATCTGAACTATTTTTTTATTCCCTAAAATTTGAAGATAGCATATTATCTGAAGGATCTAGATCTGAGTCAAATTTTGATAGGAAAGTATGGACTCAATTTGATAGACTTGAAAAATTAGCCAATCAACTCCAATATACATATCATAAAGCTATCATCCAGTATTAGCAAGAGTTTTTTTTCATTCTGACACAATCTCAATCAGTTGATGCCTCCTCTTCTATCCCTTCTACTTCATTATGTTCTCAGTCTACCCCTTCCATTATTACTCTTGCACCACATTCAACGGGATTCATGGCGATATTTTCACCTCTGATTTTACTTGGTCAACTTGCACCCTTACCACAAGGTTATGGTAAAATAATTCCTCTCTTTGATGAAAAATGAGAGATTAGTGCCAGACAACACTTAGTCAAATTCATTGACTTCATTGACTTAGAAGATATTGATGTTGATGATGCAAAAATGAGGATCATTACCCAAAGTTTGTCTAGGGATGTAAAAACATGGTTTCATTTTTTTACTGCTAATTCCATATGAAATCTAGAGAAACTAACTAATGCATTCATAGCTAGATGGGAAGTGAAAAAGAATCCACTTCATATTATTTCCAAGTATGACAACTTAAAGATAAATCCAAATGATTCAGTTCGGGATTTTACTGTTGGCTTTAACTGGGTGTATAACACAATCCCAAATGAGATCAAACCACCTCCATATTTGGCTCTCTTGCACTATCCAGATGCTTTTTATTCGGATATGGCATACCAGTTCCGAGAGAGAAATCTTATAACACTAGAGGATATGCAAAGAAATGCAGTTAGTGTCAAAGAAATTTTGACAATAAAAAATTCAAAGACTAAAGGTGAATGAAAGTAAAAATCAAGGAAGAACCATCCACATCATCTTAGGTCAAATTGAATACTTTGATTAGGATTGTGGAGAGAATGGTGGATAGAATAATGAAGGGAAATTAGAAGCACATGTTCAAAATCCTAATTTCTGAGGTCAGCAGCAGCAATATCAGTTTAGGATTAAACAAATGGAACAAAGAGCTCTAAAGCAGCCAACACAACAACAGATCCGAAATCATTTGCAGCAGACTTATTCTCAAGGGGTTGGAAAAGAAGATGAGATTATGGAAGATAATCATTTATTCATAACATATGGACAATGTATTTACTTAACATATGATGAATAATATATTCAAAAAACATATTTTCTGAAATATCAGGACTACATACATGCAAATGATGATGAGTTTGAGGTTCAATATGATGATTATCAGCGGGGTTATCTTAATGCACTTGGCTCATAGCAGAGGAAATATTCATTGAGAAGTCGAGATGTTCCTATCGCTCTTATCTAGAAGAGGACATTCCAACAAAAATATACTCATCCCAAGAAAAATCCCCAAGCTAAACAGAACAAGGGAACAGAGCTTGTAGCTGCAAATCAAATACACATCAATCAAGCATCTACAGGTACACCAATAAAAGAAAAATAATTCAAAAGAAGGAAGCTGCAACAAAGTACTAGTCTGACAATAGAACATCTTTGTAAAAGAGGTAGATAAACAATCCAGTCTGTTTAGCTTAGAAAATGAAATATCTAAATTAAAAGTCTCTACCCCCTTCACCGAGATTTTAAAAAATAATCAATACAAATCTCATGTTCCTAAAATGTTAAAATTAGACCCTATGCCTGATATGCTTAATGTTAAATATTATCAACTCGAGCTTAGTTTTTTTCCGGCCATAGATGTTTAACTAGAAGATAGTGAAGTTCCCCAATTTTATTTTAGTTTGAGAATTCATCAGTGTATCCTCCACAATGCCTTGCTTGACTCTGGAGCTTCTCATAACCTCATGCCAAAGGCCATAATGGAAAAATTGGGCTTGGATATAAATCATCCTTACCATGATCTTTACTCTTTTGATTCTGGTAGAGTACATTGTCTCTGTCTCATAAAATACTTGGGAGTTTCACTTGAGCAAATCCATGCTAAAAATGTCTTAATGGATGTGGTATTAGTTGATATACCTCCACAGTTTGGCATCCTACTGTCAAGGTCTTGGGTAGAAAATTTAAGAGGTAATTTGAAATTATATTTCTCTTATGCCACCATCTCGGTTTTTGGAAAATTGAGGAGGTTGTACCATGAGACAAAAATGAAGTATATGATCACCAATAAAGAGAAACCAAAAAATCACCCTATCAATGTTGTACATACTAATCTTCAGTATTTTATTTTTTATAATGATAGTGATTTTGATGATTTAGATAGTCAACTTATAGAAGTTGAGGAAATTCTAGAAATTTCAAATAGCATCAAAGAAATTTTGGATGAAAAACAAGAAAATCAACCTAGTTCTTCAGAATAGTATTAGAAATGTCAGAAAAAGGTTCAGAAAAACCTGAAGAAATGGCCCAAAATGAAGAGACAAATCAGACTGTAGAATTCCAACTTTCAGATGATGAGAATGGTCTTTTGACTATGGATTTCGACGGTGCCTTAGGGAATGATGGGGTAGGCATCGGAATCTGGATCCCTAGTCCAATTCATCAATCAGGTAAAATTCCAAAAAATGTGAGATTGTGTTCATAGAAGTTGGATTTCAATTGTTCTAATAATGAAGCTGAGTACGAGGAATTGATCACCAGCCTCAAATTTCTGAAAACATTGGGCGCAAAAAGAATTTATGTTTATGGAGACGCCGAGCTTGTAATCAAACAAGTAAAAGGAGAATAACAGGCTAAGCATCCACGAATGCGAGCATATAGAAATGTTTTACCTGATATCCTAAAAACAATTCCTGAATATACATTGTCAGTTGTACTAAGAAGTCACAGTCTTATGGTAGATTCTCTTACCACAAAAAAAAAGTAACTTTAAGATTCCCATATTTTCTAATAGGAAGTTTGAAATTTATTTCAAACACTGAACAACTATCCCTGACAACTTGAGGTATTGGCAAGTGTTCTGGGATGAAAAATAGGTGAATAATTTTCTACATATGGAAGGTGATTTGAAAATTCATTTACTGATGAGGTATATGATAAAGATGATCAAGTGATCGAGGCTACTCAGGTTTATGTATTATAGCTGAACGATAACAACATTCCAAGGGGTCTTGTACCTTTGGAAGATTTTTTTGATCAAGATGATGTTGCCAGAAAGCCGACCATAGTTCCTACTGAGAAAGGTGTCGAGGATGTGAATATTGGAATAGTAGACAATCCAAAAATGGTTAATCTTTCCAAGTCCTTATATCTAGAGGTGAAATATAAATACATAGATTTTTTAATCTAAATTTTCTGATGTATTTTATTGGGACTATGCAGATATGAAAGTATATGACAAGAATATCGTCCAGCATATGATTCCAATTAAGCCTGATAAAAATCCCTTCAAACGAAAATTGAGAAGAATCAATCCAAGGTTGTTGTAATCAATAGAGAAAGAGGTAAAGAATTTTTAAAGTTGGTATCATTTTTTCCATTATATTTTTTGATTGGATGCCAAATCTTATTTCGGTGAGAAATAAAACGAGAGAAATTTGTATTTTTATTGATTTTAGAATCTTGAATCAAGTGTCTCTAAAATATAACTATACCCTTCCTAATATGGACCATATCCTACAAAGAGTGGTTGGGTCCTCTCGAATGTCACTTCTTGATGGATATTTAGGATACAATCAAATCTTAGGGCATAAGGATGATCAAGACAAGACTGCATTCACGACACCCTGGGGCACATTCAAGTATGCTAAAATTATATTTGGGCCCAAGAATGCAGGAGCCACTTTTCATCGGGCAATGGACATAGCCTTTGAAAATAAAAAGGATGTTTTCCTAGTTGTGTATCTTGATGATTTAACAGTTTTTTCTCATTCTGATGATGAGCATTTGTATCATTTGATAATTCTATTTCAGAAGTGCAGGAATTTTAGGATTTCACTCAATCCCAAAAAGAGTATTTTTTCCATGGAGGAGGGAAAGCTTCTCAGTCATATCATATCCAAATATGGTATCTGTATTGATCCTTCTTAGATTGAGGCTATTCAACAAATATATTTTCCACGCAACAAGAAGGAGATCCAAGATTTTAATGGTAAGATGAATTTCATAAGAATATTTATTCATAATCTTGTCGAGCATCTTCAAGAGATGACCAATATGATTAAAAAGGACAGTGAAGTAAGGTGGTAAGACAATGCCAAACAGTCCTTTAATTCAATAAAGTTTGCATTAACTACAACTCCTATTTTGATCAGCCCCAACTACTCCATTGATTTCATCATATATTCATTTTCCTTCGAACATACTTTGGTTGTGGTTTTGATGCAAAAGAAGGATAAGACTGAACAAACCATTGAATTATTTAGTTTTACCATTAGGGATGTTTCCATTAGATATAACGTCATTAAGAAGCAAGCATTGGCCCTGGTAAAGGCTTTAAAGGACTTTTGAGTGTATATCCTTCATTCACACTTTCTATCCTATGTCCCTAATGTAGAAGTGAAGGATGTCCTAATGTAAACTGACTCGAAAGGCAGAAGAGGAAAGTGGATAGAAGGTATGTTAGAGTATGAACTCGAGATCAAGCCTACAAATCTAGTCAAAGGTCAGGTATTAGCGAAGCTCGTGGCTGAATCCAATTTACATGCATTTGATATCAATCTAATTTTAGTTTTGTCTGATGAAGAAAATGATGGCGCACTCATGCAACTATCAAATATTTTTCTCTCATATTATTGGTATTCCGACATCATTTATGTTCTTCAGCATGTTAATCCTCCTTTAGACATGTCTAAAATTAAGGGTACGTCATTAAAGTTTAAAGCTTCCAAGTATTTCATTTTTTACAGTGCTCTATACTGGAAAGACTCGGGAAGTGTCTTGGTAAACTATTTGGTGGAAAATTAAGCCAAAGAGGTAATTTCAAATTTCCATAAGGGAGATTGTGGAGGTCACTTGTTTTGGAAAACCATGGAAAATAAGGTGTTGAGGGATGGATATTATTGGCCTACTCTCTTTGCACATTTATATAAAACCATGATGAGTAGTCACAAGTGCCAGATATTTCAAGGTAATAGGAAGCTTCTCCCGCTACCTTTGTAGCCTATATCCATGCAAGTTCCATTTCAATGGTGGAGCCTTGATTTCATTGGAGAAATCGAGCTTGCATCTTCTGACCAAAATGAGTGGATCTTGATATCTATTGACTACTTCACCAATTGGATCGAAGCGATCCCAACTTGGAAAGCTATAGATTTAGTTATTATTCAGTTTTTGGAGACTAAAATTTTGTCTCATTTTGGTTTTCCCCACAAGATCGTTACAGATAATGTAGTTTCATTCAAATCTGAGAAAATGGTTGAGTTCTGGGAGAAATACAACATAAATTTTGGGCACTCAAACACATATTATCCATAAGGTAATGGATTGGTGAATTCTTCTAACAAATATTTAATCAACATTATAAATAAGTTGTTGGAGGCAAACAAGAAGAACTGGCATAATAATATTGTTAACGCTTTGTGGGCGAACAGGGTGAGTAGTAAGAATTCAATAGGTATGTTTTCCTTTCAAAATGTATATGGAGTAGAAATAGTTTTCCCTACATCACTTATAGTCCCAGTTATGAAGTTGTTACAAGAAGCATGTAGCGAAGAGAATTATGTGCAATGACGAATCAATCAGATGATCCATATTCAGTAAACCAGAGATGAGGTATTTCAAAACACTCAATTCTTCATGAAATGATAAAGAAGGTATATGACTGCAAGACAAAAGAAGATGATTTAAAAATTGGAGATGTGGTCCTCCGTTGGGATGCTAGAAATTAAGAGAAAGGGAAACACGGTAAATTTCAAAACTTATGGAAAGGACCATACAAAATTTCAGCCTCTCGCGTACATCATGATTTTCCTATTGGAGGAAATGAATGGAGAAGATTACATAGGAGGACACGTAAATGGTAGGATCCATAAGAACTACCTTTTCTAAGAATATTTATGAAAATTCCCTAATTCCATTGTACATATTAGTTTAATTTTTTTTCAAAGTGTGAAGTGGAGAACCATAGGAGGTTGGAACCCGAGGTGAAGGCCATAAAGTTCCATTGGTTTGCTATTGTTTTCAATGTTCAGTTACAGTCAAGTCTATTTTTGAGTCATTTTTCATTTTTCAATATAGTCTTTTGATTTTGACTCCATGCCCAATGTTTAGGCTACTTGGTCTACGATGTTCTTGACACCTCCAAGGAGCTGCCATCCCCGAGTAGAGAAATGTTAGTGTTAGTCTTTACATCCTATCACCAGTGATAAAATGTTCTCTTATCATGTCCTATTATGGTCCCATAGTCAAATTTCTGTCATTTCGTTAGGTATTAAAGAAAAAATTTGGTCACTGGGTATTAGGCCTAAGAATATTTTCACTTCTTCCAAAATTTTCAAATTTCTGGTCCATGTCATCACTCAGCTGAGTGTATAATCATTTACATAATATAATCATCATTTTAGTCATCACCATCATGATTTAAATTAGTTCAGTGTCTCCATTAGGTCATTAGGGTTTCAAGGTCACCAAAATTGTCATTGCATGCATAAAATCCAGCAATTGGAGGAGTGGTGATAGGAAAGTTTCTTCAATAAATTTTTATTTCAAAATATAATTTTATGTTTCTATATGTAATAAGTAGTTCATGTTCCTAAAGTTTTGGTTCAAGTTTTGAAAAAGATTCAAGTTTCCAAAAGATTCAATGTTCCAAAGAAGCCATAGTCATCCAAGGTTAGAAAGTTAAAAACATGAAATTCATGCTTGAAAAATGATATGTGGGGTCCATACTCAATCATAAAGAGTCATTTAATGTTTATAAAAGGGCCAGAAAGACATAAAGAAGATTCATTTTCACTCTTATGCTCTCCTACCACTGAGCTCATTTCTAATTTGGGCAAGAAAACTTGAGTTTTTACCTATTACTAGAGAGAATTGGCTCTCGGTGCACATACAGAAACTACATCGTGTTTCTAGAGGAGCAGGTTGTGCATAGAAAGCCTGCACTATGCAAGGGCACTGCCCATGAGGAAAAGTTGTCCAGAAGTAGATTTTGTCACTCAAATTTAATTTTTTATAGTTTCTCATCAACCATTTTAGTCTCCAAAAAATTTTAAACGTAAGCTCAAACCTTTCATACCCCTCTAGCATTGTTATATCAATAGAAATTGATCGAAAAAATATCTTGTTAGGTTTTTCTTGTTGGGTATACGACCAAAGTCGCACATTGACTAGAAGTGGGGAGGATCATGGGTATATAAGGATGGACAAATATCTCCATTGGTATGAGGCCTTTTGGGGTAAAGCCCATAAGCAAAGCCATGAGGGCTTAGGCCCAAAGTGGACAATATCATACCATTGTGGAGATATGTGGTGTCCATAATACTTACAAGTGGTATCAGAGCTATTTTTGCTTCAGAGGGACGCCTCTGTTGTCAAGGGTTTATTTGACTGCAGAATCTATTCGCAGTTCTGGGCACAAGGTAGCTCGGTAATTGGAGAGATGAGCTATAGCATTGAAATTGTGGAAGATGAAGGTCCTATTCATGTTGGCAGCACGGGTTCCATCGGATCGCTTCTGTGTTGAGAGATGGAGTCCATTCGGAGAATAGAGTAGAAGAAGAAAAAGAGCAGCTGGGCCCCGCAGAACGATGTGGTTTCGATCTCCTGCGGACGTCCCCTAGCGTCCTTGGCGGGTTGCAGGCTCGGCACACGTAAGGAGCATGATTCAAACTCGAAGCCCCGGTGTTTCGAGAGCTCGGTTACACCCAGCTCGTCCGACGCTGAGGCCGTGGCGATGGCGGGGGAAGGGTGGAGGATGAGCGTGGGCAAGGTGTGGTCCAAGGCTCTGTTCAGTGTCGTGAAGGCGCTCGTGATGGTGGGCAACAGGGTGGTGAGCATGCATCAGGACCAACGGATCAGGGTCTGGAAGCGCTCCAAGGGCAGAGCCACGGTGTTTGAATTGGTGGCCACGACGCTGACTGTGAAGGACTGTGTGGTCGGTGCAATGAGTTAGAAGAACTACCTGCAGACTCAGAGGCACCATTGGCATCTCTGGATAGAGCACGCCGATGCTATCTCATGCCTGGCGGTGTCCGTTGTGGTGAAGAGGCGTAGGAAACTATTCTGAAGCAAGCATAAAAGACTGCGTGCGGCAAAGACTGGTGAAAAGAAGCTCACAAGAAATTTAAATGAGTGCGTTCCATAGTGCAACGTGAATCGCTGGATGTTGCACTGGTCTTGAATGGTGAAAAGGATTGATTTTTGGGAGCTGAGAACATGTATTACAGAATAATTTTATGTGTTCAAGGCACTGGGAAAAGGCTCCCAACGTTGTCTACAAAGGCAGGCTCGAGAGCAACCGTCCGATTGCAGTTAAGAGGTTTCAGAAAACAGCTTGGTCCATTGCATGGCAGTTTTCTGGAGGAAGCAAGAGCTGTGGGTCAATTTCGCCATGAGAGATTGGTGAATTTTATACGATGTTGTTGTGGTGATGAGTGTTTTCTTGTGGCTGAATATATGCCAAATGACACTAGCAAAGCATCTCATGCAGAGAGGGAGGACCTAGGGGAGGCGCAGTGAGCCTAAGGGTTGCACTTCACTTGGCACAAGCAGATAATTATAATGGACTAGCAAAAGCGTAGAGGGAAAATTCATGTACAACTATGATGTCCTCTTTGGAGAGGACATCATGAATTGAATGTAGAGAATGAGAGAGAATATGAGCACGTGGATTAATTAATTGATGAGCCATGTATTTGAAGAGAATTCCTAGAGGACTGGCAGTTACAGAGGCTGGTGACCCATGTAATTCAGTAGATGGGTTCTTTTTATATGGACATTGATTTCATATGTATAAAGACAGTGACAATGAAACAAAATTATTATTATGGAGTTAATTTTATTACATGTAAATGGGCATACTGCTGTAAGACCTGGTATGGCATGCGTACCCCTGGGTAATCACTGGTAAAGTCTGGGTTAGACCTAAGTGATAGGGGGGATGTCAAGTTAACAATTACCCTGGGTAAAAAAATTTGAGGGGGGAAGAGCTAGAGTGAGTGGGGTTGTCTCATTTAGCAGGTTTGGCTGGATTTAGTCAATAATCCCCAAGTCAAGTTTAAGGGGGGAATGTTAGGTAAATTGACTCGAGATTAGAGTCAAGTTTGACCGAGTTAAACAATGATGGTTTTGGGGCACATGGTATTGTGCACCCATGGTTTTCAGCTCATGGTATTGCATGTAATGGAGCCTATAAAAGGCTCGGAGGACTTCATTGTAATGTAGGCCTGGAGGTGAGTGGTGAAGGCTCACTTGGCCAGATTGGCTAGGGTTTTGGCTAATTTTTAATGAAATTTCATTGGTTGGGTTTTTCCCGGTAAAATATTTGTGTTAATGTTTATGATTTGTTGGTGGTTATTTTTCATGATTATTATTCCTCTCGGTAAATTTATTATTTCTCCGGTAAATTTTTAACAATTGGTAAATTTTTAACAATTGGTATACTGCACAGAAATGGTATGGTAGAAGGTATGTCTAATTGTTCTCTGGATTTCGATTTCTGTGAACATTATGTATATGGGAAGCAGAATCGGGTGAGTTTTCCTTCTGGTGCTAAGAGGGCCAACAAGATATTAGAACTTGTGCACAGTGATGTGTTTGGGCCTGTGTCAGTTCCATCACTGGGAAAGTCTGTGTACTATGTTTCATTCATAGATGACTTCTCAAGGAATACATGGATATATCTCTTGAGGAAGAAATCTGAAGTCTTTGACAAATTTAAAGAATTTAAGGCTCTGGTGGAAAACTAGACAGAGAAGAAGATAAAGGCATTGAGGACAGATAATGGTGGGGAGTTCTGCAAGAAGGAATTTGAAGAGTTCTGTAAGAAGTGTGGTATAGCACGACAGAAGACTACTCCATACACACCTCAGCAAAATGGAGTTGCAGAAAGAATGAACAGAACACTGATGGAAAAGGAAAGAAGCATGCTCAGTGGTACCGGGTCAGGACAAGAATTCTGGGCAGAGGCAGTGGAGACTGTATGTTACTTAGTTAATAGATCACCTTTATCAGCGTTGGAGGATAAGACCCCACATGAGGTATGGACTGGTAAGAAACCCTCTATTTCACATCTAAGGGTATTTGGATGTGATGCATATGTACATGTTCCAAAAGAGAAAAGGACCAAGTTGGATAATAAATCTGAAAAGTGCATCTTTATTGGGTATAAGGATGGTTTAAAGGGTTACAAGCTTTGGAACCCAGAAACAAGGAAGGTTGTGTACAGCCGAGATGTGGTGTTTAGAGAAGTGAAAGATGTTGTTAAACATGAAGTCCTACCAAAGGAACCTAGGAAGATAGAGTTTGAGCTAAGGGAGGATGAATCAGACTCTACAACAGAAGAAGACTCAGAAGATGAAGAGCCACAAACTCCAACTTTGAGAAGATCAGTTCGGGAAAGAAGGCAACCATAAAGGTATAGTCCATCTGCTTTCTGTTCAGGTTTTGCCTTAACTATAACTGATGATGAACCCAGAAATGTCAGGGAGGCAGTAGATTCAGAGGATGGAAAACTCTGGAAGGAGGCCATGGTTGATGAAATGGCATCCTTGCACAAAAACGATGCATGGGATCTGGTGGAGTTTCCAGCTGGAAGGAAGCCCATTGGGAGCAAATGGGTGTTTAAGAAGAAGATGAATATAGAAGGCAAGGTGGAGAAATACAAAGCTCCGTTGGTAGCGAAAGGTTATTCCCAGGTGCCGGGAATTGATTTTGGTGATATTTTTTCTCCTGTTGCCAAAGTTACTTCTATTAGATTACTTTTATCTGTTGCTGCTGCATTTGATTTTGAGATAGAACAGATGGATGTGAAGACAACATTTCTTCACGGGGATCTATAAGAGGAGATCTACATGAAGCAACCTGAAGGCTTTATGGTGAAGGGTAAGAAAGAACTGGTATGCAGGTTGAAGAAGTCTCTGTATGGGTTAAAACAGTCACCAAGGATGTGGTATCAGAAATTTGATACCCATATATGGGGACTTGGCTTCACCAGAAGCAAGGAGGATCACTGTGTTTATTTTAAATTAATTGGTGACCATGTTATTTATTTGGTCTTATATGTGGATGATATGTTGTTGATTGGAAATGACAAAGAAATTATCCAAGATTTGAAGACCCAACTGTTCTCCAAATTAGACATGAAGGATCTGGGTGCTGCAAATTATATTTTGGGCATGGAAAGCCCATAAGCAAAGCCATGAGGGCTTAGGCCCAAAGTGGACAATATCATACCATTATGGAGATATGTGGTGTCCAGAATCCTTACAAGTGGTATCAAAGCCATGCCCCGAAGTTAGCGAAGTGGATGAATCCTCGAATGCCAAACGAAGGTGGTGGGCCCCGATAATAACACGATGGGATCCATGGATGAGCTCGGTTAGACAGGCGGTATGCTCCGGATTCTTCATGGACGTGTCCTGGTCCCAACACGGTGAAGAGGAGTTGACCTGGGATAGAGCAAGCTCTCGAGGCAGGTGGTGCTCCATGTAAGGCCTGTGCTTCCAACGCATTGGAGCGGAGAATCCTGGTTGGTAGAGAGTGGATGGATGGATAATCGTTTGAGGGGAGGCTCGATGGTCCTTTGTTCGAGGGGAGGATTGTTGGGTATACGACCAAAGTCCCACATTGACTAGAAGTGGGGAGGATCATGGGTATATAAGGATGTACAAATATCTCCATTGGTATGAGGCCTTTTGGGGTAAAGCCCATAAGCAAAGCCATGAGGGCTTAGGCCCAAAGTGGACAATATCATACCATTGTGGAGATATGTGGTGTCCAGAATCCTTACATTTCTTGGAAATTTTTATTTTTCTTCCAAAGTGTTAAATTGATTCATAAAACCATATTTATCATTATCTTACACCTCTGTTTGCACTTTACACATCACTTCCATACACTATATATCCATTTCCCTTCATTTTCATCACTCTCCCTACGAACCCCAGCCCAATTATGTCGATTTGGGAATTTTCCCTAGCTAGGAATGTATTTGAATTTCCTAGCCCATTTCCCTCACTCATTACACTCCATTTCACTCCCTAAATATCCCTAACACCCCTACTCATCTCCCTAAATTTCCGTATTCCCATCCCCCTTCCCTAACTCTCTCATTTTATCCCTTTACTCCCTTCCATGTTTTTCCCTCCTACCATCTAGGGTTTCATTATGAAAGCTAACTCATCACCATCAGAGAAGAGAGGATATAAAAAAGGGAGAATGATACTGAGCTTTTATCCCTCCAACTGCAATTAAATCAATTCCTCACTGTTCATCAGAAAATTCTTTGAATATGTCAGTTGTTTAGATTTTTGTCAAAGAGCGGCCGACATAGATGAGAAAGGTAAAGTAGTGGCTAACATATATGAGCATGATGAACATTATGAACATGATGAGCATGAAAAATAGGTAAGAAGGAAGAGGCCAAGGACCATGGGTCTCAACATATTATTGCAGAAGGAAAAAGAGAAAAACCCTACAGATGAAGAGGTCAATTTTGAAGATAGAATTTCAAAAGAGATCAATGAGAACATGGAATTTTGGATTGAAAAGGTAAAAATCCACTTGGAGAAGCTCCTTAACAAGGCCAACATGGATAACAAGATTCATAAGCACATGTTTGACCACCATTATGCCCTAAATCATATTTGTAATGTCAAGGTGAAACAAATACAAGCTAAGCTAAAGGAAACCCTAAATAGTCATGAGGAAAACAGTAAGCTATATTTAATTGTTTATGCCTCCATTATAGCATAAAAAAAGTCATTTGGCACTTCTTGACCAATTTTGAGAAGATTTCGAGAATTTTTTGTATCTTGGTGCATTTTGGTGCAAATTTTGAAAAACTCAGAAATTTGCAGTAGGTCTAGAAGCGTAACTAGAAAAAGGTTAGCATTTATAGAAATATAATGGTCTCTTCTCAATATATATTTTCTCATATTTTTTGTTGAAGGCTCATATTTTGAGAAAAATGAGAAATAGAGGTCAAAAATCAACATCCTACCCCTCTTTTTGAATTTCGTTGTGCTTCTGGAGACACGTTGGGAAAATGGATATAACTCAATAAAAAATGGGTCATTTTTTATGAACCAATGGTAAAAATAAATATTAAATCTCCCATATTTCATAACAGGTCTCAGATTTCAATTTGGAGTTCAAAAATTCACTAAAAAACTGCCTCAAACATCTCGTTGTACTTTTGCAATTTTATGCAATTTTCAAGAAATTTTCATTGTGTAATTTTTGAGAATTTCCAGCTTCACCTTTGTAAAAGTCAAAAGGTAAAAGTAGACGAATATAAATGGTCAAAAGTAAATGTAAATGGATAATATAGGGTTTTTTAGGTGTCTTATCCTCCATTTAATTCTTTGAGGATATGTCTCATGATGGTTAGGAAAAGGAGGAATTGGTTGAGTAACCTTCCTTGTGTGTAGCATACTTTGGATAGATGCATGAATTTTCCTTTTCTTGTTGGAAATTCGACCTCCAAGGGAGTATTTTGACCTCAAAGAATATATGAGGTACTTTTTATTCATTTTCAAACGTCGGATGTTGTGGAATTAAGCCTTAGACACTAGTGTATTTGTGAATTTGACAGGAACTAATGGACATAATTTGCAGCTATTGTGGTGGGATTGATGTGGTATGTGCTTTAGGATAATTTATTTTTATGTTATCATATGTTTGAATGTATTGGAACTTCCATTTCCATTTACATGCCTTATTTTTTTTGTTTCTAAGATGACAAACATAGTTCATTGATTTTGATGCTCTATTTTGTTGAAGCTTTCACATTGTTGTTCATTTTCTTATGATATAAACGAATTCATGATATTCATGCTCATTTTGAAACACTATCAATCTATCCTATACACAAAGATAGCTTTAAAGTGCTAAAGTGTGTGCCTACCTTTCCCCATTACATCTTTGCAAATCTAATTTTCAGATCCCTGACCTAGCCTTCTAGACCTAATTCAACATCTAGCACAAAACCATCAAAGAAAACAAGCCCTAATATGCGTGCCTAGCCTATTATCTTTCATGTTCTGTTAAATTAGTTTTTATCTCTCTAAGAGAGCCCTCTCAGGCTTGTAGGGCTAGCTACTAGGTCAAAGTGGTATGTGGTTACCTTTGTTGGTCTCCTTCTCAGCCTTTGGAGAACTGGTGAAGTGCTAACAGGGACATGAACTTTTTAATTCCATCCATATATGATTTTCAAAGGGAAAATTTATAAAATGGTGTTTAATAAATTCAATGTCAAAATTACAGAGAAGGAATATGTTAAGACCTTGAAATGACCTTTTTCGGAACGTGTCCTAGGTGGGTACTTTCCCTTTCAACATGAGCCACATGAGCAATTTATATTTTGGGGGCACCATAATTTCCATAGAATGTTCCCCTACCAAGGAGGATTTTCAATTGCTTGAAGTTTTTATAGGAATCCATCTTTTGTGGCATATTTCTTGTGAATATGTTTTCCCACATAAGCTAGTATTCACTATCATAGATGGTAACATTAGCACTTTTTATAGCTTCAATATAATTTTTCTAGAAAGCTACATCCTCACCTTTGACCTGGAGGTCTATGATCGACATCCAAGATTAATGGATAGATACATAGGCTACAAATAATTTTCTTTTGTCAGTCAAGGGTTGGATCAGAGGGTTGGGAAGGTAGTACCAATGTAGATTGTTGATCACCACCTTCCAACAAAAAAGGTCACCAAAAATACGAAAAATATTTAAGGATACCTTTCCAAACAATAGAAGCATTCCAAATAGGTTTTGGAGATGTATGAATCCAATCCAAGTTGGGTAAAGGTCTTATATATTTTTGCGTCATGATATGTGCCCATAGTCCAGTCCCCTGGATTAGGCACCGTACACCTTTGTTGTCAAATCTTGTGAAATTTTTGGGAGAATTTTTATACTTCAACCACCAGAGGACTTCAGAAGAGAAATAGATTTCCAAGAAGTGAGAAAAGTTTCAATTTTCCATATACCAAAGGAAATAGACAAAGAGCTATTGTATCTTGTTCAAAATACACTTAGGAATCCAAGCCAAAGAGGCTGAATAAACCAAGATAGTTTTGATTACATGCTTGTATAGTATTTGGCTCCCCTCTATATAGAGTAATTAGTTACTCCAAAGTCTGAATATTTTTTCATTTTTTTCTACCAATAATGTCCAATCATGCTTGTGATAATTGCAGGGTCGGAGAATGAAACTTTGGATATTTGAAACCATGTCCAATAATTTTTAGAGGAGCTACAAGAATGTCTTCAATGGAGATGATTTCATTCTATGGAATAGCCTGTCTATAAATGGAAGACTTATGGTTATTTATTTTCATCCTCGTTGCTAGAACGAATAAATCCAAGCTTGAATTTAGACGTATGATATAAGAAATTCATAGATATAAAAAAATAAGGATATCATAAACAAAGAGAAGTTATGAGAGAGAAAAAATTTGAGTGATAAGAACAACTTTGAAGTTTCCATTTCTTATTACTTACAATAGTAGCCTATTGAGACCTTTAACTACAAGAAGAAAGAGGAAAGGGGAGAGGGGCATCCATGGTGAATTTTGTGCTCAACATAGAAAAAGGGATCAACTATCCCATTGATAATAAAGGTGAAGGAAGATGTGGAGATACAATTCATAACCTGTGTTGCAAAGGAAAGGGAGAATCCCAAATGGATCAATAGAAGTCATAAGTAAAGTCAATTTACTTTTTCAATTTTTTTTATATATCAACCTTGAGGACTAACTCCTTTTGTTTGAGGAAGTGGATAGAGTGGAGGGCCACCCAGGTTAGACCAATAGCTTCATGAATTTTCTTGCCAGGAAGAAAACTAATTTTTTCGGTAGATATGTGTTGAGATAGGATATCCTTTACATGCAGGGCTATAATTTTTGTGATGATTTTATAGATAACCTTGTAGAGGGAGATGGCCCAAATTGATCAAATTATTTAGGATCACCATACTTGGGAATAAGAGCTAAGAAGGTGGAAAAAATGGAGTAGGAATCTAACCAGATAATATTGAGTATTCAATAATAGAGAGAATATCATCTCCAATAAATCCCAAAAAATTGATGTTGAATTTAGTTGGGATCCCATTAAGGCCTAAACTTTTATAGTTTTGGAAACTATGAAAAAAAAATTCCAACTCATTATTTGTGAACTTAGACATGAGGGTTTTTTTTTTCCTCCTCATCTATGAATCTTTGAAAGTGTCTAATTACTGAGAGAGTATGCTCAATTGTGGATGTTTCTTCTTGCTTGAACCTATTTTTGAACAATAATCATCCTCCTCTTACTATGTTAGAGAAGGAAGAGGCAAAGGCTCCAGAGGGACCACTAATTCCCTAGATGGTGTTTATGGTATTTCTATGATTTTCCAACCTATGAAAATATTTTTTCTTGTCATCACTAGCATGGATCCAGAGGGATCAACTCTTTATTTTCCATTCCTTCTCTTGATATAACACAATTCTCCATCTATTTTTCTCCAACTCTGATATTTTAGCATGAAGGTAATCATGGATATCCTCAAAGGAGGATTGGTTCCAAAGAAGTTATAACTGGGATTTAGTATGAGCCAGAATTTTAGAGGTCTCCTCTCTTTTCTTTTCACCCCGCTCACTAATAATTTCCTTAGACATTTCTAAGTTCCTATGAAACTATAGGGAAGTGGATTCCATATACATGGGGAAATATAGGCTAGAATTCTATAAGAATGGAAATCAAGGGTTGGTAATCCAATCACAAAGATTTTATTTCAAATGGGTTAGAAATATTAGCAAGGAAATTATCCAGATCAAGTAGAATATGGGCATGATCAGAGTCACCACACATAGAGGACCACTATTTAATTAAGGTTGGAATAGAGAAATATCATCCAAGATGAGGAAGTAGTCCAAACACACTAGAATTCTAGTTGTGATTGGTTTATCATTGGACTAGGTGGGTAGAATTTTTGCGGGAATAATATCATAAAGGTTGAGGTCATATAGGAGAGAAACCAAGAAATATAATAAGGAATCTGGTCTAGCCGAGGATCCCCAAAATTCTGATTTCCCCAAAGTGAAATTTAGAACAACACCGATTAGGAATCTATTTTATATGAAAAGATGTGATTGGGAAAGAGATAACTAGAAATCTTGTATATCTACATACATTCCATAAACATTTATGAAGTAAAAAGGTATGTCTAATTAGGAGGAGGTGAGGTAAAGAGATACAAAGTACCTTGAAAATCGTACTTTTGTAAGGAAAATATACCTCGAAATAAAACCTAATGCAAGCCCCTTGATCTTGCATCAACATCGATTTATAGAAATTACCAATCAGGGAAAATAGATTGTGGGATATTGGTAGCTTTATCACTGACCAACATAGACTCTTGAAGAAAAATATCGTTAGGGGAGTGTTTTTCACAGATTCATTTAAGCACCAATTTTTTAGAGGGTTTGCCTAAATATTGGTAGTTTAAATAGAGGGCCATCATTTTCAAACCTAATAAGGGCCTATAGCTCTAAGAACCCTTAGGGTAGTATATTTTTTTCCCAATAAGAATATGATAGTTAGATTGATGTTGTGCCTTGGAAAGAAGGTATTCTATTCCTCGACAGAGCAGGAGTGATAGGGGTCCTCAAAAAGTCTCATTCCTCCATGAGAATCAGAAGGGGGGGCCAAATGGTAAAACAGGGGAAGGGAGGAGAAGCATCTATAGGATCGAATATCGTAGGCATCAAGGTGGAGGGGAGAGGGGGTGAGGGTTAAGAATAAATATTATTAGATGGAAGCGATAGACCCCCACTGTGCAAGGGGGGGATGGTTTTGTAGAGAGTAGGATAAATAATGGAGGAGGTTGAATGGTGGATGTAATCCCATAAAGGGGATTGAGAGGGTTTGTAGTGACAAGGGAAGGAAATGCCAAGAAAAACCCTCATGGATATGAATGAAGAGCATCACTAGAGAGAAATATATGGAAGAGTAGCATGATACATACCTGAAGCAACAATTATTGTTGTAGGTGTGAAAGATCTTGTTGTTACCATCACTGTATCGTCTACCAAAGAGGGTTGTGCCAATTATCACAAACAGCCCTGAGATGGAGATGATTGGGTAGAAATAATAGTAGTCTCTGTTATGAATATATGTTTTATAAAAATAATACAGATATACATAATAATCATAATAATCATAATAATGATTAGTATAGAAGAGGCATGTCTCTAAGGACATGACCATTCATGAAAGGGCACCTGCCTAGGTATATAAGAAAACCCTCATTTGGAACATTCTCGTTATCTCAATTCTCTTATTATATTATTCAATATAAATATTCCTATCCTAAATGGATGTCTTCATATTCCAAGTGTTCTAAATATTATGTTGCGTATAAGAACCTTGTTTATTACATTGGTATCATAGCATAAATGAACTTTGTTTGTTACATTAGTATTAGATCTATTTGACCCTCTGTCCAATGAACCATTGCATAGAGTCAGTCTGATCCAACCTTTGACCTTCAACTCTCCATAAACTTCGTTGGAATTGCATCAAAGTGTTTCACTACATAGTTTTGGAGTTTCTCCACTCTATAATTAATCCCTTTACCATTTCACGAAGAAAAAAAAAAAAATTAGATATATATATATATATAAAGAGAAAAAAATTTTATGTTATAGCTATATATATCAGAAAAATCTATAAAAAATAAATTTCAAAAAACAGATCTCTCTCTCTCTCTCTCTCTCTCTCTCTCTCTCTATATATATATATATATATATATATATAACAAAAAAATTAAAGAAGGAACATCTAATCTGGGGCCTAATAAGGTGAAGTTATAAAAGTTTATGAGCCTCTAAATGTTGTTCTAATGGCGATTTGTTTCTCCAACTACTATTATTGACCTACAACCGCTACCTTCAACCTGCAACCACCATCGTTGATCCACCACAACCACCACAGTTCATAGTCATACAATTTTGTCCATGCAATCAACTGAATTTGTGTTTGTACAAAAATTTCAATATGCACAACTTTCCTTCATCATCATTATTTCACTGTAACCACCACTATAATTTGTCCTATACTGTTTGTACATTGTTGTAACTATCAAATTGATGTATGTACACTTGTTCCTATACAATCCTTTAGATAGATCTATAGTCATCTAAGTTATCACTGCCATATCTATGTGCATAAAAGTCCACAACCATAACTAAAAATCATGTATTGTCGATCTCCTCTTAAGATCAATAAAAAATTTGGTTATTATAATAATCAGGGGCTTTTTAAATATTTGATTAATGGTATGATTTAGAAAATTTATATTCATAAGTAATAAAGTTATTAAAATACAAATTTTTAAAGGGCTTAAACTGAAAAGAATAATTTTATGAATGACACAAATATTTAAGAAGTGTGAGGTAAAAACCATCATTTTATTTTTAAAAGAAATATAAAGGAGTTTTGAAGCACAAAAGGGGTTATAAAAATTTATTGAAATTTTAATTGGCCATGTAGATGAAGTAGTATTAATATTAAAGGAGTATTTAGAATTTTTGAAATGGGTGAAGTTAATATTAAAACACCAAATTACAGAAGTTTAATAAAAACATAAATAAAATAAATTATAAATTATAAAGAAATATACTTCAAAGAAGTTAAGAAGGAACACAAGATGAGAGTTGCACACATAAGTCAACATTTTAGACCAAATGTTCATTTTTTGAAACAAAAATTATGTATTGGTGGATTCAAAAAATTGCAAATTATGTTGTATAATATGTGCAACATTATTTTGCATGGAAGAACGCCGATGTAATTAGGAGATGCAAATGAAAAAATTAGAGGTATAACTCATAAAACATGAACAAAAAATTGAGGTATTAGAAAAGAAACATAAAGATCTTGAAGATATGTTTTTACGTGTCAGAAGAAGAGGACAAGGAAATTTTGCGTTTAAGGGACCATAGTAAAAAAAGTACTTTTTAAGGTTAATAATTTCAAATCTACACGGAAAAAATTATAAGAATAAAAATAATTTATTGAGAATAAACTCAACAAGAATCTATCGGAGAAGGAAGAAACAATATTTTCCTTGAAAACCTTTAATCGAAGGTTATTAGAATAAATCATAGATTTAAAACATGAAAATCTTGAACATCAAAACACTGAAAATAAGGTTGATGAATAAAAAACTGAAGAGATTTTGCATCTTAGAAATCATAATCAAAGTCTACTCACTCAAATTAAGAAACTTAAAGATGATACAGAATCAATAAAAAAAAATTAGAAGAAATTATCACGAATAAAGTATCAAAATCTTAACTAACAGTAAAAGTTGATTAAAAAGGAATGAATATAGATCCAGTCAATATCATAAAAAAATATCACAAGCCAATTGAAGTAAAAAACATATTTAGATGTTGTGGTTTAAACAATGAAAATTCCAAGTGATGTTTTTGTAACCAACTCAAGAACATCGGTACCTAAAGCAAATCAGGAAATTTCCACTCATATGATAAGGGAAAATAAAATCACAAAATCTCCATTCAAATCATAAGAGTGGATATCTCAATCACTCTATGTATTTGTATCAGTTAGAATAGAAAAAACAGATTCATGTTTTGAAGAATATTAATGTCAGAAAAACCCATCCTTTTGATAACAATTTATTCTAACTATCAAATAAGTGCAAAGTTCCACAAAAGATCGATTAGGATGGTTAGATCCCTTCTTAGTTTGAAAATTTTGTTTATCACTCAGAGGATCCTATCATCTTATGTCATTGAGGATGACAAATCAGATAATTTCGAATTATGCGAATACATTACAATGGAGAGAAACAGATGAAACTCCTTGCCAGCAATAAGATTTTAGGACAAATATTTTTAAAGACGAAGGCAATGATATGAATATAATTTATATAAAAATAACACAAATATAAATAATAATCATAATAATCATAATAATGATTAGTATATCAGAGGCATGTCTCTAAGGACATGAGAATCAATGAAAGGGAACCTGCCTAGGTATCTAAGTGGGCCCTCACTTGTAACAATATCATTGTCTCAATTCTCTAATTACATTATTAAATTTAAATATTCTTATCCTCAATGGATGTCTTTGTATTCCAAGTGTTATGAATATTCCATTGTGTATAAGAACCATGTTTGTTACATTGGTATTAGAATTTAATTGAATTTTTTTGTTACATTTAATCACATAGAGGCTGTGGAATTTGCAGTAGAGCACCATGGAGGCGATCTTGAATAACCTGAAGAGATTTTTTAGGGGAGGTCAGAGTGATTGAATATAGCTCTCTCTTACGGACCCACTTATTCTTTTTTCTTTTTCCCAATTCGTAGTCCCTACTGAGTTGACCATAAGCATGACATTGGGTGCATGTGAAGGGTATACCTTCATCATCAATATTTTGGTTGTGTATTATATCCCCAACACTAATGGATATGGATTCAGGTAACCCTAGTGACAAATTGAGACCCATCAAAATGTGCGCAATAGTTGATGTAGGTGGATATTGGAATCCACCCACCTATTTCACTTTGACCCCCAACATTTTTTCCTTTCAGATTCCTAATTTCCATCATTTTTCTTGTTTCAGAATTTTCTATTTTTTCTATTTTTTTGAGTCCTAAACTTATATATTTATTTTGAGGTTTTGAATGGCATATTTTGGAGAAATGGGAAAACATAAAGCCTTTGGCCAAGAATTTGTAGTCAAAATTTGTTGTTCTCAGATAGAAATTTCTAATGGGATATTGTGTGTGCCAAACAAAGATCATATGCCAAATTTACAACCCCAAGAAGTTGATGTTACAAACTAACCTTGATGGGGCCCACAAACTTTTGGTGCTTCATCTCCTAAGGTTAGGTTTTTGGATTTTTAGGGATTTCCATTGTTTCTTGGTGATAACAATACCTAATAACATCAATGTAACTCAATTTAGAAGGAATATAGCTATCACATCTCTTCTTAGAGATAAGCTACCATCGCACAAGATAATTTTTTCCTTTTTGCATGTGAATAATTTTCAATAGTTGATATTTTGTAATATAATTTATGTTTTGTTGTATCCTTGTGTTTTTTTCTTTTAAACCTATATTTAATTTCATTCATGCATAAATATAGATTAATGTTATCGAAGTCGTTTTTTCTTTCTCTATTTTTCAGTGCATGTCCCCAACAAGGTCAAGGTATAATGAGTTGGGACGTGAACTAGTTGAATCCTTGCAAGATTGACCTCACTGTCCCCGATGGCCCTCTATGGTAGAAGAAAAGAAAGAAGAGGGAGTAGGAGAACCTTTCAAATTATTGATCGAAGAGGCCCTTGAGTGACAAAGGAATGAGATGATGGATATTTTTTTCCAGATCCTTTGGTGGATATCAATGGGTGAAGCATTTTCATCCAACAATCACTTCAAAGGTGTCTTCCCCTTGGAGGTACAAGTTAACTCTGACATTCCTATATTTGAAGGCTATATAAACACAAATTCTCTACATAGATGGTCAAATATGTTGAAAGGATATTTTTTGGTCCATAATTTTTCTAATAGGGAAAATATTACTTTTGCGCTCCTTAAATTCACCCCCCCCCCCCCCCATGTCAAGGACTATTGGTAAACTTATTGTGAGAAAAGGGATGAGGAGGAAACCTCACTACTTTCAACCGCACCCTCTTGGAATTATTTCTGAGATGTGGTCAAGGAACAATATTACCCCGTCAGGAGCCATGAAGACAAGTACATAAAATAGACCACACTATGGTAAGAAAGGGACCAATATGTGTTGGAGTTCACAAATATTTTTCATACCCGACACACTAAGTTGGGTATCAGGGATTCTGAGGAGCATATGGTACTCAAGTATCGTTGGTTTTTGCACAAATATATTCAAGCATAACTATATTTCCTAGACATCTCACTTGGCGCAACATACTGATAGGTTGTCAAGATTGAGTATAAATTGAAACATAAGAAGCGAGACTTTGGATCAATGAATTCAAAGTAGGGTAAAGGTACCTCCAAGCCACAAAACAAAGTATATAGCTAAGGTGGAGTGGCTCATTAAAACCCATCAAACCCAGAAGAAAATAATGAACCACAGAGGAAAATAAGGACACAGGAAAGTGTTGTGAGTTCCACACAAGCCCCACTCACAACACAAATAAGTGTCGCACCAAGTAGTCACTAGTGGTGGAACCAAAAGCTTTAGATTTAGATGTATGTTTCAAATCTAATCTAGAACCCAGTTATGAGAATGACAAGGGGGAGCATATTATTGATCCAAAATCGAGTGCCATCATTTCTACCACCATTTTCCATAATATTAATTCTAAATATCCAAAGGAGGGGGCTTATCTCTTCCACTCACAGATGTGGGTGAATGGTTCTTCGTTGCAGTTAATTATCAATAGTGGGAGACAAAAGAACCTCATATCAATATATTTCATTAATCTATTAGGCCTACCAACCACATGAAATCTATATCCATACAACATAGGGTGGCTCCACCAAGGATAAGATCTATGTGTGAGTGAGAAGTACTACCTTCCCTACAACATCAAGCCCTTCATG
The DNA here is from genome assembly GCA_034641835.2 of Pinus albicaulis. NCBI lineage: Eukaryota > Viridiplantae > Streptophyta > Pinopsida > Pinales > Pinaceae > Pinus > Pinus albicaulis. Next base: position 871,234,680 of record CM076580.1, read on the forward strand.
AACAACATAATGTGTGGCATGTCTCCTCTTGATGTTTGTGATGTTTTATTAGGAAATCATACTTGTGGAAGTTTCATGTTGTGTATGAGTCTAGAACTCATATTTTTATTATTAATTTTTGCAGAAAACTATACATGATATCAAATTTAGCCCCACCTACCTACCACCATTTCTTTGATATCTGCTAAGTCATGCAGTAAGAACATTTCCTAGACCAATATTTTTATTATTATTTATAATTCTCTATCAAATTAAGGATAATATCATGGGCACATCCATGGCCCCCATAGAGGGTTTATCTGTGCAACAAAATCAAGTTGATAAGTTCATGGAAGAGTATATGGACATATTCTCTTCACCCACAATGATACCTTTGCATTGTTGAGTCAATCATTTAGTCGATTTGACTCATGGACACCTCTACTCAATGGGCAAATATAATACTGGTACCTTCTATAAAATGAGGAAATTAGATAGCATATCTAGGAGTTTATTCAAAAATGGCACATCCAATTGAGTTCCTCGCCTTAAGGGAGTCCAATTGTACCTGTACAAAAGAATGATGGGACTTGGAGACTCTTCATTCATTGATTATCAAGAATTGAATATAATAACTATCAGGAAAAAGTATTTGATCCCATGTATTGATGATATTATTGACCATCTCGAGGGGGGAAAGATTGGTTTGAAGTCTTTATATCACCAAGTTCCAATAAAACCCATAAATTTATGGAAAACAAACTTCAAATCCAAGGAGGGCCTTTTTGAGTGGTTGGTCATGCCCTTCAGATTGACAAATTCCCCTGCAAATTTTATGAGGTTGATAGATGACATATTGTGGGATTTCACTAATTCATTTATGGTTGCATATATGGATTATGTACTCATATTCAGTGAGATTTCGGAAAATTATTTGCAACATATTCAGTAGGTCATTCAAACCCTATGACAACACAAACTATGTGCCAACTTGGAGAAATTATCCTTTAGCATGAATCAAGTCCAATGTATGGGCTACATCATTGATGAGAAAGGAAAGCATGTGGATTCAACTAAGATCCAAGTCATTCAATATTGGTGAACTCCAACAACTCTAAGAAAGCTTCATATATTTTTTTGCCTTGCCAGTTTTTATCGAAGGTTCGTGTTGTGGTTCTCTCATAACACTTGGCCTTTGAATCAAGTTACTAAGGGAAAAGAAAAAGAATTTTTTTTTGGTATAAATCCCAAAAAAATGAATTCATTGAGTTAAAAAATCACCTTTTCTCTACACACATTTGTCAACTTCTAATAACCATGTGAAATTTACACAGATACCTTCGACTATACTATTGGTACAATTCTCTCCGAGCAAGGGCATCTGGTGGTCTATCATAGTGACAAAATATCTTATACGATTCAAAAATACCCCACATATGATAAGGAGATATAATCCATCATGCAAGATTTCCAGTAGTGGAAACATTACATTCTGGGGAAGGAGAGGATCATCCACACAAATAACCTACATCTTTAGTTTATAGAGAAACAAGGGAAGTTGTAGAATTATTTCAATAAAAAATGGTCCACATATCTATAAAAATTTCATTTTAAGATTAAATACAAGAAGGGGAGAACCAATAATGTTGTGGATCACCTTATTCGACCCCTAGTTGTGGCACTAACTATTGTTATCAATTATTATGGGCATGAGACTTATTGATGGGCACAATTGTACAAAAGTGATCCAAAATTCACCACCACATACCAAATGTTGATGGATGGAAAGAAAGTACCTGAATTCCACATCCAGGATGCAATTTTATGCTACTTGGGACACATTTGTGTTCATTCAAGTGAGTGTTTCAAGCTCATTTTGGAGGTGCACTAGAGCCGGGTCGCAGGAAATGTTTTTCTCGAAAAAATAGTGGTAGTACTACAAAAGCATTTTTATTGGCCAAAACCATAACATGATGTTAAAAATTATATCAAATATTGCACTGCACGTGTCATCACGAAGCCAATCAGTAATAAGAAAGGTATGTACACTCCTATGCCTACTAGCTAGACTTGGGAATCCATTTCCACGGATTATAAATTTGGCCTTATTTCTACCAAGCATGGTCATGATTATGTATTTTTGGTCATTTTCTAAGATGGCTATATTGGTTGCTTGCAAGAATAATATCATAGAAAAATACACTTCCAATTATTTTTTGGGATGAGTGTGGGTACATTTTTGGATCCCAAGGACCATTATATTAGATCAGGATAAAATAATCATGAGTACATTGTGGTCAATCCTCTGGTAGTTGGTGGAGACCAAGCTCACGGAGTTGACTACATTGCATCCCAAATCTAATGGTTAGACGAAGGTCATCAAAAAGATGATATTGCACATACTACACATCTACAACTCCAAGGATTCATGTACATGGGATGAGGTCATCCATTTATGCAACAAAACTATAATATATATCCCCATAGCTCAACTAGCCATAGGGGCCAAGGATTTCAACCGTTGCTCTTGATTGATGTTGTCATGCCTCTTGCAACTACATAGGCATAATATGCACATGTACAATATGAAACTGATAAATCCACTAGGTTTATTGAGCACATCCAACACATTGACCAACAGATTCATTTTATCCTAGATAAATCCAATGCCAAGTATAAAAATCATCATGATCAACATTAGGTGACACATAAGTTTTAAGTGGGAAACAAGGTGTTGTTGCACCGACATAAGGAACGCATTGCTAGAGCCCATCAAAATCTTCAAGCACTTTTATAAGAGCCTTACACCATCACCAATGCCATGGGTGACAAATTTTTTGAGATAAGTATCCCTCCATTCCTTAGCCTTCACCTCATATTTAATGTGGACCAACTCTGACCATACTTTCACCATTGGCAGACACACCAAACATTGTTGAGCAAATGACACCACAGAGCTCAATATATATCTCATTGAACAAGAAACAATTGATTATATCATGGACATACATATTGAAAACAATTTCTAACAAAGGATCCATTTGTATTGATTTTTAAAATATTTCCAGATCCTACCCCAAGGAAAGTGGTTCACCAAGGACTAAATTCATCAAAAGTTTCTACATCTCATTGAGGCACTCAATGGAATAGGGACCACTACTTCCTAAGGGGGGGTGAATGATCTAGGTGGATATTGGCGGTCACCCACCTATTCCACTTAGACCCCTAACATCACTTCCATTATTTTTCCTAATTTCCAACATATTTTCTTATTTCGGTAGTTTTCTATTTTTGGCATTTTTTCCGCTCCTCAACTTCTGAAGATTTTTGAGGCCCTAAACAGTGTTTTTTTTGGGAAATAGGAAAAAATAAGACATGTAGCCTTGAATTTGTAGTAAGAATTTATTTTCCTCCAATATATCTTCCTAACAAGCTATCTTGTGTGTCAAAAGGAGATTTTATGCCAAAGTTATGACCCGAGAAAGGTGACATTCCAACTAACCCTAGCGGGGCCCACAAGATTTTGGTGCTTCATCTCCGAAGGTTAGTTTTTTTTATGTTTATGGATTTCCATTGTTTCTTAATGATAAAAAATCCTAAGAGTCTCATTGTAACTCAGCTTAGAAGGCATGTAGCCATCACATATCTTCTCATATATAAGATACCATCGACTAAGCTAGTTTATTTCCTTTCTACATGTAAGAAATTTTCAACAGTTGTTATTTATTAATTGAAGTTTTATTTTTTTGTATATATGTGTTTTTATTTAAATTTTTATTTCATTTTTTTCCTTCATAAATATGGATCAATAGCCATAACTACAATCTGCTGGAAAAAAAATATGTGTCATAATAGAAACTAAGAGAATTTTTGACCTAATGAAAAATTCTCTCGACCCAGAAAATGGGAGGTAATGTCAAAATTTTAACCCATATTAGGACCAAATACAGTTTCTATGCTCATGCATCAAAGCTTATACACCGTGTTTTCAAGAATATTGTGTTAGCATTGAAAATGTTAATGGTGTAATCGCCATTGTGTCACTATTCTCAAACTTTTATTATGTCTTAGTCCATGTCCAAAGTTTGACTCATTTCCAATAAAATTTAGAAAAGAGTCCCAACATCAAGATGTTTTTAACTGAACAGGTGTCATAGTGTTTTAGAGTCCCAAAATAAGTTAAAATCTCTATTTTGTCCTATGTTAGAGTTGAAGGTCAGTTGATGTTTGGGTAATAAAATTAAAGTCATCTAGTGTGGAATAATAGCAAATTTTGTTGCAAATTTATTGTCAAAATAGTAAAGGGCAGCTATTTCTCAGAAATGGAAGTCATATATTCCACTCAGTGAAAATTACAACTATTTCACTAAGATTTTAGTTATCTTATAAAAGAGGCTATGGGTAAAAAAGTAATCAGTTTTTGAAGTAGGAAAATTAAGGCTTAGTGGCAACCAAAATTATTTAAAATCAAAGTGTAGCCATAAGAAAATACCTTAACCAGCAGAAAGGGAGGTCCAGAGAAGAGCGGCGGACAATATTTAAAGGAAGTTAGTTGGAAAATAGACTAAGGAATGAAGCAATGGGAAAGAAAAACATGAAAAAAGAATGGACAGCCATGATCTAATCACAGATACAAAGGGGAGTAAACCAACGGCTGAGATAAAAGCACAGACGGAGCGATTTTTCAAGTTGCAATTTTTAAGTTTTATCGTTAGGTCAAATTGCATGGTATGTTAGGTGATTTGCGATGTGATGAGGCTAAGGGGAAAGCAAGGAAGACTGTCATATCTGGGCATAGATCAACAGTGGAGATTAAAGCACAAATCGAGTGATTTCTCAAATCACAGTTTTTAAAGTTTAACATTAAGGCTTCACATAGCATGTTAAGTGATTTGCAATGCGATGAGCCAAGCGAAACATGTCGACGTGGCACACGAGCATGATTTCAAAAATTACAGAGTTTATGGTTTAGTTGTTATCAATGTAAATTTAAATTTGCGGGCAGTCGATTTGTGATTCTCTCCTATTGGTCAACTGGTTGTGAGGCCCAAGAACCACAATTCTGCGTGAATGCATATTGTTTGAGAGAAATTGCGGTTTTTTTTTTAAGTTCCAATAAACTTTGTTGATTGCACACGTATGTATGTTTATAAAACTTCTAATGTAAGATTTGTGATCGGTCCCATTTCTCTGCCATGCCACCTCCACCCTCATCGCAACTCGCCCTTTGCCATTTCCAACATTTAACTTCCTGCATTTCACAATAACACTTCTGATGCACGATCTGTGATTGGTCCCATTTCTTCGCCACGTCACCACCCCCCTCACTTATCATTTATTCCACTCCATGTCTCCTCTATCAATTAAACCCGTTTCAAAGGATTTTCTTTTTAATTTCTCATAAAATTAAACTTTATCATTCTATCCAAAAGTTTCATGTTTTTCCACCATTACAAAGGGTCTTCAACCAAAAAATGGAAAGGAACAGTAGAACAACCGCATAATTTCTCTCAAACAGTTTTCTACCACTACTCTCAGTACCAACACATTGTTACCAGGCACTGGGCAGCATTCAAGCAATAGCCACACACCATTTTACTACAGTTTTCACTTTTTGTGGAGTTGGTTGCACCAAAACAAAAGAGGAGTCTTCCCATAAAACTGCCACATGATAAAAACCACTTCAAATTTTCAACCTTAATGTTGTTATTTTTTTTAATGTATCACTTTGTAATTAAGATTAAGGGATAAGCCTCACCTATTGCACGAGGTTGTAATGAACTTTGAAATAGATTTAACTTTTTCTGTGGAAGATGACAGTAACATATTTTGTATATATATGGAAAACTGATATGAAGTCAGGTTTGGTTGGTGGTTATATAATTTTTACTTATATGAACTATAAATTTTTTTTCGAATGAAATGGAATAATACTACTGAGGAAATATTATCAATTTGATGTGTGTATTGTCTACTTTAATTTTGTTTCCATATCTCCTTTCTTCTAGTTCGAGTTTGAAAATCATCATATTGTTATGTGTTTTTATTAGTCTAACACAGTGATCATTTCTGATAAAATATACATTATAACAGTGGAAGAACATCACTCATGATATTTAATCTTTATGATATTTGAGTGAGAGTCTTATCAGATTAGAAATATATTTCTCTCAATGGAATGTTGTCAAACTAATACTTTTGTGAAATTTTACTAAATCAATATATTCCTGATTTATAGACCTACTAATTCTTCTCTCATATTATAGTTTCCTCTCCTCACAGACGACAAACTTGCACCTTGCTACCACATCAAGTTACAATACCCTCGTTAGTAGAACTGTGGATTTGATTGAAATCTCTTTTTAGTGAAGCAATGTTTGTACCACCTACCAATCTCACAAAACAAATCTTTAAATTTCTTTATATTTTAATATGTGTCTAATCAGGCGTTTGCTACAGTCCAAGTGCTGATTCCAGCACCAACATCTTTTGGTGCATCTGGCAAGATAGTTTATGATGTTCAAATAAAGAAAAGACCTTTAATTCCGGATAACATCAAACACTGGTAAGTATTTGAGGATGACAAGGAGATTCAAAAAATTTTGGAGTGTGTAGAAAAGTGTGTACACATACAAATTTATGATGAGTGGGAAATTGTTGAAAACCAAAATAGCAACCCTTTTAAGAAAACTATGGTTGGGAAAAAAATTATAGATCTGAAAACTAAATTTATTCCTAAGGGTTTGGTTCCTTTAGAAATACTATTTGATAATAATGATGTTTTTCTCAAGCCTGAAAGCAAGGTTGATGGAGAGAGTACAATAGAGTGTAACATTGGTAAAAAATATTAGCCAAGATTAGTCAAAGTGCCCAAATTAATTCCTCTGGAAACCAGAAAAAAAAAAAATATCTCAAACTGCTGAAGGAATTTGTTGATATTTTTGCATGGCCTTATAGTGAGTTGAAAACTTATGATAAGATCATAATGGAGCACAAGTTCCCTTTGAAAATAGATGCAAATCCTATAGCACAAAAAATTAGACACATCAATCCGATGTTGCTTCCAATCATTGAGAAATAAATCAAAAAATTATGGGAAGCAAATATTATTCTGCCTTTGAGATTTTCTAACTGGGTAGCTAATATAGTCCCAGTTCGGAAAAAGAATGGAGAAATAAGGATTTGTGTTGATTTATGCAACCTAAACAGGTGCTCGTGGAAAGATAGCTATCCACTGCCCAAGATGGATTATATCTTGCTGAAGGTTGTAGGATCCAAAAGACTATCAATGATTGATGTCTTTTCAAGCTATAATCCTATTTCAGTTGACAGGAAAGACAAAGAAAATACAACATTTACCACAACCCGGGGCATATTCATGTACAAAAAAATGCCATTTGGTTTGATGAACTTAGGTGCAACCTTTCAAAGGGCAATGTATATTGCCTTTGCAAGAGAAAAGGACAGATTTGTGGTCATCTATTTGGATGACATCATAGTATATTCATAATCTGATGAATACCACTTGAAACATTTGAAGAATGTTTTTGAAAAATACAAAAGTTTGGTTTGTCCTTAAACCCCGAAAATTCATCTTTTGAGGTCCAAGAAGGTAATTTATTGGGACATATTATAACAAAAAGTCACATCTATATTGATCTAGGAAGAGTAGAAGCTATTCAGAATATTGGTTTTCCAAGAAATAAGAAGGAATTTCATTCATTTTTAGGGAAAATCAATTTTATAAAGCATTTTGTTCCTAACTTTGCAGAGGTTATCAAAAATATAAATTTTTTGCTGAAAAAATATGCAGAATTTAAGTGGCAAGATGAAGCAAACAATTCTTTTGTAGCAATTAAATCTACCTTGACTGAAGCTCCAGTTTTAATAAGTCTTGACTTTGAAAAGGATTTTAAGATTTTTTCATATGCTTCAGAAGAAAAAATTGCAGCTCTGTTATTACAGAAGAATAAGGAAGGTTTAGAGCAACCAAGTTCATTTTTCAGTCATGCTTTAAGGGATGCTGAATTATAGTACAAATTTACTGAAAAACAAGCTTATGCACTAGTTAAGTCTTTGAAGTCTTTTCTAGTTTATGTGTTTCATTCAAAAATAATTTCTTTTGTGCCTGATATCACTGTGAAAGATGTGTTGTTGCAGCTAGATACAGATGGAAGGAGGGGACGATGGCTGACCAAGATTCTAGAATTTTATGTTGAAATCAAACCAACTAAATTGATAAAACGTTAGGGCTTGGCTCTCTTTATGGATGAATCGAACTGCAAAGCTTTAAATATGGATGTAGAGGGATATGAAGGAGAAGATGGAGAAGGTATTTCTAATTATCTTGAAATATTCAATTCAGATTGGTACAAGGATACAGTTTACTTCTTGTTAAATTTCAATTGTCGACTTGAAATGGAGAAGTCTAAAAGAAGATATTTTAAACTAAGAGATATGAAAATTTTCATTTTGGATGACCATATTTACTGGAAATATCCTATTAGAGTCTTGTTAATATGTGTAGATGAAGTAGAATCCCAGGACATTATGACAGAGACACATGCAGGAGTATGCGAAGGGCATTTATATTGGAGATAAACTGCAAACAAAATCCTAAGAGCTGGCTATTATTGACAAAATATTTTCTCTGATGTCTTTGCCAAAGTTAGGAGCTCTGTCGAATTTCAGAAATTTACTGGCAAATAGAAATTGCTACCATTAACTCTCATTCCTATTTCAGCAGATCTTCCTTTGCAGCAGTGCGGGCTAGACTTCATCGGTTAAATTCATCCACCTTCATCAGGACATCATAGATGGATTCCTGCAGCTATAGACTATTTCAATAAATGAATTGAAGTTGTACCAACTAGAAATGCTACTGATATGGTAATTATTAAATTTATACTGGAAAATATTATGTCAAGATTTGGTTGTCCACAGAAATTAGTAACTAGTAATGAAATGGCCTTTAAGTCTGCTAAGATGTACAAATTTTGTGAGCAATATGGGATTGAATTGACTCATTCCATGATTTATTAACCTCAAGGTAATGGATTGGCAAAGTCATCCAATAAAATTTTGGTAAGGATTATTAAGAAAATGTTGCCTAAAAATAAGAGGAATTGGGACACTTAGTTGATACATGCTTTGTGGGTAGATAGAATAAGTGGTGAAAAATAAATTGGAATGTCTCCATTTAAGCTTTTATATGGTACAAAAGTTCTAATGCCTTTGCAATAATCTCTTCCTGTGATTAAGTTCCTACAAGATGATGTTGATCATGAAAAACCAGTCCAAAGGAGAATACTACAGTTGATAGAGGCACACCAAATCATAGAATCATTGATGGAAAAAGTTCGGAAATATTAGGCTAAAGTCAAATATGTTTTTTATAAAAGAGAAAAGCAACAGTTGTTTCAGGAGAATGATTTGGTGCTTCATTGGGATACTAGGAGAGAAGACCATGGAAAGCATGGTAATTTCGACAATTTGTGGTTTGGGCCATTTAAAATTGTTGAAGTTTTGGAGAATAATAATTTTCTGCTCAAACATCTCAATGATGATCAACTAATTTGAGGCCTAGTCAATGGTCATTTTCTTAAAAGGTTATTTATTTAGTAAAGTCAGTTGAGTCACTCCATTGTAATATTTGGTCAGTCTTGAATCCAATATGTCATTGGTCAATCCTAGTCTTTATTTTTAAGAAGTCTTCTAAATTTTAAGAGCTTTTGAGACACTGAGTCTAAATTCCTTGAAGCCTCACAAGGAGGGCTTCATCCCCAATAGGAGCCACTGTTAGCATTGAAAATGTTAGTGGTGTAATCGCCATTGTGTCATTGTTCTCAAATTTTTATTGTGTCTTAGTCAATGTCCAAAGTTTGAGTCATTTCCAATAAAAGTTAAAAAACAATCCCTACAACAAGGTGTTTTTAAGTAAATACGTGTCGTAGTGTTTTAGAGGCCCAAAATAGGTTAAAATATTTTTTTTGGATTATGTTAGTGTTGAAGGTTAGTTGATGTTTGGGTAATAAAATTGTAGTCATCTAGTTTGGAATAATAGCTGCTTTTGTTGCAAATTTATTATCAAAACAATAAAGGGCAGCTATTTCTAAAAAATGGAAGTCATATATTCCACACAGTGAAAAGTGAAGCTATTTCACTGAGATTTTGGTTATCTCATAAAAGAGGCTACGGGCAAAAAACTAATCATTTTTCCAAGCAGGAAAATTAAGGCTTCATGGAAACTAGAGTTCTTTAAAACCAAAGCACAACCGGAAGAAAACAGCTTAACCAATAGAGTGGGAGATCCAGAGAATAGTAGCAAACAATATTTAAAGGAAGTTGGCCGAGAAATAGACTATGGAATGAAGAAACAGGGAATAACCACATGAAAAAAGAATGGGCGGCCATGATCTAATCTAAATCCAAAGGGAAGCACACTGATGACTGAGATTAAAGCACAAATGGAGCGATTTCGCAAATTGCAGTTGTTAAGTTTTATCATTAGGTTAAATTGCATGGTATTTTAAGTGATTTGTGATGCAATGAGGCTACAGGGAAATAAAGGAAGACTATCAGATCTGGTCACAGATCAATGGTGGAGATTAAAGCACAGATGGATTGATTTTGCAAATCGTAGTTCTTAAAGTTTATCATTAAGGCTTCACATGCTATGTTAAGCGATTTGTGATGCAATGAGGCAAGGGACGCATGTCTACATAGCACACCAGCATGATTTCCAAAATCACAAAGTTTATGGTTTAGATGTTATCAGTGTAAAGTTAAATTTGCGGGCACTCAATTTGCGATTTCTTCCTATCAGTCAACTAGTTGTGGGGCCTAAGAACCACAATTCCGCGTGAATGAATATTGTTTGGGAGAAATTGTGGTTTTTTTTAAAAGTTCTGATAAATGTTGTTGATTGCACATGTATGTATGGTTATAAAAATTCTGATGTAGGATCTGTGATCGGTCCCATTTCTATGCCATGTCACCTCCACCCTCATCGCACAACGTGCTTCACCATTTCCAACATTTAGCTTCCCGCATTTCAAAATAAAAATTCCGATGCGTGATGCGCGATCAGTCCCACTTCTTCGCCATGTCACCACCCCCCTCACTTATCATTTATTCCTCTCCATGTCCCCTCTATCAACTAAACCTATTTCAAAGTATTTTCTTTGTAATTTCTCATAAAATGAACCTTCATCATTCTATCCAAAATTTTTGGGTTTTTCCACCATTACAAAGGGTCGTCAACCAAAAAAGGTAAAGGAACAGCGAAACAATGGCAGAATTTCTCTCAAATAGTTTTCTACCGTTACTCTTAGTAGCAGCACATTTTTACCAGGCACCGGGCAACATTCAAGGAATAGCCAAACACCATTTTACTGATGGTTGCACTTTTTGTGGAGTTGGTTTCCCCAGAATGGAAGAGGAGTCTTCCCATAAAATTGCCACATCATACAAACCACTTCAAATTTTTAGCCTTAATTTTGTTATTGTTTTTAATGTAGCACTTTGTAATTATGTTTAAGGGATAAGCCTCACCTCTTGCACGAGGTTGTAATGAATTTCGAAATAGATTTACCATTTTCTGTGGAAGATGACAGTATCATATTTTGTGTATATCTGTCAAACTGATATGAAGTCAGGGTTGGTTGGTGGTTATAGAATTTTAACTTATATGAACTGTAATTTTTTTTTGTGAATGAAATGGAATAATACTACTGAGGACTTATTACCAATTTGTTGTGTGTATTGTCTACTTTATTTGTGTTTCTGTATCTCCTTTATTCCAGTTCTAGTTTTCAAATCATCATACTGCTATGTGTTTTTATTAATATCTTAAGCTTGTTATGTGTTTTATCAGTTTTTGTTAGTCTCACACAGTGAGCATTCCTGATAAAATCTATATTATAACAGTGGAAGAGCATCACTCATGATAGTTAATATTAACGATATTTCAGTGAGAATCTTGTTAGACTAGAAATAGCATTCTCTCAATGGAATATTGTCAAACTGCTACTTTTGTGAATTTCTACTAAATTAGTAGATTTATGTTCTATAGACCTACTGATTCTTGTCTCATCTTACAGTTTCCTCTCCTCATAGACTACAAACTTGCATCTTGCTACCACATCAAGTTACAATACCCTCATTAGTAGAACTATGGATTTTCCTGAAATATCTTTTCAGTGAATCAAAGTTTGTACCACCTACCAATCTCATAAAAAAAATCATTAAATTTCTTTATAGTTTAAGATGTGTCTGGTTAGGCGCTTGTTGCAGTTCATGTGCCGATTCTAGTGCCAACATAGTGCATGTGAGCCGCTATGAAAATTTACCTAATATTTTTTATCGCTTCTTTAGCACACGAAGTCTACCACCCCATTGATCAGGTGCTCAGTGTAAAAGCTCAAAAAATTGAAGTCTTCAAAATAAAATGGAAATTGAGCGACAACGAAGAGCTCGTCGCTAAGAATCAAATGCATTATGTTTCGTAAAAAACACAGCTGGATGAAGAAAAAAAAGCCGGATGAATAAGATAGAGCCTATTGTTCATTTTCCTCAACAGGAAAAAAAAATGCAGAATAGGAAAGAATGGTGACATGGCAGTCTAGTCAGCAAAACATGAATATTCTTGCAGTATTCGCCGGAGAGGTCTGAAGGTGACTTTTTTTTATATATGTGCTCCTAAGTTCGAAATTGATTTTTTATAAATATGGTTGGGGGCAGCCCAACTAGAGGATGACACATGGTGTAGTAAGGGGCCACCATGTGCCCCCTTTGGTGGACCAAGGATTGGATGAATTTCATTATAGTTCAAAGTTTGAACCATTATTAACAATGTTGGCATATTATATTCAAAGTCAAATTTTAAAACATATGGCATATTAAATATTTCATATCCAAAGTTTAATCTTTCCCAGTAAAGTGTAAGTTATATATATATATATATATATATATATATATATATATATATATATATATATATATATATATATATATATATATGGGCTCATATTAATTTTAAACGCAAAGTTCGAAGACCTTGGTTAAAACCGAGTTGACAAAAAATATGTAATGGAGGGGTAGAGGTCATGTCAAACCAACTCGTGACCTCCCTGCACATAACCAAACACCATACTGTTAGGCCGTGGACAGGAATTTTTAAGTGGTGGAAACAATTGTTTATATGAGTTGTAAAGGTTACATTGACGACGGAAAAGAGGGGGCCAGTGCCCTACCCATATTTACTTACCATATAACCTCACCATAACGCCACCACTAAATGCACTTAATGTGCATTAAAAACATAATTAAACCCGTAGTTAATCCATTTTTAAAATAAATTAAAATGCATTTTAGTTAGTGGAATATTCTACAGCCTCACCAAATTTAGTGAACCTCCATAATTGGCACGACTAATTGGAGACTTCTCCTGTTTTGGAGGTAGTTTACTAGGCCATAATTTAATTGAGCCTAACTGGAGAAAATTTAGACCAAATTGAGGGAAAGAAGAGTGATTTATGAATGATTTGAACATTTTGGACGTATTGAAGTAGGTTTTAGGAGCAGTAGGTTAATGTAAACAACATTTTTTCACATTTGAGCTAGTACAGAGGCCCAAGCAATGGAAGCTATACCAAGGAGATGTAGCCCACGAGGGGTGAATTCCTTTATCAAAACATTGTGTTAATGGATCAATTATGATGGTTTGTTATAATTGTTATTGTTGATGTTCAAAATTTGTTTTTCATGCTTTATGCTCTTGAATTTAATTTAAAACTCAACTCATTTACCTGTTTGACACTCATAAACACCAAGGAAACCTATGCACATAAATAATAAGATAAAAAAATTATTTATAAATCTAAAGATGGAATTAGCACAACAAAAATAACATTCAAAATAAGGTCACTCATCCAACCTTTTGTGAGAATCATACACTGGGGTGAGTAACCAAGGAGTATTTTAATGTGAAATTTCTTCCACCTTCATAGGACCACCATCAACATGTGCCTACTAGCTAGGTAGACAAAACCACTACCATGTACTCCATTTTATTGATATCATTCAATTAGATGTCCTTTCCTAATATTAAGGATGGTTCCACAAATATGCACTTAATACACATGTGGTTATTATTTTGTGGGTTTCTAACAAGGGAAACAACGTGATGTAACTATCATAGAGGGAAACCACATCTATTATGAATTTCCAAGCTGAGGAGGTAGTTTAAGAAACTGAGAGATGGAGAAGGCGAGTGTTAATCCAAAAAAATAGAAAAGGTAAACCCTCCAAGATTAACTAAGGACTGAAAAGTGCAAATTTGAGTGGATATCATGGTGAGGGATGGTCGATCGGGGGAGGGGACCATGGAGTGAAGGGAGATAGTCATGAGTAGCATGAGGAATGTTGGGAATTTGGCATGACATATTTTAAGAAACCTTGACCTACACTAGTCGTCAAAGGAGCCTGTCGAGGAGGTCACATGGACGAGAGTATCAAAGTACCAGGTTATACCATTGTTAGGGAAGGAAAAAGTGACACTGACGCAGGGGGTGGACAGAGCCTCGACATAATGGTTGGGTCTATCCATATGTTGACTCCTTCCAATGGGCTTGGTGTATATTCCACCAGATCTTCGTATGCGTTGAGAGTTATTCATATCTTCAGTTTCTTGCATGGTATGAGTGTATAAGATGGTTCATAACTAAGGTAGAGGGTTTTATTGAAACAAAAAAACATAGACCTAGATCTAAACCCTAGTGGAGCCATCCTAAGTGTTTTTACATGTATACTCTCATCAAATTTCTAAATAAACTACATCAACTTCATGTATCACTATATTAATTAAATTATAACTTCTTTTATATTATTATTATTATTATTGATTATAATTTTTTGTGACAAAGTCGGGTGCTATATTATATTCGAAAAAAAGATAGTATATTTTCCCTTGTTATAATCTGATGTTGTTGTGGACAAACAAGGAGGGTTGCAAAAACAAAATTTTGAGCCTCTGTTGTGTCGATTGTTCAAGTTATATTGCATTACATATTTAAGATATACTCTTACAAACTGAGAAAGTAGGAAAGAAAAATTAAAATACATATGCAGAAAAGAGAGAGGAGGAAAGAGGACCAGACGATGCTTATTGGGCATCCAGTTGATGCATCAGTGTTGTCTTCAGGACCGACATTTCTCTCATTGTTAGAACTAGAGCTTGGAGCTGAATGTTTCTCTAAAATATATTTTAGGATCTGAAGAGATTCTTCCACACGTGAAAAACGGTTGGTAAGATCATTGAGTTGATTCATATCAAGTTTCTCCTTTTCATACAGGATCCTCTGTTGAGCACAGATCTGTTCCATTTCTACCTGTAGGTCAGCATAATGGAATTAGTCTTCACTATGCGCCATGAGTAATGATGACGAGGAAGGGGTAGTGAGAACTACTGAAGGAGAATAAAAGGAGCAGGGAAGGAGCGCAAGGAAGTGGACTTGCAGGAAAGAGGGCAGGGGAAACAGATAAGGGTTAGGAAGTGAAAGACAGAGGGGGAGATGCGAAGCAATTGTGGAGGCAGCAACAGAGAGACAGGAGAAATGCGAGGAAGAGGTAAAAGGAGAGTTGCACTTCCAAAACAGACTGATGAAAAGAAGGCGAGAGCAATCCAAGAGGTAATGTGGCGATGCAAGTGGAGGGAGGAATAAATAGCAAGAGATTGGAGGAGGAGGGAGTCAAGGCTGAGAGATCGAGGAGATAAGGTAACGAGAGAGGAGTTGTTGTAAGGATGGGGAATTATGATTAATTCAGATAGATTCTTGTAGAGAATCCAACAAAATAGATATTCTAGTAGAAATAAGATCATGGAAAAGGTGAGAGAGATAGGCCATCATGACTATGCATTTGACTGGCTAGTCTACTGCAAGCTTTGTTAGCCAAATTATCCACAGGCTTATTGTTTCTTCTAAGGATGTGGTGGAAGGAGATATCCTTCATATATTTAATCAATGTGTGAGATCTACTAATGATCCTGTGAAGAACTATGTTTTTTATTGGAGAGTCCTTTAACATCATGCTGATGATAATAGTTGAGCCGCCAAACACCATTGCATTTGCCATGTTGTATCTTTTTATCAATTGGAGACCTTGGTGGAGTGCATAGGCTTCAGATTTTTTGTTAGACAGAGATACGACACCCCATTCGAAGGAGAACAAGACGTTGCCATTTTCCTCCCTTATGACCTCTAGCCCCAATGATACCTAGATTCGATTTAGAATCTCCATCAAAGAAAAGGGATGGTCTTTTGCAACTATCGAGCCATGTGATAAATTTTTTTTCTTTAAGTCTTATCTTCTAGTTTTCTTTATGATAGTTTTGTGTAACTGGAGTTTTGAAAGGCCCGGGACTGTATAAGACTCTACCCAGAAAATTTCTTTCATCTACTTAGAGATCATTGAAATTGATTCTACCAATGCTTTTTGAGAGTATAGTTTCAATGGTGAGGCTCCTAGTCTTGTTGTAAATTTTCCTTAGATATTTTTTTTTATTGTTGAAAATAATTTTATTTCAAGCCGACCAAATGTTCTAGAGAAGTACATAAGGAAGGGTATCCCAAACCCTTTTGGTTATCTTCTTGCTCTTTTTCCCCCATGGATATTATATTTTTAAACTTTTTATCCAGACTGAAGTAGATTTGGTGGAGTCTAAATCAATATGAGAGAAAGAAGTGAGATCTTTCCAGCACTAGATAGAAAAATGACATTTCACAAAGAGATGAAGTGCGGTCTCTTTTGGGAATTGATAGTTGGGGCATCTGGATGGGCCATAAAAACCTCTATTTTTTTAATTTTCTATGGTTGAGATCTTATCTTTGAGGAGATTCCAAATAAGTATTTTTATTTTTGGTATGGATTTAGACTTCCAGATGACCTTCCAGATAGGCCATTAAGGAGATGGGAACTTCTCTTTTAGAAGTTGGCAATAAGCTTCTTTGATAGAGTATGAGGACCCAGAGGGATCCCATCAAAGATTGTCTTTACTACATTTCAACAAAGGTTCTGCACAATGAAAAATTAATTTAATATTTTTCATATCTTCCTCAATATGAGAGGGGATAAGTGGAAATTCCAAACTGATACAGACGTTTAAATTCTCATCCCACCTTGAAATCTAAGCTAAGGTGTTTATATCAAAATTACGAAGGTGGGTATTAATTCGATGAGTACTCATGCTTTCTTTAAGATGATCTTGCCCCATAATTTGATCATTCCAGATGTTTGTGTCGCTTCCCCCTTGTGGAAATTTGGAAATATTTTTGCTAATAAAAGGGATGGAATTCTTGCAAAGTTCCAAGGTTATAGAGCAAGGTCTGCTTGGGATTTCAAAATCAAGGAGATTTTGTTTGGGTGAGCTGAGATATTAGGATTCCAGAACTTGTTTCCACCATAAGTGTTGTCCATTGATCAGGCACCACACAATATTTCCCCCAAAAGCATTATTCAATATTTTGGGATATGAATACCAAGCCCACCATTTTGTTTATTTTTTGTAATTTTTTTCCGTTTGACTAAGTTGTATTTAAACTTCTCGTTTTTTCCTCCTTTCCAAATAAATTCCCTTAAAACTGCTTCAATTTTTAGATGTATGTTGGTAGGTGCGTTGAGCAAGGTAAAGTGATACACAGACAGAGAAGAGAGGGAAGATTTTAGGAGAATTAAAAATCCATCTATGTTAAGCTAGTTAGATCCCCACTGCTACAATATTGTTTTCATTTTGTCGATTATGATGTTCCATACCTCAGACTTCAAAGGTCGACCACTGACTACCATCCTAAGATAATTGAAATAAGCCCAATTCAATTTGTGGGAGACTCCAAATATTTGTGGAATTCTATGGATGGTATGATTTGTAGGATTTTTGTGATAATTTATCAACCCTCCTAATTAAAGCATAAATTTTTCAATAAGAGATTTTAATATTTGATCAATAATGCAAGTGGCACCACCCATCAGAAGGGTGTCATTTTCAAATTGAGAGTGGTTCATATTCTTGACTCCATTGCCGAATTTCATTCTAGTGATGAGGCCAACTCTGTGCTTGTGCTCTAAGGCCCTGCTGAAGGATTCATACATAAGAATAAAAATAAAGGGAGAGAGGGGATAGCCCTGTCTAAGACCTTGGGAAGATTGAAATAAGTTTTCTATCCTGCCATTGATCAGGGGAGAGATCCATGGGTTTGAAATACAAGCATTGATGAAGGAGATGAATTCATTGTCAATACCCATTTTTTGGAGGACAGATATGAGAAAGGAATGTCCCACCCTGTCAAAGGCATTGGCAAGGATGAGCTTCAGGATGAAACCTTTCTCATTTCGCATCATACTCAAATGAATGGCTTCTTGAACCAGGAGAATGGATTCTATAATTTGTCTTTGAGAGATAAACCCCCCTTGATTTTCAAAGATGAGGTTGGGAAGAAGGGGTTTAAGGTGAGTGGCAAGGATTTTAGTGATGATTTTGTAAGAGGAGTTGCATAAGGAGATAGGTCTGAACCTTGAAAAGGAGGAGGGGTGGTTTTCTTTGGGTATAAGGGAAAGGTACGTGGAATTGGTAAAGCCCCCAATATTCTTATTCCTTTGATCCCACTGAATCATTTTCATTAAATCCTTTTTAATTAAGTCCCAATAGGTCCTAAAAAAATTGATGGAGAAGCCATCTAGACCCAAAGACTTATCTGGATGCAGAGACCATATGGCATTTTGAATTTTGGCCTCCTCTATATCTCTTTTTAGGGTGTTGTTTATCTCCTTCATGATTAGCTTTGGCAAGTGACTTAAGAGGTATAAATAATCCTCAGGTGTAGCTAGTTCAGTGAGTAGGTTCTCATAGTGATTAAAAGCAACATCCTTTATACATTCCTAGTTTGTATGAATTATTCCTTCATTATCTATGATGGATAATATATTATTCCTTGTCTTTCTAACTGTAGCTTGTTTGTGAAAGAAATAATTTTTATTTTCACCTGCCTGGAGCTACAGGTTTCTAGATTTTATCCTCCACTTCTCCTCTTCTTTCCTATTGACTTATACAAATGCCAATAAAGTTCTTTCTCTTGATCTGAATTTTCTTGGTTCGCTCCATGTGTATCAATTTCATTATGAATAGCTTCCAGCTTTACTTTTATTTTTGTTCTAGCTTTGTCGGGTTCCTTGTAATGAAGCTTGGCCCAATATTTAAGTTCCATTCTAACATTCTTCAACTTTGTTTCCAAAGTGTGCGAAGGAGACCCCTCGACATGCTGCTACCAATTGTGATACACAATCTATCTTGAATTAAGGATATCACTCCAGAGGGGGTTATATTTAAAATGGAAAGGGCTGAGGGAGGGCCGGTCACCGAGGGAGAGGGTGACAGGGTAGTGATCTGAGGCTAAGGAGGAGAGGATATAAGAGGAGGCAACAAAGAAGTAAGAGAGGAGAGGTACAACCACTATGAATCAATCAAGTCATTCCATAATGTTTCCCACCCCAATTCTGTGATTACTCCAAGTGAATTTGTGATTTTTTGGGATGACATCAACCAAATCGTGATCTTTGATGATGCTTTCAAGCTGGTCTCTAGATGGATCCGAGTTGAAGCTTCCACCTCTTTTTTCATTATCATGCAAGATCAAGTTAAGATCCCCACCTATGATGATGTTTCTGTTGTCCTCATTGTCTATATCTATTTTCAATGTGCTCCAACAATATTCTTTATCCTTGTAATGATTAGGCCCGTATATATTATATAAAATGATCTCAATGTTCTATGTAGTATGTTGAAATTTTACTTTGATCCAGTTTTGAGTTTTGATAGCTCTTTTTTTCTCCCAAAAATTCTGTTTCCAAATGGTGTTTGGAAAAGTTCCTTCTAGGGCCATTTTTTTTAAGAATTTCCAAGGTGACCCCATGTTCTTTTGTTGTGTTTCTAGTGATCTGGGAAGAGGAAGGTTTTTCAGAAGAGTTAAGGGGGAAATATTTGGAAGGGGAGAGTTGAGGATATGAAAGATGAATGGGAATTGAGGGTTGAGGATGGTCACATTCAGGGAGGGAAAGAGAGGAGAAGGGATTGGTAGAGGCAAGGGAGGGGTTGGAGGAATTAAGGGCTGGGTTAGAGGGTTGCTGAGGGGAAGGGGAGGGATTGGAAAAGGATTCTTTGAGGGGAGGAATAGAATGTGCTGAAGGATTATCGGTGTTTCTAGGGTTCGGATTAGTCTTATTCTTTTTTTATTGTTTCCCAATCGGTTTCTGGATCCAGGTTTTCAATATCAATGAATTTGGAGCATCTATTAGCAAAGTGGCCATATTCATGACATATCTTGCAATTGAATAGGATTTTCTCATACTATAGCTTCTGTATGTGGGTCCATTTGTCAACTTTAAGCTTGATCGCTTCAGGAAGCCCTTTACCCAGATCCACTTCAACGCAAATCCTGGCACAAGCTTGCATGTTGTCCTTCGGCTCACTTCAGTCAATGAATTTTCCTACTCCATTTCCAATAGCTCGAACGGAATCATCAACCCAACAGTGCAAGGGGAGGTGAGGAAGTTGAACCTAATTTGGAACAACATTTGGCACGTCGAGTTTAGGATCCAATTTTGGAGTCCATTTGTTGATATATATCCCTGTGGTGTCCATGAAGTATGGTCCATTCGTAAATATCAATTCCTTATCTTCTTTAGTTTGAAAATGAAAAGTGAAATAGCCTCTCCCACAGAATCTAATTGAAATTTTTCCACTGATCTTGTCTACCCAGTTGCACTCGACCCATTTTTAAATAGTCTTTAGAGAGGGCCACAGACCAGTGAACTGCCCATTGAGACCATTCTTGGCAAGAGAAAGAGAAACCATATGCAGGATAGCCGGAGGAAGAGCAACTTCCTGAATGCCTTCAATTTTCTTGACAAACTTTATGATTTCTAGTCTAGGGCAAGGAGGATTTAATGAGCTGATCAAAGATGAAAAATCTTGTGCATGATTAGGCTGAGGGGTCACCTCCAGGATGGCCTCCGAAGGGGCCATGTGCATAGGGCAGGTCTGCGTCGTCTTCAGCTAGGTCACGGCCACGACACCTACAAGTAGAGGAAAAAATAATATTATTATTCATTTATTATTATTATTAATTTTAAAAATAATAAATATATGAGTTAAACATATATACATTTAAGAAAAACATGTAGCAAGATTCTTAACCATGGAGATTCACCTCCACTTTATTATGGAGATTCATAACTTGTAAGTAGGATTTTCTATAATATCATATCATGGGCCAGTACCATGGCTTACTAATACCATATGCATAAAAAACCATAACTCATGTTCATATGGCACATGTTCCTATGACATTTTTTACTTAATAAAAGTAATTAAAAGGGGAGAAATGGCATAACTATTTTTGAAATAAATCTCAGCCTTTGATTTGTGACTAATATTAAAAATATTTAGGTTGAACCCCTACCATGTAACTAATAACTATCTCAACCATATAAATTAAATGGTTAGTAAACACTTATAAACATCAATTGATGATACATCTCATATAGTCAAGTTAAAAAAGAAAAAAAAAACATAAAAATAACAAAATTATAACTCTATTTTAAAGTACTATTAGCACAACCACTTTAATAAATATGGTTGATATAGGTCATAGGCATAGAGGTAAATATTTCACCAACAAATATAAACTCAAATCCTAAAAATTTAATGCAACCAAAAGCCTAACCATAACAACTAATAGCTAAACCCAATATACCTTATATATTAACCCATAAATTATCTCCAAAGAATAAGGTAACTTATATATGATTTAACCTTAATCTCATATATGAGAAACAATACAACAATTACAATTTAACCTCTTCCCATTTAAAAAAAATTATACATCATTATAAATTCGATATAAACTAATATAATTTTATATTTTAATCCATTCAAAGAATTACTAAATTGCAAGAGTTTCAAAATTTATTCATAAGTCGCATTCAGAATTAGAAGCCAGAAAACCCCACAACTTTATATGTACATGTACCAAATGATATATTTTCTCATAATATAATGAACTAGAGATGTGCTCGGATATAGGAAGCACATGGATTCCATCAACATAGTTAATGCTAGCATCTGCACCAAAAGGTGAAAGTACACGTCGATATAAATATAGATGAATGTAGAGTGACGCAAATGTAGCGTTGCAGTAAATAAGGATGTGGATGTGGAAGGCGTGAGGAATCATGGGGTGAGGGGTGGGGGGAATGGGAAGGAATTGGTAAAGTAGAGGGTTGTGTGTGGAACATGGTTGTGTAATCAAAATATATTTAGTTTTTGGGGCAATCAAATGTCCCCATAGAAGCATCAAGGAGATTGAGATAGTCACAAAATAACTGGGAATATAGTGAAGCAAATAAGTACATAGTGGCATTGTCTCTTGAGTATCTCTATAGTATCTCCATCATCTTACCAAATAGCCTAAATAACATTTTGCACCACTGCTATTGTTGAGGGGTTGAAATATGGAATTAATAATGTAGTTCAATCTAGAGGGTTATCACATGGTTTGACATTGGCGTTAGAGAATTGTTATCTATTGAAGGAGCGCCAAAAGATATATAGTTAGGGTAACCCAAAAAGATAGAGAGGCTCCTTCCAAAATCCTTGAAGAAGCAATAATATCCCACTTGTATCTCATAGTAGATGAGGCACTGGAAATTAAAATACTCCTTGATCTCTAGGAAGTTCCTAGATTGTACATATATGAAATTATTATTATGAGGGATATGATATCTAGTCTTAATATTGAGCTAGTGGTATCACACTTTCATTGGCCCAATGGAAATATCAGGCCATGAGAAAAATGATATTAAATTTCATAATAAATAAACCATAAACCTTTATTAAATCAAAGGAGTACATCCAAAAGCAATTCCCTTACGACTTGTCCAAAAATGAGACAAATTTTCAAGTCGAAATTTGTCTTTCAAGGAACAAGTTTTGCAAAAGAGACACTGGTATTTTCTTCATATACATTGAAAGAGTCATGATAGAATGTATAAATTAATGGCATGCGAACTACTAATTTGGCCTCCAATAAATATTCTAAAAAAATTATAATCATCATATATGGGCTTAAAACAACTTTATGTTCAATCGAAGTAATATTTAACTAATATTCAATTTTCCTTGGTGGATGGATTTCTTCCACACCCATAGTTGATCCTTTCGTAGGAAAGGAACCATGCTATATTTTGTGTGCTTGATTTGATAGAGTATCAGCTTCTTGGTTATACTCTATAGATGTGGTGAAATGATACAAAAGTGAAGGTTTTCTTTAGTTCTTCTGCAAACTGGAGGCACCCATGTAATTGAGAACTTTCTTAGTTTTGGAGCTCTACATACAGTCTTAACCAGTTTGGAGTCCCCATATATATTTATGCTTCTGATACCTCCTCCTCTTTCTAAGTTCATTAGGATGGTGGTAGCCTTTAATTCTGAATAACGTTTATGGCAACACCTAATCCACATTCAAATGAGATTATATTTGTGTTTAGATTCTCTAGAATAATCAAAACCCCTCCACCTCCACTCTTTTTTGAGTCTCTGCTTCCCCCCTCATCTAATAATCCATGAGGAGTATTAAATTTTAGTATAGATGTTAGGGGTTGATATATTTATTTATTTTTTCTCGCTTTCACACATTTTGGGAGCAAAGTTAGGCACTCTTGAATATAGGGAAGGTTCCCAACAGAGCCTAATTTTTCTTGGAAAAGTGCATCATTCCTTGTGAGAAAGATTTCCAATAGGACAAAAGCTAGCAAGGAATAATGTCTCTTTATAGCATCATTGTTTTTAACCAGGTTTCTAGAGTTGCTTAAATTGCTTCTCCTTCCAAACTTCCTTTTCCACCACTTTGAGATTTTAAGGTTGTCTAGACTCCAAACTTCCTTGGTAAAGGGACAATTCAAGAAGAGATGCATGAAAATTTTGATCTTTCCTTACATAAACAATAAATACCATGTCCTTTTCAAGACCCTTTTGTAGGCAATCCCCTACTAGTTTAGGATTAGCGAGAGGAAAGTTTTTGTTTTGGGAGGAGCCTAATGTTCCACTTCCAACATCATGCGAATGACAAGAATTCTCATTTATAGCCCAAATTTACTTTATAATGTCCTCTCATATTGTATTTTTCACATACTAAACAATTAGGCGACTGACTCAACCTATCAAAGGCTGCTTTTAGGACACTTGTAAATTTTCCCTTTTCACTTTCCAATTCATCTCTAAATCCATGAGACCAGTTATATTGTAGGTATGTTGGTCAAACAAGAATGATCTCTAATATTCTTATTAAGTTCTCGACCTTGAAGCCCATTTTAGGAATGAGGGGATGAGAGTGTTTTTGAGTGCGTGATGGGGGGTGGTCGCATAAGGGAGGTCCATGTTTCCTAAATGAAATTCCTATAGATATTGTTTACTGCACAATTGAGTTTTTCCTTCAAAGGAGGTAGACATGGGTGAATTCAAAGAGGAAAATTAGGGAGGAGGGTGATCAATGAAAATAACTATAGACTACAACAATTTAGATACCTCAAAAATTTTAAAATACCAAAATTATTTCCTTAATGTACTTTTAGAAGGATGTGAATAAATCTCATTATAAGAGACTACAACAATGTAGATACCTCAAAAATTTTAAAATACCAACATTCTTTCCTTAATGTACTTTGAGAAGGATGTGAAGAAATATCCGTAGAAGAGAAAAGAAACATATAGGGGTGCCTCTCCTCTCCAGGGGCCAAATCTCTAGGAGTGAAAATTTTGTATAGGTAATAGGTAAGCTTGAACAAAGTCTCTTCTTGAAGTGGGTGAGGTCCAAAGCAGCTTGTATAATGGCACATGGAATTGTGTGCTTATTTCTGATCATATGCTAGAGCATGATGATTGGAATTATCTCAATATGTGTTCAAATTTCCTCACCCGAGTTCATTATAATTATATCTTTGATCCATCCAACATAATTGGTCTAATAAGAAATTGAAAGAGTGACATCATTGATGTATGTCTTGGAAATGAAATTGGAAGCATTCCTTTTCCAAAACAACTAAATAAGGGTATCCCTTGCATAGCTCCATTTGAGAATCTGTTCATAAAATTTAAGGTGGCCTTGAAAACTAGACACCTAAATAACTTAATAAGAATAGCTAGGGATGATCTTAACTAGTTCTCCTCTGATGGAGAAATGAAACCAAGACATAGTATCTTGGTTACACTTAAGAACGTATTCTTAGCCTTACTAAGATTAATAACTCAAACTAACGAATGTCAGAAAAATAAGCTAATGAATCAAGTTGTGACTGAAGACTGTCAAGAGAGGAAGAAATTAAAAAAAAAAATCATTCAACGATAATAAGTTCTATGTACGATGGTTTAAAATTCGCCCTTCATTGACATGTGTCATATCCCTTAGAAACTATTCAAGCTCATGATTGAATGTAAATCCCGATTAACATGGGGAAAATAGTGCAACCCTGCTTAATTATTAACCCTACTTAAGTGTTAACCCTGCTTAAGCCCCTCAACACTTAGAATAAGGTCAAAGAAGCCACTGGGTTTGCAAAACTAGCTGATAAATGATCCATAAAACTTCATGATGGCAATAATGAGGTCTTGTGAGATACCAATATCTCAGTTTGTTGAAAAGTAAATTTTTGGGTATGGAATCAAAGGCCTTTGTGAAGTACACAATACCATAATAAATCTTAGCACATTTTTTTCTAGTTCCTTCAATGATATCTTGTAATGTGAAAATGTGGTCAATGGTTTGGTGGCCCTTTTTGAAGCCTGCCCTCTAGCTCTGAGACTTATCTTCCCTAAATTTTTTGATTAATGTATATAAATCGCCTCATCACAAAATATTATGTGTGCTCAATCACAACAACCCTCTCATTTTTCAGATCAAGAATAATCCTATATTTATGAATATGAAAAATAATGTGGCATGACTAGGATAAAGGGAATATTCAATATTAGATTTTCATTTCTATAAATTGTATTATAATCTGTGGAGATTTGAATTGTTGTGTCTAGTATTAGTCATGTGTATGCGATGTTGGGTTTAAAATATATGATGAGGTTTAAGACTTGATCATGAATTGAATAAATAATCGATATTTATTGCATATTTCATCCAACTAGTATTTCACCTCCAACCATTAAGAGAAAAAAACATTTGCTATAAAAGCATGCCATAACTCAGAACCAAAATTGGAATGTATTTACCATTTATGGCAGTGTGAACCATACAAATTTTCTCTAAAGTTTGTTTCCATGTTTAATTTCAAGAAATAATTCTTGTTTCACATGCTATAACATTTTTTCATTAGTGGGGAACAGAAAATGTATCTATGGACTATAATATTCTAATAAATCTCATGGTCAATTAAAATTGTCCCAATTAGTCTTTGTAATTTCTAATGATCACAAGTAACATTGGTAGGAAATAAATTGATTCACGTAAAGGTGCTCAAGTTTTTTATTTTGGAATCTAAACAAACAATGAGAAACAAATTGATCATATGCATCTAAATCTTGAGGCTATATGTCAAGACTGAAAACACATGCTTTTACTATTTTTTTTAGTACTTTTTAAATTTATGTCTTATATAACTCAACATATATTATGTAGACGTTTTATGGAGGATATCCACATCATTCCATTCAAACATGAGCTAATAATTTTCTAAGAAATTGAATATGGTATCCACAAAATTCTCACATTGATGTATGTTTGGCCCTTTTGTGGGTAGTGATAGTGATTTAGACAATGAAGAGGAGGAAGAAAATTTTCAGTGTTTTGGTTGTGTCATTATGTAGGATCTTATATCATTTATCGGGAAATAAAATTCAACTTTCTTTGCATGAGAGAGAGCATTTTATATGCTTTATGATCTTGAGATGACCCATCAGAAGAGGATTACCTTATGAATCTACATAATTGAGAGAATTCCAAGGAAAATGATCAGTATGTATTTGATAATGTCCTTTTCTGGGTATGAATATTATCACAATTGAGTAGCCATGTGTGAAAGATCAAACATTTTTTTTAAAGGGGAAAATATGAGGTTCGTAATTAGTGTTTGAAAAGTATTTTGATTATCATGGATCTTATTTTAAGTACAATAAGCAATATAATGATAGTTGATTCATTGAGTTGTTTCTGTTTTTGTATTCCATGAGTATAGAAAACACGTTGGAAGCAAGGTTGGTTTGAACTTCAAATACATTTATTTTTAGAGTTAGAATGGCCTTTTCCCTCTTCTTTCCAAAAGCGATGTTTATTTCACATCACACTCTTTTCTGCTCTAAATGTTGTAAAAAACAAAGCTTGAATACTTCTGGAAGTACAATCTTATTATTAAGAAGTTATATCTCAAACAAGAGAGAGTTAATTAAAAAAATTTGCAGCTTCTAGTAGTTATTACAATTTTTCTTTGATTCATGAAGATTTTACTAGACAAATGAAAAATTTGTGGTTTATGCTAGTTCATGACAACTTCGATATTCTGCAATACAATAATCAATACCAAGTTTATTTGACATCACGCTCTTTTCTACTTTAAATGTTGTAAAAAACAAAGATTCAATACTTCTAGAAGTACAATATTATTATTAAGAAATTATATCTCAAACAAGAGAGATTTAATTAAACTTTTTTTGTAGCTTCTAGTAGTTATTATATTGCTTCTTTGATGCATGAATATTTTGCTAGACCAATGAAAAATTTGTGGTTTATGTTACTTCATGATAAATTTGATATTCATGCAATACAATAATCAATACCAGTATTGTAGAAGGAAAAAACCTACTATATTGCTTTTTTACATTGACTACCCATCTATGCAAATATGGAAAAAAAAGCAACAAAAATACGAGGGATTAAAAAATTGAAGAAAAAAATTTGTCTAATTTGGTCAATCAGAAGCATTAACAGAATATAGTATGTGAGTGTTCAAATATCTATAGTCTGGAAGACTACAATCCTTGATATGATTAAATAAAAATTCCCTTTTTTTGCATTATTCAATAGGAAAACATCTCAATTTCACAGAATGATGCATCATTGAGGGTAAATTAGAGAAAGGAAAATGTTTATTTTTTCATAACCCAAGGGAACCAGACAATTAATGGCCCAGATAATGGAGGTGAGGATAAAAAAGGTCATAAAAATGCATAAAACAAATTTTCCCAAAACCGAGTATATGATAAATTAGGTTTGGAAAATAATTATGGCATCCACATTATTAGCCTATATTCTTGACTGAAAGTTAGGGTGTATTGATGAACCAAAACATACCCAGAAAGAGAAAATCATAAATTTACATGCCCCATTGAACATATTCTCCAGTTGTGTGTTCGTCGAAGATTTGAGAGAATTTCCAATTAAGATTAGGTGGCACCCCAAACATTGTTTCTATTGTTGACGCCACCACCTCCCCTCCCTCCTCAGATCATCTTCTACCTTGAAATATCGTCTGCTTTTTTATGATGCAAGTATGAAAATATTGGCTCAAATCCTCAAATCAAAGAGCATATGTGTGTTTATGCAAGGAGAAGTTTTCCAAAATGATAAATTGTGTGTAATAAAAACATCACTCCAAATAAAACAAGATACTTCGTGATCATCTTAAAGTGGAATGGCCTTCCCCCCATGACATAAAATAGAATTTTGATCTCCACAATTAGCAATGATAACCTTACATGACTTAGAAATATAAATAACAACATCAATTTCCATAGTTTTAGGGGAAATGAGGTATAAGAAACATTCGATGTGGCTTCCATCCCCATCTCTTCTGTTAGGCTCTTGTCCAACTTCAACATCTAGTTTCTTGAAGAAACTGACTAATACCTTTCCTAGAGTCCCTTCCAGTTGCTATTACTTCCATTGATTTTGATACCTCACCATTCATTATTTCCAGCATATGGACCTCTCTATCATGACCTCTATTATGATATTGAAAAAAAATGAAATAGTAAATTTAAAAAAAAAAAAATACAACAATATGCATCTGGACCTCCCTTGCCTGAGGCCCACCCAATGTTTCCACTGATCTCTCATTCCCTACATCTGGTCAATTGGAGGTGTTGTGGCATGTTTCCTTTCATTCCCTACATCTAGTCAGTTGGGGTGTTGTGGCATGATACCATTTAAAACATCATAGTTGGGCAGGGCCCTATAAAATAGTAGATCGGGATTAATGAGCATAAATAGATAGTGATTATTTGAAGTCATTGAAGGATTTGTTGAAAACTAAGTGTAATAAGTTGAAGATCATACAGGTTTGGAATAGGTAAAACAAATTGCTAGTGATTATTTGAATTCCTTGAAGGAGTTGTTGGAAACTAAGTGTAAGAAAATTGAAGAGCATATAGGGTTGGAATCGGTAACACAAATTCAAATGATCTAGATGATTTTGGTTGCTATGAGTTGGAGAAGATGCACAAAGTTGGATATTTGAAGTCATTGGTGGTGTTGCGAGCGTATGAATCTATGAATATGAAGAGAATTCAGGGTTTGGAGCATATGACAGAACTTCCAAGAGTAGATGTTTCTTACTTCTTTAAGTTAGAAGAGTTTCCATACTTTAAACATTTGAAGTCAATAACTAGATGTTTATTTATGCTCTGAGTTAGAAGAGATTCCAAATGTTGGATATTTGTAGTAATCAGTGGTGTTGAAGGCCTCCATGAGTGAAGCTGAAGATATTTTGGGACAACACAAGTCCCTCAAAACTGAATGTTGAGGGTCGGCATCGATACTATATTCCAATCCAAAAGCATCTTATCGAACCAAAAATCTTGAATAGTTTTTATTTTGTATAGTTTAGTTGTGGGTTTTATGGCTCATTTAGTAGTTTTGTTTTTTGTTTTGATTTCATTTTGTAGGACTCATGATAGGAAGATAAGGGGGGAGTTTAGGAATTAGTTTGAGGAAGAGGAAAAAAGGGAGGGAAGGTTGGTCTTATTTGAAGGTGGGGAGCAGTGAGCATGTAAACAGTCCCCCTGAGTAAGTTGATTTTAAGGATGACATGAAGAAATTGATGTTTAGGACGCAGATGATAATGCAGACGATGAGGATGGAAAAATCGAGGATGAAGAAGATGATGATGAAGGAGCTGAGAATGACAAGATGAAGAAGGAGGAGGATTTGAGAATCATGCAAAGGACTATGAGTTGTCAAACACCATGTGATTGTGCAGTCCTTTGTCCATAATATATATATCTACAGTGCAATACGATGAATCTCTCTGTAGTGTCACTAAGAACAACCTCACAATAAAACATATATCGGCGTAATTATAAATAATAATGATAAAGAGCGATGTATATATAGGAACACGTAATTCTCCAATTGAATAAATGAAGAAGAGAGATGGGATATATAAAGGAAATATCATCACCCCTGCACACCAAACACATCACACCCACTTCTCTGGCATGGTCATATTTATTTTTCCCTCTAATTTACTCTCCATTTTATATATGTACAAATTCATGGAATGAAATTATAAGCTTTGTCTATGTGGATATTGAAAAAACACAAATAGATATATACCCATGGAATGCATAGACACCTCCCTATATTTTTAAAACCTATATGGGAAGAGGTCATATTTCGACCTAATAAATCCTTCCAAGGATGACTACTCTTTAAATGGGAGAATAATTGGAAACAAATTTATTTCATTTTGTATAGACTAATTGATGCTTTTCTTCTCTTATGTTTGGATTCAAAACAAATTGACAATCAAGCATTGGTGCTGAGAAATTCAACTTCAATTCCATTCAAACCAATTTCACTAGCGGGAATATAATTGATTATTTCATTATCACATAAACATGAAAGGGTGGATAAACAAAGTCAAATGATTTTGGTCACATTGAAACAAAATCAAGCCATCCTATCTCAATCATGTTAATGATCACTTAACATGAAGATATTTATATTTAATAGGTTATTCTTGGGTTTAAAGCTGAAACCCTATTCAAATACTTTTCATATCATGTTTTGGATGATGTATTAGATGAAGAATATTTTCTTGAAACAAAATCTTGTCCACTCATTTATTTAAAAATCAAAATTCCTCAAGCCCAATTCCAAATAGGCCATGCCTTGGACCTAATTACTATTGTTAATTATAAAAAAAATATGAGTTAACCCCATATATATATATATATATATATATATATATATTAATCTAAAATTAATGAGTTAATAAGTGTGTGTGTGGGTGTGTGTTGTTACCATTAGGATTCGGCTCCACTTAACCATGGATATTCTTAACGTATAAAGAGCCCAAATTATAATACCATGGATAATTGATACCACATACCCAAAAAAATATAACTCAATTCATATGACACTTGCTCCTATGATATTCTTTTTAATTAATCAATTTAATTATAAATGGAGAAAGTGCATAACTACTTTTGATATAAATCTTAATCTTTGATTCGACTACGACTAAGAATATCTAAAATATTCCATGGACGTTAAATATAAACCATCCATATGAATTTCATATGAACAAGCATCAAATGGAATGATTTATGGTTTTTTAGGCATATGGTATTGAAAAACCATGGTATTGGCCCATGGTATTATAACATAGTCTATTTACAAACTAAGAATCTCTATGGTAAAGTGGTAATAAATCTCTGTGACTAATAATTTTGTTCCATTTTTTTCTAAATATATAATGTTTAACTTATATATAATTTTTTTTTAATTAATAATAATAAGAAATTTATAATTTAGTTAGATTTTACCTTTTTAAATTTTTTAGCAACATGAGATGTATTATGTGTAGTGTTTTTATGAATCCTTAAGATTGATTTCTTTAGGTGTTTACTAGCAATTTAATTTATATGGTTGTGCTAGTTATTGATAATTAAGTTAAAAAAATTTGAAGCCCTATTTAAAAATAAACATCTTTATTGATAATTAAATTAAAATTTTTAAAGTATATCAATGTAATTAATTATCACAAAACCCACTACATTATGAACTCGCTCTTTTAAATATGTAGGTATTATGAAAGTGTAGACGGTGTTGGATACTATACGAACATTAGAGGGTCTCCCTGGTATGAAATCCCAATTAGACCTCACACTGTTTGAGATAAGAGCCCCATCTGGGATACCGGCCGGACTTCCATCGAAGTTTATGTGTTTTTCTCTTGAATATCAAATGCAGAGATAATTGTGAGACCAAGTCTAGTATATTAGAAGAATGAGGATGAAATCATCCCTCCACTGATGATGTGCAAAACATGATACAATAAAATGAAAATATAATAATGAGCAAGATCATGTGTTAAGGAAGAATCAAATAGTTGAGACTAAATAAGAAACACAAAAGTAAGAGTGTGCTAGAGACCAAATGTGAATTAGTTCACAATTAATCACTAATATTAACATTGAATGAGGAAAAAAGATTCAAAACCAACATAGAAATTGCATGAAATGAAATAGTTCATAAACATGTAACTAATGTGTAAATCCACACACATAAACAATGAAAGCATGAATAGTCATTACAAATTCCATTAACATGTATGGGAATCAATGGATGAATTGAAAGTTTCTCATTAATATTGTTTCTTGTTCAGGTATGTACACAAGCTCGTCAAAACCCAATATTGGGATGAGAGAATTTCATATCATCTTCATGACATAACACTAGCCTCATAATCTCTCCACCTATAAGCTACCAAGAGTGAATGATTTTAGCTCCTCAAGCACCAAATAACAATCTTATTACTAACCTAGCTTAAGTGCTAAAAGTCCTCTTGAATGAGGAATGAGGTTACATTTATAGAAATGAGGAGGGTGACCCTTCACCTTCTCCTATGACTTTTGTAGTTCGCTCATTACCTTTTGACTTCTAATTGATGCTTAAGCTCCTATAATACCTTTAGACTTTCACCATGCCTCTTACATTCCCATGTGACCATTGACATTCTCTTTTTTCCTTTTCCATGACTTCAATATTTTTCATTTGTGACAAATTAATAACAATTGAAATTCAATAGGCCTTGACATAATATCTCGTAATATATGGAGCCTTGTAGTATCTTTCATCACACTCTAGTGTTTATCATGTGTGACCTTACTACTGTGTGTCAACTTAAAATATAGTTCATCAGATAGTGAATTTGAAGGGCATGGAATATTTTCAACATCAATTGATTCATTACATGTGTCAAGACACAAGAGGTAGTGTGTTGAGGGAGAGATTTCCATAATAAATTCTTCTATGATCATATCAGATCCCATCTCTAAGCTTTGCAACTCTATATCTTCTTGAGATGTTGGTTTCCTAAGCCATCATTTTGATTAAGAATTTTGATTTCATTTGACTGATTAGTGAGAAAACACTGTTACCGATGAAATAGGTAACCACAATGTTACCTACTTTTTTTTGGTAGCATAAAAAGCACCCAATTTTGAAAAGTGGTGATGAAGAATCACCTTTTTTTTTTAGAGTGGTGATTTTCATGTTGGTAATAAAACACAAAACTTAGATATATATATATATATATATATATATATATATATATATATATATATATATATATATATATATATATATATATATATATATATATATATATATATATATATATATATATATATATATATATATATATATATATAAGTTTAAACAAAATGTAAAAAAAAACCAATAAAAATGTAATAAAAAACAAAATTAACTCGTAAAAACAAAAAATTTAAACAAAAATAAATAAATAAAAACCAAAAAAAAAAAATCAAAAATATTATATCTAAAGAAATGACAAAATTTGGAAAAAAAAACACATAATTTAAGAACAAAAACAAAAATTAACCAAAAAAACTAAAAAAAAAAAACATAAAAAAACATTTTTTTCTAAGTTATTAAAAAAACCATATAATTAAAAAAAAAAAAAAATTAAATAGAAAATTTAAAAATAATTTAAATTACAAAATTAAAATTTAGATAAAAAAATAAAATACAAAAAGAAAAAATTAAATTTAAAAATTTAAATTAAAAAAATAATAATAAGAAGAAAAAAAATACAAATTTTAAAATTAACCAAAAAAAACAAATTGAAAAGAAAAAAAAAACATAAAATTGAAAAAGAAAATTAAAATAAAAATAACTATCATTAAAAAACAAAAAAAAAATGAAAAAAACCAACATGCAAATAATTAAAAAACAAATATATATAAATTTACTGTTTTTTTTTTTAAATGAAACAATTTATAAATTTTAAAAATGAAAAACTAAATAAACTAAAAGATTTAAAAAAAAAGATTGAATTAAATTAAAATTTAAAAAATTTAATAAATAAATTTTAAATTTTAAATTTTAAAAAATAATTAATCTAAAATATTAAATTTTAAAACAAAATTTAAAAAAAAAAAAAAAAAATTAAAACAAATTAAATTTAAAATAAAAAAATTGAATTAAAAAAAAATAATTTTAAATTTTTTGAATTAAAAAAAAAAAAAAATATATATATATATATAAAAAAAAAAAAAAAAAAAAAAAATTTGATCGTGGTGGCGCCGCCAATCAGCCTCCCGCCCAGGTGGCGGGGGAGGTCGGCCACTGGGCAAGCGAGGAGGCTACATGCAGCCCCCCACCTGCCCAGCGGCCAACCTCCTCCGTGACCTAGGCAGGAGGCTGATTCTAGGAATCGCCCTCTTGCGGCGGGAGGGCGATTCCCGAAATCAGCCTCCCGCCGCGGGAGGGCGATTCCCAGAATCGACCTCTCGCCGCAGGCAGGAGATTCCCGGAATCGGCCTCACGCCGCCGGAGGGTGATTCCCAGAATCGACCTCCCGTCGCGGGAGGGCGATTCTCGGAATCAGCCTCTCGCCTAATGGCCGGCCTCCACCGCAACCTGGGCGGGAGGCCAATTGGCGGCGCGACCACAATAGTTTTTTTTTTTTTTTTTAATACATTTTTTAATTTGATTTTTTTTTTTTTTTTAATTCAAAAAATTTAAAATTATTATTTTTAATTTAATTTTTTTATTTGAAATTTAATTTTCTTTATTTTATTTATTTAATTTTATTGATTTTTTTTTGTTTTTAATTTTTTTTTCTAAATTTTGTTAATAATTTTTATTAAATTTTGTATTTTTTTTTATTTAATTGATTTTTTTTTTCATTTAATTTTTTAAAATTTAGTAAATTTTGTATTTTTTTTTTAATTTATTTGAATTTAATATATTTTTTTTAATTTTTAGTTTTTTTTTAATTATTTTTTTAATTACATAAAGTTTTTATATTTTTTTTTATTTCAAAATTGTGTATTTAAAATTAGATTTTTTTTTTTTTTATAAAATTAATATTTCAAATTAATTTGTTTTTTATTTTACTTTTTATTTAACATTTTTTTTAAATTTATTTTTTTAAATTTTTAAATTTTAATTGATTTTAAGGTTTTTTAAATTTTTATTTTAACAATGTTTTTTTTTCTTTATATTTAAAATTTATTTTTTATTTCAAAATTTATTTCTTTATTCATTTATTTATTAAAATTATATATATATATTATTTTTTATAATTTAAATTTAATTTATTTTTTAAAATCTATTTGATTTTTTAATATATATTTTTTTAAATTTAATATTTTTATTGTATTTTATTTTTCATTTTTTATTTTTAATTAATTTTTCATTTTTTTACTTTTTATTTTAATAATGTTTTTTTTTTAATTTTTATTTTAAAGTTTAAAATTTAATATATTTCTTTAAATTTTATTTTTATTTTTATTTTTATTTTTAATTTAATAAACATTTTCTTTTTCTTTGTTAAATTTAATTTCTATATTTTATTTTTTATAATTTCTTTTTTTTTTAACTTGTTTTTTTTTTTTTTAATTTAATATTTTTATTTAGTTTTTATTTTTATTTTTTTATTTCTATATATTTTGAAATTTTAATCTTTATTTTTTTTTCTTAAATTTTAGGTTTTTTTTAATGTTTGAATTTAAATTTTTATTTTGTTTTTATTTTTATTTTTTGATTCCTATATATTTTTAAATTTTAAGCTTTAAAATGTTTTTATTTTTAAAATTTAATTTTTTCTTAAATTTTAGGTTTTTGTAATGTTTGAATTTTAAAAATTAAAAAATGTTATTTCTATTTTTAAAAATGTAAAAAATATGACACAATTTTTTTTTTTAGTTATTCTTGCATCAACTGGTTTTGTTTTGAGGGTGTTTTTTCAATCCTTTTTTCAAGAAACAATTTTGTTTTTAGCATAATTTTATAAAATGTTAAAATTTGACCTTCAAAAAAAACCAAGTGCATTCTGGAATACATTTTTTTTGTTTTCGGGGTTTTTTTTCATGTTTTTTGAGTCTTTTTGGGATACAGTTCTCGTTTTGAGGTCAGGTTACCTATTTCATTCGGTAACAGTGTTAGAACACTAGATTCTTCATTGAACATGAATGTAGAAACATTTTTTTGACATACAAATATTTGAAAGAGGGAAGTGAGATGGAATATATCTTCATCCTTTTTCTCCTCTACCTATGATATATAACCAACTTATACCTTTTCAGAAAATTGAGAATCAAGTATCTAAAGCAATTACAGGTGGAACATATTGATCAAGTGGATCAAGGTACAAGGGGCCATGAGGTGTAAATCATAGAGGGTCAAATACATACCTTGAAGAAGGAATACTCTAAATCAAATATAATCCAATATTTAGGTCATTCCCAATGATGCCATTTCAAATAATTAGTGAGTCAACATTCACATTATTCTCCACTATATTATTTTAACAATCAATGTCATTTTGAACAGGATCTTGACCATTGCAAGTCGATAAAGGTGGGTGGATATTATGAAGATATTCATGAGTGGGTTTGGGAAAATGTTAAACGGGAATAGGTTGAATCTCATCAGTATGTAGAAGTGGGTTAGAAATTTGATTTTTGGATTCCCCATTTTCAACATTGGCATAAGATATAACTTCATTTGGTAATGAAAAGGGAGGAGGAGGAGAGATATTACGATTAATAATCTCCCCCTCCGAGAATTGGGGTATCTCATAACTCATAAAAGTTGGAAGAACAAAATTCGGGATGAGATTTGTCTAATTTTGGATTTGGAGATCACAAAAATCAGTGAAGGCTCATTATAAACTTATAATTCAAATGAAAATGTTTTGAGAGAGATTCGAACCAAAAACCTAAAATTTTCATCTAAGAAATCCCAATTCACATCTCCTTCATGAAATTCATAACAAAGATGAAGAAATATTTTAGCAAAGTTTTCTAGTGACTCTTTAGGTTTCATCATAATCTTACTGATCCTTTTATACATGTCTTGATAATTATACTTGTCAAATGCTTCACGAAGCTTCTTCACGAGATTCTTGAAAGAATGGATAGAAGTAGTTGGTAAGGTATTACACCATTTATTGACACAACCTTCAAGCGTGAGGGTGAAAAATCAGCAACCAACATATTCACAATACACTTCATTAGAATGATAATATTCAACAAACTTAAGTGTATGTTCTACTATAGATATTCTAGCCTCACCATCAAACATAAACTATGACAAGTGATGAATTATTTTTGCGAGGATCAAAATATTGAGTATTTTGGAAAAACATCTTGGGATTGAGATTTGGGGAGAAGCCATTCAAGATTAAATATTCAAAACTAGAATCCACGAGCTTAGCTTTTTATATATTCCTCCTTCTAGCACAAAAAATGTTGATGGTGTTGGATAATATGCCAACACTAAAGGGTATCCCCAGTATGAAGTCCCAATTAGACCTCACACTGTTTGGGATAGGAGCTCCATCCGGGATACCAACCTTGCTGCCATCGAGTGTGTTTTTCTGTTGAATATAAAATGAAAATATAAGTGTGATATCAGGTTTAGTATGTAAAAATAATGAGGATGAAATCATCCTTCCATTGATGATTTGTAGAACATGATATAAGAACATGAAAACAACATAATGAGTGAGAGCATTCCTCAAGGAAGAATCAAATAGTTGAGACTAACTAAGAAATACATAAGTAAGAGAGTGCTAGAGATCAAATGTGAATTAGTTCACAATTAATGACTAACATTAACCTTGAATGAGGAGCAAATATTTAAGGCCAACACACCAAATTCATAAAATGAAATAGTTCATAAACATGTATTTAATGTGAATGCACATACATAAAAAACAAATCATTACAGGTGCCATTAACATGTATGGGAATCAACATATGAATTGAAATTTCTCATTAATATTGTCACCCATTCAAGTACATGTACACAATCTCGTCAAAACCCAATAGTGGGATGAGAGAGTTCATATCATCTTCATGACATAACATGAGCCTCGCAATCCCTCCCCCTATAAGCTACCAAGAGCGAATATTTTTAGCTCCTCAAGAACCAAATATAAATCCTATTAGTAGCCTAGCTTAAGTGCTAAAATTCCTCTTAAATGAGGTATGAGGTTACATTTATATAAATTAGGAGGGTAACCCTTCACCTTCTCCTACGACTACTGGACTTCCCTTATGACCTTTTGACTTCCAATTGATTCTTGAGCTCCTCTAAGACCTTTAGAATTTCAATGTGCCTCTTAGATTCCCATGTGACCTTTGACATTATATTTTTTCCTTTTCCATGACTTCAATATTTGTCTTTTATGAAAAAATAATAATAATTGAAATTCAATGGGCCTTGACATAATATCTTGCGAAATATAACGCGTTGTAGAAGCCTTCATCCCACTCTATGCTCATCTTAATGTTAATTTAACTCTTAAATGGTTGCATTCCATGTATTTATGAAGAATTCATATATATGAATAACTAACAATCACTCTCAAACTTCAATCCTACAAATACACATAACCACTAATTAGGAATCAAGATGAACACACCTTAATAAATTTAAATCAATTATCACAAATAAGGATTGAGTAAGATTTCATAGCCCAGTGATGAGGGTATTAAAATTGCTTAGTTGAGTATTCATTGATCTCTTGTATGGTTATCAATGATGCTATTTTAATGGTTCATGCGTAGCCCTAGCATGGTCTCCAAATGTATTGTCTTTGTAGTGCATGGTCGCACTTTAATGCTAAAGTGCCTCACGTCTCCTCTTACACCTTTCGCTTGTGATTGCATGCGCTCATAACCTTACATTATAATACATTATTCCATTACATGGTTTGTATCCCCTATGAGAATTGAATTATATCAATCTAAAAAAATGGTATTATCATGAAAAGTATTGATGGTAATCTTGTACATGATATTTCCACCTCCATTTGTCATAAATATAGATGTATCAGATCAACTCCTTCACTTGGTGGCTCGTTGGAAGGTAAAAGGACACATGTTGTGTAGGTAAATCTCCTCTGAGGACAGAGGTGAACCCTCTAGCCCTAGGGTGGGGCTAGCAGCAAGAGGACATCCTAATGTATCGATTCCTAGTTAATGAATGAAATGAGTCGGGATATATTATCCTACCTGTGATACAACATGGTTGTCATAGTTGTAGCAGCGGTCTCCTAATACTTGTCTCAACACATCGCGATCCTCGAGCAATGGTACTCGGGTGCCTGCAAAAGTATCAAAGGAGGAAAGAAGCATACAAGAAAATGATTGCATTCATAACTAGCTAATTAGTCAAGGAGAATTAAAATTATTGCATAACATAAATCACATCAACAGAAGACGGGAACCAAAACATCAGTCATGTATATATTAAGAGAAAGAAAGAGATTACAACCAGAGCCTTCACATCGCAGCCTCCTTCAGCGGGTCCAGTCAAAATGCATCTCGAGTATTCGTCAAGGAATTTGGATGTGGTGAGGCAATAAGCCTAAGCTCTCTCTCAACAAGGGTCTCTCTCTACTCTATCTCCCACCAACTATATCAGACTGTTTCAACAAAATGTTTAGCAATTTCGATTCAGCTAGCTGCACCTATGTGAGATAGATGTATTTATAGAAGCAGAGGAGGAGGTTGGGATCCCTCATATGGTGGAAGGGAGGCCTTATCCTTTGGGAGGTTTCCCAAAAAGGAGGAAAAAAGAAGCCAAAGGAAGGTGCTTGATGTTATTCAGTCTAACAACCCAAGATGACTCGCTCACGAAGTAGTTATCATGGAAAATTCACTTCTATATTTAAAAAAAATTCCAAAAAAAATTCGACACAGGCAGCTCACTGAGACAAAGCACCAATGGGCATGGGGCCCATTGTTAATTTACTTTATCGGCACAAGGCCATAACTGCTTGGCAACGCCAACCCAAAATCATATGTTTTATATGTTCTGTTCCAGGAAAAGTCAACAGAGGAAATGTACTTCTCATGGAAAGGGATGCAATTACACTTTTTGCAAGGCATGACACTTCATATAAGTCACAGAAATGGTCCTCCAATGTGAGGGATGGGGATTTCAGAATGGTGACAAAATGTTGTGTAACAGATGCCCCCTAAAGCACGAGGTCCAAGAGAGAGGGAGGAGTGAAATGATTTACAAGAACTCATTCGAACCAAACACCATTATTGGAAAACCCACAAGTACAAATAAAAATGATATCTCTAATACATGAACAGGTGGCATCGGTGCAACCATCCATAATAGAGTACATAAAAATTGAGATCCAAGGTATGGATGCAGCCATCTAGCAATAAGGATCAAAAAATAGACTCAGGTATGGTCGCAGCCATCCAATCAAAATATTCGTGCATATAGTCATGATAAACCAAAATATCCCACAGCTTGGATCTCATAAAAAAAACCCAGGGTCTTGCGCTCCATCTCAACCCGAACAAGTAAAAATTCAAGCATATGAATATGTGAGCTAAAATAAAACATGCAATAAAGTCACATGATTACCAGCCAATGATGAAAGTTGTTAACAGGCATGAGAGAAACCACCAATAATGACAATGGATCTCAAGGTACATGGAATGTGAACAGTGATCTAGCGTCGAACACCTGCAGAATCACTCGATCGAAGGCCAATGATGTGGACCTGTCGTCGAATGTGAAGAACTTGCCATTGAGTTGAACTCGACAGGAAGTGACCCTATCGAAGGAGGGCCATAATGTTTCCCACATCATCGACATGAGACAGAGGAACATGATGATAGTGAATTAGGACCAAAAAGAGGATCAGAGGGAGGTTGAAAACTGCAAATGAAAACTTCTCTTGAACATATCAACGATACGACTCCGGATTTTGAAATATTTAACTTCAAAGGGTCTGAGGTCATGACGACATGGCAAAGAGAAGATGAGAGGTCAAAACAGGAAAACCCATAGAGGAAAAAATGATGAAATGAGATGTCCCAAACCCAATACGACTTAGAACTGGTTACATTTTTCCCCACCATTGCTGGTGAGTACCCCAATTATTTTCGGAAAACAAGCTTGAAGGGGATAACATATGGTTGTCATGTAAGTTTTTCCTTCAGAAAAATCCATCTAGTAAATTTTACGAGCCCTAGGAAGGAGGAACCCGGTGACGTCATGGTGACGGTTTCTGATGTCATTTAGGGCTGAACGAGTTTGAAAAAGGAAGAACTCGACATCTTTTCATGTTTATAGAGTTTGAAAAGAAGCGGAAATGAAAAATTGAGCAGTTACTTTTCGTAGGTAGTCTCACAGATCTTAAAAGGTATAGAACTGTGTCTGAGAGAACCTCTTAGTTGCGATAGGTT
The DNA here is from genome assembly GCA_034641835.2 of Pinus albicaulis. Classification (NCBI taxonomy): domain Eukaryota; kingdom Viridiplantae; phylum Streptophyta; class Pinopsida; order Pinales; family Pinaceae; genus Pinus; species Pinus albicaulis. Next base: position 871,276,465 of record CM076580.1, read on the forward strand.
AAGGTATTCATTTTTCGTAAATAATTCATCCCAAACCGAAAAATGGGTAAACGTATATTGGATAGATATCATTTTGCAACCTTTAACGAGTTCAAAATGATAAGAGTCTCGAAAATATTTTCAATTTTTAAGAGTCAGAAAAGAGCTGAAAGTTCACTCCTCCTAGAGGAACAAGTGGCCTTAAGGGTAGCAACTGGTTCTAGTGATGGTGGAACTGCTCAGAACAAGTAAAGGTCAAGAGGTTTCCTAACAAAACCACTCATTTTATTTGTTCCTTAGGAATGGGAAAAACAATCAAGTGAAGGCGTATGATCAGCCAAGAAGATGGTGACGATGGAATGAGAAAACCAAGCTTCATCTCGCAAAACATGCTGATAAAATGGAAATCATGAGAGGTAAAATAAAAATGGTTTCATTTTTACACAAGATTGAAATCAGGAAAATCTTCTTGAAGTTGGTTTCAATTTTAGACAAGCTTGAAACGTTTTAGAAAACTATGCTTGAAACCGGTTTCATTTTTACACAAGCTTGAAACGGAAACAAACTATGTTTGAAAATTGGTTTCATGCATGCCCCTAGTATGGTGACTCAATTTGAGGTACATGCCCCCCAAGCTTCATGGCATCCACCGGAGTAGACTGCTGGTTACTGACAGGTGGATGGAATGAAGGTTCAATTACGAGATCAAGTGAAATACTCAACTTGGATTTTACGAGATCTAATCAAAGAATCTAATTGGAAAGGGAACATGTTTCATTTTTTAACGAGGTTGACACATTAAAAGAACTATCCTCATGACCTAATTCATTTTTTAATGAGGTTGACATAGTAAATGAACTATCCTCATAAGCTTGTTTCATTTTTTAACGAGCTTGACACAAGAAAATGAACTATGCTCTGACGAGCTTGACACAGGAAAAGGAACTATGCTTCAACAACCTTTCATCATGACCAATAAGAGGTCATGGCTTCCAAGAGTTTCTCATCTGATGGGATAAAAACATCTTGGAAATCATTATCGAATGCCCCTAATAGATGGTACTCGATGGCACTATCACTGGATGAGGGCAATGAACAAATGGCCACATAATTAACCTGTGGTGGGGAAGATAAAATCAATGGATAAAGACCCAGAAAGGACGATGGTGGGCCAACTGCCACATCAGGACCAAATAATGAAAGCTAATCAATTTTCAGGATCCGACCTTCATGTGGAAAACAGATCACACAAAATAGGGAAGAGACAAGCGCACCCATAGCATAAGCATAGTCACACCCCAGGAGTAAACTGAAATCCAAGGGGCCTTGGACCACCATCACATCTATATAGATGATTTTCCCTCCCAAAGTAATAGGCAACTTCGGAAGGATCCCTAACGGTTGACTGGTTCTTCTGTTAAACACCAATAGATTCTGCCTAGGAGGCACAAGCGATGGAGAATAAAAATCTTGCCAAGTAGTTGAATACAAAATACTAATAGATGTGCCTTCATCTATAATCATGCTAGGTAAAACCATATCTAAGGCCTGTACCGTGATCTCAAAAAGGCACATAAGAAGGAAGACGATATCCCGCAAATCGACTCCAAATGAAAGAAGCAACCAATCTACTTGGAGGGGTTACCATAGAACTGAGATGGTTATCCCCTGGTGTTACCGGAGTAATAGGAGCATCCTCATTCACCATAGACATGGGAGCAGGAAGAGAAATTTCTTGAGTCATAGAGATAGGAGGATATTCCTCAAATTCTTAGGAATCTGAAGAAACAAGAAGAATGTGGGAGGTATGAGATCCACTCTCAACAGAAAATACCTGATGAACCATACGCAGGATTAGATCAACCGATTCCACGACCAATGGTTGGTTGGGGAAAAAATTCATGAATTTGAATTTCTGGGGGAACGAGATCGACCAAGGATTAATCTTGACCGATCATTGAATCAACTAGCGAAGGAATAAAAGAAAGCTTCTGGTAACCAACCAGAAAGCAAGGTGCAGAAACATTAGGGTTGTCCAACAGTCTTGTGGCTTCATCCATGTATGGACAGAGGTGAATGGGATGATGACCTTCACACAAGTTACGAGGGCTCGTAATCTTACACTGTTTTTTATTAGTCTTATCATTTTTGGTCAAATATGTGCCACCAATATGACTTCTAGAAGCCAAAGGCAATGACGAATGGTCGTTATACCATACTTCAACTACCTTAGGAATGCCAGGGTAGTTCCAAAAAAGGTGGTCACCTTTGCACAACATGCAAGGGAATTTGACTTTCCATGGAAGGTTCGATGGTTTATCAAGGGAAGGTGTCTGAGGCATAATAGCCATAGAGTTGGCCTCTTTCTTACCTGACTTCTTCTTTTTCAGCTTCTTCTTCTTCTTCTTAGCCATCGGGTTACTAGAATCCATAATTTCACCAAGTGAAGTAGAAAAGGAGGACAAAGAAATAGGCGAAGAAGGGGAGAGGTCCACATTAGAATCAACATGATGTTGTTTAGGTGGAGGAGTATAGAGGTTGTAGTACTCGAGACCACCGAGGTCGAGAATAACCATACAGGCAAACCAATAGTTAACCTAGGAAGGGACAATGTTTCCATATAAGGAGCACAACATTCCCAAAAGCAGGAAAAGGACCAAGATTCCCCTCGGAGGGGATTCCTAGGTTTGTAAACTCCAAAAAAGTTACCAATGGAAACAACCATAAAACAAAACACTAAGGAAGATCACTTTAACCAAGAGTATTCTATGGGTAGTTAATATTTTAAGACATTGTAACAAAACTCTGTTGTTTCATACTTTAAGAGTCGAGAAACATGCAAAAGGTTACTCTATCACTTTCAAGTTGAAACAAGAATTAAAGGACAAGTGCTCGATGATATTTTCACTTTTAGAGAGTGAAAAAATACCAAAATAACTCTGGTAATCAAAGCAAGACGATGTACCAAGTTTTCATGAATTTCCATATACACCTCGATGATCAAATGAAAGAGAAATGACCAAGGACTTGACGAACGTGCAGGTAGTCTCCCTGAATGTTGTGTTTAGTGTATCATGGTTACAGGGTGGAAGAATCGACTTCCTATGGATAAGGGATTGCAACCTATAAGGGCATCCCTTTATATATGCGACGGTACGAGGAGCACAAGTTCGTACTAGTGTTTTCTAATGCTAGGTGGTGAACGACAACTACTAGGTTTAACGACGCTGGAACACGTCACTAGCCGAGACCTCTAAAATATGTGTGTTAGGTTTCAATGCTTCCTTAGGTTGATTGAATTTATTTTTAAGGTTGATCATGAATTAATGTTTTGATTTCAAGGCCTTACCAAATGTGATCTCGAATTCCTAAATGCACACTACATGCAAAAGAACATCATTTTTTTTCAATGAATGCTAGCTAAGAGAAGGATAGGAATCTTTAACAAAGCAGCAATCAATTGAAACATAAGAATATTTTTGCTAATGCATCTAATACAACCAAACGAGAAAATGAATTCTTTCTCCTAGTTCGCTAAGAGCTAGTTATGCAAAAAAACTTTTCATTTTTTATTCATGCGAAATAATGCAATTTTTTTCTTTTTAGATGAATGAAGCACATAATGCACTATTGCACTAAAAATAAAAACAAAGACTATTTTCAAGCACTACGAATGTAATGATCTAAAACTAATAGATCTATAAAATACAAAAATAAAATGCACTCAAAACAAGAATTCACTCTTCCAAGCAAAAAAAAGGCTTTTGAAACGATCGAACGAGCAATGTAATCTATGCTCGAAGTGGTGAAATGGAGAGTGAAATGAAAACAAAGGTGATGATCCAACAAACCAAAGACACGAAGAATCGAGAAAGACTAACACAATCAGTTAGTGAATTGAAATGAAAAATATCAAAGTGACTCGAACTAAACTCAGAATGCTCAGTGAGGAGAGGGTTGAACAAACAACACAAGGCACCTAGAAACCCTAGGGCTACAAATTCTATTGATAAGATGATGGACAAACAACTAAGAATATCGAGACTATAGAGTCAAAACAATCCCAATAGACCAATTTCAAGGTAAAAAACCAATCCAAAGCCAAAAAATGCTAACAAAAACTTAGCAAAGAGGTCTAATAAAATCCTATAGGATTCGACATGACTGTTAGGTCGTAATCTGCAGCTAACAGGGGTCAACAAACTTGCAACAAAAGAAACATGCGCTAATTGGCACGACTATTCGAGGAAAAATTGTGCCAAGCTGGAAAACCATGGGAGAAAGATGAAACCACTGAGGAGAGGTCAAAATTGACACTCTGGAACTGAACTGGATGGTTTAAAATAGTTGGGTGATCTAAGAAAAGAAGAAAAATGATTAAATGACCAAAGTAGACTTGACAAGCCAAATGCTCAACAAACAACCAGACGAAAAACACACATTGATCCCTAGCAGAGTCCCGAATTTTTTGTGTAGGTAAATCCCCTCTACGGACAGAGGTGATCCCTCTAGCCCTAGGGTGGGTCTAGCAGCAAGAGGACATGCTAATGTATTGACTCCTAGTTAATGTATGAAATGAGTCGGGATAGATTGTCCTACCTATGATCCAACATGGTTGTCATAGCTGTAGCAGCGGTCTCATGATCCTCGTCTTGACATGTCATGATCCTCGAGTAATGGTACCCAGGTGTATTGACAAAGATAAAAGGGAAAAAGAAGCATATAAGACAATAATTTCATTCATAACTAGTTAATTAGTCAAGGATAATTAAATGTATTGCACAAGATAAATCACAGCAACACAAGATGAGAACCAAAACATTAGTCATGTATATATTAAGAGAAATAAAGAGATTACAACCGGAGCCATGACGTTGCAGCCTCCTTCAGCGAGTCTATTCAAAACACGTCTCAAGCATTCCTTAAGGAATTTGGACATGGAGAGGCAATAAGCCTAAGCTCTCTCTCAACAGGGGTCTCTCTCTACCCTATCTCACACTAGCTATATAAGACTATTTCAACAAAATTTTCAGCAATTCCTATTCAGCTAGCTACATCTATGTGAGAGAGATGTATTTATAGAAGGATAGGATGAGGTTGGGATCCCTCATATGGTGGAAGGGAGGCCTTATCCTTTGGGAGGTTGCCCCAAAGGAGGAAACAAGAAGCCAAAGGAAGGTGCTCGACGTTATTTAGTTGAACAACCCAAGCTGACTCGCTCACGAAGTAGTTAGCATGGAAACTTCGCTTCTATATTTAAAAAAAAATCCAAAAATAGCTCGGTGTGGGCAGCTCACTAAGGTAGAGTGCCAATGGGTGTAGGGCCCAATGTTAATTTCCTTTATCGGTGTGAGGCCATAACTGCCTACCAGCGCCAACCCAAAATCATTTTTTTTTTATGGTTTTTCCTAGGAAAATTCAACATAGGAAATGTTCTTCTCATGGAAAGGGATGCAATGACACTTTTTGAAATGCATGACACTTCATATAAGTCACAGAAATGGTCCTCCAATGTGTGGGATGGGTATTGCAGGGATGGTGACAAAATTTTGTGTAACAACACTTGGAAATCACAATGTTGTTATGCAAGAGACTGTTGTCTTTGGAATCTGTGAGAGCATTTGGCCAGCGGAATAAATTTCAGCAATAGGAAGGCTTGGCCTCTTCCTATATATTGTGCCAATGTTCCAGTGATCAATATTTTTTAATTTCCCTTTTGCACTCAAGAATTATCATGGAAAACCATATCCCTGATTGTCATGTGCTTGTGCGAACAATTTTTGCTTTCATCTCTTGTCAAACTTGGTATTCGTGTATCATTTTGCATTGGTGTATTCATCCCTCTGGCACTATCATGATCTTTCAGATTACATGTGTTATGGGTTGTGTTATATATAGATATATAGAGATATGTGTGTGTGTGTGTGTGTGTGTATACACACACACACACACACACACACACACACACACATATATATGTATACATATACATATATTTATAAATACATACATATATATGTGTGTGTGTGTGTGTGTGTGTGTATTCGAGTTAATGTGGATGTATATGTTCATTGACCACTCCTTATTGTTCTTTTATCCAATGTTTATCACACTTAATTATGTATCCCACATCGCATTTGTGACACACTATTTGCACATGATATCCATCACATCGTTTGAGTATTCATAACAGTGTTATTTTAAGTCTAGACCTTTGTGTGATTGCCTTCATGTATAAATTTTAATGTCTTTTGGCAGTGCTAGAGTTTGATAGTATCCTGGTATAGCAGATTTTTTATTACAGTATTAATAGAATAGCTCCTTTTCGTAGTGTTAATATCTCCTTCTCTTACATTGTGTTACCGTGACATGATTTTCTATCTAGCTCACTTCCCAAATGAACGCTTCATAATGGTCTTGTTATTGTGTTTCTTAATGCAATTTCTATACTCCATTATCTCTCCAATGCATTGTAATGTGTTTTTATTATTTTACATGGTCTTGTTATTGTTTTTCTTAATGAAATTTATATACTCCCTTATCTCTCCATTGTAATGTGTTTTTAATCCTTTACATATCCATTGCAGCCTTAAAATATAGCCTCCAAGGCATTGCTATGTTTCATGGGGGCTTCATTGAGGGATAAATAACATACCACTCGTATTGGGGTATATATATTGAGGAAAAATTGACATATTATATTGAGCATATAATAGGGCGTAAAGGTTTTTTATATTGGAAGGTATAAAAAATGGAGCTCAATGTTAATGAAAAAATGGATATCTACAACATCTAGTGAAATTAAGGGTTTTTAAATTTGGAAGGTGTATTGGTTTAGTATTGGTAGGAGGTTAAATAATGTGATTCCTAGATGTATTTTCCAATATGTTGTCAAATTAACATATTTTTTTAGTATGTCATGAATGCACATGATATGCGATAGGGTCATTGACTGAATCCCCCATGGTATGTTTGTGAGACCTTATATCAACATATTACCAATGTTGTCGTTTGATTATGTTCAAACAACATATTATATTACCTTTCTACATAATTTTTTCCTTTGGTGTAACATGGTCCAGTAGGTTCCTAGGTCAACATGTCCTTCAACAACATTAAAAATATCATGACATACCTTTAATATATTGTTCAGCACACGGTTTTGTCAGAGTATCTTGCGCTACTTTGACATCTCATGATTTTCCCAATATGGTGGTGTATTCCTTAACATGCCTGTCAACTTTCCCATATTACTTTCTTCATGTGTGATTCCAGTTTTCAATGGTCTCCCATCATCTTGCACATTTCAACACTTAATATTGCATTGCATGGGCTGTAAATGTTGCTTTTGAATATTCCTTGGTGCACTTTTCCTTGGGAGAATATGAATCGACATCGCACAATCATAATCTATTTTAGTGATTAAAATTTGGTGAGCTATCATTTTAGTGGCAAGGGGGAATGAAAATTTTCATTCTAGGATGCATTGGTGTGCCAACAAATCTTGTCGCATGGTCACAATATAGTGATGCAAAATATAAATTTGGATCCATGTTGCATAAACATCTAAATAGATTAAAATGATCTCATAATATGCTAAAACAAAATACTGAATCAATTCTACAAATTATGGAAACCAATTACAATTGCACAATCACATGAAAAATAAAGAGAAAGGATTTCAATCGCACAACAAAAATATGTATCTAGGGAAATCCTCAGCTAAAAATCCCACTACCTGTTTATTTCATTAAGTCAACAATATGAAACAATACAATGTTATTTCCCTCCTGAGAAACCTATGCACTCTGTTGACTGTCTCACTCTGATCCCAACAATAATGGTTTGATATTTAACCAATTTTCTGCTCTCGGTTCCTCAACCTTGCTTACACAGCCTTGGAGGAAATGAGCCCCTATTAATTATGAAATTACCAAGAATTGATTACGAAATTCATCTAAGGCATCCTACTAACCTCATGCATGACCTATATAATTTTCTAATTATAAAATTTATAGTTATCTTCCCTTTAACTCCAATCTCAATTGGGCCTTCCTTAGAATTGGGATGTAACAACTATTTATAGTGAGTTATCATTTATCTACATGTGAATTAAATTAGATTTTATTCATTAGACCTATCACTTGCTCATCTCTTAGTTAGAACTAGTTAAATTGACTTTAACTCAAATAATTGAGTTAACTAATTAAAATTCAAAATAAACTACAACTAGATCCCATAAAACTTAGAGAGAACTCTATGTGCCTCTAGTTTGACCCTCAACTCAAATTGAATAAGCTAACTAAGTCTTCCTGACTCATTTAACTCATACAATATGTCATGTGATGTGGAATTACAATTTCCTTCTAATTTAATTAAGGGAAAATTAAATTAGAATCCCTTATCGTTGCCAATTTCAACACTCCCTCTCAAAAATAAAGGGATATTTTTCTGCCCCAATCTTGCTTCTATGGAACTCGAATGTGATTCTTGAAATTGTCTTCGTCAATATGTCTACATCTTGCTCCTTCATGGGAATGTACTATAATGACATAATCTGCCTCTGCACACAATCTATGAGATGGTGATACTGTATATCAATATTCTTGGACTTGTCATGAAAAAATGTATTAATCAAGAGTTTGATGCAACTCTGGTTATCACAATAAATCACTGTCGTATCCATCTATCGACCAAAAAAACCAACAAGTATCTTCCTCATCCAGATGGCCTCACATGTTTCCTGACTAGTTGTCATGTACTCTGCCTCTCATGAACTGAGTGCAAAAGATATTTCTTTCCTGTTGTACTAGGAAACTACTGTTGATCCTATGTTGAAGACACCCCCTGATGTGCTCTTCCTTTCGGATTGAATCCCTTCCCAATATGCATCTATGAAGCCTTGAAGCTTCACTCCCTCTATCCATTTGTACCATATCACAAACTATGTAGTGCTTCTGAGGTATCTCAACACATGCTTTATTTCCTTCTAATAGAGCTTGGAAGGCTTAAACACAGCTTGAATAAGTCAGTTAATTGCATAAAATATGTTTGGTCATGTGTTATCCAAATACATGAGTGAAACCACAAGATTCTTGTAGACAATAGCATATACTACTTTTCCTGAAGTAGCATCATCATTCCTCCATTTTCCTGCCAGAGGAGTCTCAATGGATTTGTTTCTCTCTATGTGGAACTTCCGAAGAATCTCATTGGCATACTTTCCCTGAGAAAAATATATCTCCCCATCTCTTTCCCAAATTTTCAATCCCAGGAAATAATGCAAGAGCCCCATGTCCTTCATCTTAAATTCACTTGCAATATCCTCTTTGCAAGACTTGATGAGTTTTTCATAACCTATCAGTATCAAATCATCGACATAAAGTAAAATGATAAAGTTTTTACCTTCTACCGCAATATGGTAAAGGTTAACATCTACTTCACTCTTGGTGAAGCCCAGTGCGGTGAAATAATTGTCGATCATGGTGTACAAAGCAAGACGTTCTTTATTCAGCCTATACAATGCTCTCTTGAGTTTGTACACATGAAAATCTCTATCTAAGGTCTCAAAACCTTTCGGCTGCTCAATGCACATATCTTCCTCAATCACCCCATTGAGGAAGGTTGTATTTACATCCATTGGATGTATCTTCCATCCCATCTATGATGAGAGTGTAAGGATGGATATGATTGATGAGTACCTTGCGACTGGTGCAAAGGTATCATCATAATCACTCCCCTCAACCTGAGAGAACACTTTGGCCACAAACTTGGCCTTCTGGTTCTCCACACTCCCATATGCTGCCTGCTTCACCTTGTAGATCCACCTAGATCCTACAACTAACTTCCCCTATGGTCTCTGGGGAACTTCCCATGAACTGTCTCTGATAATGGATTCATACTCCTCAAACATGGTATCAACCAAAATTGGTTTCTACACTGCTTCCTTGAAATAGGATGGATTTGTCTCTACACATTTTCTCATAAGATAAATGAAGCCAATATAATGTTGTGGGGACCTTCTCTGTCTACATTGTGATGTGGGTTCTCCCACACTCTCTCTAGCATCAATCAAAAACCTTTTTGCCTCTCTGGTGTGCTTCCTTCCATCTCAGGATGTCTTTGTATGAGTGGGTTCTTCCACTCTCTGAACCTCTGCTTATGGCTTCTCCACATCTTGAGGTTCTTCTTTTCGAATAAACATCTCCTCAGTTGCATGCAACTAAATCTCCCTCTCAAGGGAAATTCACATGGCCTTCTCTTCATCGAATTTCATATCTATTTTAACCACGTTCATCCTGTATGCTTGCAAGTACACTAGATAGTTGTGAGGTGTATTAGTGTACCCAAAAAATATCCCAAACTCATTTTTTGGCTCTAGATTCTTCTTAGAATCTTTGGTTACATGGAAATAAACTGATGAACCAAAATTTTTAAAATGAAACACATCTGGTCTCTTATTTGAAAAATATTCCTCTAGTGTACTCATCACAAGTATCCAAGTAGGCCCTCATCATGCAACATAGCTCATGCTTATCCCACAATATTATGTTCTTCCTTTCTACAACCCCATTTTTTTGCGATTTATGAGGTGTTATCGATTCCATTTGAATTCCTTATGAAGTAAAAAATTTCTTGAATTCATTAGAGACATATTCTCCACCATTTTTCCTCCTCAGAGCATTCACCTTCTTCCATGTATCTCTCTCAACAAGTGCCTTGAACTCACAAAACTTTGATAATGTGTGATATTTCTTTTGCATGAAGAAAATCGAACACTTGCATGAAAATTCATCTACGAAAATAACATAATACCTGTGTTTTTCTGTTAAAGCTGTCAAGAATGGTCCACACACATTTGAGTGAAATTTCTCAAGGATCGAATGTACTCAACTTTCCTTATCATGAAAGGTGTATTTGGTATACTTTCCCAATGTACACCCTTTGCATGTATCACATTGCTCAAGTGCACCCTTTGGAAGTCTTGTAGAAATCTGTTGCATGATATTCAAAGTGCCACGGTGTAGATGGCCCAAACTCCTATGCCATAACTCATCGATGTCTCAGCTCACCACCTTCTCTACTTTCGTGCTCAAGGAAACACAGTCTTGTACATCCAATTTGTATAGGTTATTTATGTGAACCCCAATATTCTTCACCTATCCCATGGATTTGTGACGAAGGAATGCCTTTCCTTCACTGAATATCACATCATATCCATGATCTTCCAACATTGCAACAAAAACAAAATTATTATTTAAAGCAAGAACATACATGACATATTTTAATGTGAGAATAGTACCTGACTCCCTCTGAAAGGTAATTGCACCTATGTCGATAGAGTTATACCTCCTGTCATCTCCCATCTTAATGTGCATCTAGAGATCATTCTCCTCTAAGTTAATGAAGAATTATTTTTTGTTGGCCATATGGAATGAAGCTCTACTATCTAAGTACCACACATCACCCATAATTCATGACACCGTGTATATGATGAGGGTGAAATCCAACTCAAAATGTGAAGCAATTGCTTCACGTGCCACTCCTCCCGAGGGCTTATTTTTGGTCTTCTTGTCCAGACACTTTTTATCATAGTTTTCAAGATCATGACAGTGAAAACATTTTACCTTTGATAAGTCTCACTTCTTTCCATCTTGACTAGAATCTGATTTGAAATGGTATGCCTGCCCTTTCCCTTTATTTTCCTTTCTATCCAAGGCACAATTCTCCTCATCATCATTATTTGATGAGGATCCATCTCTAGTGTTCTGCCACATATCTTCTTGTACCTAGTCCAACCACAATTTCTCCCACTCTCATAGCTTCTCCATCCCATTCACTGAGTGATGGTATCTATGCTAGCTTTTGGGAAGGCCTAGAAGTGATAGGCTCACAAAATTATCTTAGGAAAATAGCACCCCAACACTTCCATGATCATGATCTCAACATTGAGTGAACTTTTGAAATTGGCAACAAGAAACATTGAAAATGGAAACCAAAAATGGAATCTAGAAAATGGCACCCATAAATAGTACCATATGAGGCTTCTAATTTAATTTTCTCTTAATTAAATTGGAATAAAATTTTAATTCATCTCATGACAACTTGTATTAGTTAATTGAGTTAGGAATACTTATTTGTCTTAGGAAATTCAAGTTAAAGTTCTAAGAGGATACATGTAGAGGAATTTCCATGACTTTAGGGGTCATAGTTACAGTTATTTGTGATTTGTAATTAGTTAACTCAATTATTTGAGTTAAAATCAGTTTAACTAGTTCTAGCTGAGAGATAAGCTAGTGATAGGTCAAGTGAATTAAATATGATTTAATTCACAATGAGTGATTTATCAATTAACTCATAATTTTCTATAAATATTTTTTTCATGTCAGTTCTAAGGAAGGCCCATTTGAGATTGGAGTTAAAGGGAAGAAGACTATCAGTTGTATAATTATAAACTTGTACCGATAGTACATGTCGTTAGAAAAAGGACTAAAATAAATCATTCCTTAGTTAGAGAAAATCACCTTTAAAATAACGAATGAAAGCACAAGTTTAATCATTATTTTGGTGAGCACGATTTGGTGAGACTAAGCAATCAAAAGCACAAGTTTGTTTGTGGAGCTTGTGAGAGAAAGTTGTGCACACGTTGGTAGTGAGACAGTCATTAGAGTACAAAGGTTTCTCGGGAAGGGAAACATAATTTTATTGTTTCATGGTCTTGAATTTATGAAATATATAGATAGAGGGGTTTTGAGAAGTTTCTTTCCCTAGATACATCTTGTTTTGTGTGATTGATAATTTATTTCTCTTAATTGTTATTTTATTGTGTGATCATGTTTTGTTTCCACAAATTGTATAAGGATTCAATATGTTGTTTTATTACATTATAATATTATATTGAATCCCTTTGGTATAATTTATACACTTTGTCAAGTAATTTTGAATCATGTCTCCCTTCTCGATCTTGATCTTTCTGAGATTTTCCTCCAGCGCCAGCTTCCTATGGTCACTGCTATTCTGAAACATATTTGTTAAGGCCTTCCACATAGCATATGGAGTTTTCTTTCCATGAAGGTTCAAGACAATATGCTATCAAATTCCTTCTAACATAATCCTTAGTGGCTTTGCTACATTCTTCTTCCATACATCAAAAAGTTGATCATTTGTTGTTGCATGCCGGGGAATATCACTGTTTATGAATTCCTTCAATATATTGTCCTCCAACACTACCTCCATCATGTCCTTCCTTGCTATGTAGTTCGAATTACCCTGAAGGGAATATTCAAGTCTCAAGCCAAAGAAAGACATATTGATATTTTGTTGGTCTTCAAGAAAAAAATTTCAAATTTGATTCACCTATTCAAAACAAACTCTGGTTCCTCTCTTCTATAGTGATTCCAACTTGGATAACATGTAGAAATATCTAAATAGATTCAACTGATATTTTAATATGCTAAAAAAAATATTGAATAAATTCTACAAATTGTGGAAACCAATTACAATTGGACAATCACATGAATAAGAAAGAGAAAGTATTTCAATCGCACAACAAAAATATGTATCTAGGGAAAGACTCAAATAAAAACCTCTCTATATGTATATTTAATTAAGTATATTATATGAAACAATATAATTTTATTTCTCTTCCTGGGAAACCTATGCACTCTATTGACTGTCTCACTTTGATCCACCTTTGATCCCAACAAGAATGCCTGATAATTAACCAATTTCCTACTCTAGGTTGCTCATATTTTCTTATGAATTCTTGGAGGAATTGAGCCCATCTTAATTAGGAAAATCCCAAGAATTTATTGAGAAATTATTCTAAGGAATCCTGCTAACCTCATGCATGCCCTGTACAACTTTCTAATTAAACAACTAATAGTTATCTTCCCTTTAACTCCAAACTCAAATGGGCCTTCCTTAGAGCTGACATGAAAAAGCTATTTAAGAGGATTATCATTTATTTGATTGATCATTGCATGTGAATTAAATCATATCTAATTCACTGGACCTATCACTAGCTCATCTCCCAATTAGAACTAGTTAAACCAATTTTAACTCAAATAATTGAGTTAACTAATTACAACTCAAAATAAACTACAACTAGACCCCCTTAAAAATAGGGAGAAATCTACATGCCTCTAGTTTAACCTTAAACTTGAATTGACTAATTTAACTAAGTCTTCCTGACTTAGTTAACCCATACAAGTTGCCATGTGATGTGGAATTACAATTTCCTTCTAATTTGATTAAGGAAAAATTAAATTAGAAGCTCTTCTTGTTGCCAATTTGAACACATGCGACTGTGGTTTCCCTCTATCCTTCCAATTGCACCAAATATTTCATCGTTACACCATTTATTCCTTTCATTGTGAGACATTTTGCGCTAGCACTACTGCAATAAATAAAGGCAAACACTTAAAATTGAGATCTAAAAATGAAAAATGTGCTTATACAAATCTTGAAAATCGATAAAACCATCCATTTCAATGCACTTGTGAGGCATCGCTTAGGCTTGGTATCCAACATAATGTGTATCATTTCTATTATCTTTGTATTCATTGGTAGTGTGTAAGAGCACACCTAAATGTGCTATCAAGGAAGAATTACATATTCCCTCAAATAATTTCACGAACCATACACACAATTCTTAATGTTTAATTTTCTACTCCTTCACAATGGTTAATCACAATTTTTCAATTATTTTTTTAATACTTTCTTCCATGTAATTCTATGTTTTTCATGGTTTCAATATATATTCATATAGTGGCCATTTTAAATGACAGCCCCCGCATGCGTTTATTATATAATCTTAGGCATATACTTTGAATTCAAGTCCCTTATAATATTGGCATACCCCTTGTAATGATCATGATGAACCTTCTATGAAATCCTCTCCAGTTTCCCAAGGATGAGAAAGGAAGCTAAAGTGGTGACCATAGACTAGCTTTCAATTTGGTAGCTATCCCTAACATATCAGGGAGGGCTCTTTCTATGTCAAGCTCATAGTCAATGAAGTGACTGGAGAGAAAAGTAGATATTAGGCTAGATATTCAGCTCATTAGGTTTTTATTTAGGGTTTTCTGGATCAATATCATAGATCTAGGAACTAGGTCAGGGTTTCAAATGATCATTTGCATGGATGAAAATGAGGAAAAGTAGGCATGTTTAGTGACATATTTGGGTTTTCATTATGGTATAGGGTTGAAAAATGAAGGATAAAAGTGTGCATATGACTATGAATTCAGAATAAATGAAACAAAAACATGAAGATCTCATCAAAATCGAGCATAAATATTATGTATTCTGCTTAAAAAATAAGTAGATGATCACAAGAGAGAACACATATGGTTGTAAGGAGAAATAAAAATTAAAATTGATGATAAAACGTAGAAGAAAAAATGTCAATAAGCATACCATAATAATGTCAAGATAATTATGCAACTACCATTGATATCACTATAAAAAAGTGTACACAAGCTCCACACAATGATTATCAAATAGCCAACCCTCACAATGAGTTGAATTTGAGCACATATAGAAAAATAGACATCATGCTACCTCTATGGGTTGAAACGTTATCCAAAAAAACTAATTAATGCAAATAATGACTCATAACATAATTTCTATGGGAGTTAGAAACAACTTCCCCTTTTTTAACTAACAAGTTTGAGTCTTTGTCTCCAGTCATTAAATACAAGATTCTATTATAAATATGACCTTGAATATTCTCATTAACTATAAAAATTCTCATGAGACAGTTTTTACATAGACCAAGTTCGAGGTTTGAGCTCCACGTGTCCAAAAATGGCCCCAAACCTAGAAGCACAACGTGCTAATGCAAAAGCGTAGCAAAATTTGGAGGGTGATTTGGACGCGTTTGAGGGATCTTTAAGATAAACTGAAGACTAGTACTGATAGTTGGAGATGTCCTTTATACCCCTGAAGCTTGAAACTAGAAAAAAAACTTATATAAAACCATTTAAAACCCAATTTTCCACAACTACTGCATAAGCGCAACGGGTGCCTCCAAACAATGGCAGAAGTGTGAAAAATTGATGGATTTTTACCCTTTTCTGCAAATTTATGAACTGAAAAGAAATACAAAGTGGATTTATGGGTTGTAAAATTCAAGAGACACCCTCACATTCTTACCATTTTTAATTTGAGGCCCCTGAGAAAAAGTGCAACATGAGCACACTACGTTTGTGTGAACCTATTTTTCCTGTATTACAAAAAAAATAAAAAATTATCAAAATTTTCCCAAAATTCTCTCCTATTTCATTTTTCATTCATGGCTTCAAGAAGCTAAGAATGCATCATCCCATATGTTAATTCTAAAATTCTTCTTGAGCGTTCTTAGGGTCTTATTAAGCTTTTTCTTCATGTTTTGAACCCTAATCTTGCAAATCAGATTTATTGTGTAATAGTGCCTTGCCATGTGCCTCTGCATGTCAGTGTTTCTATCTAGCTTCCCCAGTAGATTTTATAAATATACATTCAATTTGTCAAGAAAATACTCTCTACCTTTCTCAACCTTAGAACTCATCAGGTCAAATATAGTATCCTAAGTTTGAGCAACAACTATGGTGTCATGATATTGAGCAGGAGATGACTCCTTGCCTTTCTCTTTCTTCTTTTCCAATGCTCTTGTGGTAGGTCTCCTTGGTTGCATCTGAATATATTTGTCTTCCATATTCTATACATATATCATTTCCTTACCATTGTATTTAACTTTTTTTCTGGATGATGGAGGTTATTATGAGGTGTTATTATGCATCAAGCTCATTTTCAATTACCTATTTTCATGTTTCAAGAAGGCCACCATAAATTTTTCCTTTGATAGATCAACTTTTAACTCTTTGATTTGTGCTTGCTACTCTTTGATGATGTATATTGTTGTATTGTCTCCATGATCAACCATCTCTATCACAGAAGGTATCTCTTCATCATTGTTCTTCAGGGGTGACTCATCTCCATGTCTAGGTGATTGCTCCATAGCTTCTCCCTGAACTTCTTCAACTGTAACTTCCTTAAGCAGACTTCCAGCTTGTGACCTATTCATATGTTTAGATGCAAGAATGTCTTTAGATATCTTAGGGAAAAAAACATATATTTTCCCCTTCTTGTAGGTTTTAGAAACCTCCACCCTCGGATCTATTTTGGTCACTAAAGGTATGCTAGATGGCTCAACTCTTTGTGGTCCAGATAATGTAGGAGTGATCATATTTTTGGACTAAGGAGAGATAGGAAAAAGAGATGATGCCTCTAAAAATGCCTCCCAACACATGTTAACCTATGTGAACTGATGATGAACTATGAATTTGATCAAACCATGATGGAAAAAACTCTCCTGATGATCTCTCCCTTTACTTTTCACTTTCTCAGTAATCTTAACCAGGATCCTAGATACGTAATTTGGTAGGTTTAGTGGTTTAATGGCAGTGAAATGCATCATCAACCTTATGTGATACTGATACAACCTATAAAACATCACTTCATAAGTGAAATACTTCATAATCATCTTCATCAGAGATGCATGTATATATAACAATTTCCTAAAAGGAAAGATATGAGTGGGAGCCTCCTTGCAGTGTGCCAATTAGGGGAATTTTGAGGTCTAAAATGGGCCTCCTATGGAAATTGTACAATCAAAATTCACTTTGTGAGAACCAATCACATTTTACGGGATGACATCATCCCTAAAGGTTGAGGTGGCATTGATTGAGTTAAAAGTACTTACTTGTCACATTCTCAATGGTGGATAAAAACTCAGGGTTAACCATGGTAGTGCTCTAAGTACTTTTAAAATCATAAATTAAATTACTCATAATAAATGTCATTTCACACTTTTTGAATAAAATAATATTATTGTCATTTCATATTTCTTGAAATAAACAATGCATATCCCTATACATTTATTATATTATATTATATTATTTTTATATAGTATATTAATTACATGTTATTGTACAATTTAAATAATATAAATTTTAATTAATAGCATATAATATAATTAAGAATTTATAAATTTATATTTATATTTTATTTTAAGTTGTTTAAGTACAAAGGACAAATGCATTAGTTGTTCAATAATAATGATTTTTTTCTTGAAAAACTCATTCTTATTTATAGTCACATCAATAAAAAATTTTATTAATTTTATTTTGGTACAACTTTTGAATTGAATTTAACTATGGTTACATGGATTGTGGTGCAAAAAGTGAATTTCAAATTCATAGATATTATTTTATTGGTTTAGCTATTATTTTATTATTTCCTTAGGAGGCCCATTTTAGACCTCAAAATTCCCCTAATTAGTAAATTTAAATGACCTAAATTTATGTAGTAACAGAAAAGTATACAAAAATAACCATAAATAAAAATATGGAGCATAAATTAAACTTCATTTCATTAAAATAAAATGATTGAAATATGCTTACAGACATAATGGAAATAAACTAGCTAAGGCATTGGTAGCTTATCTATGAGAAGAGATGTGGTGGCTACAAGCCTTTGAACTGTGTTAAAATGAGACTCGAGGGCCTATTTATTGTTGAGAAACAATGGAAACCCCTAAACATCCAAAAAAATAACTCTAGGAGATGAAGTGCCAAAACTAGGGGCACTATTTGGGTAAATTGGTACATCAACTTCCTCGGTATGTAACTTTGGCTTACGATATTTGTTTGATGTGCACGATACCTCATTAGAAATATCTACCTAAGGAGTACAACTTATAATGTCAGAAGAATAAAATGAATTATCATGTTGTTCTTGGTTTTCTCAAAAAACGTCGCTTAGGGCCTCAAAACAACTCTAGAAGTTTAGGACTTGAAAAACTACTAAAAATAGTAAATTGTGCTACAATTAAGGGAACTAAAAAATTGAAAGAAACAATGGTGGGGGTCCAACTGGCATAGGATAGTGGCCAAAAATATCCACCTGGATCATTCCTCCCCCCTTAGGAAGCAATGATCCACATTGCATTGATTTCCTCCATGAGATCTGCAATGTCAGATGTGTCTAGTAATGGTGGAAAATATGGCCGAAGATGATCCACATTGAACAATGGTTTTCGGCTAAGAAATGGGGGAATGAAGAGCTTCAGTGCATTTTCCTCTACCACCTTGGTGATGTTTTATGGCCCATACCGAAGCGGGAAAAGCTTTTAGTGGGGCTGAGCAAGGTGCTCTTGTTTCACATGTGGCCAAACTATGTCACCCACCGGGAACTTGTGTGGCACCCGATGTTGATCATGGTGCTGCTTGTACTTGGCATTGGATTTTTCCAAGATGTCGTGGACCTGATAGATGACATGCTAGATTTGTTCAATAAATTTTGTTGCTTTATCAACCACAGACAATAAATGTGTGGATTATGTCTGTGTGGTCACATGACGTATTCCAACATCAGGCGGTGTCATGCCTAGGGTTAGAGAAATGGAGTTCTTGACCTGACATTGTAGAGGAACCTCTGTGGGTGAAGATAAAATGTCCTCGTATTCCTCCATGAATTTTTCCATTTTCTATTTCCATGCAGGGGAGCCATATTTCGAGGCTATGGCCACAATATTCTTCTTTCCCCATGGGTGACTTGTAATGAAAATGAATTTTTTGGTTTGGTAAATAATATTGTTGCGTTTCTTTACAGTAATAAAAGAGATGGAGGGAGGAGGTACTAACTTCGGTATCATGTACAAATTATTTCCCAAAGTAATGACAATAGAATGAGGCCTAGACTCATATAAAACATGTCGCTTCCACAAGTATGGTTGGCCCAATAATACATCAAACACATCAAGGGAAAAAACATCACACAATAACTCATCCATAAATGGCTTGATGTTGTACAGAAGGTGACACTGCTAGGGAACACAAAGATCTCTTCCTTGGTGAAGCCACCCAATAGTATATGGCTACAGGTGTGTTGTGGTCAGTAGGTTGAGCCATTTCATGAAATCTTCTAAAATGAGGTTCTTTTGGCTCCCGCTATCGACAAGGATTTGCAATGGAGAGCCCATCACCCACATATGCGAATGGAAGAGGCGCTCCCCCTCCTCTGGATCCTTCGGCTCCTCCCTTTGGAACTTGGTGGTGGCAATGGTGGAATTAGGTTCCACATCAATTATTTTCTTTCCTTTTTCATCACCCTTGTCTGGTTTTGACTCAGGATCAGAACATGCATCTGATTCGGGTGCATTTAGTTCAGCCACTAGTGACTGTTTGACCCGACACTCGTTTGTGTTGTGAGTGGGGTTGTTATGAAATTCACACCACTTCCCAGAGTCCTTATTTGGATTTTTGGTGTTTTTCTAAGTCATCTTGCCTTGATTTTTCCCCTTGTTTTGTGGTTCAGAGACGCTTTTCCCTGGCTTCAAATTTGCGGATCCAAAGTCTTGATTTTTCTGCTTAAATTTATGATCGATTTTAGTGGCATAGTTATATGTCCTTCCAAGCGAGGAAATGTTAAGGAATTAAATTTCCTCATGAATGTATCTATGAAAATAATTGTAGTACTTGAGCATCAAATGTCTCTCTGAATATTTAATACCCAAATTTATGTGCAAGGTATGGAACAAATTCATCAGTTCGTGCACATCTTGATCCCTTTGTTACCACAACGTGGTCCATTGGATGTAATTTTCCTCATATATCTCCAAAGGGTAATATTTTTCCTTGATTCCATCTCAGAATGAATTCCAATTGGGTGTGGCTGAGAATATAGAGGGTACCTCCCATCCTTTTTTTCATAGTAGGTTTCCCACCAATATTTGACACGAGGGGCATATTTGAGAAGTGAAAAAGTAATATTTTCTCAGTCGGAGAAATCATGGACCGAGAAGTACCCTTATAGAAACTTCAACCATATATCTATGACGTCTACATCTATCTGGCCTTCAAATATAGGAATTTCAAATTTGACAGGTAACTTGAAAGGAGTGGAGCCTCCAGACTGGCTTTCGGATGCATATGTACCGCTGGTGCACAATCATTGAAGGATTTGGGAAAAGTTATCCATCATCGCGTTCCTTTGTTTCTCGAGGGACTCCTCAATCAATAATTTTATAGAATATCCTACTCCCTTGTCTTTATTTCCTTCCACCATAGGAGGTCCTCAGGGTTTGCAAGGCTGATCTTGTAAGGGCTCAACCAGATCAAGCCCTAACTCCTTATATCCTGACCTCATTGGGGACATGCAAAGAAAAACATAGAAAGAGAATACCTCTCTAATACCACTGATCTAAATTTATGCAAGAACGCAACATAATACACATATAACCATAAATAAAAATATGCAATGGAAATAAAGCTTCATTTCATTAAAATCAAATTACTGAAATATGCTTGTAGACATAATGGAAATAAACTAGCTAGGGCATTGGAAGCTTATCTTTGAGGAGAGATGTGGAATATGAAAGCCTCTGAAATATGTTACAATTATGCTCGAGGGCCTATTTATTGTTGAGAAACAATGGAAACCCCTAAACATCCAAAAACATAACCGTAGGAGATGAAGTGCCAAAACTATGGGCCTCGTTTGGGTAAATTGGTACATGAATTTCTCGGGGACGTATATTTGTCATATGATATTCATTTGATGCGCACAATACCTTGTTAGAAATATCTATCCAAGGACTACAACTTTTGATGTGAGAAACATCAAAGGATCTTCCATGTTGATCCTGGGTTTCCCAAAAAACGTTGTTTAGGACCTCAAAATGGCTCCAGAAGTTCAGGACCCAAAAAATTGCTAAAAATAGTAAATTGTCCTACAATTTAGGAAACTAAAAAATTGAAAGAAACAATGGTGTGTGTCCAAGTGGGATAGAAAAATGTCCACCAATATCCACCTGGATCATTCAATCTCCAAATCCATCCCCTTAAACCCAATTTCTCCTTGGTTAGGAATACATGTGGCTGAAGCTATGACCTCTTTTGATGTTATGAAGCCCATTCCTTCTATGGTGGTGTTTTCCTTCTTGAAATTGGTGGCAAAAAGACTGGTAAACTTAGCATGGCAGCCCACTGCATGTATATTTTCACAAAACCCTAGGCATTTCACTTGTTAAAATGACTCTTTGATGAATGGTGAAGCATTTGTTTCTTGCATTCTAGTTGGTTCATATCTGGAGACATGTCCTCCTTTGTTGTAATTCTTTTTAGTGTCCATAGTGTTGGTTTTCTTAATAAAAACCCTAGTTTGATATGAGGGAAGGGTAGGATAGGATTGCGAAAATAGGGGAAAAAGAGCAGCCAATTTTGGGAGGGAAATGGAGGGATAAGGGACTGAGTAAAATATGAAAAAAAAATAGGGGGAATAGGTACATGTGTTAGGGACACTTAGGAAGTGTAATTTTTTTGAAATGGGTGACAGAAAAATGAGAAAAACCAAAAACACAGTCCAAACCCGGAAATGCAACAAAAGCATAATGTGGGTTATGGTTTTTGTGGAAAAATTATGAAATAAAGGAGGTGAGTGTGGGAAATGACTGGGGGCAGTTTATTAAGTGTGTATAAGGTTATTAGAGCAAGCAAAATAGGTATTTTATCACTAAACTTAACCAGAAACCAAGAATACCAAAAGCGCAGCGAAAAACCCTAGAAGAGGGATTTCATCCTTTGTTGAAGGAAAATGAATGCATCAAGATTGATGAAAGACTATTATTACTTGTTAAGAGTCTTTGGAACCTGTATATTGCTGAATGCACCCTATTATAGGTTCCTCTAAGCTCCAAACTCAAAAATGCAGCGTGCTGGCCAGAAATGCAATGTGCTTGATGGCAAGGGCTTGATGATGGAAAAATCAAAGTTTTGAAGGTTGAGGTGAAATTCAATGGTGAAGGAGAGCTCTAGGAATATGAAATGAGGTGTTTTAATTCTTGGATGGTCTCTTTATAGCCTAAAAGTCAATTTTGGTGGAGTGATGTCATATGCCCTTTCTAGAAATGATGTGATGAGGTAGTGTACTGTAGCTTTATAACTTTATTTGGAAAGGTTACATCTCAATGAAGGGAAAATGTACCTTTGGAAACTTTTTGAACACTTATCTCGTAATTAATATATACCATGATGGTGAATAAGGTGATGGCATGATTCCCTACATGACTTATGATGACCTGACCTAATGATGACACCAAATGCATATTGTTGGCATGTGTTGTCCTTGATGGCAACCTACTTGATGAAGCAATATTGTTGGCAATATGATGCAATGTGTTGTCCTCGATATGGAAACCTACTAGATGAAGTTGTTCTTGATGGAAACTAACTTGATGAGTTGTCTTTGGATGGAAATATACTTGATGAAGTTGTTCTTGATGGAAACCTACTTGATGAGTTGCCTATGATAAGCAACCTATGTGTTAAATATGTAAGGATGATGTATCTATGTGTTAAAAGGAAGGATGATGTATCTATAGATCAGCTCAGAAGTAACAGAAGAAAGGAATTCTAGTAAGTTCTAGAGAAATGATAAATAAAACATGTCACAAAGCATACGTGGGTTTGTTAAGGAGAAGTAGCGTATGCACGCGGAAAAGTACATGCCAAGTCGCGTATGACAATTTGCGCTCTAAATTTATAAAACCAGGGGACATTACCATGGTATTGACCCATTGTATTAAGCATTGGAATATCTATTTGATCCCATCCAGGAATACCATTAGTAGTTGGGTGGTTTTGACTCATGGTATTGAAAAAGGTTAAATCTATTTAAGGAGAAGAAGATCATAGAGCAAGGTGTGCATGAGTAAGGGTTGGTAATGAATAAATATCTCTAAGGAATGTCTGCATGGATGAACTCTTTTCTTGATTGATAGATCTAAATCTATGATGCACCTATGAATACAATGATGGATGAAGAAAATGATGAAGAAGAATCTCTAGATCTGAAATGTCTATGTATTTTCTAGATCTGTTTATGGAATGTTTTGATCTGTGATCTAGCGAATCTTTGCTGAAGTAAAGGATGAGATCTGAGCTGTTTTTTCTGTAGATCTATACGCAGGTTCATGGCAGAGAAAGCGCATATATACGTGGTTTGTCTTCAGCAAAAGCGTGTATGGTATGTGAAATCAGTTATGAAATATGTGCAGATGTATATGCAGGTTTGTTTCTGTGAAAGTGCGTATACGCGCAGGTTCAGTGAAGTAAAAGCACGTATGAAATCTAGGGTTTTGCTGAAGTATGTGGAATGCAATTTCTGATCTGTTCTGCTGCTTTACTACTATCTTTCAATGATGTATTTACATAGATCTGGGATGTTTTGAATGTTGATTACGCTGCTAATTATGTTGATCAAAGATCAAGTTGTTGGTTGATTGGGTGATGATTCAATGAATGAATTGATGGGGTTATAAGTTTCAGTTTGATATATGATGAGCTTAAATGTGTGGAGTGGGTCCAGTCTGAAAATCTGATGAAAAGAGGCCTACAATTTGTGTTGTATGGAAGCTGTTGGATGCAGTATGAAAATTGATGAAACGTGGTCCACAATGGTGGTGCTGAGGGTCGAAGCCTTCAGTGAGGGGGTTGTAGCTCCCTTCCAGTGGTAGCTGATAAACGAGAGCAGGGGGTAGTAGCTACCTTCCAGGAGAGGCTGGTAAACAAGATCAGGGGGTTGTAGTGCCCTTCCAAGAGAGGTTGGTAAATGAGAGAAGGTTGTAGCCTTCTGCAGGTGGGTTCCTGTGTGCTGGTATGAGTCTGCGCCAGTACATGGTTGTAAGATGTTTTCTTTATAATAAATATTGAAGATAGATACGATGGCAGCGGTGGTTTTCTCCCGAATTGGTTTTCCACCTTAAATCTTGGTGTTCATGTGGGTTGCTTATGTGTGATGATTTATTCTATTCTTACTGCACATGTTTACTGCTTACTGAACATCTAATGAGTGAATGATACAATAATCTAAGTAAAGAATTATCTACATAATGAGATCTCTAGTAATACGCAGGTTTAATTAAGGATATCCGCGTGTATATGCTACTTGGGTTCATTAAAGTAGCGTATGGGTTTTAGAGAAATAAAAAGTAAAAAGTTTTCAGTCTACACTAAATACTGATTCACCCCCCCTCTCAGTATTTTTCCCAACACATATATGGAACCATGATTGGAACTTTGAACCTTGTAAGTATGCATGATATGATTTGATGAACAAAACACTCATTTGATGACAAATCACAAGGAATGATGACATGAACATGATGATAATTTATGAACTTAAAAATGGAGGGAGTAGTAGTGACACTTAGGACATGACTCAAAAATATTTTTACTTTTAAAAAGACATGTCAAATTTATTTGAAAATTTAAAATTTTTACCAAAGAAATCTAACAATACTGAAAGATCAATTTTATCACTGGTGACTCATGGACACTAACACCTTCATCACAATGTTATTGTGTCGTTAGGTTTTATTTCTTGCACCATTTAATATTCAATGTGCCTTTGGGTACATGATTCCAATACAACAGTTTCTAATGCATTTTTTCATCGCTTTTCAATGCCTCTCATGTACATTCCTATTATGCACAATATATTATCATTGTATTCCATTGCATATAATGACCTTAATGTTGTGACCCAAATATTCCAATAGAACAATTTTATAAATTATGACCTTTAACTTTGATATATTCCTCATCACAGTTTAAATATACCCTTCATGGCATAGTTCAGGATGCTCCCCGTTACTCACCCTGCATGCGTAATTATAATATATGTTAGTAAGATTGTGTAATTCAAGGTAAGATTTACAACTTAAGTGTTAAGGCTTTAAGCATGATAGATGAGTTATTACAAAAATTTATTAGTTTATCTAAAAGAATCTAGTATAACTATCTTCAAAACTTCCATTATGATAAGGGTTCCTTGAAGGGATTCTTTACAAAACAATGTGTAGAGCAATGTATGGAGTTTTGATGATTCAATATTTGATGGATTGGTAAATCCTTTTCTTCAAAAAATTTAACATCCAAGCACAAATATTGACTTTGGTGACTAAAATAACATTCATATAGAATCTGATATCTTAGCATGATAATGCCATTGAAAATATTACGAAATTATCATGAAAACTAAAACCGAAAGATGCACTTTAGAGGATGATGATTAGGTGAAAATATAGATGGGGGTTTTATCCATAATCACAATAATCTAGGGTTTCGAAGATGCATGAAAAAAGAATCTTTTCACAAACCCTAATGCAGTTAGAATGAAACCATGGCCATCAAGAACAAGGTATTGTTACTTTGTTGTAATGCATATTATAAAAGGATAAATCTTAAGGGCCCATGAGGCCTAAAATACATTACTAGAGAAACACACCCTAATCCATAATGCACCGATAATATCAATATCCAAGATGAAACATGGGTAATAAATGTAATATGCATCATGAAGACATATGCATCAATAGGTTTTAATGGAAATTGGGTCATTGGGAGAGTTGACCAATTCAAAACATAAAAATAACCCTTCATACTTGAAAAGCAAAGGGGGACCCAAAATTTGGATATGGTCGAAACAAATTGTGTGTTTTTGTAGAGCCTACAATATAAAGGTAAGGCACTTGATTTCCCATTCATGGATCCATGTCTTTTCATGAATTGAGGGGCATATGTAGGCCAAAATTTAGATAATTGTGTGATTTTAATTAAATTTACTTTTTAAATAAAGGAAACCAAAACGTTATTTTCACACATTTTTTGACTAAATTTTCAAACTAAATCTTTTAGGTTGAATTTTTAAAGAAAATTATTTTAGATTCATTTTTAAAAGAAATTGTTTTGGTTGACTTTTTAAAGTAGGTGTTTTGGGTTGAATTTTTATTGGAAATGTTTTGAGCTTCATTTTTAAAAGACATTTTTTTGGCTGACTTTTTAAAGTCACTTTTTTTTTAAAGTAAGTGTTTTGGGTTGAATTCTTAAACTGAGTTTTTTTAAGAGTAAGTCTTTTTGTGAATTT
Organism: Pinus albicaulis; assembly: GCA_034641835.2. Taxonomy (NCBI): domain Eukaryota; kingdom Viridiplantae; phylum Streptophyta; class Pinopsida; order Pinales; family Pinaceae; genus Pinus; species Pinus albicaulis. Next base: position 871,303,414 of record CM076580.1, read on the forward strand.
TTTTGAAATTGATTATTTTGTGCTAAATTTTTTAAGTGAGTTTTTGTCTAAATTTCGAAAGTGAGTTTTTTGTCCAAATTTTGAAAATGAGTTTTTTTTTGCAAGATTTTGAAATTTGATTTTTTGGGTTGGATTTAAAAAATATATAAATACTAAATTATCATGGGAAATCAAAGAAATTAGAAGACAAAATATGATCGAACAAGAAGCCTTGAGGCTCATAGAGAATATGGGATATAATATTACAAAAAAAGGAGAGAATCACGCTCACATATTGAAACAGAAAATAAACCTCAACTAGAAGTTGAAATGGTATGTAGATGTAAATATTATAATTGATATTTAAAATTTAACTAGTGCCTTGTAAAACTTAATTTGTATTTGATGAACTAATTTGAAAAATATTTTGTAATGTAAATAGAGATAGATATTCCTCATAACATTGATGGTGATATTGAAAATGTTGAAAGACAAAGTGAAAAACATAATGAACCAGTGATTGATGATGTTGTTGAATATGTTTAAAGAAATTTAAGTGAATAAATTGAATCACGAGGTATGTATATATATGTCATGTGTATCATTGAAATTATACATATTTATTAATTTCAATTTCATTCAAACTCTATTTTTTAATTTAATTATTTACTGAATATGTATACCCATTTTGTACATTTAATTCTCATATGTACAGACGAAATCAATAACGATTATGAGATGTTACAAAATGTTGAAACTAAAACATATGGAGAAAAAAAGATTACTATGTTATATGATATCGTGTTAAGCACATTATTAGTAAGTTCTTCAAAGATGAAAATGTGATAGTTCAAGCCCAATTTTTGAGAAGTATCTTAACATCGAACAAATTAAAAGAAGCTACGACTCTATTAGGTATTTGAAAATCAACAAAAGATAAAACAATGAAGGAAAATGTATTTTCAAGATAAATCCCCTCTATGGAAAAAGGTGATCTCTCTACCCCTAGTGTAGGTATATCAAATTGAGATACTTCCTAATGCAAATATTTCTTAGCTAATATTCAAAATGAGACAAGAAAGGAGATAGAGGTACCTTTGCCTGATGCTATGTTCGAACTCGTTGATGATGACCTTGGTATACGATCCTTTTGGGCGTGCTCCTTGCTACTGGTGGCACACAAATACCTGTGGATGATCAAGAGGTAACAAAAAACATAATATAATACATAATAATCATTAAAAATTATCTATCTAGTAGATTAAGGATCACTAGAATATTTTCATAAGAGATTACACAAATTTTTGTAGAGGTAAATCCCCTCTGCGGACAGAAGCAATCCCTACTAGCCCAGATCAGGTCTAGAAACAATCATATCATGCTAAGGTGCAAGTCCCTAATTGCAATAGACAAAATTGCGAAGAAGGCCTACCTTAAGTCCAACGTTGTTGTTCGTAGAGAAGATTGTGCTCTCGTTTCCTTGCCCTGGCATATCACAATTCTCCTGCTTGTCGCGATCAAACACCTGCACATACAAGAAACACGGTGAACATACAAGTGTAAAACCCAATATATACAATCATTTATCAGTCAGAGAAGACAAAATTCATGATCATAATGAACAATACGAGTGGAACCATAACCAAAGTCTCCTATCATTAATTAATACAAAGGAAAATACAACCTGGCTCTGACGCTGAATCTTCCTTCAACAGGTTGACAGCGAAACATGTCTCGGTAAAGCTCGTCGGGAATGGGACAAGCCTCTCTCTTTGGTCATCAATCTCCTTGCTACTGATTTGGATCTATGAGGACTATCAAGGCTCTTGCAACATTATTTAGGCTATGAAGGCTCTTCGAGGATAGCCTGCAAAGGAAAATGACAAGCTTATATAGATGGTGGAAGGGGATTTGGGATCCCTACAACCATGGGATTGGCCCTATCCTCAAGGAAAGTTCCATGAGAGGTGGAAAACCACTTCCTCATCATGGAGATCTGATGTAGGAAAATTAGAATTTTCCTACTCTTAAAAAGATGCAAAAATTTCCCCCTTTGTAAAGGCCAGAATCACTGTCTTGATTGATTGGATATATGCAGTTTTATTCTATTGCATCACTTTAATACAACTTCCTCTTAAAAGTAGCGTGAATGTTCTTCTTATTTCAAAAGAGAACAATGGCATATACATTATTTGGAATTTAAAAAAAAATATTTGATGGAAATAACAATCAATTGCTACAGTAAACACCCACCATTTGTATCAACCATTCATGCAAAAGAATCGATATTCAGATCGATTGTCACAGCAACAGAACCCAACTCCAATCGATTATCACCAAACCTCAATCAATTATCTCAGGAAAACTGATGACTATATATACCGATTTCTCATTTCCCACACAACATCCAGTCCACGTTCATATCAAACATATCACAGTAATAATTTGAAGGTTGTAACATTTACATCGACCCTCACAATAAACAATCGATGGAAACTTTAATCGCTTACCCCTTTACACAACGATTCAACTCGACTTACAATTAAACAACATCGATCATAGATTTTGAACAAGGTTTAACTTCAAGCACGCAGCTTCTGACAAATAGGCCACTGCTTAACGCTGGTTTTAACACCAATCAATACTGATACAACCTTACTAACACAATATTTCAAAATAAAATGCTGCACGTGTGATTCAGTTCTTATATAACGTGAGAACCAATCCCCACGCAGAGTTCTGTGTGTACCCTAATACAACGTAGAGTTTGCTTCTGCGTATACTCTGATTCTGTGATCAAAGCACTAGGGATTTACACCCATCAGTCCACCGCAATGATGTAATATATAATTCTCACAAGAGCGCTGTCATAAATTCATCATTTCGCCTGCTACCTGCAATGTCAAACATGTATACAACACACCCAGAAATCGAATTGTATTTAGAGATATACAGACAACATAATTTTGCATGGGCTCATAAACATTAACTGCCCCTCTCTGCAATTCAATACATACTTCAAATTCTCTCCCACACCCTCACACACTTTTCACACCTTCAGTCTCTCTCTAATTTATACAAATATGAGAAATTATTCTTCTCAGAATAGATTTCTTTTAGAGTTTCTCAACAACTAATACCTCCCTATTATTTAGCATGTATCCCTAGTTTGGTTCTATTCCACGCAGGAAAAGAAACAAACTCTATTATTATGCCATATTTAATTAAATATAAAACAAACTAACAATTCTCCTAAAATAAATAACAAATTTTAATAAAATATATTATTTAAACTATTTCTAAGTCTAATTTTATTCTAACTAGCCACAACATGTGACCAAGATGTCACATTGCTGGCTAGGTGCTTGATGCTCCTGCATCAGATTCCCGGGGAAGAAAACTAATCTTGTAGTAGTTTGGAGTTGATCCCCAATCTCTGCTGGCATCTTTTACTGGTTGCTCTTTCCACTTGATCCAATACTGATAATGAGTCTGACTCCTAGTTCTCTTTAGCACTCTCTTTTTCATTTTTCCTGCTTTGGGCTTTCGTCTGTTATGGCGTCTCTTTGTGGTTCTTTCTCTGGCTTTTAGTATAGGTACCATTCTACAATACATGACTAAGTCACCTACTTGGAATTCCTTTTTCCACCTCTTCATATCTGCTCGCTGCTTGTCTTTGCTACTGCATTCCTGCCATCTGCTTTTGACATCTCCCTCAAATATGCTTTTAGGAGTTAGCCATTTCACAGATACTTGGATTTTCTTCGGATTCAATTTCAAATTTTCTTTAGGGACTACATATTCCTCCAAACCTCCATTCATCAACTTGATGGTGATTTTATATAAGGCTCGAGAATAAGTACTCATGCGCCTTTCAACTTCTTTCTTCGGACTAAGTACTGTTGGCACAGCACATGGATTAAGGCTTCCACTGATTAGCCATTTATCCATCAACTCTTCCACTTGTCTTCCAGCTTCAGCATTTTCCTGCATTACCCTGTAGGCTACTTTAGTCGATAAACTGACTCCATGTATTAGATCAATATGGTTACTAATACTCCTGATGGGCAACAACTCATCCACAACAATATCAGCACAATCATTCAATAAGTTCTGAATTTCTTCAGGTAAATCTTCTAAATTTGTAGAAGTTAAAATTACCTTGGGTTTTCCAACATTAGAAAAATGCATCTCCTTACCCTTCTCATCTTCCTGCAACAGGATCTTCTCATTCATCAACGTAACGTTGTTTCCAAGTGCTTCTTTATTATCTTCAGCTTTCAACGGTAGTAGTGTATGCTTATTCCCATCTTTCTCCAAAGTATAAGTATTTCTTCTGCCATCATGTATGGAATTTCGATCAAACTGCCAAGGCCTCCCTAGCTATATGTGACATACATCCATCGACATTATATCACATAAAATGACATCCCTGTAGGTACCAATCTGAAATTCAACTGGACATTGTTCAGTTACAAAAATTTGATGGCCTTTCTGAAGCCATGATACTTTATAAGGAGTGGGGTGTACTGTTCTCTCCAACTTCAACTTGTCCACCATCTCTGTAGAAACAAGGTTGTCAGTACTACCGCTATCAATTACCAATTTGTAACACTTACCCTTGGACTTACATACATTTCTGAATAAATTCTTTCTTTGAACTAGTTCTTTGGCTTCCTTAGCTTCTTCAAGTAATACCCTCTTCAGTAACAGGGACTCTCCAGCTTCTGGTGGTTCCTCTTTAGCTTCAGGTTGAGGAATCTCCTCCTTGGCTTTAGCAACATTCATGTTGCGCTGGTTTGCTGATCTCTGATGAGGGCAATCCCATTGCATATGTCCCCATTCACCACATATGTAACATCGTACATCTCTTCCTCGCCCTCTGCCTCTGGGCATGAATCTTCCGCGACCAAAACCTCCTCTTTGTGGTGCTCTATTTCTCGCACTCCCTGCCTCATTCTGAGAGTGTTGAATTTTGGATTCAAATGTCCCTCCTTCTTTTGCTGGATTCTTACCTCTATTCCTCTGGTTTTGTTTGCGCAACGGTTTTTCTTCCACCCTCAAAGCTGCTTGATAGGCATCTTCAATCGACGTCAAATTCAATAAGCTGATCTCATCCTGTATTTCATACCTCAAGCCATTTATATATCTAGCTACCTTTTCTAGATCATCTTCAACATGGCCAGATCTAATACTCAACTTATAAAATTCTTCAGTATATTCCTTGATTGTCATCCCTTTCTTCTTTAAGTTCTGCAATTGTCTAAACAAATTTAATTGGTAATCCTTCGGTAAAAACTTACCCTTCATCTTACTTACCATTCTATCCCATTGCTTGATTTTGGGCTTCCCTTTTCACTCCCTTGATAGCTACAATTCGTCCCACCATAAAGCGGCATGGCCTTTCAATCTCGTGGCTACAAACTTTACTTTCTTCTTGTCATCGACCTCTTCATAGTCGAAGTACTTATCCAATGAACTGATCCAGTCCATTAGCACCTCCACACTAAGACTTCCGTCATAATAAGGTACTTCTATTCTTGGTCGACTACTAGCTTTGACTAGCATCTTCATGACCTTAGCTGCTTCATTCTCTTCCTCCACTTCTTCGTCAGTGGTCTCTTCTTCATCGGCACTGTCGATTGCACCATCCGTTGCTCTTCGTTGAGTAGTTTCCATGGTAGCCATTCTCGTGCGTAAATGCCGGATCTCATCTAGAAAAATTGAATTTGGTGCAGGTCTCCCTCGACCTATCCCAGCTCCTCTTTTGGGTGGCATTTCTGCAATACTTCAAAACAGCTTAACAGGGCTCTGATACCAAAAATGATGTAGGAAAATTAGAATTTTCCTACTCTTAAGAAGATGCAAAAATTTCCCCCTTTGTAAAGGCCAGAATCACTGTCTTGATTGATTGGATATATGAAGCTTTATTCTATTGCATCACTTTAATACAACCTCCACTTAAAAGTAGCGTGAATGTTCTTCGTATTTTAAAAGAGAACAATGGCATATACATTATTTGGAATTTAAAAAAAAATATTTGATGGAAATAACAATCGATTGCTACAGTAAACACCCACCATTTGTATTAACCATTCATGCAAAAAAATTGATATTCAGATCGATTGTCACAGCAACAGAACCCAACTCCAATCGATTATCACCAAACTTCAATCAATTATCTCAAGAAAACCGATGACTATATATACCGATTTCTCATTGCCCACACAACACCCAGTCCACGTTCATATCAAACATATCACAGCAAGAATTTGAAGGTTGTAACATTTACATCGACCCTCACAATAAAAAATCGATGGCAACTTTAATCACTTACCCCTTTACACAACGATTCAACTCGACTTACAATTAAAAAACATCGATCACAGATTTTGAACAAGGTTTACCTTCAAGCACGCAGCTTCTGACAAATAAGCCACTGCTTAATGTTGGTTTTAACACCAATCAATACTGATACAACCTTACTAACACAGTCCTTCAAAATAAAATTCTGCACATGTGATTTAGTTCTTATATAACGTGAGAACCAGTCCACACGCAGAGTTCTGTGTGTACCCTAATTCAACGTAGAGTTTTCTTCTACGTATACTCCAATTCTGTGATCAAAGCACTGGGGATTTATGCCCATCAGTCCACCGCAATGCTGTAATATATAATTCTCACAAGAGCGCTTTCATAAATTCATCATTGCGCCTGCTACCTGCAATGTCAAACATGTATACAACACACCCAGAAATCGAATTGTATTTAGAAATATACAGACAACATAATATTGCATGGGCTCATAAACATTAGCTGCCCCTCTCTGCAATTCAATACATACTTCAAATTCTCTCCCACACCCTCACACACTTTTCACACCTTCAGTCTCTCTCTAATTTATACAAATATGAGAAATTATTCTTCTCAGAATAGATTTCTTCTAGAGTTTCTCAACAACTAATACCTCCCTATTATTTAGCATTTATCCCTATTTTGGTTCTATTCCACGCAGAGAAAGAAACAAACTCTATTATTATGCCATATTTAATTAAATATAAAACAAACTAACAATTCTCCTAAAAGAAATAACAAATTTTAATAAAATATATTATTTAAACTAGTTATAAGTCTAATTTTATTCTAACTAGCCACAACATGTGACCAAGATGTCACATTGCTAGCTAGGTTCCTGATGCTCCTGCATCAAGATCCGGAGCCAAACCTCCCAACTCAATTTAGAGACCAGTTCAGGAATTGGTTGGAGACAATCTTCCACCATTTATTTTTAAAAAACACTCCTTATTAAGCCTGTTGCGGGTGAAACACTGGGACAGAGCGCTAATTGGCACACCCTCTTTGAAGGATTTCCCCCATTGGCATGAGGGCTGAACTATCTAGTCGCCCCAAGTCAAAAAAGGCTATTTTTAAGGTTTTTCACAAGGAATTGTCTTCAGGGGAATGAATGTCCTTGTCCAGGGGGATGCCATGAAAGTGGTTTCATGTCACTGCTCACAGTTCACAGAATAATCCCTCCAATGTGTGGGATGGGGAATTGTAGGGACGGTGAAAAATTTATGTGTAACAGATGCCCCCTAAAGCATGAGGCCTGAAAAATAGAGAGGGGTGAAATGCTTTACGAGAACGTGTCCAACTGAAAACACTGCCATTGAAAAACCTGCATATAGAAGTACAATTGATATCTCAAATACATGATATATGTGGTATGGGCATAGCCATCCATAACATAGTATACAATAATCTAGATCCAAGGCATGGACGTAGGCATCCAGTAAGGATCAATAAATAGACTCAGGCATGGTTGCAGCCATCTAATGAATGAGTCATGTAACCAATCATAATAATCCACAAAATTGCAGCCTGGGTTCTAACAGACAAAATCCATGGTCTTGCACTCCATATCGACCCGAAAAAAGTACAGGTTCAAGCACGTGAATAGGTAAGCTGAAGTCGAACATGCAAGAACATCGCCCGATTACCAGCCAATGATGAAAGCTATTAACAGATGCAAGAGGTACCACCAATAGTCACAATGGTCCTCAAGGTACTATAGGTACAATCTACGGCATGTGAATCAGTGAGCTGGCGTCGAACACCAATAGAATGACTCAATCGGAGACCAATGATGAAAACCTCACGTCGAATGCGAAGAACCTGCCATTGAGGCACACAGGCTCCAAGGTACATGAAGGGAGTCTCTAGATCCGCTTCACGAATAATGAGCTGAAGTCGACAGGAAGTGACCTTGATCGAAGGTGGGCCATTGTGTTTCCCAAAACATCGATGCGAGACAGAGGAAAATAATGTTTTTGAATCAGGATCAGATGAGAATCAGAGGAAGGTTGAAACTTGCAGAGGTCAACTTCTCTTGAACATATCGACGGCACAATAGTGAATTTGGAAGTATTTGACATCAAAACATTAGAGGTCATGATGACGACGCAAAGAGCATATGAGAGGTAAAAATTGATTACCCAAACCCACGAAGGCAAGTGGAAAGCGAGATGAGATGTCCCCAACCCGACGCGAATGCAGACAAGTGCCATGTTCAAGAGAAACATACTGCCGACACGACAGTGATACTGGTTCCATTTTTCCCACCATTTCTGGCGAGTACCCAAATTATTTTTGAAAACAAGATTAAAGGGGATAGCATATGCTTGTAATATAAGTATGTCCTTTGGACGAATCCATCCTAGTACATTTAACGAGCCCTAGGAAGGAGAAACTCGAATATCGTCATTACGACTGAATCCGATGTCATCAGGGTTTAACGAGTCTGACAAAGGAAGAACTCGACGTCTTTTCATGTTTAGAGAGTTTGAAAAGATAGCGGAAAAGTAAACTCCAATAGTCCCTTTTCGTAAATAGTTCCTCAGATCTGAAAAGGTAGAAAACTATGCCTAAGAAAACCTTCTAGTCACGATAGGCTAGGGTATTCCTTTTTCGTAAATAATCCATCCCATCTCGAAAAACGGGTAAACGTATACTGGGTAGATGTCGTTTCACGGCCACTTTAACGATATTGAAACGACAAGGGACTTGGAAATATTTTCATGTTTAGAGAGTTAGAAAAGAGCTGAAAGATGACTCCAAAATGACTTTTTCGTGTTTTTACCGAGTCTGAAAAAGTATAAAATACAACTCGTATCACCGTTCAAGTCGTGTAAAAACCTGTCGCTGCACATAAAAGCAAGTGCAAAATCCATTTTTCGACAAAATATATTAAAATATTGAGAAAAATGACTTTTAAAACCTAATTTCGACTTCAAATGTTATAAATATTCCACAAATGGTAAAAACAAATTTAGTTTTACTTTTACCTCATTTGGAGACAAACGGTGGTCTTTTTGTGTGCAAACTTGCGGCGGTGATTGTGACTGATCCAGAACATCATCCAGATCTTTGTTTGTTCCAAGTAAGAGGCGCTCCTTTAAGCTTTTTTTTGATCCATTTTTTATGAATTTCCATTTTGCATCTGACCTCTAGAGGAGACCTTTTGAAATTTTAGGGCCCATCCCATTGGCGCTGGTATCGGGCACGGACCCGTGCCAATGGACTTTTACTCACAAAGGGGTCACGCCAATGATGCAACGCAGTTTCCCGCTTTAGATTTCTAAAATGTGAGCCATCCATATGGATTTTTAAGTGTAACAGAGATCTAACAAGGCATTTTTGACCATGTTGGTGCAGGTATCCAGGCACAATGGTTATTGAATGGAAGGAGAGGGAACATGGGGAAGAGGATTAAATGGCTATGGAAAACGAAGCTTGCATGAATGCACTCCAAGACTGTGGTCTCAAGAAATTCTTCCTCATGCCATGATTACAAGCTCAACCTGAGGTATTACAATACTTGGTCAGCATATGGGATGAAAACAAGGAAGTGTTCAAACTTCGAGACCAAATATTAGCTCTTGAGGTCTCTGATGTTTACTTTATAACCGGATTGTCGCACAGAGGCCCAATGTCAATCATAACGGGCAGCAGACCTTCTGGGGAGAAAATGGACATGGTAATGGCAAGAGTGTGCCCAAGGGCATGAACAAGATCAGGAAGTGGGAAGGTGGACATCCAAACCGTCCATGACCTAGCACTCAGAGTAATGCTTCATACCATTACGCAGGCTACAGGATCACAGGCCCTGCATGAGGCAACCAAGGCGCAACTCCTATTAGCCTCCGAGTGCATGAATCCTACACTATTCGATTGGTCCACCGCGGTGACAGCCAACATCAAAAGGCAGCTAACAAAGTGCAAGAAAGCCAAACTAAATCAGTTTGGATATGGTTCCATTCTGGTATCGTTCATCCTGGAACAACTACCCATTTTTCAGGGGCAAGGGGAAATAGGTCCCGAGCTGATACCGAGGGAGCTAAGAATGGCTCGCTGGGCAGCACTTATGCCCAGGTTAGGAGGGGGCCAGCAGATGTCCTGGAGGCCCGAGTTCTTTGTGTGGTTACAGTGTCAACTGATCGTGGTTGAGGATTGGCCCTATGCTGGGACCGATTTCACTGGAGACCCATATCTCCCACATTCGGAGGGGGATGACTGGGACAAGGAGCTGGGTATGATTCTTCTGATTTTTATGTATTTATAATTTTTTTTGTGATACATTCCTATTCTAACAACATTTCTATGTGTATGCATATGTTGGCCCAGAGAGACCTACCGGCATGTCGCCTATTTCACGGAGAACTCCTCTTGCATATAACCCTCAGGCAGAGGGTGCTGAAGGAGGAGAGTTGATCCAAAACCTCGAGGGCCTTGCCCGGGGGATTCAAGACTATGCCTAGCTAGCAGATGTTCCGATGGCATATCAGAGGCACATGGTGGGGGTGCCTAGTCACCTCCATTGACTCCTGAGACGCTTAGTGCGCGCGGTGACATGTTAAAATGAGCACCATGCTGATTAGACATCTAGGGCTTTTTCATGCATATATTTTTGAGAGACATGTCATCTCCAGCTGTATTAGGATGAACATGTATATTTTTTGTTTTATGTGATGTACACAAACTGCAAACTATTCGACATATATATCTATATATCTATTTTTGGATGGATCTTTTTACATGTGATGATGTTTTTTACAAGTTGCACAAATGTCTATCTAGAACCATATTAGCTACTGCATCTATTAATGTATTCATATGTCTGGGTATGTGTTGATATGTGATATAATCAAAATTCCTTTCCAGTAAATGAATACGTAGATACAGACATAAAATGGATGGGTTTCTAACTGAATAATGACCATTAAGCTGTAATACTACAAGTTGTGAGTCCAGATATACAAGTAATTCATGAATAACGAGGTCGACAGCCTCGGTTAATAATTCCAACACAGCACTATATTCCACGATATTATTTGTAGCAGGCCTCAGACACACACCTTGCAGGTTGACCAACTCACCAACAGGATTGTAGATCACCGAGGTTGCCGAAGACAGATTCCTGGTACTGCAAGAGGCACCATCCACGAAACCAACAAATGGAGTAATGGACATCTGCACAATCAGGAAGACCCGATCAACAGAAAGATGCTTACATCGCACACCACACCACACGTGCACACAAATGAATATACACACCTATGTACACACACCACACCAAAAATAACTCAAGCGTAGTATTTTTTAAGGTACAACCTGTTCCTAGGTTGCACCAATGGAACTCCTTCGTAATCAATGAGCTCATAAGCCCCATTTTTCAATAATCGTTTTACTATATAGGGCCCATGCCACATGGGTTGGAACGTTCCTGCTCCAAGTTTTTTGTGCGCGTGGTCGTATAGGAGGACGAGGTCTCCTTCGACAAAGGAATGTGGAGAAATTGATTGATTAAAGTGATCTTTGACCCGCTTCTTCTGTGCTTCAATGATTAAGGCAGCCAAGTGGTGGGTTTCATCCAGCCGTTCCAAATACAAAAGACGCTCTTCTTCAAGAGAAGTTTTGGGAAAAATTTCCATAACCAACTTTAAAGAAGGAATTTCGCATTCAACTGGGAGAGTTGCTTCCAGACCATACACCAATTGGAATGGTGTGAATCTGGTTGCACTCTTTGCTGACGTCTAGTAAGCCCATAGAGCTGAGAAAAATTGGAGATGCCAATTGGACTTATGAATACCAATTGTCCATTGAAGCATTGTGACCAAAACTTTGTTCACAGCCTCAACCTGGCCATTTTCCTAGGGGTAATATGGCGTTGAGCTATCATGTCATGAGCCCAATCTTGATGTCAGCTCGACCATCATGTAATCTCGAAAATGAGTGCCATGATCGGTAAAAATGGCCTGAGGGACCCCAAAACGTGCAATAATGTGGTTGAAAATAAATTGGGTAGCTATCTTACCGTCGGCGGCTAGTGTAGGCATCGCTTCGGCCCACTTAGTAAAGTAGTCGACAACGACAATTATATATGCATGCCCCCCGGCCGAATGAGGGTTACAAGTCATGAAATCTACGCCCCATTTCGCAAAAGGGCCTACGGTAATGATAGGATGCAGAGGGAGGGGTGGCATGTGCATCTTGCGCTGAAAAACCTGGCATGAATGGCATTTTAGGACTGCAACAATACAGTCTTTGAATATTGACAGCCAGAAGTAGCCCGCACGCAGAATATTCTGGGCAGTGGCATATCCAGACATTTGACCACCACAGGCACCACTGTGACAGTCATTCAAGACTCTTTCAACCTCTTCCAGGGTCAAGCACCAGCGGAGTACCGAATCTACTCCAACCCGGTATAAGGTATCTCCCACAATGCAGTAAGGTTGAGACTGATGCCGAATCCAACGTCGGGCATCTTTGGTCAGCTCAGACCGGAACGTTGAATTTTGAAGATACATAATGATGTCACCATACCATGGATCGCGAGTGCTCATAAGGAATAGTGTTTCATCTGGGATCTGATATTCGTAATGGGATGGAGTGGAGTCTGTCGGGAGGGAGAAAATGAGATCCACAAAAACTAGTGACTTGGTCAACCTAGCAGTGGTAAACTCTAAATCGAACTCCTAAAGGATAACGATCCATTTGGAGTACTTTCTCTCCAGTAATTTTCTAGATAGAATTTACATCATGGGGTTGCAATCTGAAACCACGGTTACTGTACGCAACAGGATGTAGTGGTAGAACCGCTGCACAGCTTGCACTGCGGCTAATGCCAGTTTCTCTATGTGAGTGCTTTGTGTTTCTATTTTGAGAAGATTCCGTGATAGATAATAAAAAATGTGTTCATTCCCATCATCATCATCCTCCACCAGAACCATAGCTATGGTGCTAAACGCGTCGGCCAAATATAAAGTGAAGTCACGGGGATAGTTTGGAGGACGAAGCAACAGATCATTAACAAGTAATGTCTTAAGCTTCTCAAATGATCGTTGAGCAATCTCGTCCCAATGAAAGGGAATGTTTTGCTTTAAAAGACACGCGAGTCCTTTGGCAATTTCCCTGTAGTTTGGATGAAGCGTCGTAGGAAATTAGCTTTTCCCTGCAGACTCTGCAGTTGGTGTAACGAAGAGGGTGATGGAAGATTGAAAATAGCCTTGAACTTTAGGGGGTCGAGGTGAATTTAGTCCTTGGAGACTATAAACCCTAAAAGATGGCCATAATCCACACAAAAAGTGCATTTATGAGGTTAAGCCGGATATTATAGCATCTACAGCGAAGAAAAATTTGGTGGAGGTGTTCGGGATGGTCCTCTTGCCGAGCTGAATGAGCTGGAAAATCGTCTAGATAAGGTTGAACGATATGGCGTATGTCGTGGAGTGTGTAATACATAGCACGCTGGAAAGTAGCTCCAACATTCTTCAAGCCAAAAGGGAGCTTTTTATAAGAAAAGGTACCCCACGGGCAGATGAATGTAGTCTTGTGTTGATCGACAGGTAAAACATTTATCTGATTTTACTCAGAAAATTCGTTCATCAGGGAATAAATCTCACTCCCAGCACATTCATCAATGATTTGATCTATGAAGGGAGTGGGGTAATTGTTCTTAGGACAGGCCCAATTAATATCACGGTAATCAACGTAGACTCTTATAGTACCCTGCTTCTTATCTACAGGGACAATATTTGGGATCCATTCTGTGAGGGGAATTGGGTAAATGAAGCCCGCATTTAGAAGTTTTTCAACTTCTACTTTAATGGCAGTGGCTTTGCGAGGATTCACTGGGCATAGGCGCTAGTGCATGGGTTTCGCATCGTGATAGGTAGGAATCTCATGCACTACTATGCTGGGATCAATCCCAGGCATTTCTTCATAGGACCAAGTGAACATGTCTCTGAATTCACGAAAAATATCGGTATAAACTTGTATCTCATCAGGAGAACAAGTCACTCCCACATGTACGTTCTCGACTATCCCCGGTTTGACGGAGATTTCGATCATAATGGATTGAGTAATTTTTCTCAGGTTTCCTTCTGAAAGGACCTCATGAGTCAATATAGGCGTCTGGAGAGGTGGAGTAGGAACCTGAGATGAAAAACGCTCTAGACAATCTAACATTGCCCCCAAGCTGGGCATGAAAGAGGAATGATGACGTCCATCGCTCCAAGGCAGCTCCTCAAGAGACATTGTTTCAACAATGGCTTCATCAGAAGGGAAAATCTCTTTAAGAGGATAGGTGAGTCGGCCTCGCCGAGCCAGGGGGATTGAGAATAGGTATCTAGAGCCATGCTCGAGGGAGCATGTTGAGGAGGAGGAGGATCGAAAGTGGCAACGATTTCACAGTAATTAATCTCAACTGGAGTTAAGGGTATCGATTCTCCAAAATCCATCGCCTATTCAAGCGAAGGGATGATCCATGGGTTTTCAGACCAAGAGATCATATTAACTTGAACGGTGTGCGGTGGTGGCACAGGAAAAATGCCCATGAGGACGGGGTCCTTAAAGAGGTCGGGCCCTACACTGTCAGGGGGATTGGGGATCTAATCCACATAAGGAACATTGTTCTCAGAGGTGGAGGTGAAGAAAGACAACTGATCTACAGTAACGATTTTTCCCTCATGAGGGAACTTGAGAAGTCGGAAGAGGGTGGACGGTATGCATAACATGGCGTGAGTCCAACTGCGGCCAAGAAGCAGATTGTAGTTAAGCTTTGTGTCAACTACTTCTACTTCTACGTTCACTGTCTTCCCCCGTAACGTAATCGGAAAACTCTCGAGAACACCTAGGGGTTTTGATTCCCGACCATTGAATGCTTCTAAGGCATTGCGAGATGATGAAAGAGCTAGAGATCCAATGGCCTTCCAGCAGGAAGATGACATGACATAGGTAGAAGCACCTTCATCCACAATGACTCTATGGATTTTGAGGCCGTTGATCTTGACTTGGATTACAAGAGCAATTTGATGCAAAATTCATGGAGTAAAATTTTCTAGGTCGAAGGTGAGAAGATTATAATTAGTGGGATCAATTCCACTGATTGTGGACAACGGAGCTTTCCATTGCGAAGGGAAACTTTGAAGAACTTCCAATGTAGACATGGCAGAAGGCGCCTATGCCAGATCCTCAAAAATACTGTAATGTTGAGCGGCACGGGAATTTGGGTTGTAGGAACAACAGGTTCAGTGTTGGGCTTCTCAATTTCCAAAGGACCAGAGACAAGTGGGGGAGGTGGGCCATCCACAACTTCCTTTCCAGCTGCCTGACGCGATCCGACATAATCCTTCGAATGCATAGCAACTGAGACAGGTGCAACACCATTCATCATAAAGACTTGGGATCCAAATGGTGCAAATGGTGAAGGTTGTTCAACCATCTGGGTCTGCTGAGACAGGAATGGTTCTTTGAGAACTACCGGAGTCCCTTTGGAGCCTTTGAGAAGTTGACTAATTTCAAATCTTCGGGGACAATCCTTGGTATAATGATCTCCTTCACAAATAAGGTAGGGGTACTTTGGTTTACATTGAGAACCATCATCAGTACGAGATTTATAAGACTCTAGTTTTGGGGTGTCGGGTTTGGATTTTCCTTTGCTCTTCTTCTTTCCTTTGGAGGCCTTTTCTGTAAGATTAGCCTGAACGGCGTTGACCTCCGCAGTCTTGCCAGAATCCGGAGGGACGGGAGGAACAAAATTATTGGAAGAATTGAACTTCTGCTTCCCATTCGAATATTTTCGAGAATTTTGAGACACTGAACCAATAACACCATCCACCGCAGGGGTAGGTGGTGCTTTAGAGGTTCCCGGTCGTGGAGCATTAGTCAAAATATCATAAAGCGTGCCAGACTGAGAGTACACCAAATCCAAGTACTGGGTACGCGGGATGGCTTTTTTTTCAGTCACACATGCCCCCATAGCAATATCTTGAGTGATTTTGTTAACGAAGGAGGTGGTGAACCAATGAGTTAGTAGCTGATCAGGTATATCAAACTCGATCAGTTTACGACAACGTCGCCACTCGTGAATATGATCGGATATGTGAGTGGCTTTATCCTGCTTCAACGAAGTCAGGAGATGCATCCCGGCTTTGTAGTGAACCGGTAACTGAAAATGAGTCAGAGAAGCCATAGCTAACGTGTTGAAATATTGAAAGATGCCACGAGGTAATTCATTATACCACTTAGCGACATCACCGATAAGAGTGCGCTAGAAGAGACGTAGATGAATTGACTCATCCACCCAAGAGTTGGATGAACATCACAGATGGTAAGTCATTACATGAGCTTGGGGGTCCTCTCCATGTTTACCCTCAAACTTAGGACAGTCACCGGGTACCTTGGTCGGAACCAGAGGCCAATAAGGATTGTGAAGAATCAGGTCATTGGCTAATTTAGAAACGTTTGGTAACTCCAAGGTAGCCAAGAACGACAACTGTGGGTTAAAAGGCATACTAGGCCCTCGATAAGGACATGTACATGTACTCCATGCTGGTTGAGTGTAACCTTGCCCCCATGGGTTCTGTCCCGAAGGATTCTACGGATAGGGGGTATAGAGCATATAACCAATCTGATATGGTTGTTGGTAACCAGTGTACGAGGGTTGATAACCAGAGTATGGACCTTGATTATATGTTGGCCTCGTTTGAGCAGTCTGTGGATTTGGCTGCTGAGTATAGGTGTAGGCGGGTTATTGAGTGTAATAATGCAAACCTTGGGATGGGTTATAAATCAGTCGAGATTGACCTTGAGAATAATAACCACCTTGAGGTTGAGCGGGCTGCTGATAGGTGGGACCCTACTGAGCCTGATAATTAGGGCGCACTGATTGATTCAGTTGCGGCATTGAATATGTCGGCTGTTGGGCAGGGTTTACAAGATGTGCAGGCCGGCCTCGTTGAAAAGGCTAACCTGGCTAAATGGGCTGCCCTGGTTGAACAGATTGACCCAGGTGAACAGGTTGCACCTATTATGCAGGTTGACCTGGCTGATGTGGGGCAGCAGGTTGTGTCAGTTGGGTTGGTTGGACTAGTGGTGGAATGGAGCCAGGTTGAGCCTGGTAACCGGTTTGACCTGCAACAGGACCATAAGATGATCTTGGCTTATGTGCAACATTTGAACCAAGAGGATACTACGGTTGCATGGGTTGGGAAGGTTGGACTTTCCCCTTAGGACCATATGCCGACCCTGGTTGGTACCCCAGTTGAGGTTGCATAGGTTGACTTGAAGAATTGTAATACTGTCCTTGCAGACCGTATAATGGCCCCTGCTGGCATGAAGGGTAGCCCTGTAAGGGCTGTCCTTGCGGGTCATAAGGATAGCTAGGCTGGCCCAAAGGTTGGCCTTGAAAAGGTTGTCCTTGCAGGTTATAATATTGCTCAGCCTGGTTAGACGAAAAACCTTGAGCATGAAGGTGAGCCTCTGGAGCGGGTAAACGTAAAGGATTCCCGTACTCATCATACTAATATGGAAAAATGTAAACGGGTGTACCATCCTGTGCATAATGCAAAAAATATGGGCAGTTGGGATCTTGAGAGGATTGTCTAACCTCAGGGTTCAATTTTTGTAAGGACAACAGATACTCCTCGGGAGATATGTTTTCCGGCATAGCAGATGCTATATAGACATCTTCGGGAAGCAACACAGCCCTTATTGATTGAGTGGTAACAGCGGGTGTAGATGCAGCCACACAGAAAGTGGGTCTAAAGGGTACAGAAATGACCTTAGAGGATGAAGTGATGGGTGTCCTTGGATAAATCCCCAATTAAGGAATAACCGGCCTCATAGAGGGAGTTGATATCCCCATAGAGGTAACGGCGATCATGACTTGACTCAAAGATCTATATCCTGTTGGAAGTGAGGTACCAGGCAAAGACATGACAGATACCTCAGGATTGTCTTCTAGGAACAACTGGTAATCTTCACCAGACGTGGGGATTTCCTCACTAGGAGAATGGCTAGATGAGCCCATGTCTAAACTTGCCGCTAGATCTACTAGAAGATGGCGAGGACTAGGAGGAATAATAGTAGCTATAAAAGGTGAACCCGATGTAAGAGGATGGAAATGTTCCCCTACTCCAAATCCAGACCAAGGGTCGGATAAGGGCCAATTGAACTCAACTGGTCCTCTAAAGGGAAGCTCAGACAGAACCGGTCCCCCATCGGGAAACTTGGAAACGATGGGCTGCTGATGTTCAGCAGAGGATTGAGAAACCTCTGATGAATAGTCCGTATATGGACTACCAATAGAGGAAACTGAGGGTTCGGCCACTATGACAGTAATGAAAAAAGGAAAATATCAAACACAACACATGGGCTAAAAAACCAATGCACACAATCAAACGGCCAACAAGAAAATTCTAACAGGGTGTGTGATCGCACATGATTTATTTTACCACACTGAAACTTAGAAACCTCACCGTTTCATGTTTTAAGAGTCAAGAAACAAATAAAAAAGGACTCTATCTCTTTCAGTTTTGAAGCAAGCGTGAAAGGACAAGTGCTTGGTGATATTTTCAAATTTAAGGAGTCAAATAGGATCAAAATGACTGCTCAGGGATTCTAGGCAAAGGGTGTACCAAATAACCATGAACTGCAATATACACCTTGGTTTCAAAAATGAAGGAGAAATCAACCAAGGACTTAACGTATGTGCAGGCAATCTCCCCGAATGCTGTGTCTGGTGTATCATGGGTATAGGGCGGCAGACTCGGCTTCCTATGGATAAAGGATAGAAACCTAGTGGGGTCTCCCTTTATATACGCGACGGTACGGGGAGCACAAGTCCGTACTAGTGTTGTCTAAAGCCAAGAGGCGAACGACAGCTACTAGGTTTAATGACACGGTAACACGTCTCTAGCCTAGACCTCTAAATGTTTCGTTAATGTTTCAATGCTTCCTTAGTGTAAATTGAATAAATTTTAATGTTAATCTTCAATTATGTTTCAATTTTCAGGCCCTAGCGAGTGTAATGTCTGAAAATCTCCTAAATGCACACTACATGCCACAGTTTATAATTTCATTCGATGAAAGCTAATTACGAGAGATTTAAGAGCTTTTCACACAATAACAAAATGACCAGACAACAACCAATGATGTCTCTAATGCAGCTAATGGAAACTAAAAAGATTTTCCTTCAAAGTTACTAATCACTAATAACACAAGAAAACATTTAATTCACACTAACTAATCAAATCAAAGAGATATTTTGTATTTTCAATGTTTAAGAGAAAAGTGCACTAAACAAAATGAAAACTAATGAAACAAGCAATTAAAAAAGTGGTATCAAAGGAGTAAAAACAATCAAATTTCACTCAATGCAAGCACACAATCAGAGTTCAAATTGACAAAATAATCCCTCAACCAAGAGAATCCCAAAGACTCTAATGAACCATGTAATCTAGGCCCAAAACAAGAGAAGGAAAAATTCGAATGAGGAAGAAACCAATCACTCAAACAATGCAACAAAATTATAGACAACCACCAAACGAATGCAGAGAAGTAATCACAAAGTTGACTGAATATATAGAAACCAAAAAATCCTACGGGAGGCTCAACACACTATAGCACCTAGATGCCCTAGGGCTAGAATGCGAAATCAGTAGAAGAGGGAAAAAAACCGAAGGATGAAGGCAAAAGTCCGTCAAACAAGGCTCCAGAACACTCAAGCAGTCGTAAAAATGAAACCAAAATCATAGATCAAGCTCAAAAAGCTCAAAACAGAGCAAACCCTAGCACCTTACAGAATTGGCGCGACTGTCAGGCTAAATCTAGTGCTAGAATAGGATTGGTGTGGGTAATACACTGGAAACATGCACAAATTGGCGCGACTGTCGGGCTAATAAGCGCGCCAGTCGAGTTTACTAAGGAAAAATAAAAAAAAGCAATCCAAGACACAGACTAATGACGGTGAAGCTAAAAAAAAGCCAAACACATGAAAAGAGCCAGCCAAAAGAGCTGATCAAGAAAGAAAAGTCAAGAATCGACCAAAAAGACAAGACAATACTACAAATCAACATTTCCCCAATGGAGTCGCCAATTTGTTGTAGAGGTAAATCCCCTCTGCGGACAAAGGCAGTCCCTACTTGCCCAGATCGGGTCTAGCAATAATCGCATCACGCTAAGGTGCAAGTCCCTAATTGAAATAGACCAAATTGCGAAGAAGACCTACCTTAATTCCAACGCCGTTGTTCGTAGAGAAGATAGCGCTCATGTTTCCTTGCCCCGGCAGATCACAATTCTCCCGCTTGTCGTGATCAAACACCTGCACATACAAGAAACACGACGAACATACAAGCATAAAACCCAATATATACAATCATGTATCAGTCATAGAAGACACAACTCATGATCATAATGAACAATATGAGTGGAACCATAACCAAACTCACTTATCATTAATTAATACAAAGGAAAATACAACCTGGCTCTGATGCTGAATCTTCCTTCGGCGGGTCGACAGTGGAACACGTCTTGGTAAAGCTCGTTGGGAATGGGACAAGCCTCTCTCTTCAGTCGTCAATCTCCTTGCTACTGATTTGGCTCTATGAGGACTATCAAGGCTCTTGCAACATTCTTTAGGCTATGAAGGCTCTTGGAGACTAGCTTGCAAAGGGAAATGGCAAGCTTATATAGATGGTGGAAGGGGAGTTGGGATCCCTACAATCATGGGATTGGCCCTATCCTCAAGGAAGCTTCCATGAGAGGTGGAAAACCACTTCCTCTACATGGAGATTCGGAGCCAAACCTCCCAACTCAATTTAGAGACCAGTTTAGGAATTGGCTGGAGTCAATATTCCACCATTTATTTTTAAAAAACACTCCTTATTAAACCTGGCGTGGGTGCAACATTGGGACAGAGCGCCAATTGGCATGCCCTCTTTGGAGGATTTCCCCCACTGGCGGGAGGGCTGAACTATCTAGTCGCGCCAAGGAAAAAAAGGCTATTTTTAGGGTTTTTCACAAGGAATTGTCTTCAGGGGAATGAATTTCCTTGTCCAGGGAGATGCCATGAATGTGGTTTCATGTCACTTCTCACAGGTCACGGAATAAGCCCTCCAATGTGCGGGATGGGGAATTGCAGGGACGGTGACAAATTGTTGTGTAACACAAATATAGAAAGAAAACATCAAATGTTTTATTAATGAACGTAAAAGAGAGAGCTTACAACCCAGGCCTTGATGTCGGAGGCCTCCCTTTGGTGAAAATCCGAGTCCTTCACCGAATCTCTAAAGCATTCATTCTACTGAACAACTTAGGTGTTATCACAGTGCAAAAATGTAAAGGGAATGAGAGTTCAGAGCAACCCAACAATAACGAACCAGTAGTGGAAGGATAGGGACAAATTTATAGGAAGGGAGAAGAGGTTGGGAGCCCATGAAAGGAGGAGGAAGGTCCACTTTATAAGGGATAATCCCCCATGGATGATATCAAAGCTCTAAAATAAAAGATCTTGACTCTATCACCACTTTTTAACAACCAACTACCCAACCTGGAACTTCTAGAGGTTGAAGCTTCTCCTCCATTTGAGGAAACATTGCCAGAAAGGGATCAACGTGGTTTTCCAAGAAATAAGTTTGTCGGCAGTGCTAAACTAGAACTGTCAACCTGATATCAATGCAAGAATGAAGCTAGAAAATGCACTGACCTAGAAAACTAAGGTTTTGACCAATTTCCTTCACTAATATTCCAAGGCAATTTAAATTGAGTCTTCAGGGGATGTATTTACATATTTTTCCGTGGTGGAAACATTACACAAGTTCTCTCACAGGGCAATTTAGGATCAAGGATAGGAAGTGAGCATGGTGATAAATTACTATGTAACAGATGCCCCCTAAAGCATTAAGGTGGAATGGGGAGTGATGGCTGAAATGATTTATGAACCAAGGCAAATAAATCAAATCACCTCCAGGAAACTTGCAAAATCAAACATAATAAAATACATGAAATATCTGGTATGAATATTCCTAACCACATAGCTATGCACTAGGCATCAAATAGTAGATGAAACCATGGCATGGTTGCAGCCACCCATCTAAATATATCATAGAAATGGATCTGCGTATGGATGCAACCATCCGTATAGATAGGATCATGTATACAATCATGAATACTCAATAGCTCCTTGCAGCCTGGATCAAAATTAGATTTTATCCAAGGTCTTCACCATGATCTAAATCAACCCAATGTATGAATCTATCCATGCGAATAGATGTGCTAGTGTCGAACATGGTAGAAACCACCTGATTACTGGTCAATAATGAAATTGTTAATAAGCGCGAGAGAAACCACGAATAATGACACCCTCAAGGTACAACATCACAATATACAAGTGTGAATAAATGTTTTGAATTCGAACACTTGCAGAATCATTCGATTGAAGGCCAATTATGTGAACCTGTCGTCAAACATGGAGAGCTTGCCATCAAGGCATGCAAGCTCCAAGTTACTGAAAAATAGTTTCTAAACCACCTTGCCCGATAATGAGTTGAAGTAGATAGGAATTGATTCATCAAAAGAGGGCCATAATGATTCCCACATCATCGACATGAAACAACAGATATATCAAAATGATAGGAGAGATTCGGGATTTTAATGAAGGAGGTCAGATAAGCAAAGGTTGTTTGCAAAAAAGGACTTCTTTTGAACATATTGGTGACACAACTCAGGAGTGTGGTTGTATTTGACTCAAATGGGACCAAAGGTCAAGATGATAAAAATGGTGATCAGATAGAAGGAAAATTCATTTCCCAAACCCACGGAGGAAAAATAATGAATGAAGGATATCCCCAACCTGACAAGAACTACAAATGAGTTTCATGTTCAAGAGAAACAAGCTGCCCAAAAGACACATAGGATGTTCACTTTCAATTTTCCCCCATTATTGCTAATGACTACCTCTTTATTTTGATATCCAACATGAAGATGATAACATATGTGGAGCATATAAGTTCATTCTTTGAATGAATCCATCCTAGTAATTTTAACGAGCCCTAGGAAAGAGGAAACGTCTTTCGTTATTTAATATTTAAAGAGTCAAATAAAAGGGTAACTCTGCAAATTTTCGTTTTTAAGGAGTTTGAAAAGAAATGAAAAGAAAACTCCATCATGTCCATTTTCGTAAATAGTCTCTTGAACCCAAAAGGTAGAAAAAACTACACGAAATAACCTCTTGACCATGTTCAATCAAGGTATTCCTTTTTCGTAAATAGTCAACCTTCACCCGAAAAGGGGTAAATGTGTACTGAGACTACGTCAATTCGTTCACTTTAACGAGTTCTAAATGACAAGTACTCGAAAATCTTTTCATATTTTTAGAGTAAAAAAAGAGTTTAAAGTTGACTCTAGGGGGGTTCTTTTTTCATTTATTTTTACTAAGTTTGAAAAACAAGTAAAATAAAACTCGTTTACATTAGAAATAATCACCAACAGTGTAAAGATCCTGTTACTGCACAAGAATGAAAAATATCACTGATATCGAGAAAAAATAACAAAATAATGGAAAAATTATTTTCAAAAATCTTTAAATAGACAAAAAGTAAATTCATTTTCACCTTTTTATTTTGAGTAAATTTGTAAGTGCATTTTACCCATTTTCCCTCTAAACTTGAGATCAATGGTGTAGTCAATCTAGGACACCATCTAGCAATCCATCAGCTATAGGTAAGAGCTCAAACTCTCCTCTTCATTTCAATTCCATTATTTAGGTGTTTAGCTTTAGAAATTTAGAGATCGGAGGATGATTTCAAACTTCAAAATCGCCCGTGGTCAACGCGGGTTCGAGCTATCGGACCTACACTTGTCACACTTAGCCCATTGGGATAGCATGTAGCCAACACTAAATTAATTCAGCCAGTCACGTTGGCCACTAGGAATATTTTAAAATGAGAAATCCACCCATTTCCAATGGATTATTTCAAAAACTACTCTGATGAAAGCTCCTAAAATGTCATTTGAACATGTTTTGTAGGTGATTTCAGCAGAAATGGTCATCGAATGGGAAGAAAGAGGCCACGATGTGGAAGACCACCAAGAACTCTAAGACCAAAATTGTGTAAATGCATTGCGTAATTGTGGATTCATAAAGTTATTTTAAACATTAGGGCTGAGAGATCAACTTGAGTTTCTTATTATTTGATTAGACTGTGGGACGTAGATCACCTGATACTCATAATTGGAGACTAGGAAATGGAATTAGATGTATTGGAAATCTATTTCATTATAGGCTTATCGAGGAGAGGGGAGAGTATCCAACTCTCCAAAGCTCACTCAGGAGGTGAGAGTACCAGTATTTCTATTCAGAGGCACTGTCGTGGGGCTAAGAATATTGAGAGCAGGAAGATAGAGATATCCTCTATCATATTTTGTCCCTTGTGTACAATCGTACACTACATGAATCGAGTGGCTGGAGCCCATGCATTACATGAGGCAATGAAATCCAAATTATAGTACACAGTGGAATGTTTGGCTGTAATGTTCCTAAATTAGCTAAGTTAATTGGAACATTATAATTTTGTTTTATTTTTCATGTTTATGAATAATAGACTAATGGAGGACATGCAACACTCCTTAGATATAAAAATAAATACATGCTCAATGTGAACAGGATTAAAAATGAGTTGGTTGCATGAAAACCACATGTGTATGAACAAGACTAAGATATTTGACTAGGTCAACAGGACCAAATCACAAGACAGTCCAGCTGCATTGAATCTCCTAAGTGTCCTATGCAGTTTTAGAAGGAGCTTCTAAATGTGAAAGGGGCTAATTCAAGTGAAGTGGTTTAGGGTTTTGCACTTCCTCATTTTATAAAAAGGAGGGAGAGGTCTCAAGGAAGGGTTGTTGATGATTTTTGGTTGCTTGAGCAACTCGAGTTCTCTTGGTTGGTTAGCCAAAGGGAAGAGGGTTTCCTGTTTAGGAATCCCCTCTCCTTCCATGGAGTAGCTCTTTGGAGGAGGATGTGCTACATTGATCCACTATCTAGTATTTGGCCAAGCTTCTACTTCCAACTGCAATGCAGATCATATTGAGGGTTTGATTACCTTTGTAAGTTGCAGCAAGTGGGATTTAGATCTTTTCATATCTAAAGCATTTCAATAATTATTTTCAGTGGAGGAGGGTTCTAATCCATTGGAGAGATGTATTGAATGATTTGAGCTTCATTTCAGATCTCGGAATCAAGCCAATGTGTTCTCCATGGTATACTGCACAGTTCCTTCCCCAGATCTGCGTTATTGCTGAAGGAGCAGTGTTGCAGGGTTTTTGGCATCATTTTGGAGCTAAATCTCTGATGTGAAGGAAGCCTCCTTGCATCAAGGGAGATCCATGGATTGGCCAACCAATCCATGTCTATTTCATGTTTGATCCATTCACTAAATTTTTTGCTTCAGAAATTCTGAATCATTCTATCGATCTGCTACAGTAAAACTCAGATCTGCACCGACATTTTCATGTATTGCTGAAATCCCCAAGGGGAATGTAATTAAGAGCCCTTTGGGAATTTTGATTCATTCTATATCTTTGTGTTCATATATTTATTAGTTTCAGATATTTAATATAATAAAAAGAAGCTTCAGCCTCCTGTAACTAAAGCTGAAGGGTTTCTAGGTCATTCTCTTATCTTGTAGCACCTCAATCTTGAGGGATTTTCTATGTAAAATTATTGTTTAAACTTGATTAATGCTTATGCCATGTTCCTAAACTCATTCTCTGATTTTTCATAATTTTTTACATCTTACAGCTTCAGAAAATACACTGCCCTTGCTTCAGTAAATTTATGCATCTTCCAAGTCATGGGAAATCAGGGTTTTTCTTGACTAGTCAGGAAGTAGGAACTGTTTAACTTAGAAAAACGCATTTTTTTTTCTTAAATTAGGAATTTAGATCCCTACTGACTTAATATAACAAATCCCAAAGCCATGACCCTTATTTTTATGCAAATTTCTGATTATACTCATTTTAGGGCCAAAATCCTCACTTTTCCCCACCTTTTTGCCCATAAAAGCTGAGTAAAGGTTGTTGCAGCACTTGGAATTGGTTTCTGAGTGTTTTTAAACACTTTTTGTGATATCTGAAGCACGCATTCCTGAAAAATTCATTTTTCAGACATGTCTTGCTGAGAAATCCATATTTGGAACATTATAGTGGTATGAGAGCATGATCTTTGGCTCAGCCTGTGGCTTCAAGACAAAGTGATGAATCCATGAAATAGGAATATTTAAAGCTCTATATATAGAGTCTGTAGATGGCTAGGTAGCCTCTATATCTCATCCTTTTCTCAAAGGTGACATATCTAGTAAATGCCCCTGCAGTCAATCTCTCGAATAGATTCTTGATACTCCTAAATAGGGAACTTTACAGCAGTACGAGAGAAGAGAAGAGACAAAGATCAGAAATCTGAAGAAGATGAGTTTTACCTCATCATATTTCAGATCTAGGAAGAGCCTCTTCAAAGAGGTTAGACATAAGAAAGAATGAGGAAAAAAATTGAACTCCTAAACGGTTTCAAGAAGTAGAAAGTTGCAGTGAGACTTGCATAAGGTTTCAAGAAGGAGAGGAAGATCCATGCACTTAATATACTCACAAAGAAGGAGAGCTATACAGAGAAAAACCAAAGCATTTCTCCACCACTTGAAAGAATGATGGGTGAGAAGATCTCCTTGCTCCCTTTTCAAATCATGAAGGGCATTGAAGAAGGTCTCAAGGATATTGAAAAGGTGGAGACTTGTACCAACGCTATCACAACCTTGGAGTAGCAGCCTTCATGTTTAGAAATGGAGGAATGCCACACCGCTGTAGAATAATTTTTGCTTCTATTCACCAAGGTATGGTTAAAGATTCATTTATGTTCATTTCAGCCACTATATGAGGAGGACTACATCTTTTCATGTTGTTGATTTTGAGCAACAGAGTGGCATTGTGCTATGCCAAAGAAGTAAGGAAGAAGAGAGGAACCATTCCTCATTGGAGCATTAACATGGAAGCTTCATTCATGAAGAAATAGAGGGTGGAATGATGGATTGTAGACATCTTGAAGTGAGAAACCCTTTCTCCCTTCTAGGTGGCCCTTTCTCAATGAGCACACTGTTGCTCAAAGAGAAACTTCTACTTGCAGCAAATCCAAGGCCCCTTTGGTTTTGGGAGGCCATGCATGAGGAGAAGACCTCATGGGAAGAATTCATTGGAGGTGCACTTTAGTACATCATGGAGTGCAAATTTCTTCAACAGTTTGAGGAGGATCTTCCCTTCTCACAGGAGCAGATAGTAGATGGGGGACCTCTTCAGATGGATAACATCTCTCATGACTATGTTGGACATTTCTTGAGCCATGCACATAATGATGGGAGGTTTTTTCCTACCACCTATTTGGATCCTCATAGGATCAAATTGATCCTCAAGAAGATTGCATTTCAAGATCCCATGAAATGCAGGAATTTTATTTGGGATGTTCTTGAGAGAGCAAGGGCAGATTTTCTCTGACAGTTTTCATGATGTTGCGGGAGTAGAAGATGGCATTATCATAGTGCAAAGGGATTACTCCTTGACCTTAGATGTTCAAAAATGACTTTCTCCATGGGAAGGACTTCTCATTTGTTGCAAAATTATGGAAGATGTCATTGGCATTCTGCATGTCAAAGATTGGAACTATGTGTTGATGGGAGCCTATTTGCATAGGCCAACAACGTTGTCACTTTGGTGCTGGGATTTATTGATGGAGTATTCCCAGGACCACTTCTCATTCAATGCACTTGGTGAGCGAATAGGAGGTGAGGAAGATGATGTATTACTCTTGTCTTGGGTTTCCAAGCATGGAGAAAAGGATTTGCATGGAGAGCTTGGTTCATTTCTCTTCATGGAAGTGTGCCAAACTACACTTGAGGGTTCACTCATGAATCCATGTATCTTCATTCTTCCAGCATATGGTGAGAGCTTTTGATTGCATTCTCTTACCATATCTTGGTAGTGCATTGCTCCACAAGAGGGCAAGATATTTATTGAGCTCCATGAAATTCATTGGGCCAAATTGCATGATGGAGACAACCATATATTATGTGGCCTTGGGAAAATATTTTTTCCTTACATGTGGATTCTTTATTCATATGATTAACCATGTCACAGGAGGAAATTTTCCATATACTCTTCTTAAGCAGAAGTTGAGAAGACTACACTATGAGGATTTGGGGGACTGTTGGTAATATCTTGCATCACATAGAACCTTTAGTATTTCCCTCATTATGATGATGATCATGTTTTCTCTGCTAATATTGCCATTATGTATTTTGAGAACATGATTGAGAAAGAGACACATGAGATGAGTGTGTCCTTTTGGGAAGGAGATTCCCACATTTTCTACAGCACATGTTCTAATGGGAACATGGGAAAAATTGTGGCCACCATAGCCAAACACTTGCTTCTTTTGGAGGTGAGCCATGTGTGTGATGGAGTACCTCATGGTGATACTCTTCTATCCATCACATATGAGACATTTTGGGCTGATTGGTTTTATAGCGTTGGAGGGAGGAACTTTGTACATCTAATGCTCATGATGCCACTTGAGGGAAATGTCCTTGCAGCCCAAGATCAGTTTTCACTCTACACTTATCTTGAGTGGAGAGGAGAAAAACGTGGGGTAGGTTATCTTGTCTACCATGTGCAGAATTTCAGCCCACCTATTTTGCAAGAGCTCAAGGTGGAGGAACATTTTCATAGAGTTTCCATGTCATGAGGTGACTCATTTTTTTTGGATGATTGCTTGAGGATGGAGAACTCACATGGGGGATGTTATTTCCTAATACACTTAAGATTCCATGCCTCAAGGGAGCCTATAGGTAGCACCTTGTTGCCTTCTTGAGTATTGGACTGTTTCATGTTGATAGCTATTCAACTAACTTTCATGCTTGGGAGGGGCAATATGGAGATTCATTGTTTACACAACATCTCATTATTTGGAGAAGTTCATCATATGGGGATGCTACAGTAGGAAGAGGAGACATTTTTCAGTTCTATCCTTGCAGTTGCTTGAGGACAAGCAACATTTGGGAGGGGACAGCTGTAATGTTCCTAAATTAGCTAAGCTAATTGGAACATTAGAATTTTGTTTTATTTTTCATGTTTATGAATAATAGACTAATGGAGGACATGAAACACTCCTTAAATCTAAAAATAAATACATGCTCAATGTGAACATGATTAAATATGATCTAGTTGCATAAAAACCACTTGTGTATGAATAAGGCTAAGCTATTTTAGTGGGTCAACAGGACCAAATCAAAAGACAATCCAGGTGCATTGAACCTCCTAAGTGACCTGCGCAGTTCTAGAAGGAGATTCTAAATGTGAAAGGGGCTAATTCAAGTGAAGTAGTTTAGGGTTTTTAACTTCCTCATTTTATAAAAAGGAGGGAGAGGACTCAAGGAAGGGTTGTTGATTATTTTTTGTTTCTTGAGCAACTCGAGTTCTCTTGGCTGGTTAGCCAAAGGGAAGAGGGTTTCTTGTTTAGGAATCCTCTCTCTTTCCATGGAGTAGCTCTTCGGAGGACGATGTGCTGCATTGATCCACTATCCAGTATTTGGCCAAGCTTCTACTTTCAACTGCAATGAAAATCTTGTTGAGGTTTTGATTTCCTTTGTAATTTGCAGCAAGTGGGATTTAGATCTTTTCAGATCTAAATCATTTCAGTACTTCTTTTCAATGGAGGAGGGTTCTAATCCATTGGAGAGATGTATTGAATGATTTGAGCTTAATTTCAGATCTTGGCATCATTACAATGTATTCTTCATGGTATATTGTGCAGTTCCTTCCTAAGATCTTCGTTATTGCTGAAGGAGCAGTGTTGCAGGGTTTTTGGCATCATTTTGGAGCTAGATCTCTGATGTGAAGGAAGCCTCCTTGCATCAAGGTAGATCCATGGATTGGCCAACCAATCCATGTCTATTTCAGGTAAAATCCATTCACTAAAGTTTTTTCTTCAGAAATTCTAAATCATTCTATAGATCTGCTGCAGTAAAGCTCAGATATGCTCCAGCATTTTCATGTATTGCTGAAATCCTCAAGGGGAATGTAATAAAGAGCCCTTTGGGCATTTTAATTCATTCTAGATCTCTGTTTTCATGTATTTATCAGTTTCAGATCTGTAATATAATAAAAATAAGCTTCAGCCTCCTGTAACTAACGTTGAAGGGTTTCTTGGTCTTTCTCTTCTCTTGTAGCACCTCAATCTTAAGGGATTTTCTATGTAAAACTGTTATTTA
Source organism: Pinus albicaulis (assembly GCA_034641835.2). Lineage (NCBI taxonomy): Eukaryota > Viridiplantae > Streptophyta > Pinopsida > Pinales > Pinaceae > Pinus > Pinus albicaulis. Next base: position 871,334,043 of record CM076580.1, read on the forward strand.
ACCTTGCTTAATGCTTATTCCATGCTCCTAAACTAATTATATCATTTTTCATACTATTTTACATCTTACACCTTCATAAAATATGATTCCCTTGCTTCATTAAATTTATGCATCTTCCAAGTCATGGGAAATCAGGGTTTTTCTTGACTAGTCGGGAAGGAGGAACTATTTAACTTAGAAAAACGCATTTTATTTTGCTAAAATTCGGCATGTAGATCCATTTTGACCTAATTTGACATATACCAGATCCATGACCCTTATTTTTACGTATATTTCTGATTATACTCATTTTAGGGCCGAAATCCTCACTTTTCCCCACCTTTTTGCCCATAAAAGATGAATAAAGGTTTATGCAGCACTTGGAATTGGTTTTTGAGTGTTTTTAAACACTTTTATGATATCTAAAGTAAAAATTCCTGAAAAATACGTTTTTCAAGCATGTCTTGCTGATAAATCCAGATTTAGAACATTACATTGGCCCCTACTGTGTTCAACTAGTGTGAGGGATTATTGGCTACCATGAAGGGCCAATTTACCAATTGAAAAATATTTCAACTAAAATAGTTTGGGTATGGGTCCATATTGATTACCTTTTTCTTGAAGAGGGTACCTTTGTTTCAGTATCAACGATTAGAAAGCCATGATCCCTACCCGAGAAACCAGAGGTTGATGAGGTGGTGTGAGATCATGCCCTGTCATGGTAGGGGCCAGAAGACTCATTTCCCAAGAATTTTTTTTAGCTGGTTGCATGATCAACTCATCGTGGTTGAGGACTATGCATATGCATGCATCGACTTCAGGGAGATCTAGATCTACTCACTCAACCAGACACATAACAGACTAATGCAGGTAAAAATTATTATTTACATTTTTTAATTTTTGAATGTTTTGTCATGTATTCCGAGATCTAAAATTATGATGTTTTTACACATATGGGTACTCAGATACCCCCAGGCATGTCACTGATCACCAGGAAGGTATCTTGCCCAATGGAGGATGTTCCCTATGAGGAGGGAGCAGACCCATTAGTTGAGATAGTGTGGAACTTGGTAGACCTCATGCGAGGCATCCCAGAGTATGCTACCTTTCATGATATTACTCTTCACATTGATAATCATATGGTCGGGGTTCGATGCAAACTACGCGGCTTACTCTCGCAAGTGATCCGAGTGGTCACCTGCTATCATGAGCACCATGTGGGTGGATAAAAACCCCCTATTTACATTCTTGTACTGATGTAGGCTTAGAGAGACATTTTTGTCAAAGAACACATATTTTTTGAGATTTGGATGTAACACACTTGATAGACTCGATATATATATATATATATATATATATATATATATATATATATATAGATAGATAGATAGATAGATAGATAGATAGATAGATAGATAGATAGATAGATAGATATATATATATATATATATATATATATATATATATATATATATATATATATATATATATGCATGTTTCTACGGCTACTTGTGTATCATAAGGATGTATTTGTTTTTACATGTTGCACAGATGTCTATCTAATACATGATTTGGTAATGTATCTGTTAATTTGTTTAAACGTCTTGGAATATGTTGATATGTAATAAAATCAAAATCTATTTCTAATAATCAGAAACAAAAATGTATATGCAAATTTTGAGTATTTAGCATAGAATAATGGCCATTTAACTATAACACAACGAGTTGTGAGTCTAATTTAACAATCAAATCTCTAATCCCGAGATCAATTGCATCCAATAATAGCTTGATAATTGCATTATATTCGAGAATATTCTTAGTTGTTCGACCCAAACAAACACCTTGTGAATTAATCAACTCGCCATCAAGGGAAAAGAGTACCCATGCTACGGAATACAAGTTTCATGTGCTATCGAAAGTGCCATCAACAGAATTGACGTAATGATTCAATGACATCTGCAAAACAAGTGGAACACAAGGTGAGCAGAGGAAACATTTTTGCAAAGAAAAAAATCACACCAAAAATCCAATCAAAGCACGCTAATGAATAAAACACTAATGTACAAAGCATCACATCGATGATTAAGCATAATACTTCTTCAGATAGAGCCCATTTCAACGCACAACCAATTGGATTCCTTCATAATCATCTACCTCATAATCTCCTCTTTCCAATACTGGTTGAATGATATAGGACTCATGCCACATTGGCTCGAGTTTCTCAACTCCCAATTTGTCGTGGGATCGGTCGTAAAGTAGGACTAGGTCACCCTGATCGAAAACGTGAGGATTGACAGATTTGTCATATTGAGCCTTAACTCGTCTTTTTTTGGCCTCAATGACTAAAGTAGCAAGTATTTGAGTGTCGTCGAGACGTTCGAGGTAAAGAAAACGCTCCTCTTCTGGTGAGGAACCAAGAAGTAGTTCGACGTTTAGCTTCAGAGAAGGAATTTCAGACTTGATCGGGAGTGTGTCCTTTATACAATACACCAATTGAAAAGGTGTGAATCCATTAGCAGCCTTAGTGGAAGTTAGGTAAGCCCAAAAAGCTAATAAGAGCATGAGATGCCAAAACTTTGTTAACAACTTCAACCTAGCCATTGGCCTTTGGATAATAAGGAGTGGAGCTATCGTCATGTAGCCCCAACTAAGCAACGAGCTCTGTCATCATATTATTTTGAAAATGAGAGCCATGATTAGTGAAAATATCTTTTAGGAAATTGAACCAAGATATGACATGATTAAATAGGAATTATGTTTCAGTTAGACCTTCATTATTGTGTGTAGGCATCGCTTCGGCCCATTTAGTGAAATAATCGACAACAATGATAATATAACCATGCCCCTCGGCTGAGCGAGGGTTATAGGACATGAAATATATGCTTCATTTCGCAAATGGTCTTATGGTTACAACTATGTGCAATGGTGAGGGTGGGGCACACTTTTTCCAAGACTAGATTTGGCAGTCATGGAGCTTTCGAACTAAAACAATGAAATATTTAAAGATAAACGACCAAAAATATCTTGCGCGAAGGATTTTTTGGGTGGTATGATAACCAAAAATGTGACCACCATAGGGAATAGAGTGGAAATCATTGGGAAATTTCTCAGCTTCCTCAAGATTCAAACATCGACGAAGGATGGAGTCAACACTAGTGTGATGTAAAGTGTCTCCAATGATAAGGTAGGTTTGGGACTGGTAACAAATCCGTCGTCACTTAGAGTGCGATAGCTCTGGCCAAAATTTTTGGGTCTAGAGATAAATTATGATGTATCCATACCATGGATTAAGAGTACTGATAAGAATGAGTGATTAATATGGAATTGACTCTTCAAAAGGAGTGGGATCAACTGTGGTGGGAAGGTCACAAGTCAACTCAGAAAAAACAAGGGATTTCTTAGACTTAGCAGTAGTGAACTCTAAGTCGAACAATTGAAGGATGAAAATCCATCTATATTACTCTCCCCCAATCAACTAATGTGTGATAATGTAATTCATGAGGTTAAAATCAGAAATCACCAAAGTTCTATGCAGGAGAATGTAATAACAAAAACGTTTAGCAACATAGAAAATAGCTAGCGGGAGTTTCACTACATAAGCATAGTGGGTATCAGCATCAAAGAGATTGTAGCTCAAGTAGTACACTACATGCTCTTGACCATATTCATCATCCTAAACTAGCGCCATTTCGATAGTGTTGTCTCTGGTAACCAAATACAGGAAGTAATAGCGGTGATAATTACCAGGATGCAGTGGAGGAGCACTGATGAGGGCTTGTTTCAAAGTATCGAAAGAGCTTTGGGAAATTTCATCCTAAATGAATGGGATTCCCTTTTTCAATAAGTGAGTAAAACCTTTGGGAAGCTCAACATAATTCGGTGCAGAGGAAATTGGCTTTCCCATGCAAGCATTGTAGTTGATGAACATAAGAGGGAAGAGGAAAATTGATTATTTCCTCTACTTTAAGAGGATCGATGCGAATTCCTTCTTTGGACTCCACGAAACCCAAGATTCAACTAGATTAAATGAAAAATACACACTTATGAGGGTTAAACCTGATATTATAGTGTCAATGGTGAAGAAATATGGCTTTGAGGTGTTCTGGGTGATCTTGAAGTTTCGTGGAATGAGCAGGAAAGTTGTCGAGGTATGGTTGAACTATGTGCTTGATGTCATGAAAAGAATACGACATAGTTCGCTGGAAGGTGGACCCAAAATTATTTAAGCCAAAAGGGATATTTTTGTAGGAAAAGGTTCCCCATGGACAGATAAATGCAATTTTGTGCTGATCAATGGGAGCAATGTTGATTTGGTTATAGCCAGAAAAACTATCCATAAAGGAAAAAATATCACTCGCAACAAAGTAGTCAATTATTTGTTCGATAAAGGGAGTGGGTTAATTATCCTTAGGACATGAATGATTTATATCACATTAATCAAAAAAAATGTGGATGTTTCCTTATTTCTTAGTAACATGAACAATATTGGATACCTAATCTCTCAATGGTATGCAATAAATAAAACTAGCTTTGAGAATTTTTTCAACTTCATCCATTATGGCAGCAGCCTTTCTTGGGTGCACAGGATGAAGACGTTGGCGAACAAGATTCAAGTACAGATAGGTATGGATTTCATGCATGAAAATGTTTGGATAAATTCCAGACATATATTCATATGACCATGCGAAGACATCGTAGAATTATTGGAAAAGATCAGTGTAGATCTTGATCTCGTCAGGAGAACGAGATGAACAAATGTGAACATTCTCAATGATCCCTAGTTTGACAGAGATGTCGATCAGAATGGTAACCACCATAATGGTTAAAGTGGTTACATTACCTTCACCATAATTTCATCATTATGGAAAGTCGAATTCAAGGGATCATCATATTCCCAAGAACCAAGCTAGGGAGGCTGTGCATAAGTGTCCAAATAAAAAACCAATCGATCATTGGTTTTAGATGCAACATCAGAAGCCATAATAATACTCTAATAAATTTGTTTAGTAGGGCTCAAATGCATAACATGTTATGAAAACAACTTCAAAAATAGAAGAAAAGAGAGATGAACACCTTAGAAATAAGCCACTTCGAGGGGGAAACCTCCTTTACATTACATAAATGAACAATTCTTGGATGATACAAATGAAAACCTCCTTATATATATAGGATTCCATGGGGTCACAATATAATCCTAGCCAATCTAATAATAATACTGTAAGGGCACAATAATAACAATATTGGGGTTAGAGGGGTACAACAATAACAATAAGGGGGTTACACTAAAAATAATAAGGGACTACACTAGTAATAAAGGGACCTAAAATGCCCCTATCCTTAAAAAAACGTGTTTTCCTCAATGCATGAGTAGCTCCAGATGCTTTTGTTTAAAAGTCTCCTCCTCCCATGTAAAATCTTTGGTGGGTAAGTTCTTCAACTTGATGAGATACTCTGAAATTTATCAATTCCATAGTTGTCAAGTTCTTGTTTCCGTGACTAATTCAACTTCCAACATGATTTTTCCTTCCTCATCAAGTTATGGAAATATTGTTTGAACTATAAGTTTGTCACCTATAACCTTATTTACACATAAAACATGGAAAAATAGATGCACTTGCAAAGAAGCAGGAAGCTCCAATTTGTATGCCATAGTACCAATATTTTGCAACACCTTGGAAGGAAAATATTACTTTGGGGATAATTTCTTATCCTTCTTAGCTTGCTTGAGGGACATTTGTTTGTATGGTTGTACCTGTTAAAGTACCCAATCTCCTACATCAAAACTTCTCTCACTGCGATGTTGATCTGCCTATTGTTTCATTCAATTTTGTGCCAAATTTAGGTTATCCTTTAAGAGTTGGAGAACTTCCTGTTGATGCTTAATGTGATATTCCACTGCTTGTACCTTAAAATTTTCTCTTAAATATGATGTGATAGACGGTGGATGTTATCCATAAAGTTCCATAAATGGGGTCATTTTTCTTGCAGTATGGAAGGAAGTGTTATACCACCATTCAGCGAGAGGTAACCACTTTACCCATTATGTTTTCTTATCATATACAAAACAACAAAGATATCCTTCGAAACATTTATTCACTATCTCGGCTTGACCATCATATTGAGGATGATAGGATGAAATATGAGCTAGTTGAGTACCCAAACAAGAAAATAATTCCATCCAAAAATTTCCAGTAAAAATGGGATCTTTGTCACTTAAAATAATATTTTGGTTTCCATGTAGATTTTGAATTGTCTCCATAAATGCAGTAGCAACTATACTTGATTTAAATGAATGAAATAATGCACAAAAGTATGAATAATTGGTAATTCTATCAACTACCACCATGATGACACTCTTTCATTCAGACTTAGGTAAACTTGTGATAAAACCCATTGAAATTCCCCCCCAACATTGAATTGGAATGGATAAAGGTTGTAGAAGACTCAGGGTCTCAATTGTCTCAAATTTGTTTGGCTGGAAAACCAAAAATTCTGCCACAAAATTTTGAATATAATATTTAAGGCCATCCTAAAAAAGAAAATTCTTCACCCTGTGGTAAGTTTTTAAAAATCCTGAGTGTCCTCCTAAATCAGAAGTTTGCAATTCCAAAATAATATTTTGTTTTAGTTTGGAATTCTTACAAATATATAAGAAATGTTTGTACCATAAGGAATAATTTTTCCAACAAATTGTATCAGATGTACTAGTATCTTGCTGCAATTTTTGAATGAGTGTCCACACTTCTTCTTCCTTCTTCCATTCATCCCTTGCCTCAATTATCCAATCTGGTTGGAAAATAGAAATGGCACAAAGCAATGCTTCCACCTCTTCATCCTTTCTTGAGAGTGAATCTGCAACAAAATTTAGCTTCCCTTTTTTGTAGATGATTTCAAATTCATAACCCAACATCTTTGTGACCCATTTTTGCTACTCTTCTGAAGATAGTATTTGTTCCAAAATGTTTTTAAGAATATCATGATCAATTTTTACCTTGAAGTGTTTTTCCATTAGGTAAGGTCACCATTTCTTTAGTGCATGTAGTATTTCCAACATTTGCTTCTAATAAATAGCTTTCTGTAAATACTTTCCTTTGATTGGACGACTTTCAAAAGCAATGGGTCTTCCTTCTTGCATTAAAATAACACCAATTCCATTTCCTAAGGCATCAAATTCCACAATAAAATTTTTTGTGAAGTTTGGCGTAGCTAAGACTGGTGCTAGGAACATTGCCTATTTAAGATGTTCAAAGGCTTTAGTTGCTTCAGGAGTCCATGAAAATGCATCTTTATTCAATAATGTTGTTAGGTCCCTATATTACTAGTGTGGTCCCTTATTGTTGAGATTTATCAATTAGCTAAATATGGTGTTGCTCTTTGTATCCTCATTATTTGCTATGATTTCCTCTATAAAAATTTACCAAGTGACATTTTTTTTACGGGAGCAAAGCCATCGATACCATACAAATGTATTTTGTTCTAAATGTAAAGTTGCAATGCGTACCTTTTGTGTGTTTTTCACATTATTGAGATCAAAATATTGCTCCATTTTTACTATCCATGTTACGGGATCCTTGCCATAAAAATTCCTCATATCCGTCTTTGGAATATGGTGGTTCTTCCATCCAACATTAGAGTTTATGAAATCTCGATTAAAATTTATTTTGTTCTGATCATGAGTTTCCTCTACTATATTTTCACCATTAGGAAACATTTCTTATATCAAATTTGTCAAACCTTCAATGTCACCCATCTTAGCTTCCATGCCAGCTTTCATTCCATCCATATTAGCTTCCATGCCTTTCTTCAAACCATCCATATTAGCTTCCACGCCTTTCTTAAAAACTTCCATTTCATTTTTTGTTATCCACGGTGGATGTAATCCATAAAGTTCCATAAATGGGGTCATTTTTCCTGCAGTATGGAAGGAAGTGTTATACCACCATTTAGCGAGAGGTAACCACTTTACCCATTATGTTTTCTTATCATATACAAAACAACAAATATATCCTTTCAAACATTTATTCACTATCTCAGCTTGACCATCGTATTGAGGATGACAGGATGAAATATGAGCTAGTTGAGTACCCAAACAAGAAAATAATTCCATCCAAAATTTTCCAGTAAAAATGGCATTTTTGTCACTTAAAATAATATTTTGGTTTCCATGTAGATTTTGAATTGTCTCCATAAATGCAGTAGTAACTGTACTTGATTTAAATGAATGAAATAATGCACAAAAGTGTGAATACTTGGTAATTCTATCAACTACCACCATGATGACACTCTTTTATTCAGACTTAGGTAAATTTGTGATAAAACCCATTGAAATTCCCCCCCAACATTGAATTGGAATGGATAAAGGTTGTAGAAGACTCAAGGTCTCAATTGTCTCAAATTTATTTGGCTGGAAAACCAAAAATTCTGCCACAAAATTTTGAATATAAGATTTAAGGCCATCCTAAAAAATAAAATTCTTCACCCTGTGGTAAGTTTTTAAAAATCCTGAGTGTCCTCCTAAATCAGAAGTTTGCAATTCCAAAAGAATATTTTGTTTTAGTTTGGAATTCTTACAAATATATAAGAAATGTTTGTACCATAAGGAATCATTTTTCCAACAAATTGTATCAGATGTACTAGTATCTTGCTGCAATTTTTGAATGAGTGTCCACACTTCTTCTTCCTTCTTCCATTCATCCCTTGCTTCAATTATCCAATCTGGTTGGAAAATAGAAATGGCACAAAGCAATGATTCCACCTCTTCATCCTTTCTTGAGAGTGCATCTGCAACAAAATTTAGCTTCCCTTTTTTGTAGATGATTTCAAATTCATAATCCAACATCTTTGTGACCCATTTTTGCTACTCTTCTGAATATAGTCTTTGTTCCAAAAAGTTTTTAAGAATATCATGATCAGTTTTTACCTTGAAGTGTCTTTCCATTAGGTAAGGTCACCATTTCTTTAGTGCATGTAGTATTTCCAACATTTCCTTCTAATAAATAGCTTTCTGTAAATACTTTCCTTTGATTGGACGACTTTCAAAAGCAATGCGTCTTCCTTCTTGCATTAAAATGACACCAATTCCATTTCCTAAGGCATCAAATTCCACAACAAAAGTTTTTGTGAAGTTTGGCGTAGCTAAGACTGGTGCTAGGAACATTGCCTCTTTAAGATGTTCAAAGGTTTTAGTTGCTTCAGGAGTCCATGAAAATGCATCTTTATTCAATAATGTTGTTAGGTCCCTATATTACTAGTGTAGTCGCTTACTGTTGAGATTTATCAATTAGCTAAAGATGGTGTTGCTCTTTGTATCCTCATAATTTTCTATCATTTCCTCTGTAAAAATTTACAAAGTGACAATTTTTTTACGGGAGCAAAGCCATCAATACCATACAAATGTATTTTGTTCTAAATGTAAAGTTGCAATGTGTACCTTTTGTGTGTTTTGCACATTATTGAGATCAAAATATTGCTCCATTTTTAGTATCCATGTTACGGGATCCTTGCCATAAAAATTCCTCATATCCGTCTTTGGAATATGGTGGTTCTTCCATCCAACATTAGAGTTTATGAAATCACGATTAAAATTTATTTTTTTCTCATCATGAGTTTCCTCTACTATATTTTCACCATTAGGAAACATTTCTTATATCAAATTTGTCAAACCTTCAATGTCACCCATCTTAGCTTCCATGCTAGCTTTCATTCCATCCATCTTAGCTTCCATGCCTTTCTTCAAACCATCCATATTAGCTTCCATGCCTTTCTTCAAAACTTCCATTTCATTTTTTGTTGCTCTTTGCGAGAGCGAAATTTGGTGCACTTTCTCTTATAATTTTGATATGTCATGTTGCACTTATTTGTCTTCATGAGTCATAGTAGAGCTTGACGAGCGTTTAATTATTTCTAGGAGGAATTTTAGAACCCAATACTGATATCTACTCTACAATATTCCCTTGGAATTAATTCAAACTAATTTTCCAAACAAGACTTATGCAATTCGGAAAACAAATACACACCTATTTCTTTCTTTTGAGGATCTCGATATTGAAACTGAATTATCTCTGTGATTTCAGATCTTCAATATCTAAATTTCAGTCTTGTAGTAGCCCTTGGAATATTCTTTCCAATGCCAGAGGTCTGACCTAATTCCGATTCTTCAAGGAAAATTTATGCCCAATATCTCACAATGACCTAATTATGCACTGGTTCGGTAGAGGGAACTTGTACGATGTGCCACATGTTAGTGTTTCCTCCTTCGGCTCTGAAATTTATACACAGGAAATTGAATTCCATGTACTTCTGACCTTTTTTTACATAATTCCAATTGGATGCTTAGAGAGAGAGAGAGAGTTATGACGATTTTCCCATGGTCACATGTTTGAGATGAAATTTGGGAGCCTGAAAAAACCCTAATTTCAACATATCATATCTCCAAAAATTTTGCGCACCAAGATTTGAAATTATTACATGATGTTCCTCAGGATTTCGTATTTGCGTGATACAAATTTCAACTTATGAACCATCGTAGAAAAAAATTTATAGCGAAAATTCCATGATGACCTTTTCAGATCAGGGAAACCCTAGAATCCAAAGCTCTGATACCAAATGTTTTAAACATGCTCCAAAAATAAAATAAAAGTGAGATCAATGCCTTAGAAATAAGCCACTTAGAGGGGGAAACCTCCTTTACATTATATAAATTAAAAAATTTTGGATGATACAAATGAAAAAACCTTCTTCTATATATAGGAGTCCATGGGGTCACAATTTAATCCTAGGGGACCTAACAATAATAATGTAAGGGCACAATAATAACAATATTGGGGTTACAGGGGTACAACAATAATAATAAGGGGGTTACATTAAAAACAATAAGGGACTACACTAGTAAGATAGGGGTCTAACATAACGTCACCAAATCTTTCAAGTTGGTTGGGTCTAGGAAAAATCCATGGATCATGACCAGATGATATCATATTGATAGTGGTGGCATTCAGAGGTGGGAATGGAAAAATTCCCATACGAGATGAGTATTTGAATAGTCCAACCTGATGTTGTCATAGGGGGCAGTGGTATTCCCAACATATGAATGTTTCCGGTTGAAGAATCAGATGAAAAGAAAGCTAATTGATCAATAGTCACACTTTTTCCTTAATGAGGAAAGAGGAGGACACGGAAAAATGTGGAGACCATGGAAACCATGGAATGAGTCCAACTTCATCTAAGAAGGAGGTTATAATTCAAGTTTACGTATACCACCTCAACTTATAAATTCACTATCTTGCCCTCCAATAGGATGGCCAAATATTTGAGAATACCATACGACCAAGAACCTCTACCATAGAAAGATTCCAAAGTGTTTGGGGACTAGCTCAATGGAGGAGAGTCGATGGCTTTCCAATAAGTGATAGACATGATTTAGGTTGAAGTGCCTTCATCAACAATATTCCTATGATTTTTTTTCCCCATCACTGTAACTTGAATCATAAAATCTACCTAACATGGGAGGCAAGGAATGAAGTTCTCAATATCGAAAGTAATAATATTGGAATCTACTAAATCAATCCCTCTAATAGTAGAAAATAGTGTCTTCTGTTGTGATGGACATGACTGAATGTCTTCCAAATCCGACATCGCCGAATGTGCTTGAGGTACATCCTCTATGATATTGTAGTGTTGTGTAGCTCTCAAATTCGGATTATAAGACGGTTTCTGAAGAACACCTTTTGGGGTTGGTAATATGATGGACTCACTACTAGGTCTCTCGATCTGGAGCGAACAAGAACTAGGAGGTGTGGAACAAGAAGGGTGATCTATGACTTGGGTAGTATTTTGATCTCATGGTAATAGAGATAGGTTACGTGTCAACTATGAAAAATTGAGAGTTTCTTGATGATTGAGGTTGATTTACCATTTGCGTCTTCTAAGAAGACAAAGGCTCTTTCAAGACAGTTGGGGTCCCACGAGTGCCCTTCAAAACATGGGCAACTTCAAAACACCAAGGAAAATCGTTGGTGTAACAATCATCATCACATATTAGACAAGGATATTTGGGCTTGCACGTTGAAGAATCGTCAACATATGAATTTTCTGAATTCTGTTTAGGGTTGTCGGGTTTGGATTTACCTTTATCGTTTTTCTTACCTTTTGAGGATTTTTCAACTGCGGTAGATAGGATAGCATTTACCTCGAAGGTTTTACCAAGATTCTTTTGGTTACTGGAAGAAGCATAGGGTGGAGTGGCAATAGTTGAGGAAGCTTTGGGTGCACTGCTATCAACATGGGTCACTGCCCCGATAATTCCATCAACAAGAGGCGTAGCAGGAGATTGAGATGATGTCGGATTAGTTGAAGGCCGTGGCGCGTCAGATAGGAGCTCATATAGGGTTCTAGATTGGGAATAATCAAAATCGAGGTCTGAATTTCTCTTCCGTGACACATACACCCATGGAAACATATTTAGCATTCTTTGGAACGAATGATTTTGTAAACCATTCGGTTAACAACTAATTAGGGATATTGAATTTTATGAGGCAACAATGACGCCACCATTTGTGAATGTGATATAAAATGTGAGTAACAGTTGACTGTTTCAATGAGGTAAGGAGGTGGGTGTCAGTTTCATACCTTATAGGTAACTGGAATTGAGTAAGGAAAGCCTCAAGGGAGCTCAATAAACCACTTGGTTGCAGTACCAGTCAGAGTGCACTGGAAAATATGAAGATGAGTTGAATCATCGACCCAAGAGTTATAAGAGCACCACAAGTGGTACGTCAAGGCATGGGTTTGGGGGTATTCCCTAGACTTTCCTTCAAATTTAGGACAATATCCTGGGAGTTTGGTTAGAACTAGCCACCAATGCAACTAATGTTGGATGGGGTCATTTATAAGATTTTACACATTCAACAATTTCAACGTCGCCAAAAATGGCAGGGGAGGATAATGAGGAGAAAAAGGTCAGGTGTTCCAACCTGGTTCATATGGATTCTACCCCCAATAAGGTAGAAATTGTCCCTGGTACGCATACTGCCCCAATTGCTAGTAAGGACCTTGTTGCAGCTACTGTTGAACATAGGGACCTTGCTGGGGTTGTTGATAAGGAACCAACTGGATTTGGGGTTGCGGACCTTGCTGGATATAGGGTCTAAGGTGAGGTTCTTGTTGAACATAAGGTCCATCCTATGGTCCCTAATGAACATGGGGTCCTTCATGTGTTCCTTTCTGAACTGAGGGTCCAATATGAGGTCCCAAGTGGGCCTGCTGGTACTGAGGAATCTGTTGATATTGAGCACTACGATGTGGCCCAGTCTGGGGTTCCTGGTATTGACCATGAGGAAGATTTTGGTATTGAGTACTAGATTGATTGGGGTGAGGAATAGATTGACCCAGAGGGAGATTCAGATTAGTTTGGGTGTAAGGACCAAACTAAGGGTTAGTCTAAATAGCACCTACGAGAAGCTGGGGCTATTAAAAGTATGGATGAGAGGCGTTTGGTCAAATAACATACTGATATTGTACATTCAACTGTTGAGCATATTGATGAGGGATGTTGGGTTGATGAACATATGAATATGGTACATTCGATTTTTGGAGAGGTTGTTGAACTTAATAATATTGAACGTGGGGCTGTTTATAGACAAATGTAGCTATAGTAGATTTACCACTCAAAGGAACGTTTCCTACGACAGTGTTCGCCGGTTATGAAAACAATGTTCCACTTAGACTAGCATTAGGTTGTCTCGCCCATGGAATAGGGCTAGAGTTCAGTGGCCCTCTACCTGAGAGGGGAGGTACGTAAAGTGGATTATACTGCCCCCACAGGCATGGACATAACCATATATGTTCCACTCATTGGAGGAACCATAGTATTCATAAATGGCTAGAAGGGGGTAGAAGATCCCATCAAAACATTCATCTGACCAATAGTGTTTGTAGGTCGAATAACAGGTTGAGATGTGTTAGCCACATTCGATATGAATATGTAGGAAGAAGGGGTAATTCTTGTTGATGAAATGAGATCTGGAAATAAAAATGTGTTGTCGGAAGCTCTGGAAACAAGGCTTCCCAAAGAGGTATACCCTTGTGGAAGTGGAGATGAAACTTGACAAAAGAATATTTTGGTTCCACTGCCTGAATTTTGAGTTGTGGGGCCAAAAATTTCGACTTTAGAGGGAAACACAGATAAAGTAGCTTCTGTAATGAGGTGTCAGTGGTTTCCTATAGAGTACTCTAAGGAGCACTCACGAATGGGGCATAATCAACATTGAATGCCATTTTGTCGAGAAATAACTGACAGACAGTAGAGCGAGATGCTACTGGAGAAGCAGGAAGGGGAACGTCGGGTTGATCAAAAGTATTATAATCCTATTGAGGTGAGACCACAGCTAGATCAAAGATCAGATTCTCAGGAAATATCTTAAACTATCCAGATGGTTCATGGATTTCCAGCTCACATTCTTCCGATGTTGTCCAAGGAGAATCGTCATGTGGTGGTCAAGATGAAATGGGTTGTAAATTTTAGTGTCAGCATGTTAGTGATAAAAAATAACTCTTTCAGTTTTTTTTCTAAAATTCTTAGGTCAAAATTTTTAAATTTTCAAACAATTTTTCATAAAATAATTTTTGTCACTGAAGATGTCTAGGTCAACTGTGTTGCTCCCTCATCTTATTAATCACCACCATCATTTTCAAGGCCATCTCCATCATCATATTTTAAGGTATAGGGTTATGTCACTCCAACTCATATAGGTCATTGTCTAGGGGTTATAATCATCCTTTGAAAATGTTTAATTTGTCACCTTAAACAAGGCTCTAACCCTTCATCCAAGTCATAAAACTCTAAAGAGGGAGCTACCATGCTTAGGGAATAACATAAAGACAAGTTGTATTAAATGGTTCAAGTTTCAAAAGGTTCAAAAAGTCAAAATTAGTGTTCTTGATTCATTGCCAAGCAAAAAAGGGTTTTTCTAAGGATATAAAGACCAAAAAAAGCATTTTATTCTCTCATTTCATGTAGATATTTCACCTCTCCAGTAGGAAAATATAATTTCAACCTCATATCAATCATAATTTTCCATTGGAAGTCCAAATTATTTCATATCACCAATTTCGCTACCCTTATCATAATTTCGCTATCTTTATGCCATAAACGTAGCATTTTTGTCTCTTGCTACCTTTATGGTAAACCTGCCTTTGGAAAGCCTCTTCTCTACAATTTTTTGAAGTGTGAAGCTTCAAATAAACTCTACAAACCTCACCACATATTTCAAATTTTCTCACTCTTCCCCGAAGGAACCTAAAATTCTACTATGCTACCTTTATCAACAGATTTGCTACCTTTATGCAGATTCACAACAAATATTGAATTTGAGAGTGGAAGGGCCATTTTCAATGCTCCAAGTCAGAAAATCAGGTTTTCTTGCACTCCTTTGATAGGTTAGCATCAATAATCATCATTTCCTTGCCTCTACATGTGTTAAATTTTAAAAAATCAATCATAGTTAGGGTTTTTCAATGCATTTATCACCTCTATCATATTTTGCCATGAAAACACTACAAATCACTTTCAGTTTAGATTATTTACTACAAATCACAATAGAATTACCTTCACTAACCCTTTTCCACTACATCTTTACCCTAATTCATCATTTTCTGACTAAACCCTAGGCTTACGCTACAATTTTACAATAGGACAATGTTTTTATTTTTTGAGACCTTTCCCATTGTTCATTCCAACCAATTTCACTCTCATTACCTTTCCAACACCCTTCCTTATACCTTTGAATTTTCTTAAGAATTTACAGTGGTATTTTCCCCTTCATCCACTTTCATAAAATAAAAATTGCTAAAATTCCCTGTTTTTCGGTGTAACCAAGAAAATATTGTTAAAATGGATACTATGAGCAGTGATACAGAGAGGAAGACCTATAATTAATGATGCAAATTCAGTAGGTTTGATGTACTACATACCAAGGAAATAATGGCATCTCCTCTCATCATAAAATCATTTGAAGATGTTGGTTGTTTAGGTTTTTGCAAAAAAGTTCATGAAATGGGTTACGATGCAAAGCTTACTAGTTTATTTTCTACTTCACTCAAGAAGGATCAAGCTGTAATGGTAGGGGTGAAGTTCATTATATAAACAAAAAGAATTTCATCAGCCACAAGGATCCCTAGTAAGGGGGAAATTTTGTTAAAAAAATCACAGCTAGATCTTTAGAGCTATAAACCCTTCTTGAAATCATAATGCAGGGAGGCTCCTACACTTGTTTTTCCCATGATACATTTAATGGAAAGATACATACCCTTGATGAAGATTATTATGAAATACTTCACATGTGAAGGCATGGTCTCCACTATGTATCAATCACATGTTAGGATTTTATTACATTTCACAACCATGAAACCAATGAATTTATCCTACTTCCCATGTAAGAGCATCACTAAAATGGAAGAAAAGGTTCAAAGTAAAGGAGAGGACAATCATACCAATATATTTCATCATTGTTTGATAAAAATTATTGTCTTACAACAACTTGAAGAGAATAATAACACTTGGGAAACCTTCATTCAATCTAGTGTCTTGTTTCCTTTTGCTAGTTAGCCAACTAGCCAAGGTACAACATCAACTACGCCATCAGTGCCATCCTCAACCAGAAAAGTTTAACTCAAGAAGGAATATAGGGATGAGATGACTTAGACATATCAAAGAGGTAGGAGTCTTGTGTTTTCTCTAAACATTGTGGAAGGGGCCAAGCCTAAATCACCAAGAAAAAAATAATCATCATAGCATGAAGATCCCATTCATTCTGATGTTGACATGGAAGATTTGGAGATGGGTGAAGAACACAAATCCACAAAATAGGTAATCATGGAGAAGGATGTTGAGATTAGAGAGCTTAGGAACAATTTTTCCAAGGGAAACTTCATGATTTCATTCCTTGAGCAGGAAAACATGCAATCGAAGCTAAACCAAATGCTTTTGAATAGGCATAAGTTTGATGCTAGCAAGAAAGATGTAAATGGAAAAGAAGTAGTTGATATTGATGATTCTCATAAGCATTAAAAATAGGTTAGCAGGAAGAGGCCAATAACTAGAGGCCTAAAAAGGGCATTGCAGCAGCATAAAGAATCATCTCCGCCACAAACACACATGCCATTGAATGAGCTCATCTTGAGGGAAATTGAACAATATAGGGCGTATTGGCTAGATAGAGTCAATGGACACTTGGAAAATATACCAAAGAGGTCCAAAAGAGACAACAAGTTGAAAATTCACATGGTTTAAAATTCTCATTATTATACAAGGAATCATATCTCCAAGGTCAAACTCAAACAATTGAAGGAAAATATTAAGGAAACCCTAATCAAGAAAAAAGGGAAAGGTAAATTGGATTTTAATTTTGTTGCCTCCCTCATGAAATAGCATACCATATCAATTATGTAGGTCTGGATCAATTTTTAGAAAATTTGGAAAATTTTTGACATTTTTAAAATTTTGGGCAAATTCTGATATTTCTGTAGACAACAATCACTCTACCTTTATTCTTAGAAAATACAATTGATGAAAGGAGCACATTTTTAGATGGATAATGAGTAGTAAATCATTTAAATACACTTGGTTTGCAACATCAACTATTATTTTTCTCAGGAAGATAAAAAAAATAGTAAAAAATTAGTTCTTTGCCTCAATTTCAGAGCCACGCCGCCTTTATAGCATTGGTTTTGGGAGATTTGATATTTTAAGTTCTTAAAGGAAATACTTTGTTGGGAGATCACTTCATATGGCTAGATAACACACTCACCTATCTAAAACAAGTTTCAGAGTCAAAATTTATCATGTGAGCATCATCAAAATGACTATAGAATACCATGGTATCTTTCTGGTAGTTTCGCTACCTTTATCTGTAAAAATGCTACGGTTATGCCAAAATCAACATTGGATTCCTCTAGACACATGTAAAACTTAGAAATTGTCACAAATTCATGGTTTTGATGTCCTATGACTTCGAATTCGATTTATTGAGTTAATTTTTGACTCCTATCATGAAGGATATGTAATTTAATATAAGGGAGAAACACTCCTAGTTTATAGCTAAAATTCAGGGAATGGTTTATAACCTCCCTAGAATATAGTAAATGACTCATATTTTGTATTATGATACATTTTGGATGGATTTTTGAGCTCATGAGGTGTCATAGTTCATATTTTCTATAATTATAATATTTTTAGTCATTTGTTGGGTTGGATAGTTAAATTTTCAGTGGAGCTTTGTAATGAGCGATTTGGAATGAAATTAGAGATAGATTTGTAGGAATTGTGTTGAGATCATTGTGGTATGAATTGGATCATCTATTCTTCTTATGTGTTTTTATCATTTCATGCTTAGTACAATACCTTCTTCTTTCATATATTTTTATCTTTTAATTTTATGAGAAAAAATCATGTTTATTCATGCTCTCTTTTAGACAAGGTTCACATTTCTATGTTTATTTGTTTCTAAACTGAATGAGTTCACCTCAGTGCTCATTCAAACTCTCTTCTAATTCACCCTATACTCAATGACCTATTATACATGCTTTCAAACTATCTATATAGCCTCACATACTATCTGCAAATTGGCGTTGGAATTTAGACCTAAAAACCCCTACACTTAGTCTACTCACTGACTTTTCTATTCATAACTAAAAACATCAAACAAAACCTATTTACTGAGCTTATATACATAGCCTAATATAATTACATACTCATTACTTCCCTTGACTACAAAATTGACAATGAGAGAGCCCTCTCTCATCCTCGTAGGGCTAGATACCTGCCCTAAAGCCTGGTCTGAGGTTACTTTTCTTCAATCCCATTTTTAGCCTTCGGAAGTTGGGGAGAGTGATAAAATTTTTGGTGTTGTTGCCAGGGAGCAATTGATAAATTTTCCCTGGGAATATTTCTTTAATATTCTTAAAGTTATACTTCCAGGTGACAAGCTTTAATATTCTAGATAGGTTGAATTCTTAAAATCCGAGCCAAAGTCTAAAATTCCTATCTTAAGTGGGCTCCTAAAAGAAAAACTAGGTCAAATATAGACCCAAATCCCTCAAAAATTTTGAATGACCCAGAAATTATTTTAAGAATGGATAAAACTAAGTCTTAAAAGGTTGGAAGAACTATTCCTCCACTTTTCAAATCAAATTCCTTGCCTACAAGATTTGTTTCAGAAGAATTTTTTTATAGTTCAGAACCTGAAATATCTTTGTTTAGAACTACGTCTGAAAAATTTCTTTCAGAAACCACATTTGATACTTTTGATTTTGAGACCTTTACACCATTTTATGATTCTTTCTATTCTGAATTTGAAATAAAATATTGGTCCAACTTCTATAAACTCAAAGGCTTGGTGGATAATTTTCAGGAAAATTAAGAGAAAGCTTATCTCCAATATCTGTAGCAGGATTTTTCTTCATGTATCATTACACCTTCTCATAATTCTACATCATCAACCCTTCCTTTCATTCCATCACTACCTCTGCAAGTTTTCACTCCATCAGTTCCTACACCATTTCCTCCATTAGCCATGGCCAGATTTTCTCCATTAATCCTACCTATTCATCTCACTCCACTACCTCAGAACTATGGTCAGAGGCTTCTTCTTTTCGATGGAGCATGAGAGGTTATATATTATTAGCACATTTCCAAAGCGATTTATTTCATAGATCTTGAATATATTGATAATGATGATGCAAAGATGTGCATCATTGCATAGAGTTTCTATGGAGAGGTAAAGAAATAGTTTCGCACTCTCACAACTAGCTCAATATGTACCTCATAGCAATTGGTTTACTTTTTTATGGAAAAGTGGGAAGAGAAGAAGAATGTGTTGCATATTTTCGCTGAGTATATCACTTTGAAAAGGAATCCCAATGAGTCTGTCCAAGAATTTATAGCTAGATTTAAAATATATAATTAAATTCTTGAGAATATTAAGCATCCTCCAGGAATTTATTTATTTCATTATCCTCATGACAGGATGGTTTTAGGAATAGGAATGTCCCTACAACCTCCAATCTGAAAAAAAAAAAATGCTCAGGTAGACGCTCATCATAAATAAGTCACTGTTCCAAATCAAAGTAAAGGAGAAGGACATGTTTTTCCTAATCATGCTAAAATTAGGGAAGTTTCCTCTAGTATTCAGAGAAAGGATAAAGAATCCCAATATGGAGGACAAAAGAAGTGGAATTCGCACAAATATCAACCCAAAAGAAAAGGCACACCATTGAAAGAGGTAGAAAAACATTTTTCTCTTTTTAGTCTTGAAAATGAAATTTTCATATTGAAAGTCTCCATTCCTCTAATTGAAATAGTCAAGAATGATCATACAAATTTCAAGTAGCTAAGTTTCTTAGAGTTGATCAATTGTCCGACATGGGTAATGTGAGTGATGATCACCCTAAGCTTATTTTTGGTCCTGCTATTGACGTTGACCTAGAAGATAATGAGGTCCCTCTATTTTATCTAATCCTCAAAACCCATGATTTTATCCTTCATAACACCTTGATTGATTCTGGTGCCTCTCACAACCTCATTCCCAAGGCCATTATGTACATATTAGGACTAGATATCACAAGACCTTGTCATGATCTTTATTCAATTGATTTAGGGAGTGTGAAATGTCTTGGCCTCATCAAGGACCTTGTCGTGTCATTAGAGAAAATCCCAGCCAAGAATGTCCTCATGGTTGCTGTTGTGGCTGATATCCATCCTAGATATGGAATGTTTCTCTCTCGGTCATGGGGAGAGAAGCTTAGAGGTACCTTACAACTTAACGTTTCATATGCTACCATTCCCGTATTTGGGAAACTTAGGAAAATTTAACGGGAAAGCAAGATGGAGAACATGATCAATAGCTGAGAAAAGAAAAATTATAATATCATTCATGTTTTTCATACAAATTTAGAGTCCTTGATATTTTTCAATGATGAATGTTCAACATCTTCCAAAGTTTTTATTTAAGAAAAAGCAGAAAATTCTGAATTTTCAAATTCTGTTTTAGAATTTTCAAATACATAAATTTATGAAAAAGTGTCAGGTGGTTTGGGACCAAGCGAATTACCTCAAAAAAGTGATGAAACAGTGAAATAATCATAAATTTTTGGTACAATAGAACTCTATCACGCAGCAAGAAAAGTTCAATCATTTGATTTATAATTTTGGGATGAAGAAAGTAGTTTGTGGACCATGGACTTTGATGGATCTTTGGGAAAAGAAGGGGCTGGCATTGGAGTGTGGATTCACAGCCTTGTAAATTTGTCATTAAAAATTCTTCCCAATGTTCAAATTTCCTCCTACAAGCTAGCTTCCGAATTTTCAAACAATGAAGTTGAGTATGAGGCTTTGATAGCCAGTCTGAAAATTTTGAGGAAGCTAGGTTCCAAGAATATTCTTGTATATGGTGACTCCAAGTTAGTAATAAATAAATTCAAGTGGGAATACCAGGCCAAGAATCCAAGGATGTGAGCCATGGAAAATTTTAGGGGCTAATATTCGCAGGTGGGCTAATTTTCCATGGTTTTTCCAAAAAAAAGATTTGCCGATTTCCATTTTTTTATAAAACTGATTCGCCCAAATTTTATAATATAAAATTATTTTACCTTAAAAATCGCCAACATTATATAGAAAATATATATAATATCATTATAAATTTCAATAATTTTACAAATAAATCAATAAGCATTTTATATTTTGCATATTAGGGACTAGTGAGATTCGCCAATTTTTTAAACTTCAAGATAATTTTCCATCCTTAAAATTATCCCTGATGTGAGCTTATAGAAATGCAATGCTAGACATCCTCAACACATTCACCAACTATACTTTTTCGTTGATCCCAAGGGACAACAATGTTATTGTTGATTCTCTTTCCACTTCGTCCAACATGTTCAAAATTCCATTGTATCCTAATAATAAGTATGAGATAAATAAAAAACAATGCCCTGATGTCAAAACGATGTTCAGTATTGGCAGTTCTTTCAAGATGATAAATAGATTAGCAAATTATTCCAACCAGAAGAGGAATTTGTGAATTCTCAAATGGATAACTAGTGTTATGATGATGACCAAGAAATTTGATGCAGGTGCTTCAACTGAAAGATAACTCCATTACAAGAGGTTTGGTACCTTTGGAAGATATTTTTGATCAATATGATGTTGCACCCAACCAACCATGTTACCGACATAAGTTGGAGTGGAAGATCTCAATATTGGCACTCCGTAAAAACCAAATATGGTCAAATTTAAAAGTATTTGAGTGCAAAAATGAAATTTCAATACACAATTCTTATGTATCAGCTTGATGGCGTATTTTCTTGGGAATATTCTATTTGAAAGTCTATGATAAGATCATAATTCAGCATAATATTCCCTTGAATCTGGATCAGAAACCTTTTCTCCAAAAGTTAAGGAGAATGAATCCAAAGTTGTTGCTCTCTATTCAAAAGGAGGTAAATAGATTATTTATTGTTGGTATTATAGTGCCTATTTACTTTTCAAATTGGATATCTAAAATAATGCCAATGAGATATAACACATGAGAGATTCACTTATGCATTGACTTCAGAAATCTGAATAAAGTGTCATTGTAGGACAATTACCCACTACCAAAGATGGACCATATTCTACAATGGTAGTTGGATCTTCTAGGCTTTCATTGTTGGACAGATACTCCGCATATAATCTGATTTTTGTCCATCCAAATGATTAGGAAAATATAGCCTTTACGACACCTTGGGGCACCTTCATGTATGCCAAAATGCATTTTAGATTGAAGAATGCAAGGGCTAATTCTCAACAAGAAATGGATATTTCTTCCACCAATGAAAAGGATGTATTTTTGGTCATTTATCTTGGTGACATCACTATTTTTTCCAATACAGATGAGCAGCACTTGCAGTACTTGAAAATAGTTTTTCAGAGATGTAGAAATTCTGGCATATCGTTGAACCCAAAGAAGAGTATTTTTGCTGTGGAGGAAGGTAAATTTTTGGGCCATATCATATCAAAATATGGAATTAGGATTGATCCTTCAAGGATTGAAGCAATTCAGACCTTGGACTATACTATGAGGCAAAAGGAGATTCATTCATTCCATGGAAAAATGAACTTTTTTAGAATATTTGTTCCCAAACTTGCTGAACATTTAAGGAAAATTACTAACATGCTAAAGAAAGATAGTGAAGTAAAATGGTCTAAAGAGGTAAAGAAATCATTAAATCAAGTTAAATTGGCTTTATATTATGCTACTATTCTTATTAGTCCATATTATACACTTTATTTTATCATCTTATCATTTTCCTTGGAGCATAATATTATTGTTGTCTTGATGCAAAAGAAAAATCAAAACACGGAGCAACCCATTTCCTTCTTCAGTAGAACCATAAGAGATGCAGCCTTGAATTAAAACATCATTGAGAAATATGCTTTGGTGTTAGTCAAAGAATTGAAGGACTTCCAGGTCTACATTCTCCATTCTCATGTCATCGCATACATTCCAAACAATGTTGTCAAAGATGTGCTTACCAATAATGATCTTGAAGGGCAGTTATGTAAATGGATTGCGGCTATGCTGGAATATGACTTGGTGATCAATCCCAAAAAATTGATCAAAGGACAAGGCTTGGTGAAACTTATGGTGGATTCAAATCTCCACACTTTTGACACTAATTTTATTTCTACACTATCTGAAGAACAAGAGGCTCAAACATTACCTGAGGTATCTGAAATTTTGTCTTTATCACCTTGGTATGCTGGTATAGGTCATGTTTTGAAACAATTGAATCCTCCTACCGACTTTCCAAGTATTAAGGCTAGATATTTGAAGTTGAGAGCTCTTAAGTACTGCATTCTTAATGGTTTCTTGTATTGGAAAGTTCCGGGTGGAGTGTTGATGAATTGTTTGGTTGAAGGAGAAGTTGAAAAAGTGATGACAGGTTTTCATAAAGGTGACTATGGTGGTCATATTTATTGGAAGACTACAGATAAAAATATCTTGAGGGAGGGTTTCTATTGTCCAATTATATTTTCTGATGTTTATAAAACAATAATGAGTTGTCATGAATGTCAAATTTTTTAGGGAAAGAGGAATATCTTTATGTTGCCCTTAAAACCAATTGAAGTGAAAGAACCATTCCAGTAATGTGGAATTGACTTCATTGACGAGAACCATCCTCCATCATCATCTCAACATAAATGGATACTCACTGCCACAAATTATTTCACTAAATGGATTTAAGCCATCCCCACGTGGAAAAATATTGATATTGTCATTATTCAATTTTTAGAGAACAATATTATATATTGTTTTGGCTGTTCATACAAAATCATTGTTGACAATGCAGCTACCTTTAAATCGAAGAAAATTATTGAATTTTGTGACAAGTATCACATTAGGCTTGGTCATTCCACAACATACTATACTCAAGGCAATGAGCTTGCTAAATCATGAAATAAAACTTTGGTGAACATAATCAAGAAGATGATGCAAGAAAACAAGAGGAATTGGCACAAAAATCTGACCAATGCTCTATGGCTTGATACAGTTAGCACAAAGAGATCAATCAGAATGTCACCTTTGCAACTTGTGTACGGTGTTGACACCGTGTTCCCTACTTCTCTAGCTATACCAGTGATGAAAATTCTTCAAGAGATCAACAGTGAGGAAAATGATATCTAGCGAAGAATCAGTCAAATGATCCATCTACAATAGTGAAGAAATGAAGTCTTTAGTCATACTTCAAAGATTCATGAGAAAATTAAGAATATTAATGATATTAAATCCAAGGCCAATGATTTCAAGATTGGAGATGACGCTCTTTGCTGGGATGCCAGGAATGAAGACAAGGGTAAGCACAGAAAGTTTGAAAATTTATGGAAAGGACCTTACAAGGTCACTACACTCACAGGTAATAAATAATTTCTACTTGAGGATATTGAAGGGAAAGAAGTGATTGGAGGACCAATCAATAGTAGGTTCCTCAAATATTATCTTACTTGATCATTGAAGATGAAAATCCACTTTCACTATACAAATCATTTTAATTTGATGTCCAAGCAATAAGGAAGTTATTGGAGAAGTTTGAAGCCCAAGGAGAAGGTCATGAGACTTCTACATTTAGCTCATGTTTTCTTTTTAAAAAATCAAAAAGTATCAGTTAGTTGTCAAGTCAGAGTCAAGTCATTTTTTTCTAGTCATAATCATTTCCAAATTTAGTTCAACATTTCTAGTTTGTCAAAGTTTTCCAATGTCCAGTTTTGACTCCATTGCCCAATGGTAAGGCTACCTCATATATGTTGTTCTTGACACCTCCTAGAGGATTTTCCATCGCCAACTGGATTCAATGTTAGTTTCAGTATGTCAGTGATAAAAAATAACTCTTCCAGTTGTTTTCCTAAAAGTCATAGGTCAAAATTTTTACTTTTTCAAATAAGTTTTTAGAAAATAATTTTGGTCACTTTGTAGAAATTATATACAAGATGCATGTATATTTCTATATTTTTCTGATATAAAAATATTTTATCTTCTTTCTAAATACAAAATCCTTCCACTATTAATATTTTGCGGAAATTTAAACTCAATTGCAAACACATGGAGCAATAAAAATAATTGCACATAACACATTTGTTTAACGGGAAAGCCTTAAGCTGAAAACCCAAACTATCATATATTATGTATCATGGAGATCATGTAACAATATCATACAAAGCTTAGTACATAAAGCTCTCAGTAAAATCAACCATCACACACTAATCAGAAGAAATCTACAAATCCATGCATTGATTTCTTGCCACATGATAGCCTGCCTCCACTGCGCAATACTTGTTGAAGAAGACCCTTGAATGAATTCAAATATACATTTCTTGCACTGTGCAATCCTCATTAGCAACTCCAATGTGTGTGTGATGCAATCAATGCATCACTATAGTCACAACAGATAGTCCATCTTGTCCTTTCACCTATCTCTCCACTAAGTCTCCATTGGCATTGACATGCACTGTAGCTAACTGTTGTATTAGTTCAGTTGATTAATGAGTTATTATTTGTGAATTAATTCACTCCACTCTCACTAGTGTATCATTTAGTTAGACTAGATACAACTAGCTCAGATGACTTTAACTTCATTAACTGAGTTAAACTGAATAACCAATCCATGAACTACTCTTCCAACTCTGTCATAACTTTTCCACTTCAATTATAACTGAGCCCTCCATGCACGAACCACCCATAAGCCCTAATAATTGCGTAGTTCCTTCAACCCACTAATTTGCCAAAGATGTACACTAAAATTGAGTGCTCCAAGAGAATAATTTGATGTTTATTATCGGATTATTATTAAGAGCTAATAATAATCGACACTTCTATTATTAGATCGACGATCTATAAATAGACTTCACCCAATATTCTAAAAATAGAATTTCATCTATTTTTCCAACTTGACCAACCATCCACAAATAGCATCCTGCAACTTCTGAAATATGATCACCATGTCTAAAAATAGACTTTTACCTAAAAATCGCCTGCGGGCCACTTAGTGAAGGTGACTGATTTTCACTAAGCTCATCATCTTGTTGAATCCCAACACTCCCTCTCAACAAGATAGGAATTATCCTTCATCCCGATCCTGCCTCTATGGTATTCGAATTTTCTCCTGGAGAGCGCCTTGGTGAGAATATCTGCATCCTGATATTTCGTAGGAATGTACTGAAGCAACATGATCTTCCCCTGCACACAATCTCTGATGTGATGATACTAGATATCAATATGTTTAGATCAATCGAGAAACACAAGATTAATCGAGAATTTAATGGACCTCTGATTAACACAATGTATCATTGTAGGATCTAAATTTGAACCGAAAAAACCAACCAAGATCTTCCTCATCCAGATAACCTCACATGCATCTTGACTTGTTGCCATGTATTCTACTTCTATTGAACTGAGTGCCACGGATCCTTTTTTCCTCATATACCAAGAAACTGCGGTAGATCCAATACTAAAAATACCTCCTGATGTTTTCTTTCTGTCCGTTGGGCTGCCTACCCAATCTGCATCCATGAAGCCATGCAACTTCACCTCGTCCATCTATCTGTACCATAAGCCATACTCAGATGTGCCCTTGAGATACCTCAGTACATGCTTTCCTGCCTTCCAAAAGAGCTTGGTAGGATTAACCATTACTTGTGAAAGTTGGTTCATCGCATAGCATATGTTCGATCTTGTATTAACTAAATACATGAGCGAATCCACCAACTATCGATAAACAGTGGCATCAACTACCTCTACCGATGTAGCATCCACTTTCCTCCAATTTCCTGGAAGTGGAGTGTTAATAAGCTTGCAGCCTTGCATGTGAAACTTCTCCAGTACCTCCCTAGCATACTTGCCTTGAAACATAAATAGCTCACCTTCCGGCTGCCATATTTCCAATTCAAGGAAATAATGAAGGAGGCCCAAATCCTTCATCTCAAACTCCTTTACAAGATCTTCCTTGCATGAGTGTATCAACTACTCATCAACCGTTAGTATTAAATCATCAACGTAAAGAAAAATGATTAAAATCTACCCTCCACCACAATTTGGTACAGGTTTGCATCTGCCTCACTCTTGGTGAAGCCAAGTCTAGTGAAATAGCTATCGATCCATGTGTACCAAGCACGAGGTGCTTGCTTCAACCCATAAATCGCTCTTTTGAGCTTGCACACATGCAACTCACTGTTGTAGATCTAAAATACTTCAGGCTACTCAACGTACACTTCTTCCTCAATGATCCCATTAAGGAACATATTCTTCACATCCATTTGATGAATGTGCCAACCCATCTGTGCTGAGAGAGCAAGGATGGTCCTTATGGAAGAATACCATGTGACAAGTGCAAAGGTTTCTTCATAATCAATCCCCTCGATCTGTGAGAAGCCCCAGGAAAAAAATCTTGCTTTATACTTCTTGACACTCCCATCAGTAGCTTGTTTTACCTTGTAGATCCATCTTGATCCTACAACTGATTTTCCCACCAGCCTTGGAACAATCTCCTAAGCACTGTTTCTAAAAATGGAGTCATACTTCTCCACTATGGAATCTACCCATGTGGGCTCCTACACTTCTTCTTCAAAAGAATATGGCTCTATCACAATACACTTTCTCATAAGAGCCATGTATCCAATAAATCGGTTAGGTGACTGTCACTATCTGTGCTGTGATGTAGGGACTCCTACATTCTATGCCGCATCAAGTTTCAGTATTTTAGCTTCTGTGGTATGCTTTCTACTAGTTCTGATGTTTGGATCTACATGAGTGGACTAATCCACTTCATGAACTTCCTCCTATGGCTGATCCACTCTAGAGGCTCATCTTTCGGAATAGGCGGTTCCTCGTCTGCATGCAAGTCTATCTCCCTCTCAAGCATAGCTCATGTAGAACCCACGAAAATTCTGTTCTTCCTCTCTGCGACTCCATTCTTCTATGGGTTATGAGGCACTATTATTTCTCTTCTAATTCCTTATTTGCTACAAAATTATTTGAATTCACTCGAGATATATTCACCACCATTATCGCTCCGTAGATCCTTCACTTGATTCCCCGACTCCTTCTCCACCAACGCTTTAAACTCATAGAAATTTCAGAATTTTTTCTCTTCTTTTGCATGAAGAAGATCCAGCATTTACAAGAATAGTCATCAAAAAATATAACATAATACCTATGTTTTTCTTTTGAAGCAACCGAGAAAGGTCCACACACGTCTGTGTGAATTTTCTCCAGGATCACCGAAGCACGGTTCTCCTTCTCATGAAAGGTGGTCTTCACAAACTTACCCATAGTACATCCCTTGCACTAATATGACTGTGCGAGAGTACCCTTGGGAAGTCCAGTATAAATTTTCTGCAAAATCTTCAAAGTGCCATGGTGAAGATGGCCCAATCTCCTATGCCATAATTCACTCTCATCCCAACTCACCACTTCTTCTTCTTTTCCCATCATTTTTGCGCAACCGTCTACCTCCAGCTTGTAGATATTCTTAACTAAAATCCCTATCCTCTTGGTTTGACCTGTTGTTTTATGTCAAAGGAAGGCTTTTCCCTCACTGAAAGAAACGTCATAACCTTTTTCTTCCAACAATGCGGCCAAGACCAAGTTCTTATTCAAACCTGGAACATGCATAACATATTTCAATATAAATGTATTACCTAAATCCCTCTCAAAGCTAATGGTCCCAATGCCGTTTTCCCTGTATTGACCATCATCACCCATCTCTATATGCATTTCAATGTCCTTCTCCTCCAAGTCATTAAACAACTACTTGTATCCATCATATAGAAAGATGCACCACTATCAAAATACCACATCAATCCCATATAGCTTGAAACCAACCATGTGATCAAAGAGAAATAAAGTTCAAATTGTGAGGCTAAGGCCCCTTGAGCTGCAGCTCCAACATCCTTATTCTTCTTATTCTTCTTCTGTGGGCAGTTAGTGGTCAAATTCCCAAGTTCATGACAGTGAAAATACTTCACCTTGGACAAATCCTGCTTCTTTCCTTTAGCTTTGGATTTTGAAGGAAATTTATTCCCCTTCCCTTTCCTTGCTTTGGCAGCCAAAGTTTAATTCTCTTCATCTTCATTCTTCAATGAAGAGCCATCCCTGGTACTTCGCCTTATCTCCTCCTGCACAAGATCCGACCAAAGTTTCTCCCATCTCGGCAGTTTCTCTTGTCCATTGACAGAGTCTTCGTAGCTGTGCCAACTCTTCAGAAGCCCAAGGAGAGCCAAGATCACCAAGTATTCATCATCAACAGTAATCCCCACACTTCCCATTTCATCCCTACAGTGGACAAACTTCGTGAGATATTTTGGAATACTATCACCCTTCTCCATTTTCATTTTTCTGAGCTTATCTTTCAGCGCCAACTTCCTCTAGTCACTGCTGCTTTGGAAAAAATCTATCAAATCCTTCCACATTGCAAATGGAGTGGCTTTCCCATGAAGGCTAGACACAATATGGTCCTTCACACCTTCCAACAAAATTATTCTTGTCTTTGCTATCTTCTTTTGCCATGCGTCAAGTAATGCAACATCGCTAGATCCCGACTTAGGAACATCGCTATCGATGAACTCCTTTAGTCCATTATCCTCCATCACTGTCTCCATCCTATCCTTCCAGGCTATTTAATTTAAGCTTCCATCAAGGGCATACTCGAATTTCAACCCATTGAAAGACATTTCAATGTATACTCAACTGTCACACCAAGAACTTTTTGAAGAAAATTCGAATTGTCCACCAACACAAACTCATCAATTCTTCACAATTGAAATCTTCAAGATTTAAAACTCCTCTGATATCATGTAGAAATTATATAAAATATGCATGTGTATGTCTAGATTCTCCTGATCTAACAATATTTTATCTTCTTGCTAAATACATAATCCTTCCATTGTTAATCTTTTGCGGAAATTTAAACTCAATTGCAAACACATGAAGAAATAAAAGTAATCGCACATAACACATTTTTTTAACGGGAAATCCTAAAGCTAAAAACCCCAACTATCATACATTATGTATCATGGATATCATGTAACAATTTCATACAATTCTTGGTACATCAAGCTCTTAGTACAATCAATCGTCACACACTAATAAGAAGAAATTTGCAAATCCATGCACTGATTTCTTGCTACCTGATAGCCTGCCTCAACTACGCAATCCCTGCTAAAGAAGACCCCTAAATGAGTTGAAATATACCTTGATTTCATTGCGCAATCCTCATTGGCAACTCCAATGTGTGTGTGATGCAATCAATGCATCACTATAGTCACAACGAATAGTCCATCTTGCCCTTTCACCTATCTCTCCACTGCGTCTCCACTAGAACTGACATGCACTGTAGTTAACTACTGTATTTTTTCAGTTGATTAATGAGTTATTATTTGTGAATTAATTAACTAATAAATTCACTCCACTCTCACTAGTGTATCATTCATTTAGACTAGATACAACTAGCTCAACTGAGCTTAACTTAATTAACTGAGTTAAACTGAATAACAACTCCATGAACTACTCTCCCAACTCTGTCATAAATTTTCCACTTCAATTCTAACTAAGCCCTCCATGCATGAACCACCAGTACACCCTAGTAATTGCGTAATTCCTTCAGCCCACTGATTTTCCAAATCTGTACACTGAAAATAAGGGCTCCAAGAGAATAAGTTGATGTTTATTATCAGATTATTATTGAGAACTAATAATAATCGACACTTCTATTTTTAGATCGATGATCTATAAATATACTTTTCCAAATATTCTAAAAATAGAATTTCAACTATTTTTCCAACTTGACCAACCATCCACAAATAGAATCCTGCAACTTCTGACATATGATCACCATGTCTAAAAATAAACATAGTCTAAAAATAGACTTGCACCTAAAAATAGCTTGTGGGCTCACTTAGTGAAGGTGATTGATTTTTACAAAGCTCATCATCTTGTTGAATCCCAACACACTTAAGAGGTCTATGTCAAGTGTGCTTCTCCCTCATCTTATTCATCACCATCATCATTTTTAGGGTCATCTCCGTCATCATCTCTTAACGTCTAGAGTTATGTCACTCCACCTCATATAGGTCATTGTCTAGGAGTTATAATCTGCCTTTAAAAATGTTCAATTCGTCAGCTTAAATAAGGCTCTAACCCTTCATCCCATTCATAAAACTCTAAATATGGATATAGCATGCTTAGGGAGTAGCATAAAGACAAATTGTCTTAAATGGTTCAAATTTCAGAAGGTTCGAAAAGTCAAAATTAGTCTTGTTTATTCATTGCCAAGAAAAAAGGGGTCTTTTCAAGGATATAAAGACCAAAAAAATCATTTTATTCTCTCATTTCATGTTGATATTTCACCTCTCTGGCAAGAAAATCTAAATTCAATCTCAGATCAGTCATAATTTTCCATCGAAAGTCCAAATTCTTTCATATCAACAATTTCGCTACACTTATCATCCTTTCACTACCTTTATGCCATAAACATAGTGTTTTCATCTCTAGCTATATTTATGGTAAAATTGCCTTCGGAAATCCTCTTCTCTACAATTTTTTGAAGTGTGAAGCTTCAAATCAAGTCTACGAACCTCGCCACAACTTTCAAATTTTTTCACTCTTCCTTGAAGGTACCTAAACTTCTAGTATGCTACCTTTATCAACATATTCACTACCTTTATGTGGATTCACAGAAAATATTGAGTTTGAGAGTAGAAATGCCAATTTTGGTGCTCTAGGTCAACAAATTATGTATTTTTGCACTCCTTTTATAGTTCTGCATCAATAATAATCATTTCCTTGCCTCTACATGTGTTAAATTTTAAAAAATCATTGACAACTAGGGTTTTTCAATGCATCTATCACCTCTATCATATTTTGGCATAAAAACACTATAAATCACATTCATTTTAGATTATTTACTCTAAATCACACTAAACTTGCCTTCCCTAACACTACATCTTTACCCTAATTCATCATTTTCTCACTATACCGTAGGCTTATGCTATAGGTTTACAATAGGCTTGTTTTTTTGTTTTTTGATCTCTTTCCAATTGCTCATTCTAGCCAATTTCACTCCCATTAAATTTCCAACACCCTTCCCTATACCTCTGAATTTTCTTAATAATTTAGAGTGGTCTTATCCCCTTCGTCCCCTTTCATAAAAAATAAAGAAGCTAAAATACCTTGTTTGTCGGTGCAACCAATAAAATATTGTCAAAATGGATACTATGAGCAGTGATACACTGAAAAAGACATATAATAAAGGAGGAAAATTCAGTAGTTTTTATCCACTACATACCAAGGAAATAATGGCATCTCCTTTCATCATAAAATCATTTGAAGATGCTGTTTTTTTAGGTTTTTGCAAAAAGTTGAAGAAAAGTGTTACCATGCTAAGCTTACTAGTTTGTTTGCTACTTCAATAAAAAAGGATCAAGTTGTAATTGTAGGGGTTAAGTACATTATATCAACAGAAAGAATTGCATCAGCCACAAGGATCCCTATTAAGAGGAAAATTTGGTTCAAGAAATCACAGCTAGATCTTCAAACATATTAACCCTTCTCGATTTCACAATACAGGGAGGCTCCTACACATGTATTTCCCATGAGACATTTTTTGGATAGATACATACCCTTCATGAATATTACTATGAAATACTTCACATGTGAAGGTAGGTTCTCCACTCTATAAAAATACCATATTAGCCTTTTATTACATTTCATAGCCATGAAGCCAATGAATTTATACTACTTCATGTCCAAGAGGCTCACTAAAATGGCTAAAAAGGTGCAAAGAAAAGAGGAGGACCATCATACCAAACTATTTCATCATTGTTTGATAAAAATAATTTTCTTACACCAACTTGAATAGAATAATATCACTTGGGATACCTTCATTCACTCTAGTGTCTTTTTTCCTTCTCCTAGTCAACCAACTAGCCAAGGTACATCCTCAGCTACGACATCAACATCATCCAAGAAAAAAACATTGGCTCAACCAAAAAAGTTTCACTCAAGAAGGCATCTAGGGCTGAGATGACTCAGACATATATGATAGGTAGGAGTCTTGTGTTTTCTCTAGACATTGTGGAAGGGGCCAAGCTTACATCACCAAGACAAAAATCATCATCACAACATGAGGAGCCCATTCATTCTGATGCTGACATGGCAGATTTGGAGATGGGTGAAGAAAAAAAATCCACAGAACAGGTAATCATGGAGAAATATGCTAAGATTAGAGAGCTTAGGAACATTTTTTCCAAGGGAAACTTCATGATTTAATTCCTTGAGCAAGAAAACATCCAATTGAAGGTAAACCAACTTCGTTTTAACACGCATAAGTTTGGTGATAGCAAGAAATATGTAAAAGGAAAATCAGTATTTGATATTTATGACTCTCATAAGGATGAAGAACATATTAGCAGGAAGAGGCCAAGGACTACAGACCTAAAAAGGGCATTGCAGCATAAAAAATAATCATCTCTAGCACAAACACACATGACATTGGATGAGCTCATCTTGAGGGTAATTGAACAAGACAAGGAGCATTGGATAGATAGATTCAATGGACACTTGGAAAAGCTAATGAGGAGGGCCAAAAGAGATAACAAGTTGCAAAGACACATGGATTATCATTACTATACAAGGAATTAGATCTCCAAGGTCAAAGTCAAAAATTTGAAGGAAAAACTTAAGGAAACCCTAATCAAGCAAAAAGGGAAAGATAAATTGGATTTGCTTGTTGATGCCTCCCTTATTCCATAGAATACCATCTGAAGTTCTCATGGAGCAGGTCTGGACCAATTTTGAGAAAATTTGGAGAAGTTTCGATATTTTGAAAATTTGGGGAAAATTCTGGTATTTCTGCAGACATGATAACGACAGCGTATTCATGCACCTTTATTCTCAGAACTTCCAATTGATGAAAGGAAAATATTTTTAGATGAAGAATTACTAATAAATCATTTTACATGCACTTTTTTCCAACCTCAACTATTATTTTTCTGATGAATATTAAAAAACTAGTAAAAAAATCAGCTCTCTGCCTCAATTTCAGAGCCACACTGCTTTTATAGGACCAGATTTGGGAGAATTGATATTTGAAGATCTTGGATGAATTTTTTTGTTGGGAGACCATTTCAGATGGTTAGTGGACACACTCACCTATCTACAACAACTTTCAGAGTCGAAATTGAGAATTTTAGCATCATCAAATTGAATGTAGAAGACCATGCTACCTTTATGGCAGTTTCAATACCTTTATCTGTAAAAATGCTACGGTTATGCCAGAATCAGCATTGGATTCCTTTAGACACATGTCAAACTCATAAATTGTCACAAATTCATGGTTTTTATGTCCTATGACTTTTAATTTGAGTTACTGAGTTAGTTTTTGACTCCTATCATGAAGGATATGTAATTTAACGTAAGGGACAAAGGGTCCTAGTTTCTAGGTAAAATTTAGGGAATGGTTTCTAACCTTCCTAGAATCTAGGAAATGACTCATACTTTTTATTAATGATCCATTTTGGATGGGTTTTCGACCTGATGAGGTTTCATAGTCCTTATTTTATATAAGTAGAATCTTTTTAGTCTTTTTTTAGGTTGGATAGTCTCATTTTGCAATGGAGCTTTTGTAATCAACAACTTGTAATGAAATCATAAACAGATTTGCAGGAATTGTGTTGAGATACTTATGGTATGCATTGGAGCATCTGTTCTTCTTATGTATGTTTATCATTTTATGTTTCATACCATCTATTCTTCTTTGATATATGTCTATCCTGTAATTTTGTGAGCATAAATCATGTTTATTCATGCTTTGTTTTAGACAATTTTTACATTGCTATGTTATTTTCTTCTAAAATTAATGAATTCACCTCAGTGCCAATTTAAACTCTCCTACTTCATCCTATACTCAATGGCATATTAAAAATTCTTTCAAAATACCTATCTAGCCTCACATACTCTCTGCAAATTGGCCTTGGAATTCATACCTAAAAACACCTACACTGTGTACTCACTGAATTTTCTATCCAACACTAAAAACATCAAGAAAAACATATTTACTGAGCTTATATACCTAGCCTATTATAATTATATACTGAATAACTCCCTTTACTGAAAAAGTGACAACGAGAGAGCCCTCTCTTGTCCTGGTAGGGCTAGCTACCTGACCTAAAGCCTAGTCTCAGGTTACTTTTCTTCAATGCCATTTTCAGCCTTGGGAAGTTGGGGAGAGTGATAAAATTTTTGGCACCGTTTCCAAGAAGAGATTGATAAATTTTCCCTGAGAATATTTCTTTAATCCTCTAAAATTTATACTTGCAGATGATAAGCTCTAGCATTCAAGATAGGTTGAATTCTTAAAATATGAGCCAAAGTATAAAATTTCTATCTTAAGTTGGCTCCTAAAATACATAATAGGTCAAATCCAAACCCAAATCCCTCACCAACTGTGATTGACCCTGAAATTATTTTAAGAAGGCATAAAACTGAGTCTCGGAATGTTGGAAAATTTATTCCTCCACTTTTCAAACCAAATTCCTTGCCTATGATATTTTTTTCATAAGATTTGTTTTATAGTTCAAAATCTAAAAGATATTTGTTTAGAACTAAGTCTGAAACATTTATTTCAGAAACAACCTTTGATCCTTTTTATTTTGAGACCTTTGCACCATTTTCTGAGTCTTTCTATTCCTAAGTTGATACCGAAGCCTAGTCCAACTTCTATAAACTCAAAGGCTTGGTGGATAAATTTTAAGAAACTTCAAATAAATTTTATCTCCAATTTCAGCAGCTGGCTTTTGCTTCACCTATCATTACACCTTCTCATACTACCACATCATCAAACCTTCCTTTCATTCCATCACTACCTTTTTAAGTTTTCACTCCATCAGCTCCTACACCATCTCCTCCATTAGCCATGGCCATATTTTCTCTATTGATCCTCCACTTCAAATCACTCCATTACCTTAGAACTATGGTAAGAGGCTTCTTCTTTTCGATGCAACATCATAGGTTACAACTTATCAGCATATTTCCAAAGTGATTGATTTCATAGAGCTTGAAGAGATGGAAAATGGTGATGCCAATATGCACATCATTGCAAAACGTTTCATTGGAGAGGTAAAGAAATGGTTTTGTGCTCTCACAGCTGGTTCAATAGGTACCTCACAGTAGTTGATTGACTTGTTTATAGTGAAGTGGGAAGAGAATAAGAATCCATTGTAGATTTTAGTTGAGTATAATGATTTGAAAAGGAATCCCAATGATTTTGTAAAATACTTTACAACTAGATTGAATAAAATATATGATTCAATTCCTAAGAATATTAAGCCTCCTCCAGGCCTTTATTTACTTCATTGTCCTAATGGTTTTGATCTTGACATAGCTTATCAGTTGAGGAAAATAAACCCATCAACTCTTGAATAAATGCATAGAAATGCAAAGAGCGTGGAAAATCAAGACGAAGAAAATAGTCACTATCAAAAAGGAAACATCCATTTCATCAGAGGGAAAATTAGATACCTTGATAAATACCATGGAGAAGATGATGGATAAAATTTCCATGCCTGATCAACAAGTTGAAACCTCCATTAGAAATCTCAATTTCAGGCGTCAAAATCAGTAGCCTCAATACAGGATAAAGCAAAGGGAAAAGAGGGGTGAAGATCCACACATTCAACAAAAAATTCACCCTCCATTTCAACAGAATTACATTGAAGGCCCTTATGAAGATGATGAAGAATTTTTTTTTGGCAAGAATCATTTATTTGAGGAAAACCAAAAGCATATTTTCCTCACTAAAGAAGATCAAATTTCTACAGAAATTTGTGCGCTAGATTATTAACAATACTTCTTGTTAAATGATGACATGTTATGAGTGCCCATGAAAGATTATCAAAGGGGATATTAGAATTATCTTTATTAAGTACAAATACAATATGGTTTGAGGAATAGGAATGTTCCTATAACCTCCATCTAGAAAAAACAAAATTCTCAATTAGATGCTCATCATAAAGAAGTTCTTGTTCCTAATCATGCTAAAAGAAACAAAGCTTCCTTCAGCGATGAGAGAAAGGATAAATAATCCCAAGATGGAGGATATAAAAAGGATACTTCACAAAAATTTCAACCCAAAAGAAAATATGCACCATTGAAATAGGTAGAAAAATATTCGGCTCCTTTTTGTCTTCAAAATGAAATTGCCAAATTGAAAGTCTGCATTCCTCTAGTTGAAATAGTCAATAATGATCAGTAAAAATTTCAAGAAGCTAATTTTCTTATATTTGATCAAAGTTACGACATGTTTAACTTGAGTGATGGTCACCCTGAGCTTCTTTTTGGTCCTGTTGTTGATGGTGATCTAGAAGATAGTGAGGTCCCTCCACTTTATCTAAGCCTCAAAATCCATGATTTTAACCTTCATAAAACCATGCTTCATTCTGGAGCCTCCCACAACCTCATGCTCAAGGACATTATGGACAAATTAGTACTGGATATCACAAGACCTTATTATGATCTTTATTCATTTGATTCAGGGCGGGTGAAATGCCTTGGCCTCATCAAGGAACTAGTGGTCTCATTAAAGAAAATCCTAGCCAATAATGTCCTCATGGATGTTGTTGTGGCTTATATACCTCCCAGATATGGAATTTTTCTCTCTTGGTCATAGGGAGTGAAGCTTAGAGGTATCTTACATATTGAATTTTCATATGCTACCATTCCCATATTTGGAAAAATTAGGAAAATATACTGGGAAAGTAAGATGAAGTACATGATCAACAGTCGAGAAAAGCCAAATAACCATCCTATTCATGTTGTTCATATATATTTTGAGTCCTTTATCTTGTTCAATGATGAATGTTCAACATCTTTTGAAGTTTTGATTTAAGAAAAAACAGAAATTTTTGAATTTTCAAATTTTGTTTTAGAATTGGAAAATAGAGAAATTTATGAAAAAGTGGCAAGTGGTTCGGGACCAAGCACATTACCTCAAAAAGGTGATAAAATAGTGAAAGAATCAGAAATTTTTGGTACATTAGAACTCTCTCAAGCAGCAAGAAAATTTCAATAATATGATTTATAGTTTCCGGATGAAGAAAGTAGTTTGTGGACCATGGACTTTGATGGAGCTTTGGGAAAATAAGGGTTCACATTGGAGTGTGGATTGTGGATTTGAAACCCTGTAAATTAGTCAGTAAACATTCCTCCCAATGTTCAAATGTCCTCCCACAAGCTAGATTTCAAATTTTCAAACAATGAAGCTAAGTATGAGGCTTTGATAGCAAGTTTGAAAATTATCAGGAAGCTAGGTGCCAAGAAGATTCCTGTATATGGAAATTTTGATTTAGTAATAAATAAATTCATAGGGGAATACCAGACCAAGCATCCAATGATGTGATATTATCAAAATTCAATGCTAGACATCCTCAAGACATTCATCGAGTCTACTTTTTCGTTTATCCCAAGGGACAACAATGTTATTGCTGATTCTTTTACCACTTCACCCAGCATGTTCAAAATTCAATTGTATCCTAATAAGAAGTATGAGATAAATGTCAAACAACGCCCTTATATCTTAGAAACTCTTTGGTATTGGCAAGTCTTTCAATATGATAAACAGATCATCAACATCTTGCAAACAAGAGAGGAATTTGTGAATTCTGAAATGGATAACCAGTGCTATGAATATGATGAAGAAATCCATGCAGCATAGAAACAAGTGCTTCAGCTGAAATATAACTCCATTCCAAGAGTTTTGGTGCCTTTGGAAGAGCTTTTCGATCAATATGATGTTGCACACAAACCGACCATGTTACCGATAGAAGAGGGCATGGAAGATCTCAATATTGGCACTCCGGAAAATCCAACGATGGTCAAAATTTCAAAATATTTGAGTGCGGAAATGAAAGGTAAATACACAGCGCTTCTATCTCAGTTTTTTAATGTGTTTTCTTTGGAATATTTTTATTTTAAAGTATATGATAAGAGCATAATTCAGCATACTACTCCCTTGAAGCTGAATTATAAATGTTTCTACTAGAAGTTAAGGAAATTGAATCCAAAGTTGTTGCCCTCTTTTCAAAATGAGGTAAATGGATTATTTACTGTTGTTATTATAGTGCCTCTTCGATTTTAAAATTGGATGTCTAATATAGTGCCAGTGAGACAGAAAAGAGGAGAGATCCTCATATGCATTGCTTTCAGAAATTTGAATAAAGTGTCATTAAAGGAAAAATACCCACTACAAAAGATGGACCATATTCTGCAAAGGGTAGTTGGTTATTCTAGGCTTTCATTGTTGGACAGATGCTCCAGATATAATTATATTTTATTCCATATAGATGATCAATAAAATATAGCCTTTAAAACACCTTGGGGCACCTTCATGTATTCCAAAATGCCTTTCGAATTGAGGAATGTAGGGGCTAATTTCTAGCGAGAAATGTATATTTCTTTTGCCAATGAAAAGGATGTCTTTTTGGTCATTTATCTTGATGACATCAATATTTTTTCCAAGACATATGGGCAACACTTGTAGCACATGAAAATAGTTTTTCAGATATGTAGAAAGTTTCGCATATTGTTGAACCCAAAGAAGAGTCTTTTTTCTATGGAGGAAGGTAAATTTCCAGGCCATATCATATCAAAATATGGAATTAGGATTGATCCTTCATGGATTGAAGCAACTAAAACCTTGGAGTATCTTAGGAGAAAAAAGTAGATTCAGTTATTCAATGGAAAAATTAATTTTTTGAGAATATTTGTTCCTTATCTTATTGAACATTGAAGGAAAATTACTGACATGATAAAAAAAGATAGTGAAGTAAAATGGTCTGAAGAGTTGAATAAATCATTCAATAAATTTAAATTTGATTTATATCATGTTCCTATTATTAGTCCATATTTTACACTTGATTTTATGATTTTTTCATTTGCCTCAGAGCATACTCATGATCTTGTCCTCGTGCAAAAAAAAATTCAGAACACAAGGTAGCCCATTGCCTTCTTCATTAGAACCATAAGAGACACAGCCTTGAATTCCAACATCATTAAGAAACAAGCCTTGGATTTAGTCAAATAATTGAAGGAATTTTGGGTCTACATTCTCCATTCTCATGTCATTGCATATGTTCCAAATTTTTTTGTCAAATATGTGCTTACACAAAATGACCTTGAAGGGCGAAGAGGTAAATGGATAGATGCTATGCTGGAATACGACTTGGAGATCAAGCCCATAGAGATGATGAAAGGAATAGGCCTGAAGAAACTTATGGTGGATTCAAATATCCATGCTTTGGATATTAATTTTATTTCTACATTATCTGAAGAAAAATAGGGTGAAACA
This sequence comes from Pinus albicaulis, assembly GCA_034641835.2. Lineage (NCBI taxonomy): Eukaryota > Viridiplantae > Streptophyta > Pinopsida > Pinales > Pinaceae > Pinus > Pinus albicaulis. The sequence goes on from CM076580.1 coordinate 871,374,945, forward strand.
TTACCTGAGGTATCTAAAATTTTTTCTTTATCACCTTGCTATGCTGATATAGTTCATGTTTTGCAAAACTTTAATCCTCCTCCTAGCTTTCAAAGTAGTAAGGCTAGATATTTGAAGTTGAGAGCTCTTAAGTACTACATTCTTAATGTTGTCTTGTATTGGAAAGATCTAGGTGGAGTGTTGTTGAATTTTTTGGCTGAAGGAGATGTTGAAAAAGTGATGACAAATTTTCATAAGCGTGACTGTGCTAGTCATATTTATTAGAAGAATAAATCCAACAATATCTTATGGGTGGGATTCTATTGGTCAATTTTATTTTCTGATGTTTATAAAACATTCATGAGCTGTCATAAATGTCAATTTTTTTATGGAAAGTGGAAGCTCTTTCCTTTTTCGTTAAAACCAAATTAAGTGCAAGCACCATTCCAACAATGAGGACTTGACTTCATTGGCAAGACCCATCCTCCATCATAATCTCAACATAAATGGATACTCACTGCCACAAATTATTTCACTAAATGGATTGAAGCCATCCCCACAAGGTAGCTACTGGTACTGTCATTATTCAGTTTTAGAGAACAATATTACGTCTCCTTTTGGTTGTCCATACAAAATCATTAATAAAAATGAAACTGACTTGTCCAAGAAAATGATTGAACTTTGTGACAAGTGTGACATTAGGGTTGGTCATTCCACATCATACTATCCTCAACACAATGGGCTTGTTGAATCATCAAATAAATCTTTGGTGAACATAATCAAGAAGATGCTGCAAGAAAACAAGAGGAATTGGCACAAGAATTAGCTATGGGAAGATAGAGTTAGCACAAATATATCAATCAATATGTCACCTTTCTAGCTTGTGTATGGTGTTGACACGGTGTTCCCTACTTCTCTAGTTGTACGAGTGATGAAAATTCTGCAAGAGATCAACAGTGAGCCAAATTATATCCATAAGAAATCAGCCAAATGATCCATCTATAGCAGTCAAGAGATGAATTATTTAGTCATACTTTAAAGATTCATGATAAAATCAAGAATATTTATGATAGGAAGACCAAGGGCGATGATTTCAAGCTTGGAGATGTTGTTCTTCGCTGGGATGCTAGGAATGAAGACAAAGGTAAGCAAGAAAAGTTTGACAATTTATGGAAAGGATGTTACAATGTCACTACATTCATAGGTGATAAATAATTTATACTTGAGGATCTTGAAGGGAAATAAGTGCTTGGAGGACCAATCAATGGTAGGTTCCTCAAACATTTTCTTACTTGATCATTGAAGATGAAAATCCACTTTCACTATACATATCATTTTAATTTGATGTCCAAGAAATAAGGAAGCTGTTGTAGAAGTTTCAAGTTCGAGGAGAAGGCCATGAGACTTCTACATTCAACTAATGTTTTATTTTAAAATTTTGAAAAAGTATCAGTTATTTTCCAAGTCAGAGTCAAGTCAGTTTTTTCTAGTGAAAATCATTTCCAGATTTAGTTCATCATTTCCAGTTTGTCAAAGTTTATGATTTCCATTTTTTACTCCATTTCCAAATGGTAAGGCTACCTGATCTACATTGTTATTAACACCTCCTAAAGGATCTTCCATCCCCAAATGGAGCCAATGTTAGTGTCAGTATGTCAGTGATAAAAAATAACTCTTTGAGTTGTTTTCCTAAAGTCATAGGTATTTTCACTTTTTCAATCAAGTTTTCAGAAAAAAATTTTGGTCACTAAAGAGGTATAGGTCAAGTGTGTTTCTCCTTCATATTTTTCATCACCATCATCATTTTCAAGGTCATCTCCATCATCATCTTTTAAGGACTAGGGTTATGTCACTCCACCTCATATAGGTCATTGTCTAGAGGTTATAATCTGCATTTGAAAATGTGTAGTTTGTCACCTTAAACAAGGCTCTAACATTTCATCCCACTCATAAAACTCTAAAGAGGGAGATAGCATTCTTATGGAATAGCATAAATACAAGTTGTCTTAAATGATTCAAGTTTAAAAAGGTTTGAAAAGTTAAAATGATTCATTTCCAAGAAAAAATGGGTCTTTTCAAGGATATAAAGACCAAAAAAAGCATTTTATTCTCTCATTTCATGTTGATATTTCACCTCTCCAGTAGGAAAATATAATTTCAACCTCACATCAGTCATAATTTTCCATCAGAAGTCCAAATTCTTTCATATCAACAATTTTTCTACCCTTATCCTCATTTATCTACCTTTATGCCATAAACGTAGAATTTTTGTCTCTAACTGCCTTTATGGTAAACCCACCTTTGGAAATCCTCTTCTCTGAATTTTTTTGAAGTGTGGAGCTTCAAATTAACTCTACAAACCTTGCCACATATTTCAAATGTTCTCGCTCTTCCCCGAAGGTACCTAAACTTATACTATACTACCCTTATCAATAGATTCACTACCTTTATGCAGATTCACACAAAATCTCGAGTTTGAGAGTGGAAAGGAAAATTTTAGTGCTCCAGGTCAGAAAATTAGGTTTCTATGCACTCCTTTGATAGGTTAGCATCAATAATCATCATTTGCTTACCTCTACATGTATTAAATTTTAAAAAATCACTCTCAACTAGGGTTTTTCAATGCATCTATCACCTCTATCATATTTTGGAATTCAAACACTACAAATCACATTCAGTTTAGATGATTTACTCTAAATCACACTAAAATTACCTTCAATAACCCTTTCCCACTACATATTTACCTTAATTCATCATTTTCTCACTAAACCCTAAGCTTATGCTACAGTTTTACAGTAGGCCTATGTTTTTTTTTTTGAGCCCTTTCCCATTTCTCATTCCAGCCAATTTCACTCCCATTACCTTTCCAACACCCTTCCCTATAACTATGAATTTTCTTAATAATTTAGAGTGGTCTTAACCCCTTCATCCCCTTTCATAAAAAAAAAAAAATGCTAAAATACCATGTTTTCCAGTCTAGCCAAGAAAATATTGTCAAAATGGATACTATGAGCAGCGATATAGAGAAGAATACCTATAATAAAGGAGGAAAATTTAGTGGGTTTGAGACACTACATACCAAGGAAATAATGGCATATCCTTTCATCAGAAAATCATTTGAAGATGTTGGTTTTTTATTTTTTTGCAAAAAAGTTGAAGAAATGGGTTACCATGCTAAGGTTACTAGTTTGTTTGCTACTTCACTGAAGAAGGATCAAGTTGTAATTTCAGGGGTGAATTTCATTATATCAATAGAAATAATTGCATCACCCATAGGGATCCCTAGTAAGGGGTAAATTTGGTTCAAGAAATCACAGCCAGATCTTTAGAGCTATACGCCCTTCTTGAAATCACGATATAGGCATGCTCCTACACATGGGTTGCCATGTTAAGCTTATTAGTTTGTTTGTTGCTTCACTCAAGAAGGATCAAGTTGTAATTGTAGGGGTGAATTTAATTATATCAATAGAAAGAATTGCATCACCTATAGGGATCCCTAGTAAGGGGGAAATTTGGTTCAAGAAATCACAGCTAGATCTTCAGAGCTATAAACCCTTCTTGAAATCACAGTACATGTAGGCTCCTACACATGTTTTTCCAATGATACAGTTATTGGAAATATACATTCCCTTGATCAAGATTATTATGAAATACTTATCATGTGAAGGCAGGTTCTCTAGTCTATTTCAATACCATGTTAGGATTCTTTTACATTTCACAGCCATGAGGCCAATGAATTTATCCTACTTCATGTGTAAGAACCTCACTAAAATGGCTAAAAAGGTGAAAAGAAAAGGAGAGGACCAGCATACCAATATATTTCATCATTTTTTGATAAAAATCATTGTCTCACACCAACCTGAAGAGAATAATATCACTTGGGAAACCTTCATTAGGTCTAGTGTACTTTTTCCTTCTTCTAGTCAACCCACTAGCCAAGGTACATCGTCAACACCATCCAAGAAAAAATACATTGGCTCAACTAGAAACATTTCACTCAAGAAGGCCAGGGCTAACATGACTCATACATATAACAGAGGCAGGAGGCTTGTGTTTTTTCCAGACATTGCGGAAGGGTCCAAACCTACATCACCAAGACATAAATCATCATCACAACATGAGGAGCCCATTCATTATGATGATGACATCGCAGATTTGGAGATGGGTGAAGAAAATAAATCAACAAAATAGGTAATCATGGAGAGATATGTTGATATTAGAGAGCTTAGGAACAATTTTTCCAAGGCCAACTTCATGATTTCATTCCTTGAGGAGGAGAACATGCAATTGAAGGTAAGCCAACTGCTTTTGAATAGACATAAGCTTGATGCTAGCAAGAAAGATATAAAGGGAAAAGTAGTGGTTGATATTGATGACTCTCATGAGGATGAATAATAGTTTAGCAGGAAGAGGCCAAGAGCTAGAGGCCTAAAAAGGGCATTTGAGCATAAAAAAGAAGCATCTCCACCACAAACACACATAACAGTGGATGAGCTCATATTGAGGAGTATTGGCTAGATAGAGTCAATGGAAACTTGGAAAAGCTCTCGAAGAGGGCCAAAAGAGACAAAAATTTGCAAATACACATGGTTTCTCATTATTATACAAGGAATCAGATCTCCAAAGTCAAATTCAAACAGTTGAAGAAAAAACTTAAGGAAACCCTAATCAAGAAAAAAGAAAGAGGTAAAATGCATTTTCTTGTTTATGCCTCCCTCATGACATAGCATACCATATCAAGTCCTCATGGAGCAAGTACAAACCAATTTTAAGAAAATTTGGAGAATTTTTTACATATTTGAAATTTTGGGCAAATTCTAATATTTCTGCACACAGCATAAAGGCGGTGTGTTCACACTACCTTTATTCTCATAACATTCAATTAATGAAAGGTGCACATTTTTAGATGGAGAATGAATAATGAACTACTAACATGCACTTGGTTTGCAACATCAACTATTATTTTTCTCAGGAAGATCAGAAAAATAGTAAAAAATTAGCTCTCTATCTCAATTTTAGAGCCACACTGCCATTATAGCACCAGTTTTGGGAGAATTGATATTTGAAGATCTTCGAGATTATTTTTGCTAGGATACCACTTTAGATGGCTAGAGGACACACTCACCTATCTACAAAAACTTGAAAATTAAAAATTGAGCATGGGAGTTTCATCAAATTGACTATAGAAGACCACACTACCTTTATAGTAGTTTCACTACCTTTATTTGTAAAAACGCTATCGTTATGCCAGAATCAACATTGGATGCCTCTAGACACATGTCAAACTTAGAAATTGTCACGAATTCATGGTTTTGATGTCCTGTGACTTGGAATTTGAGTTATTGAGTTAGCTTTTGACTGTTATCATGAAGGATATGTAATTTAATGTAAGGGACAAACACTCCTAGTTTATAACTAAAATTCAGGGAATGGTTTCTAACCTCCCTAGAATCTAGGAAATGACTCATATTTTGAATTTATGATCCATTTTGGATGGGGTTTTGACCTGATGAGGTCTCATAGTACATATTTTCTATAATTAGAAGCTTTTTAGTCTTTTTTTGGGTAGGATAGTCTCATTTCTTAGTGGATATTTTGTAATCAACAATTTGGAATGAAATCAAAGATAGATTTGTAGGAATTATGTTGAGATACTTGTGGTATGCATAGGAGCATATGTTCTTCCTATGTATTTTTATCATTTCATGCTTAATACTATATATTATTCTTTCATATATGTTTATCTTGTAAGTTTATGAGCATAAATCATGTTTATTCATGCTCTATTTTAGACAAGGTTTACATTGTTATGTTTATTTGCTTCTGAGCTGAATGAATTCACCTCAGTGCTCATTCAAACTCTCTTATAGTTCATCCTATACTCAATGAACTATTAAACATGCTTTCAAACTACCTATCTAGCCTCACAAACTCTCTACAAATTGGCCTTGGAATTCAGATCTAGAAAACCCTACACTTAGTCTACTCACTGAATTTTCTACCCAACACTAAAAACATTAAACAAAACCTATTTACTAAGCTTATATACCTAGCCTAATATCATTAGATACTTAATCATTCTCTTGACTGAAAAAATAACAACAAGAGATCGCTCTCTGGTCCTGGTAGGGCTAGCTACCTAACCTAAATCTTGGTCTGAGGTTACCTTTCTTGAATCCTATTTTCAGCCTTGGGAAGTTGGGGGGAGTGATAACAATACAATTATGAAAATACAGAGATAGGCACCTTGAGCTTCAAGGGGTCCAAATGGAAACTGGGGGACCTTAAGAGGAGGCTCTTGAGATCCTTTTGAGGAGGGATGAGGTGAATCTGATGATTTAGCCATAATGACCTTTCAAGAAAAGATCAAGGAGGAGGTGAAAAAATATTAAATTCCATAATTTACCAAGCGAAGATGAGGCTAGAGAACTGCACATGTAAGATGTTTTCATGGGAAATTATTTTTAGAATTAAATATAAAATGGTGTACTAGAAATAAAGGTTTACCAAGTATTCGTGAACTGTAATATACACCTTGGTGATAAATGAGAGAAAAAATGACCAAGGACTTAACTTACTACAACTGATCTCCATGAATTTTTTGCTCATTGTATCACATGTACAAGGCGGCCAACTCGGTTACATATGGTAGGCTTGAAACCTAATGGCATCTCCGAAAATATACACGATGGTACGTGGGAGTACAGTCAGTAGTAGTGTTGTATAATGCGTAATCATTAAATGGGAGTGCCCCAAATATACTTATCATACATCAATATACTTCCATATGTGGGATGGGATATCCCCCCCATGTTGTAACACAACCTGTTATCAATAGCTCGTATGTTTAATGACACTAGAAGACATGTCTATCTTAGACCTCTAAATGTTATCATTAGATCCAAATTCTCCTTAAGGTAAAATGAGTGAAATTTAATTTTGATCTTGAGTTAAGTTTCAGTTTTTGGCTCTAAATCGATCTCACCTGAATCCTATAATGTAGGCTAAATGCAAAAACAAAATATTTCCATTTTAATGAAGTCTAAAATATTGAGGGAAGATATGCAAACAAAAGTGCTATCAATGTAGAAAACAACGATGACCCCACATACCAGTTTAAAATTATCAAATGAAATTATTTCAAAATGAATTCACTTTCCCCAAAATGCAACTTATTGAAAAAATGAAGACATTTCTCTTTTCCAGTAAGATGCACAAGATCACTTGCAACCTTATGGTGTCTCCAAAAGTATATGCGATGGTATGTCGGAGTTCAGTTCGTAATAGTTTTGTCTAATGAGTAATCGTACAATGAGAGTGCCCCAAATATACTTATCATACATCAATATACTTCCATATGTGGTATGGGATATCATGCCTAGGTTAAAACGCAAACTGTTAGTGATAGCTTCTACGTTTAATGACACTAGAAAACATCTCTACCCTAGACCTCTAAATGTTATTGTTATATCCAAATTCTCCTTAAGGTAAATTGGGTGAAATTTAATTTTGAAATTAAATTAATTTTCAGTTTTTGGCTCTAAATCGATGTCACCTGAATATTATAATGCAGGCTAAATGAAAAAACAAAATATTTCCATTTCAATTAAGTCTAAAATATTGACGGAAGATATGAAAATAAAAGTGAAATCAATGTATAAAACAACGATTCCCTCCCATACTAGTTCAAAATTATGAAATGAAATTATTTCAAAACAATTTCACTTCCCCAAAATGCAAATTATTGAAAAAATGAAGACATTTCTCTTTTCCAGTAAGATGCAAAAAATGAAACTCCTTTATTTTATTTTTTTACTTTTTACTTTGAAATACAATCAAAATTAAAATGAACAAAATGAATGAAGAAATGAAAAAACACACTTTTCACTTTTCTTTCAATCCAACAGAAATCAAAATCACTGAAAAAATACATGAAATATTTTTCACTCTCTTTTCAAAAAAATAAAGACAAGAGAAATCAAAGAACTAAGATGAAAATCACTTTGATATTCCTTTTGAATTTGGAAAAATACACACTCTTCCAAACTCGTAAATCAAAAAATTTGTGATCCTATGTTTGATGCTAAATTTAAGTTAAGATCAGAATGCAGTGATGACTAGTGCATACAACAAACAACTTCAAACCAAGTGAGAAGAAGTGTGGCAAAAAGTGTTTGAAATGGTAAAAAATCCCCCAACTTCACAAGAAATTCAAAGAAATGAAAACACTCATTCAATCAAGAGAAACAAATCATACACACAAGAAGGAGTTCATTGAGACTCGAAGAACATTCTTCAAGGGCCAGGACACACTGGAAAAAAGGGGGGGGGGAGCAATTTTTCCTAGGTATGAGATCAACACTGTTGTGATGAGTAGAAGGGTCTTGAAAGACAAATCAACATAGTTGTGATATATAGAATAGTGATGGTAGCACTACTATTTAAACAAAACACATGATGGGGGTTGAAACAAGGAAAAAAAGAAGAAGTTTCACACCAAAACTAGACCTAACACAATGAAATGACTATCAAACCCTATGCAAACTAATAGAGACCTAATCAAGATTATATTTCAGTGATTGGAAAAAATGATAAGAGATCAGTCTGGGATAGGAAGGCTAAGAGGCTAAGCTCCCCAGTGGAGTCACCAATTCTGTTTTCAAGATAAATCCCCTTTGCAGACAAAGGTGGTCTCTCTATCCCTAGAGTGGGTCTAGCAACTTCAGATAATTTCTAATGCAAAGATTTCTTAGCTTATATTCAAAATGTGATAAGAAAGGATATAATTGTACCTTTTCTTGATGTTATGTTTGAACTTATTGATGATGACCTTGATCTATGATCCTTTTAGGCTCGCTCATTACTACTGGTGGCACATGAATAACTATTGATGCTGAAGAGGAAATAAAAAACGTAATCCAATACAAAATAATCATTAAACATTAACTATCTAGGAGATAAAGGAGTACAAGAATATTTTCATAAGACATTAGACAAATATAGAAAGCAGCCATCAGAAGTTTTATTAATGAGTGTAAAAGAGAGAGCTTACAACCCACACCTTGATCTCGGAGGTCTCCCTTTGGTGAAAATCTGAGTCCTTAACCAAAGCTCTAAAGAATTCCTTCCCCCAAACAACTTAGACATTATCATTGTGCAAGAATTTAAAAGGAACGAGAATTCAGACTAGCCCAAAAATGACCAACTAGTGGTGGAAGGATGGGGACCAATTTATAGGAAGGGAGAAGAGGTTGGGAGCCAATGAAAAGAGGAGTAAGTTCCACTTTCTAAGGGATAATCCCCCATAGATGAGATCAAAGCTCTAAAATCAGAGAGCTCGACTCTATCACCACCGTTTAACAACCCAATTTGCCTCCTTGGAACTTTTAAAGGTTGAAGCTTCTCCTCCATTTGAGGAAACACTGCCCAAAAGGTATCAACACGGTTTTCCAAGAAATAAGGGTGCTGGTAGCGCTAAGCCACAAATATAAACCTGACATCAATGCAAGCATGAAACTAGAAATTTTGCTGACCTAGAAAACTAGGGTTTTGGAAAAATTCCTTTAGTAATCCTCCAAGACATTTTTCTTTGAGTCTCCAGTGGATGTCTTTAAATATTTTTCTATGGTGGAAAAATTACACAGGTTCTATCATGAGGAACTTCAGGATCAAAGAAGGGAAGTGACCATCGTGAGAAATTACTATGTAACAAAATATAAATAGTTCTCTAAAATCAATTGGAATATCTAGAAATAATAGTGATATAGATGCATGTAGAGAAACATAAATGGTGGTGGTTTCATCAAGTACTAAAGAAAATCATTTGGTAAAACCTGTGGAAAAAGCATTAGGGACTTCAAGAAAAAAATCGCACAAACATCGAAAATTTTGATTGCAAATAGATGTAAATGATGAGCTCACTTGCTGGACAATTATTTGTAGGAAACCATACAAATATATACTTGGAGAAGATGTTAAAAATATAATATATGAATATTGGATGAAAAATTCACATGTTTCACTATTGTCACGAAAAATCCTCTCTACAGACAGAGGTGATCTCTCTAGCCCTAGAATGGTTCTAGAAACTTGAGATACTTTCTAATGCAAATCTTTCTAGCTAATATTAAAAATGTGACAAGAAAGAATATATAGGTACCTTTTCCTGATGTTATGTTCGAACTCGTTGATGATGACCTTGATCCATGGTTCTTTTAGGCTCTCTCCATTCTATTGGTGACACACAAATATTTGTGGGTGATCAGGAGGCAACATCAAACACAATCCAATACATAATATTCATTATACATTAGATATCTACCATATTAATGAGTACCATATATTTTGCATAGAATATTAGAAAAATATAGAAAGAAAACTTCAAATTTTTTACTAATGAATATAAAATAGAGAGTTTACAACCTAGACCTTGATGTTAGAGGCCTCCCTTTGGTGAAAATATGAGTCTTTCACTGAATCTCTAAATCATTCCTTCTCCCAAAAAAATTAGGCATTATCACATTGCAATAATGTAAGGGGAATGGGAGTTCAGACCAACCCAACAATGACCAACCAGTAGTCGAAGGATGGGGGTCAATTTATAGAAAGTGAGAAGAGGTTGGGAGCCCACGAAAGGAGGAGGAAGGCTAAGTTTCTAAGGGATAAACACCCATGGATGAGATCAAAGCTCTAAAATTAGAGATATTGGCCCTATCACCATCGTTTAACAACCAACTCATCACCCTAGAACTTTTAGAGGTAGAAGCTTCTCTTCCATTTGAGGAAACACCACCAGAAAGGGACCAACGCAGTTTTCCAAGAAATAAGGGCACTGGCAGCGCTAAGCTATAACTGTCAACCTAACATCAGTAGGGTCTTGAAACTAGAAAATGCATTCACCCATCAAACTGGGGTTTTGACTAAGTGATCTTCCAAGGAAATTTTATTTGAGTCTTCATGGGATGTCTTTACATCTTTCTCCATGGTGGAAACATTGCACAGGGTCTATCACTGGGCACTTCAAGATCAGGGACAAGAAGTGGGCATGGTTAAAAATTACTGTGTAACATCTGCCCCCTAAATCATGAAGGAAAAATGAGGAGTGATGGCTGAAATCATTTATGAACCAAGGCAAAGAACTCAGATCACTGCTAGGAAACCTGCCAAATCAAACATAATACAATATATGAAATATCTGGTATGAATATGCCTAACCACATAACAATTCACTAGGAATAAAATAAAAAATGAACCCATGGCATGTTTGCAGCCATATGTCTAAAGAGATCATAGAAATGGACCCATGGCATAGACACAACCATCCGTATAGATAGGATCATCTATACAATCATGAATACTCAATAACTCCCCATAGCTCGGATCAGAATCAAATGTGATTCAGGGTCGTCACTGTAATCTCAATGAACCCAATGTACAAATATAGCCATGTGACTAGATGTGCTGACATCGAACATGGTAGAAACCGCCTGATTATTGGAGTGATTTGGGATTGTAATAGAGGAGGTCAGATAGGAAAAGGATGTTTGACTTAACACAAAAGGACTTCTCTTGAACATATTGGTGACACAACTCTAGAGTATGAAAGCATTTGACTCAAATTGGATCATTGGCCATGTTGAAGAAATGGTAGTCGAATGAGAGGTAAACATATTTCCCCCACACATGAAGGAAAAGTGACGAATGTAGGATTTCCCCAACCCGATATGAACTACATATGAGTGTCATGTTCAAGAGAGACAAGCTTCCCAAAACACACATAGGATGTTCACTTTCAAATATCCCCTGTTATGGATAACAAGTAACTCTTTATTTTTGATAGCCAACGTCAAGAGGATAACATATGTTGAGCATGTAAGTTCATTCCTCGAATGAATCCATCCTAGTAATTTTAATGAGCCCTAGGAAGGAGGAAGGAGGTCTCGTCATGGTGACAAGTTTTTCGTTGTGTAATCTTTAACGTGTCTTATGAAAGGGTAACTCGGTAACTTTTAGTGTTTAAGGAGTTTGAAAAGAAATGAAAATAAAACTCCATCATGTCCCTTTTGATAAATCATCTCTCAATACCTGAGAGAACCTCTTGACCATGTTCGATCATGGTATTCCTTTTTCGTAAATAGTGAATCTTAGCTCGAGAAAGGGGTATATGTATACTGAGTCTATGTCAATTCATTTACTTTAATGAGTTCGAAATGATAATTATTCAAAAATATTTTCATTTTTTAAGAGTCAAAAAAGAGCTAAAAGTTAAATCCACCTATAGGAATAAGTGGTATAAAAGGTAGAAATAGGTTCTAGTGATGATGGAACTGATCAAAAAATGCAAAGGTTAAGAGGCTAGCTAACAAGACTACTGATCATAGTGGTTCCCTAGGAAAGGGTAAAAGCCAAGTGAAATCATATGATCTGCAAAGTAGATGGTGACGATGGAATGAGAAAACCAAGGCTCATCTAGCATAAGAGGCAGATAAAAGGACAATAATGCGAGCCAGGATAGGAATGGTTTCATTTTTTTTACACAGGCTTGAAACAAAAAATTATTCTTGAAATTGGTTTCATTTTTAGACAAGCTTGAAACATGTGGAAAAAATATGCTTGAAATTGGTTTCATTTTTCAAAAGCTTGAAATGGAGACAAACTATGCTTGAGAATAAGTTTGCATGCCCTCAACATGGTGACTCAATTCAAGGTACATGCTCCCTAAGCTTCATCTCATTCACCTAAGTACAATATTGGTTACTAACAAGTGGATGAAATGAAGGTTCATTTATGAGATCAAGTGAAGGACTCCAAGATCTAATAAAATACTTGAATTGAAAGGGGATTTGTTTCATTTTATAATGAGGTTGACACAGTAAACGAAATATCCTGAAAGGGTCCTATTTAATTTTTTAATGAGGTTGACATAGTAAAAGAACTATCCTCATGACAAATTTTTCATTTTTTAAGGAGCTTGAAACAAGAAAAGGAACCCTGCTCCGACACTTTGTTTTATTTTTTAAGGAGATTGACACAAGAAAAATAAAATTTCTCCAAAGATATTGTTTCATTTGTTTAAGGATCTTGACACAAGATAAGGAACTCTGCTCGATCTTGTTTCATTTTTTTAAGGAGCTTAGCACAAGAAAATGAACTCTACTTTGACACCTTTTTTTTATTTTTTAAGGAGCTTGACACAAGAAAAGGAACTGTTCTCCGTAATACCTCATCATGGCCCACAAGAGTTCATGGATTGAAATAGGTTCTCATCAGATAGGATAAAAACACTTTGGAAATCAAGGTCCAATTCCCCTAGTACATGACGGACAATATCACTGTTCAGATCATTAGCATACGTGGTCATGGAACAGGTGGCCACATAATTGAACTGTGGCAGGGAAGATACCACTTTCATGTAAGAATCATTAAGGAATGATGGTTGATTTGGAGTCAGATTAGTATGAACGAATGAAAGTTGATCAATGGTCACATTTATTCCTTCATGTAGGAAAAAAATCACATGAAAGAGAGAGGAGACAAGAGCTCCCATGACATAAGCATAGTCACAACCAAGGACTAAGTTAAAATACAAAAGGCCTTGTAAAATCATCATGTCTATATAGACAGTCTTTCCTCCCAAAGTAATATGAAACTTAGGAAGGATCCCTAATGGTTGAATGGTTCCTCTGTTAAAAGCTAATAGATTCTGGGAAACAGGCACAAGCTGTGGAAAACCGAAATATTTCCATGTAGTTGAAGATATAATACTAAGAGATGCGCCTTCATCTATTATGGTACTAGGTACGAACACATTATAGGTCTGTACTGTGATCTCAAAGGGCACATAAGAAGGAATATGATATCCTGTAAGTAGACTCCAATCAAAGGAAGCGACTAGACTACTTGGAGGGGGGTGTTGTGGGAACGAGTGAAATCCCCTCGTGTGCTACAAGAATAGTAGGATTGACCTCATGTATTGGGGGAAGGAGAATATTACCCTATGATTCATGTAAATATGAATTAAAAAAACGAACTTGAGTTGTATGAGGTTCACTCTCTATGGGAAAAACATGATCCACTAAGGCTGGAATCAGGTCAACTGTTTTCTCAACCAATGGTTGTTTGGGAATGGATTCATGTGATTCACTTTCAGAGAGAGTGGGTGTTAGCACTGAAAATTTTAATGGTGTAATCTCCATTGTGTCACTGTTCTCAAATTTGTATTGTGTCTTATTCCATGTCCAAATTTTGAGTCATTTCCAATAAAAGTTAAAAAAGAGTCCCAACATCAAGGTATTTTTAAGTGAATAGGTTTCATAGTGCTTTAGAGTGCTAAAATAAGTTAAAATCTCTGTTTTCGATTATTTTAGTGTAGAAAGTTAGTTGATTTTTGGGTAATAAAATTGGAGTCATGTAGTCTGGAATAATAGCTACTTTTGTTGTAAATTTATTGTCAAAACTGTAAAGGGTAGCTATTTCTTAGAAATGGAAGTCATATATTCCACACAATGAAAAGTGAAACTATTTCACTGAGATTTTGGTTAGCTCATAAAAGAGGCTATGGGTAAACAGGTAATCAGTTTTTGAAGTAGGAGAATTAAGGCTTCGTGGCATCTAGATTTCTTTAACATCAAAGTTCAACCGGAAGAAAATAGCTTAACCAACAAAGTGGGAGATCCGGAGAAGAGAAGCAGATAATATTTAAAGGAAGCTAGCTGGAAAATAGACTAAGGAATGAAGCAACGAAGAAGAACTGTGTGGAAAAGGAACATATGGCCATGATCTAATCGCAGATCCAAAGGGTAGCAGACTGACAGCTGAGATTAAAGCGCACATGGGGAAACTTCGAAAAGTGCAGTTTCTAATTTTTATTGTTAAGTCAAATCACATGGTATGTTAAGTGATTTTTGATGTGATGAGGCAAAGAGAAAGCAAGGAAGACCGTCAGATCTGGGCGTAGATCAACAGTGGATATTAAAGCACAGATGGAGCGATTTAACACAACACAATTTTTAAAGTTTATTGTTAAGTCAAATCACATGCTATGTTAAGTGATTTGTGATGCGATGAGGAAAAGAGAAAGAAAGGAAGATTGTTAGATCTAGGCGTGGATCAACGGTGGAGATTAAAGCGCAGATGGAGCGATTTCACACAATGCAGTTTTTAAAGTTTATTGTTAAGGCTTTGCACGGTATGTTAAGCGATTTGCGATGTGATGAGGCAAGGGACACATGTCGGCATAGCGCACCAGATCGATCAAATCGCAGATTTTATGGTTTAGTTGTTAGCAGTGTAAAGTTAAATTTGTGGGCGACCGATTTGTGATTTCTCCATATTGGTCAACTGGTTGTGGAGCCCAACAACCACAATTCCGTGTGAATGCATATTGTTTGGGAGCAATTGCGGTTTTATTTAAAATTTCCAATGTAGGATCTGCGATTGGTCCCATTTCTCTGCCATGTCACCTCCACCCTCATCACACATCATACTTCACCCTTTTCAAAATTTAACTCCTGCATTTCACAATAAAAATTTCGATGCATGATCTGTAATTGGTCCCACTTCTTCGCCACATCACCACCCCCCTCACTTATCATTTATTTTTCTCCATGTCTCCTCTATCAATTAAACCTGTTTTAAAGGATTTTATTTGTAATTTCTCTAAAATGAAACTCCATCATTCTATCCAAAAGTTTCGATTTTTCTTCCATTAAAAAAGGATTTCAACCAAAAATATAAAGGAACAATAGAACAACGACAAAATTTCTCTCAAATATTTTTCTACCACTACTCTCAGTACTAGCATGTTTTTACCAAACAGTGGGCAGCATTCAAGGAACATCCACACACCATTTTCACTATTGTTTGCACTTTTTATGGAGTTGGTTGAACCAGAACGGAAGAGGAGTCTTCCCATAAAACTGCCACATCATACAAACCACATCGAACTATTATCCTTAATGTTGTTATTTTCATTATGTCATGGCACTCCATATTAAAGTTTTAGATAAGCCTCACCTCTTGCACGAGGTTGTAATTACTGTTGAAACAAATTTACCTTTTCTTGTGAAAGAAGACAGTATCATATTTTGTATATATATGCCAAACTGATATGAAGTCAGGGTTGGTTGGTGGTTATGAAATTTCGACTTATATGAACTATAATAATTTTTTGAATGAAATGGAATGATACTACTGAGGGCTTATTACCAATTTTTTGTGTGTATTGTATACTTTATTTTTGTTTCCATATCTCCTTTCTTCCCATTCTAGTTTGAAAATCATCATACTGTTATGTGTTTCTGTTAGTCTCCTAAGAATTTTATGTGTCTTATCAATTAATGTTAGTGTCACACAGTGATAATTCATGATAAAATATATGTTATAACAGTGGAAGAGCATCACTCATGATAGTTTCTCTTCAATATATTTCAATGAGAATCTTGTCAGACTAGAAATAGTTTTCACTCAATGGAATATTGTCAAACTTCTACTTTTGTCAATTTCTACTAAATCAGTAGATTTTTGTTTTACAGACCTATTGATTTTCCTCTCATCATAGACTACAAACTTGTACCTTGCTACCACATCAAGTTAAAATACCCTCATTAGTAGAACTGTTGATTTGAATGAAATCTCTTTTGAGTGAATCAAATTTTGTACCACCTACCAATATCACAAAACAAATAATTAAATTTCTTTATAGTTTAAGATGTGTCCGCTCAGGCACTTGCTACAGTCCAAGTGTTGATTCCATCCACATCATATTTTCGTGCATCTGTCAGGAGATGAAGGCCTTGTAACGAAGTATTCTCTCGAGTCTATTGTTATGAATTGTTGATAATCAGTTCTTGATGGTGAACAAGAATTGGTGACTTGAAGGAGACTACAAATTAGTTCACCCGACGACTCCACAAAGAGGAATAGGGGTTTCAAGGCATCCTTCTACAAGGAGGAATTAGAGATCTCCAGCTGTGACCCTAGTTGTTGACCCGGAGAAAATCATCAAAGATGCTAAAGGAAAACAAAGATCAGTTGAAGCCAGATCTCAATCAATGAAGAAGGTATACAAAAAGTACGTTCCAAAGAAAAAGTTACAGTCATCTACTTTAGAATCTAAAGAGGTTTTAGTTTCAAAAAATTCTGCAGAAAAATCTCAAGTTGAAGCTACTCCTCTAGAAAATAAAGTGGATATTGTTAACCTAGGCTCAGCTGAAGGTTTTTCTTACTCATCACATAGTAAATCTGAAATAAGTATTGTTCTAGTTAAATAAGTTAGAAGAGTTTGTGCTGACTGAAGGGGAATTAGAACAAGTATTTTTTATTGCAACCTTTCTTGATAGGGATATTTTGACTGAAGAAGACTTCAAGAATATTTTAAATTTCCTTCAGACTCATCTAGAATACCAGTCTCTTGTCACCCCTTAGCGAGAATATTTTCCTTTCTCTCCAAACCCAACTGTTAGGTCATCTTCCTCTCATCCACTTGAAGACTGTGCCTGAAGGTCTTACTTTTAACTTACTTGTTTTCCTTGCTCGGAAAAATAAGGCTAAATTAAATACATCCCCTCAAGAGACGGCTTTAGATTCTTATTCTTCTACTAAGGGAGAAGTCAAGACATCATCAGTTCATATTTTTGAAAACCCACTCTTCTTGGTTCCAAAGCCTAAAAAATCAGCTCAAGACCCCCAATTTTCTGTTATCCTAAATCAGAATCAGAATTCTCCAACTGTAATTACTATTTCTCAAATAGCTACATCAACTATACATCAGCAACATATGGCTCAACCTGCCTATACAAGGATGCAATAGATAGTGGCTGGGAGATATGCGCCACTTGTTATCCCACAACACATGCATGCACTTCCCTAAGGATATTACTTGAAATATCTTCCAAAATACACTGGGGAGGGAGAAGGAGTTTCTGCTGAAAAATATTTAGTGTTTTTCTATATTTATGCTGAAAATCAGAATATTGAACATGAAGATGTCTGGTCAAGACTCTTTATTCAGAGCTTGGATGGTGAAGCTCGAAAATGGTTTAGAAGTGTGGCTCCAAATTCAATTACAGGAATTGATGAATTATAAGAGATATTTGTGAAGCATTGGGGTGATAGGAAAGACTATGTTTATTATCTTCCAAAATTTGGAACTCTGAAGAAAAAGGCAGATGAGTCTTTAGCAGATTTTACTAAGAGATTTAATAATATTTATAAGAAAATTGCGGAAGATATTAAACCCACTGAAATGATAGCTATGATAAATTTTAAAAATTCTTTAGATTCTGAGTTTTCCTTATGGTTGAGGGCTGAAAAATCACAGACACTCACAACTATGGAAGAGGCTGCAATTAGAGTGCAGCCTAATCTCGTGGCTTCTAATAAATTAAAAATGGAGGAAGAAAAGGAAGAAAAATACAAAAATAAAATGAAAGAAGAAAATCCTTCTTCTAAATCTCATTTAGCAGAATAAAAGATCGATCAAATGGCCAATTTGATCAAGGAACTTGCCTCTAAGATGTCAAAATTAGAGGTAGAAAATAAACTAGCTGCTAGAGCCAATCAAAACAAAGCTAATAGAAATCAAGCTCCCTTCAGGAGGCATTTTCAACCTCAAAAAATACTACAGTGCCCAAGGAGGAATGTTGATGATCGAAATGTTCAACCTCCTTTGAAATTTTTTTCTGAAGAAGAACAACAAGGAAATGAGGAAGACAATGAAGAAATAAACCATGTGGGAGAAAATTCATAGTGAACATGTTTCACATTGTAGGAATATGAAGATAGATAAATAATTTGTTTGTTTTCTGATGATATGAATGCTCAAATTTATGCACAGAATTATCAAAAACAACAAGATGTTCAAAACAGAAATTACCATTTCAGGTCAAAAGGTCATGCTCAGCAGCCTCAACAAAAATCAGATTCAGATAAACAAGTTGCTAAATATAATGCCAAGCTAAATTAAGTTCCTCCACCTCAAAATTCTTCCCCAATTGTTAAAATTACTGCAAAAAATAAGGAACTAGTTCTAATTTATTTTAGTTTCAAGTCTGAATTGAATAAAATCAAAATTCTAGTTCCACTCCTAGAATTATTGAAAAATCCATCATATAAAGAGTCTTTTAAGAGCTTGTTGTAGCCTCCTCTCACCCCTGATTCAGTCAACCTTAAGGATGAGCATCCCACCATTTATCTAGGTTTTCATGTCCAACACCAAAATGGTGATAGCTCATCGCCTTTCTAGTTTTCACTCAATACACATGACAAATTATTGCATAAATGTCTGTTAGATTCTAGAGCTTCCCACAATCTGATGCCAAAGAAAGTAATGGAAGAATTGGGATTAGAGATCACCAATCAATACCATGACCTGTACACCTTTGGCTCCAAAAAATTCAAATGTCTAGGAGTGATTAAGGATTTGGTTGTTTCCCTTACCCAGTTTCCTATGAAGAGTTTAGTGATGGACATTGTGGTTGCTAACATTTCTTCTAGATTTGGGATGTCACTTTCCAGATCTTGGTCTAAGTAATTGGGAGGTACCCTTCAGATGAGCATGTCATATGCTACCATCATAGTATTTGGCGGGAAATTCAAAAGGCTATATAGGGAAACTCAAATGGCATACATCGTTAGTGATTAGAACAATCCATCAAACCATCCCATATACGCTGAAGAAAAATAATTGGGGTCATCAATTTTGCACCTTGTTGCTGATGATAATGATTTCCATCCTAAATTAAGTGAAAACAACATTTTCAAGGTGCAAATGCACAACATTCAGAAGGAGGACAGATCCAGAAATTGTGCTTTGACGAAGCTTCTTCAAGAGAAATATCAGGAGCCAATGTAGTCCTTATTTCTCCTACTCAACAGAAGGTAACCATATCATACAAACTGCAATTTTCTACCACTAACAAAACTGTTGAGTATGAAGCACTTATGCTGGGTATGAAGGTAGCAAAAGATTTTGGAGAAGAAAAACTAATTGCCTTTGGTGATTAAGCAGGTGAGAAATAATTACCAAGTGAAAAAATAATTGAAGAATTATAGGATTTAATATAAACTTTTTCACTAGAGCAGAAAATCAAATTATTGATTCACTAGTTATCGCTGCTAGTAATTTCAAAGTTCCTCTAGATGTCAAGGCAGTCTATGATGTTCAAATAAAAAATAGACCTTCGATTCCTGATAACATCAAGCAATGGAAAGTATTTGAAGATGATAGGGAGATTCATAAATTTTTGGAGTCTGTAGAAGAGTTTGCATACATACAAATTGATGATGAGCAGGAAATTTTTGAAAACCAAAGCAGCGGCCCTTTCAAGAAAATATGGCTGGGCAAAACATTATAGATTTGAAAAATAACTTTATTCCTAAGGTTTTGGTTCCTTTAGAAATATTGTTTGATAATAATGATTTTTTTCTCAAGCCTGAAAGAAAAGGTTTATGGCGAGAGTACAATAGAATGTAATATTGGTATAGAAGATCAACCAAGATTAGTCAAAGTGTCAAAATTCCTTCCTCTGGAAACCGAAACAAAATATATGAAAATGCTAAAGGAATTTGCTAATATTTTTTCATGGTCTTATAGTGAGTTGAAAACTTATGATAAGCGCAAAATGGAGCACAAGATCCCTTTGAAAATAGATGCAAATCCTATACCACAAAAAATCAGAAACATCAATCCCATGCTGCTTCCAATTATTGAGAAAGAAATAAAAAAATTATGGTAAGAAAATATTAATCTGCCTTTGATATTTTGTAACTGGGTAGCTAATATAGTCCTAGTCCATAAAATAATGGAGAAATAAGGATTTGTGTTGATTTTCGCAACCTAAACCGGTGCTCCTTGAAAGATAACTATCCACTACCCAAGATTGATTATATCTTGCAGAAGGTTGTAGGATCCAAAAGGTTGTCAATGATTGATGGATTTTTAGGCTATAATCATATTTCACTTGACAGGAAAGATAGAGAAAAGACATCATTTACCACACCCTGGGGCACATTCATGTACAAAAAAAATCCATTTGGTTTGATGAACGCAGGTGCAACCTTTCAAAGGGAAATGGACATTTCCTTTGCAAGAGAAAAGGACATATTTGTGGTCATCTATTTGGATGACATCATAGTATATTCAAAATCTTCTGAAGACCACTTGAAACATCTGAAGAAATTTTTTGAAAAATGCAGAAAGTTCAGTTTGTCCTTAAACCCAAAAAAGTCATATTTTGTTGTCCAAGAAGGTAACTTATTAGGACATATTGTAACAGAAAGTGGCATCTATATTGATTCAGGAAGATTATAATATATTCAGAAGATTGGTTCACCAAGAAATAAGAAGGAATTGCAGTTATTTTTAGGGAAAATCAATTTTCTAAGGCGTTTTGTTCCTAAATTTTCAGATCTGATCAAACATATAAATGTTTTGCTAAAAAAAGAATTATTTTTCAGCAATTAAGTTCGCCTTACTGAAGCACCAAATTTGATTAGTCTTGATTTTGAAAAGGACTTTCTAATTTTTTCAAATACTTCAGAAGAATCAATTGTAGTTGTCTTACAATATAAGAACAAGGAGGGTTTGGAGTAGCCAATTTCATTTTTCAGTCGTGCTTTAAGGGATGTTGAATTAAAGTACATCTTGACTGAAAAACAAGCATATGTACTAGCTAAGGTTGTGAAGTCTTTTCGAGTTTATGTGCTGCAATAAAAAATAATTGTTGTTGTGCCTGATATCAATGTTAAATATGTATAGCCGCAGCTAGATACAAATGGAAGGAGGGGATAATGGTTGACCAAAATTCTAGAATTTGAGGTTGAAATCAAAGCAACTAAATTAATAAAGGGTTAGGGCTTGGATCACTTGATGGATGAATCTAACTGCAAAGATTTAAATATGAATGTAGAGGTAGATGAAGGAGAAGATGGATAAGGTATTTCTAATTATCTTGAAATATTTAATTCATATTGGTACAAGGATACAGTTCACTTATTGTTAAATTTCAACTATCCACTTGAAATGGAGAAATCTAAAAGAAGAGCTTTTAAATTGAGAGTTGTGAAGTATTTCATTTTGGAAGACCATCTTTACTGGAAGGATCCTATTGGAGTCTTGTTAATATGTGTATATGAAGTAGAATCCCAGGAGATTATGACAGAGATACATGCGGGAGTATGCAGAGGGAATTTATATTGGAGAGCCACTGCAAACAAAATCTTAAGAGCTGCCTATTATGACCAAATTTTTTCTCTAATGTCTTTTCCAAAGTCAGGAGCTTTGTCAAATTTCAGAAATTTGCTGGTAAACAGAAATTGCTACCATTACCTCTCCTTCCTATTTCAGTAGATGTTCCTTTCCAACAATGGGGGCTAGACTTCATTGGTGAAATTCATCCACCTTCATCGGTAAAACATAGATGGATCCTCACAACTATAGACTATTTGACTAAATGGATTGAAGTTGTACCAGCTAGGAATGCTACTAATACTGTAATTATCAAATTCCTATTGGAAAATATTATGTCAAGATTTGGTTGTCCACAAAAATTAGTAATTGATAATGCAATGGCCTTTAAGTCTGCTAATATGTACAACTTTTGTCAGCAATATGGGATTGAATTGACTCATTCCATGCCTTCTTACCCTCAAGGTAATGTATTGGTTGAGTCATCTAATAAAATTTTGGTAACGATTATTAAGAAAATGTTTCCTAAAAATAAGAGGAATTGGGACACTCAGTTGATACATGCTATGTGGGAAGATAGAGTAAGTTGTAAAAAATCAATTGGAATGTCTCCATTTCAACTTGTATATAGTACAGAAGCTGTAATGCCTTTAAAATTAGCTCTTCCTATGATGAAGTTCCTACAAGATGAAGTTGATCATGAAAACCTAGTCCAAAGGAGAATGCTACAGTTGATAGAGGCACACCAAATCATATAATCATTGTTGGAAAAAGTTCAGAAATATCAGGCTAAAGTCAAATATTTTTTTTATAAAAGAGAAAATCATAAGTTGTTTTAGGAGAATGATTTGGTGCTATGTTGGGATGCTAGGAGAGAAGACCATGGAAAGCATTGTAAGTTCAACAATCTGTGATTTGGGTCAATTAAAATTGTTGAAGTTTTGGAGAATGATATTTTTCTGCTCAAACATCTGGATGATGATCAACTGACTAGAGGCCCAGTCAATGGTCATTTTCTTAGAATTTTATTTATTTACTAAATTCAGTTAAGTCACTCCATTGCAGATATCTGGTGTGATGTGTTAATAAACTCCATGGCCAATGGTACTTATGTTTGTATATATGGTCAGTATTGAGTCTAGTATGTCAATGGTCAATCCTAGTCATTATTTTCAAAAAATCTTATGAGTTTCAAGAGGTTTTGAGGCACTGAGTCTATAGTCCTTGAAGCATCACAAGGAGGACTTCATCCTCAATATGATCCACTGTTAGCACTAAAAATGTTAATGGTGTAATCGCCATTGTGTCATTGTTCTCAAATTTTTATTGAATCTTAATCCATGTCCAAAGTTTGAGTCATTTCCAATCGAAGTTAAAAAAGAGTCCCAACATCAAGGTATTTTTAAGTGAATAGGTGTCATAGTGTTTTAGAGTCCTAAAATAAGTTAAAATCTATGATTTGGATTATTTTAGTGTTGAAAGTTAGTCGATGTTTGGGTAATAAAATTGTAGTCATCTAGTTTGGAGTAATATCTACTTTTATTGCAAATTTATTGTCAAAACAGTAACAGGAAGCTATTTCTCAAGAATGGAAGTCATATATTCCACAAAGTGAAAAGAATAGCTATTTCACGGAGATTTTTTTTTATCTTAGAAAAGAGGTTATGAGTAAACAGGTAATCATTTTTCGAAGCAGACAAATTAAGGCTTCGTGGAAACCACAATTCTTTAAAATAAAAGTGCAACCAGAAGCATTAGGGGAATTTAGAGGTCTAAAATGGGCCTCCTAAGAAAAATGTACAACAAAAATAAAATTTCTAAGAACCAATAGGATTCAATATTGTGATGTCAACCATGGGGGATGATTCACCATTTTTTTAGTAAAAGGGTAAAAGGATTAAAAAATAATAAAATAATAAAACTACTTTTTCCACTCGTATTTTCAACTTACCTGCCAAATTTTTTACTCATTTTTTTAGTCGGAGAATTTATTGGATGCCAAATTTCATTCCTCATCCAATGAGTACCCATGTTGCATAATTTCGATGGACCCTCCTACCCAAAAAATGAGAAATACATAAAAAAACATGATTGCAATCATGTTTTTCATGTGTTTCATTTTTTTTTCATGTAGTAGGATCCCTCGAAAGTAGCAACATGGGTACTCATTGGATGAGGAATTAAATTTTTCATCCAACGAGTTCTCCTGCTCGAAATTTGAGTAAAAAAGTTGGGAGATAAGTTGAAAATATGAGTTGAAAAAATAGTTTTTTCTTTTTTCCCTCTAAAATTTGATGATGTAATCAAATCTTATTTTATTACTTCCACTATTATTTTATAATTTCCTTAAGAGGCCCATTTTAGACCTCAAAAATCCCCTAATGAAAATAGCTTAACCAACAAAGTGGGAGATCCGGAGAAGAGCAACAAATAATATTTAAAGGAAGCTAGTTGGCAAATAGACTAAGGAATGAAGCAATGGAGAATAACCATGTGGAAAAGGAATGCATGGCCATGATCTAATCGTAGATCCAAAGGGGAGAAAACCAAAGACTGAGATTAAAACGCAAGTGGGGCAACTTCACTATGCTCAGCATTTAATTTTTAACGTTAAGTAAAATTGCGTGGTATGTTAAGGGATTTTTGATGCGATGAGGTGAAGAGAAAGCAAGGAAGACCGTTAGATCTGGGTGCAGATCAATAGTGGATATTAAAGCACAGATGGAGCTATTTATCACAACGTAGTTTTTAAAGTTTATTGTTAAGTTAAATCGCATGGTATGTTAAGTGATTTTCGATGTGATGAGGTGAAAAGAAAGAAAGGAAGACCATCAGATCTGGGCACATATCAATGGTGGATATTAAAGCGCAAAGCAGCAATTTCGCGCAATGAAATTTTTAAAGTTTATTGCTAAGGATCTACATGGTATGTTAAGCAATTTGAAATGCAATGAGGCAAGGGAAACGTGTCAGCGTAGCGCACCAATGTGATTTCACAAATCACAGAGTTTATGGTTTAGTTGTTATCAGTGTAAAGTTAAATTTGTGGGCGGTTGATTTGCAATTGTTTCCTATTGGTCAACTGGTTGTGGGGACCAAGAACCACAATTCCACGTGAATGCATGCTGCTTGGGAGAAATTCCGATTTTTTTTAAATTTCGATGCAATATCTTCGATCGGTCCCATTTCTCTGCCACGTCACCTCCACCCTCATCGAACATCGCACTTCGCCATTTTCAACATTTAATTCCCGCATTTCACAATAAAACTTCCAATGCGTGATCTAAAATATGTCCTACTTCTTCGTCACATCACCACCCCCCTCGCTTATCATTTATTCTGTTCCATTTCTCCTCTATCAATCAAACCTGTTTCAGAGGATTTTCTTTGTAATTTCTCATAAAATGAAACTCCGTCATTCTATCCAAAAGTTTTGAGTTTTCCACCATTACAAAGAGTTTTCAACCAAAAAGATAAAGGAACATTGGAAGAGTAACAGAATTTCTCTCAAACAATTTTCTACCATTACTCTCAGTACCAACATGTTTTTACTAGACACCGGGAAACATTAAAGGAACAACCACACACCATTTTCACTATTTTTTGTGTTTTTTATGGAGTTGGTTGCACCAGAGCGGAAGAGGAGTCTTCCCATAAAACTGCCACATCATACAAACCAATTCAAACTATTAGCCTTAATGTTGTTATTTTCATTATGTCATGGCACTCCGTATTAAATTTTTAGATAATCTTCAGCTCCTGCACGAGGTTCTAATGACTGTTGAAACATATTTACCTTTTTCTGTGAAAGAGGACAGTATTATATTTTGTATATATATGCCAAATTGATATGAAGTTAGGGTTGGTTGGTGGTTTTTGAATTTTTACTTATATGAATTGTAATTTTTTTTATGAATGAAATGGAATGATACTACTGAGGACTTATTACCAATTTTTTGTGTGTATTGTCTACTTGATTTGTGTTTCCATATCTCCTTTCTTCCAGTTCTGGTTTGAGAATAATCATATTGTTATGTGTTTCTATTAGTATCCTACGCATGTTATGTGTTTTATCCGTTTGTGTTAGTCTCATACAGTGAGAATTCTTGATAAAATATATGTTATAATAGTGGAAGAGCATCACTCATGATAGTTATTCTTCATGATATTTCAGAGAGAATCTTATCAGACTAGAAATAGATTTCTCTGAATGGAATATTGTCAAATTTCTACTTTTGTCAATTTCTACTAAATTAGTAGATTTATGTTTTACAAACATATTGATTTTCCTCTCATCTTTCAATATACTCTCATCATAGACTACAAACTTGCACCTTTCTACCACACCAAGTTACAATACCCTGAATAGTAGAACTGTTGATTTGACTGAAATCTCTTTTTAGTGAATAAAAGTTTGTACCACATACCAATCTCACAAAACAAATCATTAAATTGCATTATAGTTTAATATGTGTCTTGTCAGGTTCTTGTTTCAGTCCAAGTGTTGATTCTAGTGCCAACAGTGGGACTGACCAGAGATGACTTATGATCAGTCACTTGATCAACTAGTAGAGGATCAAGGGAAAGGTTCATTTAACCAGCCATAAGCCAAGGATGAGAAGTTGTAAGCTTATCCAATGTTTTTATGGCTTCATACATAAAAGGATAACGGTGAATGGGATGATTCCCTTCACATAACCTACAAGGAAATTTGAGTTTACCCTTTTTCCGATGGGCCTTATTATCACTAGCTCAAGATTTGTCACTAGCATGACCTCTAGAGGCCGATGAAAAGAGCTAATTTGAGTTGGTATACCACAATTCTAACACCTTGGGAATACTAGTACAATCTCTAAGAAGGTGGTCACCCTCACATAGCTTTCAAGGGAATTTGACTTTACGAGGCTAATTGGAAGGTTTTTCAACATCAGTTGCATGGGAAGCAATGGTGGCTTGGTTTCCCCTTTTCTTATTTAATTTATTCTTCTTCTTAGCTTCCTAGTTACTATAATCCAGACTTTCACTAAGAGAGGAGGAAGAATAGGGTGAAGAAACAAGTGAAGAAGGTGAGGGATCATCTTTAGGATCAACATGAGGTTGACACTGTTCAGGAGGAGGTGAACTTGGTTGATAAGAAACTTGGACATTTTGGAACCATGGGTGTTGAAAATAACCAAACTAGAAAACCAAAAATTAATCCCGGGAGGGAAAACATTGCCATATATGGAGCACCAACATTTCCAAAAGAAGGGAATGGCCTAGGATTCTGATTTGAGGGGATTCCCATATTGGTAAACTCAGGAACTGTTGTCATTGGTATCTATAGGTTTTAACCCTGTATATAAATTATTTGCAAACAAATTCTTAAATATAAAAGATAAAAAATTACTGGAGCATAAAACATAAAACAAATATACATAGATATTTTCTCCTAGATCCCAAATCAAGACTACCAACTTGATTTTTCATTATATTCCTTTTAGCGTTACAAAAAATAAATATACATGTTGAAGCATTCATAAACCCCAATCCATTAAACCTAGATTAGAACATAATCGTAGTTCCCTTGAATTGATCTAAAAATTACCAGGGGTTGAAAACCATCATGCCCCAAAACCATGACCAAAACCATGCACAAAACCATAGGCGGGTCCACCCATTGAAAAATAAGGACAAAAAAATTTGGAGCACTGCCCAGGACCCCACGCAGTGGGATACCCACCCCCTGCAAACCCCTAGACATGGGGGGCTGCCACCCCCCTTGTGACCCCCTACTGCTCCCAACGAAATGTACAATGGGGGTTGTCACTCCCCCTCACACGTGTGACTAATAATGGAAAGAATATAACAAATACCCAACATTCTCCCGCTTTTTGTTTTCTTTCTGTAGGGGGCCACAAGAGAGCTTATTCATTATTCCATCCCTAAATCACCCTTTGTTTCTCTACACCAAGAGAACTTCTTAGTGCTCACATACTTCATCAATGCATCTACAACATTCTTCAAAGTGTCCACCTTTACCAGCAGCACCTTTTTATCCTCAACCATATCTCTCACGAAGTGATATTGAACATCAATGTGTTTTGTCTTTGAATGATAATCAGGGTTCTTAGCCAAGAAAAATTCACTTTTTCTATCACAATCTATACTTATAGCTCATTGCACCAACGCTATACTTGAACACAATCTCTACAACCAAACTGCTTCCTTGCTTGCATGAGTGGTTGCCATGTATTCTTCCTCTGTAGTTGAAAGATCCACTACATACTGTCTTTTACTCATCCAACTCACTACACCTCCAAATAGAATAAAGACATACCCACTGGTAGATATTCTTTAGTCTAGATCTCCAGCCCAGTCTGCATCAACAAAAGCACAGATGTCCAGAACTTTATCCAATCTCGGCCTTCCCTGGCAGCGAAAACCATAATCACTAGTGCCAAAAAAATACATGAAAACCCACTTCACTACTGTTCGATTCTCCTTAACTATTTTTTTCATAAACCTACTTAATATCCCACTACATGTGAAATTTCTAGTCTAGTATAGACCATTTAATACATCAGGCTACCCACTGCACTTGCATATGGAACACTAGACATATCCTCCTCTTCTTCTTGTGCATTGGGACATTTTTCAGTAGATAGCTTTATACTACAGGAATAGGAACCTTCATCAGTTTACTGTCCTTTATATTGAATCTGTGAAATATTTCCTTGACATACTTCCTCTCGTATAACCAAAGCTTCCTCTTTTCCTGACCTTTATTAATTTCCATGCCCAAAATATAGTTTTCACCACTAAGATCTTTCATATCAAATTTGGAGAACATTTGGGTCTTCAAACCTTGGATAATTTCTTTGTCATTTCCAATCAACAACATATCATCCAAATACAAGACCAAATAATTAACACTATCACCAATTAATTTAAAATACACACACTGATCCTCTTTGCTTCTAGTGAAGTCAAGTCCCTATATATAGGTATCAAATTTCTGATACCACATTCTTAGTGATTGCTTAACCCATACAGAGACTTTTTCAACTTGAATACCAGTTCATTCTTACCCTTTGTCATAATGTCTTCATGTTTCTTTGTGTAGATATCCTCTTCTAGATCCCCATGAAGAAATGATGTCTTCACATCCATGTGTTCTACCTTAAAATAAAATGAAACACAACAGATAAAAGTAAACTAATAGAAGTGACCTTGGAAACAGGATAAAAAATATCACGAAAATCAATTCTAGACACTTGAGAATAACCTTTTGCTCCCAACCAAGATTTTTATTTCTCCACTTTGCCTTCTACACTCATCTTCTTCTTAAACACCCATTTTCTCCCGATGGTCTTCCTTCCAACCGAAAACTCCACCAGGTCTCATGCCTCATTTTTGTGCAAGGATGCCATTTCTTCAACCATGGCCTCCTTCAAGATTTTTCCATCCTCTAAATCCACTACCTCACTGATAGTTCTGGGATCATCATCAATGATAGTTAAAGAAAAATTTGAACAGAAAGCAGATGGAATATACCTTTCTAGTTGCCTTCTTTCCTGAACTAATCTTCTCACAGCTAGAGTTTGTGGCTCTTCCTCTTCTGAATATTGTTATGTTGTAGAGTTTTATTCATCCTAATTTAGCTAAAACTCTATTGTCTAATTTTCCCTTGGTAGTACTTCATGTTTTACAACATATTTCACCTCTCTAAACACTACATATTGGTTGTACACAAACTTCATTGTTTCTGGGTTTCAAATATTGTAACCTTTTAAACCATCCTTATACCCAATAAATATGCACGTTTCAGATTTATTATCCAACATGGTCCTTTTCTCCTTTGTAACATGTACATATGCATCACATTCAAATACCCTCATATGTGAAAGAGAGGGTCTCTTACCAGTCCATACCTCATGTGGAGTCTTATATTCCAACGCTAATTAAGGTGATTTGTTAACCAGGTAACATGAAATCTCCACTACCTATGCCCATAATTCTTGTCCTAACTTGGTACCACTGAGCATGTTTCTTGTCTTTTCCATCAATTTTATTTTCATTCTTTCTTTAACTCTATTTTTCTGAGGTGTGTATGGAGTAGTATTCTATTATGGTATACCACAATTCTTACGTAACTCTTCAAATTCCTTATTGCATAACTCTCTACCATTATCTGTCCTCAACAACTTTATCTTCTTCTCTATTGGGTTTTCCACCAGAGCCTTAAATTCTTTAAACATATCAAAGACTTTAGATTTCTTCCTCAAGAAATATATCCATGTATTCCTTGAGAATTCATCTATGAATGAAATATAGTACACAAACTTTCCCAGTGATGGAACCATCAAAGGTACAAACACATCACTATGCACAAGCTATAATATCGTGTTTTCCCTCTTAGCACTAGAAGGAAAACTCACCTGATTATAATTTCCATATGCAGAATGTTTATAGAAATCGAAATCCAAAGAAAAATTAGACATACCTTCTACCATACCATTACCATGCAGTATCCGAAGGCCCTTCTCTATAATATGTCCAAGCCTTTGATGCCATAGCATGGTATTTTCTCCAGAGACCGCTAGGCTTTCCACTCAAATTTCAGGAACCACATAATTGTTGCACCCATTAATAACAGTGCTACCCTAAAGCTTGTACAGAGTTCCAATACAAACTCCCCGCATTAATACTAGTGCTCCCCGAAACTTCTTGCAGGTATCTTTCTCAAACACAGATTTTACAGCTGCATCATCCATCTTGCTTACAGAAATTAGATTTCGAGCCAATGCAGGAATATGCAAAACATCGAGAAATGTTCTAATCCTTCCACCTTGTAGCTTCAGCCTGAATTTTCCACGTCTGACAATTCTAACCTTCCTATCATCCCTTAAGAATAAATCACCACCATCATACTTCTCATACTCGCAGAACCAACCCCTATGGGGAGTGAAGTGAAATAATTCACCTAAGTCAATCAACCATGCCTCATGATCTACATGTGTATTTGAAGAAGAAGTCAAATAAACATCCCCACCGTCCTCTAAGGTGGTTTTGTCTCTGCAGAAGGAGCATCATTAGATCCATTTCCTTTCTCAGGAGATTTATATCTACAATCATTTTTGTATTCCCCTTCCTTTCCACATTTCCAGCATACCTTTACATGCTTTCCTGGAGATTTATATCTCCCTCTAGAGTTATTTATCCCACTCTAAAACATATTTTTATTTCTATTCTGGGACATTCCTCGCACAGATAATGCATCTCCATTTTGGCCCTCCATATTTATCTGTCTCATTTCCTCCGAAAGCAAGGCTAAGATAATTTCATCAAAATTCAAGCTAGTTGTATTGCTACCTATTGCAATAACTACACTGTCCCACGAATCTGGTACAAAAAAAAAAAAAATTATTCACTTATATTCATCTAAGATTTTAATATCAATAGATGACAACTGACTTACCATAGTATTGAAGGGGTTCATATGCTCTATCACCGAGTCTCCATCCTTGATGCTCAGGTTATACAACTTTTTCCATAGGAAAAATCTATTCACTAGAGACTTAGATTGGTATAAAGTCCCTAACTTAACCCACAAAGTCTTTGTCGTAGCTTCCCTAAATACATTCAAAAATATCAAATCTAAGATATACAACCGTATTATGCTCTTTTCCTTCCGATACAACTTTGCCCAGTATTCATCTGAAATTTTTGTTGGTTTAATACCCAGATCTACCATAATCCAGTGATCTTTATCCACCAAAAAATCCTCCATCTTGAGCTTCCACAACTCAAAACTCTGACCATTAAATTTTTCGATTTCTATCTTTCCACTGCTCGTCATCTTCCTTCACCGCAAGAATCAATCCTATAGATATCCCACTGAACAGGGTCTACCACAGGTCCGAGAAAAAACCCCCTTAGCAATAAAGTCATCCCCTTGAAGCCGAAACAACTCTAATACCAAATTTAGGTTTTAACCTTATAGGGAAATTATCTGCAAATGAATTCTTAAAGATAGAAAATAAACAATAGCAAGAGCATAAAACATAAAATAGATATACAAAGAGATTTTCCCCCAGATCCCAAATAGGTACTACCAGCTTGATTTTGCATTATATTCCTTTTAGTGTTAAAACACATATATATACATGGCGAAGCATTCACAAACCCCAATCCATTAACCCTGTATTATAACATAATTGTAGTTCCCTTGATCAGATCTACAAAATACCAGGGGACGAACACCATCATGCCCCAAAAAAATGTGCAAAACCATGCACAAAACCATAGGCCATTATGCCCACCAAAAATAAGGAAAACAAATTCTTGGGACATTGCGTTGGACCCCACGTAGGGGGATACCTACCCCCTGTGAACCCCTGGACAAGGGGGATGCTGCCCCCCCCCCCCCCCTATGACCCCCCTATTGCACCCAACGCAACATACAAGGGGGGTTGTCGCCCCCCTGTGACCCCCCCACATGTGCAACTAATCATGGAAATAATATAACACATACCCAATAGTCTCAACCTAATATCTGCTAAGGAGTTGTGCATCAGTAAGATGTTATTCCATGGGTAGTAAATTTTAGAAATTAAACACAAAATAAATAAAAAAGGGTGAACTAAGTATAACGGATTACCAGGTATCCATGAACTATAATATACACCTTAGAAAATAAATTTACCAAGGACTTAACGTACAGAAACCAATCTCCCTGAATTTTATGTTTGGTGTATCATGTCTACAAGATGACCGACTCGGTTACCTATGGCAAACTTGCAACCTAGTGGGGTCTCCCAATATATACGCGACGGTACATGGGAGTAGAACCCATATTAGTGTTGTCTAATGCGTAACTGTTCAATGAGAGTGCCCCAAAATGTAATTATCATACATCAATATACTTCCATACGTGGGGCAGGATATCACCCCGGGTTGTAATGCAAACCATTAGCGACAACTCCTACGTTAACAATGTTCGAACACGTCTCTAGCCTAGACCTCTAATTATTTTCGTTAGTTCCAAATGCTCCTTAAGGTAAATTGGATAAATTTTAATGTTGATCTTGAGTTAAGTTTCAATTTTTGGCTCAAAATCGATGTCACCTAAATCCTATAATGCGGGCTAAATGAAAAAAAAGTAAATCTTTCCATGTCAATGAAGTATAAACTATTGAGGGAAGAGATGTAAAAAAAATTGCAAGCAATTTAGCAAATAACAATG
The DNA here is from genome assembly GCA_034641835.2 of Pinus albicaulis. Lineage (NCBI taxonomy): Eukaryota > Viridiplantae > Streptophyta > Pinopsida > Pinales > Pinaceae > Pinus > Pinus albicaulis. The sequence continues at coordinate 871,408,337 of CM076580.1, forward strand.
CCCCCCCCTAAACTATTTCAAAATTATCAAATGCAATTCTTCTAAATCGAAATCACTTTCCCCAAAATGAAACTTATTGAAAAAATGAAAAAATTTCTCCTTTCCACTAAGATGCAAAAAAATGAGTCTTTTTTTTTAACTTTTTCCTTTGAAATGCAATCAAAATTAAAATGAATGAAATGAATGAAGAAATGAAAAAACAAACTTTTCACTTTTCTTTCAATTGAAAAAAAATAAAAATCTCTTTAAATACATGAATGAGATACTTTTCACTCTCTTTTCAAAACTATAAATATAAGCCAAATAAAAGAACGAAAATGAAAATCACTTTCTATTTTCTTTTGAATTTGGAAAAATACACACTCTTCTAAACTCATAAATCAAAAAAATTGTGATCTTATGTTTGACGCTGAATTGAAGGTAAGATCATAATTAAGTGATGACTAGTGTATGTGACAAACAAATTCAAATAAAGTCAGAAGAAATGTGGCAAAGTGTGTTTGAAATGGTAAAAGTCCTCCAACTTTACAAGAAAGCCAAAGAAACTATAACACTCGTTAAAAAAATACAAAAAAGTCAAACACACAGGCAGGAGACGATTGAGACTCGACAGGCATTCTTCAGGGGCCAAGACACACTAGAAACAAAGGGAAAATAGGAACTTTTCCTAGGTCTGAGATCAACGCTTCTGTGATGCGCAGAAAGGTGCTGAAAGACAAATCAAAGTGGATGTGCTATACAAAAACGCTTTCAGTGCTACTATGAAAACAAAAAACATGTTGGCCGCTAAAAAAAGGAAAATCAAAAAATAGTTTTACACCAAAACCAGACCTTACACAGTGAAATAACTATCAAACCCTATACAAACTAACAGATACCTAAGCAAGGTCAAATTTTATTGATTGGTCAATCTGATCATATATCACTCTGAGAAAGGAAGGCTAAGAGGCTAAGCTCTCCACTCTGATGTCAAGATAAATTCCCTCTGTGGATTGAGTGGGTCTAGCAACCAGAGATACTTTCTAATGCAAATATTTCTTAGCTAATATTCAAAATGTGACAAGAAAGGAGATAGAGGTACCTTTTCTTGATGCTATGTTCGAACTCGGTGATGATGATCTTGATCCACGATCCTTTTGGGCTCACTCCTTTCTACTTATGGCACACAAATACCTACGCATGATCAAGAGGAAACATCAAACGTAATCCAATACATAGTAATCATTAAACATTAGCTATCTAGAAGATCAAGGACTACCACAATATTTTCATAAAGTATTAGACAAATATTGAAAGAAAACATTAGATGTTTTATTAATGAATATAAAAGAGAGAGCTTACAACCCAGGCCTTGATGTCAGAGGCCTCCCTTTGGTAAAAATCTGAGTCCCTCACCAAAGCTCTAAATCATTCCTTCTCTTGAACAACTTAGGCATTATCATAGTGTAATAATGTAAATGGAACGAGAGTTTAGACTAGCCCAAAAATGACCAACTAATAGTGGAAGTATGAGGATCAATTTATAAGAAGGGAGAAGAGGTTGGGAGCCCATGAAAGGAGGAGGAAGGCTCACTTTATAAGGGATAAACCCCCATGGATGAGATCAAAGCTCTAAAATCAGAGTGTGCAACCCTATCGTCTCCATTTAATAACCAACTCAATGCCTTGGAACTTCTACAGGTCAAAGCTTCTCCTCCATTTGAGGAAATACTGCCAGAAAGGGACCATCACAGTTTTCCAAGAAATAAGGGATCTAGAAGCACTAAGTGAGAATTGTAAACTTGACATCAGCGCGGGCATGAAACTAGAAAACATGTTGACCTATCAAACTAGATTTTTTACCAAGTAATATTCCAAGGAAGTTTTCTTTGAGTGTTCAGGGGATGCCTTTACATAATTCTCCATGGTGGAAACATTGCACAGGGTTTGTCACAGAGCACTTCAGGATCAAGGACGGGAAGTGAGCATGGTGAAATATTACTATGTAACATTTACCAAAAGCAAGCGATGTGATGCGACGAAGAATACCATGAAATCAGTATGAATAAAATGCAAAATCTTGGAAACCTCTTAGATAGAGTTTTTCAATAACTTCATAGAATAGAATCATGAAATTAATGTCTCAAATAATAATTTTGTGCAACAAAAACCATGGTATGTTAAACCTATCACTGTACGTGACACTTTTTGTTGTCATTATCATGTGGAATTTCAATCATATTATGACACGTTCCTTAATTTTGGTAAAATATTTTGGAAAAAATCACCTCACCCTTCCACTATCCATGATTTCATATCCCAAATTCTATGTGGAAGAGAAATTCATGAACTATTTTACCAAAAAAATGTGTTGGTGATAAAAAATGTGATTATTGTGGAAATTTGACTTTATTTCACAACAAATATCCTATTGATACAAATGATCAATCATTGTCCAACATAAAATTGAAATGGAAGAGACATGAATATGTCCATACATTGATTAGTTCAAGTAGTACTACAAGTACTAAAAGGATTGATTTACAAGAAGAAGAAAATTTTGTGATAGAGTTTTTGAATAACTTTGAGGTAGAAATTATAAATACACCAATCATTCCAATAGAGCTCAATCGCAGGACTTGTAATTCAAAAAATACCGTGAAACTTTTCCACCAGGGACCATTTTGTCCATAATTGATTTTGCAAAGAATTACACATTTGTTGCACAAAATGAAATACATAGTGAATACTATCATTCTGACCAAGTCTCTATGCTTTTCCATATTCTATATAGACACGTTAAAAAAAAGTTGATCATATAGAAATCACTAGCGAAAATTGACATGTTATTAAAGAATGTCAACTTTGTATCAATGATGATCGTACACATGATACACATTTTGTACAACATTGTTTTGATATGATTTATGACTCATTGAAAGGCCGCAGGATAAAATTCAATGAACATTGGATATGATCAGATGGATACGCATGTCAATTCAAATATTCATGGTCATTCTTTTGGTTCTGTCGTATTCATATGAAAACCCACATTAAACATTTTTGTAATTTATTTCAGACTCGTCATGGAAAAGGAGAACATGATTTTGCAAGGGCATGTATAAAATGAACACTTTGAAGATATTAAATGGACCACTCTGCAAACCAACCTGTCTCAACTAAACAATTTTTTCAATGGTGCATCATTGCACTAAGCCATGAGACTAATCTATCAAGGGAAGTACGAAGGTACATGTACATATATACAGTTTAAATTGCATATATACTAGAACTTTAATATATGATCTAATTTTTATTTATCACAATGATTATCTTTGATAATAAATTGTATTTTAAATAACGTATATTTATCTTCTTGTTTTAATTTTCCATATAGGTTTCACATATAGGAGTCCAATATGTAGATAGATTGATTGCATATCAAGTTTAAACATTAAAAGGGACTTGAAAATTGCATTCAATTAAAACAAAGGAGTACCAAAATGTGTTTGCATTTGATAAAATAAAACATTCTTGTTTTTTTCTTGTTTTCACAGAGGAGACGCAATCCAATGATGTTTGTGAAAACAATATGTATGTAAAATTTTGGTAACATACATAACTATATACAATGGAGAAAATGCCAATTTAAAATTTCGAAGAGATGGAATCAGAGCAAACTATAGTATCATGTGAAGGTGACCACGTTTCAGATCTTGTTAGGGAAGGTAGCATTTCAATTTATTTCAAATGATATAGATCTAAAAATATATAATAAAATCAAATCCGTGCTAATTTTAAAGTTAATTTTTAAAGTTAAAATATGATCTGAATTTAGACTTGTTTTATTGTGCAGGAGATGTTTTTGCTCTAGTTGTACCTGCTAACAACCTAGAAAATGTCAAGTGTTATTTGATGTGGTGCACTAAATGAAAGATGAAACTATTGGAAGACTATGATGATAACGGGTTTATATATGAAAGAGGGTCTATTATACTAAAAGTTTATTTTTTCCAACAAACTCATCAAACTGAGAGTAATGTTTACTTTCAAGACTATCACCTTGATGTCATAGGTTGTCAATATAGTCACTTGGTGTGTGCAGCGCGCATAAAGTTGATAGAAGTTAAAATAAAGAAAAAATTGAAAGTTAAGAAATGGAGAATGTCAAAATCTGACCATGAATAGATCATTGAGGATGGAATTCCGTTATAATTTTTTTAATTGAAATTGCTAACAATATATTCTCCTTTGATTCATCTTTGAGAACTTAAGGTTCAAGTAAATTTATAGCCTTTCTTTTTTTGCACTCTTAAGCTGTACATTCTTAATAATGTATTGAGTTAAAATGTTCTATGTATATTTCATGTTATGTACAAGTGAATTGAGGATTTGATTCTATTAATATTATGTTTGCATGCATGACAAGTAATCTATACACATGTACACATACATTCTCTGGTCTTAAACGATTTCATACATGAATGCAATTTTTAATACATTAGTTAATTTTATACATGAATGAAAAATGTATGTATCTAGCATATTTTATAATGAAATTTTAAGTTAATGATTGTTGTAGACATCTACATCAAATTATAAGATTCATTCAAATGCAAAATGCGTACCATGTTTTGTAGTTTCCAATTTAAACTAGATTCAAATTTTAAATAACTTGACAAAACTTTAAGAACAAAACCTTCTTGAACCATATATACTAACAAATTATAAGATTGATTGAATGCAAAATGTACCAACTAAATTCAAATCAACTAAATGCAAAATTACTTCCATTGCTACATATTCATGAACTTAAATATGTGAAACCTTTAAAAGAAGAAACCATACATCATGCAAATTGTGGGTCATGTTTTATAATGCAATTTTATCTAGTATGTTTATGTATTCAAACAAATTTATATTAGAAGTTAACTATCAACTGACATCCATAGTATCCTTTCTATACTAGATGTTTTGTAGTTTTCAATTTTAATAGATTCATTTTAAATAACTTTTGAAACGTTGAAATAACTTCAAACAAAACTGAAGAATCATCTAATAACATTAAATAATAATAATTGAATGCAAAGTGTACCAATTAAATGAAAATTTACTTTCATTGCTACATATTTATGAACTTGAACTTTATGGTCATGCACATCATTCAAATTGTATGGTCGTGTTTTATAACGAAATTTTATAGCATGTTTATGCATTAATTTACAACTTTATATTAAAAGTTAACTATAACCTTTAATAGACATCTACACCTAATTATAAGATTCATGTTCAAATGCATAATGTACCATGTATTTTGTAATTTTCAATTTTAATAGATTCATTTTAAATAACAAGTGACAAAACAACTGTAAACAAAACATAAGAATCATCTACTAACATTATAACAACATGATCATGAAAAAGGTACCAACTAAATGCAAATTTACTTGAATAATTGCTACATATTCATGAACTTAAATATGTAAAACCACATTTTAATCATCAAACCATACATCATGCAAATTGTACCCTGCAAAATGTACATAAGCTCCAAAAATAACATGTACTAAATCATAATTTAAAGTGTTGTAGATTTAAAATATGTCCAAAATTTATATCAAAAGTAAATGCAACATGTACTAGATAAAAACATTGTCAAATAAAATGTTGCATCAATATAGAGAATTTGGTTTAAATGTATGTTCCATCATCGTCCTTGTACTCTCATCTGAATCATGGGGGGCCTACACAACATGTGTAATTAAATATATATACATATAAGAAATTTATGTACATTGAACTTAAAATTTAATGTTTTAAAATTAAATGAGAATGTCGTTTCATAAAAATAAAAATAAAAACTCTATGAAATACTTCATGTTGTTCCCCCTCCACTGTCCCCGTCCTGTGTTCGCCCTACATCAAACCCTCTTGGATAAACTATACAATATATATATATATATATATATATATATTAAATTTCAAAATTTTGCAAATGAAAATGCATAAACTTGAATGCAATTTATTAAAAACAAAATTTAGACAAATTCTTCAAATTGTTTTGATGTTCCTATCCCCATCATTTACTTCATCACTAAAGTCCTTGGAGAACATAAATCATCTCCACAATCCTAAAATTCAAAAAATTTAAAACTGTAAAATAACTTGATCTATATCATTTTTTAATGAAACTTGCACTTCAATTTATAACAAAACATAAATGAAAAATTGAATACTTGTGATAATGGAACATTTGGCACATCTCCTAATAGGGAAGAAGAGGGTGGAACCATTTAAAAAACATCTGCTAGAATCAAAATCTATTAACATTTAGTTATATAAATGTGTAAATAATTATTTCTTTTAAAAATATGTCCTCGTGATACTGATATAATAATAGAATACTAACTGTGTACATCAACATCATGAAATATTTAAAAAAAAAACTAACATTTCCCAAAATATCATCTTGATTACCAGAACCTGAAACTTAAACTTAAACTTAAATTTGTGTTCAACAAGCGTGGTAACTGAAAATAGTGAACATATGATGCATTTATGTTAGATTAACACATACAGATAAACATGTATATATGTAAATTACAAATTACATTAAAATATCCACCCTAACCATTATTGATCCCGCACCCTCTTCCTCATGAAGAATTAAGTCTTTCCAACCATTGTGGAAACCCTTTGCATATTTTCTAAGCTCCTAAATATTCATATTATATATCTTCTCATATGTTTTATATACAAAATTAGCATGTGCATTTTATCATGCTCTTTGTCGATTCTAACAAAGATCAATTCCACCAAATATAGTCTGAATGTTGTCTATGATGGCATCCCTTGCTTCTCGACTAATTTGAGAAGTGGCATCCATCTCTGAAAGAAACATTTACACATGAGGAGGTCAACATACCAAAGTTATTTGAGGGTGAGGCAACTTAGTATCACGCTTAGCGCTCTTACGGTCACATAATCGACCTTTTCCAGGACCAAAAACTTCAGAAGGAAGGTCATTATAATTGAATTTCATACCCAAAAATAATTTTTCATAAAAGAATTTTGAAAAATAAATGGGAACCTTTTGATTCCATGGAAATTTTCCATAGGCTCCAAGGTAACTATCATACAAATGGCGAGTGTTGGGTGAAACTATTGTCGTTTAATTCTGTTGTAGTACTTGCCCAACCATTTAATTTGTCAATCCGAGGTTCGTAGACTTACGAAGCACATGCACTATATATGCAGGACCGAAGTGGAACTAATCTAATCTAAATTACTAAAATCAAATTAATCTAGGAAGGCATTGAAACATCAACTATGAAAGCAGGAAATTACATAAGGGAAAAACTATACAACATGTGAAGAGCTGAATGACAAACAACATATGTGAGCTCACAACAATAACGCCATTTCAAATTACATTACAAGAATAAAATTACAAATCATGAAAGCATACAATAAAAGAATATGAATCACAGTTAAGAATCCCCCTCTCCTAATTACAAAACTATCTCTTAAAGCTAATCTAATGAACTTCTGAACTTATGAACTCCTGAGCTAATCAAAATGAAGAGAGAGCACTCTCTTATATACATGAAGAAGCTAACCATCTCATTCAACCACTCTCAACTACTTTCCCATTATTGCAAGACATGATCCCTTTGAATCCTCCACACATCTCTCACATATCTTGAATAAGACATGCCAACCAAATCCTCCACGATCTTCTCCTTAGGAATAGGCTTGAATAATTATCTCCTTAATATGGTGGAGGAGATATTCCAGAAGTTTAGAATTAATCCTTCACATTTCTCCTACAAATTACAAAGCTCACACATTCTTGAGATATATATTAAAACATGTATATTTTCTAATATTTAATCATAAATTCACTTATAATACAAAAATGAATAAAGTGGAAAATAAGAAGGTGAAACCCAAATGTATTTATGGAAATGATATAATGAAAGGTTAATGGGATGATGAGATGCAAGGAATAGTGAAGGGAAAGGTGGATGGAAATATGACATTTCTAAGTCCCAACATCCCCCCCAACTGAACTTGTTGCATGTCCTCATGCAACCATGCATGAATCTCTTTTAAGAACATTTGGCATCTGAACTTTGACTTTAGATGATGATGAATGTTTCTAGGATATGTGAAGGATATGAGTAACAGCTTACATTTTCTTATGGTTGGTTCTTGTGTGACAACCATGAATACAAAGAAGGTTGGTTCTTGTGTTAAAAACATTCATTTCGTTTTCTGTTCTCTTTTCTTATGGTTGGTTCTTGTGTGACAACCATTAATAAAAAGAATGTTGGTTCTTGTGTTAACAACATTCGTTTCATTTCCTATTCTCTTGTTACAATAATAATGTAAACACTCACTGGAAATCATAAGCTATCAATGTGCATAAGAAAGCCCTTTTGTAATATTCATGAAGTATGCCAATATGTATATTAATGCGTATGAAACAAAGTGCAACAAAGTATCGTTGGAAAAGAAATGTTGGTGAATGGTAAGTGAGAAAAAAAAATGGAGTGATAGTGGTGGAGAAATGGAATCATGGTGGTGAATGTGTAGTGAATATAGTCCCCCCCCCCCAACTGAATTGATTGCATGTCCTCATGCAACTTGGCGTGGTTCATGAAAGGAAATGGAGCATGATGAGGGAATTTTCCAGAATATTCAATTCAGCATATAAGGAATTGCATGATTAAAGATTAGAAAACAACATACTTCCACTTACCCAAGAATGATGAACTGTGCAATAGGAATGTAGATGCTGCTGCTGCTGAATCATGAAAGCGTGACTGGTATCGTAGTTGTAACTGCTAGGTCAGATAATATGTGACTATGGCTGCAACTGCTGTAACTGCAACTGATGTAACTGCTCGAACATAGAAAGTTTGACTGCAGCAGGATCATGAAAATGTAACTGTGAATGCTGATGTTGCTGTAACTGGAAGCTGGGAAATGAAGGAATTTGAACTGCTGATGCTTAATCATGGAACAGATAAAGGCTGAAAGTGGAACTGTGATACTCTCATAGATCAGAATTCATGCTGCTGTAACTGCTGTGAAAAAGTGTATAGTCTTCATCTGCTACAAAACTGATGGTACAAGTCTAATCATGTGAAAGAATGTGCTGATGGCAAGCATGAAGAGAAATCATTGGATTACCGGCCATTGATGCATGTCGTTAACAAATGCGAAGCAAACTCACCATTGATGTCAATGAGTGCCAAGGTACCCGAGTACATCTTGCGAAATGCGAATAGAGGGGTTGACGTCGAGCCATTTGCAAGATCTGACGATCAAGGGACATTGATGTATTCCCATGATTGTCAGCGAGAGAACTTTCCATTAAGGCATGCAAGTCTCAAGGTACCCAAAAGGAACTCTAGTCTATTTCCGAGATAAGGTGCTGAGGTCGATGGGTGAAGACTTGTTGAAAGGTGGGCCTTCAGGAATCCCACATCAGTCAACACGAGTTTATACAAAGAGATTTGGTAGGACTATAAATGGAAAGAACTCATGGACAAGCAGTGTGGATCAACATGGCGAGGAAAACAAGGCAGTGTAATTATGGAAAGGGGATCAGTTTTATTCAGAAGGCAAACTAGAAGGAAAATGAACTGAAAAGGTTAAAGGAATGTATGCATTTTAGAAAAATTACTGTGCATGAAGTCATGAAAGATCAGGTAATGGAAAATGGGCTTCAACACAAGGATGGTCAATCAGCTTTGAAGGAGAAATATTACAGTGTTACAGCATGGATAATGGAAAAAGTGGAAATATTGGTGTATCAGCATGGTCGCTGTGTAACAGCAAACATCAAGAGGCGCAAACATCATGATGTTTATGATGAGTTACAGCTCCTTCAAGCTATTTATGAAAGCATGTTTCTCACAAAGTTCTGTGATCTTCGAAAATCACTTCAGTAGCAAAGTGCGATCATTTCCGAAACCTGAAAAAAAACTTAGTGCAAATCCTGCATGAAAACTTCGTGAGAGCATTGTAAAACGTAAGATGCAAGAATAAGTACAAATGCAAGCAAAGGAAAGAAAGTGTGTGTTAACCTGTCGCCCACATTGATTTCATCATCGATGGCTGTCAAAGTGATTTCAAGAAAACAAATTAGTGTTAAACATAAATACATGCATTTGTATTGTTTTCAGGAATTTATTAAAAGGTCCATTTGCAATTTTCATGAAATTAAAGGCAAAAATAAAAACAAAACAAGCCAAATTAAAGTCAGGTCTCCATTTCTTGGCATGCTTTGCAGAGTGTAGCAATACTGTCTCGGCACTAGCAAATCTTCAGTTTCTTGCTGATTCATTTTCTTAGATGGAACGTTAAATTCATTCAAGCAATTGGAAGTTGGGCAGAGTATGATTCGCATCGATTTTCTGCAATAATGTCACTTATTTCTCTGCAAGATCGAACCTGTACATTGTCAGATATAGTTGAATATTCAAACCATTCAATTGTAGCGTTCCTAGGTATCCAGTAACAATCTTCAAGAAGTGACGGATAATTCTGATAATCCAATCAGTGTTCCTGGAATCATGAACATTAGTTAAATGGAGATAGTGAGCATGAAAAAAAAACAAAAACAATCAGTTTCCAGCATAAAATCCAGCATAAGCATAAGAATCAAAAATTATTCTCCAATCTTAATGCTTGGCAGCATTCTCTTCCTGAGACTGTGATTTATAGGATATTGAACCACTAGCACTTTTTAAGAGGCACAACAGTATTACAAATCGCCATAACTGTGAGAAATTTAACAACTTCAGGGACATTTTTTGCAATAGCCCGAGCCAAATTAGAATCTTTTATAGCATCAACGCTTTCATTTCCATAGCAGACACCATTGATGCAACATCACTTGAAAACCATCATATTTTCAGTAAGTGTTCTAGTTTTATCAGTTAAAATATACTCCACTTGGCCGAGGTCTCGATTTGTCCCAGTATCGCTGCATGTGCCGGAGTATCGCTCTTTTCATCGTACTTATGCAAATCCCAATCAATGAACTTTGCATATAACTCTTCACTAGATCTAAAGATACCTTAATAGAGATAGGAATCATGATTGAGCAGAGAAGCTCTAAATGCAGTGGAATGACAATAAAGTTGTACCAAGGTCCTTCTTTCGGATATTTCACATATAATTTCTTTCGTGCTTCAGAGGCTTTCCAAACATTTCCAGAAACACCCAGAATCACGACTACAACTAACTGGAACAAAAATATTGCACCAGTTAACTTGTCAATCATTGCATCTACAGCCTTCTGTATTACAGATTACATGGTAACAAGAAATGAAAAGCTGAATTCTCAAGAAGCTGAGATGGTTGATTGATATCTGACAAATCTGTTTCTTGCATAGACTTTCGAGATGTCATCCACAGAGAATGGTATACCCAAGTCGTCATCCAACAAGAACGAATTTCCAATAGCATCATTTGAATCTTCTGCCATCAACACACAACTTCTTGGGGAATCTCAGAACTTGACACTGTGTGCTTGGTATTTGGATCACAAGTTGTCAAACGTGGTTTTTCATTATCCCATGGTTGTTCATACTCATGCTTCACACTGAATGGTGTAACTTCAAATCCAACTATGCGTGCAAAATCAGTTTCAACGTCCTTATGATACATCACGATAAAAGTCAAATGATTGTGGATGAAGTGCCTCTCTTCTGAACTCCCTGTGTAGCTTGCTTTGAAGCCAACCCGGAAGCCATGCTCATATGTAGTAAGACTATTTCCATCAGACCTCTGTCTGGCTATTGCTACAGGTAGATTATCTAGAATCATATTAACATGATATTCATCATCAATCTTCTCCTTGAAGTCCTTTACAGCCTTTGCATCCGGCTTAATCTTGCAAACAAAATTGCAAAGTCTACTTTCTCTCATTTCGAACACATAAGGCGAGTTTTCAATGCGATCGCCCCGGAGAACTTCTCCAAGGTTTTAAGAGACGTAAAAAATCTTATTTGGGGGGCATTATTTCAGAGAATAGTACTCGTAAGGAAGCTAAGTATTTATGGAAGTCAACTTGTTCACTTTCACTTGTAGCTTATCCCCCTTGTTGAAATATTGGGGTGCGACGCCGGGAAGATAAAAACAGTTGGCCCGGAAGAAAAGCAGAAGAAGAGCGAAGCCAATACGAGGACCTTCTTTTCATGTTTGCAATAACATCTGGAGACACACTGTGTGTGCCATGTTTATCATCCCAGTACATGGTACTGATTCTATACAATTATTGTGTGTTTAAAACCGGACAGAGATCGTGGGAAATTTCATCCAAATATTTCTTTGGCTTTTGATGTATAACCAAAAATCCCACTGCTTGTCTAATATGCTTGAGTGCATCTCAAGCTGAGCTTGCATACTCTTCTTTTGCTTCACAGCACCAAAGTTCTAGTTCAGCCAACCCCGCTTTTACATATTCTCCATTGCTAAATGAGAAGCATTCACACCGTAAAAGGAGGCTGTTGAAAAGCTGAACATTGATGTACACAAATATCTGGGCAAAAACCTTACGAACAAGAATACATGGGACATAATTTCCATGCATAGTTTGGAGAATATTGGTTAGGCTCTTGATAATGCTTTGCCAATGATTGTTGGATTCTTGCTGTGTGCTTGCATTTTCTTGGGATCGAGATATCTTAACTGCATTTTCTCTTGGTTTTCTTCTGGAAGTGTCTCAGCAGCCAGTAAAGCATCAAGCATTCCAAAATACACAGTCATGTTTCCCAATGACTTGCTACAGATCGGGCATGTAAAATGACTGCAAGTATATGCCTCGAAACACGCTGAATGCATTACATGTCCAAAATGAAGGGCTTTGACTGGGTCAGTAGATGTAAAAATAAACTCATGACAAACAGGGTAGTTTGCTTCAAAAACCTTATGATGACATGCACGCATTACAATTACAATTCATGCACGCAGTTGTGTAGTGAGAATCTTTGACATGCACGCATTACAATTCATGCAATGGAAGGAATCAATACCAAGCCCCTGCCCAACGCGACATAAGTTTAAAAAAAAGGCAGTGGTATACTTTCCTTTCATCATCAAAGAATTTGCATATACCATAGAAACTCTTTGCAAGAGGAAGAAGTATAGCTTGACGCAACAGGTTGGATGCAACAGCACTTCATGCACATCATCTCTTTTTTTTCCCTCCTGTCCATTATATGGTTGCTGACTTTGTCATGACAGAATCTGCAGGTGAATAGCTTTCCGCAACAAGCTGCAAGGAGTTTACAGTTCTTCTTATAATGCTCACAACCAAAATTTTGTCTTACCTGCATCTCTGTATGATGGAAATTTTCCAGGAACATCTCCACTCTTCCCAAAATCACTAACTTTAGGCTGAGTCAACTGATTACTATCAGTGCATTGAAGCGCACGCATATTCCATATTCCCACCAGCTTTCTTAAGTGCATGTGTTTACAAGGCGCTTGCAAATCTTGCGTGGATCATTGACAGATCTATGTTATTTTTGACACTGTATAGAAAGTCACCAGTGGAAGTTATCCTTCCAGAAATCCATTCAGGAGCTAATTCTCCAAGAAGCTGCAACTGCTCCTCAACTTCACTTCTATCAGTGACAGCGGTGTGATTTGATATTATTTTGTGAACAAGCTCCTGCCTTGTAAGAACTGAGCATTTGCTTAAACGAAATATATGACGTATCATATTGAAGATTCAGGCGAGCATCCAATCATCTTCTAATGCCTCTTAGCAGCTGATACACCTGACTTGCACTCCTCTAGCGTCTTCAACTCTTTTTCATGGATCCCTTGCACCACTGGCATCGGAATGGACTGAATGATTCCCCAGTCTGATCGAGACAATCCATCGATAGCTTTCTTGTATGACTCCAGAATATTGTTACTTGTATTTTCAGATGGCTCTGGAACATTTGATTCTCTATCAATGTCCAGCTTGGAAGGTTCAGCATTGCTTTTCTTAGGAGATCGTAAGCACAACAAGCCTGTTTCAGAACAATTCTTAGTAGTGTCAACTTGCAGAGTCTGGGATTCATCTACACTGAATCTGAGTCGCTTTGAAGCATGCAAGGGTGGAGTATTAGGGAACCCTTCCACTGAAGTGTTCTCCAAGATAAATTTTTTTACTAGCAATTCGCATACTAACATCCCTGCTACCATCAAATGAACATAAGCCTATTTGCACCAGAACATAATAAGAAATCCAACTGTCCACCGTCCATGAAAAAAAAAAAAATGCTTCCTTCAAGATAAGCAATGGAGAAAAACTCGTAGCCAGTAAAGAAGGAATCCATTAATAAGCAACCGCATAATCATTTAATCTCAATAAAGTATGCCGACAGATGGAAAATTCAGGAAAGCCAATCCATAAAAATAGTTATCAGACTGTGATATTGATGGAATTTTGTTCCTATTATTTTGAGATGCCAAAGATAGTGTAACAACCTGTGGATTTGGCCGATATTTTTCAATCAACACCCGCATAGTATCCAAAATTAGGTGCGAGAATTAAACACCGGAGAAAATTCTAGCGTTCGAAATATGCAAATAAAGAAATAAGAATTGTCTTTTACTTTACTATGGTTTCATTTGCTTTCTGCTCATCGTTTTGGTTTGTTGTTGCAGGTTTATGAACAGTGGGCAGAGAGATGGCATCGCTACAGCTTCCAAATCCAATGAAACTCACAGTTATTTTAGTGAAATGATGAACCTGGGAAATTTCTGATTCAATTGTTTTTGCAGGTCTTATCATCTAATTGCTTTCTGCAGGTTTTAGTATGCCCAGAAAACGTAATCAATTGCAAGCTAGACACAGTTTTAGCAACTGTTCACAGTTTCAGCGACTGTTCAGATAAAAACTCTGTTTGTTTTTATTCAGCCTCAATTCACGATTTATTAAAAAAAAAAATTAGCAAATGGAGAAAAGAAAAAAAAATGATTTGCAAATTAATGATAAAATCGATTAGGCATATTGCAAAACATGAATTAATTAATTTTATTTTATTTTATTTATTTATTTTTTTAATTCCTGAAATTAATCTAAATCATCCTTATTTTCTGATCCTCGCGGTCACACTAAGCGTGGAGGAGAGCATACTTATTCTAGGCAAAAGAAAAATTAAGAATGAAAACAAAAACTGAAAATGAAAGCCTGCATACTCTATACTAATTAGAATTTTAAAAATTAGTTACGTGTAATTAAATTTCCAATGAAGCCATTCACGTAGCAGTAACAACAATATATTCAATAGCAATTTTTCAAATGAAAAATATTCCAGAGTGAATGAGTCTAGTTGCTGAAACTGCAAATCAACGATTCTAATCGCGTACTTACCTGGAACCATTGTTCGATAAGGCTTTGATAGGCACGATTTCTCTTACTTAGATCATGTTGTAGCTCCTATTATTCTTCCTCGATCTCCTATTCGAATGATTGTTCGCCATCAGATGTGCAGGATTCTTCAGATGTTGAATCTTCGTTTGTTTCTTGGGGAGTAGTTGAACATTTAATTCTTGTCAAGATCTCTTCTTCCAAGGAAGAGGAGATCCCGACTTCTGCTAGGATCTGAGTGAGTAGTTCCAAGCTGACACTCATTTTTAAATCATGTTGAAAAAGGGATTCTTACTGCACCCAAAACTTAAATCTAGAAATCTTAAATGAAAATAAACTACTTTCATAAATAAAAGCACTCATGCTGAAACAAATAAAAAAAACACTCTTCACAGATGCGGAAATCAAACACACTTGCAAAAATCACACTTGTAGGAAAGAAGATCAATCAACCATAACAGAGAACAGGACCCTATTCCTCTAAGCAGGAATCTTCAACACCTGTTTCCTGATATCAGTCACATTGCAGAAAAAGAAGATTAATCAACGGAGAACAGGACCCTATTCCTCAAAGCAGGAATCTTCAACACCTGTTTCCTGATATCAGTTACACCGACATGTCCTGACCCAAATGAGGCCGAGCCCATTACAGTATGTCAAATGATGCGTAGGCTGTTCCCCACGTCTTACAACCCTGTCACCTCGGAGTTAGGAACATGTTAAAACACACTTGCATGAAAAATCAAACTAAACTTCAATCCATCGTGCTTCCCCGGCAACGGCGCCAAAATGTTGGGTGAAACTATTGTCGTTTAATTTTGTTGTAGTACTTTCCCAACCATTTAATTTTTCAATCCGAGGTTCGTAGACTTATGAAGAACATGCACTATATATGCAGGACCGAAGTGGAACTAATCTAATCTAAATTACTGAACTCAAATTAATCTGGGAAAGCATTCAAACATCAACTATGAAAGCAGGAAATTACATCAGGGAAAAACTATACAACATGTGAAGAGTTGAATGGCAAACAACATATGTGAGCTCACAATAATAACGCCATTTCAAATTACATTACAAGAATCAAATGACAAATCATGAAAGCATACAATAAAATAATATGAATCACAGTTAAAAATCCCCCTCTCCTAATTACAAAACTATCTCTTAAAGTTAATCTAACGAACTTCTGAACTTATGAACTCCTGAGCTAATCAAAATGAAGAGAGAGCACTCTCTTATATACATGAAGAAGCTAAACATCTCATTCAACCACTCTCAACTACTTTCCCATTATTACAAGACATGATCCCTTTGAATCCTCCACACATCTCTCACATATCTTGAATAAGACATGCCAACAAAATCGTCCATGATCTTCTCCTTAGGAATAGGCTTGAATAATTATCTCCTTAATATGGTGGAGGAGATATTCCAGAAGTTTAGAATTAATCCTTCACATTTCTCCTACACATTACAAAGCTCACACATTCTTGAGATATATATAAAAACATGTATATTTTCTAATATTTAATCATAAAGTCACTTATAATACAAAAATGAATAAAGTGGAAAATAAGAAGGTGAAACCCAAATGTATTTATGGAAATGATATAATGAAAGGTTAATGGGATGATGAGATGTAAGGAATAGTGAAGGGAAAGGTGGATGGAAATACGACATTTCTAAGTCCCAACAGCGAGCTATTTTAGGGTGCTTGAAATATTTCACCTTCAACATCTTTCTTTTCAGCCCTACTTTGAAATAGAACATAGATTTTTCCATTTATGGTGTAGCTCTATTTTTAACATCGACCCATGTATTGAGAACCATTACTGCTTCCTTTCTATGTCTCATCATTTCTACAAAGTTATCCATGCTTGGCCCAAAATTCTTATAAACTTAAGTGTTATGAAACCATCTCCAAAAATAGAAGAAAAGAGATATCAACGCCTTAGAAATAAGCCACTTAAAGGGAGAAACCTCCTTTACATTACATAAATGAACAATTCTTGGATGATACAAATGAAAAAACCTCCTTCTATATATAGGATTCCATGAGGTCACAATATAATCCTAGCTGACCTAACAATAATAATGTAACTTGGGCACAATAATAACAACATTGGGGTTACAGGGTTACATCAATAACAATAAGGGGGTTACAGTAACAAAAATAAGGGACTATACTAGTAATATAGGGACCTAACATGCCCCTCTCCATCAAAAAAGTGTTGTCCTCAATTCTTGAGTAGCTCCAAATGCTTTTGTATATAATTCTCATCCTCCCATCTAGAATCTTCAGTGGGTAAGTTTTTCCATTTGATGAGATACTCTGAAATTGATCGATTTCGTAGCTGTCGAGTTCTTGTTTCCGTGACTACTTCAAGTTCCAATATATTTTTTCCTTCCTCATCAAGTTCTGGAAATATTGTTTGAACTGGAATTTTGTCCCCTATAACTTTCTTTAAGCATGAAACATGGAAAACTATATGCACTCACGAAGAAGAAGGAAGCTCCAATTTGTATTCCATAGTACCAACATTTTGCAACACCTTTTAAGGAAAATAATAATTTGGTGATAACTATTATCCTTCTTAGCCTGCTTGAGGGAAATTTTTTTGTATGGTTATAGACGTAAAAATACCCAGTCTCCTACATTAAAACTTCCCTTGATGTGATGTCGATCTGCCTATTGTTTCATTCGATTTTGTGCCAAATTTAGGTTATCATTTAAGAGTTGGAGAACTTCTTGTCGATTCTCGATGTGATCTTCCACTGCTTGAATATTAGAATTTTATCTTAAATAAGATGTGATGGACGGTGGATGATATCCATAAAGTGCCATAAATGGGGTCATTTTTGCTGCAGTATGGAAATAAGTGTTATACCACCATTCAGCGAGAGGTATCCACTTGACCCATTGTGTTTTCTTATGAGATAATAAACAATGAATATATCGTTCCAAACATTGATTCACTATCTCAGTTTGACCATTAGATTGAGGATGATAAGATGAGCTATGATCTATTTTAGTACCCAAACAAGAAAATAATTCCATCAAAAAATTTCCAGTAAAAATGGGATCTCTGTCACTTACACTAATCTTTGGGTTTCCATGTATCTTTTGAATTGTTTCCATAAATGCAGTAGCAATTGTACTTGCTTTAAATGGATGAGATAATGCACAAAAGTGTGCATACTTGGTAAGTCTATCAACTGCCACCATGATTACACTCTTTCCTTCGTACTTAGGTAAACCTATGATAAAATCCATTGAAATCTCCTCCCAACATTGACTTGGAATGTATAAAGGTTGTGGAAGACCAGGGGTCTTAATTTTTTTCACTTTATTTTGCTGGAAAACCAAAAATTATGCCACAAAATGTTTAATATCAGATTTAAGGCCATCCCAAAAAAATTCTTTCTTCACCCTGTGGTAATTTTTTAAAAATCCTGAGTGTCCTCCTAAAGGATAAGTGTGCAATTCCAAAAGAATCTTTTGTTTTAGTTGGGAATTCTTTCAAATATATAAGCGAAATTTGTACCATAAGGAATCATTTTTCCAACTAAATGTATCAGATGTACTAGGATCTTACTGTAAATTTTGAATGAGTGCCCACACTTCTTCATCCTTATTCCATTCATCCCTTGCTTTGGTTATCCAATCCAGTTGGATAATAGAAATGGCACAAAGAAATGCTTCCACCTCTTCATCCTTTCTTGAGAATCCATTTGCAACAACATTTAGCTTCCCTTTTTTGTAGATGATTTCAAAGTCATAACCCAACATCTCTGTGACCCACTTTTTTTGCTCTTATGTAGATAGTCTTTGCTCCAAAAAGCGTTTAAGACTATCATGATCAGTTTTTTCCTTGAAGTGTCTTCCCATTAGGTAAGGTTTCCATTTATTTAGTGCATGTAGTATTGCCAACATTTCCTTCTCATAAATAGCTTTCTGTAAATACTTTCCTTTGATTGGAGGAATTTCAAAAGCAATGGGTCTTCCTTCTTGCATGAAAACAACACCAATTCCATTTCCTGAGGCATCACATTCCATAATAAAGTTTTTAGTGAAGTCTAGCATAGCTAAGACTGGCACTAGGCACATTGCCTCTTTAAGATGTTCAAAGGCCTTAGTTTCTTTAGGAGTTCATGAAAATGCATCTTTCTTCAATAATGTTGTTAGAGGTGATGCTATTCTCCCATAATTCTTAACAAACTTGCGATAATACCCTGTTAACCCGAGAAATCCTCGCAAATGCTTTATGGTTGTGGGGACTTTCCATTCCTTAATGGCTTTAATTTTTTTAGGGTCTACCTTAACACTCTCGTGAAATACAATATGACCAAGACATTCCACCTCTTGTACTCCAAATAAACATTTGGATGTTTTTTCATATAATTGTTTCTCCTCCAATAGTTTGAGCACCGTGTCAACATGTTGAACATGATCCTTCCAAGACCTGTTGTATATTAGTATGTCATCAAAATATACTATAAAAAATTTTCTAAGGGTTTGAAAATGGAATTCATCAACCCTTGAAATGTAGAAGGTGCATTGGTAAGGCCAAAAGGTATAACCAAAAATTCATGATGACCCTCATGAGTTCGAAATGTTGTTTTAGGAATATCTTCAGTCTTCATTCTAATTTGATGATATCCTGAACGAAGATCCAACTTGGTAAAATAAATTGCTCCATTTAATTCATCCAATAATTAATAAATTACAGGAATGGGAAATTTATCTTTAATAGTGATCTTATTGAGCTCCCTATAATCCGAAGACATGAGCCATGATCCACCCTTATTGTGCACCAATACTACTAGAGCAGAGAAAGAACTTTGACTAGGTTGAATTATGCCAACCTCTAACATTTCTGCAATGATACATTCAATTTTTCTCTTCTGGACATAAGGATATCTGTAAGGCCTGATGTTTGGAGGAATACTTCTTGGAATTAAATGAATAGCATGATCATGATCACAAACAAGTGGGAGTCCTTTGGGAGTTTCAATGACCTTGGAATGATTGTGCAAGACTTTTTGGAGATCTATAGAAATAGATGATTTTGATGTTGGAACTTCTAGTGAGAATAATTGTGCAATTACACCTCATTTTTCTTTATTCAGAAGCTTTCTCATGACATTATAACTTATTAAATTTCCTGGCTTCCCTAGGATACCATGTAATTTTATTTCCTTTCCTTCCAAAAAACATTTTAAGAAAATTTCTTGAAAATTAAAATCTATCGTCCCCAAATATTGTAACCATTGTAATCCTAGCACAACATCTGCACCTCCCATTGGAATGGAAAGCATTGGACTATTCAATACATATCCCCCCATGGTTAGCTTGATATTATGGCATTTTCCAAAGAAATTTATAGTTCTTACATTTGCAACCATCACTTGAAATTTTGGTGTTGGGTATAGGAAACAATTCAATTCCTTAGCTACCTTACAATTAATAAAATTATGGGTACTACCCGAATATATCAACACTATTACCTTTTTCTTCTAGATATTTCCTTCTATCTTGAGAGTTTGAGGAGTGGTAATTTCAGCCAATGCATTACATGATATGGTCGAACTCATTTCTTCTTCTTCTAAGATTGGTTCTTGGTGTATATCCTCTTCTTTTGAATTTTCTTGTTCATTTTATTCCTCCTCTTCACAATCTATGTAAAATCATTTCTTCTCAACACACTTAAGACCTTTAGTGTATTTGCTATCACAGCTGTAGCAAAGCCCTTTTTCTCTTTTTTCTTCCAATTGTTGTGGTGTCAACCTTGTAGTTTGTGGAATTCTAGGAGTAGCAACACTTCCATCTTTATAGATGTGAGTGGTAGGCTTCCTTGTCGCCTTAATTTTACATTCAATTTTTCTTGGCAACTTGAATTCCTTTTCCAATGAATCAGGTTCTTAGACGCATACTTCATGTCAGATATTATCCTTTAAAGTCCTTATGAAGACATCAATCCTGTGTTCCTCTAGAATATTAGTTACCCTTATATTCAATTTTTGGAAGTCCTCAATGTGCTCCACTACTGAACCCTCTTTTTTGAGATTTATCAATTGGCTAAAGAAGGTGTTCTCTTTGTATCCTCATAATGTGCTATCATTTCTCCGTAAAATTTGAC
Organism: Pinus albicaulis; assembly: GCA_034641835.2. Classification (NCBI taxonomy): domain Eukaryota; kingdom Viridiplantae; phylum Streptophyta; class Pinopsida; order Pinales; family Pinaceae; genus Pinus; species Pinus albicaulis. The sequence goes on from CM076580.1 coordinate 871,429,847, forward strand.
CAAGTGACAATTTTTTTAAGGGAGGAATATATTTTTTTCTAAATGTAAAGCTGTAATGCATACCTTTTTCGTGTTTTGCACATTATTGAGATCAAAATATTGCTCCAAATGTAGTATCCATGTTACGGGATCCTTTCCATTAAACTTCCTCATATCAATCTTTGGAATATGGTGGTTCCTCAATCCAACATTAGAGTTTATGAAATCATGATTAAAATTTATTTTTTTCTCATCATGAGTTTCCTCTACTATATTTCGGCCATTAGGAATAATTTATTTTACTAACCTTGTCATCAAACCTTCCATGTATTATTTTATATCATTCTTAATGTCTTCCATTCTATCTTTAATTTTTTCATCGATCTTAGCTTCTATGTCATCCATCTTAGCTTCCATGCCAGCTTCCATGCCATCCATCTTAGCTTCCATGTCATTTTTCAAACCATCCATCTTAGCTTCCACGCCTTTCTTCAAACCATCCATCTTAGCTTCCACGCATTTCTTCAAAACTTCCATTTCATTTTGTTTCTATTTGCGAGAGCGAAATTTGGTGCACTTTCTCTTGTAATTTTGATATGTCATGTTGCATTTTTTCCTCTTCATGAGTCATAGTAGAACATTTTTAAGGCTTAATAGGTGTTTAATTCTTTTTAGGTTGCATTTTAGAACCCAATACTGATATATATACTTCAATATGCCCTTGGAATCACTTCAAACTTATTTTTCACACAAGACTTATGAAATTAGAAAAAAAAAAATACACACATTTGTTTTTCTTTGAGGAGCTTGATATTGAAACTGAATTATCTCTGTCATTTCAGATTTTCAATATCTTAAATTAGGCCCTGTATTAGCCCTTTGAATCTTCTTTTGAATGCCACAAGTCTGACCTGATTTATATTTTTCAAGGCAAAGTTATTCGCAATCTCCCACAATGACATAATTATGAACTAGTTAAGTAGACCTAACTTGTACGACATGTCGCATGTCACTATTTCCTCCTTTGACTCTGAAATTCATATACAAGAAACCAAATTCTGTTTGCTTACGTCGAATTTTTACAGAATTCCAATCTGACGCTCAGAGAGAGAGTTATGAAGATTTTCCCACAGTCACCTCTTTGAGATGAAATTTGGGAGCCTAAAAAAACCCTAAATTCCACAGATCCTATCTCTGCAAATATTACGAACCAAGATTTGAATGTTTTACAGGATGTTCCTTAGGATTTTGGATTCACTCAATAAAATTTTCAGCTTCTGAACCTTCATAGAAACAAAGTTATAGTGAAAATGCCAAAATGACATGTTTTAGGTGAAATTAGGGAGCCTGATAAAACCCTGAGTTTCACAGATCATATCTCCGAAAATATTGTCAACCAATATCTCAAATTTTTACACAATGTTACTAAATATTCCGGCTTCATGCTGTAAAAATTTCAGCATATGAACCTTCGTGGAAAAAAATTTACAACGAAAATTCCACGATGACTTGTTTGGAGCAATGAAACCCTAGAATCCAAAGCTCTGATACCAAATGTTATGAAACTAATTCCAAAAATAGAAGAAAAGAGAGATAAATGCCTTATAAATAAGCTACTTCAAGGGAGAAACCTCCTTTACATTACATAAATGAACAATTCTTGGATGATACAAATGAAAAAACCTCCTTCAATATATGAGTCCATGGGGTCACAATAGTGTCCTAGCCGACCTAACAATAATAATGTAAGCGCACAATAATAACAATATTGGGGTTAAAGGGTACAACAATAACAATAATTGGGGTATACTAACAACAATAAGGGACTATACTAGTAATATAGGGACCTAGAAATAAGTGTGCTTATAGGATGCACAACTACTTCTAATCTTTCTTGACTCTTTGCAGGGAGCTCCAAACTCCCAAGATCTTTCCTAAATTTTGAATAAATAACTTCGCACCTTTGTATTCTAAATTTTCTTATGTTTGTTTCCCAAGTTAATTCATCTAGAATTTCAGGTGGATAAGTTGTATTTGGTGTACAACATTATTCTTGAATTGCGGGATTTGGCCTACATATTTTTCGAACAACATTTTCACCCTCTGCATCAATATATAAAATTATGTATAAATAAAAAAGCATGTGAACAAATGTACAATTTTTTTTAACATAAATTTTTTTATATATAATTTAACAAAATGATGATCATGATAATAATATTGATATTGATGGCCACCTGGAGATGGTTGAGCACCATCATGCCCACCCAGATATGGTCGAGCACCAACATGAAAACCCATTTATTGGCCACCACGATAATGTGTACCACCACCCTCACGCAATGGATATGGTTGAACAGTAGTATGGCCACCCATCGATTGGCCACCAAGGGAATGTGTACCACCATCCTCATGCGATAAGACTGAAGCTTCATATAAAAATTAATTTTTTAATCAATTCAAATATATATGTACATGTATATACATATGATTCTACCTATTTATCATATATATATATATATATATATATATATATATATATATATATATATATATATATATATATACCATGATGGTGTGAAACATGGCCCTCCATTGACTGTGTAGATACTCTTTTCATCCCAACTCCTAAAAAAATGAAATTTATTAAAAAGTAATTTAACTAACTAAATTGATAAAAAATCAATTCCATATGTATACACATGTACGTACATAATATTATATTCAAATATCATAAATAAAAACTTGCACATCTAATATAAATACCACAATCATGATGGACATCTCTCGATCCATGATCCCTCCCTCTCATAGATGCATATGACTTTATTGATGCTCGCCTCTATGAATCATTAGAAAAATGTTCATCCATGATATATAAGGATATATACATATACATAGATACATGATGTTTAAAAATTTACCTTACACATTTACAATTATTTTTAAAATTACTATTTCAAAATATTTCAAAAGAATTCAAAAAATTGATGTAATTTAGACAAATTTTGAAGAAAAACTCTAACAAAAATGTAAAACACAAAACTTGAAGCACAAATTGATATGCAAAACTCACTTGACTACTATTTAAACACAAATTTGTTGAAGTCGAGCACATTTTGAAAATTAAATACAAAATTTTATAAAACATGAATTTCACCTAGTTTTTCTTACATAATGGGGGCACACTTGCTATATAATTGAAAAAAACACATGTTCATTAAAAATGACACATTTATAACTAATAAAAACACACATATCAAAGATATCTTACAATGTCCATCAATAAATTTTGATGGAGAGAAAATTCTTAACACTAATTCATCTTTCACACAAAAATCTTGAATTGGCATTGCCCCATTCAATATATCACTATACATCATATTAACATTTGCACAATGTCTTATACTAAATGATAGAAATTGTCTAACAATATTGTTTGTTTTTCCATGCAATTGTTTTATCCTCTCCTTCTTAATTTAGTACATGCATTTCATCTGGTTGCACCCAAGTTCATAATTGGTGAAAACTACAATTTCATTGGATCCATACTCCCTAGCTATTTGTAATCCTTATATCAATGCAATATAATATGCTTTATTGTTTTTTTTCTTCCAGATATATTCATTTTTCTTTGGAGGACTTTGTTCGTCGCAATATTGCATAACACATATGTAATCACTGCTTTCCCTGGATTGGGATAACAAGAACCATCTATGAATAATGTCCATATTTCAACCATGTTTAGTGGGCTTTATAGTCCTTGAAAAAACAAATTCAATAAAATATTAAATTCATTTATTGAAATGTCTTAGTTTATGGGAGGAATGACATACATGGTTTCCAAAAACACTAGGACTCTCCCTGCATTTATCTAGAAGTTTAATAATAGTTTAACACCAATGAAAAGGAGAGTAACAACACATACTAGCCTAACTACATCATAGCTAGATCAATATTTAGTTCATACATCAAGGCATCTAGTCATGGTAGTTCGATATGTGTTATTATTAATTAAATGGTGAGCCATGTTCCACTTCTAGCATATACCATGCATATAAAAAATTATGTGTTGACTATGACTTCATGGTAGTAGGAAGCATAGTTTGGGATGTGTTATTATGGTTGGCAAGGTGATAGTGGACCCATATGATGTGTATGACAGGTAATCGAAAAGTAATTTTGGATTAGATTATTGAGGATAAACATAGATTTCAAATGAATATGTAGAGTGATTTGTGGTAAACCCATCTTCATTTTAGACCATATTCTCGTGCTTTATATCCAAACAAAATAGTGACATGAAAACTAAGAATATGAGGGATATCTTGAATTAAATAATTACCACAGATCTGTAGCAAGTGCAACCCCGTAATATTTTTGAATATTGTGGTTGCAATGCATAGGAATCTAATCTAAAATTAATTTTGGATTAGATTATTGAGGATTTAAAAATATTTCAAATGAATATGTAGAGTTCTTGTGTGGTAAACCCATATTCATTTTAGACCATATTCTCATGCTTTCTATCCAAAAAAATAGTGACATGAAAACCAATAAGTTGAGGGGTATCTTGAAGTAAAGATAGAAAAAATGTTGAATTTGTTGAATGGTATCTAATATGTAGTCATCCCAAATCATGGGCCCAAAATAAAACTTTTGTGGAAACAATAATGGAGAGGAAAACATTTATGAAATTGAGGAAGAAAAAATTGTTATTAAAATCTTGAACTCGAGTGAAGATCTTGTAATTTTCAAATTTGTGGGGAATCTTTTTATCTAAAAATTGTTATCTCAGTTATCTTAGGCTTTGCTAATGTAAAATCACTATGTCCTTACATGTTCTTGAAGTAAACAAGTTAGAAACAACATTTTGTGTGTTCTATTGAATATATTTCTCAAATTCAAAGCATAAGATAGACATATCTCCAGTGTGGAGTTTCTATAGGAGTAGGAAGGTCAGTCTATGAAGAAAAGTGAGTGAAAGGATAGATGAAAAATAATAAAACATTCTTGTTCACTCCATGTACTACGTTCTCAAGATATAATTTCAATGTTTTAATTCCTTGGCTGCATGTGATAGAAGTTGGAAATATTGCAGTAAATCAATATGTTAGTCTAGCCAGTTATTTTATTTTGACTTGGTTCATATGTCTTCTATTTCATATGTTCTTAATAATTTTTTATGGTGTTTTCTAACATATGATAAAATAAAATAAAATAAACATTCTCATACTTTATTATCTGGTCACTCCTTTATACTAGAACATAGTGTTTTTTAATAGATGATAAAAGAAATCATAAAACCATTGACATCGTTTACTATCTACTCACTCCTTTATACTAGAAAAGATAAGATACTCCTGTACATCGAATGATGATTAAAGAAGTCATTGGAATTCATGAAAATATGTTCAATATTTATTCTTCGTTCCTCTTTGATAAATTCATATGTGAATTTAACTGTTAGGCTTTGATGTCAGATTTTAAACCAATAATAGAGAGAAACAAAATTTAAAAGATAATAAATTTACTTGTAAAAAAACTATTTTTTCTTTTATTTATTTATTTTATTTTAAATGGTGCCTTTGGGTTTTGGACTCTTGCCTTGCATTTTGTACTTGAATTGGGCTATGATCCATTTTAACAATTTTTGGTTTGTACTGCAGTGTTAGCATGCACAATACTTTCATGCCACATGTCAATAGGGAGCATGGTGTGCTATGTGCAAATCACACAAAACATAATAAATTTTAGTCTAGAAAATAACAAATGGATCTTCCTCCTACCTAATGCTACAAAACCTGACAATATAGTTGGTTGGATGACTACAGGTAACAAGTTTGTCTCTTGATGACAAGGATTTTTCATAGAATATGTCCTTCTGCTCATGTGGAATTTTTTTCTACAACATATTTTTTTCACTAGTAGGTCATGCCCTCACTCAACAACACAAATAAAGTGCTTCCACCAAGCTTCTCACACTAAAATATGCTTCAACTCAACAGTAAATAGGACGATCCCAACATATCTACATTCTGCACTCACCCTTACTAGATTCACCCTTGGCACACAAGATACACTAAGGGATGAACACCTAGATAGAGAAAGGGACGGAGCAACACACAAATACCATCCATAGAGGGAGGGAGAGGTATTTAGAGCTTAAAAATTATTTGACTAATAATTCAAATTGTCATATGAGAAATTTCGTTTTCAAATTATTATAAAAAAAATGCACACTACAATGAAAAGACCCTCTAGCGGATTTTTTTGAGGATCCCCTTATAAAAATACCCATTACATCCATTTCTAGCAGAGGTTACTAGAGGAGGTTGGCAAGCGGAGGGCTTTGTGGATGTTTTCCACTCGGTGCTCTTATCATCAAAAACCACATTGGTGCATCATAAAACATTGTGCCAAAACAGAAACTGCCCGGTTCGGTCGTAAGACACACCACTGGTGCGTCTATAAAATGTCGTGCACTGGAATAGGGTTAAATAAAAAAAAATTACGGCCAAAAAACCTCATTTTTCACTTTTCTCAGTTCTCTAGAGCTCTCAAGCACTGGTGCAATTTATCCTTATCTGATCCTCCCTGACATTACTGCTCCCATTACACCCATTGCACACACTGTTGTTGCGCATTTCCCATCAATTTCCAGCTTGCATTTTGAAAACGGTGGGAAAAAATTCTTTTGCAAATTATACAGCCAATATGCCTCCTCGACGATGAAATGTATAGGTATTTTTCTTGTCTTTTCATAATTAAGCTTTTTCGCAGATTATAATTTCAAATAACCTTCAAAATTAACCATTTAAAAGAAACAATTTATTTTTTTTCGTGCAGTGCGCACGAGCCGTTCGGCTCGCACCGGTAAGCATTGCTGCCTGTAAAATTTACAGGCCACAAAGCATTTGGTGCTAACGTTATCCACACTATTTCCAGGGCAGTACCTAAAGGCACACCGTGTTATTTTAAAATTTTAAAAAAAAATCCAGTGTGGTCTTTTAGTTGGCCACACCATTTACCATGTGGAATAGGGGCAACGTGGTGCGTTGACAAAATATCAGCACTGGTGTTTGTTAGTGCACCGCATTCAGCATTCTGACATGGTCAACTGTGTGGCATAGTAGAATACCGCACCATTGAATATGTAATTAGCCAGGAAGTCGATGTGTTGACCCAACTATACGTGTCGAGACGTAGATTTTAGTTAGGTCACTGCACTCCTGACACCATACAAAGTCAACGGTGCTTTGAAAATTTTCATGTGCACCACATACAGTTTTTTGAATCTCATATGGGGCACTGTCCTCGGTGCGCGACGAACAAATGACGCACCAGAACTGGTGCATGACTTTTTTTTGTTGCGCGCCGACTGGTTTGTGTTTTTTTTTTCCAAAAAAATTATATATGTATATTCCTAAATACATGTCTCATTTAATAATAAAAAATATTAAATATGTCAATCATTCAAAGAGAAGAGGCAGAACAAAAACAACAACAAGCAGAGAAGTATGAGACGGTTTGCCTATGGAAGCCATAAGAGAGGGAGAGATATGTGTACCCTCGCCCTATTACAGTAGCTACCCAGGGGCTCCTAAGGCAGGTAGGCCTCCTCAAGTTATATGAGGAGGCTACTTCCCTAAAGGCCCATGGTGTGTTTTTGAGATATCTTATCTACAGGTGGAATGCCCACTGACAGGATTTCTAGGTTGGTCCTAACCAGTGGTACACACTCACTGAGTAGGATATAGATTTCATTACAGGGCTATCGAGGAGAGGGGTGGATTTTTCCTCATTCCTAGAGGTTCCAGCTGGTTGTGTAGTAGGGAGGCAGTTAGTGTACTCCCAGAGATACATTAGAGCATCAGTACTATCTCCTGCAGACTTTCAGGTCATTGGAGGTCAGTTACGTATTGGTGCATTTGGTAGTGAGGAGGTGCAGCGCCTCTCACTTCTCATTTTGACCATTTCACACAACACCAGTGATAGGAAACGCATTATTTGCTTGCTTCTATATTATGTTGATTCTTTAGTATAGGAGCCACGACTTCTCAGGTGGTCTGCCATTTTTTTGTGGTAGTTCTGTAAAGCCTTAGATAGATTTCGTGCTCATGCACAAGGGAGGATCAACTTTCCTTTTGATTCAGAGCTTTTCTGTTTATTTTTTGAGAGGTTTCTAGAGACGAGGCCTACTATTGTTTGGAAAACTCGTAGGCTGATGTTCGAGGCACAGATGCACATGTGGGGGTAGATGATGCCCAAGAGGGGTGAGAATATGTTTCCAGCAAGGATATCACATGATGCATTAGAGTTTCTAGCCAGTTTTGACGAGCTGCATCCCTTAATTATGGTCCCCTATCCTTATGTTGGATTGGATTGGCAAGGGTGTGCCAACATCCTCTTCACAGATGATGAGCCGCCAGATGATAGATGTAATATTATTGTTTTATTTAAATTTATTCTAACATGTTCTTTAACTTGTTTTTATTAAATTGTGTAATGAAACTGTTTAATTATTTTTATGTACTTGTATATATTTTGCAGACATTGTCTCTTTTGATGGAGACAACATGCCGACACCACCACATGATCCAAGTGTGGATCCTGATGACGATCAGGGTATGTCAAATGCTGAGGATCATCACGAGGATGGTGCAGAGAGACTTGCTCCTACTGGTGCACCGGTACCACCTTTTTCTAGGTGCGGTCGAATTTATACTAGATACAGGATGGAGTTGGGTGACCAACTCACTGCATTGATTGTTGAGGTAGGCATCAGGCCCACTCATTACAAAGACAAACAGGCTAATGGTAGGCTATTAGAGATGTGGAGAGGCATGCCGCTTGACATGTAGAGCCTGATGCAGCATGTCGTAGGAGCTACGACCTTAGTTACATGGCTGAGGAGGACTATTTCATATTATAGGCGTGGTAGAGATGCAACACATGATCGACAGTCCGTGAGAAGAAACTCATCATCTCATGATCATTCACCTGACAATGTGCTAGATGAGCAGCATCCACTAGCATCTAGTAGCAGTCATCATGGAGATGAGGCTAGACCATTGGCCACATCCAATCAGCAGCCTACATCATCCAGTAGTACTCGTGATCATGAGCAAGATGGACCATCGACCATCAAAGCTGTACCATTGACTAAGAAGGCCTCGACTAGTACTATTATTGATGTTGTACCACCATATGATCCATGACATTTATATTAAAGTTGTATATTTTTAACATTATTCAGTTATATATATATATATATATATATATATATATATGGTCCATGTATTTTATGTTCAGGTTGCAATTGTACTTAATTTACATGTTGGTGATAATCATGATATGTATATTGTTAGGTCATGTTAGATATGTTCATTTAATGTGAAACTTGCAGATAAATGTGTATGTGATTGCATGATTTATTTGACATGAGATGTATACTTAATGTTTGTGTTGTGATGATGTTATACAATGCTAATTGTGTTTTGTTAGATTATCATGATCACGATGATGTTAGCGAATTTGAATGTGTTTTTTAGTCAAATATGATGTTTGTATGATGGTTATCATGATCGTGATGTTTATTAATTAATTTAATATTAAATGACCATGATATTTATTAAATATTATTTCGTGATTGTAATTGAAATTTAAATTTTAATTGTATGTAAGATTGTAAAATTGTATTTTTATTTGTAATTGTAATTTTAACTGTATTTGTATGTAAAATATTTGATGTAAAATTTTAATTGTAACTGTAATATTAAATTTATTGTGAAATGATTGTAATTGTAATTTTAAATGTAATTTTATATATGAAAAATTGTAAAATTGTAATTCTAATTCTAATTGTACGTAAAATTCTAAATTTGTAATTGTATTTGTAATTGTAATTGTATGTAAAATATTTGTAAAATTGTAATTGTAATTGTAAATGTAATTCTAATTCTAATCTAATTGTATGTAAAATATTTGTAAAATTGTTAGGTCCCTATATTATTAGTTTAATCCATTATTGTTATTAGTGTAGCCCCCTTATTGCTATTATTGTACCCCTGTAACCCCAATATTGTTATTATTGTGCCCTTACATTGTTACCGTTAGGTCGGCTAAGATTACATTGTGGCCCCATGGACTCCTATATATAGAAATGAGGTTTTGTCATTTGTATCATCCAAGAATTGTTCATTCATGTAATGTATTGGAGGTTTCCCCCTCGAAGTGGCTTATTTCTAAGGTGTTGATATCTCTTTTCTTCTATTTTTGGAGCTAGTTTCATAACATTTGGTATCAGAGATTCGGATTATAGGGTTTCACTGCTCCAAACAGGTCATCATGGAATTTTCGCTATAATTTTTTTTTTCTACGAAGGTTCAGAAGCTGAAAATTTTAAAGTGCGAAGCCGAAATCCGGAGGAACATCATTGCAAAATTTCAGAGGTTGCTTCACAATAATTTTGAAGATATGATCTATGGAAGTTAGGGCTTTTTGTAGGCTCCTCAATTTAACCTAAACAAGTCATTGTGGAATTTTCACTATAAATTTTTTTCTACGAAGGTTCAGAATTTGAACTTTTTAGAGCACGAAGCCGAAATCCTAAGGAACATCATCGCAAAATTTCAGATCTTGGTTCGCAATATTTTCAGAGATAGGGTTTGTGGAAATTAGGACTTTTGCAGGCTCCCGAATTTCATCTCAAAGAGGTGATCGTGGGAAAATATTTATAACTCTCTCTCTGAGCATCGGATTGGAATTATGTAAAATTAGGACACAAGCACATAGAATTTAGCTTCCTATCTATCAATTTTAGAGCTGAAGGAGGAAGCAGTGACACGTGGCAAGTCATACAAGCTCACTCTACTGAACCAGTCCATAATTAGGTCATCATAGGAGATTGGGCACAACTTCGTCTTCAAGAATCCAAATCATTTCATACCTATGGAATTTGAAAGAGGATTCAAAGGGCTACCACACCGCCAAATTTCAGATATTGAAGATCCAAAATTACAGAGATAATTCAGTTTCAATATCGTGCTCCTCAAAAGAAAGAAAAAGGTGTGTATTTTTTTCGAATTACATAAGTCTCGTTTGAAAAAAAATAGTTTGAATTTATTCCAAGGGCATATTGAAGAATAGATATCAGTATTGGGTTCTAAAATGGCCCCTAAGAAGAAATCAACACCCATTAAGCCTTCAAAAGGCTCTACTATGACTCATGAAGACGAAGAAACAAAACATGAGATATCAAAATTACAAGAGAAAGTGCACCAAATTTCGCTATCGCAAAGAGCTAAAAAAAATTAAATGGAATTTTTGAAGAAAGGTGTGGAAACTAAGATGGATGGTTTGAAGAAAGGCGTGGAAGCTAATATGAATGGTTTGGATGCTAAGATGGAAGGCATGGAAGTGGGCATGGAAGCTAAGATGGATGGCATGGAAGCTAAGATGGATGACATGGAAGCTAAGATCGATGAAAAAATGGAAAACATGAAGAATGATATAAAAGTAGACATCGAAGGTTTGGAAAAATTGATACAAGAAATTTTTCCTAATGGCGAAAAGATAGTAGAGGAAACTCATGATGAGAACAAAATAAATTTTAATCGTGATTTCATAAAATCTAATGTTGGACGGAAGAACCACCATATTCCAAATATGGATATGAGGAATTTTGATGGTAAGGATCCTGTAACATGGATACTACAGATGGAGCAATATTTTGATCTCAATAATGTGCAAAACACACAAAAGGTACGCATTGCAAATTTACATTTAGAACAAAATACATTTGTATGGCATCGATGGCTTTGATCCCGTAAAAAAAAATGTCACTTGGTCAATTTTTACTGAGGAAATGATAGAACATTATGAAGATACAAAAAGAAACACCTTCTTTAGCCAATTGATAAATCTCAAACAAAAGGGTTTAGTGGTGGAGCACATTGAGGACTTCCAAAAATTGAATATAAGGGTAACTGATATTCTAGAGGAGCACAAGATTGATGTCTTCATAGGGGCTTTAAAGGATAACATCCAACATGAAGTTCGTGTTTTGGAAACTGATTCATTGGAAAAGGCATTAACGTTGGCAAGAAATATTGAATGTAAAATTATGGCAACAAGGAAGCCTACCACTCACATATATAAATGTGGAAGTGTTGCTACTCCTAGACTTCCACAACCTACAAGGTTGACACCACAACAATTGGAAGAAGAAAGAGCAAAATGGATTTGCTACAGTTGTGATAGAAAATACACTAAAGGTCATAAGTGCACTAAGAAGACATTATTTTACATAGATTTTGAAGAGGAAGATTAAAATGAAAAAGAATCTTCAAAAGAAGAGGATATAGTACCCATAATTTTATTCATTCTAAGGTAGCCAAGGAATTGAATTGTTTCCTATACCCAGCACCAAAATTTCAAGTGATGGTTTCAAATGGAGGAACTATAAATTGCTCTAGAAAATGCCAAAATATCAAGCTAACCATGGGGGAATATGTATTGAATATTCCAATGCTTTCCATTCCTATGGGAGGTGTTGATGTTGTACTAGGAGTAGAATGGTTACAATCTTTGGGGACGGTACCTTTTAATTTTCAAGAACTTTTCTTGAATTTTTTTTCAGAAGGAAAGGAAGTCAAATTACGGGGTATCACAAGGAAGCATGGAAAGATAATAAGCTCTAATTTCATGAAAAATATTCTAAATAAATAACAATGAGGCGTAATTGCACAATTATGCTCACTAGAAGTTCCAACATCAAAATCATATATTTCTGCAGATCTCCAAAAATTCTTGGACAATCATTCCAAGGTGTTTGAAACTCCCAAAGGACTCCCACCTATTCGTGATCATGATCATGCTATTCATTTTATTCCAGGAAGTGTTCCTCCAAACATCAGGATGATAGATATCCTTATGTCCAAAATAGCAAAATTGAACGTATGATTGCAGAAATGTTAGAGGCTGGTATAATTCAACCTAGTCAAAGTTCTTTCTCTGCTCCAGTAGTATTAGTGCAAAAGAAGGATGAATCATGGGGCATTTGTCTGGATTATAGGGAGCTCAATAAGCTCACCATTAAAGATAAATTTCCCATTCTTGTGATTGATGAATTACATGGAGCAATTTATTTTACCAAGTTGGATCTTCATTCAGGATATCATCAAATTAGAATGAAGACTGAAGATATTCTAAAAACAACATTTCGAACTCATGAGGGTCATTATGAATTTTTGGTCATGCCTTTTGGCCTTACCAATGCACCTTCTACATTTCAAAGGTTGATGAATTCCATTTTCAAACCCTTCCTTTCAAAAATTTGTGCTAGTATTGTTTGGTGATATACTAATCTACAATAGGTCTTGGAAGGATCATGTTCAACATGTTGACCGGGCACTCAAACTATTGCAGGAGAAACAATTATATGGAAAATCATCCAAATGTTTCTTTGGAGTAAAAGAGGTGGAATATCTGGGTCATATTGTATCTCACGAGGGTGTCAAGGTAGACCCTAACAAAATTAAAGCCATTAAGGAATGGAAAGTCCCGAAAACTATAAAGAAGTTGTGAGGATTTCTCAGTTTAACAGGGTATTATCACAAGTTTGTTAAGAATTATGGGATAATAGAAACACCTCTAACAACATTATTGAATAAAGATGCATTTTCATGGACTTCTGAAGCAACTAAAGCCTTTGAACATCTTAAAGAGGCAATGTGCCTATCACCAGTCTTAGCTACGCCAGACTTCACAAAAACCTTTATTGTGGAATGTGATTCCTAAGGAAATGGAATTGGTGTTGTTTTAATGCAAGAAGGAAGACCCATTGCTTTTGAAAGTCATCCAATCAAAGGAAAGTATTTACAGAAAGCTATTTATGAGAAGGAAATGTTAGCAATACTACATGCACTAAAGAAATGGCGACCTTACCTAATGGGAAGACACTTCAAGGTAAAAACTAATCACGATAGTCTTAAACACTTTTTGGAACAAAGACTATCTTCAAAAGAGCTGCAAAAATGGGTCACAAAGATGTTGGGTTATGACTTTGAAATAATCTACAAAAAAGGGAAGCTAAATGTTGTTTCATATGCACTCTCAAGAAAAAATTAAGAGGTGGAAGCATTGCTTTGTGCCATTTCTATTATCCAACCAGATAGGATAACCGAAGCAAGGGATGAATGGAAGAGGGACAAAGAAGTGTGGACACTCATTCAAAAGTTGCAGCAATATCCTAGTACATCTGATACATTTATTTGGAAAAATGATTCCTTATAGTACAAATATCACTTATATCCTTGTAAGAATTCACAACTAAAACAAAAGATTATTTTGGAATTGCACACTTCTCCTTTAGGAGGACACTCGGGATTTTTAAAAACTTACCACAGGGTGAAGAAATAAATTTTTTGGGAGGGTCTTAAATCTGATATTCAAAATTTTGTGGCAGAATGTTTTGTTTTCCAGCAAAATAAAGTTGAGACAATTAAGACCCTAGGTCTTCTACAACCTTTATCCATTCCAAGTCAACATTGGGAGGATATTTCAATGGATTTTATCACAGGTTTACCTAAGTCCGAAGGAAACAGTGTAATCATTGTGGTAGTTGATAGACTTACCAAGTATGTACACTTCTGAGCATCATCTCATCCATTTAAAGAAATTACAGTTGCTACTACATTTATGGAAACAATTCAAAAGCTACATGGAAACCTAAAGGTTATTGTGAGCGACAGAGATCCCATTTTTACTGGAAATTTTTGGACGGAGTTATTTTCTTGTTTGGGTACTCAATTAGCTCATAGCTCATACTATCATCCTCAATCTAATGGTCAAACTGATATAGTGAATAAATGTTTGGAAGGATAACTTCATTTTTTTGTATCTGATAAACAAACATAATGGGTCAAGTGGTTACCTCTTGTTGAATGGTGGTATAACACTTCCTTCCATACTGTAGCAAAAATGACCCCATTTATGGTACTTTATGGATATCATCCACCATCCATCACATCATCTTTAAGAGAAAATTCTAAGTTTCAAGAAGTGGAAGATCACATCGAGCATCAACAAGAATTTCTCCAACTCTTAAAGGATAACCTAAATTTGGCACAAAATCGAATGAAACAACAAGCCGATCAACCTTGCAGTGAGATAAGTTTTGATGTAAGAGACTAGGTATTTTTACAGCTACAACCATACAAAAAAATTTCCCTCAAGCAAGCTAAGAAGGATAATAAATTATCGCCAAAGTACTATGGTCCTTACAAGGTGTTGCAAAAGATTGGTACTATGGCATACAAATTGAAGCTTCCTGCTTCTTCGCGAGTGCATCTAGTTTTCCATTTTTCATGCTTAAAGAAGGTTATAGGTGAAAATATTCCAATTCAAACAATATTTCCAGAACTTGATGAGGAATGAAAAATCATATTGGAACCTGAAGCGGTCACGGAAACAAGAACTCGATAGCTACGAAATCGATCAATTTCAGAGTATCTCATCAAGTGGAAGAGCTTACCCACTGAAGAGTCTACATGGGAGGATGAGAAATTTATGCATAAGCACCTAGATCTACTCAAGCATTGAGGACAACACTATTTTGAAGGAGAGGGGCATGCTAGGTCCCTATATTACTAGTTTAGCCCCTTATTGTTATTAGTGTAGCTCCCTTATTGTTATTATTGTATCCCTGTAACCCCAATATTGTTATTATTGTTCCCTTACATTGTTATTGTTAGGTCAGCTAGGATTACATTGTGGCCCACTAGGATTACATTATGGCCCCATGGAATTTTATATATAGAAAGGAGGTTTTGTCATTTGTATCATCCAAGAATTGTTCATTCATTTAATGTATTGGAGGTTTCCACCTCGAAGTGGCTTATTTCTAAGGCGTTGATATCTATTTTCTTCTATTTTTAGAGCTGGTTTCATAAAAAAAATTAATTAATTGTGCTACTGTGAAATGATTGTAATTGTAAAATTTTAATTGTAATTGTAATTGTATGTAAAATTAAATTGTAATTGTTTCCTGCAGGGGCATGGTCTAGTGGCTAGTGGATGCATTGTTAAGGAATTTGTGTTGTTAAGCAGGTCACAGTTCAAGCCTCGTCTAATCTGGGGACCGTTCTTGCAGGCTTGGAGGTTCCTTGAGAGGTTATAGTGGTATTCAGGGGTTTTTACCCCGCGCCTCGTGTGTGAAAGTTGTCTGATGTTGCCGATTCCTCTGACTCATAAAAAAATAAATTGTAATTGTAATTCTAATCGTAATTGTATGTGAAATTGTAAAATTGTCATTGCAATTGTAATTCTAATTCTAATTGTAATTTAAATTTTAATTGTATGTAAAATATTTGTAAAATTTTAATTGTATTAATGTGAGATGATTTTATTAAAATTTGTAAATTTGTAAATTTGTAAATAATTGTAAAATAATAAATCTAAAATAATATGAATTTTTGTAACATAATAAATTTTAGAAAATAATGCAAATAAATTCATGTAATTTAGAATTCTCATTATTTTATTATGATCTTACATACCAAAAAAAAAAACTTTATACAGTACGCCATTTCTAGCGGAGATTCCTAGTTTTTCGTCTGGTGCCCTTATCATCATAACATGCACCAATGCATCTTAGTACTAAGACACACGAGTGCTTCATAACTATTCTACACCGGTGCGTACTAAAACACCGTACCAAAACATAAACCTCGATGTTACGAAACGACACCAGTGGGCCTATAAAACCCCACTCACTGGAACAAGGTTATTCTGTAAAGTGCAGTATTGGAGCAGCGATGGGCTCGAATCATGGGCAAGGATTTTTCAGAAGAGATGAGGGTTTGAAAAGAAGAGAGTTCAAATTTTGGCTGAGAATTTTATAGTAGAGAAAATGAGTGATTCAAATATAAAGATGGACAAAGACACTTACAGGGATGTAGACAGCTACAAAGCTCGACAAAGTAAAAAAGGAGAAAAGATTTATGAAAAATCTGAGAAAGGTGGTCGAGAAAGCTCAGCTAAGACTGACAGAGAGAATTTGGTTGAGGCTAGGGATAGGGTTAAGAGATCCCATGATGGAGAAAGGAGAGCAGAGTTGATGGCAGAGAAATACCTGTCAACACTCTGGTGACTAGCAAGGTGAAACAGTCCTTTGAAAGCAAGGAGTCCTATTCGCTAAGGGATGTTAGAGAGACATCAATTGAGTCTCTTGAATGGGCTAATAGATCACATGAAGGTAATGATTATCATTCTTACAAGAACGACAAGCAAATATTGGAAGTAGAGAAAGTTCAATCGATGCAGTCGATAAAGCCAAGAGGCACCATTAAGGGAAGGATTCTCATTCCCTTAAGGACAACAGAGAAATATCAATTAATGTTGTTGATCAGGCTAGTAGGTCCCATGAAGGGAAATATTCTCCAGAATGCATTTAAAAGAAGTTGGGAGTATTTTCCGAGCTTTGATTGGCTGACATAAAATTTTACCGACAAAGATGATGTCGTATAAAATCACATCTTTGGCTTTCAATTGAACTTGAATGGCATCTCTAACTTGTCTGACCTGTGGTATTGTGGATAACAAGAAATATCACATGGAAGGTACCCAAAAATCCAAATTTTTTAATGTATAGGTGAATTAGCACTTATCAAAGAACTAAATTTCGAACAAAATGTGAACGGGATACACTTAAGGATTCCTTGGTTCCATTTGTTATTGAAAATGATGCTCTCTCTAGATGAAACCAGTAAAAAGTATGCTTGTGTTATAAATGGAAATCTACTGACCATTTCTATGGGAAGTGTTAGGGTCCTATAATAATAGGGTTCATAATTTTTGAATTGACTTTGGTAAGTCTTGTAAATATGTACATACCTTTCTTTTTTTAAGTTGTTTTCCCATATTTGAAAAAAATAAAAAAATGAAAAGAGGGTAAAAAGTCCTAAATGAAAAATCAAACGAGTTGAAAAGAAAAGGATAAAAAATAATATAAAAAATGGACCCCAAATACAAAAAATAGATAATAATAAGACATGAAAGTGATGCAAGTCAAAATGCCACTACTATTTACTTTTACTGCAAAATAAATGATTATGTACAGCTTGTTCAAAATTCCATAATCCATGTGTTGATGTCCAGATATGAACATAATTCAACCCTTTTTCCACATAAATTATCAACCGGAGGGCGTTAGTTATTTCAAGACTAATGGAAAAGTATATACAGATACAAGCACATGACCCATTGTAGATCATAGGTTTAATCTATAACACACATACCATTGTAACAACAATGAAATGAACTAAAGAAATAAAAGGCATCGATAGCAATTAACGCAAATGTAACAACAAATAAAGAATCACACCAAACACAACATTATAAAGAAAAGAAAGAAGAACGCAACACCCGATCACAAGAGTGGGCCCAAAACTTTGATCAGGGCTACAGAAACTCAAGAATTATAGGAGAAACAGCAAGTTGTTGTACATTCAATTAATGATAAAAAGATTGATTACAAATTTTGTATGTCCAAGCATCTCGCGATTCATAGCCCGTAGGACTCTTTATATAATTGTCCTGAAACCCCTGATTCCTCTCAACAACTCCATTGTTACAAAAAATACCTCTTTTTACAACGGTAACTAGGTTTCCCAGCAAGAAACCGTAAGAAGTCCTAAGATAGTGCTGATATACCCATGGTTGTCATGCTATAGTAGCAAATACGGAAGACACTGGAGATGATGGGCTGTGCCTTGACTCGCGGCCGCAACGCTCCTGTTGTGGCCAGATCTAAAGAAATATCAGAGTTAATGTGTATAAAGGTAAAACCTCCATGAAAAGTACATAATTAATCAAATATCCCATAAAATATAGGAAGAAGGGTTTTACCTCATGCTTTTAAGATAAATAATGGCACAAAGATATAGAAAGATAGGGTAAAATGGGAGAGGAAAGTATACAAATCTGGTACCCAACATCTCCCCCCAAATGACCTATATGCATGTCCTCATGCAGCTCATCATCTCCTTAGATCTAGATTGGACTGACTGTGATCGGCATGAAGTTGTGTGAGGTCATATTCTGCAGCCATTTCTATTCCTGGTGGCTTATATCCTTCTATCAAAACAACGTCCTTCCACCAGTTTGGTTCAACGTTATATGCAGGAGTATATTGTGCAACTGGTAGCCATAAAAGGGGAAATTGAAATCTTAATCCCATCCTTCTAACCCCATAAGTATTAATGCATGCCATGTAACATGCCATTCTCTCTAAGGCACGTGCAAAGTTAGGTGCCCCAAATGATTCTCTATCCCTGACGGCTGAGGAGGACAACATCCATATTTTTTGACAACTGTCCAGTGATTCCTTGTGAAATGTCATAATCTGGCTGACACATAGGTCACCGCACCATTTCTGGGTTGCCCACATGTGTTCTTTACGACCCTCAATTTGTAGAAAGGTATAATGCTAGTTATAAATGTTTGATGACTGGTCATGCTCTCTTCTCACCATTAATGGCTTTCCGGCTTGATTTTCTTCAAATGTATCCCAGGCCTTTCTCCATTTAATCTGATTGATGGTATAGGAGGTGAAAGCCCTGAAGTGGATATCCCCCTTGAATGGAATGGGGTTAAAGGACTGACCATGCCTTAAGTAATACCCATGCATGTAGAGCTCGCACATTAAGTGTTGTCCTATAATTTCATGAATTTTTAAAATACGGAGAAATTGAATGCGATCCTCAATTTTGTACCAATAGATACAAAATAAAAGAAAAGAAAAGAAAAGAATTTTTTCATGAAGGAATAAGGCATACCTATGTGCAGGAGGTCTGCAAGCCATTACCTATTGTGCTAGGGAGAACATCTTCTCTTTATCTGTCTTTAGCAACTGAACTTGTTCTTCCAACTCTTCTATCCTGGCCTTCTATTTGGCCTGCTTCAGCTGTGCTTTGTATAACTGATCCATGTACCATGTGACGACTCCAGCAGCATGTTCTCAAACCCTAGTTGTTTCTTGTGGTCGCTCACTGTAGACTGCCACTTCTGAATTTTAGTGGCTAATACAAATTCTCGAGCTTCAAACAATTCTTAAATCGAGCCATTCTAGGTAGCTGCAGTGGAGACTTCAATATTTGGATTTATTTCCCTCCATTTGTAGATTTTTACCTTCCTTTTTAAACGTGAAACTTTCTTCTTCAAATCCCAAACCTCCCTTTTTAGTCTCATGGTTTCACTGAACTATAGCTGATACCTCTTTTTGAGAGGTAACCTTTTTTTCTCACACTGTTTGACCCATTCCTGTTTAACGATGAGTTCAAGTTCTGGACCTATGATAGGCTTAGAAGGCGGTGGAATTCTTCCGGCATCCTCTACAGATTATCTTGTCAAGCCCTTCTGGCTGGGCCCCCTATCCACAAGGCCTTCTTCTTGTACATTTCTTCTGGTAACTCCTGCTATTTGGTCGGAAATTTCATTGATCCCCCCTATGTTCCGATGTTTCTACAGGAATTTTGTCTTCCTTGTGAACCTCTAGGTGTTCTGGTTCAGTAGTGTCTCGGAAAATCTTGGTCCTGTCAACAAATTTTAATACCAGGGGAACAACCACTTCTTCCATTAACCGTTTGGGCGAGCGAAATCCCCTCGCTCCTTTGGGAATCAGGGATAGGAATAGAGAACAAGGAACAGACCCATCATCTTCATTTCCATTTTGGACCAGGACTTCATGCATTACTACCTCAACCGAAGTCGATGTTAGTACTTATGGGGATGTATTGATTCCATGGCTCAATTCCCTTCTTTCCTCTTGCCCTTTTCTTACCATTTATTGTTCATGGGTCGATACTAGTTCTTGTGGAACAGTATTCACTTTTTGGTTCATTCCTTCTTTACCATCATTTTCCTCAGGACTCACCTTTCTTTTCATAGTTGGTACCGATTCTTGAGGTCTAGCGTTGACTTCGTGGGCTAACTCCTCCTATTCTAACTAAATTGGGGGTGGTTCTTGTGTAACACCCCCACCCGTATCAATATCCATATCTGTCTGGGCAGGTGATGTTGTTTCTTGTGAAATAGCATCACTTGCCATTCCTCTGTCCACAATTCCATTCCTTTGTTCTTCATTGAAAAAGGTTGATGACGGTATAATAGTATCAATTTCCTGCACGATGTCCATAATTACTTCCTCTGTGGATTCTTCAAGCAAGGCTGGTTCTTGTGTGGAAACCTCGTCTGTGTCGCCAACTACTTCCTCCATACTCATATCTTCTTCCTTTGGTTCCTCCTGATCAATTTCTGTTTCCATTTCCTTGAGTTCCTCTTGATCAATTTCTTTTGAATATTCTACTTCTGCCTGACCAGTTGGAGAGGTTGATTCTTCCTCTCTAGCAGCAATCATAGCTGCTACCGCTTCTTCTGAGGATCCGCATAGTTCCACCCAAGAAACCCGTAGCCAGCCTATTTCATGCACGACTAATAATCACACCAATCTGTGATTAGTAAATACTTCCATCATCTGGCGAGAGTGCTAAGTAGACTGTGCCAAATGTTGCAGTTGTTTCAATAGGAAGAATGGCATATTTAGGTCATGCACCTGATTCTATGGAAATCAAAGGTTTGTTAGAATTTTATAGTGATACTTAAACAAAGCTGAGGCCCGACCCTCGTAGGTAATGTATTTTATTATGAAACCTGCAAATTTGTTCCAAGGATATGGCACAGTTCTACTCTCGTATCCTCTACCCAATTGAACGACACTTTCTCCTGTCTGCACGAATAATTCAGGAAATTCTGGGAGAGAAATTTTCTGAGCAAACCATTACTGCCCCTACTATCTCAACCTGCTAACCTCTACAATTACCTCCTCTGTGACAGGAAATTCCAGACCTCTAACCTGCAAATATTTCTCCTCTAAATTGAGTGCAAATTCCATTGTGATACCTCCATCAAATCCCTGCAATCTATCAAAGTAGATATCCCACCCTGCGTCGACAAATACTTGCCAAACCTCTGGATAGCTGCGAACTGAAACTGTGTTTTTAGACTCATGCCACACAGCCATCCCACCCATACTGTGGAGACTTGTAGCAGCACTTCTTGTAGCAGCAGACCGTTGGGCAAGGTGGTGGGTACCAAATTTGGAGGAACGACATAGTGAAAATGGAAAGGTGGTAGCAGTAAATACAATTGGTAACTCTTGAAAACTAAGAAAAATAATGAAATAATATGGTAAGTGTGGTAAAATATAAATAATAATTGTTCGTACAGGGTGGACGAGATATCTTACGAATCCCAATACGATTTAAATGATGATACCACATATTGATGGGAATCATAGGTTGTACCATGAGTGGAATGTCATACTTAACTTATGAGGAAATTATTACACCATCCTTCGCATGACAACACCCCCCCCCCCAAGCTTAAATTTTTGGGGTCTATTGCATTAAAATCTTCACATGGGATATTTAATTAAATCAGTAAAAGTCACATGGAGGCGTACCTGATGGCCTACCTGGATGATGTGACGGTTGGTAGGATGATAGCACAGTAATGATGTGGATGGTGTAACAGCAGCAGAGTAACAACATCAGAGTAATAGCATCCAGTGTAGTACCATCGGTGTAACAAGATCAGTGTAACATCATTCGTGTAACAACATCAGAGTAACAACATCGGAGTAACAACATCGGTGCAACAACATTGGAGTAAAAATGTTGGTGTAAAAACATCGAAGTAATAGCATCGGAGTAACATCATATAGTGTAATAGCATCGGAGTAGCAGCAACCGAGTAACAAAAAATAAAAAATAAAAAATTTCCTTGATTTTCACTCCTTAGTCGTAACTCCTACAAAAAGACAAGAATATATATATATATATATATATATATATATATATATATATATATATATATATATATATATATATATATATATATATATATATATATTACAATTAGGGTGAAAAGGAAGGATTATCTGCGCTGATAACCTTAAAACCATATTTCTCAGAGAGTTTTTTAATAAAATCATCCTTAGAGGCCGGCCGGTGGTATAGTCTCAGGAAATGTCCATTGAATGTAAAGGAAGTACGTGTATCATCAATTGTGACTAGCTTGACTATTCCATTATCAAATATAGCGTCCACCTCATAAGCTCCCATCCAACGAGTGTAAAGCTTTCCCTTAAAATATTTAAAATGAGATTCATTAGTGCCCAATCTCTAGGTTGAAACACCTTATTTTTAATAAACTTATCATGCCATTCTGTTCTCCGTTGCTGGATAGAAGTAGTTCATTGGACAACCATTGAACGTATTTCATCAAGTTCATTAAGCTGAGCCAGTTCATGTTTTTTGGCATCTGATAGATCTAAAACAACTTCCAGAGCTGTTCTGAGCGTGCTTATTTCGAATTCTATTAGAAACAATAGGGATTTCCCATAAACTAACTTGAATGGTAAAAACCCGGTTGTATCTGCCATTTTGTTCTGTACGCCCAGAGAGCCTCTGGGACTTTTGAGCCCAATCCTGATGATGGTGTGCCACATTTTTTGTCAAAATGTTTTCTAATGTCTTGTTTGTGCTTTCTACTTGTCCATTCACCTGGGGATGGTATGGAGATCTCACTCTATGATTGACCCCATATTTTTGCATGGGATTTGCTATCTTGTGTGATGTGAATTGTGCTCCTCCATCTAAAAAAACCTATCTTAGAGTACCGTAATGAGCAAAAATTTATTCACATAGAAAATATGAGACTGCCTGCTCTGTTTCTTTCGCAACAACTTTGGCTTCCACCCACTTAGTCACGTAATCAGTACAGACCAGGATGTGGAATTTTTGCTGGGAGGGTGGGTTAAAGGGTCCAATGAAGTCAATAGCCCATTTCTCAAAAGGCTCAAGGACCACCTGTGCCTGCAAAGGAATGTCATCAGCTTTACCGAGCTGCTCCATACGTTGGCAACTATCACACCTCCTGACATAATTCTGAGCATCACGAAAAATGGAAGGCCATTAATATCCCATTTGTAGCAACTTATGGCCTATTCTTTTGTCCACAAAATTCTCTCCACAAGGGCCATCATGGGTAGCTTTCAATAATTCATAAATATCATCTTCAGACACACAGTGTTGGATCTGCTTATCTTCTCCTGTATGAAAAAGGTACCCTACCATCCAAGAATATCAGGCACTATGACGAATAATATTTTGTTGTTCCCTATACGACAAATGAGGAGGCCCTTTCCCTGTAGCAAGATAGTTAGCAATATATACATACCACAGAGGTTTAATAGAAACTACAAAAAGATATTCATCGGGAAAATTGTCTTCTATTGGTGTGCATTCATCATTGTTATCTATTCTAGATAGGAAATCAGCTACTACATTATCTTTTCCTGGCTTATCTACTATTGTAATATCAAATTCTTGAAGAAATAGTAACCATCTCGTAATACAACCAAGAGTAATAGCTTTATTCATCAAATACCTGATTGCTGCGTGATCAGTATGGAAAATAGTAGAGTAATTAGTGATGTAGTGCCAAAACTTATTGATAGCATAAATGATAGCTAAGAATTCTTTTTTTGTCATCGTATAGTTTAGCTCAGCAGGAATTAGATTATTTCTGATGTAATAAATTTCATATGGAGTTTTGTCTACCTGCTGTCCTAAAATAGCCCCTACTGTTGTCCGAGAAGCATCAATACGTATGTGAAATGGTAATTCCCAATCAGGTCCTCGAGGATTGGGGATGTGCACACAGCCCCTTAATTTTCGTGAAGGTTGTCTCACAATCTTCATTCCACAAAAATTATGCGTATTTTGTTAGCAATTGAAACAGTGGGTGTTATCACCAAAATAGGACCCTGATAAGTTGTTGATCAGACTACCTTAGTGTAGCTATTTCAAACCAACGTTTTAGCTGAGGCTTAGCTTCCTCATCCTGAGAGGGCTCTCTCAAGTGTTTATGATATTGATTAATGATAATATAGATGGCTAACTCTATCTTGGTTTTGTGTGTTTGTAGGTTGAAAGATGAAGGCTTTCTACCATTGGGTTATGGAGTCAATGAGTCAGTAGTTTCAGTGGCAAAGTTTCTAGACATGGAAGCTGAGGCAAATGGGGTTTGTAAACAAATATAATTCACTCAAGAACATAGGTCAACACAGTAATTCCATTACTAAAGGTAGTTAGAGCATAGGGTTATGAATTCTGATTAATAGCAGTGGAATTTATTGCTAAGGTTTCAAAGGTAGTTTACTCACAAGATACAGGAAAAACACAACCATCCCATTCCTAAAGGAAGTCAGAGAATAATATTATGAATTCTGAGTAATAGCAATAAGATCTACTGCAAATTATTCAAAGTAACATATAAATCGAGAAAACATTAAACCCATGAGAACTCAGTTCTGTTCAGGAAAACCTCTCTATATTTTTTATTATGGTTCATAGCATAAAGCAGCAGCTAGGCCAAAAAGTATTCAAACCCTTGCTAATTCGACTTCTTGATTCATATATAGCTTTTAAAATATTGGATTCTAGGATCCATCATCAAGAGAATTCGAATTTCTATTATTGACACCTATTCTAACAATAAAATAGGCTTATTAATTAAAAAATGATAGCTTGACTGCCTTTGAAGAGTCCTAATCCAAATAGGACTAAAAATCCTAAATATACGTATAACAACCTTATCTAGTATTAAATTTATCCTTTGTAACCTACAACATCATGAGGTCTAATTTGGTGATGCCTCCAGCCTTGTTATGAATCCTATTGTTCCATAACCTAACTGCCCTAAAAACTAGGAAACTTGTTTTCTGCAATTATGCCTTTACCTTCATTGATGATCTTCAAACCCTTTTTCTGGAAATTTTGATTTTTTGAGAAAAAAGACATGTGTTATCACTTCCATAGAACCATTCCCTTCCACCTATACAAAAATTGAGTCCTTGAAAGAGTGTAAAGAGAGTTGATGTGTCAACGCTACGAAAATATCAGTTGTTTTCATAGCGCGGTAACTATGTCTTTGTAAACATCCCTTAACATCCACTTTCTTCTGCTTTAACATTAGGAACTTCATTTGTGAACCCTTTCCATCCTCTAGTAGCATCAAAACTTCAAAAACCAGATGTTTTACCTCTTGAAACCTCAACAAAATTCTCAAAAATGCACCTACAGCAGTTTCATAGCACGCTATGAAACTGTTGTGTATGTCATCTACACAAAAATTTTCAAAAATATTAGTTTTTAAAAATTCTTGCACTTTTTCCATGATGTCTAAAAGATTTAATAATCAACATATGTCATCCTTGAAGTGTTTTCAAAAAGTGAAATCCTTCTCTATGACAAAACTGATTTATAATTTGTCACTTACTACCTTGTTTTTATCTAGAATATAGGTGTTGAGACAGAGCTTTTTTTTTCTAACCCATAATGTATTTTGAAAAACTGAAGGAGACTTTTGGAGAAAATGATGGCCTGAACAAAAAAATATCTTTTTTTTTTGTAATATTTCTCCTACCACCCTGAAACTGTCTTTGAACAACCTGTATAAAACTGGAAAATCCTAATTTCTGAAAATATGGCTTCAAAGAAAGCCTTGTATCTATTAACTGGTAACACTTATGAGAAACAAGAGATAGGTTATTGTATATGGAGATGTTATGAAGAGAAACCTCCTTTATAATTCAAAACTACCTTTTTTTTGTGGACAGAAAATGATCATGAAGTTGACTACTAAAAAAAGAAAACAAAGTTTTTCTCTCAATGACTTTCAGTTGTTTTCGTAGCGCAAGTTGAGTCATCCATTTTTCCCACCTCATAATGAATTTAAAGAAACCAAAATAGTTTTTGTAGTTCAGTATGTTAGGAAGAAAAACCTCTTTCATGTTTCAAAAATTAGTTTTCAGTTGTTCAGGAATCCCTATGGAAAAAAACTACTAAAAGAAGAAAAACAGGGTTTTTTACTAAAAAGGGTTGTTTCAGCCATTTCGTAGCGCGCTACGAAAACAACGTTTTCATAGTGAAAATCTCCCTTTCTGAATTAGCTATGCTACAAAAACATGGATTCCTAGCACGATTGCAAAATTTGACCTTAAACCTAATGGAATGAATTCTAAATGGATGATGGAACCTTTACACCATGAAATAAGGTTGTTAAACTTTGTTTGCAAATGAAAGAGACTTTAACCCTATCACTTGACCCCTAAAAACATAACATGACTTCACACCTATCTAAAAAATATGACTAGGAATAAAGCAAACTCTCCAAGTTTGAAAAAAATTTAGGGTGTGATAACAGTGGCTCCACTTGGGATAGTGTGCCCCTATGGTATACTAAGAACCGGTAGCTCTAGTGTTGCTATCCATCCTTTAGAATAAAAATATGAAATTTTGCCAAGCTTCTCCTCAAGATTTAATGGCCTTCACCTCAGGATCAAGCTTGATTATCACTGCATAAGAAACAAATATGTACCTACTGAAAAGATGCTCAGTCAACTTTGAGCTTATTCACACACTCCTACCTACCCTATCAGCTGCAATCTCCATTTGTAGCTCAAGGAATATGAAACGTTCAATGAAGCCAATCATTGATCTGACTTGACACTTGAATCTCTTGACTGTGCTTGAAGCAAAAATAAACATGATACTGAAATAACCGAGGCACCATGAGATATATCTGATCTTCAAGATGAAAATATAATTCTAAATTTGAACAGTAAATCTTTTCCATGTAGTCAGCTATAGGGTAAAAAAAGACATGATTAATTTGATAATTCTCATAACATTTTGTGACTTATAAAAAATGATCTTTAGCCACACAACATTTATTTGATAAGTTATCCAACTGCCTTTCTGAATAATTCCCATAGAAAATGTTATTTTCCTCACTATTATGATCATTCTTTCAACTAATCTGTTGTAAGGAATTACAAAAATAATCAATCTTTTCTTCTACCTGAGGTGTGTAGCAAGCAATTTCCAATATTTCCTCTTGTTGTTCGAAATTATTCTCATACTCATGATGGTCAAAGGATTGACAAAGCTACTGAAAATTTTCTTCAAAGTCAGAGGATGTGTCATAATTTTCATAAGTAAACTCCTGCTGGATTTTATTTTCATCTAAGGAAGATATTATCCTTTCTTCTCGGTGTTCTTCTTATTTATGAAAGTTATTGTCATAAAAGGCTTCTAAAATTTCCTCATCCATAAACTCATCATCTTCATAACAATTCTCCAAATATTCAATAAAAATCTCAGAGTGTTTGCAGTCTTTAACCATCAATAAAGAGGGATGAAACTCTTTATACATATCATAGAATTCATCATGAAAATTAGCAAGAGAATATAATGAACCATTTGTTAAACCTTTATACCAAGACCATGTTTTTCCTTCTAGATTGGTCATAAACATCTTCATAAGACAGTCTTCAGGCATCTAAACCTTAAAACTATGTACATGCAGATGAAACCTAACCAAATGAAGAGCAACATTGTCTTTTTTTTCATATTTGAATATTGGAAGATCACCTAACCAATCAACCTCTGGCATAGGATTTGGAAAACCAGGGATATGAGAACAATTCATAGGAGCATACCTAGTATTTTTTCCTGCAATGGAACTCATCTTAAATCTTCATCTAGCAACTGATCTTCTAGCAGTGTAGTCACCTTCCAATTTGTTATTTGATGTGTGGAGTCACCATGGTATTTTTTTTCAGCCTTGAACAGGTTCTAAGCTCCTGCTACCTTCAAGAGTTCAGCTTCATAATTTTTGGGAGATATATATCTTCAGACTCTTGGCAGACGCACCAAAATTTTATCACCAAAATAGGACCCTGATAAGATGATGATCAGACTACCTCAGTGTAACTATTTCAAACCAACCTTTTAGCTGAGGCTTAGCTTCCTCAGCCTGAGAGGGATATCTCAAGGTTTTATGATATTTATTAATTATAATACATATGGCTAACTCTATCTTGGTTTTGTGTGTTTGTAGGTTGAAAGATGAAGGCTTGCTACCATTGGGCTATGGAGTCAATGAGTCAGTAGCTTCAGTGGCAAAGTATTTTGACATGGAAGCTGAGGAAAATGGGGTTTTTAAACAAATATAATTCACTCAAGAACATAGGTCAACAAAGTAATTCCATTACTAAAGGAATTCATAGCATGGGGTTATGAATTCTGAGTAATAGCAATGGAATTTACTGCTAGGGTTTCAAAGGTAGTTTACTCACAAGATACAGGAAAAACAAAACCATCTCATTGCTAAAGGAAGTCAAAGCATAAGATTATGAATTCTGAGTAATAGCAATAATATCTACCGCAAATGATTCAAAGTAACATATAAATGAAGAAAAAATTAAACCCATGAGAACTCAGTTATGTTCAGGAAAACCTCTCTGTATTTCTAATTGTAGTTCATAGCATAAAGCAGCAGCTAGGCGAAAAAGTATTCAACCCCTTGCTAATTTGACCTCTTGCTTCATATATAGATTTTTCTTCCTAACATCCCTAACTACAAAAACCTCTCTTATTTTATTTAAATTCATTATGAAGTGGGAGATATAAGGCTTTCTTTGAAGCCCTATTTTAAGAAAATAGAGTTTTCCTATTTTACATATGTTTTTCAAGGATAGTTTCTAGACAATAGGAGAAGTATTTCAAAAAACCAAGAGAGGTTTTTATTCTAGAAAGCATGGAATACAACAACCTCCTTCATTTTCTCAACATACATCATGTATGAGAAGATAAAGGCTCTATCCCAAGACCTAATGTTTAGGGAAGAAACATGAATAATTTGCTAAAGTAGTCTTTTCACCATTTTTCATAACAAATTTTGAAGGAATATTTGTCATTTTGGTTATGAAACTTCTTGTGGAAGTGTTTAAAGTAAATATAAAGGCTATCATGAAAGAAAATATTGAAATATGTTGAAGAAAATACTGAAAACACTGCACTATGAAAAGCGCTACGATACTATGCTATTTTCGTAGCACAAATCTGTTTTCACTGTTTTGAAAATTTCAAAGTAGATTTTGCATAGATAGCATGAAGGGATAACTTGGGACCTATTTCAATCATGTTATTAACATAAATTAGCCTCTAATTCATCAGTTATAAGTGGTCAAAACATCTCAAGAAACCAAAAGGATCCTAAGCCTAAAAACAGGGAAACATGTTTCCTAATTTCTAGGGTAGTTTTATCATCAGCAGTAGGGTAACTTTAAGTGAATCGTAAACATCCAAATTTTACCTCATGGAGGAGCAGATATCAAACATAATATTTAATGCCTATATAAGGTTTTTTTAGTCATAATAAGGAGTTTTACTCCTAATTGTATTAGGACTCTAGAACAGATAGTTAACTGTCACATGTAATTAATAGTTTGTTTTAAGAGTAGATAGATGTCATGCTAAGAAATTCGAATTCTCCTCAAGCTAGATGAGGGAATCCAAGATTTTAATGATGGCTCTATAATATACATGAGGTCAAATTCCTCAGGGTTGGCAATTTTCATGAACAAGCATACTATGTTATTTTAAAAAACTATGTGTTTTTATCATAATACAAATGTTGGCTCACTACTCAAGATTCAGAAAGATTTTTTAATGTGTGATATTATTTTGGTTTTATATATCTATATTTTTGCAGTGGTATAAACATATGTGACTTAGAATTCATTGGAAAATTCTCTAACTTCTTGCATATTCTTGTAAACTGTGTTTTGTTCACTCTGTTTTTGCTTCATTGATACACCTAAAAACTCTGAAATGCCCTGACTTCCATGATGAGATGATGTTGATGTTTTGTGGGAAAATACTTAGACTCCATAGCCCAATATATGTTTTTTGATCCTCAAAAACATAGGTCAATGTTTGGTCAATTTAGTGTGTCCTAAATTGCTGCATTTAATTTGTCAATCCGGGAATCGTAAGCTGATGAAGTGCGGCGCACTATATGTGCAAGATAACCTATTTCTTAACTTTTGTCGTTTTTGGTCTTTCTAAGGTGAAATGGAAATTCTAAAATGAAAACAAGTTCGGTTATATTTGTTCAAGGAAGTGATATCCCCTATAATGATTTACCAACTTGAAACTTTAAAAGCAAATTGAAAATTACAATGACAAGACTTGAAAGAAAGTAAAAATGTACTGCTGAAATGAAAAGGTGCTGCTAATCTAATGAATCAAAACAGTAAACTAGTGAACATGAAAACCAAACTATTCTTGCTGCCAACTAAACACAAAAGAAACTATGCTTAAGGAAATTCAAAATTGCAACAAAATAAATCTAAATCAGATTACATCAATTCATTTTCTGACCCTTCATCATTAGACCAACTATGATTTTCGGAAGTAATCATAAACAACTTGTGTAACTGATATTTAATTTGCAGAAAGTAAACTAATACTAAACCATACACTCATGATTCAATCCCTCGCCATCAATCCAGCTGTGGCTTTCGGAGGCAACTGAAGATGTCATATATGATTTAATATATCTAAATTTGCAGAAAAGAAACTAATACTAAACTACACATTTCATAATGTAGTCCCTCACCATCAGTCCAGCTGTGGCTTTCGGAGGCAACTGAAGACGCTATGAGCAGCTCAATATATCTAAATTTGCAGAAAAGAAACTAATACTAAACTACACATTTCATAATGCAGTCCCTCACCATTAGTCCAGCTGTGGCTTTCGGAGGCAACTGAAGATGCTATGAGCAGCTTAATATATCTAAATTTGCGGAAAAGAAACTAATACTAAACTACACATTTCATAATGCAGTCCCTCACCATCAGTCCAGCTGTGGCTTTCGGAGGAAACTGAGGATGCTATGAGCAGCTTAATATATCTAAATTTAACTACTGAATCAGATAAGCAAAACTGAAATGTACAAAGCAAGACTGAAGTTAAACAAAAGCTATGAAAAGAAAACTAGCAGCAGAACAATGTTAGTTTCATATCATTAGTCAAAATGCTATAAAAATGCCCGGGCTGTCTACCTAAAACCTGCACAAGAAAACTGATCAGTGATTAACAATCATAAAACATAAAAGACAGAAATGAAATGGAAATTATGGAAATGTATAAACATAAATGAAACAACTACAAAGTATGAACATATGATGGATTATGATACAATGACTTTTTAAAGAAATGAAATGAGAAATGTACACTAATACACAAAACCTTAGCTGAGCAGGGGCCCTCTACACAGCCTTGGTAACGATCCTCAAACACGAATTAAGTTGAAAAACAGAGTCTTCTCATATTAAAAAGCAGTTCATTACAGAATGGTAGTGTTACGGCACAAGTGCAGCGTAATCACTACAAAACAGACTAAAAGACAACAGAGTACATTCACTAACATCAACTATCAACTATCAACTAACTTTATGTGCGTATGCAAATGCTCTATACATAACAATAAACTGTAACTGTCTCCTAAAGTTCATGATGGCAGAGAGCACGTAGACCACTACGTCCACGGATATAGGAGTATGGCCGTGTTGGAAAGTGAATCTACGGAAGGTGGATGCTTGAATTCGACTCCAGAGCTCTGCACAGATGTCGATTTAACCTCCGCAGGCTTAGAAACGGCTGTATGGATCTTTATGTGCCACGAAACAGAGTCCGGCCGACATGAAACTCCATGGTTGACTTCCATGTGGACGCCTTTGACCGCGGCTTCTTTGGACGAGTTTGCTTGAACCAATAGGACACAAACCATGTCCACGTCATTCCTAGCCTGCCCATGTGGCTCGTTTCCCTTGTAGACACCTGTAGCATATAGTTCCACAAAATAGCTGCGGAAAGTTGCAGCAGCTGCGGAAAGTGGCAAGATTCCACAGCTGAATGAACAAAATCTAGATCAAATAGAAAACACAAAAATATAATTAAAAACCACGTTAGATACCCTTTTGCACATGATATTGACAATTTGGGAGGTTTAGGTGAGTGAAAAAGGTATGGAAAAGTGTATGGAAAAGATGCAAATTCGGGACTCAACATACCCCCACTGATGAAGTGCGGCGCACTATATGTGCAAGATAACCTATTTCTTAACTTTTGTCGTTTTTGGTCTTTCTAAGGTGAAATGGAAATTCTAAAATGAAAACAAGTTTGGTTATATTTGTTCAAGGAAGTGATATCCCCTATAATGATTTACCAACTTGAAACCTTAAAAGCAAAATGAAAATTACAATGACAAGACTTGAAAGAAAGTAAAAGTGTACTGCTGAAATGAAAAGGTGCTACTAATCTAATGAATCAAAACAATAAACTAGTGAACATGAAAACCAAACTATTCTTGCTGCCAACTAAAAAAAAAACTATGCTTAAGGAAATTTGAAATTGCAACAAAATAAATCTAAATCAGATTACATCAATTCATTTTCTGACCCTTCATCATTAGACCAGCTATGACTTTCGGAAGTAATCATAAACAACTTGTGTAACTGATATTTAATTTGCAGAAAATAAACTAATACTAAACCATACACTCATGATTCAATCCCTCGCCATCAGTCCAGCTGTGGCTTTCGGAGGCAACTGAAGATGTCATATATGATTTAATATATCTAAATTTGCAGAAAAGAAACTAATACTAAACTACACATTTCATAATGCGGTCCCTCACCATCAGTCCAGCTGTGGCTTTCGGAGGCAACTGAAGATGCTATGAGCAGCTTAATATATCTAAATTTGCAGAAAAGAAACTAATACTAAACTACACATTTCATAATGCAGTCCCTCACCATCAGTCCAGCTGTGGCTTTCGGAGGCAACTGAAGACGCTATGAGCAGCTTAATATATCTAAATTTACAGAAAAGAAACTAATACTAAACTACACATTTCATAATGCAGTCCCTCACCATCAGTCCAGCTGTGGCTTTCGGAGGCAACTGAAGACGCTATGAGCAGCTTAATATATCTAAATTCAACTACTGAATCAGATAAGCAAAACTGAAATGTACAAAGCAAGACTGAAGTTAAAAAAAAGCTATGAAAAGCAAACTAGCAGCAGAACAATGTTAGTTTCATGTCATTAGTCAAAATACTATGAAAATGCCCGGGCTGTCTACCTAAAACCTGCAATCAAGAAAACTGATCAGTGATTAACAATCATAAAAACATGAAAGACAGAAATGAAATGGAAATTATGGAAATGTATAAACAGAAATGAAGCAACTACAAAGTATGAACATATGATGGATTATGATACAATGACTTTTTAAAGAAATGAAATGAGAAATATACACTAATACACAAAACCTTAGCTGAGCAGGGGCCCTCTACACAGCCTTTGTAACGATCCTCAAACACGAATTAAGTTGAAAAACAGAGTCTTCTCATATTAAAAAGAAGTTCATTACAGAATGGTAGTGTTACGGCTCAAGGGCAACGTAATCACTACAAAGCAGACTAAAAGTTAACAGAGTTCATTCACTAACATCAACTATCAACTATCAACTAACTTTATGTGCGTATACAAACGCTCTATATATAACAATAAACTGTAACTGTCTCCTAAAGTTCATGATGGCAGAGAGCACGTAGACCACTACGTCCACGGATATAGGAGTATGGTCGTGTTGGAAAGTGAATCTACGGAAGGTGGATGCTTGAATTCGACTCCAGAGCTCTGCACAGATGTCGATTTAACCTCCGCAGGCTTAGAAACGGCCGTATGGATCTTTATGTGCCACGAAACAGAGTCCAGCCGACATGAAACTCCATGGTTGACTTCCATGTGGACGCCTTTGACCGCGGCTTCTTTGGACGAGTTTGCTTGAACCAATAGGACACGAACCATGTCCACGTCATTCCTAGCCTGCCCATGTGGCTCGTTTCCCTTGTAGACACCTGTAGCATGGAATTCCACAAAATAGCTGCGGAAAGTTGCAGCAGCTGCGGAAAGTGGCAAGATTTCGCAGCTGAATGAACAAAATCTAGATCAAATAGAAAACACAAAAATATAATTAAAAACCATGTTAGATACCCTTTTGCACATGATATTGAAAATTTGGGAGGTTTAGGTGAGTGAAAAAGGTATGGAAAAGTGTATGGAAAAGATGCAAATTCGGGACTCAACAGTCAACACAGTAATTCCATTACTAAAGGAAGTCAAAGCATAGGGTTATGAATTATGAGTAAGAGCAATGGAATTTACTGTTAGGGTTTCAAAGCTAGTTTACTCACAAGATACAGGAAAAACATAGCCATCCCATTTCTAAAGGAAGTCAAAGAATAACATTATGAATTCTGAGTAATAGCAATAATATCTATTGCAAATGATTCAAAGTAACATATAAATCAAGAAAAAATTAAACCCATGAGAACTTAGTTCTGTTCAGAAAAACCTCTCTGTATTTCTGATTGTGGTTCATAGCATAAAGCAGCAACTGGGCCAAAAAGTATTCAACCCCTTGCTAATTAGACCTCTTGCTTCATATATATCTTCTACAATATTGGATTCTATGATCCATCATCAATAGAATTCGAATTTCTATTATTGACACCTATTCTAACCATAAAACAGGCTTATTAATTACAAAAATGACAGCTTGACTTTCTTTGAAGAGTCTTAATTCAAATAGGACTAAAACTCCTAAATATACTTATAAAAACCTTATCTAGTCCTTAATTTATTCTTTGTCACCTGTAACCTCATGAGGTCGAATTTGGTGATGCCTCTAGCCTTGTTATGAACCCTACTGTTCCATGACCTAACTTTCCTAAAAACTAGGAAACTTGTTTTCTGCAATTATGCCTTTACCTTCATTGATGATCTTCAAACCCTTTTGCTGGAAATTTCAACTTATTGAGACAAAATACATGTGTCATCACTTCCATAGAACCATGCCCTTCCACCTATACAAAAATTAATTACTTGAAAGAGTGTAAAGAGAGCTGATGTGTCTGTGTTATGAAAATATCAGTTGTTTTCTTAGCACAGTAACTATGTCTTTGTAAACATCTCTTAACATCCACTTTCTTCTGCTTTAACATTTGGAACTTCATTTTTGAACCCTTTCCATCCTCTAGCAGCATCAAATCTTAAAAAAATAGATGATTTTACTACTTGAAACCTCAACAAAATGCTCAAAACTGCACCTACATCAGTTTCGTAGCGTGCTACAAAACTACACCTACAACAGTTTCGTAGCGTGCTACGAAACTGCTGTGTATGCCATCTACACAAAAATTTTCAAAAGTATTAGTTTTTAAAACTTCTTTCACTTTTTCCATGATGTCTACAGGATTTAATAATCAACATATGTCATCCTTGAAGTTTTTTCAAAAAGTGAAATCCTTCTCTATGACAAAACTGATTTATAATTTGTCACTTACTGCCCTGTTTTTATCTGAAAAATAGGTGTTGAGACAGAGCTTTTGTTTTCTCACCCACAATGTATTTTTAAAAAATAAAGGAGGCTTTTGGAAACCATGATGTATCTAACAAAATAATATCTCAGTTTTTTGAAATATTTCTCTTACTGTTCAGAAATTGTCTTTGAACAACCTGTATAAAACTGGAAAAATCTGTTTTCTGAAAATATGTCTTCAAAGAAAGCCTTGTATCTCCCAAGTGTTAACACTTGTGAGAAAAATGAGATTTCTTATTGTAGCTGGAGATTTTATGAAGAGAAACCTCCTTCCAGATTCCAAAATACTTTTTCTTGTGGCCAGAAACTGATCATGAAGTTGACTACTAAAAGCATAAAACATAGTTTTTCTCTCAATGAATTTCAGCTTTTTTCATAACGCAAGTTGAGTCATCAATGTATCCCACCTCATAATGAATTTGAAGAAACAGAAAGAATTTTTTTTAGTTTTGTATGTTAGGAAGAAAAACCTCTCTCAATTGTGAAAAATGAGTTTTCAGTTACTTAGGAACCCCTGTGGAAAAATAATACTAAAAGTAGAAAAACAGGGTTTTTTGTTGAAAAAGGTTGTTTCAGCCACTTCGTAGCGAGCTACGAAAACAAAATTTTCATAGTGCAAATACCCTTTTTGAACTAGCTGCACTACGAAAACGTGGATTCCCAGCATGATTGAAAAATTTGACCTTAAACCTAATGGAATGAATTCTAAATGGATGATGGGACCTTTACACCATGAGATAAGGTTGTTAAAATTTGTTTGGAAATGAAAATGAGACTTTAACCCTATCATTTGACCCCTAAGAACATAAGATGACTTCACACCTATCTAAAAACTATGACTAGGAACAAAGAAAACTATCCAAGTTTGGAAAAAATTTAGGGTGTGATAACAGTGGGTGTGTTATTTTAGAAAAAATTTCTATAAAGTGCCTGTAATAACCAACAAAACCAATAAAGCTATGTACCTGTGTGGGTGTTTTGGGTACTGGGAAATGTAATATTACCCCTAATTTAGCCGGATCAACTTGAATTCTAGTGGCTAAGAGAAAATGTCTTAATACTATTCCTTCTTCCCTCATCATATGGCATTTGACTGTACTCAATGATACATGGGTCCGTTTACATCTTTTGAGTACCTTCTCCAAATTTTCCAATCCTTCCTCAAATGAGTTCCCATATGGAGTAAAATCATCCATATAGATTTCGATGCTATCATCGACCAAATCAGAAACAATTCCCAATATTTCCCTCTAGAAGGTATCAGGAGCATTACACAGTCCAAATAGAAGGACCCTATATGCAAAGGTTCCCCACGGGCATGTGAAAGTTGTATTTTACTAGTCTTCTGGGTCTATCTGGATCTGGTTATATCCGCTGAATCCATCTAGGAAAGAAAATAACTTTTTTCCAGCCAAGGTGTCCAAGACTTGGTCAATGAATGGCAAAGGAAAATGGTCTTTTTGTGTTGCCTTATTTAGTTCCTCGTAATCTACATAGATCCGCCATTTACCATTATTTTTGGGAACAATAACTAGCGAGGATACCCATTGGCTATTTGATATGGGATAAATTAATCCTACATCCAACAATTTTTGTAATTCTTCTTTAACAATGTTTTTGAGAGCAGGATTCATCCTCCGTTGAGGTTGTCTTACATGGCGGCAATCTTCCTTAATGTAAATATGATGAGTACAAAGGTTGGTAGGGATACCCCTCATGTCAGTATAATCCCAAGAAAAATCTTCTTGACGATCTTGAAGGACTTTCAAAAGCTGTTTAGTCAGAGATTCAGATAGGTTCGGGTTGATATTAAGTTTTTTCCCCAGTTCAATCTTGATTGGAGTACTATCCTGGAATGGGGTTACAGGAATGTCCTAAATGTCATCTTCTGGTCAAATTATTTCCTGTATCTCATAGCCCATGGTAGATTATAGAATATTTCGAGTTCGATTTGGAATAGAACTGGAATCATTAATGAAGGCGTTAATGTCATCATCTTCAGTTTATGTTTTAAATTAAAGGGCCTGGCCAATAGTGAGAACTAGTCTAACATCTTCATTTTAAGGTTTACGCTCTTCTGTAGGTAGAGGTTTTTGATAGGGTAATGATTTTTCAGATGGAATTGGTTCCATAGGAGAATAGAGCTTGAGATTCTTCGTAATTGTCCCATTTGATGTGATCATGTGTCTAGACCAGCATCCTATGTAGGCATCTGCAGTTTCCAACTGGGGTCTTCCTAGGATCAATGGGTGACCACCTACTGAAGATTGAGTCTGCAATATAAGAAGGTCCACAGGGTAATGCCACGAGTCTACTGAAATGATCACATCCTCTAATTTCCCTACTGTTTTAATTGTGGATCTGTCTGCAAATTCCAGGAGAGTAGGGGTTGGTTTAATGTTTCCAAGTCCTAATGTGTTCATTGTTTTAGCAGTGATAATGTTAATGGCCACTCCCAAATCCACTAGTACATTTGGGATTTCAATCCCATTAATTTGTACTGTTAGAATCGGGTTCCCAGGGTCTCCATATTTTACAGGCATGATCTTTCCTAACATGATATCGGATAGTCTGCTGATTACATGAATAGTTAATGGATCCTTAGGTGTCCTCCCTGGTTTCTTTGAGAAGTATTCTTTCAAAGTTTTTGCATAAATAGGTACATCGCTCATAGCATGTAAAAGGGGTATTTTAACAAAAATATTCTACAGTTCCCCTAGGAAGTCAAATTCTTCTTGAGGGTTTGGTTTGCTCAAGGTCAATATTTTGGGATATGGGGGAGATATTAATGACCTTGATTAGGAAAAACTTGGGGAGGTGTTTGATTTATTTACATTTTGATCTGAATTATCCCTCACTGTTCTTTATTCTGGTTTTGTATCTTCACCATCAAATTGTTCTGTAATAATGGGTGAAGTAGGTGCATTTAATACCTGGCCAGACCATAGATTTATCTCATTGAGTCCCGTGGTAGAAATGTTGTAGGATGGAAGGTTCAAAGTGTCTATTTGTTGAACCCATTTATTATTTGGATTTGGGTTGGGCTGGATAGGAAGTTGGGGTCTAATGGCTGGGTTTCTTGGCGACACATTGGAATGAAACTAAAGTTGTTGTTGAGGCATAGGCTGAGGAAATTGTCCAGTGGGAGAGGGTCCACGCCAATTCTAATTCCATGAAGATTCAGACTGGCTTGAGGAACCCATTGTTGCCAAGGGGGATACTGATATTGAGGCCACATGGCTGAAAATGGTGTATATTTGGGACCCATACTAAAATTATGAAAGTACTGGGATGGGTCCTAAAACATACCTGGATTCACCACTGGTGGTCGAGGTTTACATGGCTTCTTCTGCCCCATAAAGTATAGCTGGTCCACTGTGCTTTCCTCGCTTGCTCCTTGGAAAAATGCTTTCAGCCTGGGCAAGGAAGGACATGCACTGGTAGCGTGAGTCTGTTCACAGATTGAGCAGGCTTCCACTGTGTTCAGCGGGCATTCCTTCAAAGGGTGTTTCTTTCTGCACTAAGGGAAGAATATGGCCATGGTTTTTTCCAACTCCATCTGCTTATGTTTTTCCTGTAGAGTGTCCACTTGGGCTGATAGCATTCTCAAGATATCAATCCTCATATTATCTAGTATATTTGCAATCTCTGCTTTTGTGACCCCTCCACTGGAGGACTTCGATGACCAAATACCATGTCCACTTCTTCTAGCCCCCTGCAAACATTTGATATAGTAATCACACATAGTTTCGAAGTTTTATTTCGAAATATCCCCTTTTCCCACTATATTCAGGAGTTTCAGAGAGTCTTCCCTGAGTGCTCTGAGAAGAATGATCTTTAGAATGTCCTTATCCAAGTCACTATGTCTGGACCTCTGCAATATGTATTTAAATCGTTCTACACAGTCCTCCATATTTTCATCCTCCTTCTATGAAAATTTAAATATTTCCTTCTTAATGTCATGGGACTTACAGTAATCTTGGTACTTTTCCAAGAATTTTTTTTCATTTCTTCCCATGAGGTAATCGTCCTTCCCCCTAAACCCATGAACCATCTCAGGGTTGTCCCTTTTAAGGTAGCAGGAAATATTTTTAATTTTTGAGCATCAATCATATAGTCATATCCTCGACAAACAATATCAAATTTGAAGAGGAACATATCAGGGTCTTCAGAAGAGAGGCCATGAAAATTAGGCAAGGTTGTTAAAGCGATGGGTCTCATTGGTGCATCACTTGTAACATTTACAATGGGAAAATCAATAGAGGAACTTAAAGGTGCCATAAATATCCTCCAATACTCACTTGGAGTTTTGACTAGTTCAACAACTGGTATCTGGAGTGATTCAATCGAATATGGTTGCACTGCACTCCCCCAGTCCCTTGGTGAATAAAATTCCTTCAAAAGTTCCTTTACCAGATCAGAATCACTAAACTCAGCAACAGAAATTTTTACAGCATTACCTTGGTCTCTCGGGGACGAAAACCCCTTTTGAGGTTCTTCTTCCTAGTTAGTTACAACATTCCTTACTTGCCACTTCTTCCACTTATGTTGTCTAAAGAATACCTTCTGGTACCATGGATGGCACTAGTTGTTCCACAGACTTCCCTTTGGACTTCTTCTGAACCCTAACCCTAACAACAACACAAGATGATGCCTCAGATCTAGATTTTTCAATAATTTCCTAAATATATGTCTTCCTTCCCTTTCTTTGGGGGTCTTCCTTTGCCCCTCTTGTTTGGATATTTTCTTATACAAGTTGTGGAGAGGGTTCATCAAAGAAAACCAACCAATCACTCAGGACCCGAAGTAGGATAGATAAATTCCTCCCCGGGATGAGAGAAAATATTTCACAAGAAACGAAACAACATGAAAAGGAAAAAAAAATTGAAGTTCAGGACCTGGAGTAGAGTAATAATATACCCTCCCCACGATGAGAAATTGGCCCCTAGAAGGAAACAACATGAAATAAAAACAGAAAAACTGGACTATGCCCAGGACTTAGGGCTAGGTTTTACAAAACACCTTCCCCAAGAAGAGGGTTTAATTCTACAGAAAACAAAGTAATAAAAGAAACAAGAAAGAAATAAAGAAAACAGAAAACACAGGGAACTTACGCTCTGGACCTGAAGCAGGGCAATAGATTCCCACCTCAAGACGAGAGATCGACTCTAAGATTTATTGCAGATCCTGTTCTTGCACCTGTTAGCCTTCCCTGGCAACGATGCCAAAATGTTGATGTCTGGATATGAACAGAATTGAACCCTTTTTCCACATAAATTATCAACCCGAGGGAATTATTTATTTCAAGACTAACGGCAAAGTATATGCAGATACAAGCACATGGTCCGCTGTAGATCACAAGTTTAATTTATAACACACATACCACTATAACAAAAAATAAAAGAACCGCAGAAATAAAAGGCATTGACAACAAATAACACGACCGTAACAGCAAATAAAGATTCACACCAAACACAACAATGCAAAGAAAAAAAAGAAGAATGCAACACCTGATCGTAAGAGTGGGCCCAACTCTTTGATCAGGGTTGTGGAAACTCAAGAATTATAGGAGAAAAAAAAATCTGATGTACATTCAATTAATGATAAAAATATTTATTACAAAGTCTATATGTCCAAGGGTCTCCCGATTCACAACCCATAGGCCTCTTTATACAATTTTCCTGAAACCCCCGATTCTTCTCAATGACTCCATTGTTACAAAAATACACCTTGTTACAACAGCAACTGGGTTTCCCAGAAAGAAACCGTAAGAAGGCCTAAGATAATGTGGATATACCCATGGTTGTCATGCTGTAGCAGTAAATACGAAAGATGCTCGAGATGATAGGTTGTGACTTGACTCGTGGGTGCAATGCTCCTATTGTAGCCAGATATAAAGAAATATCAAAGTTAATATGTAGAAAGGTAAAACCTCCATGAAAAATACATCATTAATCAAATATCCCATAAAATATAGGAAGAAGGGTTTTACCTCATGCTTTTAAGATAAATAATGGTACAAGGAGATAGAAAGATAGAATAAAATGGGAGAGGAAAGTATACAAATCTGGTACCCAACATCATGATGAGTTAAACAGCTTAATCTTAACTTTTTCATGCTTTAAATTTCATGTTTATAGATAGAGAATAAATATCTATCAAACATTTTAAACTTGAAAAATCACTGGATAGTTAGAGAATAAATGAGGATATCAATAGTTTAATCTGAGCCCTCAGATGAAACAAGGTTAGAATTATATAGTTTATGCTTTAAAAGGAAAATGGATTTAGGGTTGCAAGCTCAAGTGCACCCATGAAAATAAAGGAAAAATGGTAGAATAAATGATCCATACGTAGAAAGAAGTTACACAAGACATGAATAAAACATCATCTGGAAAATTACAAATTTCCCTTCCCTCAAAGTATTCTGGTATTAAAAACCTTCAGTTATAAAGGCTCAGAGCATTTCTCTGACTTTTTTTGGGACTGGATCGAAGGCTTAATGACTGATTGGATCTAAGTATTGGATTCCCTTAATAAAAACCCTTTTCCTCAACATCATACCCTTTTCCTAAGATAAAATCCCTTTTCCTAAGTTAAAACACCCTTTTGCTTAGGGAAAGTAAAAACCCCCTTAACTAATTTCATTTCATACAAAATAATTCAAAAAAACCTACCAAAATTATTTATCCTAAGTATTAAATGTGTAAAGTTAAGTATGGGGCTACCACTTGAAATTTGTGCCCAAAACACTTAAAACACACTTTACTTAGTATATTTATGTGTATTTCCGCTCATCATATTCATTCTCATACTAATATTTAACCTATTTTATTAATTCCTTATAATACCCTACCCCATAGTTATATTAATTCATTTATTAAAATACCCCAAACCCACATTTTAATTTTATTCCATGGTTTAAATACTCCACGTAACATATTCTGATTCCACCATAGTTTTAAATCATATGTTAAAATCCGCCGAAATAATATATTACACATGTAAATAGCCTATTTGTCGTGTAAACCACATATCCCACCTATCCCATTAATACAAAATATTCTACATTTAAAACTATGTTTTAACGTAATAACATTGAACCCCACCACATAAAGTTCTCGAGCCCCATGCCCATCTACCCAGCAACTTCACAAATCCATTTGGACCATTCGCACTCTCTCTGCCCGATCCAACAAACCATAACCCACATCGCAATTTCAATAGCGCGATGATTAATTATTTTTGGATTTGTGATATGGGCGTTATTGCCCCATTATCTCTCC
This sequence comes from Pinus albicaulis, assembly GCA_034641835.2. Taxonomy (NCBI): domain Eukaryota; kingdom Viridiplantae; phylum Streptophyta; class Pinopsida; order Pinales; family Pinaceae; genus Pinus; species Pinus albicaulis. The sequence continues at coordinate 871,473,541 of CM076580.1, forward strand.
TCCACACAGCATAAATCCATTGGATCGCATCCCTTTGAGAAAAACCATTTACTACCTTCAGATCATGCAATAACCACTTGGTGGTATTCAACCTCCCCACGCCAAACCACTTCCCATTTGAAAAGACCAGCATTGATTGCAGACACTGTTTCAACTAAATTTCCTATAAACAATAGCTTTATGCGAGTTTGAACATTTTTCACTGCATTTTCCGCTTATTTGACTGTTTCTGATTGAAAAAAGAAGTTGTCGCCTTGATTTCATGCACAAACAACCAGAATTCAATCAGAATTTACTGTTGCAACTACTCATACATTACTATTCATGTTTAAAAGACCTCAACCAAGCTTCTGAAAGCTCTCAGACATCCAAGAAACCGTTTTTCAAGTCAAATAACTAAAATAACAGGTATTTTTCAAGAAAAATATCCATCTTATATCTGAAAAGAGCTATACTTGTGAATTTGAGCCTCGTGAAGCCTATTTGCCTAAAGAAATAACCTTAATGCCTCTAAAAGTCATATTTGTTTTAAAACCCTGATAAATTTACAGTTTTTGAAAACTGTAAGTTAATTTTAAGCAAAGTCTGATTTTTTTAATCGTTACAGACCTCCAGAAAAACCTTTGAATGATTTAGACCCTTTTTATAAATGCTCATAACCCTTTTGTGCATAAATTAGAATGTTTTAGGTCTGTTTTATCGAAGAAAAGACTATAAACCCTTTTTAAACCTTTCCTGAATCTACAAAAAGGTTTAAATATTGATTTTGGAACATAATTAAAGGTTTGAGCATAAAAACCCAGAGTTTACCTATTTTTGTTCAAAATATACCTTTGTCATACCAGAAAAAAATTCTGTGAACATTCTAAGCTTACATAAGAGTATAAAAAACCTAAAAATAGAGTTTCTAAGATCCAGAGGTTTAAATTGTCAAGAACAGACCTAGAAATGGCTTCTAAAAGAACAATTGTCATAAATCCACTAAAACCTCCAATTGTAGATGTTGAGCATACCCCTTTATCTGATGTAGATTATAAGATCACTCATCCAGTAATTGAATTCAATCTTCTTGATCTCCACTATTGGAGCCTAGAAAAATCTTTAGATCAGGGAGATGATGTTCAAATTTGGAAGTCTAGTTTGCCCAAATATGTAGTTCCCCATACCCATCAATGTCCAGAGGTCATTAGACTATGTCAAAATCACTATTTCCCTAACCTAAGAGCTATTGTTAATGCTGAGAAAGAAGTATTATTCACTGTCACTGAAGAATTCATAAACCAAATGCTTCAGTTGAAACCAGATCCTAATGCAGTCCCATTATCTATAAAAGCTCTTACAAAGCTTTATTTCGATTTAGAATTTCCTAAAATATTTTAAATATTTCATATATTCATGCCTTCATATGTTGAAATCCCAAATATTAACCCTCCATATTCATCCTCCAAATTTCCTGAAGGATCAAGACATGTTATTTCAATGTTGTCATTTATCCTTGGTTACTTTACTGATGAGCACATTGATGAGTCTATACTTGGTTTTCTATCCACTTTTGTGCCTAGTAAACTCCCCACAATTATTTATAACTATGTTGAGTAAATAGTTGATAGTATCCATGATCAGCTTGTAAAAATTCCCACTGAATGTGTTTTCAGATCTACCTCCTTCCACTTTCATATGTTCCTTTACTTCCAAGCAGATAAATTCCTAATAGCCCTTCAGAAGTTGGATATAGACGGTTATCCACTATCAGTTATTTTATAGACTTGCTTAATCAGAAAATAATCAACTAAGTTCACTTATGTGGATTTCACAGACTATTTTATTCACCCATTGATCAATATTCTTACAAACAGTGTTCAGCCAAGGATAAGTGATGAGATAAACAAATTTATACAGCTATCAGAGAATAGAAAAACTGATGATTGGTACCTTTACCAAAACCACACAAATATTAGAGTCCATGGGTCAAACCTTTTTCCTTATAAATTGCCAAAGCACTTTCAAAAGAGAGTGTTTCCCCTAGAATACATAAGACAGATTATAAATTTAGATTTTGTAAACTTTTTAGCTACTAAAAATAAGACTCAGTTCAAATTGAAAAACCAGGTGGGTCCTTTCATATGCAATCACAGGGAAACAGGTGTAGAGGCAGCAAGACAGTTTCTAGAGTATAAGTTTGATGAAAGTTTCTTGTGAAACTATGATCTTGATGGAATAATCAGTAAGATGATGATGAAATGAAAATTAAACCCATATATTTATGATAGAAAGTCTGAAATTGAAAATTTTGTCAACCAAGTGGAATGGTTGGAAAATACATTGATAGAATCTATCAAGCAAGGTGATACTAGTCACACTTTGTAGACTCCTATTTAGGAGAATAGAATGATAAGGATAATCAAATAAGAAGCACATATATAGCTGAAACAAAAATATAAACTAGATTCAAGATCAGATACAATAAGAAATATAAAATCAATCCAGCAGATAAAGAGAAGGAAACAATTGATGTTTTAGATGAAAAAAACCCAGAGAAGGACACTGTGACTCACACAGTAATTGAAAATGAGCAGTAAAATGCTACTTCTAACACTCAGATGATTGAAAAAAAAAAACCATGGAATCATCATCATCATAGCAAGCACAAGATAAAGACGTAGATATCAAAGAAAATTATAAACAGATCAAAGCCAAAAATGAAGAGATCAAGAATGAGATCTATTCACAATACTTAAAGCAGACTCCAGGAATTCAAAATAGGATGCTTTCAGCCTTTGATTATACAAATAAAACGTTTCTAATGAAATTTCTACAGGAAACAATGCCTAAACCTACAACAACATCAAATTACAAGAGAGCTGATATTGAAATTCCAATAGAGAACATCCATCCCCTCGATCAGATTGAGTTTCACAAGCAAAGCTCAGAAATTCTTTATTCTACCATGACCACAAAAGAAATGAGTTCCCATAAACTCCAAAACACTTTGACGAATATAAGAGATCAGCTCAGAATTGAAAGAGATTCTTCCTATGCTAAATACACTAGAATCAAGTCTTTAGAAGAACTAGTGATTGAATTAGGGTATGACCCTTCAAATGTGAAAGCAATAGAGGAATTAGTAAAGAAGAGAAATGATGATATTGCAGAACTTAGAAATAAACTGAAACTACCTCCAACAGAACATCCACAAGCTAAGGATATTGTGCAAGAGGAAAATAAAAAATATGAAATGATGAGTCTCATACTACAAATGACAGAACGGATCAAGGAGATGGAGATTGAAATGGACAAGCTTGTCCAAGAAAAAGAAGCTGCAAAGACTTAGAGTGTTCCTCCTACAATCATTCCCATGGTAACAACAACAGTCCCTTCAACTCTAGTAGAAGAGTTAGCACCAAAATTCCCACTAGCCATAGCAGCGCCAGTCACTTCTTCCACTACTTCAGCCACTGAATCCTCTACTTCAACAATTCAACAGTCAGATGAGGCTAGTAAACTAATTAAATCCATGGAATATATGTCAATATAGAATAATGAGATCAATATATTGAAAGAGAAAATCAAGAACTTGGAATATGCCAAGAAATTAGCACAGATAAATGCTAAAACAGAGGAACAAAATGCTAAAAGGTTAAGTGAATAGCTTAAAATGGTAGAAACAGAATTAACCTTAAAAGAGCCCATGACCTACATAAAAAATCAGCTATGGTCCAAGATCATTGAGTCAATTAATGATACTTGGCCATCAATTCAAGTAATTTATGAGAAAAAGGACTTGCTTAAGGCAGCCAAAGAATAACTATTGAAGATTAAAGAAGAGCTAGGTGCCAAACCTGAAGAAGCACAAGAAATAATCAAGTTTCTCAATACTAAAAACAAGAAAGAATTGGATGAGATAGGAATTACTGACAGGACTGAAACAATTCTTGAAGTAAGAAAGGTACTTTCAAAGAAAGATTTAATGAAATAGTTGGAAGAGAAGTGTCAAAATATGGACATGGCCATAACTAGATTCATGGTATGTTTGACACATTAAGACAAAAAGGCTTGCCAAACATTCTTGTTATCAATGATAAACTAATGAAGCCAGAAGATTACAACAAGAAGATAAGAGACTTTGCTAGAGATCAAGTGAATAAGGTAGATTGGAAAGGAGTTCCCATAGGTAAAGTGTTGTATCAGAGTGTTGAAAACTTGTTTTATTTACAGCATGAGATAAAACACCTCTTTGTAGTCAAGCCAAATTTTGTTAGATACACTGAAGCAGATGAGAATTTTAGAAAACTAACAAAGATTAAATTACCATATGAATAGATTTGGAAGAAGCTCACAAATTTACTATAAAAATTCAGTTTGTAGTAAAAGAGGATGAGAAAACAAAGTTGTTGTTTTACACTGTAAAACCAGATTTTTAAAGCAATAACACAATCAAAACAATAGGTTAAAGAGTATCAGAGGTAAAGTGCATCAGTTAAAGAGTATCAGGTGAGAGATAAATCTTTGAAACAAATTTAAGACCACTTTCTAGCGTTAAAGACAACATAACAACTAGCTATAGCCCAAAACCAACAGAAAAGATATTTTATTTTAATAAATAGGACATCTTGCAAGTTTGTTATGCAGTTGTCACTATATTTTTGTAATAGATTTTTTATTTTCCATAAAAAATTCCTATGATCTAAGATATTTTGTATTACTTTTTGTATAAATACTTCATTACTTGAAGTATTAGTTTGGATTAATTGCTGAAGATTTCTATAGCTGGAACATTCTGAACCTAAGGGTTTTTATAAGCAAGCTCAAGTTAGAAGATTGAATTTCAAGGAATAAAGCATCATATTACTGGATTCATGTGTTGAGACACTAAAGTGAAGTAATTTCTACTTTTATATGTCTATTTTCTTATGTTTTCCATCCGTTCATAAATGTGTTCTAAATTTTAATGTGAAATTAGGAATTGTTATATCAAAATTGGTTAAAAGCACTCTGTTATTGACTGGATTTCATTGAAATGTTTTCTGTTGATATCTAGACTAGGGAACCCTTAATTTCTCCCTAATTTCAATTGACCCCTACCTTTTCACTCCTATTCTAGATCAAATCATTCTTAATTTCTCTTTGTCCTGATTAAAGCCACTTCACCAATCAGCCTTTGAAGATCTTTAGTGACTCTACTATCTTTCCCTTTAAAAATTTGACTTTAGACCTTGATCCTAATCTTTCTGCTTGACACATAGACTCCATCTTCCCAATGGATCACAGATTCACAGCTATCCATCTCATTAAGTGATTTTTCTCACCAAAACCAATCAAAATCCAAAAACCAATTTTCCCTATACAACTAGCCTAAAATAAAACATAACAACAAAGTTAAATATTATAGAGAGAGTCCTCTCTGAGCCTTAGGAAGGCTAGATCCTAAAGCTTGAAAGTAGATATTTGGTTACCTTTAATATTCTTTAAACTATAAAATAAAAATCTCAAAAGTTTGGGAATTATTAGAGTGATAACAGGAAGAAAAGCATAGATACCTGCAGCTACCATATTTCCACCTGCAAATTAGTTTCCCATTGGAAAAGCTAATGTAATAGCCCATTTTGCAATTTCTTTCCTCTGCTCAACCCTATACTCATTTTCTATGGGAAACCATTGCCTCCACATGTAATAACTGCATCGTCTAGTCAAAAATCGGTCTTCTTATGCTAACAAATTCACAATGAAGGACTCGTCGTCATTGCTCCCAGAATATTCAAGGTCAGTTTCTCGTAAAACATATATTATATAAATTTTGTTAAGAGAAAGATGAAAAAAACAAAGGAGAAAAGAGGAAATTGGATGCCAAGATGGAGGAGGAACTTACAAATGGGCAAGCAGATTATGGGGCACCTTTTCTTGTTTCAGGTTATAGAAAGGTTCAAGTTTCTTTTTCTGAAAGATGAAGAAGTGTAGTTTTGAAAACAAATGGCCCAAATATTTTCACAACAAAATGTACATTTCCAACATGAATAATTTTGGTGTACACAAGTAAAAGTAATTTCGGTGCCTCAACTGCAAATCGGTGCCAAGATAACTGCACCGGTGTGTTCTAGTTACTATGCATCGATTCCTTTTATTCACTATGCACCAATGTCCTGTTAGAAATGGATGCATCGGTGCAGTGCTACTAAGTGACACACCGACGACGAATAAACGTAAATAAAAAAAGTGAACCTCTATTTTCTTTAAGTGAAAAAAATGGTAATTTGAAAAAATGGCAGCAAAGTATTTTCAAAAATCTAATTTCATAAAAAAATTCTTTAAATACTAAACACTTTTCATTATTTCACTATTTTAGCTAAATTTTTCAGCCAGAGATTTGCAAGCGACATACCTAGAGAAATAGAGCACAAGAGCACTAAGCAGTGAAATATGTTGAAACAGAAGTATTCAGACAATCAGAATCCAAACCTCTGGTGATGCAAACCCTGTAGCATATAATTTCAAATGATCTAGTGATTAAATTTGATTATTTTTTTACTTTTTTTCTACAGTTTTTTTACTTTTTTTCTGTAGTTTTTTTTACTTTTTCTGTAGTTTTATCCATTTTTACCCTAAGCCCTTCATTTTTTTTTATGCCCTTTATTCTCCCTATTTCTATGATTTCATAATTAGGGCTTTTCATTTTATATTGACATCCAACCCACGGGATGACTTGCATAGTCGGATCCCAATCCATGTTTCCCCTTGCGTGAATTTTTGAAAAAAATGGATTTTTTTTTATCGATGCATCCTGTGTAACCAAGCACCAGTGTGCTTTATTATATAGCGCACTGCACAAGTACTATGTAATAAAAAATTTAAAAACAAATTTTTAAAATTATTGGGCCATATCTAAAATAGGGCACCAGTGCTCTATGTTACGAGAATATCATTGTACTGTCTATTACACTGTTTGTGTGATGCGTTTATAATACCCCCATGCACTGTATGGTCCATTATATTTTTTTTTTAGTGTGCTTATAATACCCCCATGCACCGTACGATCTGTTACGCTATTTTTATGGTGCGTTTATAATAGCCTTACACACCGGCTTTGGTGCGTACATCATGAAAGGCGCACTAGTTTCTTGAGATTTATTTTTTACTTGAGAAGTTGACAATTTATTTATAAATATATTAATGAATGATATGGTATAGGTTTCATATTGATAAAGAAATGACTGACAAGAGATCAAGTAACAAAAATACTGATAACACATCAAGAAAAGCAAAAAAGGCAAGTTCTTTGTAAATTATTTACAAAAGTTATTATTTTTGAACTATATGTAAATTTAACTAATATGTAGTGTTTTTTGTGTATCACGCAAAGCCACAAAATGACAAAGCTCGATAATTTTATTTCTGATCTAAGACCAGAAGAGCTTAAAAGCTTGATGGAAAAATTGCAAAAGGATGAATCAGGTGAATGAAAAAATACTATCGATCCATTATGAGTTTCTTTTTTTAATTTTCATTAATAATATACTTAAAATTATTAGATAACATGTGTCAAATAGTCTATTAATTCACATATTTTTAATGTTCTACAAGGACCAACAACTCAGAAAAGGAATTTTGTTCTAAGAAAAGAAAAAAATAGAACATGCAAATGAAAATATCAGTTTTGTTATATAAAAATTAAATAGTTTATTGTCATGTTACATTTTCAGGAAGATTATGAAAATATCAAAATATGAACGAGATGATATCGTAAATATGCCAGTAGGAATGTCTAAAAAGGTGTACAAGGGGATGCTCAAAGAAATGGAAAAAATTGCATCGCAATAGGAGCCATCTCAATAACAACGTGCTTCAAATGTAGTATGTAATCATTGAATTTTTCTATCATTAGGTACAATAAATAAATGATTTAGCAGTAAATATTAATTTTCAAGAATATTATTGCAAAAAAGAAAAGAAAATGGAACCCATTTAGCACATAAAACATGACGAAAATGAAGAAAAGGGTTGATATCTAAGTTTGTGAGTAATTGTTACTTCCTTATAAAATCTTAACTAGATTTCATTTTTGTATTTTTCAAGTTGTATTACAAAAATCATCATTGAATGTCTTCAAACAGGTGCTAACATACAAAGAAGAACCATCAGACGAATTGATTGAAACTGGGTCAAATATGGGTTGTGAGTATATGTTGGCATATCAGAAATTAATTGTGGAATTTATAAGAATCTATCAATCTTGTTTTACTTAGCTCCATCTATAATTAATAGAACAAAAAAATATTTTATATTAAATATATGATTTTTTATGGGGTATAAAACTTGCAGGAAACAAAGTATGGAACTATTCCAACAGATTAAATTTTGAAAAGTGGAATGGTACATGGTTTTGAAAGAATATGTATAGTTTTTGAGTCACCTGTTTCTATGATACGTCATTTTTCTTTTCGATTTGCATTGATGTATATTATTTAATATTGAAATTTTCATTATTCTTACCAATGTATATACACTCATTTCAGTTTATTTTTATGTTTGTAGATGGAAGGTGAAGAAGAAGAAAACAATCAACATCCTGAACAAAACATTCTTGAAAAAAACCCCAAGTCAAGGAAGTAGCTCTAACGATGACAACAGTTCAAGCGAAGAATGATGATCACTATGTTTGGATATCAAAGCAAGGCGTTTTGTTTTTTGAAATATTTGTTAGTGAAATCAGACATTTTGTTTAATGTAATGGACATAGTGTCCCAATTGAAAGACAAAGGGATACCAATAACTGTCCCATTTTGTATGAAAAATACTGTATTATTCATATATATATATATATATATATATATATATATATATATATTATGTTTTAATTTATTCTATTGTATTCTCCATTATCGCTATTGCATTCTCCATTGTCATTCTCAAATGCACTAATAAAAATTTAATTCATATGAATATTGTTATAAGATATATATGTGTCGACTTTTCATGAATAATGAATTTAGAAAAATCACAGTAATTGCACTATCACAGGTCGATGTTTCTAAAAAATACAAAATGAACACCAGTGCATTTGTATGCTGCAGTGCACCGGTGCATTTCTACGACCTATGGGCACCACACAAATACCAAAACCAATTAAAAATCTCAGTGTGTTTGTTTGATACTACGTATAGGTGATTTTATATGAGACTATGCACTAGTGCATTTGTACGATGAATGGGCTCCGCACAGATACCAATACCATTTATAAATATCGGTACATTTTTCTGATACTGCGCATCGGTGCATTTCTATAAGTCTATGCCCTGATGCGTTGACACAAAATATGGGCACCGCACAAATCCCAAGACCAATTTTTACGGCCCCGTGTGTTGTATCACCAACACTACTCCCAGTGCAGTTTTATACCTTGACGGCCTGGTGCAGGAAACTTAGACCGCCTCGTGGCCACCGTCTAGATGATACCCAGCGATGCGTTCAAACCTTAGTAGTGCACCGATGAAAAAAACATATGTAATAACCTCTGGCCACCCAGTTTTTTTAGTTGTATTTAATTTCCATTAAAAGCTATACCAAAACCTCTATAACCATAAACAGATGTTGTAGAAAATTCTTTTTTGACAATTTTGGCCAATTTTATAACACTAAAAACCTCCTTTATAACCTCCACTAGAGGGTATTTTCCTTTTAGTGGAAATTCGACATAGTTTTATGCCAAACAATATTTAATCCACGATATCCTGTCAAATTGGAAAATCTAGCCGTTAATTGGAAACTCCGAGCTACAATTTTGCTCCCCCAACCATCAAAAACACACAACACAATATATGCAAAATACTCAAATTTTCTTGTTCACTCTGTGTACTATGTTCACAAAATCTAAGTCCACTGTATTAATTCCTTGGTTGCACTTGACAGAAGCTAGAAATATTTCAGTAAATCAGTATGTTATTCTATCCAATTATTTTATTTTGATTTGGTTCATATCTCTTCTATTTCATATGTTCTTAATTAATTTTTATGGTGTTTTAAACATATGATAAAAGAAAATCAGAAAAGCATTCTTATCCGATATAATTTGGTCACTCCTTTATACAAGAACAATGTTTTTTTTAACAGATGATAAAATAAAATCATAAAACCATTTCCATCCTTTATTATCTACTCACCCCTTTATACTAGAACAAATAAGATACTCATGTATATAGAATGATGATTAAAGAATTCAATGGAATTTGTGAAAAAATGTTTAATATTTATTATTTTTTCCTCTTTGATAAAGTCATATGTGAATTTAACTATTAGGATTTGATGTCAGATTCTATACCAATAACAATGAGAAATAAATTTAAAATATCATACAACTCATTATATACCCCACATTCCCTGGAAAATCCAAATCAGAATCAGAAAATGAAACATTTTTTGCTTCCAACATATTATAAAAAAGCATCCTCCTTTGCTATTTTATTTTATAGAAATATCATTTTTATATAGCCACTGGCTTAGTGATTATCCATAACACTCAAAATAATATTTATTTACTCAACTTTTAATTCTCATAAAGTTTCTCTATATTTCGAAATATGTCTTTCATTGAATGGGCATGGATACTATGCTTTCCAAGATACTTCAGATGCATTCATGGTTGGATGGAAACCTCATAGGATCTGCTAGATTTAGCAATGGACGGATCGGGAAAGGAAATAAAAGAGTATGCCAAATTATCAAAATAATTCTCATTCACTATTTTTTTCTAATATATATATATTTTTGGTGGGCATAGGTAATGCGGCTCATACAAAACACTCAAAATGATCTTTCTTTACTCAATTTTGACTTCTCATAAACTTCCCCTATTAGTGCCCGGAATGGAATAAATATTCTTGGCAGGGCTACTCCACTTGGCTTAGTTGTAAAAAAGATATTTTTTATTTTTTATTTTAAACGGTGCCTTTGGGTTTTGAACTCTTCGCTTGCATTTTGTACTTGAATTGGGATATGATCCATTTTAACAATTTTCATCTTGTACTGCAATGTTAGCACACACAATAGTTTCATGCCACACGAAAATAGGGAGGAGGATGTTATATGAGTAACTCACACAAAAAATAATAAATTTTATACTGGGAAATAACAAACGGATCTTCCTCCTACCTAATGCTACAAAAATTGAAAAGATAGTTGGTTGGATGATTATATGAAGCAAGTCTCTCTCTTGATGACAAGGAGTTGTCACTGAATATGTCCTCATATGATCTGGATTTTATGCAGGAACACAACAGAATGCAGAAATAACCATGAACATAGAGATGCAGTGGAAATAATGCTTCATTTCATTAACAGAAATATGCTTATAGGCATAATGGAAATAAAATAGCTAGGGTGCTGGTAGCGAATCTCTGAGAAGAGATGTGATGGCTACAGACCTCTGAGCTATATTACAATGAGGCTCGAGGGCATATTTATTGTTGAGAAATAATGGATAACTCTAAACGTCCAAAAACCAAACCCTAGGAGATGAAGCGCCAAAACTATGGGTCCCGTTTGGGTAAGTTGGTGGTTCAACTTCCCGGGGACATAGATTTGGCATCCAATCTCCGTTTGACATGCTCAATATCTCGTTAGAAATATATATCCAAGGACTACAACTTTTGAACAAGAAACATTGGTTCATGGAACAATGTTGCTCTCTGTTTTCCCAAAAAACGTCGTTTAGGGCCTCAAAACGGCTCTGGAAGTTCAGGACCCGAAAAACTGCTAAAAATAGTAAGTTTTGTTGCAACTTGAAAATTGAAAGAACTGATGGTTTGGGTTCAAATGGAATAGGTGGGTGGCCACCAATATCCACCTAGATCATTAAGGCCCAAAAACGGCTCCGAGAGAGGAGGACCCGAAAACCTGCTAAAAATAGTAAATTGTGTTGAATGTGAAAAGCTGCAAGAATTGATGTTGCTGGTCCAAATGGAATAGGTGGGTGGCCACCGATATCCACCTATATCATCATCATGTGAAATATTTTTCTACCACATGTTTTTCACTAGTAAGCCACACCATCCCTCAAAAACATGGATAAATTTCTTCCACCAATCTTCTCCCGCTAAAAGACACTTTAACTCAGAAGTAAATAGGTTGATCCTAACATATATGCATTACACTCACTCTTACTAGATTTACTCATGGCACATAAGATACACTAAAGGACGGACACCCAGACAGAGAAAGGGAGGGAGCAGGACACAGATACCATCCATAGAGGGAGGGAGTGGTATTTAGAGCCCAGAAATTCTTTGACTAATAATTAAAATTGTCCTATGAGAAATATCATTTCACAAATATTATCAAAAAATGAAATTCAATAATGTTTTATGCCAAAACATATTTAATCCACGACATTCCATCAACTTGGACAAGATAACCATCAATTGGAAACTCTGAGCTACAAAGTGCCCAAAATTGCAAAACTTACCTAGAACATGAGACAAAGGATGTTGAGGATGTCAAGGACTCAAGAGGAAGATGAGGATACATAGGACTCTGAGGACATCGAGAACGCAGAGGACACCGAGGATGTAGAGGATGCCGAGGATGCAAAGGATGTCGAGGAATCCTACATAGAGACTACCAAAAAACAAAATTAGTACCAAAAACTACAAAAGACAAGTACAAAACCAATTGAACTGCAACAACATCGCTTACCCTCTCTCCAATGGTCAGGTAATGATACAATGAAGGTACGTTAAACTGGAATTGTCGTAAATATTTTTGTAATCTGTTGGCTGCTGTATTTATAAGAAAAATTTTGGCCGAACTTTTTTAAAAGTTCAGCCAAACTTTTCATGTTGGATTTTCTCTCTCTAGAAAAAAATCTAGTTACCGACATCGTAAACATAGATGGTGGAATAACTTCAGCAAACAACAAAAAATGTTTGACCGAAATTTCCATGTGGGTTTTTCTCTATCTGGAAAAAAATTTGGTTACTGACACTGTCAACATAGGCGGCGAAATAAGTTTGGAAAATGATGGAAAAATTTCGGTCGAATTAATTTCAAAATATTGGCTAACCTCTTAGGAAGTTCGACCGAACTTTTGGAAGAGTGAAATTTTCGGGTGTGTTTCTAACAAAAGTGTAACCCACCTTCATATTTCCATGCTATTGTATACCATCATAGATCCATGATCTATCAAGCACCGAGAGGTATTAATTATCTCAAGGTGAAAGCCTCTTTTTGAGTGAAAAACATGATCAAAGGTTTCTAGCCTGAGATATTTAATCCCTCTAAGCACTTGATAGATTCAAATTTAATATGGATCTAGGTTGGTTTAAGCCATGCATCGCCAAACAAATTTTCTAACATAAGATTAATGAAATCATTTAAAACATTTCTAAGGTTAATTTGATGAGTTTCTTCTCTTTTACATTTGATCTAGGTGGCTCTAGAGACACACACAGGACAAATAGGGCTTATGAAAGCTCAAAAATCAAAGTGGAAAAAATGTGGCAAACTCAGTTTGTAATATTCCCAAATCGGAAAAGCAGGAATATAGTGCAAAATGTTGGAAAAATAGTGTAAAACATCATATAAGAGCAAGAGGAAAATATGGAGACCTTCCATGCAATATAACAACAGTAAAATATTCTTAATAAATGGGCCATAAGATGTACAATAAGAAACAACAAGCCTCCAATGGACAAAATCCCTTAAAATAGGTGTTGCTACTATATATAAAGAGCTGGAAGGCTGCTACAACGTTGTTTAAAAGACACTGCTACAAAAAATTATTATACAACATATCTAAGGCTGATATGTGCCTCAAAATATATATCCAATAGAGATCCGAGCACTAAAAAGCTCCTTTGAAGAACCCCTTAATGATTTTCAGCAAAACGCCATGTACAAGATGGGGATCGAAGCCCTAGGGGTGAAGACCCACTGCAAAATATAGATCTGGAAAGTGTGGCTGATATGATATGATCAATAAAGTAGCCTCCTCCAATAGACTCTCTAGATCAGGTGCAGATCCCTTCTCTAGAAAACCTCCTCTCCAAATGGTGTGCCAAACCACCCTGCAACTCCTCCTACAGAAATAACACAAATCTCGAAATAAACTGTGTTGTACGGGAAAATAAATCAATGGCCTGAAGCCAAGATATGACAATAAGCACAAGGGCCTTCCTTACTATCCTCCCAATAGAAATGAACCCTTCTCCACTGAAAATAAGAAATGAAATGACCCAAATATGGTCTCCACTGCTACAACCTACAAAACAACTCAACCCTCAACAGGATTTATATTGTAAATGAAAAATGAAGCTTGGCCTTAAGCCTAATAGTGGGCAATGTAGTACAAGACTCCTCCAATATCTTCTCAATGGAAGAGGTGGGATTCCCAATCAGGAAAACCTAGTGCTAAACAACACTCAATCTCAGCTAAACAACTATAGAAAGATATATGTCTAAACAAGCCATATATTCAGAAAATTCATATACATCAACATATCCCATATGGCTTCCATCCTCTTCCTTTTATAAGATATGAGCTTGCAAACCCTAAGCCCCATCCATTTATGACCCTACTTCAATGAAAATCATCTCCATCTAAAACTGTGTTGTCTTTAATTAATGGCCACTCCTCCATGACAATGTTGTTGATTTGGTCAAAGTTGACCTAGTCAAGGTGTTACATCCCCTTTTCACACCTAAGGGTGCTCAATTAAGGAGAATTATGGACCTCCATTGTCCTCTTATTCAAAAAACAAAGCAGCAAAACAAAATTCAATATTCCAACTAGCTCATGGCTAATTGGGAATATTACATAGTTTCAAGTTTAGTGTATCTTCATCCTGATCCCAACGGTGTGAAAAATTCATAAAACTAAGTTCGTATGTGAAAGTTAGAGCTGGTAAAAATTCTGGGGTTAACTAGCTGACATGGAAAGTTAAGGAGGACGCAATTTCACAGGATTCTGGTGGCTAGATTCCATCCAGTTTTGGCCAAATTCTGAGTGAATTTGTGGGACCGATAATTTTTCTCCTACGATTGAAATTCAAGAAATTTTCAAATAACCAATTTTGGTTATGTAACAAATTAAAAATTAAAAAAAGCATGGCGGGGCAACCAACTGCCACCCAACCGAACCATATAAAACTAAAAATTATCGTTAAAGGGTCGGCAGAACATGACCCCTGTCGAAGCCCACACTACCATCGAACATAAATAACCAATACGGTTAAGGGGGCAGGTTGTCAACCCTGCCACCCTAGCAGGCCTCCCTCCATATAAAACAACGAAGCCCATATTACGCTGAATGGTGTCAAGGTAAAATTGGGTTGGGCTGTATGGAGCGGACCCGCATGCCCACCATAACCAAATCCTTGGCCATTTAGTATAAAAAAAGAGAGGGGCGAGATTTGATCCCTCGACCCGTCTCCTCCTATTGCAGATCACAACCACTACACCAACGGACTTACTTGGGTAACTCTGCCCAACACTTTATATTTAAACCTAACTTTCTTACATGCACCCAAGGCAGGTTGGAGTAGTCACACAGTTTGAGAAAACCATTTTTTAATGTAGGCGGAACCATGAGCCAATGTGCAGAGGTAGTGGAACCATGATTTGAGCTCAACCTTCAGAGGGGCCAAATTTTTCCAGTGTCCAAATTGGAAAAATTTTATATGGATTTTATACCTAACGATGACACGAACCTGATGGAAGTGTCAGTTTCTACAACAGAGGTCTTGATTTTCGGAAATTTTCTAGAATGGGATGACGGTGTCAGATTTCAATATGTGGACAGTTAATTTATTGCCATTCAATGCCACATTTTCGATGGTGCATTCAGATCCAGTGATTGAGCATCCTATTCATCAACCAGCATCAGATTTTAGGTATATGAAGTATTGTTTCCATGTACTTCATTGATTATTGTTGTAGGATTTTTTATGTCGTGTCGATTCCTAATTGATGTATGATGTAGAACCTTTACGTTTATTTCTTGTTGTTGATTCTTTCTTGATGTATGATGTAGAATATTTATTTTTATTTGATGTGGTATGTTTTTATCATGGATGGTGATTTATGTTGTGAGATCCCTTTATTGCCTTGATGGTGGGATAATCTTTGTCACCATGTGTGAAGTTGTCATGCTGATAGGAGGTCTGTATGAGTTAGAGTTCCATGCAGCGGAACGTCTCATTGAGAGACTTTGACACTCATGTTGGGGACCCATCCCTTATATGAAAAGTCAAAAAATTCGATGTAAATCATAACCATTTACAAAACCAAATGAAGCGGCCAACACCATCGAGACACCAAGGAATGTATATATAGTCCACAATGGATGAACTCTGTTATTAAACTTCTTGAATTTTTGTTGTGTTATTTTTGACATGTTTTCCTCTTGATTATATCTACATATGTGTTCATTAATGCTTTCAAAATGTAATTATAACACATTGGATGAAGCAAAAGGTCTTGGTTAAAAGGGTATCAAAAATTTACCCAAATAAAGTGGTATCAGAGAGGTCTTCTTTCTAATGTGAACCACAAGCATGAACCATTGAACGTGCAGCAATGGATAATGTCAAATACATGTACAAGGCCATGTGAAGAATATCTGAAAGGGTGGGCATATTGTATGAATATTATGAGAAATAAGAAGTAGATAACGTTGAGTTAAAAACACTTCTACGATAGGAGAAGGAGGACAAGAAACGATTTCAGCTTCAATTGTAGGCCAAGAAAGAGGCATTGGAAGAATTGAAGCGCAACGACCAAAGTATTCAAGAAGATCATGGTGCATTAAAAACACTTCTATCAGAATAGAAGGAGGAGAAGCAGCGATTACAACTTCAGCTACAAGCCACAACAGAGGCCTTGGAGGAATTGAAGCGTAACGAAGGCTCATAGAATCCCTCATCACCTATTTCTAAATCGACACATGAGGTAAAAAGTTGTAATAATTATTCATTTTCATCTTCACATGCTATTTTTTTGTTGGAAATGTGGAGATCCCCTTTACAGGAACTGGCATGAGACTCCTTACCAAGATGGGTTACAAAAGAGGAGGACTTGGAATTCATGGCCAAGGCATGACTCAGCCATTGGAGGTTGTGCAGAGACCTCGATATGTAAGTTTTGGATACACTGAAGGAGAATGCTCAAAGGTGTCATAAGATCCCACAAAATTGATGAAATCTTCAAGGGAAAATAATGATGGGAACAATTCACCATCATCCCATGTAAGTTCATGTCGCAATAGAAGAGTTGATACAAGCTCTCATCACCATGATCACACCATATATCACTAGGAAAGGTATAATAAGTCTCAATATCTGCAAGTTCATTTTTATCATAAAAATGTTGCTAATCATTAATGTAAATCGTGGCATAAAAAAACTTGTAATTTTTTGTGGTTTACATAACCATGTCATTGTTGAGTGTTGGAAAAGAATGGCAACACAAAGGAGGATGAGGCATGGAAATCCTTCCTCACAGTAGGGAAAGAAACTGGTTAAGCAGGTGTGGAGGAATAAAACCTTTTGTAGTCATTCCAACCAAAGTGATCATCAAAGATCCATGTGTTTGAGGCTCCATCCAAAGCAGCACCTTAAGGACGAAGCATTGGTACATGAACTAGTTGAAACAATTGTTCAACAAGCAAGTGCGCCATAGGGAGATAACTGATTCAATTTGATAATTGAGAAATGGTTTTTATAGAGCTGGTAGTGTGTCATGGTTGTGTTTTTTAAATCATGTGTTGCATTTATTTGTAAAATTGATGATGTGTTTTTCCATCACTTGCAATGCGACAATGATTTCTTTGGCCTTGTAATGATAACTAGGGTATTATTGATTCCATTTTGACGTAAAATTGACCACCGAGTATGTGTTAGAAGCTCATGGTATCTATGGGATGCTTGGGTCATATTTGGTCATAATTTGAGCATATAATTTTGAAGAAATAACTATTTACTATTCGATAGACAACAGACCAAGAAAACCCTACTACGACTTTTGCTCCTATTGCAACTTCGGTTCCTGCCTCTATTTTGACTCCTGTTCTGGCCTCTACTTTGGTTTGAGTACCTTCTGTAACAATTAGGTGATGGAAATCGACGTTGACCAACCCGGGCATGCTCAAATCCCAAACATCTGCCATCATATTTATAGTCATCACAGTAACAAATAGTGTCTTATGCATCACGAGCATCCTCAAATGTAACAAAGCAATAGCTCGGAGGTCTCCTGAGAATTTTAATATCAATATCGACAATATGTCTGGTTTCGGATCTGCAATTTTTGGGTCTCGTGCTTTAGTATTTTGGGAATCTTGGCTTCAGCTTTGTGGTTTTCGGGTCTCTGCGTTTTGGATGTCTTCGTCGGAAAAAAACAGACCAAGAAAACCATGGTGTGAGGGTTGTTGCGGTATTTACCAAATATTTCTGTAACTGTTTAGGAGTAGGGCTTGCTTTAATCTCAGCAGCGAATCCTTTCTAAGGGGTCAATTGTGGGAGTGCATCAATTATAAGGCACTATATTGACATCGTATTATCTCTCGAACAGTGGATCCATTTATAAGGCAAGACTATGGCAGTAAGTTGCTCATGATATGCAGCTCGTGCATACAGAGTCTCATGGAGTTGAATGTGGCAGCGGATTTCTATTCTGAGTAGTGTGGAGGGTGAAAATCATTCTAGTTGGCCTATTGTTTGTCATTGTTGTTGGCCAATGCATGTTGGTTAACGGTTTGATATAGCACGCATGCTGCATTGCTCAGGGAGAAAAAATTTTGGTTCCTCTCCACGGGTCCAAACACTGAGGGTTCTCATGGTTCGATTTTCCCAATCCTTGTTTACTTCAACAAATTTATTTCAACGATCTTTTTCCAAGCTCTGCGGCTTTAAGACCTGCGGTTCTTCACCTTTGGGTCTAGTATGGCTCCCAGCTTCACGAAGATAATTTTCGGCCCAGTTTTGTTTGCCTTTGAGAGCCAAGCTCCTACCCATATTGTCAGTGAAGCCCCAGCTCCCACTGTGTAGGTGGTGAAGGCCTCACTGGATGAGGCCTTGAAGTTTTCTAAAAGTTCCTTAATCTACCATTTTAATGACTTTTTCCCGTGGCTGACAACTCTCCACAGTTGGATCTCGGAGGTATGGAAACCTGTCATTTCTAATGAAATTAATATCGACCCCTGTGCTAAGGGTTTCTTTATAGTAGATTTTGAAAACTCTGAAAGAAGACAATGCATTTTAGATTTTGGCCCTTCCTTTTAGGAAAACTCAGGCCTATTCATGAAGCCATCGAACCCGTCATTCGATCCCTCAACAACATTCATAGCCTCAACACCAGTTTGGGTCAGATTTCCAAACCTACCTTTGCATCTCTGGAATCTCTCCTCATTAAAAGCCATTGGAAATGAAATTGGGAAATTTTATTGTAGGTGCCTAGAAACAGAGGAATATGTTAGAACCACCTATGCACGCATCTATGTAGAAATGGACTTCAGTGCCGGATTTCTAGCTGAAATAATCCTAACAAGAAAATAATATGTATGGAACCAGAAACTCGACTATGAAAGTGTCATCTTTAGATGTCGATCCTGCTTTAAGATAGGTCATCTAGCCAAAAATTTCCCAAAAATCTCCGAGAAAAATTCTGCTAGTAAGAATCACCATAGATCTACATGGTGGGAAGGAGCACAAAATGAAAATTACACTGTCATTAAGGAATAATACTCTCCAGAAAACCCTGAATCACAAGAAACTAGTCAATAAAGAAACAACCCTCAAGACAAGCAAGGGGAAAGCCCAACCTAACAACAAAAAAATGAACTCGACAGCCCCTCGAGCATCAACAATTATGATGATTTGAATACTGCGCAAAATACATCTTCATTTAGTAGTAAAGAAGATCTCCGAGATCCAGAAGATAAGACACCAGTGTCCCAAGAATCAGAAGAGATGAAGGAGGCACAATATAAAGGAAGTTGGAAGACCGTAGAGAAGAAAAATAAAGCTACAGTACCAATCTTGCCAAGAAAGAGAAGAAGCCAGACAATTAAGAATGAAGAAAATTATAGGTCTGATAGAACAAATTTTGGTCTCAATGGACATTAACCATCATCATCATCATTATTAGTACAGGGTTACAGAGGATGCCGGTGTGGGCTCATTGCTTAGGGCTCTGAAGAACAAAAGTGAAGGAGATGGAAGGGTGACCTTTTTCAGGACACTTGTGGTGTAGACATTGTACACACTAGTTTCATCTTATTTTTGATGCTTTTGGATGACCAAAATCTCCTTAGTGGGGAGGAATGATCTAGGTGGCTCCAGAGACACACACAGGACAAAAAGGGCTTATGAAAGCTAAAAAATCAAAGTGTCAAAAATGTGGTAAACTCTGTTTCAAGTTGAAGATCTCATCGTCCTGATCACAACGATGAGCCTTGGTCCATAAAAATGAGTTCGTATGTGAAAGTTATAGTTGCCCAAAGTTCTGGGGTTGACAAGGTGACATGGAAGGCTAAGGAGGACGTGATTTTGCATGATTCTGGTGGCCAGATTCTAGCTATCTCCGGTAAGATTAGGGTGAATTTGTGGGACGAATAAATTGTCTCCTACGGTCAAAATTCCAGAAATTTTAAAATAACCAATTTTGGTTATGTAACAAATTTAAAATTAAAAAAAAAGGGTGGTGGGGCCACCAATCCTGCCACTTGATCGAACCATATAAAAATAAAAATTATTCTTAAAGGGTCAGCAGGCCATGACCCCTGTCAAACCCCACGCCACCAACAAACATAAATAACCAATACAATTGACAGGGCGTGTTGTCATTCCCACCACTCTCATGAGCCTCCTTCGATATAAAAAAACTTAGCCCCTATTACGCTAAATGGTGTCGAGGATGGGTTGGGTCGAGCTAGGTGGAGTGGACACACCTGCTCACCATAACTAACTCCTTGGCCATTTAGTATAAAAAAGGAGAGCGGCGGGATTTGATCCCTTGACCCCTCTCCTCCTAATGCGGATCACAACCATTGTGCCAACGAACTTCCTTGGGTAAATCCACCTGACCCTTTATATTTAAACCTGAAATTCTTCAATGTGCCCAACGCAGGTTGGATCAAGCACACAGTTCGAGACATCCATTTTTTAATGCAAGCAGAACCATGAGCCAGTGTGCAGAGGCAGTGGAACCATGATTTGAGCTCAACCTTCAGAGGGGCCAAATTTTCCAAATGTCCAAATTGGAAAATTTTTATATGGATTTTATACCTCTCTACGACACGAACCCAATGGCGGTGTCAGTTTCTACAACAAAGGTCTCGATTTTTTGGCCATTTTCCAGAATGGGATGACGATGTCGGATTTCAACGTGTGGACAATCGATTTCTTGCCATTAGACGCCATGTTTTCAATGGTGCATTTAGATCCAGCAATTGAGAATCCTATTCATTATACAACATCAAATTTGAGGTATATGAAGTGTTGTTTCCATGTACTTCAATGATTATTGTTGTAGGATTTTTTATGTCGTGTCGATTCCTGCTTGATGTATGATGTAGAATATTTATGTTTATTTGTTGTTGTTGATTCCTGATTGATGTATGATGCAGAATATTTATGTTTATTTGATGTGATATGTAGTTATCATGGATCATGATTTATGTTGTGAGATCTGTTTTTTGCCTTGATGGTGGGATACACTTTGTCACCATGTGTGAAATTTCCATGCTGATAGGAGGTTTGTATGAGTGAGAGTTCCTTGTAGTGAAATTTCTCGTGCAGAGACTTTGCCACTCATGTTGAGGGTCCATTCACTTGTACTACAAGTCAACAATGACCATGTAAACCATAACCATTTACAACACCAAATGAAGCCTGCCAACACCATCGAGACACCGAGGCCTGGAGATGTAGTCCACACTAGACGAACTCCGTTATTAAATATCTTGCATTTTTGTTGTGTGAATGTTGACATGTTTTCCTCTTGATTATATATGCATATGTGTTCATTAATTCTTTGATAAAATTTAATTCTAACACATCAGATGAAGCAAAAGGTCTTGGTTAAAAGGGTATCAAAATTTTTCCTGAATCAAGTGGTATCAGAGCAGTCTTCTTGCTGATGTGAACCACAAGCGTGAATTATTTAACGTGCAACAATGGAGAATGTCAAAGACATGTATGAGGAAATTTTAAGGATATATGAAAGGGTGGAAATATTGTATGATTCTTATGAGAAACAAGCATCAGATAACGTTTAGTTTAAAACACTTATACAAGAGGAGAAGTAGGACAAGTAGTGATTGCAACTTCAATTGCAGGCCACGACAGAGGCATTGGAAGAATTGAAGCGCAACGACCAAATTCGTCAAGCAGGTAATGATGCCTTAAAGACACTTCTACAAGAATAGAAGGAGGAACATAAGTGATTATAGCTTTAGCTACAAGCCATAATAGAGGCCTTGGAGGAAGTGAAGCATAACGAAGGCTCAGAGAATCCCTCTTCACCTATTTCCAAATCGACATCTGAGGTAAACAGTTGTGATCATTCTTCAGTTTCATCTTCACATGATATTATTTTTGTTGGAAATGTGGAGATCACCATTATAGGAACTTGCATGAGACTCCTTACCAAGATGGGTTACAAAGGAGGAGGACTTGGCATTCATGGCCAAGGCATGACTCAGCCATTGGAGGTTGTGCAGATACCTCAATATGCAAGTTTGGGATACACTGAAGGAGAATGATCAAAGGTGTCAGAGGCTCCCACGAAATTGATTAAATCATCAAGGGTAAATAATGATGGGAAAACTTCACCATCATCCCATGGAAGTGCATGTCACAACAGAAGAGTTGAGATAAGCTCTCATCATCATAATCACACTATATATCACCAATAAAGGTATAATAATCTCGATATTCGCATGTTTGTTTAGATTATAAGAATTTTTATAATCCTGAACTTAAATCATGGAATAAGAAAAATTTTCATTTTTGTGGTTTAAATAACCATGTCAATGCTGAGTATTGGAAAATAGTGGCAACACAAAGGAGAATTAGGCATGGAAAGCCTTCTCGACGGCAAGGAAAGAAACTGGTTAAGAAGGTCTGGAGGAAGAAAACATTTTGCAGCCATTGCAACCAAAATTCTCATGAAAGATCCATGTATTTGAGCCTCCATCTAGAGAATCACCTTAAGGATGAAGCCTCAGTGCATGAACCAGTTGAAACAATTGTTCGACATGCGAGTGCGCCACAGGGAGATGACTCATTCACTTTGATAAGTGAGAAATGGTTTTTCTAGAGATGGTAGTGTGTCATGGCCATTTTTGTAAATCATTTGTTGCATTTCTTTGTGAAAGTGATGATGTGTTTTTCCATCACTTGCAATGTGAAAATGATGTCTTTGCCCTTGTAATGATAGTTGGGGTATTATTTATTCCATTTTGATGTAAACTTGACCACTGAGTATGTGTAATAAACTTGTGGCAAGTATGGGATGCTTGGGTCATAGTTGGTCATAATTTGAGTATATAATTTGCAGGATATTGTACTACAGGTTTGCAGAGGATGCAGGTGTCGTCTCATCACTTAGGGATCTGAAGAAAAAAGGTGAAAGAGGGGAAGGGTGACCTTTTTCAGGACACTTGTGGTGCAGACATTGTACACAATAGTTTCACATTATTGTTGATGCTTTTGGAGGACCAAAAGGTCCTCAATGGGGAGGAATGATCTAGGTGGCTCTAGAGACACACATAGGACAAAGAGGGCTTATGAAAGCTAAAAAATAAAGTGGCATAAATGTGGTAAAATCAATTTCAAGCTTAATATCTCATTCTCTTGATCGCAACGATGTGAACAGTTTTTCAAACCGAGTTCATATGTGAAAGTTAGAGATGGTCAAATTTCTGGGGTTGACTAGGTGAGATGGCAGGTTAAGGAGGACCTAATTTCGTAGGATTCTGATGGCCAGATTTTGGCTAACTCCGACTATATTCCAGGTGAATTTTTGGGACCGATAATTTGTGTCCTATGGTCAAAATTCGAGAAATTTTAAAATAACCAATTTTGGTTATGTAACAAATTAAAAATTAAAAGCAAGGGGTGGGGGGGGGGGGGGGGAACCAATCCTTCCACCCGACTGAACCATATAAAAATAAAACTTATTGTTAAAGTTCCGGCTGTCCATGACCCCTACCAGACCCCTTGGTAGCACCGAACATAAATAACCAATATGGTTGAGGGGGTAGATTGTCAACCCTACCACCCCCATAGGCTTCCCTCGATATAAATCAATGTAGCCCATATTACGTTGAACGATATCATAGTCGAGTCATGTTGGGCCATGTGGAGTGGACCTGCCTACCCACCATAACCAACTCCTTGGCCATTTAGTATAAAAAAGAGAGGGGCTGGATTTTATCCCCCGACCCCTCTCCTCCTAATGTGGATCACAACCACTGCGCCAATGGAATTCCTTGGGTAACTCCGCCCAACATTTTATATTTAAACTTGAATCTCTTTATTGCACCCAAGGCAAGTTGGAGCAGGCACAAAGTTTGAGACAACCATTTTTTAATGCAGGCAGAACCATGAGCCAATGTCTAGAGGCAGTGGAACCATAATTTGAGCTCAACCTTCAGAGGGGCCAAATTTTCCCAGTGTCCAAATTGGGTAAATTTTATATGGATTTTATACCACTCAGCAACACAAACCTGATGGTGGTGTCGGTTTCTGCAACATATGTCTCGATTTTTTAGTCATTTTCCAGAATGGGATGGCTGTGTCAGATTTCATTTTTTGGATAGTCTATTTATTTCCATTCAAAGCCACGTTTTTGATGGTGCATTCAGATCCAATGACAGAGTATCCTATTCATCAACTAGCATTATATTTAATGTATATGAAGTATTGTTTCCATGTACTTCATTGAGTATTTTTGTAGGATGTTTTATGTCGTTTCGATTCCTATTTGATGTATGATGAAGAATCTTTATGTTTATTTGTTGTTGTTGATTCTTGCTTGATGTGTGATGCATAATATTTATGTTTATTTGATTAGGTATGTATTTATCATGGATGGTGATTTATGTTGTGTATCTCTTTGTTTCCTTCATGGCAGGATACTCTTTGTCACCATGTGTGAAGTTTTCATGTTGATAGGAGGTCTGTATGAGTGAGAGTTCCCTGCAGTGGTACGTCTTGTGGGGAGACTTTTCCACTCATGTTGAGGGCCCATTCCCTTGTATTACAATTCAACAACATCCATGTAAACCATAACCATTTACAACACCAAAATAAGCAGACAACACCATCGAGACACTAAGGCCCGGAGACATAGTCCACACTGGATGAACTCCGTTATTAAATGTCTTGTGTTTTTATTATGTTATTGTTGACATGTTTTCCTCTTGATTATATCTTCATATGTGTTCATTAATGATTTGATAAAATGTAGTTCTAACACATCACACGAAGTAAAAGGTCTTGGTTAAAAGAGTATCAAAATTTTACCCGGATCAAAATCACATGAACATTAGGCTTGCATTTATATTAAGCACCTAAATTATAACATATGACTCCTCACACAAATGACATATTTTAACTTGAGCTAATTGATAAATTTTGTCACAAGATTTTTCATATGCAATATTCATATCAGCAAGAGTTACACGCTAAGCTTGGGCATAAATATCTTTTAAACATCTAATTTTCATAATATTTTCTTTTGCATCATATATTATGCCTAAGTTGATTTAATAATGTTTTCATTGTCAATATGTTCTTTTTTATTTATCTTTTTATTTCTTTTATTCTTCATGCTCTTCAATTGTCATTCCCTCTACCCTTTTTTAGACAATTTCCTCTTCATTGTGCATTTTCTTGTATTCTTTACTATTAACATTGTTCATATGTCAATTTTTGTTTCCTTCTTTGTCAATGTGCGCTTTGATATTCTATTTGATATGCCTTTTGTCGTTCAATTTTTTTGTTCATCTATTCTTATCATTGTTCAGTTGTTATTTTTTGTGATTTTCTTTGTTGATATTCTCTTTGCTTCTCCATTTTTGTTGACACTACTTAATAACTACAATTTCTTATTTCTTTCTTTGTTGACTTTCTCTTTGTTTTCATTTCTATTTAATATGGATAAATGTTGGGTCTAGGATCTTTGTTGATAATTTATATTTAATATAGTTTTAGGTTAATTATTAATGTAACATAGAAATCAATGCCTAACATCAATAATTACTTTGTGCATAAACTCAAATCAATGGCCACTATTAATTTAATTAATTTTAAAATAATGCACATCATCTATTTATTTACATCAGTACACAAATTAACACGTACACTGAAATAAATGCATCATTATTTGTCATTTTTTGTGCTTTTCTCTATGCCATAGCCTAACTAGACTGCTTTTTTTCTCTTAAAATCATGGAAATTCCGATAAGATTTTAAGAAAATTCGGCAAGGATTTTTGTAAATCCATGTTATAACTATCAAAATTTAAAATTTTGGGTGCCCTAGAGGTTTTTTATGGTGTTGAATTCATTTCCACCATCAAAATAATGAATCAAACACTATTACAATAATATTTCTTAAATTTTTTTGGCCCGGATTCTGGCCAATTTTGGCTGTCAGGGCAATTCCTCCGTCTCGTTAGACAACTCCTTTCTCTATTGACTTACTCTTTTTTTTTTAATTTTTTTTTTAGAAGGATTTGGACTAATTATTAAGATAGATCTAGGAATTTTGTTATTCATTTATATTGAATATAGATCTAGGCTAATGATTACTATAACACAAAAATAAATGTGTGTCATTAATAATTACTTTGTGAATACATTGAAATTAATGCACATTATTAATATAATTATTTTGAAACCATTGCACATCGATCATAAATTAACATCTACTCTAAAACCAATGCATCTATTTATAACAATCAAATAGGATTAGAAATCACATATTAAACCAATGTGTCAAGTGCAATCAATCAAATAGAATTAGAAATCAAAATCTAAATTAACAGCGATACATAAACTACAATCAATCAAATAAAATTAGAAATATCAACATTTACACCAAAATCAATGTATCTATTTTAGTTTTTTTTTTATAAAAATATTAATGTTAAAATAATATAAACTTGAGTTAAGACATTACATATAAATTTACCTCTTTTAATGTAGTGAAATTTCAACAATTTTTAATATCTATTTTTTATCTTATTTTAAGTCAACTTCTAAATCCAACTACTTTTTACCTTCTATAAAAATCTTACTTCCTCTTTCTCTATGGTTAATATTGTTAATGTCATATAATATCATATAATATATGTTTCTCAAACATATATTATATATTATGTTAAATCTTACATAAAAATTTCTCTTTAAACATTAATTAGCATTACAATATTACAATATTACAATATTGTTTCTAATATAATAATATTAATATTAATATTTTTATTATATAATATCTCATATTATATTAAAGTTTTATAACCCCATATATATATATATATATATATATATATATATATATATATATATATATATATAACCCATATAACCTACTGTTATATTAAAGTTAATATTATATTAATCCAAAATTATTACACATAATATATATTAATGCCTAAACTTGCAATTATCTCTGAAATTACAATAATGGTAAATTGGATAGAACTCTCAATACACGTCTTCAATGCTTTCACCTCTTTTCTATCATTTGAATTTAATACCCAACAAATGTTTAGTGACTTTCTTGACTAAAAGCATCACCTTCATCTCTAAGGCATATAACAATTTTATCTCACTTAAATAGAAAGCAAGATATCTAACTTAATATCATATAATATATTTATCTTATATTAAATCTAATATCATAAGTAATTATAATATGATAATTGTTATAAAACAATCATATGGTGTTGTGATCATTAATATATTGATAAGTGTTAATCATCATTTCTTCATATTTTAATTATATAAATTATTAAATAATTAATAATTATTTTTATCTTAAATATATTTTATATAAAAAAAATAAAAAATTGTTAAAATATATTTTACGTCATTAAATTTTTACTTTTATTTATTTTGTGTGTTAAGAAATGCACAAATAATGATGAAGTATTTAATTATATACAAATTTTACTTATTTTGATAAAAATACTTGGTTAAATTATTATAGGTAATAACTCCCGGTAAATATATTTATTTACATGAGTATATACTTAATTATTTATACTAAACCATGTGATATAAATATTTGTCATATGGAATTATAGACTTAATATGGGCATATATAACCTATAAAAAAAAGTTATTAACTTAATGTTTAAATGTTTACATTCATTTATGGACACTAAAATACCTCATTTATATTGGGCTGTATATCATCTCTCAGCATAATAATGAAATTTGAAAATGACAAATCAACCATGTATTTTGTGGATATATTATTTATTTTCATTGTATTTCATATAGAATAGTGATAGTTTTTTCCTATGTGATTCACAAACCATGGGGTCGGTGACAGCTACATCCACGGAATAATTTTACTAGGAAAATCCACGTGAAGGGATCACTTATTATTTATTCAACCAAATCGGTGACCACTACATCCACGGAATAATTGATCCCTTCTTGTCTACTCAACCACATCTGTGACCACCGCTACATGAAGAGATCACTTCTTCTCTGCTCAACCACAGAGCCTGACCACGAGAGTGTGGAGCGAATTGAACTCGTGACCTCTTAATAGCAAAGGTACTTTAGACTCAACTAATGAAGCTAACCCTCAAGGCTATATAAAATAGCGATAATGTTATTGCTAATATATATATATATAAGAAAGAAATTTTAATTTTATTCTTAAAATTAATATTAAAAATAAGAATAAAAAGGACATTAAAAACATGTAAAATATTAAAGATAAAGTTTGAAAACTATGATAAAGATAAATTGGATATATTATTATCATGTTATAAACAAATGCTACATAGTAGCTAGTACCAGAAGTTTAGTTTAAACATAGAGGTATTTTGTTAATCTAATTCTACCCAACCACAATAATAATGTCTTATTGCAGTGAGAATGTTTTTGGTGAGAAAGTCATCTAGAAGTTTTTACATTTTCCTCTAAAGTATAGATAGATAGTTTTAAAAGATAGTTTTTAGTGTCATATATGTTTACAAAAATATAATTTATAAATGTGTAATATTTTATGAAAATTTATAATGATAAAGATAAAAATATTATTATAAAAGTTTATAATAACAAAAAATACAAGTTATATATATATATATATATATATATATATATATATATATATATATATATATATATATATATATATATAAACTTATTGATGGGTTAGTAGATTGAATCTCATAAAAATTGAATTCTACACATGTAAAATTAAAATAGATTTGTTTTAATTAGAAAGATTTGAATAGATTTGATTTGAAGGTACACTTTAGTAAATATATTAATTGAAAAATTTCTGGTTATTATTGAAAAATAAGAGGTAAAATATTTTAATTAATAAAATTTTAAATAAATGAATTTAAAAATATTAATTTTCAATTCATAATATTAAACTCTGAATAAGTTTTAAATTTGTTTAGTAAAAAAAGTTAAATTTGTTTAGTAAAAAAAGTGTAATGGTTAGTGAACGCAAAACTCAAAGTATATACAATGTCTATGGCTAGTATGATAATACTTATATATAAAAAAATATTTAATATTATATTTTTCAAAACAATACTCTATAAAATTAATTAATTGCCCATAAGAGTTTATGAAAATAACAACATTATGTAAATAATTTAATTTATTATCACAAATTCACTAAAATCGAACATCATGTATTTGATAATCAATCCATTTACATGATAATCAATCCATTACGAAACTTATGGATAGGAGGTAAATTAATTATTTATTTATTTACTTATTTTCAGTTAAATTCTTGTATTTTCCTTAAAATTAAGCCATGTGTCAAATATTTTATAAAGTCAAATTTATAGAATTTAAAGATAATTTGGATCTTAAAGAAAACTTCATAATTTAACGTTTATAGTTGACATATAATTATTCAAAATCATCATTGAGATGTGATTTTATGGTTTTTAAGGTCACAAGGACACTCACACTCGATTATTGAATCTATATATAATCATAAATTTATGAAAAGACAAAGGTTATATAGTGTCTATGGCAGCTATAATAATACTTATATATATATATAAAAGAGATATCTTTTTAAAAAATACTTTATAAAATTAATTATCCATAAGAGTTTATGACAATAACAATGCTAGGTAAAGAACCTAGTTTATTATCATAAATTCACTAAAATCGAAGATCATGTATTTGATAATCAATCCATCTAAGAAAATTATGGATAACAGGTAAATTAAGCTTTTATTTATTTACTTATTTTCGATCAAATTCTTGTATTTTCCTTAAAATTAAACCGTGTGTCAAATATTTTATAAAGTCAAATTTATATAATTTAAAGATACTCTCGATCTTAAAGAAAACGTTATAATGTGACGTTTATAATTGACATATAATTATTCAAAATTATCATTGACATGAGATGTTATGGCTTTTAAGGTCATAAGAACACTGGATTATTGAATCTATATATAACCATAAATTTATGAAAAAACAAAGGTTGGCTAATACATGTATATTTTTCATTATATGTAATTATCGATTTGATAAGTTGGTATGCTCAGGTTAGGTCTTATATAATGATGGTTCCAAATCACTCACATGAAGCGTTTATCGATCTGTATTGAGGATATGGTATTGTTTTTTATTTTGTTTACTAACTTTAGATTTGTGTCTTTTCAAGGTTTATAGTGACACTTCTTCCAATTGTTTTTATTTTTGTTATTATCTAATATTTATGAGATATAATTTAGTAGTGCAAGTGGTTGTGTTTTTTTATATTCACTTCTAATTTATTAGGGCCAATTCTTTAGGTTGGTCAGTTTTGTCGCATGCATCATTTTATTAGGTAACTAGTGTTGACAAATTTACACCTAGTATCATATAGTAAATGTGTAGGGGTTTCACCAAAAAAAATCTTTGGGAAAAAAATAATAGATATTCTCCATGTGATATTTTCCAAGGTGCATTAAATACAAATTAAATATTTGCAACAACCCTCTTTTTTAGGAGGGTGTTATCTATATATGCATTTCATTAATTTCGATCCACAATTAATTAAATCATATTGTAGTTACTTTTAGAGTGGTAAGTACAACAATATGATTAACATGATCATTGTAAATTTCAAACAATGCAATCATAAATAAAAGCAAGTAATTCATCAAGAAACAATTGTAGCAACAAAAGTGTGTTAAATGCTTATCAATCCTTTGCCTCATCAAAGAGAAGTCATTGGTCCAAAAAAACTCTTTGCTAGTAAGTTTCCAATTAAAGAGAATCAAAGCAAACAAAGTGTTACCCACCCACTGCCAATCAACAAGTAGGGCTTAAGATTAGTGGGGTGAGAGATAGGAAAATCACTCAAAAAATGACTTGTTCAATTCACATAATATTCCAAGGAATATGCATCCAAGTGATCAAATTTAGTGTAGTAGAGTCTACAAAACTTACAACATACATATACATAGTGATGTGGTGTATTATATAGTTATTCAATGGTTGGAATGATGATAATATACATATGAACCAATGTAGATCCATCTTAACTCTAGATACATCATGCATGAGAGGGGTCAAATCCCTAGATGTGCAAGCCTTTCCTCAAATTTTAATCCCTTTAGACATATGATAGATCCAAAGTTAAGATAGATCCACGTTGGTTCTTAATATACAACATGTCAACTCCATGTTGGACATGAAAAGAACTACACATCTCCCCCATATTCAACAACACATCATTTAAATATCTAGACCATAAAAAATATACATATGATATTGAAATGTTCAATTAATATGGACATTCAAATATTCTATTTATGACCCACATTGAAGTATATTTATTATTGTTAATATATTATTAAATTCCACATGTCAACTTCAAATTAGTAACTAAGTGAATAACACATATCCCTCACATAAGGGAGTCAAAATCACCTATTAATAGAATCAGATATTTTTTAGCAATAGAAAGAAGCTATACCTAGAAATCTCTCTCTCTCTCTCTCTCTCTCTCTCTCTCTCTCTCTCTCTCTCTCTCTCTCGTGTGCTATATATAACATAGAGAGAGAGAGAGAGAGTTATATACTCATTATGAGTTGAACATGTTACATGTGGGAATTGAACCTAGGTGTAAAGGATAAAAACATTTCTCATGTACATTTTAACCTTGTACAAAATTTACCTACAAATAGATTCTTAAAAACAGAATATATATATATATATATATATATAATTGTGAGAACATAAAATATAAACATATATTTCTCTTGGAACCCAAACTGGGAGACCAAATTGATTTTTTTTTATATTCCTTTCAATGTTACAATACACACACACACACACACACGGATATATATATATATATATATATATATATATATATATATATATATATATATATATATATATATATATATATACATGTCAAAGAATTCGTCAACCCCAATCTATTAACCCTGGATTAAAACAAAATTGTATCTGATCTACAAAATACCATGGGAAAAAAAACATCATGCCGAAAACCATGTGCAAAAAACCATGCACAAAAAAATGGGTAGGTCCACCCACCATCTTTGGGTATTCCCCCCATCCTTGCATCCACTCAACTATTATTGGGTCCACATTAAAAAATAAAATAAAATCCTAAGTTGTTTCCCGAGACTCTATGCATAGGGTTCATGCCCCCCTCCTTCCCCTCCCCCACACACCACTTGTACAACATGACATACATGAAGCTAGTCATGGAAATAATATAATACATACCTAACAACATCTCTCACCTACTCGAGTTACATCGAATTGAATGATTATATATATATATATATATATATATATATATATATATATATATATATATATATATAGAGAGAGAGAGAGAGAGAGAGAGAGAGAGAGATCCTCTCGAACCAACGTATAATAATATATACATATTCAATAATGGTTAATGCCAAGTGTAATGATTTGATTGCTAAAGTCTACAGAGGTGTACACATTGTACATCCCTTGGATTTGAACCTATAACCTCTTAAAATGAAACGCATATACTTAACCATTAAATCCACTCAAACTAAAATATATCAATTGATCCAAATTGGATCATTGTATTGTTTTTCATCCATATCGATCCTTTCAGAGTGAAAAAGTTGAGGAATCATCTCACAAGAGAATTTTTACCAGTGGGACCCAGTTTGGAAAATTGGGGTTTAAAACCTTCATGAAACATTTTAAAGAATCAAATGGAAGTTTTGGGGGTAAAACCTTGTCACTTTAAAGCAATGCCTTTTAATCCTTTTTTACACACAAAGACCTTTCCAATGGTGCAATAATCACCCCAATCAAAGTTTGTATGCAAAATTTGTTTCGCTCATAAGTTGACCTTCCTGTTTTGACCACCATAATTCGATGGATGCATGTCATCCCCAATCACTCATGGAAATGTGGATAGTCATATCATCATGAGCTATAAGACTCTAGAAGAGACTATATTGTAACTCTAGTTAAGAGTTGAAGGAATCAAACCTAACCACTACTAGGATATTGAGTTGTCTTATAACCAAACCCCTAGGAGGAAAAGAAGTTTCATTCTTTTCAAGTGCATTTTGTTCCATAGATGAACGAAGTAGCTGATAGGGATAAGGAGAGAGAACAAAGATAGTATTTGTCCATTGTAGTATCCAATGGGCCATAAGCCTTACTTCTTTGTACTCACAACCATTTTCTATTCATGTAAAGAGAGTAGAGCAACCTCACCTTGTACTTGGGTTTTCTCTTGAAAGGTTTTCCCAAGATATATCTTGTGTCAATTGTGATTTGTGAGTTTTTATTTCATTGTTATTTATTTTCTACATAGTTATAATTTTCATGTATATGCAATAAATATTAATTTATGAGTCCAAAAATATAAAGAGAAATAAACCCTCACAATGTAGATTATTTTGGATTTGTATGTATAAATTATCAAATTTGTTGTGACAAAATGTCTAGTGGGATATCCACAAAATTTACTAATCATATTGATATCATGGCCTATTTATTTAGTTATATTATGGAGATATGCAGGGGATCTAGATCGACTCATCCAAAAGTCATAAAACCCTAGTCATGGCCAACAAATTTGTGAATAACCCTCCTAATCATGCACAGGAGAGGTTTTCACATCTGGAAGCACAATTCACAGATATAAATAGTAACATGAACCTCCTAATGGTGGCCCTTACTAATAATATTGTTCTATTTGCAGGAACTATTGTAATCAGGTGTCATTATACCATTTTCATCACAATGTTGATCACCCATCATCATTGTGCAAAAGAAGGATGGGACTTGAAAAATTTGTATATATTATAGGGCATTGAACAAAATTACGCTAAAGAATATGTACCCCCACCTAGAATAGATGATTTATTGGATCAGTTGTAGTGAGAGAAATACTTCACCAAGCTAGACTTAAAGTTTCGATAACACCACATTCAAGTCAAAGAATAAAATACCTAGAACATCACCTTCAAATCCATACAAGGTTTTTATGAGTGGGTAGTCATGCCATTTTTCCAATCCAATGCACCAACTACATTTATGACGTCAATGAATGATATATTGCACCTTTTTATAGAGTCATTTTTTATTGTCTATTTATATGATATATTTTTATATAGGGCTACCTAGGAGGAGCACATCTCACATTTGACACAGTTGTTGGAGACATTAAAGAAGTGCCAACTGCTAGAAAATCTCAAGGAATGTGAATTTTCACAACAATATTTAGTGTATCTTGGATATGTGATAGGTGAAGGGGTTCTAAGGACAAATATTGTGAATATGGAAGCCATCATGAGAATTTTGGTGCCTACTAATGTTTTTGAGGTTAGTAGTTTCATTGGGGCATCACAAAAAATGAGTAAATTCATAGCCTCATTTATATAATAGAAACATCACTCCATGCCATAATAGCAAGTGGAAAGAGTTTTTAGTGGCTAAAGGGTCAAGATAGGACGTTTGAGGAGCTAAAGAAGAAGATCATTTACGCACCAATTTTGGCAATACTAAACTTGTAGCAGCCCTTCAAAGTGAAGAAATATGTGAGAGGGTATGTTATGGGAGTGGTATTGATGCAAGGAAGAAGTCTTGTATGCTACCATTATTAAGTGTTTCATGGGCCAATTCTTAACTACCCTACCTATGACAAGGAACTCTTTTACCTAGTGCAAGTTGTGAAGAAGTGGAAACACTATCTGATGGGAAAGTAGACAACAATCCACAAAAATCACTAGCCATTATAGTACTTGTAGGCCCAAATTATGCTACAATATATCAAGCATTATGAGTGGATGGGGTTTCTACAACTTCATTTAGTGATCAAGTACAAGAAGGGTATCAAAAACAAGTTAGTAAACATGGTTTCAATACCACCGACATTAAAAATCAGAGCTTTGAGAACTCTGATGCACATGAAGCCATTCACCCATGATGCATACAAAGAGGAATATTAAGAGGATGAGGACTTCAAGGAGGTGTTTTTAGAAGTTGTAGAGACAAATCCATATGTGTGACGGTGATAGAACTGTTGAATACCATCCAATATGAGTTACTATGTAGGTTAGTTTATTCCTAAAGGTAAGCGATTGCGGCTGATTAGAGAATGTCACTCCTCCAAGGTTGCAGGGAAATTTGGTGTAGGAAAGACAATGGTCATATATTGGTTGAAGATGAAAGAGTAGGTAAGCTAGGCTCATATGAGGATGCATTCCTTACTATACCAGCAAGCCTAGTAACAGGAAATAAGGTATATATCAACCCTTAGTCCTATCCACTCATCCTTGGGAAATCCTTTCATGGAATTTATGGGAGGTTTACCAAAAACCATGAAAGGACACGAATACTTATTTGTGGTAGTTGAAAGGTTCAACAAGATGTGTGTCCTACTACCCTACAAAAATACCATAAATGGGCAAGAAGTAGCAAGCTTGTTCTTTGGACAACTACGAGTGCACTTTTGGATACCAAGGAGAATCATTTCATACAGGGAAAAATATCTCTTAGTGAAATTTGGACTACATTGTGGGAGAAGATGAACATGAATTTAAAAAGGTATATACCATTTCATCAACATAAATATGGGGAGAGAGAAGTAGTTAACAGGACTTTGGTGAAACTTTTGACGGGTTACAATTAGAACATTCAAATACTCAGGATGAAAATATGGTATATATGTAGCAATCTTATAATATGGTAGTCCACACTTCTACTTGCATGTCCCCATTTGAAGCTTGTTTTGGATAATTTCCACCTTCACCTTTGGATATTTCATATGGAAAATAACGACAAGTGAGAGACGATATTACAAGGGATACCTTAAGGGTATATTTATTTTGTAGAAAATATTAGGTAGATCCATATATAATTACAAGAGATACTACAAAATTCACAAGGAAATTACAAGGCTAGGAACGATAAAAAAAAAATAGAGAAGATGTTGAAGATGGGAGATAGACTATGGTTACAATTGAACAAGGAGAGGCTACTAGGACTTGGTAAGAAATTGAATGATTTGAAGTATAGACCCTTTGAGGTACTGGAAAAGGTGGGAGATAACACCAATAGACTTAATTTACCCCCATATGTGAAAATTTACTCGATGGTGAATGTAGAGAATCTAAAATTCTATGAGCCGTCCATGATAGATTAGGAAGAGGAATAGATCCTACCTTCTATATAATATTTGGCACCAAATTCTCATGCATAGTTGATATAGGATATATTTTTACAGAAGAGGTCCAAAACTAAAAAAAAGTGGTAGTGTGACCTTTTGTAGATTAGGTTGAAAGGAAAACTTCCAGGCAAGGCTAAATGGTATACTTGACTAGAGAAGGTGGAGGAAGAATTTCCATACCTCATTCAATAGAATATTTTGGGGACCAGAATACTCCTAAAATTGGGGGATGTGATCCAAATTGGATCATTATATTTTTTTCCTCCACCTCGATGCTTTCAAAGTGGAAAAAGTGGAGGAATCAACTCAGAGACTATTTTCACTGATGGATCCAAGTTTGTGAAATTGGGGCTTGAAACCTTCTAGGAGAATTTTGAGGCCTCAAATGAATTTTTTTAGGGTAAAATTTTTTCCGTATAGCATTGCACATTTTTTCCATACTCTTAAAAAATATATCTTTCCAATGACAAAAGAATCATGTTAATCAAAGTTCATATGAAAAATAAGCCACTCAAAAGTTGATCACCTTCATGTTTCCACCACCATATTTTGAATGGATGCAATGTCATCCCCCATTACTCATGGAAAAGGGGCTAGATAGATAATCATGATTAATAATACTCTATAATATTCCATATTTTAACTCCTTTTAAGAGTTGAATGAGTCAAACATAACCACTAGCAGGTTATCGGGCTGTGTTAAACCGAGTCGCTAGAAGGAAAATGATTACATTCTTTTTTATTACATTTTGTTCCATCGATGAAAAAATTAGCTGAGAGGGATATTTTTATGGTACAAATGACCTCATCATCAGCTAAAAGTAGAAGAACACATGGAAGAAAGAAAATGACCTAGACAACAACCTATTTTCCCAAGGTAGCACACCCTAGAGACAACTAGGTCAAGTTATAACACATCCATGCCCCATTAAGGGAGGGTTATTGCCTATGTTAACACATTTTGTTTCGTAAGGGGCAGCGTTATGCATGTTTTATGAGGAAAAGGGGACAAATTACGTAGTAACTAACTGAAATTTCTGGCTTTTTCTAAAGGAGTCGGTCCAAAAAGCGGGAAACCTGCGGTGCAGACCTATGATTGGACATTACTAAACCCAACTAAGCATCCAAAGAGGGAAAAAGATAGAAAAATCATGGAAAAATCATGGATTTTTCCCTGTTCAAACTAATGAAGAAGATTGGAAAGTTTGATCCTCCCAAACTCTTATAAATTGGAGGCTAGGGCTCATTGTCAAAGGTCGAAAGGTTGATTGCGTGAAGAGCGAACTTTTGTTGTTGAGTGTGAGGTTTCATAGTTGGCTAGGTTCATTGAGAACTTTTGGCCTAAGAATTTTCGCACTTGGATATTGAGGGGAGAGAGCTAGGAGTCGGAGGATTGAGGGAAGCTTGACCAAACTGATGGTTGTAATATTCCTTCTTTGAATAATAGAACTGCCTCTACTTTTTCCACTTGGTGTCTTATTAATGAATCTATTGTTTATTTGTTTAATATACATGTTATAAGTGGCTTATATATACATGGTTTATTTCTTGATTATATACTTTTTTTATTGTTTGTAGTGATAATATGGTGAATTATGCCAGTTCGTTGTTTTTTTATAAGACTTGGAGTAGGTGAGGAGGACCTCTAGCTACCACCTGTGCATTTTACCCCTAAGTCATTAGGGGAATTTTGAGGTCTAAAATGGGCCTCATAAGAAAAATGTACAACAAAAATAAACTTTATAACAACCAATAGGATTCAAGATGATGATGTCATCCATAATGGATGATTCACCATTTTTGGAGTAAAAATATTAAAAAATAATAAAATAATAAAACTACTTTTTCAACTCGTATTTTAAACTTATCTCCCAAAATTTTTACTCACATTTTGAGCGGGAGTACTCATTGGATGCAGAATTTAATTCCTCATCCAAGGAGTACCCATGTTGAATACTTTCGATGAACTCTTCTACACGAAAAATGAGAAATACATAAAAAAACGTGATGGTAATCACGTTTTTTTTTATGTATTTCTCATTTTTCGTGTAGTAGGACTCATCGAAAGTATGCAACATGGGTGCTCCTTGGATGGAGAATTAAATTCTGCATCCAACGAGTACTCCTGCTCGAAATTTGAGTAAAAACCTTGGGAGATAAGTTGAAAATATGAATTGAAAAAATAGTTTTTTCATTTTTCCCTCTACAATTTGATGATGTCATCAAATCTTATCAGATTTTTTCCACTATTATTTTATAATTTCTTTAGGAGGCCCATTTCAGACCTCAAAATTCTCCTAATGAGAATTGGCAACTCCACCGAGGGCTAATCCTTAATTCTCGGTTTTGTATTTCTGAGCCTTTGGTTCTTTCCCTCTATCACTTCCCGTTCTGCTCACATCCCTTTTTGATCATTTCATATGCTCTGTGACCATTTCATCAACTCACATTGTTCAGAACAGACTTTGCCTGACCATTATCTGTAATTTATCCTCAGTAACGCACTCCCTATGTGTGTTCCAGAGCGTTATAATGTAGCTCCTACTTGAGAACGGTGCGTTATTCTTGCTAGTAACACACTGCACTCCTTGCTAGGCAGCATTACTCATCCTAAAACTTGTTATTTAACCCCTGTTGTGATTTCCTTGGCTGTTGAGTTTCTGGCTGTCAATTTGGCTTTTGTATTCTGGATCTCTATGCTTGGTTTCCTCCTAGAATATTGTTTTTTCTTGTTTGGAAATTTAGCTTAGTTGCATTTACTTTTTTAAAAGAATTTTTTTATTTTTATTTTTTATAAGATAGTTGATTTCATTCTATAATTTTTGGGTTAAATAGTTGTTACTGAGGATATATATATGAATCTTTTTAGGATGAAATACATTTTTGGATGTTTGTTGCTGTATGGATGTGTGAAAATTTTGTCCTTATAGAAATAACTCTTTCATCGAACTGAATCTAAAAATCATTTTTTGCATTTTTTGAGTCAAATTCGCATAAAATTTCATAAGTCCAATCCCGCTCTGGAGACTTATAAGCAAGTACACTAAAATTAAGTGCTAATAAAATCAATCATAACTCTTTTCTGAGCTTACACCAACATTAGTTTAGGATAGAATCTTGGGATAGGCGGAGTGAGAAAACTGCCCAAGATCTCAAAACTTGAGACTAGTGTCATTAAAGAGTGAAAATCTTCTTTCACTCATACTATTGGGACCGCTCCACTTATACCGGATTTAAGCGTGAGACAACACTGGGGTGTGTGATAAGGTAGCCCGCCTTCGATCGCATAAAAATTGACATTATGAGTATTGGGGTTCCCCTCGGGGATGCCAAAAATTGATCGGCAATCTAGGTGTTTTGCCCATACTACGACCTTGATTTAGGTATCCATGGTTTCCATACTTCTATGGAGGTACACAAGGTGACTAAGGCAGGCTGCCATGGTACCTCACACAGACAGACCTACTTTGTCTTCAGTTTTTTTGAGGGTACTCATCTCCACAAGAGTGCTTGGCCCCATTATCTGAGGTTCGAGCGAAGCTCAAGATTAACCGTAACTATACATATGACCAAATCTCTCTATATGTTATTGTTATACTGGGTTTCATCTCTAGATAACGATAGTACTCATACAGAGTCTTACCCATCTGGATGCTTTTGATTGAATTTAGAGTTTCTTTTTTAGCTATTTGGTTCTACTATCAATGAGGCTTAGTAATACATCACATTAAAATATTGATAAAATTAACTGGTCATCATGGCGTCCTTCGACCCTCGCCATATTTCTAGGCAGTAGCAAGGTCTCCCACCATTGACACTGGGGAGGTGTCGAGTCTGGGTGACCCAGTGCCTTCTTCGAAAGAGAAGTCTTTAGTGTTGACCCATGATTTTCAGATTGCTCCTTACATTATGGATTTGCCTCAGGATCCTTTCATTGAATGAGTTGTACCTCCTTATAATCCTCTTGTCACTGACTCGTTGGGTCCACTATTGATTCGAGTAGCACTAGTACTAGAAATGTCTTCGGCTACACCCACATCCGCTACAAAATAGGCAACCTATGGGTCGTTGACACTGGTGGCCAACTCGGTTCCACCACCATCCTCACTACCAGTTGTCAGTTCTTCACAGTTGACAGGTGTTAGCCACCTATATTTTTCAATTATATCAGCTGGTGGCTAAATATTCTTTGCAGCCTTCAAGAAACAAATTCAGTCCTGAAGTTGTTGGTGCTTAAAGTCTGTTGGTAAGATCATGAACTGCTGGTTGGTTCTTCATACTTTTCCTTCTCTCAGCCTCTGATATTCCATGAAAATCCTAGTCAAGTACTACTGTATCCCTTTTTCTTTTCCCTCCCTTGCTTCCGTTTTACCTTCATTCTTCCATTTCCCTTTATTCATGAAAACCCCACCAAACCGTGTGTTATTCCTCATCCCTCCATTAATTTCTTTCCCCAAAGTCAAAAACCCATGTTTAAACCTTATCGGGGTTATATTTCCTTTTGAAATTCTTTGAAAAACCATAGAAAACACATGTTTCTATGCGTTAGGCTTAGGCCCCTCAGGCTAAGCCCCTGCCTTATCTTCCTCCATATGCCCCGATGCCAGAACCACGTGCTAAGACAGACAGGCGCTTAACTCTTGAAATTTATTTTTGCCCGCAAAACATTGAAAAACCTTCGTAAAACGCAAAATTGGGTTTTATTTTATTTTTTCATAAAGTTCTCCGCCAAAGAAATTGTATTAAAACTTGACCATCGATCTGTCCCACAGATCAACGGTGCGGAGCTCCCCTAACTTGGTGGACCCCCCTTCCCCGCGCCCGTCTCCAAAACCATGGTATATATCCCACACCACCTTTCGTCGAGTAGCGGTTTTATCCCATCGGCCAGCGATTCCACACGCTGGCCGACACGTGTCCTCCACCTCATTCGCAAAACCGCTGTCCCTCCGCATCGCCCGCGCGTTATCTATTGGACTAAAGCCCTGCAGCGGGATCCATCTCCGCCGTCAGATTTGGGCCCTCCCATCCGACGGTCGCTAATCGCCTCATCTGCACGGCCTTTAATGGACCTGCCTGCCTGTTGAATTTCCCCCGGCGCGTCCGAAAGCCGATCTTCACCGTCGATCTTCGCAGATCGACGGTTCTCTTGCAACCGCTTGATTCCATCGTACAATCCCCTTTTTTCCTCTGCTGACTTTTTCAGAATGCCCCCGACCGTTGATCGCATTACGATCAACGGCTCCGATTGCTCCATTTTAACGCATGCCCTCCAAAGCAGATTGACATATAAACCAGTTTTTTTTTTTACATGTTTTTTATATTTTGCAGGAAAGAAGTCATTTGTTCATGTTTTAAACAGGGTTCTCAGACCTGGAGGGTGAAGATCCTCTATGTATCAATTTCTCTGTAGAAATCACCCACAAGGTCATTTTTCACGTCTCATCGATGTTTCTAACGGCATTGATGCCCTTTTTCTACCTGCACAGCCTTGCATAGCAAAGAATACCGGCAAAATCGACGCTCAGAAAGAGTATCGGGTATTGAAGACCCCAGTGAACTAGAGCAGCAGATCAGTGGATATATTGGCGGGGATTACGGCTAAGACGGTTATCAAAAGCCTAATCCCCAACTCAGAACACAGATTAAAAGAAAACCTAAAAGTGTTCATCAAATACATCGCTTCCACCGCCATACTTTGAGGCAAATTGATTCCTCAACCACCGCAGTGCCACCTATTTTCCTCATAATGCTCAATCAGAGGATGAATTTATTGAACAGGATCAGATATTATACCTCAGAACAACCGAAGAAGTTATTTTTGCACCATATTTAATGACATAATGTTTGCAGAGTAACCCTAATAGTACGCAAAGCCTCAAAGATCAACAAAAGCTCCCTTCGAGCTTACTTCATAAGTGTAAACACTTTAATGCAGTGCAACACCTGTATAATTTCTTCATCGAGCCTCCCAGGGCCAGGAAGACATTTATTTTGCATTAATTGTATTATGAGATCCTTTTATTAGATCTCACCTCCTCATCCTTCTATAAATACTCCAGAAGAAGATGAGTGAGGGGTTGGATTAGTTGGTTGTCAATGTAATTGCTGAAGTGTTGTAGCTGTTTCTGAGTGGAAAAATCTTAATTGTAAATAGTGGTTTCATGGGCTCTTGAAGCTCTTCTTGTAACAGATAGGTTAGGTTGTGAAGAGAGATGGATTAAAACATTGGATCTGAAGATTGTAACCGGTTTGAAGCAATCAATACAAGCTGATTTATGGGATCCTGGTCTATGCTGATGGTGATGTTATTCTCACTGTAACTTGTGTTTTGTTTCTGTTTTCAATTTGTTTCATTTTCCACTGTAAAGAATAGTTTAAACAGTGTTAGGGCCTGCTGTATATCAGTAACCTTCTCTGGCTGAGAAATCTTTATTTAAATGTTTTCTTTCTGCTGTGTTATTTGAGAATGATTTAATTCAGTCTAAGTACAGAGATGCTGGTGTTCCCTCATCTTTTCGTCGCTGCTTAATGTTATTTTTAAATGTTACTTTCATGTATGTTGTGTAAGGAATGAATTGAGGAAATCAAAGGTTAGCCCTGAGTCCCTTTCTTGTTTGCTCAACTATTTGATTGTTTCCCTTAGGATGTGTCAAAATATGACTAGTTTTAAAGCACTCATTAGGTCTTAGGCCATTCTTTGTTATCTTTGCGATTGCCTTGGAAGTAACTAAGTAAAGAAGAACTAGGAGAGGATCAGGGTGAGTCCTAGCCCACTAGTTTCTGCTCCAAAGGTTGCCTTCAAGTTTCCCTTCATTTTTAATCTGTGTTCTAGTAGAAGTGTATCAAAGGCTGGATAGTTTCAAGGTACTTACCAGATCCTAGTTTGCTTCTATGTTTTTCTTAAGTGCCTGGTCAAAGGCTGGCTAGTTTCAAAGTACTTACCAGATCGTGGGCTGCTCTTTGTTCTGCATCTGTTATTTCCCTTTCTTATTGTATCACCCCATTCCATAAATCAAACTTTAAAGAGATCCTTAGGCATAGATGACTTACCCCATAGATTACTCTCGAACCTGAATGTTTCAATTAAATTCTCTTATGACTCCATAGCCCAATGGATTGAAAACTTGCCATCATCTTTCTTTATAATAAAAAATTACTCTATTTGCTTGCAACTTCTCACCTTTGAACCTATTCGCATATAGATCTTTCCGCCTCAGACAGCAACTATGTTCAACCATCCGAGAAAACCAAACAAAACCCTTGGCCTTCATAACTAGCCTAATATCATCACCCCAAACTTCAAAGACAATATCCATCTTTGTACATATTGGAGAGATCCCTCTCCGGATTCAAGAGGGCTAGATCCTAGAATCCCAAAGTTGGTTGAAATGATGTTAACTCTGTGATCGGACTCTGCCAATCTTGCTTGTTACAGAGACCTAACATTTCTGGCGACTCCACTGGGGAGACTCATGACTTGAGATTTCATCTTTTTCCCCTTTATTTTCACATAAAACTTGAGAGTCAAAAGCAGCCTTTTCAAGCACTACCAAGAAATGGTAATCATGATGAAGCTCAATTGAATCAGTGGCAAACTAGGTTAACCCTAGGATTCTTTTAAGTTTTTATCTAACCTTGGAAAATCCGCTAGCTTAGCCATAAGGATAGACTGTCTTTGTTTCATAACCGTAGCTAAGTTTTGAGGCAAAGTTAGCATATTCTTCTGAACCACAAATAAAAGCAATTTCAGAAAATACCAAAAAAAAAACATTTCAGATTGGTAGTAAAACACTAGTTTTGATATCTTGTATACGTCTTTGATGTGTTTTACCCTATACTCTTAGACAGAGTCTGGAAAGGGCCAGCTAGCCTCCGGATCTCATCCTCTTTTGGAGGTGACATATCTGGTGAATTCCCTTCCAGTCAATCTCTGGTTAGATTTTGTTGTGTTTCGAGATATCCTTGAAAAGGAATGTTTCACAAACACTGTGGTGGACAGTGTACTCCTTTGAAAACACTCTGAACTTTC
The DNA here is from genome assembly GCA_034641835.2 of Pinus albicaulis. NCBI lineage: Eukaryota > Viridiplantae > Streptophyta > Pinopsida > Pinales > Pinaceae > Pinus > Pinus albicaulis. Next base: position 871,518,478 of record CM076580.1, read on the forward strand.
CACCTGGTGACTCCACAATCCTGAACAGATCTTAAGACTCCACTGGGAATAACCCTTATCATTATAAAATCATTCAAACTCAGTTAGAGGACTGTGGGATTTAAAAATTGTAAAAACAGATTGGTTAACCTCCTAAAGATTGTCATATCTGGTTGAACTTTTCCTGTTTAGTTGGGTCTAAACATATAAACATTGTGGCTCCTAAAAAGATTCACACTAGAGCTCATCCTGACCCCGATCTACCTGAGATAGTTGACAACCTGGAAAGAATCCTTAGAAAGTCTCCTCAGATACAATTTTCAGCTATTTTCAGACCACCCCTAAGAGCTAATTCAGTCCCTGAAAACCTTTCAGCTCTTCACAAATCACAAATTGACTTATTGAACCCATTCAGAACTAGCTCATTTGGTGATTTAGACCAGCTAGACTCTGAGCCTTCACTTTCATCTCCCGAAACAAGTGAACCCCTTGGGGATAGAGAATCAACACCTCCTGATTTACATTTCTTACGTAATCTAGGTGTCCCTCATCCAAGATCAACTCAGAAATCTATTGTTGTTCCATCCACTTCTGTTCATCCTTCATCCATTGTTCAAACCACTCCACTTCAACCCACACCCCCTCTTGTAAATCCGCCCCCACCACAGATCATGGCAACATGGTACGCTCCCTTAGTCCTTCCTGTACCATTAGTCAATCTTCCACAGGACTATCAGTCCAAAATTCCATTGTATGATGCTAGCAATACTATAACAGCATCTCAACATGTGGATAAGATGAATGACTACTTTGACAAAAATGAAATTGATAATGAGTCTGTCAAAATCAGACTGTTTGCTCAGAGTTTGGGGGGAGAAGTGAGAAAATGGTTTAAAGGTTTAACCCCCCATAGTATTAATGACCTCCAAGCCTTCCATCAAACATTCTTAAACAAATGGGAAGTAAGGAATAATCCTCTCCAAGTCCTTGCTGACTATAACAATCTCCATAGGAACCCTGGGGAAAGTGTACAAGCTTATTGTACCAGATTTAACAGTGTGTATAATGCACTTTCCCCTGAACTAAAACCTCCTCAGGGCTCAGCTTTAAAAAAATTTCCTGAAGGGTTTGATCCGGACATGACATATTCACTCAGAGAAAGAGTTTTTGCAACCCTTGAAGATATGCAAAGAGGTGCTCTTTCTGTGGAAGTAAACCTCATGGAGAAGAGAGCAAGGATGAAAGCTAAAAAGAGAGTATCTTTTAGAGAAGAATCCACCCCTTCCACTTCAAGATCAAAGATGGAAAGAATGATGGAAGAAATGATGAAGAAAATGAGCATTCTAGAGAGAGCCCAAGCAAGTCTAAATCAAAACGCTCCTCAAAAAAGAAACCAAAACCAGAATCATAATATAAGAAGAAATCAGCCTCCAAACAGACTTAGGGAAGATGATCAGCAGATCATTCCTTCCTTTCATCAAAACTTTTTAAGTGAGGTTGAACAAACAGATCATATAACAGAGGAAGATGATATAAACTTATTTGGGGTGGATGATGATGACTTTGAGGTTCATTATGATAAAAAACAAGGTCTTTATACACCTTATGATGACAGAAGAGATGACAATGAGAATTGCTATCAAAACATGGAAAATGCTGTCATAGAGCCTTCAAGGGAATATGAACTCAGAAGTAGATCTAATCAACTAACCCCAAACAATAAAACCTCTGACAAGCCTTCTCAAGACAGCACTGCAACCAAGTCTAAAATGATCAAACAAAAAGACAAAACAGTGGCTGATAATTCTGGTAGTGGTAAAGAGAAAGACACTCAAAATATTGAAAAACAGAGTGCAAACATTAGTAGTACTAGCACCTTAGTTAGTACTCCTGGAAAGACAACTGTTTCAACTGTAGATAAACCGAATCAGCAAGCTGTTATTGCTGATAAAGTGGCAGCAAACAAGGCTGAAATCAATGTTTTAAAGAGTCAAAACCTTTTTAGCCTAGAACAGGAAATCTCAAAGATCAAAATTTCTGTTCCTTTGACTGAGTTAGCTGCCCAGCATGTATATAGGTCCAAAATTTTGAAAGATTTGAACTTAGAGGATAATGAAGATTCACTCAATCTTAATGATGACCAACCAGAGCTTATTTTTGGTCCAAAGATTGAAGGAAAGTTCCAAGAGGGTTCTGTCCCTCCCTTTTATGTAAGCTTAAACGTTCATGACAAAATTCTGCACAATGCTATGCATGACTCAGGCGCTTCCCATAATTTAATGCCAAAAGGTGTAATGGAAAGCCTGGGTCTTGAAATTACCAGACCTTACAAATATTTGTACTCCTTTGACTCAAGCAGAGTTAAATGTCTAGGATTGATAAAAGATCTCTGTGTCAACTTAGCCCAGATCCTAGCCAAATGTTTAGTTATGGATGTTGTTGTGGCTGATGTACCCCCAAAGTATGGAATGCTTTTATCAAGATCTTGGGGGGCTAAGTTACAAGGAACCATGCAAATGGACATGACCTACGCAACTATCCCTGTCTTTAATCAAACTAGAAGACTGTACAGGGAATCCCACATGCAGTACACTGTGACAAGTCAAGATCGGCCTCAAAACTCCCCTCTCTATGCTATAAATACGAGCCTTGATTCTTTTATCATGTTCAATGATGAAACACTTACGGGACAAATCATTTCAAAGGAAATGATGACTGAAACGAAGGGAGAAGAACATAACGCTAGACGGCCAGAACAACATATTATGTCTGAAGATCCTAGCAAACTAAACACAGATCTTGAACTGCAAATTATTAATCCTTTGAACTTAACATTTGAAAGCCAGCAGGACAGCCCTCAACCCGATGAAAAACTTGAGGAATCGAATTATACACAGCCCATCCATCAAACTGAAAAGGTTCCTCTCTGGACTATGTATTTTGATGGGTCATGCACTAAAACAAATGCTGGTGCAGGTGCCTGGATCACTAACACTGAAAATAATCATACAGAATGTATCTCATGCAAATTAAACTTTCAGTGTTCCAACAACATAGCAGAATATGAATCCCTTCTCTTAGGCTTGCATCTTTTGAAAAAGTTAGGTGCCAAGAGAATCAATGTATATGGGGATTCTGAATTAATCATTAGGCAAGTTAATGGGGAGTACAATGCAAATCACCCCAAACTTAGGGCCTACAGGAATGATGTCATAGATCTTTTGAAAACATTTGAGGAGTCCACATTGTCTTTTGTCCCACGAAAAAGAAACATTGCAGCCCACAATTTAGCCTTTGCTGCTAGAACCTGCCCAATGTTGTATGATGACACCTCTCAGATAAAATTCAGACCAGCTATACCAGATAACAAGAAATATTGGCAGGTATTTGATGGAGATAAACAAATAGAAGACTTCATGCAATTCAGAAATGAGTTTGAACTCCATAGTTCAGATTCAGACTATGATACAGACTGCAGTGAAGAAAATTTTCTTGGCGAAGAAGAACCGTCTCCACAACTGGTAGATATAAACCTTCAGACTATCAAACTTGGAAACCAAACAGAATTAAGTCCAAAATCTAAAACAGAAGAAATGGAAACTCTGCATTCTAATGATGATAGTCTGCCCAAGGGTTTGGCCCCTCTAGAAGAACTGTTTGATTTTGATGATGTGGCCAACAAACCTAAACTGGAACCTGTAGAAACTGAAGTGGAGGAATGTAATATAGGCAGTGAGGAAAAACCGAGATTGATCAAACTGTCTAAAACTTTACCAGCTCACATTAAACTCAAATACTTAGAGCTGTTTAAAGAATTTTCTGATGTTTTTGCATGGAGTTACGAAGATCTTAAATCCTATGACACTGAAATAATACAACACAAAATCCCTCTTAAAGAAAACCAGAAACCATTCAAACAAAAACTGCGCAGAATCAACCCTGTCCAGTTGCCATTGGTTAAGAAGGAAATCATGAAGATGCACGATGCTGGTATTATTGTCCCTATTAGATATTCTGAGTGGGTATCTAATCTGGTGTCTGTTAGGAAGAAGACTAGAGAAATCAGGCTTTGTATAGACTTCAGAAATTTAAACAAAGCTTCATTGAAAGACAACTACCCTTTACCCAAGATGGATCACATTTTGCAAAGGGTGGTGGGGTCTAAAAGAATTTCTTTGCTAGATGGCTTTTCAGGGTATAACCAAGTCTTAGTCCACCCTGATGATCAATTAAAGACGGCGTTTACTACACCATGGGGCACTTTCATGTATGTGAAAATGCCTTTTGGTCTAATGAATGCTGGAGCAACCTTTCAGAGAGCCATGGACATAGCATTCTCGGAAGAATTGGGCTTCTTCATCATTATCTATCTCGATGATGTAATTGTGTTTTCAAAAACAGATGAAGAACACTTAGAACATTTGAGAAAAGTTTTCGAGAAGTGCAGAAGGTTTGGGATATCTTTAAACCCTAAAAAGACCTTATTTGGTCTCCAAGAAGGTAAACTTCTTGGACATATCATTTCAGAAGAAGGCATAAAGATATATCCCATGAGGATTGAGGCTATATTGCAAATCTCTCATCCTCGAAACATCAAAGAGTTGCAGTCTTTCATTGGAAAGATTAACTTTTTGAGAAGGTTCATTCCCAATTTGGCTGAGCTCCTTAGGAATATCACAAACATGTTGAGAAAGGAGCAAGGGATGAAATGGACCTCAGAAGCAAAGACATCCTTTGAGCTGGTGAAACAAGCGTTAACCAAAACACCGGTTCTCATAAGTCCTGATTTTTCAAAGGATTTTTATATCTTCTCATTTGCATCAGAACATACCATAGTTGTTGTCCTTTTACAGAAAAATCCACAAGGACAAGAGCAACCCATTGCATTCTTTAGTAAGGCATTAAGGGATGCCCCTTTGAAGTATAACATTATGGAGAAATAGGCCTTTGCTTTGGTAAAGGCTTTGAAGGACTTCAGAGTATACATCCTTCATTCACACATCATTACCTTTGTCCCAAATTCGGTTGTAAAAGACATTCTAACTCAGGATCCAGATGGTAAGAGAGGTAAGTGGATTGATGTTATTCTTGAATATGATTTAGAGATAAAACCCACTAAGCTCATCAAAGGCCAGGGTCTAGCTAAATTAATTGCTGAGTCAAATTGTGAAGTTATTGATATTAATATGATTAATGCTTTGGATAACCAAGAAGAATTCTCAACTCCCATTGTTGAAGATCATTTTGCGAATTCTCCTTGGTACACTGATATTGTTTATGTTTTTCTTAATTTGAATACACCTCGTGGTTTATCTAAAACAAAGGCAAGATTCCTAAAGTTAAAAGCTGTAAACTATTGCATTATTGATAAATGTCTTTATTGGAAAAATGCTAGTGGTATATTGCTTAAATGTTTGCGTAAGTTTGATGCAGAAAGAATTAAGCAGGAATTCCATGAAGGAGAGTGTGGAGGCCATTTGTACTGGAAGTCAACAGCCAACAAAATTTTGAGGGCTGTTTTCTATTGGCCCACCCTTTTTTCTGACATACACAAACTGACAACTACTTGCCATAAATGCCAATTGTTTGAAGGAAAGAGAAAGTTATTACCCCTTCCTATGCATCCAATTACTGTTGAAGCCCCATTTCAACAGTGGGGACTTGACTTCATAGGAGAAATTCATCCACCATCCTCTGCCCAACATAGGTGGATCCTTACCGCCACAGACTATTTCACTAAGTGGATAGAAGCCATTCCTTGTAGACAGGCCAATGATTCGGTTATCATTAAATTCATAGAAACCAATGTTCTTTCCAGATTTGGCTGTCCTACCAAGATCATCACAGATAATGCAGCAGCATTTGGGTCAAAGAAAATGGTGGAATTCTGTCACAAGTACCAGATAACATTGGGACACTCCACAGCCTATTATCCTCAGGGTAACGGACTTGCAGAGTCTTCCAACAAAAGCTTAGTGAACATAATAAAGAAATTGTTGGAGGACAACAAAAAGTCTTGGCACACAAAGCTAATCCATGTGCTTTGGGCTGACAGATTAACATTGAAGAAATCCATTGGTATGTCACCCTTTCAGCTTGTGTATGGTACAGATGCAATTTTTCCTAATAGCCTTGGTGTACCAGTTATGAAGTTAATTCAAGAGCTCCAGACTGAAGAAAATGACATAATCAGAAGAATAAATCAGACCATTCATCTTTAGCAAACCAGAGAGGAAGTGTACAACAAAGCATTGCAAAAGCAAAACAATATCAAGAAAATATTTGATAGAAGGACAAAGGCCAGCAATTTCAAGATTGGGGACAAAGTTTTAAAGTGGGACTCAAAGAGGGAGGATAAGGGAAAGCATGGTAAATTTGGCAATCTGTGGCTTGGCCCTTACTCCATTCATTCAGTTGCTGGAAACAATGCATTCTTCTTACAAGAGCTGAATGGAACAGAATTGTTTGGGGGTCATGTCAATGGCAGGATGCTTAAGCATTACATTTCTTAAATTATTTCATGGTTGAAGCCTTTTTTACCTTTTTTCCACTGTAAATATTTCATCCACCAGTACATTTAAAGTTATGAAAAATCAAAAAATACAAAAACAAAGAAAGAAAGAAAAGAGGGCAGAAATGAAAACAAGAAAGGCAAAGCCCCATGCCTAAAAAGAAAAATAAATCTGAAAGTGTGCAAGCTTAAATGCCACTCCTTGAAATAAACTTCTAAATTGGTCAAATTGTTTAATCTTGACCAATTAGCTTTCAATTTTCTGCTGATAGGGTAGCAAATTTGATTTGCCAAACTGTTTAATCTTGGCTTATCAGTAGATAGTTTAGAATAGAAATTAAGGTTCAAAGAAACTCAAAATATGAACCAAAGTTCCCAAGAGAAAACTGACTCAAAACTGTTTTACTTTCTGAGTCATAAAAAGAAGACCTGGTTCTAATCTGCTCAAAACTTGAACCAGGAGAAAGGTAAAGACAGCTCACAGAAAAAAGGAAGAACAGAGCCATGGAAGAGAGAAGGCCATAATAAGAAACTTTCAGATCTTAAGCCTTTTGTTTTGATTTAAAATTTTCTTCAAAAAATAATCTAGGTGCAGCTTGCTTTTATGCCATAGATCATAGCAAGTCGAACAGCTCAATCTTGACTTGACTATTTTTAAATTTCTGTTGTAGAATTTAGAGAATGAAAGTTTGTTGGACTGTTTAATCCCAACAGACATTAGACTAGGTAGAGAAACATCTGAGCTCAACTGTTTAATCTGAGTTCAGGGAGAAATAAGGAGTATAAATAGATTAGATTTCCTTCTTTCAAAAGAATAAAATGTTGAGAATAGAGTTTGCCAATCCAAGTGCACTCTGATGAAGAAAAAATGTTAGATCAGTAGGATTGGGGTAGGTAGAAGTTGTATTGATGAAATTCATCTTTCTTTCATAACTGATATTATTTTTTCAAAGGAAAGGAAAGAGCAAGCAATGGGTCAGGCACCAGTGAGCATCCCAGAGAAATCAAGTCTGAATTCTTGATGCCTACAAGAAAGCATCATCCCCAGGTGGAGCCACTGTTAGCCACCTATATTTTTCAATTATATCAGCTAGTGGCTAAATATTCTTTGCAGCCTTCACGAAACAAATTCAGTCCTGAAGTTGTTGGTGCTTAAAGTATGTTGGTAAGATCATGAACTTCTGGTTGGTTCTTCATACTTTTCCTTCTCTTAGCCTCTGATATTCCATGAAAATCCTAGTCAAGTACTACTGTATCCCTTTTTCTTTTCCCTCCCTTGCTTCTCTTTTACCTTCATTCTTCCATTTCCCTTTATTCATGAAAACCCCACCAAACCATGTGTTATTCCTTTTCCCTCCATTAATTTCTTTCCCCAAAGTCAAAAACCCATGTTTAAACCTTATCGGGGTTATATTTCCTTTTGAAATTCTTTGAAAAACCATAGAAAACACATGTTTCTATGCGTTAGGCTTAGGCCCCTCAGGCTAAGCCCCTGCCTTATCTTCCTCCATATGCCTCGATGCCAGAACCACGTGCTAAGACAGACAGGCGCTTAACTCTTGAAATTTATTTTTGCCCGCAAAACATTGAAAAACCTTCGTAAAACGCAAAATCGGGTTTTATTTTATTTTTTCATAAAGTTCTCCGCCAAAGAAATTATATTAAAATTCGACCGTCAATCTATCCCACAGATCAACGATGCGGAGCTCCCCTAACCTGGTGGACCCCCCTTCCCCGCGCCTGTCTCCAAAACCATGGTATATATCCCGCACCACCTTTCGTCGAGCAACGATTTTATCCCATCGGCCAGCGATTCCACACGCTGGCCAACACGTGTCCTCCACCTCGTTCCCAAAACCGTTGTCCCTCGCATCCCCCGCACGTTATCTATTGGACTAAAGCCCCGCAGCGGGATCCATCTCCGCCGTCGGATTTGGGCCCTCCCATCCGACGGTCGCTAATCGCCTCATCTGCCTGGCCTTTAACGGACCTGCCCGCCTGTTAAATTTCCCCCGGCGCGTCCGAAAGCCGATCTTCACCGTCGATCTTCGCAGATCGACGGTTCTCTTGCAACTGCTTGATTCCATCGTACAATCCCCTTTTTTCCTCCGCTGACTTTTTCATAACGCCCCCGACCGTTGATCGCATTACGATCAAAGGCTCCGATTGCTCCATTTTACCACACGCCCTCCAAAGCAGATTGACCTATAAACCAGTTTTTTTTTTTACGTGTTTTTTGTATTTTGCAGGAAAGAATTCAATTGTTCGTGTTTTAAATAGGGTTCTCAGACCTGGAGGGTGACGATCCTCTATGTCTCAATTTCTCTGTAGAAATCACCCACAAGGTCATTTTTCACGTCTCATCGGTGTTTCTAACGGCATTGATGCCTTTTTCTACCTACACAGCCCTGCACAGCAAGGAAAACCGTCGAAATCAACGCAGAGAAGGAGTATCAGATTTTAAAGACAAAGTGAACCAGAGCAGTAGATCAGTGGATATATTGGCAGGGATTATGGCTAAGACAGTTATCAAAAGCCTAATCCCTGACTCAGAACACAGATTAAAAGAAAACCTAAAAGTGTTCATCAGATACGTTGCCTCCACCGTCATACTTTGAGGAAAATTGATTCCTCAACCACCGCAGTGCCACCTATTGCCTCAGAATGCTCAATCAGAGGATGAATTTATTTAACAAGATCAGATATTATGCCTCGGAACAACCAAAGAAGTTATTTCTGCACCAGATTTAATGACAGAATGTTTGCAGAGTAACCCTAATAGTACGCAGAGCCCCAAATGTCAACAAAAGCTCCTTCCGAGCTTACTTCATAAGTATAAGTGCATTAATGCAGTGGAACACCTGTATAAATTCTTCATCGAGCCTCTCAGGCCAGGAAGACATTAATTCTGCATTAAATGTATTTGAGATCTTTTTATTAGATCTCACCTCCTCATCGTTCTATAAATACTCCAGAAGAAGATGAGTGAGGGGTTGGATTAGTTGGTTGTCAATGTAATTGCTGAAGTGTTGTAGCTGTTTCTGAGTGGAAAACTCTTGACTGTAAATAGTGGTTTCATAGGCTCTTGGAGCTCTTCTTGTAACAGATAGGTTAGATTGTGAAAAGAGATGGATTAAAACATTGGATTTGAAGATTGTAACTGGTTTGAAGCAATCAATACAAGCTGATTTATGGGATCCTGGTCTATGCTGATGGTGATGTTATTCTCACTGTAACTTGTCATTTTATTTCAGTTTTCAATTTGTTTCATTTTCCACTGTGAAGAACAGTTTAAACAGTGCTAGGGCCTATTGTATATTAGTAACCTTCTCTAGCTGAGAAATATTTATTTAAATGTTTTCTTTCTGCTGTGTTATTTGAGAATGATTTAATTCAGTCTAAGTACAGAGATGCTGGCGTTCCCTCATCTTTTCGTCACTGCTGAATGTTATTTTTAAATGTTACTTTCATGTATGTTGTGTAAGGAATGAATTGAGGAAATCAAAGGTTAGCCCTGAATCCCTTTCTTGTTTGCTCAACTATTTGACTGTTTCCCTTAGGATGTGTCAAAAGATGACTAGTTTCAAAGCACTTATCAGATCTTAGGCCATTCTGTGTTATCTTTGTGATTGCCTTGGAAGTAACTAAGTAAAGAATAACTAGGAGAGGATCAGGGTGAGTCCGAGCCCACTAGTTTCTGCTCCAAAGGTTGCCTTCAAGTTTCCCTTCGTTTTAAATCTGTGTTCTCTTAGAAGTGTATCAAAGGCTGGATAGTTTCAAAGTACTTACCAGATCCTAGTTTGCTTCTATGTTTTTCTTAAGTGCCTGGTCAAAGGCTGGCTAGTTTCAAAGTACTTACCAAATCCCGGGCTGCTCTTTGTTCTGCATTTGTTATTTCCCTTTCTTATTGTATCACCCCATTCCATAAATCAAACTTTAAAGAGATCCTTAGGCATAGATGACTTGCCCCATAGATTACTCTCGAACCTGAATGTTTCAATTAAATTCTCTTATGACTCCATAGCCCAATGGATTGAAAACTTGCCGTCATCTTTCTTTATAATCAAAACTTACTCTATTTTCTTACAACTTCTCACCTTTGAACCTATTTGCATATAGATCTTTCCGCCTGAGACAACAACTATGTTCAACCATCCAAGAAAACCAAACAAAACCCTTGGCCTTCATAACTAGCCTAATATCATCACCCCAAACTTCAAAGACAATATCCATCTTTGTACATATTGGAGAGATCCCTCTCTGGATTCAGGAGGGCTAGATCCTAGAATCCCAAAGTTGGTTGAAATGATGTTAACTCTGTGATCGGACTCTGCCAATCTTGCTTGTTACAGAGACCTAACAACAGGAAACCCTAGTAGTCAGACTATGCTTGGTCTTAGCAACTGTGTCACAACAACTGTGAGTGGAATTCCAAATTATTCGGTATCTGCTCCTGTTGTGTCTACTCCTGGACCTTTGGCTCCTGCTTCCACTGGCGGGGCTACCTCAGTTCCCTTCAGGAACCCTTTCTGTTGGAATCCATTGTTGAGTTTAAACCCCTCGGCTATTATGCCATGCGGAAGTGTTAACAAAACTTGCATGAGAGGGGGCACTTCTTTACCCCTACATTCTATGGGACAAGTAGGTCCATCCATTATTAATTTCATTCCTATTAGTGGTCAACCTTATGGTTTAGGATCTATGCCAATGGTAAATTATGTGACTAGTAGTATGCCACAAGCTAACTCTATCACATATATTTGGGCGACCCTTCCCCAAAACCAATTGGGCCAAGGGGGAAACTAATACCCTGGGGGAAACCAAACATTTCTCCATAGTACAATATCCCCTTTGGACAACAACCTTACATCCCTACACTTGGACTAGCAGGAAATTATTATCAACAAAGTCTTAGTTATCCCATTGGAAACACTTTGATGGGAGGACCCTACGGTCCAAATGGTCAGCCAACACCTCCTTGATTAGACTTGGGGGAAACAACACAATTTCAATTCTTGGTAGCTTTAGACATCCCCGATCTATATAAATTGAACAACAATCCCATCAATCATAACCCACTTTGGCCTCTTGCACCACATATGATTCCATCAGATATCCCTAAGTTCGAATGGAAACAAGGGGAGGATTTGGCTACACATATCACCACCTTTCATTTATGATTTGTTTCTAATTCCAAGGTTGACAATAGTATCCGGCTCAGGCTCTTTCCCCGCACTCTCACAGGAAACATTGCCAAATGGTACATTGAGTTACCACGAGCTGTAGTTAATACTTTTGGTGCCTTAGAAATGGATTTTCTTAAGAAATTTCAACTGCATATCTAATACGAAACTAGAAGTAACTCTTAACCTCGTTGCACCAAGACACAACCACCCACATCTATGATCACATTCATGAATGGATATCTAGGCAGAGGCTAGTCAAAGAACCAATCCTAGATCATCTATTATCGAACTGGTTTTGTAATTCACTCTTGCTACCCCTTTCTAAGGACGGTTTCCTGTCTGGTGCGGTCACAAAGGTCCAATCCATCCGTCATGCACAACATCTAGATCTCATCTATTCGCAATCTGGCACATTGTATGAGTCACTCCCCCATGCTGCTGGAAACCCAAATCCTCCCACTACTCAGCTACTTGGAGCACATGCAGATGACCTTGTTGGCACAACTTTCGGGGTATCTATAAAAAAAATCAAGGGGCACGCTTCCCAAACATATTCGACTGCCACTGCCTCTATCCAATCGAATTCTCTTCCCACGGCTGAGGTATAGTCAGTGCAGTATACACAAAAACCTAGCAGTAAGAACAAGAAGAATAATGAAAATATCGCTCCTTTTGAAGAGCAACCGAACACTCAAAATAATCCAAATCAAAGAAAAATTGCTAAAAATAACAAAGGAAAGGATAAAACTATTAGATTACCTTGAAAAATTTATGCAGAGGACCACTTGATATATAAATGTCCTCGACTGCATGAATGCATAGATTTTATCACACAAAAGGACTCTGGAAGGACACTTTTCGTCCTTCACAACCCTTTCCCTAATCCACAACATTAGCAACACATGGTGGAAAACCCACCACAACCCTCACAAAGGGGAAACAATGGTGCTCATCCTTCCGGTTAAGGATCATCTATCATTTATGGCATGGAGACTGTTGAACTCCAAACCTAAGCCAAAACCTATGGAAATCTAGACATTAGTGCTCATGAACTTGGTTCAAGTTCGAATCCACCTCCTCTTAACGATCTTCATATCAAAAGGCCCGCTGCTGAGCCTGTCATTCTTCCCCTAAAAGGGACCCTTTGACAAACAACTCATAACACCTCTTCACGTCCTGACCAAAACTACAACATTGTAGGAGACTCGCCGCAAGCATCGCCAACTATGCCTACACTCGAAGTGTTGCAAACCTGCCTAGCACAAAGGAAATATCTGCTTTAAGCCATTGATGGAATTGACCTCCAGGATTCTGCACTAGCCATCATCAACATGGAAAAATGTAAACCTCGCCTTTCACACCAGCTTTCTTTCCAGTTTCAAGTTCTGTCAAAAGGGAGGCCAATCTATTGCACTTTCATAGATGAAGGTGCTTCGACCTGAGTAATTTCAAATGTGTGTTGGCTTGCTTTGGGTTCTCCTAATGTGTCTCTGCCATCAAATTCCATCAAAGAATTCGATGGTCACACCTTCCTCCCAAAAGGACACCTTGCTAGCTACCCCATTACACTTGGTGGGAAAATGATAATTGTCAACATCAAAGTCATAGATCATCATCTCTGCTATAATCTTATTTTGGGTCATAGTTGGTCTTATGTGATGGCTGCCATTATCTCTTCGGTTTTCTGACTCATCCTTTTTCCATTGGATGGGGAGATAGTTACAGTGGACCAGGTATCCTTCTGCACCGATGATTATTCCACATTACCTAGCAGCATTGTGCCCTTAGTAGGATAAGTTCCTGACTCTTATGTCAGTGTCAGTACTAGTCTTCTGAAGGCATCTTCCCTTATGGGTTTCTTTCCTCTCCCATTTCTTGAGGTTCCGCACATGGGTTTCAATGATATCCACCATCTCGAATGGCTCTATTGACCCCTGGATCCTACTGGCACCTTTAGAAATTGATTCCTATGGAGATCATATGCCACTATCACCAGCTGAGTTGGATTATCAAGCCATCCAATTAGCATCTAAACCCTCCACTTCTTTGGTTTCGACCAATGGTACCACCCTCTCGCCCAACATAGTTGCTTCTAAGGATATCCTTGATGAATTCCTTCCTATGGACGAAGTTATCCGAGAGATCATGTCTCTAGAAGAATGACCTTGGGGAGAATTTCAACATCGCGCATTGATTTCTGAATCAGACGTGATCACTATACAAATCTCGTCTTTCAACCCACCTGATATAATTCCATCCGCATATACGACTATTCAAACTATCAATGCGGAAGGAAACATGGGAAATATTTCTAAGACAATGCTCATAGATATCTTGGTCAAAATGGGTATTGTGGAAAATATATAGATTGGAGAAGATTGCAGTCCGGAGGAGATTTCATGCGTCGCACCCTTTTTAAGGAGTTCCCGATGTTTTTTCTTGGTCTTAAGATGAAATTCCTGGTATAAATCCTTCTATAGTCGAGCATGAAAACAAGATTTACGAAAATTCCACGCCTGTTAGGAAAAAGCTATAACCTGTCCACCCTCGCAAAGCAACAGTTATCAAGACAAAACTTGAAAAACTCTTACATGTTGGTTTCATCTATCTTGTTCCTTTGATAGAAAGGGTGTCAAATCTAGTTTTCGTAGATAAGAAACAAGGCACCATCTGACTATGTGTTGGCTATCATTATCTGAATGCTACTTGTCTAAAATACAGTTACCCTACTCCGTTTATAGATCAGATTATGAATGATTTCATTGGATGTGAATCTTTCTTCTTTATGGATGGCTTTTTAGGATATAACCATATTGCGAATAAAAAGGATGACCAACATAAAACTGCCTTCATTTGTCCTTGGGGCACATTTTGATATCTAAAGCTCTCATTCAGTTTGAAGAATGTTGGAGCCACTTTTCAAAGGGCCATGGACTATGAATTTCATGATATCTAACACATTGTACAAGCTTACTTGGATGATTTTCCTACTCATTCCAAGAAACAAGCTCATCGCCTTGCGCATCTTAGAGAAATATATTTCGGTGTAGGTTTTACAAAATTCGTATGAATTTGTAAATGTGTATTTTTTTTCAAGTCTGGATGTATTCTTTGATTCATTATCTCCAAGCACGGGATTAGGGTTGATCTTGCTAAGGTAAGGGAAATTATTGGATTCATGGAAAATTTTAGGGGTTAATATTCGCAAGTGGGATAATTTTCAATGGTTTTTCCAAAAAAAAGATTCGCCAATTTCCATTTTTTTATAAAATTGATTCACCCAAATTTTACAATATAAAATTATTTTCCCTTAAAAATCGCCAAAATTATGTAGAAAATATATATAATCATTATAAATTTGAATAATTTTAAAAATACATCAATAAACATTTTATATTTTTCAAATTAGGGAGTAGTGATATTCGCCAATTTTTTAAACTTCAAAATAATTTTGCATCCTTAAAATTTTCCCTGATTGGATTACCTGCACCACAATCCAACCTACAACTCCAACGTTTGCAATGGAAGGAAAACTTCTTATGTCACTTCATCGTAAGCTATGCTGAGATGATGAAAGACTCTATGAGCTTACTCAAAATGGGTACTGTATCTATGGGATGATCAAGATCAACTATCGTTTGATGCCCTGAAACAGACACTCATTTCTGCCCCACTTCTTAGTACCCCAACTATTCGTGTGAATTTCTAGTCTGCCTAACAACCTCACCATCCTCCCTGGGAATGGTTTTGATTCAAGGTCACAATGACGTTAATGAGGATGTGATTTATTATCTATCAAAGGGTCTCATTGGACCTAAATTACAATATTCACTTGTGGAGAAACTATCTCTCGCAGTGGTCTTCGTTGTCACCTGCCTCTAAACTACATATTGTTGCAGCAGACTACTGTTATTTCTTTGGAGAATCCCATGTGACACATCTTGTCTTGCCAGATCATTGGAGGAGAATATTCCAAATGGTTTGTAATCCTCCAACAATTTTACTTCGTTTTACCAAAGCTAAAAGATCTGTAGTCTGCATTGAATTGTTATTAGATCTTCCCAAAGTTGATCAAGAGGAATTAGCTCATGACCCATTTCCTAATGAGTTCATCTATCGAGTCATCTCTATTGATCCTTGGTATGGGGACTTTATTGTCTACCTCCAATATCAATGGCTATTCCCAACCCTCACGTTAGACAACCGTCGTCATATTCGTAACCAAGCAAGACACTATCTCGTGCTGAACGATACCCTATATTGTCGTGGTGTCGATACATTTCTTCGACATTGTGTCACCCTTACTGAGGCAGAACACGTTTTAGATGATTTCCACTTTAGGGATTGTGGTGGTCATCATTCAGGCATAGCTACTGCATATAAAATATTGCATGCAAGATACTTTTGGCCCACTTTGTTTAAAAATTGTCACTACAGTCTAGAAGTGTCATCCGTGTAAATTTTTTACGAAGAAAATATGCGCTCACCTTGCCCCTCTACATCTAGTCATCTTCATCAGTCCTTTCACTAAATGGAGAATATATTTCGTAACATGTAATCCCACTTCCATTGATGGACACAAATACATTGTAGTTGTGGTCGACTATTTCACAAAATGGGATGAAGGGATTCCCACTTTCCCAGTTGATGGAGAAACCATTGCTATTTTCATGTTCAATCAGGTTATCTTTCATTTCGGTGTACCCCATTCGATTTTCATAGATCATGGTTCACACTTTCAGAACCAAATGATAACAGAGTTATCTTCCATGCTAGGTTTTAGACAAGATCACTCTTCATCCTACTATCCGCAAGTTAAGAGTCAAGTCGAAGTCATAAATGACGTCCTCAAGACCATGATTCGTCGGTTAGTTGGAAATCATAAAACAACATGGAATCGACAGATATACTCCACGTTATGGGCATAACAAACATTAGAGAAGACTGCTATATGATTCATGCCATTCCAGTTAGCATATTGTCTGGAAGAAGTTCTTCCAATTGAGTGTGAGATTCCATCACTTAAATTGGTTGTTGAACTCCTAACTGACACTATTTTCGAAAAAGAGTGCTTTCTCTCTCTCAATCAGTTAGATGAAACTTGTTGATATGCCATACTGGCCCTCAAAGCCCACAAGCATCGATTTAAAGCTCAATGTGATAAATTTTTCAAGCCTCGTTCTTTCCAAGAGGGCGATCTCATTCTACTCTACGATAAAAAAACATGAGCTCTTGGGGCAAGAATGCCTAAACCATTATGGCTCGCTCCATATGTCATCACGAATTTCCTTTATAAAGGGGCCTATGAACTTTAGTACTGTAATGAAATCTAACTCGTCGAGCCCTACAATGGGCTCTATCTGAAGAAGTATTTCACCTAGTGTCTTACTGGGAATTTTCTTTGTAATTTTATGTATACACGTTTTGTATTTTTTTGGTGTGCCTTCATCATCCTTTCCATACGTTGGATATGCGAATGGTGGCAGTGCCAGTCACCACACATAGAACATTGCATCAACTACTTGGGTCCTCTGTACACCTGAGTCAAAACTACTTGGTTTTAGGGGAATATTCCTTGGTGATGCCACCAAAAATATTGCTGAGTACATGTCAGTTATCCAAATCCTCACTGAAGCTACATCTCGCGACATCTCCAATCTGATGGTCTGGTTAGATTCCTAGCTAGTTCTTATGCATTTGAAAAAAATTTATCGCGTCTTAATTCCTATATTATTACGTTATTACTTGAGGGCATGACTTCTAGAAAATCAATTTCAATTCATTACTTTTGAAAAGATCCTAGAGAATCTAATGCATTAGCTGATTCATTAGCAAATTATGTATTGGATTTTCATTTGTCACATTTACTACCGAAAGAGTCATGCATGAGTGTACATTTTTCATCATACAAAATTGGCTTTGTTAAGCCTCACTCTGACATCTATACATCTATATCTACTCCTGCTAAGTCTGTTACTCATGATAGAAAATAACTGCTCTGGCTAACCTCCTCAAAGGCACCAATAATCTCTCTAGCATGCCCACTGTGTGTCGTTGTAGATGAACCAGGATCTCCCTCATGGGAAGATGTGACACACCCATGATCAATACTTCGAGGTTCCTAGTAACCTCATGAAAATTGTGTGTATCATCTTCCTCTTTGGTGGCTATCGCAGCCTCTGCTGGTGCTCCAACCCCAAGTAGCTGCATACCACATCATGCATAGCGAGGGGCTCCAACAAGTTGTATGGATGCCACATCTGTGTCAAGCAAGTCATTTCATGTAAAAACTCTTTTTCACACATTAAACAAAAAAATTGCATAAATATTCAAAAGACAAAAAATACTTGAAGCAACTAATTTCTCATCTTACCTATTAGCCCCCACTGAGTGCCAAGTGGCAATCTCAACTTTGGATCTCCTATGAGTTTCATCCCTGCACAGGGATAATCCTTGATCATCGGGATCTAGTCGTTAAGACACTCAAAGAATTCATCATCGAAGAAATTTCATAGTTGACCCTTCCCAGTTTGAGGCATGAAGGCGAACCATCGACCCTGTCTACGATCTCATGGCCCCGCAACATCTATGATCATTTGAGGCCCCACAACGGGCACTCTCTCTAGTAAGAATGAGAAAATAAATTTTCCATACCCAAACTCTCTTTGGGACCGGGTCTTGTAGGTTTTTAACTCTTCTCGAACATGGTGGACAACGCCTTCACACCAATCGAATATTTGTGGTTGTAAGCAATCTAGTGCTAGTAGTATCTGGGCCTTGGTGGCCACATGTTGACTCTTGCCTCCTACTAAGCTTACAATCATCCATAGCAATGAACTCATCAGTCTAGAGGCTATTCATGCTATAGGTATCCGGTTACTCACGAGCGTAGTGTTGTTAATGCATTGAGCCTAGATCAACCCCAAGGTGGTTCAAGGATCATCTCTTGATCCTGTCAGATTGGGCCTTGGCCCTCTACGTGATAGGCCACTCAGAAATAGATGATGTTTTTCATCCCATCGTTGGATAATCCAGCTCATAATGTCCTCCTTCCCTTTCATCATCTCTAATTTGGCATATTTGAAAAATCCGCACCTCTGGAGAGCCAATAAACATGCCAGATTGGTAACTATTTCCCGTTTGTCTCTCTTGTGCTCTCATTCACACCAGATACTCATGGTAAAAGATTTGTACCTGCTAAAATCAAGTTTTTCATGGATTAGTTATTGGCCAAATCACTGCAAACTAGAGCAAACCAAGTTTAAAAATTGTTTGGGCTCACTAACGTGGGGCTTTGTGCAAAGCAGAGCATGCTAATGCATTGTCCCTTAATGGGTAGTGTGTTTAACATGGCCCTACCACTGGACACCCTCATTAACCACCTAAAATTTCTAGGGCTTGCCAAAAACTGTGTTTTTAACCAATAAAACATTGAAAACACTAATGAAATTCTAGATAAAGGCTCAAGATCTTACCTGGAACAGACAGAATCAAAAACTATTTCCCGAAGAAAAATATTTTGACAAAGTAGAGACTCATTATTTTATACTTTGAAATATGATTTGGTAGCATCACCTTGAACATGGCACTCCTTAAAAAATTCTTTCACAATTAGCCGAACCCTACAATTCTATGATTTTATCCTTTGTATGTTGATGTCCCTGCATTGGTGAAACCTAACACTCTTTGATGTTCATAAGCCTAAGCTGCCTGGTACCCTGTTTATTGTGCCTTATATTGTTCAAGAGATCTCATTGTCTACTACTTCCTGTATCAACTAGGACATTATGTACAATAAATCATTTGCCATTGTCAATTAGTACCATTTTCTCTCGACTATCTTTAAAAAAAAATCATCTTTTTCCCGTTTTGTGTCAACTGAAGTAGGATGCCTCAGTGCCTGCCTTTTGAAAAATCTCTTCCTATTGACTTCAACATCTTATCTAGGAAGTTGATCCAGAAACATATTAGTACCCTGGAACTTGCATACCTTAGTAGTAGGTTACCTTGTGTTTTATTGGGGGTTTTCATCACTGGTTCCCACTCGAATGATTCTACAAGTGTTTGACATCGACACCATTTATTGTTGGTTCGAGCGGTCCTGACCCAGGTTTGGTAAGCAAGGTTAGCCAAAAAGCCCCTATACTACTGGCCCTTTCGGCAGTGACCTGCTTTCGTAGGTCAAATTATCACCCGAAGTAATATGGGTGGGTGCTGGAACCAGGTTTCCACACCCTGAGAAAGGGTGGGTAAAGCAAGCAGAGCAGAGCTAGATCCTGCAATCCCCGATTACCTTATTCTACACAGAGTTAATTAAGTCCCTATTCGCATCCACATGCACTAGATCTATAGTTATACGCTTGTTATATCATCAACACAATAGTACATAAATAGAACATAACAGATCTAGATCCAAGAACATAGTACACAAATCTTTCGTACCTTAAGGACAAAAAACGGAAAATACAACAATTACCAGTAATTCATATAATAGTACTCACATATTCAGTTCTCTAACAATCTTCCGCATTCATTCATTCATAAATTATTCCTTACAATTCCAATTCCCTTCCCAACCTACACACACAGTAGCAGGGTCCGCACACAGCTGGACTAGGATCTCCATGCACACAGCCAACAGGAGTCTATTCCCCAAAACCCAAACATATAGCTTAAACAATAGATCACATCAATAGTTCATCATTTCCTATCCTTTACAATACAAAATGCTTCTCTATTTATAACAATCTAGCCTCGACTTTCCTATGGTCCGCAACCCATGGTTTTTGGACCCCTAGTTTACCATTTGACCCATTACAATGCGTTCGGGGCTTTAATCCACCCCAAAAACCCTCCGCTAGACTAAATATAATAAAAAATAATCAAAATGGACCAGTTTCAGAGCTTTTTAGGAGTCCTCGTTCCAACAGTCCCCCAACACAATCTTGTGACTTGTCCTGAGTCACTGTAGTGGTGCGGCTTCAATCTATGTGCGCAAGGTAGCCAGAGTGTGAAGGAGTGGTGGGAGCACTTCCTTACTCTGGGCCATAGCTCATTGTGCAATGTTGACCAGTGTTAGGGAGGCAGGGCGATATGTAGTCGCGGTGACCAGTTCCATCTGCCGGTGGAGGTAGGTAATGGTAGTCTATGCGTCTTCTGTGAGCTGAAGTGCGGTGGTAGCCCATGGTTCCAACCATTTTCGAATGACACGCTTTTTGTGGTGAAGTTTATCAATCCTGTCCAAGATGGCTAGACACTACGGGGAGACGGTGGAGGGTGAGGGGGCTCTGACTTGGGCCAGAGCAGCTTCTACCTACTCCAATTCCATCTAGATATGCTAAAGCGTGGAATGGTGCTGGATGGCCATCCGTAGTTGGGTAGCTATTTCAACCAGTTGTGCACCCTGCGCCAGTTGCTCTTGAATAATATGCGTTGTTTCTATGACCATAGCAATCCGCTAGTCCCGTTCTTCCTGAGGTATGTCATACTGCCGTCGCCTGGCTCAGTCATGGTGGCAGACTTCACGCAACACTCTAGTGTTCAGTCCCTGTAGCTCTGTGCGAGATAGCTCTGCTAAATCAATTTGGAGGTCACCCGTAGTTGGATCAAGAGAATTGACGAGGGAAATTCGAAGGAGTGAACACATGTTTCTTTAGCTGGGTGGGACTCTGAAATTTCGGAGCAGCCGTAGCATGTCCCTATATCGCAGCGTTCCATTTCTGCATGGTTCACGGACAATTCTTTCTGTCGGGAGCCCATTCTCACCCCAGTTGTTGAACTAAACATTCCCCAGTTCTCTGGTTGGGTCCATCCTAGCAACAAGAAAGAAGGCAACCCATAGAATGCTAATGAATGCAAAAAACTAGTACGCATATAGCAGGAGCATGTTGTAGGGTGAATAAATATATGGGTGGGTAATTATCCAACCATATCCACACTATCCAGAGCTATTTAATGGTGGACTATCCCATTCGTGAGACTGACCATCGATAAGGTAGATCAATCTTATCATAAATGGCTGCATTGATGATCTATCGCCAATTGTGCATACTTGTAAGATCCCTTTTTTATTAAATTGGGATGTGCTGACGGTTGTCCTGCATGCTTGAGGTCGTATGCACGGAATGTCAGACCACGAATGATGCCTGTATGTCATTCGCGTAAACTGAATGAAGGTTGATGCGAGGTGTGTCAGCAAGTTGGCCATCAGTCTTTTCGAACCATGTGCTTCTTCCTTGGTCAGAATGTCCTTGCACCAGAGGGTTGTGTCACGCGTCGTCGTGCCATTTATTTCTTAAGGCATCTGCAAATTATTCAAATTACACGTGGACCCAATCAGGTCTGTGACTCGACGCATGCCTAGGTCAGAAATACCCCAAAAACCCTGTCCGTGCAAGGCTTGATCGCACCCTTTGTATGTTAGCAAGTGTCCACGTAGGTCGGCTGACCTCAGAGTCCATCTGGAAATCGGGGTCCCTATGTGCAGGATCACCCTTCTCTAATATTTCTCTTGAGTGAAGAATACCAATCCTTGCATAGGTACTCCATGCAATGTTAGTGGTAGTGCCCCAAGCCTGCGTTCCGTGGGAATCTTAGGTTCAACCGTCTCCTGATTATCATCTACGTCCTCCTGGCAGGGCAGGTTCCTTTCCATGGTAGAGATGCACCGAAAATTCCTGATGGTCTGAAGACATCGGAGCGCCAAAACTTCGTGCAATTAGCCTTGCGAATTTTCCAGTTCCTCATCAGAGTCAGAAAAACATTCACTGTCATTTTCCTAGCAGAGCATTCCTTCATCTGTGGGGTTAACCCGATCTTCATCCCACGCAGTTAATTTATAAATGTGATCTAATTCCTCCTCCTCATAGGCTAGCTCTGTATACTGTGCACCTTCTATTGGATCTAGTGGTACTATGACACGCGTACCTTTGCTTTAAAACACCATGTTGCGCTTTTTGAGATTGATGACACCTCCCACATCAATTTCCCAGTCTAGTCCAAGGAGCACAGGGTAGGAATCCGCATCTTCCACAGTTTCTATGACTTCAAAGTCTGCTAGGACCCTTACCCCTGCGATGTCAACCATGACTTTTGGTAATCTAGGCAGCTGGATGGTGAAACATTCAAATTTAGGTTCTCCCATTCGTTGGCATGTCTACATTGGTAATACATTCGCATTCGACCCCAGATCTGAGATAACCTGATCCATTTCGTAGTCACCAATCTATGCAGTCAGTCGCATCTCTCTTCCGGTGCACTTCTTATAGCTGTATAGTTTGTGTACATCCTTGGTTTCAGGGATCAAATTGGTCCGAATTGCACAGGTATTCAGTAGTGCTTGGAGATTTCCTATAGCCTGCGAATTTCGCAGCAGCTTCAGACATGCCTTTAAAAATGGCTCAACCGCTTCCTCTATCTAAGGGCACGCTGGCGTGGGGACTGTCGATGTTTTTTATTCTTTGATAGGCACTCCTTCTTGCGAGGCAAGCTCCTATATTGCTCCCTGGGTGACCAACTCGTTGTGTGTCGTGACTTTTACATAGATATCTGCCTTTCTTAGCTCGGATTTAACTCTTTATACGTTTTTCATAGGGGTGGGTTATTTTTCCTGCATCCTGGCTATTAAAATTGGGTAGTCTTCTACCTCATGGTCCAGCTACCTACAATATTTTCATGATGGCTTGGTGGGATTGGGGCATTCTCTGGCAAAGTGCCCTATTTCCCCACAGTTATAATAGAATAGCTGCCCATGTCTGCATCATGTGCTTCCTCCCCAGCCCCCTCTACCTCGGGTTGATGATCCTCCAAAGTGCACAGAAATTCTTGGCGACACAGGGTCTGATTGTACCCTATATAAGTTCCCACAATCCATCATTAAGTCATAAGTACGACAGTTCTGCTCATCATGTCCCAGTGATCAGCAGAATCAACACCATTATTGCTTTAGTTCTGGGAGATACGCACCTAGCCGAGGGAAATGGGTCATATCATGCATTCCTGATACTCGATAATCATCACACCATAGTGCAAGTCCGCTCAAACCTGGTCGTAATAGGATGGGTTCCCTACTTTCCCTTGGGTGTACCAGACTAGGTCCTCTTGCTTGCATGTAATCCGTCAGCAGAGGGCACTGATCCTTCTTATGGCCAGACACCCAGCATCATATGCACCAGAGATCTGTGCAAACGTCCTTTCCTTGCTCTTTTCACAGGTTCTGTATCTCCATATGCATGGTCGCAAGTTGTTCCTGGATTTTTTGAACCCCTGCTGAGGTATCCTGTCGGGGGCCAACCTCTAGTTTCATAGCGACTTCCATAGCCTTCTCCTGCGACTCAAAGGTCTGATGACTCATTGGCATGCGCAGGTGAGGTAAAAACATATATATGAACCATTCCATAAGTTTTCTATCATCATATTCGAATCCTCCTTCCCTTATTTCTTTCTTCAGTCATTGATCGGCCTCCCATACTGACACAAAGACACCTTGTTTGAAGTTCTTTACTTCTGCTACCAACTGGGAATAATATTTTGGCTTCCTGAACTGGTGCTTTCAAGCATCCTTGATATCTTGCATAGATGCACCCCCATTCTGGGAAATATATCGCATATACTAGTCCAAGGCCCTATCCTCGAAGGCCAACGACAGCTGCGCCCTTTTTACCGTATCGCTTGCCACATTCTGTGCAGTCCATATGGAGTCTACAATGAACCAAAATTGGTCCATATCCTCATTTCCTACCCCCTTGAAGGTAGGTAGTTTCAAATGTACAACCATATCACTGTCTAGGGAGGGTGGCAGTATAGGCGAACTCTTGCCTTCGCACGGCCAAGGTGGCGATGTAGCTGTGGGATCTTGCGCAACTAGTTCTTGCAATGGATTGTAGGAAGATCTCCCTCCATTAAGGTTGATCCAATAGTATTTACCACTGTGTGTCGTGCTTTCGTCTAGATCCAAGGTCATTCAGTCAGTATGACTACACATAATGCTCTTTTCGCACAGTAACTTCTTGATCAACAACGGTAACGTCCTCAAGAATTTGCCTCAGAATCCTTTGAAGAATCATCATTCTCCCTTAGAGTATGATACAAACTGATCAATGGAAAATTCCGTCACAAATTCTCCCAACACACTATCCACCCAATGATCCATCGTGCGTGTGATAGTATTATCAGTTTTTTCCAGTTGCTCAAGTAGCTCTAGGGTCCACTGAGTGACTCGCTCATCCTTCCAGCACTTCTGGAATTCCACAAGCCTCGCCAACCACTCCTGGAGTTCAATTGCAAAGGTTACAAAGAATATTTCGTAGCTTTCAGTAAGAATTCACCTACTTTTCCACCTTTCTGTCGTTAATTTCTCACTATGGTTTTCTTTCATTGCAAACTCCTAGATTTGTCTTTTGAACGAGTCTTCGATCTCTTTTCTTTCAGGTTTCCAGTATTCTCTTGTCATTACCCAATTCCTCTCTCAGACTTCTTCCAGTCCTAGCAACAAAACCATTTTTTGGCTCGAGGGGTCTTGACCCAGGTTCAGTAAGCAAGGTTGGCCAACAGACCCCTATACTACTGGCCCTTTCGGTAGTGACCTTCTTTCGTAGGTTAAAGTCTCACCCGAAGTAGTATGGGTGGGTGTTCGAACCAATTTTCTGCACCGTGAGAAAGGATGGGTAAAGCAAGAAGAGTAGAGATAAAGTTAATTAAGTCCATATTCGCATCAATATGCACTAGATCTATAGTTATATGCTTGTTATATCATCAACACAACAGTACATAAACAGAACATAAAAGATCTAGATCCAAGAACACAGTACACAGATCTTTCGCAGCTTAAGGACAGAAAATGCACAATACAACAATTGCCAGTAATTCATATAACAATACTCACAGATTCAGTTCTCTTACAATCTTACGCATTCATTCATTCATCAATTCTTCTTTACAATTCCAATTCCCTTCCCAAACTACGCACACAGCAACATGGTCCGCACACAACTGGACTAGGATCTCCGCGCACACAGCCAATAGGATTTTATTTCCTGATACCCAAATAGATAGCTTAAACAACAGATCGCATCAATAGCTCATCATTTCTTTTCCTTTACAATACAAAATGCATCTCTATTTATGACAATCTAGCCTTGACTTTCCTATGGTCTGCAACCCATGGTTTTCGGACCCCTAGTTTACCCTTTGACCCATTACAATGAGTTCGGGGCTTTGACCCACCCAAAAACCCCTGCCCTAGACTAAATATAATAAAAAACAATCAAAATGGACCAGTTTTGCAGCTTGTTAGGAGACCCCGTTCCAACATTTATTCACACTAGCTATATTGTATTGTGCATCTTCGAGACTATCATCCTTTTTCGGTCACCATCCTTGCGTCTGTTAAGATTTTTCATCATTGACTGTTAATCAGATGATTTCTCGCATGTTCGACTACAATGCCTTTATTCACATGTGCAGAAATATGTAGTTTTAGAGAAGCGGCGACTAAGACCTTGGGTTGAGGCTTACATCATTCAACTTTGTTTCCTCTCCCAAGCTGCTCTATTGTTTTCAAAGACAACATATCAGATTGACCCTATCATGACACAAGCATCCAAATTGTGCTTATTGGTGGTCAAACTAGTTATATCTCTTCCTAGAGAAATCATTTTGATACAGCTAGTGAGCATGGTAATGCTTGACTCATGACATATATTTATATTTTTTAAATATATATTTTTTTTTTTTCAGTTTATCCTTATTCCTCCAAATCCTCTCTCTCTAATACACATTTTATAAATTATTTCAACCATCATCTTCATCTCTGACCTCACACTTTAGGGGGCATCTGTTACAGTACAAAGAACTCCTCATCATCTTAGAGGAGAAGAACACATGGAAGGAAGAAAATGACATAGAAAGAGACCTATTTTTCGAAGCTAACACACCATAGAGACAGCTAGGTCGAGTTATAACATAGCACTACCTCTTTAAAGGAGCGTTAGTGCCTATGTTAACACACTGTCTTGCCTAAGTGGCAGTGTTACCCATGTTTCATGAGGGAAAAGGGACAAATTTCGCAGTAACTGACTGAAATTTCTGGCTTTTTGTCAAGGAGTCAGTCCAAAAAGCATGCAACCTATAGTGCAAACCTCTGATTGGACATTACTAAATGCAACTAAGCATCCAAAGAGGGGAAAATCTAGGAAAAACATGGAAACATCATGGATTTTTCCCTATAGAAGCTAATGGAGAAGAATGGCAAGGTTGATCCTTCAAAACTATTATAAATTGGAGGCTAGGGCTCATTGTCAAAGGTCAAAAGGTTGATTGTGTGAAGAGCGAACTTTTTTTTGTTGAGTGTGAGGTTTCATAGTTGACTAGGTTCATTGAAAACTCTTGGCCTAAGCATTGTAACTCTTGGATATTGAGGAGAGAGAGCTAGGAGTCGGAGGACTGAGGTAATCTTGACCAAACTGATGATTGTAATCTTCCTTCCTTGAATATCAATAGAACTACCTCTATTTTGTCTACTTGGTGTCTTATTGATGCATCTATTGTTTACGTTTTTAGATACATGTTATAAGTGGCTTAGATCTACATGGTTTATTTTTTGATTATATATTTTTTTTATTGTTTGTAGTGATAATCTTGTGAAGGTTATGCTAGCTCATTGTTTGTTTATAGGATTCAAACTTGGAGCCCATGAGGAGGACCTCTTCCACACTTCATTGCGCTCTCCAATAGATCTTCTTACACATCGAGGTAATCCTTCAATAATTCACTTTTTCAATAAAGCATTAGTATGAACATGCATGTAGTTTCTTTGTGAATGTTGCAGCTAATTTGATTGTCTAGCTTGGGTCCTAGGAAGGCCCAAGAGGGATCTTACTCCAGCTACCACCTATGCATTTTACCCCTAAGTAGATATGTAGAGAGAAAATAGAGAGGATTTGTGCACTATAGTAGCCCACAAGCCACATGCCTTACTTCTTTGTACTCATAACCATTTTCTATTTAGAGAAAGAGAGCAAAGTAGCCTCACCCTCTAGATGGGTTTTCTCCTGAAAATGTTTCCTGGGATATATCTTGTATCAATTTTAGTTTGTGAATTTTTGTTTCATTGATGTCTTTTTTATGTATAATTATAATTTGCATGCAGATGCTATAAATAGTAATGTATAGATCCAAAAATATAAAGAGAAATAAACCCTCATAGTGCATATTTTTTGGATTTGTAAACATGATTTATCATATTTTTTGTGACAAATTGTCGAGTGTAATATCCACGATAGTTTACAGATCATCAATTTAATAAATAAAATGTAAATTAAATTCTTATTTTATTTATACACACCATTTATTTATTAAAAATTTATTCAAAATGGAATTTTATTTTCCTTTCTCATCTTTTAAATAAAATATTATGAATAAACAAGTATATGTGTGTGAGAACGTGCATGCAAAGGCACCAAATGGGAATAAAGTTTTTCTTGCATGCAAAGGTGGAGGGTATGTTTGTACAACATTGAATCATGACCAATCCAAAAGTGATCGCAAATTAGATTTTGTATTTTTAGATATTAGAAATCTCACTAATATATGAATTCAAGCAAACAATCAAATTGACTTAGACTACAACTATTGCTCCATCATTTATTTTTTGTTTTTGTCCACAATGAGTTGGAATATATATATATATATATATATATATATATATATATATATATATATATATATAGTCAAATATGACCTCATTTAGATTTTTTTTTTTTTTTGAGTTTCTTCTGGTGCTTCTCTTGTCATATGACTTCCTCTCATACTCTTATGGTAAAAATTGTTCTGTCAAATCTACATGTTTGTCCCACATTAAATTTATTGTTATAATAATCATTATAACTTGTAAAAAATCATTATTGTATTAAATAAAAAAATTAAATTTTTAAAAAAATATTAATTATAAGTTATAATTATTATTATAATAATAATAAATAAATATAAAAAAAAATAAAATTAATTTTAATTAAAAATATAATGTAATTAGTTAATAATTAGATTTACATAAACAAAATACAAATAATAAAAATAATTCTTAAATAATAAATAAATAAATATAACAATATAAACTAAACATAATGAAAATAATTGAAAAAATAAAATAAATAATATAATATAAATAAATACAAAACAAAAAAAACAAAATTAAAATTAAACAATATAATAAAATTTAATTAAAAAAATAATAATATAACCTAAAACCTACCTAAATTCCCATCCTTTATAATATACATTCTTTTACCAAGGTGATGTCTTATACTTTCACTACTTGATAAGGTGATGTATGCCAAAACATGCATTTAAAATGTGCCTCCATGAAATACTCGCTCCAAACTTAACACCTTCGGCCTCCCCAAGATTATATATTACACATAAGTCATCGACTCTAATAAAAAAGAACCACTACCCACCATATTCCGACCCAACAACCATCTCAGTGGCCATTCGTTGCAAACTATCTTCTCTCTCCTCCAATTACCTCATGAGCTAATAACCTAAGTTTTAAAATCTTTTTGTAAGATATATATATATATATATATATATAATATTAAAAGTTTAGATATTATTTAAAACTCAAAAATTATATATATATTTATTATACCATTCATATAATATTAAAATTTTATATAAGATGTATATTGTTTAAGGTATTTAAAAAATATTTAAATCTTATAGAAAAATAGAAATATTTTAAACTTATAACACATATACATTTCATATTCATTTATTTTGAATTCGAAATTTTAATTGTAATATTAATTGAAAGATTATGGAGGAATAAATTCATTTGTAGCATGGGAAGAGAATTGAAAAAAAATCATCAATGATTTTAATAATTTAAAATTATTATCAGCAAGTTAGAAAATCTAATTTAAGCTAAGTTTATATATTTTAAATAAGATTTCTCATTTGTATTGTTGGAGGTTTCTTGCAAAGACAAGAATTCAATATTTTAAAAGAAAAAAAAAATTAATTTTAATGCACATTCAATGTTTTCGATTTTATGCAGTGTTAAAGGTTCTGAAAAATAAATTCATGTATTAAATATATTTTTACTAGGTTGTACCTAGGGTAAAAAATAAATTTAATTTCCCAAGATCGGAGATGAAGGATGGGCTCTCATGTTATGCCATGTTGCTAGTTTGTCTCTTCCATTCGTTTATTCCTATGTCTTTCTCTTCCCTTCCGCCTGGTCTGCTACAACCCCCCCCCTCACCCCCCCGCCCCCTCCGCCTATGCATTTGGTCAGTCAGCCCATCATTTTTGGGTTGCCCTAACCCTCTGACTTTGACAGGGAAATAGCTGCCTTTGAAGCACTGGTGGCCTTGGGCCCCAAATTTTAGAAATCAAACTCTTCCAAATTCGTGAAGAAAGCGGAGAAAATATTGAAGATCGAGATCAAGACCCCCCAAGCTCGAACTTGTGCTCTCTATCTTTCCAACCGTGGGATCATAGGGAATTTTATGGTCCTTTGGCCCTCCCCTCGCACATTTAGATCATGGATTGAAAAGAAATGGAAGCCTCTCATCAAAGGGGGAGTGATCTCATAATTATGAGGTAAGGGTTTCTACACCTTTTATTTTGAAAACATATTAGATAGATATTTTATCTTTCGGAGTGGTATGTATTTCATGAGTCCTCAGGGTCTCTATCTTGATAGATGGAGCGAACTTCAACCTGGAATGTAATTTCCCCTTTATTGTCTTAGTCTGGCTAAAATTTCCCTATCCCCATTAAATTTTTGGAATGATGCAACCTTCAAGTTGATAGTGAACTCCTTATGAAAATATATTGAATTTGTTGAGCGAAATGATGATCTTTTTACCTATGGCAAGATCTGTGTGGAGGTGGATCTAGAAAAATGACAAGTGGACCCATATTTAGGAGGTCGACTAGGATCATCTCCCCTTTAAGTGCAAGATTTTCCATGAGTACGGCCACTTTGCAAAGGGATGTTAGAAATCGCAACCTCCTAAAAACCCACAATAGAATGGTCTGAATGAACAATGGCAGCAAGTCAAAAAGAGAGGAGGAAATAATCACCAGAAAAAATCTCCCACTAAAATCGATTTTTCCCCTCCTCTAATCTTGGACCAAGTCATGGCATTCACAATCTGCCTTATGGTCTCTCGAGCCAAGGAGGTAGCTCTGGAGGGGATGCTAAACAATTAAATTCCCTCACGGACATTTTGACAGAGGAATTGCCCCAACAAAATCCTCCTAAAGAATATGTTCAAACATGGAGAGTAGACCTTCATGAAACCTTGTCACCACAGAAGGAGGTGATTTCTCCAAAACAAGTCTCTATTAGCATCTCAAAGGATTCCTCGGGGGGGAGGGGGGATGGAACAAGAAGACTTCCTATCCTCCAAAGAAATGAGAAGCCTAGATACAAATGCAACTTCAGCCGATAAGAATTTAGAGAAAACAAGGGCCAAAGAGAGGGAAACAGAATTCAAACGCTCAGGGTGTAAGTCCAATAAGGAGATTCAATTGGATTATACCAAAAAATATAAAGAAATAGGGTATCAACACATTATCCCAAAACAAATAGAAGAGCATAGGAACAAAGGAGGAAATAAAGGATACCTAGTAGGTCTCGGGAAAGGGACATCTTCCTCTAAAAATAAATAATGAATATTATCTCCTAGAACTCTAGGGGAATCGACTCATGGAAAAGGAATATGTAAGAAAAATCCCTAATCTAGAAGGAGAAACCCACAACCACCTCATTCCAAGAGGCGAAGTTGCGAGAGCTTGAACTCTCCATCAAGAAACACAAATTATGGAATCAAAGTGACATGGTAGTTTTCATCTCGAGAGGACTTTTCACTATGTGGAATCTTAACTATCTACAATTTGTAAGCTCTCTTAAAACCACACACTGGATTGCAACAACTTTCAACATTCTAGAAACTAGACATACTTGTACAATTGTCTATATATATATATATATATATATATATATATATATATATATATATATATATATATATATATGCCTATCCACTTTCGAGAAAAACTAGAACTTTGGAAATATTTAATGGATTTGCGACACATCAACTATGGAAGAAACTACATACTGGGAGGGGACTTAAACACCACCATTAGTAAAAAAGAAAAAATAGGGGACTCAATTATTTGTAATGCCTTTCAAGAAGCTATGGAAGATATGATTCTCTCTCTTAGCTTGTTGGACGTCAAACCTTCTTGTTTCCTGTACACCTGGAACAACAAATGCTTTGGACCCAGCCATTTCATCGCCCGACTATACCATATCCTCGCTTCTGACCTCATCCCCTCCTCGAATTTGGTCCCTAAATACTTTATCCTCCCTTGGATTTCATCTAGTCACATTCTTATCTGTCTCCTTCTTTCCCCCTCCCAGAACCTTGGCCCCATCCCCTTCCAATTCTCCCCTCTTTGGTTGGACTCCAAGGGTTTTGACGTGATGGTTGAACAATCATGGTCCCAATAGGTGGATGGAAGCTCAATATGTATTTCAAAAACTAAGATCAAAAGGCTGAAGAAGGACATTAAATCATGTCTCACTGAAATCAAAACCGAAAGATAGTACCCTTTAAAAGAAACAGAGCAACAGCTTGCATCGATCCAGGAACATATTGAGGAGGCCCCTATCTCCTCAGAAGTCCTTCAAAGAGAAGTGGATTCCTTTAATAAATTCCACTCTCTTATTAGGAAGGAGGAGGATTATTGGAGTCTTAATTACAGAATCACGTGGCTCTACGTCGGGAATCATAATACAAACTTTTTTTATAATGAGGCTAGGTATAGGGAAAGAAAAAATACCATCTCGTAGATCCAATATGGGGGACATACTATCTTAGAGTTTAAATGTATCAAAGAAGTTGTTGTCCGAAAATTCCAAGCCATATAACAAGATGATAAGTAGAGGGATCATGAATAATAGAATTATATGTTAGAACATGTGCCCACCGTAATATATGAGGAATTGAATTCTTAGATCATTTCTCCCCCTTCTAATGAGGAGATTAAGAAGGTTGTTTTTTCCTTTCTCCTGATAAATCTCTAGGACTAGATAGATTCTTGGTTATTTTTTACCACCACTTCTGGGAGTCAATAAAAAAGGATATGTGCAGAATGATAGGGTACTTTATTAAGAACTTCTATATTGGAGGAGGAATAAATTCCTCTTTCTTAGAATTAATCCCTAGGGAATAAAACCCTTCCTCCTTCTCAAAGTTCTGCCTGATTTATCTTTGCAATGTTTCTTATAAACTAATTTTGATGTTCTTGGCAACCAAACTCAGGCGAGTCCTTCCTAGTATGATTTCGGTCAGCCAAGGAGGCTTTGTTCCTAGAAGAAAAATTATTGACAATATTATTCTGATCTAGGAAGCAGTGGACTCTAGTTGGAAAAGAGGAGATCAGGGGATGATAATAAAGCTTGATATGGACTATTATTTTGATAGGGTAAGGAATGATTTATTATTTAAGGTAATGTAGAAAATAGGGTTTCATTCAACCTTTATCCGATGGGTGTCCTTTTTATTTTATCCCCCTAGATCATTCCCCTAGTCAATGGGATAATCGAAGGTTTATTCAAGGTCTTTACATGGTTGTGGCAGGGATTCCCCATATCTATTTTTCTCTAGAATATAATTATGTACTCCCTTAGAAGAATACTGGAATTGGAAAGAGAAATATCTAACCTTCTAGGCATCAGATTCACAATGGGGATCAAGAGCATAAATCATGGGCAGTTCACTAATGACACCATCCTTCTTGCGGGAGCTTCAATTTTAATAGCTAGGAGATTCAAAACCACCTTAGGAAATTTCTTAAAGGCCTCCAGAGGAGAAACAAATGATAGAAAAAGCTACATATTCACCTAGAACACTACCACACATAAATCCAAGAATATTTAAGATGCTATAGGGTTCAGACTCATCAAGGATAGGAAGGAATTTAAGTATCTTAGTATCCCCATATAATTAAAAATAAATTTACCTAAAACATTGAAAGAAATATTGGGAAAGATCAAATCAAAGCTTATGAGTTGGGGGTTTTCTTATATCAATAACACGGGAAGGACTATCCTAGTAGATCATCTTACAATACATCCCTTTGTACCAATTTTCTACGTTATTATATCCCAAGTATTTTATGCATCAGCTTGGAGTTTACATAAGAAAAATCCTTTGGGAAGGGGAGAAGCAGGAAACCAAAAAATCTTCTTGTGAACTGGAATATTGTCTGAGCCCTGAAGCATCATGGGGAGTTGGGAATTCAAGAACCCTCCCTGGTAAATACAACAATGAGTGCTAATATCTTTTGGAAATACAACACTCGAGATGATCAATGGTGGGTGTAGGTCCTATAGGCTAAATACCAACATGAGAGTATCATGGGAGTAGCCAGTTCTTCAATACAAGGATCTCCCATTTGGAAGCTCCTCCAATCCTCTTCTTCTCTTATCCTAGAAAACGTAAGCAGAATCCTTGGAAATGGTACCTTAACCAACCTCTGGAGTTATTCCATTCTGGTTCACCCTCCTTTGGGATTAGACCTCTCCATCCCCCCTCTGAAGGAACACCTCCTTCAAGCTGGTATTATCTTATTGGAACATATTTTAGAATGTGATGGCAAGGGAATTTGAAAGGGATGGAAGTTTGAGAATATCATATCTCACTTATTGTAGATGCTAGATTTTTTGAAAAATAAATTGAATGGATACACTTCACTCAATAAAACTACATCAAATTTTTGGGGGTGGAGAAACTCTTCTCATTCGGTGAAGGAGGGATATTCCCTTCTCCTCTTTAATATTAAGAATCCTTCAAAATAAACAATATGGAGTAATCTTTGGAAGTATAATTTTATCCCCAAACTAAAATTATTTTTCTTGTTACTTCTTCATAAAAAAAATCCTCACCATTGAGAATTTGAGGAAGAGGGTAATTTTTGGCACTTCTCGATGTCATATTTTTGAGAAATCGGAGTAAATCATCCCCCACATTTTCCTCTCTTTCCCCTACACCTTGGAAGTTTTTTCATAACCTTGGGTCCTCTTTCCTCTAAAATTTGATGGCATCATGTTATAGCCCCCCTATTTGCCACTTGGCTGAAGAATTATTTGTGCTCCCTTTAGATAAAATATCTCTCAAAGAATCCTAGGCGATGCTCCCAAAATATATATGCTAGAAAATTTGGTTGTCAAGAAATAAAACTATCTTCAAATCCTTGCGACCTCTTGCCATTATCTTTGCCCATAGTTCTCTTTCTTCCTATTTTGAATTCAACCTCCCCTCTTTAGATCCCACCTTATACCTAGAGGAGAAATTCTGGTTGGAGCCTTGGGTTGTTCCCTGGCCTTCCTCCCCCATTCGATCCCACCCAAAACATCATCTCGATTGGCTTATTCGACTACCCCCTAATAAATTTTGCAACTAGAAATTGAATGCCCAATCCTGGATTCTCTAATTTGATGGCGCCTAAAAAAGAAACCTAGGTGTGGCAGGAGGGGGAGGGGTTATTTCAATATTGAAGGAATAACAGTGGACAAGTAAACTTGGGGACTAAGTATCAGGACCAATAACCAACAAGAAGTTTATGGATTATATATGGGGCTCCTCCTATCTGAGAAGAGAGAAGTTAAGAACATTACAATTTTAGGTGACTTTAGTAATTAGACACTTGATAAATTCTTCCCTTGCACAAGAAAATTTCCTAAGCCAAACTCTTCTTCATGTTCAAATAAATCTTCTTTCCTTTGAAAGCTTGCAAGCCTGGCACATTCTCCGAAACCTCAACCTAGAGGCATACCTGATGGAAAATAAATATTGTATCTTAAATGAAGGGTCTTTATAAATAAATGGAGTCCCTATTTTCTTCCATATCCCTTAAATTCCCCCCATGAATAGCCCCCTAATGCGCCCCCCCCCCAACCCCTATTATTCTTGGAACTTAAGGCTTATCTCCTATGTTCTTATCGTTGCTTGTTCCTCTCCATATGTCTGGCCAATTATTCATAGCATGAGATTATCATGTCCTTCTTCGACCATCTGCATGATGACACACCTCCCCACTCCCCTATCACGTGGTCTTAAATATCCTCACCACATGACGCTTCTTGGGTCGAATTTGTATCTTAGCATGGGAGTTTTCACATCTAGTTCTTGGTTCAAGATTTATTGCAGGAATTTTAAGTTGTTAGCCATGTGATCCCTCTCACCCTTTGTGTTGCATTTACTTCTCATGGCCCAAGCTACATATCCAAACCGCTTCGGCTCCTGACTACAAATAATGGTCACTCTCTCTCCTCTTAGGAAAAATATGACATCGTATTGGGATTTGGGAGGCTCTGGCTTGTATCTACAGGACCACTATTATAAATTACCATTGAGATTTTTTCAACCTTCCACTCTGGTAGAGGTATGCAATTCAAGTTGGATTGGGTATTTTCTACTTTGTGAGAAGAATCCAAAAGAGTATCTAGGGTGTGGGGCTTCAGTCTCCCTCTGGGATTGGATTTGTAACCTCCTCGCTGGACAATGCTCAAGTATGCCACATTGTGCTTTATGGGTTTCACTTCTACAAGAACCTCACTGGTGTTCCACTTTCTGTGCTTTTTCTGAAATTCAGTGGCACTATGAGGGGATGTCCTCGAGATATTGGGTAGAATACGCCAAGACTCACGCTAGGTGGTGGTTAAGGAGGCCTCACATTTGACAAAGGTTTGATAGTAAAGTTCTTCCCCCCTACCCCAGATATTTTTGTATAGTGTGCATAGGAACTCATGGAGATTAAAGCAAAGCTCTACATCAAATACTTGTTATACCGACATAGAGTGGTGGCTTATGAAAATTATGAGGTTTTAGAACCTAGAATCAAGAATGTTGGAGGATGAGGTTAGAGCGCTCTGCACCATAATTTAAGACCTCCAACTCAAGGCGACCAAGTCAGACTCCCTTCCAGAAAATCAAAGCAAACCTTACAAAGTCCGGAATTCAGGCATTGCTTTAAATTTCTCGGTTGATCCTAATTCTTAGCCTCTAATTGTAATGATTGGTTTTTATGTGTTCTCTTTTTGTATCAATTTTGTTGGGTATATCCTAGCAAGTTGAGTAAGAGTATTGTATCTTTTGTTTATTTTTGTTGATATCAGAGACAATTTGGCTTGGCTTATCAGTATTTCAATGACAAAATTGAAGCCCATGGATGGATTTGAACTGTAATTCACCTGTGTATTTTGTCGCGACCGGGGATAAAATTAATACAATGAGTACTCATTGTTGTTAAAAAAAAATCATTTAATGAATGTGCATAAATGAGAATATTACTAAAGGGTGAGTTTATATTTTAATTTAATTTATCATTATGTTTCATATTAGAGAACTAATTCATTTGTTTTCTTTTAATGCAATAAAACTATTTAAAAAGCTTATTACATGAGATATTTGAGCAGAAATTCATTTAAATTATGAAATAAATATTTAATT
The DNA here is from genome assembly GCA_034641835.2 of Pinus albicaulis. Lineage (NCBI taxonomy): Eukaryota > Viridiplantae > Streptophyta > Pinopsida > Pinales > Pinaceae > Pinus > Pinus albicaulis. Next base: position 871,555,680 of record CM076580.1, read on the forward strand.
TAGACAAAAATATTATTATTATTATTAACTGAATTTTATTTGGGAAGTTACAAGAACGAAATGGGAAACTAACTCCCAGCCATACTAAATAAGATCCAAGCGCTCTTTTGAGGGGTTGGACATGGACACTAAGAGGATGGCAGACTTGAGATGAAGACTTATTTTTTTACAATCATAATGCACTTGTTGTAGCAATTATTCTCATTATGAGTGTGAAGTTTTGAATAATAATTTCATATTTCTTATTTTATCTTCTTTTCTCCCTATGTGTTTTTCTTTGTTTAGATTCCATATTTGCTGGTAAAATTATTCAAAATTATTGATATAATTTATTATACAACAATATTGAATACATAAATGATTTAAATGCTTTGAATATGTTATATTTTAGGGTTTTAAATTAGATTTGAGTTTATTTGTTGTAGATTGAAATCCAAAATTATACATATTATCCAGGGTTTACTTGCACATTAAACTTGGATGCTATAAAAACCAATGCTTTTAATTTATTCCTTTTTTAATTTTATTATTTTTCTTCATTATTTACTTCAATGGAAAATGTGATTGATTGGGAATACTTTGACTTGATCATATTCTTTAATATTGAAGTTGTGATGTCAAAAATCGCTCCACAATGGATATTTTCATCATTGACATTTCGAGTCCAAGATCTCTCATCAAGACAAAAAAATTGATTTCATTTTTTCTTTAATCTTTCACACATGACTCTAATTTAATTTTTTATCCAATATATATATATATATATATATATATATATATATATATATATATATATATATATATATATATATATATATATATATATATATATATATATATATATATAATATTCTAATTTTTTGTGTTATATAAATTAATATTGATATTAGATATCATATTGTTTTAACTACACATTTCAATTAGATGTATTTAAGCCAATTTTCTCTAATTTTTTTCTTCTACTTTTATTTTAAATTTTGATTTCTACTAACCCTTATGTTGTGTGTGAATTATGATATATTATTTAAACCTCATTTTTTCATAAATTATATTAAAATATATTTATATTAATATGTTTCGTATGTTATGTGCCTATCACCTTGCTTTCTGTAAAAACCTCTTTTTATTTAAAACAATCACATATTTTTAACCTTGCCTTATTTATTTGCATAAATGGAATATTTATTTAATTCGCATTATTAACAGGGAATACCCTTTTTTGGTGAAAGGGAGGCCATCCATTTTCACCTATAGTCGGACTTTGATCCTCAATGAATGTCTTAGTCGGACTTTGATCTGCAAGCACCTTAAAGTTTTTCAAGTATATATATATATTTGTTTTTCATCAAGTGACTCATGAATTATCTTTTACAATGGATTTATCTTCGACTTCCATGGTATCCCAATTATATACTCACATACCTAGTTTATTTCATGTTCTTGATCATGCTAATATTGATGATTGTAAAGAAGCTAACTTTAAAGGAAATTCAAGATTATACAACTACATATAAGAAAAGGTATGTGATTATGCTTTTATTAGTTCTAACATCGATTCATTTCAAGTTTTTTTCAATTACTCAAAACCTCTTATGTATGATGAATACGATGATGCTTATTCACTTTTAGGTTTAAATTCACAACTATAATACAACTATAATGCTTTTCATATAAAAAATGATGATAAACATCACTATTTGACTAATAAGAAACTTGTTTATTATACTTATGCACATGATAATGTTATAGTACATGGAAATGGAAATGCAAGTTAATTAACTCTAAACTTCATTTTAACTAATACACATTTATTTTTTGCACCATATATACATCACCTCTTTAATAACGCCTTCCAAATTACACATGACTATATCAACAATTTTTCTTCTCGATATGATGAACATGAATTTCAAGAACAATTAAGTAGCCACATGGTTTGTCCTAGTATGCTTTTAGATTTCCTTAAGAGGGGAATAAATACTGAATATATTGTAAATAATTAAGGTTAGAAATGTTTCATCATTTAAACAATTACATGAAGTATCATGACTTTGTAGATTATTGGATGGAAGAGATCTTTAATAGAACATCATCTTATCGTTATGTTGATATCAACTCCTTTTTATGGAGAAAAATGAGTGAAACAACCTACCCTCCCTTACAATCACTTATCATATTACTATTTTCAAAGTGTAATGGTAAGAGTCTTGGATTTGATAAATTACTATCCTAGTTACATTGGATATTTGATTTCTTTGACCAACTTTTCTTCTGAAAACACATTATATATAAACCATGTACATAAATAATTTATTTCTCACTTATGCTTCTTTGTTATATAATGAATAAAGATGATTTTTTTTGCATCTTGAAGAGTTTTTATATGATCATAACTAGAATGGAATATGGATTTGAGTCCTTAGTATGCACGATATTAACTAGTTTGGAATACATATTTAAAGACTTTATTTGTAAATCGAGGTTGAGGGGTAAATATCTTTCAAAGGGCTCCAATCGCATTCAACTTCATATCAAACATTTATCACCACATACTTCTTCTCATAGTGCTTACATATGATTACCATTAGGGATTACATTAAATCATAAGTGCTAGACCTATTAATATAATATTTTTCTTTCACTCAATCTAACTGAAACTTTGGTGGAACTAGTTAGTCATTACCATGCATGAGACCTTCCATAATCACCATACTACCCTAGGGATAACAACCTGTGTTTTCTTAGGTGAGGCATGATGATATCTCCCTTGGGGTACTGAACATGCTTACTTGAAGCGGAGAAATATCAGTGACACTAGATTGAAATCTAGTGCATAATCCTTCCACTCCTTCTCTTGAGGTAACTTCTAATGGGGTAAGATGACATCTCCATTGGGGCTATAGACGCTTGTTAGTATCGGAGCAAGGTCGTTAGTATTGGAATAACTATAGTGCATAATGTTCCCATCCTAGAAAAGTTCATATTTCTTAAAATAAATTGTAATAAGGTGTTTAACATGAAGAGTAAACAAGAATTCTAAAATTCCCTTATCTTAGGATAGTGGATGAATTTGTCGGGGTACTGAATAGGTCTGTTGGTAGCAGAGCAACATCCGATTATGGAAACTCATGTTAAGAAACCAAAAGGGAAACAAATCCCTTATAACTAGTCCCCAAAGTAAAACCTTATTCATAAATGAAAGTCAACCTTATGAAGAAATGAAAGTCAACCTTATGAATTTTAATTAGTACTATTATTTATGCAATTTCTTGATCATTAACTATAAACATGTAAGATTTGTATATGTTTTTGGATGCTCTTATGAAGAATGAGACACATTAATCTATGATCAATGTGCACTAAGTTATATCACAGTTTCCCTAGTACTGGATATCCAAACAAATGTCTTATTTATGTGAATAATTATTGAACTCATTGATATTTATGTACTAGGGCCTCATGTGATTTATCTTTGTTTCATTCTTGCAATCAATCAAGTGAAACTTTAAGATGTGAATATTTTCCTTCTATTGCTCTATGTTTTTGTTGATGTATTTCATTTCCCTCATGAATTGACTCCATACCCAATGTGAGGACATGAGGTCTATGGTTTTTGATACCTCACCGGAGGCGTCATCCCTAGTTGGAGTTGAATGTTGTTGCTAAATCTAAACCTCATTAACAATTTTCTCTTTCTTTCAGTATTGCCTCATGCTTCCCATGCCATATAACTTCATCTCATGCTCTTATGGTCAAAACTCTCTCTTTTGAATCTTCGTGTTTGTCCTGCATTAGATTTGCTGTGTAAAAAATAATTATTGTATTAAAAAAAACTAAATCTTAATATTGAATAAATAATTGCAAAAAATAATCAATTATAAATTATAATTATTATTACAAAGTTCAAAAATTTAAAATTAAAATTAAAATAATAAATAAATTTAAAATAAAATATAATTAATTAATAATTAAATTTAAATAACCAAAATATAAATAATTAAAATAATTATTAAAAAATCAAAATAAAAAATAAATATAACAATATAAACTAAACATAATCAAAATAATTAAAAAACAAAACAAAATTAAAATTAAATAAAGTAATAAAAATTAATTAAAAAATTATAATATAACCAAAAAAACACCCCCACCTACTTCCCATCTTTTATAATATATACTTCTTTACCTCATACCTGATACTTTCACTACTTGCCAAGGTGACGTATGCCAAAAGATGCATTTAAAATGTGCCTCCACGAAATGATGAATACTCCCTCCAAACGTAAAACCTTCGACCTTCCCATGAATATATACTACACACAAGCCATTGCGTCTGACCAAAATGAACCACTATCCATCATATTCCGACTCGACGACCATCTCATCAGGCCTCCGTTGCAAACTACCTTCTCTCTCTTCCAATCATCTCAACAGATAATAACGTAAGTTTTAATATATATTTTTTTCAGCAAGAAAATTTTTTCTGTATATATTATGTAACAGGGCAATAACTTTTGGAAATCAAAAATACATGTCATGTAGTTTCAGTTACATCATCTGTTTTAAGTTTAAATATCAACATACTAAAAGAAAAAACATATATTTTTTTAAATTGTGATGGCTTTCTCTTTTGTTTATCTAGAAAAAGTTAACAAAAAGACAAATCAAAATACAACATTTTAATTTACTGTCTTGTTCTAGCATATTAAGCTATTTTTCCAGCAGTTTTTGTTCCCGTTTTGTTCTTTTCATCCCAAAAAAAATTTCAGCAGAATTTTACCATACCAACAGCTCCAGGTCCGTTTGAATTGAATAATTCATAATGCATCTTCCCAAATCTACTAATCAGTCCTCACTTTGATAGTTTGTTTCATTATTTTTTTCTCTATAAATATGGCTAAAAGTAATTGATGTAAAATTTAGTTTAATAACATGAATCTTTTCCAATGTCCCTGATTCAAATGTGCTCCTTTGTTCATACAATCTATAACGACTTTCGCATCTCCAAACACCCATAACACCTCTAATTAAAATTGATTTGCAAACCATAATAAGCCTCACAATGCAATTTTACTAAAATTCAAATTATAATTATTATTTTATTAAATGAAACTTAAATTATAATTATTAGTTCATGTACAGGTTCACGTTGATTTCTTGGTTGGCGGAAATTTTATATATATATAATTTAAGATATTTTAAAATTATTTAAATTTTATAGCAAAATAGAAATATGAAATTTATAATTAAACTTAAAACTTATAACATATATACATTTCATATTCACTTAATTTAGAACTCTGAATTTTACTTCTAATGGATTAATGGAGAGATTGTGCAGGCACAAATTCATTTGCAGCATGGGAGGAGAATTGAAGGAAATTAATCAATAATTTAATTGATTTGAGCATGTTAGAAAATTTGATATAAGTTGGTTTGATATATTTGAAATTTGATTTTTCATTTGTATTGTATTGTTGTAGGTTTGTTGTAAAGATAAGAATTCATTGTTTTAAAATAAAAACAATTTTAAATTTAATGTACATTTGAGGTTTTGGATTTATCTAGAAAATAAATTATTGTTTTAAATCTATTTTATAACTTAATGTTTTCATATAGTTGGAAAAGTTTTACTAAGATATACCTAAGTAAAAATCAAGTTTCATTTAATAAAGGTACATGAACTAATATTATGAAGAGAAAATTATAAAATGTGAGTATATATTGTAATTTCATTTATCCTTATGTTTTATATTAGAGAACTGATGCAGGAATAATTATTTAAAAAACTTATTACATGAGATATTTGAGTGGAAGTTCATTTAAATGATGAAATATATATTTCATTTATACAAAATTATTGTTATTATTATTAATGTAATTTTATTTGGGTAATTATGAGAAAGAAATGAGAAGGGAACTCCCACTCATACTGATGCGCATCACGAAAGTGCAACTAACATATAATACCATGGACCTCTGGGTTATGGCCTACATAAACTCTCTTTACTCGCAGCGGATTATAATATTGAAGCTTTATAAACATACATACGAATGCAATCAAACAGCTTTTATTTTATCACAAGTTCCACAATTTTTAACCAACTCACAATCTTCTCTAGACAACATGCATACACGTAGAAATTTGGTTCTAGGGTCCCAAAACATGGTAGAAGTGGATGAACTTTTACGATACCGCAGATCACAACATATAACAAATACCCTTAACCTTAAAAAATAAGAATGCGGATGTGAAGTTGCCATGACGATGTCACATCACAACATCACAACTTTTACAACTTATAGCAAGTCGTCACCCGCAAGTTTAACTCTTTACCGATAAAGGTTAAACCATAAATTTTGTGATGTGCCCTAATGCACAATGTCGATACGTGGCCCTTCTCCTCCTCGCATCTATTCCAAATAACATACCATGTGAAATCTTAATGGTAACCTCTAAAATCTGTGATTTGGGAACTTGCGATTTGTCATCCACCATTGATCTACACCCAGATCTAATGGTCCTCATTGCTAGCCCTTCATCACATCGCATCTTTCCCAACTCATATTGTGATGTGATCTCATCAGTTCATCTCTCGCCTTCACATGTTTGATTTGATCATGATTGTTCGCTCACCTTCACGCAGCTCTTCTTCATCTCTTCAACCTTTTGTCTCGGCCATAGCTTTTTTTTACCAGAAGTTATAGGAACTTCGTCTTCTCACTCACACTTGCAGAGTCTATTAATTTACAGAAAAAACACACGAATATATGGAGAATTCGAAATAAACAACACACAGATACTCTAAGTTCCAAATTGTCCTAGATATTTAAAAACACACCAATTTCATTATTGTTCGAGATCGAATACAGGCTAAGGCCATTTAGGCCTGAATCAAAAATTTTCCCTCACGCTACATTGCACTCTGCCTTTTCTATCTAGACATACATAATCACATTTATAAAGAAATTACAAGCGAGTGGATCATCTAAGATCCATGAGTTCTTCTCCCACAATCACCCAACAAAACCCCTAAATATCTCTATTTGATTACATGGCAGATAATTACAATTTATCAAGTCTTCTAAAGACTTATCACTTCCATTGTTTCAATTCTATTTCACGGAAATTTTCCCCCATTTACAAACAATTGTCCACGTCTCATCTTTCACAAAATTGAATTTGAATTTTAATTAAGGTGTTCCGATGTTCCTGCATCACATACAAAAGAAGAGCCAAGCACTCATTTGAGGGGTTGGATAGGGACAAATTAAAGATGCAGACTAGAGATGAAGATTTTTTTTTTTAGAGACATAATGCACTTGTTGCAGTGGTTCTTCTCATTGTGAATGTGAGGTTTTGAATAATAATATCATAGTTCGTTTATTTTTGTTTCTCCCTATGTGTTTTCCTTTGTTTAGAATCCATATTATTCAATATTATTGGTACAACATGATTATACTAGTATTTACACCAAAAAGGTGCAAAGGCACATTGATAGAAGTGCACATAAATATAAAGTGGCGTAGAGGTAGCACTGCAAGAAATTTGACTGAGCCTTGATACTTGTGGGTAACTAAAAAGTGATGATAGAGTAGAAAAAAAGCATGGTTTTGCTTCAATTTAAAAATTGAATGCAAAAATATTGGGTGGAAACTTAAAGATCTTGAAAGTTTGATAATGACAAAGTCAAGGTATAGAAACATTTTATTAATCAACGATCTGAAAAGGAGAGAAATTCCAAAACTTTGAGTGCAATAAGTACATTTATACATACGTGATGAATGCAAAACTTGGATTGAAGATGAGCACATCTTCCCAATATTTAATTTCAACAACCACTTGGGAAGGTGGACCAAAACTATAAAGTAGGTAGTTGCGATCAAGTCTAAATATCCCCAATACCAACCAACTCATAAATAGTGTAAGAAAATGAGTAGAAAGTGTTTCTTATGACAACAAACATGAGTTATATTCCAACATAATAATGGCCATATCATGTAAAATTCAAAATATATAATGGGAAAAAAAATAAAGGGGGATTTTAAGACCTAAATTTATAACTCCCAGGAAAGGAAAAAAAGGAACATTTTCTAAATGTTTCTTCTTGTTTCCCAAAAATGATTTTGTCCATTTTTCGAAGATGTTTTAGCACTAAGCTATTTGTAGTGCTTCTAACTGAGAGGAATGTTTTTCTAAAAATTGTTTCACCCATAGATTGCAGTTTTACTCACCATAAATGAAAAAAATGGATTTCTAAGTCTATCTAGATGAAAAAATTATATACAATTTCAGCAATGTTGAAATTGTTAGATTCCATGTTAACCAAAAAAGAAATCATCATATGCCCACAAAAACAAAAACAAAAAATCATACTTAGTACCTCCTCCAAATTTTGTAGATATGAGACAACACTTTCACTGATTCTACTCAAAGCAAGGAGAAGAATGTGTGTGGGGTTTATGTGGTGAGTATATGATGTATTTTTAATTTTCATATCTTCATTCATTCTATTTCATATCTCTCAGCCTCATGAGTGTCTAGCAAGTGAACATGACAGACAAATTTCGAAAGACATTACAAAACACAAAGCTCCAGGAGGTAATCCTCATGCCATCCTTGATGCAATGTATTTTTGAAAAATTCAGTTAATCCAAATCCTGAAACAAACAAAGTGGGAATACATGAAAACATGTTAGAAATTTTAAAAAAAAATTTATTATTTATTTTTCTTCTCACCATTTAACTTGCAAGTGAAACCATTAGATCCTATACAGTGAGTCTATCAGTGCAAGAGGTAAATTACACTCACTAACAAATTAAAACTATTAAATTGTATAAATATGGGCATGGGAACCCTCAACTTCATATGCAAAATTGAAATACTATGCAAGGAAAGAAAAATAAAGCAATCAACCGTGGAGGATATTTAAGGTCCCACCTTACCATCAATCAATACTATAGAGAAGTAGAGGTCACATTAATCACTAATACTCTCTTTTTTTTGTAACATTACTAACTTAGTTATCATGTAATAATGTTCCTTCATCTATTCTAATATAATAATATGTCATAATAAGTTAGGGATAAATTTACCTTAAATTAAATTCTGAAATAAATTTCCTCTCTAGTTTAAAAGATGACACCATGTGATCTTTTCATACTTATACATGAGCTCTAAGTAAGAATGTTGTCTTGAGGGTTCCTAGGCCAAGTTCGACATTATCGCATAACCAACAAAACCCTTCAACTACTCGCCCTTTCGGTAGTGATTTTCTTGCACAGATCAAAGTCTCACCTGAAGCAGTATGGGGGGGTGTTGGAACCAGATTTCCGCACCCTGAGGAAGATTTTGATGTAGTGGCCCTAATCACACTTAGTGCAGATAATATAATATATGTTTGCATGCTCATTCAATAGATCAAACCCTTCTGCATATTATCAGAGAATACTTCTATATATTTTCACACATTAACTAAGTATACTTCAATTAGATATATTCATCTAACATCAAATGATATTCACGAACATAAGAAATTAACCATTAACATAAGAAAATAGGCAACAAAGAACAAATTTAGATCTTAAAGAAAATAACAGAGACTTAATATAGCAAAGCACATAAGAATCCAGGTTCGCAAAATTGTCTTTTTTTATTAAGAGATATTTCAATTCATTACATACAATCCTTCTGTGCACACAACCAGTAGAGTCCGCAGACATCCAGGACTTAGGTCTCCACACACACAACCAACAAGAGCCTTTCTACCGAAAAACCCAAACTTAGATCAAAACATTAACAACAACAATGCATTCAATATCTTGATTGTCTTTACTCAATTCAATCCTTGCATATTTATACTATCTAGATGCGCACATACCATGGTCTTACACCATGGTTTGAGACTCATTGTTTTCCCTTTAAACCCATTACAATGATTAAGGGAATTTGACCTGTCCCAAAGCCGCTTTGAATATTTGCGCGCAACACGTACAAAAAACATAGAAAATATTAACCCAAAAATGCACCCTAGGGGACCCTGTTCCAACAAAGACTGGAAATAAATTTCACCCTAATGCCATGTGAAAACATTAAGCTAGATAATTCTATCCGATTTCCTATATTATGCTAAATAAGCTCCACTTATTGACTCTTTATATCATAACCATAAAATTATCATGATTCTATTACAAAAATCACATATAGGTGCATGATTGGTAACCTTTTTTTCAGAAGAAAAAAAACACTATATATTATATATAACAGTTCATTAAAACATCAATTACATTCTTAGATGAGCTGTAGCAAGATTGAGCTGTAGCATGACTGGTAACCTGCTTATAATAAGGTAACTGAGGGAAGACTATGCCTCTCTTCATTAGTAAATCTAATCAATATTATATGTTTAGGAAATAGGATCACAAAATATATTGACCCAACAACATTTCCAAATTCATTAATTAAAAATTCCTAATCCCAATTATTAAGTCAATTTTGAATCATGTGAATTGTATAATGAATGTTCCAGCAAGAGCAAGTACTATTACCAATTTAGAAGCATATTATTCTTCAAAAAGTGGCGTGTAAAACAATGGACCTACAAAAATTGGACAAAAATATTTTCTTTCTACAATCACTAAAGCATAAGGTTGCACTCCTAAATACATGAAACTATGATGAACTTATTATTCTCATTCGCACAACCAATTAAATCCTATAGAATTTGTAATTGTAAATTTTTTTCCAACAACACCATTTTTTTATGATATCTTTATATGATAAAAGTAACTTTATATTGTTGATCTATTAACACTTAGAAACTTTACTAGAATTCATTTTCACATTTATACAAAAAACTTGCAGACATAAGAAGCTATCTATTTAATAATCTATTCATTAGTTTATGGTACATAAAAACTATATCCAATGAGACATTTACTCTAATAACTTATGTGCATAAAGGCTACAACCATTGAGGCCTTTTGAAAAATATTTTTCAAGAATACAATCGATATATAGCCATTGAGGCATTTTGTTAAACACTTGTTGACCATAATATATTAAGACAATTTTAACAATCATTAGCAACATGAATATAATATTTTTACTCAACCTATTTAACTCATAATTTTCATAACTTAAAACTTCAAATATTGGCATATTAAAACAAAAAATATATCATCTTAATCCTTCACGTAAAACTCGACAACATGCACACGCAGTTGGCATCAATAATCTTCAAAATCGCCGAGATTTACGATATGGATTCTAAAAAGTGTTTTTTTAATCAAATGGGGGGTTACAAGACCATAATTCATGGATACCCTCTAACTTTGAGATGAAATTCAACATATATTCGCATGGATGCGATTTCTTAAAACAAAAACAACAACAAAAAGTCCTACGATCTCATTTATCACTTTTGTCAAACACTTGGTGTGAAAACTTCATCTACAGTTGTACATGGAGATGAAAACCAAAATTTATGTTAATATGGTATTTTTATAAACTCATGGAAACTTGTTATGGAAAAAAATTCATTATAAAATAAACTTAAAAACTTTGGCAACACATTCTTATTTTAATCCCCCTGCATGTACATTCTCAACTACAGTTGTCATTCATTATTGGCTAGCTCAGAATTAACTATGTAAATATCTCATAAGCATTCACAAGAATCAATTTCCAATGAATTGAAAGTTCTACAACACTTTTAAACTAATAATAAACTAAAATTTCAAGAATTTTTATGAACATACCTAGTCGTGCATTTATACAATTCAAAAATATGGGAATAAGCTCCAACTCCAATGAGACTATGCCCCAACTCCAATATCCTTACTGATTCATTTTGAACCATAAAATTTTACACCCAACCATATCCAGGGAGAAATTACCCCCCTAGAACCCTCGAGTTGTAAGAGCTCACAGGCAGTACCAAAATATAGTAGTAGATAAATATACAAGGAAAGTTGAGGAAGACAAGTTTCAATTCCTCTCAATACCAATCATGGATAACTCCACCAAGTAGAACTACTTAGTAATTTAATTTAGGAACTTCAAATTCATTTCGACAACATTTGGCTACTCTCTAAGACTCTCACTCTCACAACCATCTTCAAGTCTCTCCAACTCTTGTTATTACAATGCACCTCCTTCCCCATAAGTGAGAAGACATGAGACATATATATAGGAGGAGAAACCATTTTTTGTCATAAAGGAGGAGCAATATGCATGCCTTGTATTCCATTTTATAGGAGTGTAACTCATGCCATTAAGGAGATGTATGCGTGCCTTATTTAAGGAGAGTGTAACATATGCATTAAAGAGAGCGTAAGAAGAATATTTTCTGACATGTCTTTAATGAGTGTAAGAGGAATATGACATTATTTTATGAGTGCATAAAAGAGAGTGTAATGTCTTATTAAAAGAGAGAGAGAGAGTAACATAGATCCATGAGATTCATCAAGGAGAGAGTATGAAGTGATTGAGGAGATGAAGGTGACTTATAATTTCCTTTTAATAATAATATGATAGTCTCATAAAAGATGATAATAATAATAATAATATTGAGGATTAAGTCGAGGTCGAACTATTAGGTTTGATTAATGATAAGTTAAGTGATTTTCCTTCAACTATGCTTGATTACCAGTTTATGCAACTTGGTGATTTACTATTTTTTCAAAGTCATGCTTTGAGATGCTACACATGACTTTCTATTTTTAGAAAGTAATTCTAGGATTGTTAGAAAAGAGTTTTATTAAGGAAATTCATCCATTAGCTACCCATGACTGGTATTTTTTTTTCTAGATAATAGGGATTCCACGCCCATATTGCATGCATCTTTGGGCCTTAGTAGATTGAGGACTCTGCACCTTAATCTACTCTAAAGATCCAAGATTCCACACCTTTATGTTTTTAAATATTCAGGATTTTGTGCCCTAAACATTTTATTATAGATCCAAGCCTCCACGTCTTTATCTTCATGGATTTAGGACTTCGCGCCTTGATCCATTTATTATAGATCCAAGACTCCATGTATTTATCTTTCATAGATGGCTTCTCATCTACTCTTCTTTTAAAACCCATGCTTCACCTTAAGGTATTGATTGTGAGCTCATACCCATATGATGGTTCATTTATAAGGTCTTGTTCCAAGACCTGCACACATCACAATCTCATAGATCAAATGAATCAAATGGGTTTCATAATTAACTTATTCACATTTTTCTAAGGATTTTGCATGACTTCCATAGTCATTTTTGGTTTTGGAGAAATGAATTCCACATTCATTTATAACTTGAGCATCCTTTTTGTCAATGACCAAGTCCCCTGCCACATCCTTCTTAGTAAAATTTAAAGCATATATAACCATACAAATCATGTATAATCCATAAATCGTAATTAACCATATGTTCCAGATAACCATGATCATCCATGGATCTATGTGTCTCAATATTGGATCACCATCCATGTCATACACATATGTCAAAACTAGGATACCAAAAGATAAAACATCAATAATATGCACTTAACCAAAATTAGTCTTACTAAAATCAACCTTTATCATAAGAACATAGAAACCGTGTGACCTAAAAAAGGTCCATAGCATAAAAAAATATATATAAGTCTAACATGCATAATATTTATATCACTACATCAAAATCACCCTCTTCAGGTGCCATCAAAGTTGTCTCACCAATAAGGGACACTACATACTCCCTCTCTTGGGCTAAACTTGGCCTGAAGTTTTTCTTATAGTCATAAGATACTTAGTTCTTTTTTATTCTCCTATAAATAAGGTGTTAACCTTATGTATATGTATTTGATATATTTTTCTTCATGTCAATCCATAGTTAAATGTTTGCTAAATTGGAAGAAACTCCATGAAAACTTAAACATACCATTCTTAATCAAGTAGAAAACATATTCATACCATATTGGACATGTTTTGATATAAAATGCCAAATTTTTATATATTAAAACCATCCATACAATTTTAAAGTACCATATAAAAATACTATTTTATGTAATTGATGTGACATCTACTTAATTTATCTATAATAATTTTATATTCTACATGTTTTTCTTTTTCATAGTTTGTGTGAATCCTACATGTATCATCTTCTTGGTTCTACAGTATGTTCAGATTGCCAAGCTATAGATAGCTCACACATTGGTTGTATAAACAACAATGATGGTCCATACCATAGCATAATCAAATTTTCATACAAGAAGCATAAAATCATCCACATACAATTTCAAGTGAAACTACGCAACAAAACATGATGTCATATATAGAACCTACTCTTACATCCCACTTGATTTGTGTCTTCTCAATCCAAGTCTCCCCTTTTCATTTGATAAGACATCCTTTCAATCAAAATCTTTAGGATTTACCTCTAGTTTTGACTAAATGTTTACTCTTTAGGAAAAATCACAATTTGATGTTCAAGGCACCATTTTTTTGTTTAAAATAACAATCTAGGGTTCCATACAGTCCTCATTTACCCACTTTTGTATTATAGACCATTCCTTTAGTACAATATTCCTTATTATTCACTTCTCTTATTTGAGAATCAATTATGAATGACTCTGTCACAAGATATTCATTCCAAAAGAAAATTAATAATTTCTTATCGAAAGTGGCTTGTAATCAAGAACGTCTTCTATAATTATGCAAATTCAATATCTATATTCTTGAATATATCTTGATAACTCTAAGTCAACCTGTTTTGCAAGTATAAAATCACTCATGACTTCTATTTAGTAATTAATCAATTCATTTGGTTTCAGGTCTTATTCCTTACTATAAATATGTGTGAAAAAAAAGCTATGAAAACCATACATTTCTCAAAATATGAAGAAACTTGTTGAATTTAAATAATATTTAGACTAGCACAAGGGAATTTATAGCCTAAAGTTAAACCTTTATATATATATATATAAGGATAATTACCACCCTCTCAATAGATTACAACATTTTGTAGGACTAATAACTACTCATATAGCTATACATCCAAGCACAAAATTCCTAAATCCATCAATCTCTTCCATTCCACACACAATACAATCATCTTAGGTTTCTAAATCATGAAATAATTCCATTTCATCAAAATGTGATCTCACTCTCCTTCAACGTTTCCCTAAAACAAAAATGTATCACAAGCACATATTCTTGTAAAATAAGAGCTCAAATAATATTTTATCCATTTTTAAATAAAACAAAGTTTTCAATAGAGAAAATGTTTATCTCATAAACATGTTATTCTCTTAACAATTTTCAAGTTAATAAAATTCCAGGAAAGTAGTTCATCAAGTTGATAAAAAATATGAATTTTGACGTGATCACCTAACTAACAACAGTGTAGAGTAGTTCATGAGTTCAATCCTCATAATTTCTCTAATTAATTTAGTTAAATAAAATTCAACCAATATGCAATTGATAAAATCATTGAGGAGACTATTATGGTATTTCCTATACCTAATTTTTCTTAAGCCAATAGAAAATATATTTCATCAACTTATCACAAAAATCTTTTTCTACATTTCAAGAATTTGAAAATCAATTTAATTCTACCTAAATACAACACATACAAAAGAATTACAATACTAGAGGATAGATACCTAGTTCACACTTGACTCCATATATCAAAATCAGTTATTCCAAAAATTCTAAACGTCCTAATGGTGTTCACTATATCAATCTTAGTATCTTCATTTGTAGAAAATTTATGTTACGAATATTTATCCATTTAAATTTAATTACACATAATCAATCATCCTTAATCATGTCTATGAGATTCCATCAAAATATTTTGTTCATTCTAACCAAAAGAATTACTTAGCTCATAGATATACGTTAGTATGCATTCCACACCCATACCTTACCTCATTACTTAGCTCATAGATATATGTTAGTATGGATTCCACACCCATACATTATCTCATAGATATATGCTAGTATGGATTCCACGCCCATACATAACTTGAGGAAAACATAACCTTAAAGTGTTCCTTAAAATGTCTTCCATGATCATTCACACACAAATCATTTAAGCCTCTTGTTTATTAGGAAGGTCATACCACAACCTATTATTTGAGTAATTTCAAGTTATTTGATGCATAATGTCAACTCAAATTACAGAAAAGCATGTCAATGAAATAATAAGAATTCCATTCTTACTCAGTAAGAACGTATTCCCAAATCATATTTTAACACATCAAATTAATGCACATACATTACTCGTGAATCTACATTCACAGTTAAAAGTGACATTCTTCAATGTAGCTTTTGTTAAGTTTCCATTTGTGTAGATAAGAAAGGAGTCAAAATTAACATGATGAACTCAATCGTCATGTTAATTGAATATCAACCTTACACTTGTTACACATTCCCAAATCAGACACACCAAGGTCATCATACTATAGTCCAGATTAAGCCAATATTTTTCTTGGTAGATATGATTTCATCTAGTAAATATGGCTACTAATCCCATATCACATTAATAATGATGCATTAAACATATATGAAACCATGCATGCACTCCACCTATCTCACTCATCAATTGACAATCAAGCCATTCACATGCTTAGGTTTAACCCAAACTTTCTCAAACACATCCTTTCCCAACATGTCTTCAAGTCTTTTAACATATTTCAAATAATTTTTCTTAGCAAAAATATAAAGTAATATAAGGAAGAATTAATTTTCTATCATGAGTTTCTAAATGAAATAATAATAATAGTATCCCATATGCAACCAATATGCTTCCAAGTCAACATATACAACAACTCAACATGCATGCAAAATCAACATACATACATCATCAACGTACAAGTAAGAATGCTGGTCCATTATTCCCTAGTGTTGTAGCTCACTCTGATACCATATGTAAGGTCCTACCTAACCATCCATAAAAAATATAGAGAAGTAGAGATCGCATTAATCACTAATACTCAAATTTGTTTTTTTTTGTAACATTACTTAGTTATCATGTAATTGTGTTCCTTCATCTATTTTAATATAATAATATCACATAAGAAGTTAGGGATAAATTTCCATTAAAATAAATTCCAAAACACATTTCCTCTCAAGTTTAAAATATTATAGCATGTGCTCTTTTCATATGTATACATGAGCTCTAAGTACTTGACTAGAAATAAATTTCACCGTAATGTATATGAACATTAAGCTAGATCAACCTATTTGATTCCTAGATTATGCTAAAGAATCTCCACTTATTGACTCTTGATATCATAACCACACAAGTATATTTTTTCTGTTAAAAAAATCACATATATGTGCATGAGTATTAACCTACCTATACTAAGGTAACTGAGGGAAAAATATGTCTCTCTTCAATAATAAATCTAATAAATATGATATGTTTATGAAATGGAATCACAAAATATATTTCCCCAACAAAATTTCCAAATTCATCAATTGAAATTTCCCAATCCCAATTATTAAGACAATGCTCAATCATGTGAATTGTATAACGAATGTTGCAGCAAGAGAAACTACTATTACCAATTCATACACATATTATTCTTAAAAAAGTGCCAAGTAAAAAAATGGACCTGCCAAAATCGGGTAGAAATAGTTACTTGATACAGTCACTAAAGCATAAGGTTGCACCCCTGAATACATGTAACACGGATGAACTTATTACTATCATTTGCACGAGTAATTAATTCCTATAGAATTTTTCATTGTAAAATTGTTTCCAACAATGCCCTTTTTTATGATGGATTTATATGATAAAAGTAACTTTGTCATGTTGATCTATTCACACTTCAACAACTTTACTAAAATTCATCTTCACATTTATACAGAAAAACTTGTAGAAATAGGAAGCTACATCCATTGAATAATCTATTCTTAAGCTTCTCATACATAAAAGCTATATTCAGTGAGACATTTACTCTAAGAATTTATGTGCATAAAAGCTACAGTCATTGAGGCATTTTGTCAAACACTTGGTGACCATCATCTCTTAAGACAATTTTGATAGCCATTAACAACATGAATATAAGATTTTTACTCAACTTATTTAACTCATAAATTCCATAACTTGAAACTTCAAATATTTGCATATTAAAACAAAAAATAAATCATCTTAATCCTTCACTTAAAAATCGACAACACGCACAAACAGTTGGAAGTAATAATCTTCAAATTATCCCAGATTTATCATATGGGTTATGAAAATTTTGTTTTGGGAATTAAATGGGGGGTTACATGACCATAAGGCACATATAACCCCTGATGTTAAACTGAAAAGAAATATAAATTCCTAGGGATGTGATTTCTTAAAACAACAACAACAAAAAATTCCTACTATCTCATCTATCACTTTTGTCAGAGACTTAGTGTTCAAACTTCATCTAAATGTTTACATGGAGAAAGAAAACCCAAATTTATGCTAATATGATATTTTCATCAACTCATGGCAACCTGCTATGGACAAAAATTCATTATAAACTGAAACTAAAAACTTTGGCAACACCTTCTTGTTTTAATCCCCTTGCATGTACATTCTCAATTACATTTTTCATTCATTATTAGGTAGATTAGAATTAACACTGTAAAAATATCTTAAATATTCACAAGTAGAAATTTCCAATGAATTGAAAGTTCTACAACACTTATAAAATAATAATAAAATTAAATTTCAAGAACTATTATGAACATACCTGACAGTGTATTTATATGATGCAGGGCCAACCCTGCAATACCCAGAATCACACTTCAGATGCATATAAAAACGACAATTCTTGTTTCATATCAAGAAAGTCCACTTTCTGGAAAATTCAACTCATGCGGAAGCTTCTTTGTTACAAAACAAAACAATGGTTATAAAACCATTCTAATGGTGATATAACAAACTTTAGGGTTCTCTTTACATTTTAAAAACCAACAACTCTAACACCAAAGTTTGTTTCACAAGTATAAGCCTTTGCATAAAGTCTTATAAAAGACTTTAATTAAAGACCATTGGATTTAAATCTCCAGCTTTATAAACCCAATTCCCAAATCCTAATCACATGGATATTATACATCCAATTACCACAGCCTTACACCTTAATTAAATGCCATCACATATTTGAACATCATTCATACATGAGTTCTTAAATTAAGAAAATTAACCCAATGCCACAACATAACAACATCCATGTTTTAAAAGTTCAAACTGGTAAATTAATACTGTTGTTCGAACTCAGGACTGCAAATATCTATGTGCTCCTTTCACCATCCAGCTTACCCATCTCGATCAACGCATCAACACATCAACTTCTGGCCATGGCAATCCATGTAAAAGTCAGGTTCTAATTAAAATGACATTTTTGCCCACACAACTGACTTACCTTCCATCCAACGATAGACGTTCTTTGCAATCAAACTTTAGTGACCGATTTAACTCTCAGTATTTCTACATCGTTGCCAGCACTACCATTAAAACTTAACCTTTGTAAACTCATTCCTCCTTCAGAAATTTCACAGTCACCGTGGTCAAAAACGCTGGAACCACAATATTCCAACTCGTCAAGCCATCATTTCATCAATGGCTTGTATCCTCTGCTCTGCTCTATGCTAAATCATCAGTTCGAATTCAATCACGCATTTGAAATACTACTCCCTCAGGTCTGGATTTGAATTCTGCTTCAACCTCTACGTATATTTCATCAGTCGAATTCCATTGGTTCAACATCGGGTCTGCTCCAATTTTTGTTATTCATTAATGCTGCATAGCATCATCCCATTGTCAAACAATTCAACCATAATTCCTCTGCGCCTTTGTAATTCCATACGCTCTATTTCCTTGGCTCTATCCCTAAGATCAACTTCATCTCTTGCTTGGGTAATCGATCTCTCCGAGCGTTAAGCCTTCAATTCACGATTGAGTGCTTTGAATTACCAATCAAATTCTTGACAACCGCTATATGCATTTTGTTTCAAATTGTGCGCCTTCTCTACATCTGCAGATCTTCAAAACATGAAGTCGAAATTAACCAACATCGATTCTCCATTTAAATCCTGACACAGGTTTAACTTATTTAAGTTCAATTGTCCATGAACTTAAGAATTATGGCTCTCATCTATATCGATTAACAAAATCGATACTACTCTACATCACCATACGCAGATAATAATAGTTGGATTCTCATTAGCGCATTCAACATTCATCTATTCTGGATAGGGTCTGTAATATAAAAAATTGACAGTGATTTATAAAATCGAGTCTCCATTCAAGTCAACGATTTCCACACACAAATCTTGCCATAGATTTATACTAACAGCAATTGGAATTTTTAATAGATTTAAAACCCCTTTTCTCAAAACTCATTCGAACTATTCAATTATGTTTGAAAGCATAAATTCGTCCAATTCATATGCGCATAATTCAACTCTCAATTACAGAATATAACAAGAAATTTCTCAATCAACCAATATATATATAATCTGAAACAAAACAAAATTACTTACAAACTCTTGTTTTTGCCAGATATTCGAGATCTATGGCCCTTTACAATTGCCCGAAGGCTCCCAAGTAGAAACCCTCTCACTACTCACACTCTCAATGACCTCAATGCATTTGAGGCTTGATAATTTATACAAATTTAATAGAACCAATTTTGGTTCTCATCCCTTTAATCACTCAACAAACCCCCAAATATCTCAACAAATCCTAAAATCACTCTTGAATCCCTAAGGATCCTCTCTCACCCATAATTAATGAAACTAATTTCTAAATTAATATTTAGAAAAATCTCTCATCCCTTTACATCCTCAACTAATCAATCCTCTCCTATTCTCAAGTATTTTCAATATTTAATTAAAAATATTTAAAACCCACTCAAATCATCCATAAAAACCTAACCCCTCTAGAAACTTAAAAACCCCTAAGTTTAAAATACAAAGTATTTTCCTCTTCTTCTAATGCTCCTGCATCATTATACAATTCCAAAAAGATGGGAATATGCTCCAGCTCCAATGTCCTTAACAACTCATTGTGAACCATATTATTTTCCACCCAACCATATCCAGGCAGAAATTATCCCCCTAGAACCCCCGAGATGTAAGAGCTCACAAGAAATACCAAAATATAGTAGTAGAAAGATATACAAGGCAAGTTGACGAAGATAAGTTTCACTTCCTCTCAATACCACTCATGGATAACTCCACGAGATAGAATTACTTAATAATTTAATTTAGGAATGTTATATTAATTTTGACAACATTTGGCTACTCTCCAAGACTCTCCCTCTTGTAATCCTCTTCAATTCTCTCCAACTCTTGCTATTACAATGCACCTCCTCCCCCCCAAAGTGAGAAGATATGATATATATATATATATATATATATATATATATATATATATATATATATATATATAGGAAGAGAAACCAATTTTTGTCATAAGGGAGGAGTAATATGCATGCCTTTTATTCCAAATTTTAGGAGTGTAAATCATGCCATTAATGAGAGGTATGCATGCCTTAGTTAAGGAGAGTGTAACATATGGATTAAATAGAGTGTAAGATGAATCTTTTATGAAATGTATTTAATGATTGTAATAGGAATATTACATTTTTTGATGATTGCATAAAAGAGAGTGTAATGTATTATTAAAAGAGAGAGAGAGTTACATAGATCCATGAGATTAATCAAGGAGAGATGTGTGAAGTGATTGAGGAGATGAAGGTGACTTATAATTCCCTTTTGATAATAATATCATAGTCTCATAAAAGATAATAATAATATTGATAATAATAATAATATTGAGGATTAAGTCGAGATTGAATTATTAGGTTTTATTAATGATAATTTAAGTGATTTTCCTTCAACTATGCTTGATTACTAATTTATGCAAGGTGGTTTACTATTTTTGGAAAGTCATGCTTGAGATGCTAGACATGACTTTCTATTTAAGTGATTTTCCTTCAACTATGCTTGATTACTAATTTATGCAAGGTGATTTACTATTTTTGGAAAGTCATGCTTGAGATGCTAGAAATGACTTTCTATTTTTAGAAAGTCACTGTAGGATTGTTAGAAAATAGGTTTTATTAAGGAAATTCATCCCTAATCTACCCATGAGTTCTATTTTTCTTTCGTAGAACGAGGATTCCATGCCCATACTACATGCATCTTTGTTCCTTAGTAGATTGAGGACTTCACGCCCTAATATACTCTAAATATCCAATATTCCACACCTTGATTTTTTAAAATTCAAGAATTTGTGCCTTAAACATTTTATTATAGATCTAAGACTCCACGTCTTTATCTTTCATGGATTTGGGACTATGCACCCTAATAATTTTATTATAGATCCAAGACTCCATGTCTTTATATTTCATGGATGGATTCTCATCTACTCTTCTTTGAAACTTCATGCTTCAACTTAAGGTATTTATTGTAAGCTCATAACCATATGGTTCATTGGTAAGGTCTTGTTCCAAGACCTGCACACATCACAATCTCATAGATCATTAAAAGAATCAAATAAATTTCATAATTAACTTATTCACATTTTACCAACGATTGTATATGACTTCTGCAGTCATTTTTAATTTTGGAAAAATTACTTCCACAGTCATTTATAACTTGAGAATCCTTGTTGGAAAGCACCAAGTCCCCTGCCACATCCTATTGAGTACAAGATTAAGCATATATAACCATAAAAGTCATGTATCATCCATAAATCATAATTAACCATCAGTTCCACATAACCATGATGATCCATGGATCTATGTGTATCATTCCTAGATCACCATCCATGTCTTACACATATGTCAAAACTAGGATGCCAAAAGAGAAAACATCGATAATATGCACTTGACCAAAATCAGGCTTAATAAAAACAGTGTTTACCATAAGCAGGTAGCAACCATCCAACCTAAAATAGGTCTATAAAATACAAACATATATATAATTCTGACATGCATAATATTTATATCACTGCATCAAAAGCATCATCTTTAAGAGTCATCAAAGTTATCTCACCAAGAAGGGACGCTACAAGATAGAAAAGAAAATCTCTAGAGCCTAGAAAATCATGTTGGCCTTAAATCTAAATACTAACACGCACCTCAAATATGATAAAATTATTACAAACTTATGAAAATATAGTGACTTCCCTAAGAATCCACATC
This sequence comes from Pinus albicaulis, assembly GCA_034641835.2. Taxonomy (NCBI): domain Eukaryota; kingdom Viridiplantae; phylum Streptophyta; class Pinopsida; order Pinales; family Pinaceae; genus Pinus; species Pinus albicaulis. The sequence continues at coordinate 871,578,842 of CM076580.1, forward strand.
ACCAAAGAGAATTCAAAGGCTAATAATGTATATAAAATATAGTGATCCAATACAAATCTAAACATTGTGATGCCTCTCTTATTGTGTTGTAAATATATTACTGCAGATAATACAAAATGGTATAACTTCACTCATTTAGTAAAGGTATAGATATAAACATTCATTTTGTTGGCTTATTACAAGAAAAATGGGTAGCCAGAGCAAAGCCTCTAAAGAAACAAAGCTTTGATTGTTTGTTTTCCGAAGAAATAAAATGTTTTAAATGTTCCTTAAAAAAATAATTCAATGTTCAGGAAGAAAGAAAATGTTTTAAATGTTACTTAAAAAAAATAATTCAATGTTCAGGACTCCTACTATATCCAGAAATATAATCATTTCTCCATAGATACATCAACATATTGACCAATTTTCACAAGCTAACAGTCATTATGTGAGTAGAAAAAGAGACAATTACATAAAAGGTAACACTAAAATGACTATGGAGTAGGCTTAAGACACATTTTATGTGACTTTAGATAGGTGCAAGCACATGACAGTCCAAATCACGTATTGTTTATTGTTATATCACCTGATGTGACAAAAAGTCAAAATTTTCCTGAGTTTAATATTTCGAAGTTTGAAGAAATGCAAAAATGATGTATATCTCGAGAGAGAAAAAGAGAGAACAAATATGATGAAATTTGTGGTGGGTATCAAAGGCAATTTGCTTAATATGATCTAGAAACTCCATTAGAAGTTTCCCAAGATTGGAAAGGATATTCCTTAGAAACGTTTCTGACACATTTCATATATATTTCTGTACTAGAAACATATACGAAACAAGAAACAAGGAATAGATCCCATGATTTGGTGATAGGGATCATTAGGTTACAGGGTTCTAGTGAATTAGCTTACAATTTTTCATAAAACCATTCAATCCAAAATCGAGAACTTGATGCATCATATAAAAAAATATTAATGCATACGGTGGAAAAATATCAATGAGAAGTATTTGGTGATGTAGAAAGAAAAACAACGATCTTTGTCATCTCTGTTCTATAGGAAATTGACCCATGCATAAATAAGTTGTAAAAACTTATTGAAATCTTAACCAAAATACCTATTGCTTGTCTTTTGTTGTAAATGTACAAATTTCAGTATGTAAGGTTTTAGTGGTATGTAAAAAAAAGTATACTAGTTTCCTTTTAGTTAATTTTTGCTAATTTTTTTGACCCAGCTTGTCCCTAATGGCTCTCGAGGTGTTTTCATCCCAGAAAATTAATGGAAGGTGAGGTACCCTGACCTATACGAAGGTGAGGTACCCTGACCTATACGAGGATTGGTGTCATCTTCTCCTTTGAGTTGAATTCAAGGGATCAAGAATAAAAAAACATTATCAATGTTCTCATTAAGTACAAAAAGTATGGTGATAGAAAATCAAATTTCTATCCTCCTCATTTTGAAATTAAAAAGCAAAAAGCAAATCACCCTTGAGCACATGAAAAGATAATTGTCTATAATTTTATCTTGGATAACTAATGTTATGCTATCCACATCTCCCTAGACTTTGGACTTGACCAAAGGGCCTATAAAATTTCCAAACTATGCTTGGTCACCAACATGAGAATTATTTTCCTTATGTCTAAGGATTGGAGTTCTAGCTGGAGGATGGATTAGGAATCCGGCCATCTAAAAATATCTCTTGCACAGACCAAGATTCTTTCGCTAGGTTTGTGATAACTAATAACTTGAATAATTCAATATATGATGCAGACAGTTCCTTTGGAACCATTTGAAGGGGTGAGTTCCCATGATTGTCACTTCCCTCCTGATTGCAATCTCAATGACCAATTTCAAGACAAAATTATCTCATAGAATTGGAGATAGACAACAACTCACCAATAAATTGCAAATCTCTTAGGGAAGAAAATAAAGAAAGGTTTCTGCAGGATGGGGTTGCAATGTTTAACAAAAAAAAAAACACACTTAGGGTAAACCATAACCATTATCTTCATTCATGTACACCTCCACTCTCAATTTACAAATTACAATTTTAAGAGAATACAGACCTTAAACATTTTTTGCACCAATTAAACTTAACAAAAAACAAATCTTAGCATTTTTTTTACATATTATTAGGAGACCTTGCCTAGATAACTATAAGTTTAAGATAAAACGAAATTAAATTCTTCTAAAGAAAATTCCAAACATGGTAACTGAGCATATAGATGTATAGCGACCTTGAATCACTTTAAAAACACTTAAAAATTCCAAATTTTCATAATAGACATCAAATTGAACCTATGCTTTGAAAGAAAAAATATTTTTATCCAACTATTTATACAAATGCTTTAATATAAATATGCTTGAGTATGTACTATGCTAAGAATCACTATATAATTAAAAAAACTTGGAATTTTCATCACAAAGTGTAATGGAAACCTGCAAAAAAGCAAATGTGTACAAAATGCAACAATATTGTTCTTACCACAATAGAAGAGAGTCAAGAAATTAGCCTAGCTGCCAACCAAAGAAAGAATCTAGAGACTTGCAACAACCTGTAATAGAAAAAGGCTTACCATTAGCATGGGTAATTCTTAGTGAGAAGGATATTCCAACATCCTTTGGACCTTTTTTTAGATTTTTTAAGATGAGGTAATTTTATGTCCATTTTGAGTAATATGTTTTGTCAAATAGCCTTGGTGATTTTCTAGCTAGAATTTACATGAAACATATTCCTATGGATGCATTATTATAGGCTATGATATAAATTATCTAAGTGCTCCACATAGATAGAATGTTGTTTTATACTGCCTAATTTTGGTTCTAGAATTTACCCAATAGCATGATCAATAATGAGTTTGCACTGTTTATGAATATATTTTCTTTGGTTTCTTAAAACTAAGTAGACATTTTTAAAACTTCATTTCATATTAGTGTCAGTTTATTTTTTTCACATTTGTCATGTTGTCACACTTACGCAGTTAGTGAGCCTGTAAATGTCATCTCATTGTTTCCTACAATCGTTTTTTGAAGATGAAATTGATCATATCACTATACTTGCAAAGCTAGTGAGCCTCTAATGCAAGAGATTTTCCTAGCATATGTTGGTTCCAATTGATATAATCACACACAGTTAAAAGCAAGAAAAATATTGAACTAACATGTATAGAACTTATAGATGCGCATACCATAAGAAAAATTTTCAAATATCTTCCAAATGAAACATCATGTATAACAACAAACAATCCGTTGATTTAAAATATGACAGTAGAAGCGACATCCTGAAATAATTGTGCAGAAAATGATATCTGAGGGATACACATAGGTTGTCTTTCCATGCAAATTATCAAGAGAATATTCAGTTATACAATTCAATTTATGTCATGAACTTTTCTTATATCTACTAAATTGACTCATTGATTCTAAACAACCATTATTGTCTAGATAAATGTAAAGCATCAAACTGCACTTCAAACTATAACAAGAGCACATGAAAATTGTACAACATGAGCTTACTTGTTAATAAAGGGTGATGTGTTGGACCAGACGAACAATCAATATCATGAGGCCAAGTATGAAAACATAAAAAATAATTGCCAGTAAATGATAACCAAGCCTCGATGAAAAACTTAGCAATAAAATAAAAACTAAATTATTCTAAAATCAATAGCAAGGTTTCAAAATAATCCTCCAAAAAATTAGGATCACAAACACATTTTCATCTGAGACTATCCAAAAAGTGAAAACAAAGAAAACAAATATCCTAGCTGGGGAAGCTTTAAATACTATTTCAAAGTAGTGTGTACTTATTTAAATATTCATCACTTTTATGCATCATTCTGTAAATAATGCTTCAGCGGTCTATCAGAGGGAAAATGTTTCATGACAGATATTCAAATCAAGCCGATTCGAGGACATTCAAATCAATATGTGTAGAATGTTTCAAATATTGTTTCTGTAAGTTCAAATTCTTAAAAATGAGGTAAAAATAATAATACTTTATTATTCAACGGGCTCTAAAATTGAAGAGAAAACTTCATTATACACTGTAAATGAATGGCTAATTCAAAACAATAGGAATTGGAAAGTAAACATATTACATTTGCCTCCTAGGAAGAGCGAATGGACGTGCTTCTCACAGCCAAAGAGACGTTTTATTGAAGATGGCTTAGGTTTTTTGAATTTCTCATCATCCTAATCGGAAGAAGAGGAGTCATGCTCGGGAAGTTTTTTGATGACCTTCTTTAGTACACTATCCAGAATAGATGTTGCCTCCTCTCGAGGCTCTCTCATTTCGACTAATAACCCTGAGAGAAAATGAAAAAAATGGGAGAAATACATTCAAATCTTGCTATAAACTTACATTTAGAAGTAAAAGAGAGAAATTTTTTTCCAGAAAATGGATAACTAATGAAATATAGTTTGATCGCAAGGAATAATGAAATATTTCAAAGGATTTTTGCTGAAGAAGATTGATTCAAGAATATGTTACGTAAAAACCTCTCTAAACCACTGAATTTATGGAATGTTATAGATATTGAGTGTCCCTCAGCTTCAAGTGTCCCTAAAGAGATTTTTTTTTTTTTTTTTTTTCTTTTCAGAGGAAAAAACTGCTGTTATATTAATCATTAATAACAGTACATCATTCTTTCATCACATTGTCAACCGTATACAGTGAGAAACTCTACATAGAAATGCCATAGTGAGAGAATTTTTCTAGGATGAAAAGATTCGAGAAGAACTATGACCAATTAACTAATACATTTGGAGGCATTAAACATACCATCCCTTTCCAAATTTAATCCATCATTATATCAGCCTTCCAACTATGCTTGATAATAGCTGGGACACAACATTGACAAATCACAAACAACCTGTTACACCTAATTAGACTGTGACTTATACCCGAGTCATTCACCAGTCATGATAACCCAGGCATTTGTCAAATTAAGATAGAAGTAAAATCAGGCAGCTTGCAATCTTGCTACACTACCCCAGGCAGCTCATATGATCAGGCTCTCTTGTTTTACTATCACAGTTATGGTCCTCACCCATTTCATCATACAATGAGAAGTATCATCTCCAGGCTCGGATCTCTTATTGTGAGGAGTCAGTCAACCATATCTCGCATGCATAGTGGAGATATAAAACATAAGGTTAATCATTGAGCAGGCTCGTTTGTAATGTCAGGCTCGCTTTTTCAGGCTTGCCAGAGGTAACTGAAGTGGGAAATAAAAAATTGTGGTTTTATTACTCGCTCGCTTGATGTTGCAAACAGTTAGAGAATATTGTATCATCTGCAAAATGCTAAACAAAACTGATACCAAAAACAAAATGATGAAGTGAAACCATCATGGAATGTCCATGTCTCTGGACCAGACACAGATATTATCTCGAAAGTATACAATCCTTATAATGCCTTTCTTCATACTGAGTGCCTTCTTTGATAGCAAATCTGATCTGGAGTTTAACTCCCTGTAAATGTGTTGCAACTTGCAGGGGAAGGCGTTTTAATTTGTTCCATAAATCTTTAGACCTTGCTATCCAACCACAGATAGCAGGTACCGATAAAGAATAGTTGCCATTTATTGGCCCAATAATTATGTTAGAATCCCCATATATTCCATATATCTCAATCTGAAGATAGCAGGCTATATATAAACTGCTCCATAGGGCCAGTAGCTCGACAAAGCTTGGTGATTTCAAATTTCTTTGCCAAAGCTTCAAATCCAACCTTAAAGAGCCACGATCGGGCTGCAAAAGCTACTTAAAGATGTTGCAAGAATGAAATATGACTAAAAAGCTACTGAAGGGTGTTGCAAGAATGAAATATGAATAAAAAACACGGTTTTCTTCGGAACAAATTTTTACCGATGATAATTCTGTTGGATTCAATGCCTCAGTGATCTTCTACCTTCAGTTTAGTGGATCCAAACTCCAACGATGGTCGTTCTAATCTACAATGACACTCTCTTCAAGGTTTTCTCCTACACAAAGTTTTTCCAATCTGGTTCCCATGAATTTACAAGGATATTCTAGAGCTATATTTCACTTAGGGACTTTTGAATAGCTAAAGTCACTTTAACACAGGGAAAAGAAATATGGTTTTCCAAGTATACATGGGTAATCTCATTATTGACGGTGCCTCTTATTAGGCTCAGCTATAAAATACAAGAAATAATCAGCTTATCTTTTTATTTTTTTAGTTTTTATTTTTTTTTGTTATAAACCATATTTACATCCATTTTTAATCTGCAAACACTCCACAAAATTTTCCATTTGAAATAACATGCCCATTAGAATCTACACTTTACCCAGAAACATTGCCTAAAAACAAGAAAAATTATGTTTCCGAGTTATTTCAAGGGTTTTAGATGAATTAGGGCAATGTAATTCTGTTTACTAATAAAACCTAAATAGAAATAGGAAAACCATTAATTAACGGACCTTCATCTTCCCTAAAAAAAATGGTCCACGAGGCAAATTTTGTATTCTGCAAATGGCTCTGTGAATCCTCAAAATTTTGGAAAAAAAAAAAAAAAAAAAAAAATCTTCACAAGTTTTAATAATCTAGGCTTTTTATCAGATCTAATTTGATTATGATTCCAGTAGTTTTGACTCTTCTTCGAAACCATGTCTTTCTCTTTGTGAGAAGATATTTGGATCTCAAGTACCCTTTTGTATTCCACTGTAGGACAAAAAATGGTGCCTCTAGTGGACACTAGGACATAGGAAGGAGGCACATGAACAAACCCATTACACACTGAAAGAGTGTGACATTTCTTTGCCATACTACACAATGAAATATTTTCCTCTAGTGGACAATAGGACATAGGAAGGAGGCACATGAACAAACCCATTACACACTGAAAGAGTGTGACATTTCTTTGCCATACTACACAATGAAATATTTTGCGACAATTCTATGTCGTAGCCAGTGAAGGTGGTGTGTGATAAACGAACCATTGTCTTTCATTGTTGTCGTGTAACCACCGTATTTGCCAACGACATTGGAAAGCATATTATTTTTTTAGAGTGACGAATCTGTTACAGTGTATTGAGGAAGAACCTCATGGTAAACGCTTATCAGCGTAACAAAAATCTTGAACAGATAAATGGTTTAAATGCTTTTAAGACATGATATTTGATGGTTTTAAATTAGGTTTGAGTTTATTTGTTGCAAGTTGAAATCCAAAATGATACATGATACATGCTATCTAGGGTTTTCTTGTACATTAAAATTGAATTTCATAAAAACCATATTTTTATTTTATTCTTTTTTTTAATATTTTTATTTTTCTTCATTATTTACTTTACTAGAAAATGTGATTGATTAGGAATAGTTTGAATTGATCATATTCTTTAATATTTCACTCGGAAGTCTAATTTTTTTTTTTTCACACACACACACAAAGATATATATATATATATTAGAAATAATTAAATCAAATATTCTAAATGTTTGTGTGAGATAAAATAATATTAATACTTTATATCATATTGTTTTAACTACACATTTAAATTAGATATATTGAAGCGATTTTGTTTTATTTTTCTTCATTTCCTTTTAATTTACATTTTAATTTGTACTACCCTAATGTTGTGTGTGAATTATGATATATTACTTAAACCTCATTTTTTCATAAATGATATTTATTTTAATAATTTTCAATGTATTCTACATTCCTATCACCTTTATTTCCCAAAAAAGCTCTTTTTATTTTAGACACTCACATATTATTAACCTTTCCTTATTTACTTGCATAAACAAAATATTTATTTAATTAACATTATTACCACAGAATACCCCTATGTTGAAAGGGAGTCGAGCCCTTATCACCTAAAGCGGGAGGATCTCTAATCCTTAGTGAATGTATTCTTAGGTTGTTTTTAGTTACCTGGAAAATCTAAGAACCAACATTCTTCTAGCATTGTTATTGGGGAGTGAATGGTCTAAGTTTCGTCTTCTTAATAGTTGCGTTAATTAGTTAATTTTGTGGCATGCAACTGTAAAGGGTCATATATGCAAGTGACTTAAACTTTTTCAAGTATAAATTTCTTTGATTTGTTGTTCACTTGGCGACTCCTGAATTGTCTTTTATAATGGATTTCTCTTCGACTTCTTTGGTATCCCAATTATCTTCTAACATAAATTGTTTATTTCATGTTCTTGATCATGCTAATATTGATGGTTTTAAACAAGGAGACTTTGAAGGTGTTAGTGTCAATATGCCAGTGATCAAACTTACTCTTTGAGTTAATTTTCTAGTGTCATAGGTCAAAATTTCATCTTTCCAAACAAATTTTCAAATAAATTTTGGTCACTCAAGGATTATAGATTAGAACTGTTGCTCCCCTCATCTCATCCATGACCATCATCACTTTAAAGGTCATCTCATTGATTATCATTTAGAAGTCTTAAGTTGTTCACTCCATCTCATCTAGGTTTGTTGTTTAGGTGTCATTGTTTTTCCTTTGATAACTCCAATTTGTCATCAAACAAGGCAAAAAATACTTCATTTTTACCATATAAGTCTTCTATCTTATTCAAAAATATGTTTTAATGTCAAAATATTTCAGAAGGAAAAATTGTCTTATTATTTCACTACAGAAAGAAAAAATTCATTTCAAATATTATAAAGGAAAAAAGAAGCCCATCCAAACTCATTATTATCTTTTGTTGTGTGGTAGAGCTTCTCTCTTGCCTCCATTACACTCCTTAGTGGTAAAGGGTTCGAAACCAAGGTGAGAAATTACTACAAGGAACAAGATGTTAAGTTTCTGGTTGCCTTTGTTACGCTTCTCGAACCCGTGTTACATTTATGGATGCCTTTGTTACGCTTCTCGAACCCGTGTTACATTTATGGATGCCTTTTTTATGCTTCTGTAGCAAGTTGCTATGCTTTTGAAACTTGTTTCTAAGCTTTTAGATCCTGTTGTTATGCTTTTGGAGCCTGTTGATATGCTTCTGGAGCTTGTTGCTACACTTTTGGAGCATGTTCTTACACTTATGGAAGCATTTGTTACGTTTCTGTAACTTCTGCTATGCTTATGGAGGTCGTTGTTACACTTCTGTAACTGGTTTTTATGCTTCTAGAAAGAGTGCAGAATTAGGATTTTTTGGCTGCCAAGCCATTCAAGAAAGCTCAAGGCTTATGGGCATCAATTCTTGGACCTCTTACAATAGTAATTCAACATTACTATAACCTCCTATGGTCAATTTACAAAGTTCATTGTTGATTTTCATGCTTACTCCATACTCCATTATATCTTAACTTCTTCATGTCATTGAAAGATTCCAATGGAATAAACCTTAACCCTCCAATATGACACTATCCTACACCTCCCACATACATCATACTCCCATCTGCCACCATCCATATCCTTCCTAAGAGCCATTTTTGTCAAACCTTAAATTATATCCTATTTTCACATTGTTAAACTGGGAAGTTCCTGTGTTCCCTCATTTGACCACCTTCCTCACATAAATTTCACTGGATTTCACTCATATCATAGACCCAACATGCAAGCCTATCTCCTGAATTTTTTGTAGAATTTTCCTTGGCTCCAAAACCCTTCATCTCACCCTTTAAGCCTACCCCACTCCTACACTCTATTTTTCCCAAATTACACTACAAATACCCATCCCACCAACACACTAGGGTTTCATCTTATCATTGATAAACAAGATGGAGAGTGAGAAAAAATACTTCAAGGGAGGGCACCACCTCAAATTAGAACCCTTCACCATGCGTGAAATCAGTGCTTCACCCTTGGCCAAAAAATGTTTTGAGAGGATTAGATGTTTGAGGTTTTATGAGAAGCTCATGGAGGAAGGATATCATCTTGAAATTACAAGCTTATTTGCCTCTAATATCAACATGGGAGAGGTCATCATTGCAGATGTAGAGTTTAACCTATTATCAGATCTAATTTCTTCAACAATAGGTATTCCTAGTCATGTAGAAAAATGGTTGAAGGGCATGGACTTATACCTTGAATATTACAAACAATTTCACAAAAATCATGCTAGAGAGGAACCAGAGTACCTCTTCCCTTTTAGACACCTACGTAAAAAATATGATCCTTTGGTGATGTTAATAATGAAGTATTTCACATGTGAAGGAAGATTTTCTAGGTTGTATAGGTACCATATCAGAATTTTTGATGCATTTCACCTCTATCAAATCACTTGATTTTCCATATTACTTGTACAAGAGTTTGATCAAAATTACTAAGAAGGTTCAGAGCAAAAAAAAAGATCATTACCCAAGTCATTTTCACCATGGTTTGGTCAAAATCATTGTGTTGCATCACCTTTCATCCATCACCATGACTTGGGAAAAGTTCATGGAAAGAGTAGGAGTAGCACCCACCACTAGCCCTCCTGTCATGCATAGCACATCATCACCATCACTGTGAGCACAACCAATGGAGGTTGGCTCTTCTAGAATGCGAACTCAGATTTCAAAGGCTCCTAGGGTTGTTGAGTTCACTCATACCTATGATAACTTGGAAAGATACATGTATTTGTGCCAAAATCTATCAAAATTTTACTTACACTTGACACCATTGTTGAACAAAGTGAAATGGGGGAGAAGCCTCTCATGCATCAAGATGAAACACCTTTTCACTAACAAGTGAACCAATGCCATTGGAGGTTGAGGTAGCAGAGTAGGTTGAGATCAAATTAGCTAAGGAGATCATTAGGGAGAAGGATGGGGAATAATAGGTTTGAGGAAGATCTTCTCCATTGCTAATTCTCAAATCACTTTCTTATAGCAATAGAATTTTCAATTGAAGGTGAAGTAGTTGTTACAAAGAAAACCTAAGCCATACCTAGAGGGAGATAAAGGTAAAGGTAAGAAGATCATATATTTTGATCAAATGTAGGACATGGAGATCGAAACACAACCAAGAAGGCCAAATACAAGAGGCCTGTAAAGGGCGCTAGAGTTAGAAAGACAGTCATCTCATCCACCTAAAGAGTTGACCTTTGATGACATAATAACTATGGAGATCAATCAAGATAGAGAACTTGGGTTGGCAAGGGTAAATGAACATTTGGATAAGCGCTTGAAGATATCTGAGAGAGACAAAAACCTCCAAAGAAACATGGAAAATCACTATCGCACGAGGAACGCTATTTCACAAAAAAGGCTAAAACAGTTGAAGAGAAGGCTAAAATAAACTCAAATGAAGCTTAAAGAGAAGGATAGCTTAGATTTTTTGGCTGAAGCTTCCTTGGATGTTTAGCCCATCATTAAAAGGTGCTACAAAACCAATTTTGATAAGTTTTGAAGAATTGGTATTTTTTTTTATTTTTGCACAAATCTGGAAATTTCCTCCTCACAAAAGTGTAGCAAACTGTTTCTACGCTTATTTTAGTGGCATACAAATGATGATTTATTTATATGTTTGGATTAATTTTGATGAGTAAAACACAATTAAGGAACCCTCTTTGCATGAAAGGCTTTAGTTTTAGATAAAAGGCTAGAAAACCTCTCATTTTCTATGCTTTTGCCTTTTGCCAGTTTTTCAGAGGCCTTGCTACGCTTATGGAGTAACCTTGGGGGAATGAATTTTTGGAGGCCTTCCCATGGGTCATTTTGAAAAATTGAAATTCAAGGTTTTGTTGTCCTATGAGTTGGAATTAGAGTAATTGAGTCTGTTTTTTCCTCTTCTCATGAGGGAACATGTAATTTAATGTAAGGGACACACAATCCTAGTTCATAGCTGAAATTCAGGGAATGGTTTCTAACCTCCCTAGAATCTATGAAATTACTCATATTTTTTATATATGATGCCTTTTGGATGGGTTTTAAACATGTTGAGGTGTCATGGTTCATGTTTTATATACGTATACTCTCTTTAGTCTTTTTTTGGGTTGGATATTCTTATTTTTCACTGGAGCTATTATTACAACATTTTGGAATGAAATCAAAGACAACCTTGTAGAACTTGTGTTGAGAATCTTGTGGTATACATTGGAGCATTTTTTCTTCCTATGTATGTTTATCTATTCATTTTAAATGGCATATTTTCCTCTTTCATATACATCTTTCCATGTGCTTATCTTGTAATTTTATAAGCAGAAATCATGTTTGTTCATGCTCTGTTTTAGACAAGGTTTACATGATATCTCTATTTACTTCTAAATGAATTAATTCACCTTAATGCTCATTCAGCCTCTCTATCAATTCATCCTATACTCAATTACCAATTAAGCATGCTTTCAAAGTACCTATCTAGCCTCCCACATTCTTTGCAAATTGACCTTGAAATTCAAACCTGAAAACCCTAGACCTTGTCTTCTCACTGACCTTTCTATCCTACACTTAAAACATCAAACAAAAATCCTATTTAGTTAACTTACATACCTAGACTAAGATCAATAAATATTCAGACAATATATTGACTGCAAAGTGACAACAAGAGAGCCCTCTCTGGTCATGGTAGGGCTAGCTACCCGACCTAAAGCTTGGTATGTGGTTACTTTCCTTCAATCCCACTCACAGCCTTGGGAAGCAAGGGGGAGTGATAACAAAAGGAAAGTCAAGATTATACAAGAACAAAGAAAAAAAGGTATGTGATGGTGAATTTATTAGTTATGATCTCAATTCATTTCAATTTTATGTTTATTACTCAAAACCGCCTATGTATGATGAGTACGATGATAATTATTCACTTGTAGGTTTAAATTCACAACTATCATACAACTATAATGCTTTTCACATCAATAACCATGACAGTAATGATTATGTAACTAACAAAAAACTTGTTTATGATCATTATGCACATGATAATGTTATAATACATGGAAATGGAAATATAAGTGATTTAAATCTAATTTTTTTTTTAACTAATATAAATTTATTTATTGCGCCATATATGCATCAACTCTTTCATAAAACCTTCCAAAATACACATCACTATTTTAACAATTCTTCTTCTTATTATGATGAACATCAATTTCAAGAACTTTTATGTTTCCACATTGTTTATCTTGCTATGTTTTCAAATTTCCCCGAGTGGGAAGTAAATTATGAATATATTGCAAATACATTTAGGTTAGAAATGTTTCATCATTTAAAAAATTACATGAAATATCATGAATTTTTAAATGATTGGATGGAAGACGTCTTTAAGAGAACACCATCTTATCATTATGTAGATATTAACTCCTTTTTATGGAGAAAAATGAGGGAAAAATCCTACCCTCTCTTACAATCACTTATCATATGACTATTCTTAAAGTGCAAAGGTAAGAGTCTTGGAGTTGATAAATTATTGTCCTTGTTACACTAGTTGTTTGATTTCTTTTAACAACTTTTTTTTTGTAAACACATTAAATATATAAACCATGTACATAAATAAACTTTTTCTCACTTATGCTTCTTAGTTTTAGTATGAATAAAGATGAAATTTTTTGCACCTCAAAAAGTATTTATATGATCATAACTAGAATGGAATATGGATCTAAGTCCTTAGTATGCACCATATTAATGAGTTTGAAATACATATTTAAATACTTTGTTTGTAAATCGAGGTTGCAGGGTAACTATCTTTAAAAGGGCTCAAATATCGGTCAACTTCATATCGAACAGTTTTCACCACATCCTTCTTCCCATGCTTATTACACATGATTACCATTAGGTTTGCATTAAGTCATAATTGCTAGATCTATTAACATAGGATTTAGATTTCACAAAATCTAATTGAAACTTTGGTGGAACAAGTTAGTCATTACCATGCATGAGACCTTCCCTACTCACCATACTACTGTAGGGATAGGAACCTATGCTTTCTTGGGTGGGGCATGTTGATATCTCTTCCAGGGTACGAAAAAAGCCTACTAACAATAGAGAAAGATTAGTGGCGCTAGATTGAAACCTAGTGTGTAATCCTTTCACTCCTTCTGTTGAGGTAACTTCTAATGGGGTATGTTGACATATCCATTAGTGATATAGACGTTTGCTAGAAGCGGAGAAAGTTCAATGGTATTGGACTAACTCTACGATGTAATCCTCCCATCCTCGAAAAGTGCATATTTCTGAAATTAAATTGTAAGAAGGCCTCTAACATGAAGAGTAAACAAAATTTTGAGAAAGTCCCTTACGTGAGGATAGTGGATGAATCTGTCGAGGTATTGAAAAGGCTTGCTGGTAGCAGAGAGACATCCAATTTTTGAAACTCATGTTATGCAACCAAAAGGGAAACAAATCCCTAATAACTAGTCTACATTGTAAAACCTTATTTGGAAATGAAAGTCATCCCTATGAATCTTAATTAGCACTATGATTTATGCAATTTATTAATCATTAACGGTAAGCATGTTTGACTTATATATGGTGTTGGATGCTCTTATGAAGAACGATACATGCTAATCTATGATCAATGTGCCCTAGGTCATATCACAATTACCAAAATACACTTAATATAAAAGCAAATGTGTTATATATGTGAATAATTATTGAACTCATTAATCTTTATGTATTAGGGCCTCATGTGACTTATCTTTGTTTCATTCTCGCTATCGATCAATTGAAACTTTAAGATGTGACTATGTTCCTTCTATTGTTGTATGCTTTTGTCTTTGAGTATCATTTTCCTCATGAATTGACTCCATGCCCAATGCGGAAGGCATGAGGTTTGTGGTTCTTGATGCCTTACACTCAGGCATCATCTCTAGTTGGAGTTGAATGTTGTCGCTATATCTCACCCCAATTAGAAATTTTCTCTTTCTATCAGTTTCGCCTCATTCTTCCCTCGTCATATGACTTCCTTTCACACTCCTATGGTTAAAAATAGCTAGTTCAAATCTTCATGCTTCTCCCACATCAAGTGTGTGGTTATAATAATTATTATAACTTGTAAACATTCATTATTATCTTAAATAAAAAATATTAAAAATCTTAATGTTAAATGAATAATTAAAAAAAAAAATCAAATATAAATTATTATTATTATTATAACCATTAAAATTAAACTTTTATTTAAAATAAGAAATAAATTAAAAATAAAATACAAATATTTAATAATTAAATTAAAATAATTATAAAAAAAATCATATATGTGTAAAGTAATTAAAAAACAAAATAATATAAATAAATATAAAACAAAATTAAAATTAAACAATATAATAAATATTAATTAAACAAATATATAATGTAACCTAAGAACCTACCTAATTTCCCATCATTTATAATATAATTTTTTTACCTCAACCCTTATAATTTCACTACTTTCCAAAGCCCAAGTATAGTTTCACTACCTAACAAAGTGATGTATGCCAAAACATGCATTTAAAATGTGCGTTCACGAAATTACTAATACTCCCTTGAACTAAAAACCTTTAACCACCCCCATGAATATATAGTATACATGAACCATCGTGTTTACAAAAAGAGAACCACTACTCACCATATTCCGACGCAACAACCATTTCATTGGGCCTCCAATGCAAACGATCTTCTCCCTCTTCCAATCATCTAACGAGATAATAACCTAAGTTTTAAAATCTGTGTAAATTATAATTATAATTATATATATATATATATATATATATATACACCATTCATATAATATTAAAACTTTATACAAGATTTATATTGTTTAAGATATTTAAAAATTATTTAAATTTCATAACGAAATATAAATCTAAAATTTATAATTGTTTTTTTATTTTTTATTTAAAACTTTAAACCCATAAACATATCAGATTCATTTCATTTTGAACTCAAAATTTATCGCATTTTTTATTTGCATTTATAAGTTTGTTGCAAAGACAAAAATTCAATGTTTTAAAAGGAAAACAATTCTAAATTTAATGCAAATTCAATGTTTTGGATTTTATGTAGTTTTAAATGTTTCGGAAAATAAATTCATGTATTAAATATATTTTATAATCTAATGTTTTCACATAGCCGGAAAATTTTTACTAGATTTTACTTAAATAAAAATCAAGTTTCATTTAATAAATGTACGTGAAACGATATTATGAGGAGAAAATTATAAAGAGTGAGTTTATATTTTAATTTCATTTATCATTTTTTTTTTTTTGAAGTAATTCATGTGTTTTCTTTTAATGCAGGAAAACTATTTAAAAAACTTATTACATGAGATATTTGAGTGGAAGTTCATTTAAATGATAGAATATATATTTCATTTAGTGACAATTTTTTTTAAAGAAGTGGTTAAATTATATTAATTCAGATGGAGTACAAAGCAGAACCCTTACATGGAGATACAATTCTTCTTCAGTTGAGGACCAATATTTATCACTAAACAAGCTATGTCCACTTGGTCTTTTACATACAAAATTCATTACACAGTTTATTCTATATATTTTCTAGAAAATGCCATAATATCTGGAAAAAATACATAACACTCATAACATAATTAAACTACTTGTCCACTCATTTCCATTTACTCTTTTTTCGCTAGTTTCTTGCCCAGTCATTGTCGCATCCATATGTCAGAGAGGGACTTTGTGGGGGAGGGGGTGTGAAAGGACATACACTTATTTTAAAATGCCGAAGGTTGTTTTTTCCACCAAGACTTCAATACTATCTAGTTTAAGATGTATATTTTCCTCTTTCTTTGTGACGTTCTCCAGCAAGAGTTGAAGACACAATTTCCTGTCACAGATTGATCATCTGTTGATTGAGCAGGGTGAAGTGCGACCTCACTTCTAAAGTGATTTTCTCTTCAATATTTGACACCGGGACGGAAATTGCATCCAGCATGGACAACAAATGAGGTTTAACACCAACCATTGTTATCTTGACTCTAACAATCCGTGACACTAGGAAATGAAATGTTAACATAAATTACCAAGTAATTCAGAGATGAAACACATGTTATATAGTGTTGAGATCCTTCTTTCATCGCACTTAATTCCATCCCTTCACAATTAATTCCTATGTCTAGTGTCTGCACCAAAAATCCACTATATCCATGGGCAAGATCCTTCATCGAGTTTCCAATTACGATTGTAATGGAGAAGGAAGGTTATTACTACTAGGGATTTGGCCTGCCTACCCATCCAAGTCAATTTATTGTTTCTTGGCATTGTCCTCCATATTCCACTTGGCATGACATTAATCTTGATGTTTCCCCACCTGGGTGGATCTTGTCAACATGAATTTTTCTTGATACCAGATTCATCTGTCTTGTCAATAATCTGGTATTAGTGCTTTCCATTATTTTTCTAATGATCTGAACGATCCACTTGATCAAGCTTTTAATGAGCCTTGCAATGCTAATTAATGATGCCTTGATATTCATGGGATATGGATTATGGTGGTGACATTATTGTCTTGGAGGAAGACCCCTTCCCCTAGTCTCACTCCCTTATTGGCATGCTCGTTGTCTGTTTGAATTTTTTTCCTTTTTTATATGATAGAAGGAGGTGGAATCCTTTTTTTTATTTGCAACCATAACCTTACGATTAATGGTGTCTAGTCATTCCCGAAAGAATTTTTGGATTGTTATCATGGAGTCTCCAAACACAATGATTTTCCGTATCACTTTGGTCGCAAAAATCCTTAGCCCTTGCCATAATGCTAGGGATTTTTGATGGCCTAGCTTTGATATTAACTTATAACACAAAGTCAATAAATATAATGAAATAAATTAACAAATGATTTTATATTTCGAAAGATTGTGTCAATCAACATTAGTTTTTAGGCTTACGGATGATTCGGATATTGGTGGTACTTGGAATTTATTTTGCTTGTACAATAATTACGTTTCAGCTCGACAATTGTCCTTGCCTTGTGGATCACACTCCCATCTTTTGTATTTTCGAAACCCTAACTTGAGCTCATTTGTTATTTTACTCTTTACCTCGACTGAGTGAGGGTTTGTTCCATTTCTTCTGTGTGAAATGAGTGTGTGTTTTCTCTGTTATTGCAAATGGTTGTCACTCAGCTTCGGAATGTTTATGGACTTTCCTCCATCATTGGTAAGATCAATACTCTGTTTCTATGTCTATAATTTCTTGACTTTATGCAACTGTTCGAAAGTTTGTTTGCCTGTAGAAGTCGTGACTTGGCTTGGTCTATGTGCATACGTTGTTGTTTTGGTTATTTTGTTAGCAATTAGGGCTTATACCCATTCCTCGTTCTTCTGTGCAAATTCTTTTCATTTACTCCTTGTCTCTCTGATTTATTCTTACACGTTGCGGCCCATGGTTTCGTGGGTTTGGCTCTCTTCTTTCAACGACCAGGTAACTAATCACTCCATGTTATCATTGCTTCTGCTTTCTTCCTAAGTCACTAATATTTTTGCTCCTTCATGAGCAGAAACCTTTGTTGCTATAACTTGTTTTTAGTTGTGTCTGGGCACTGTCTACTCCACAGGAAACTGTCTCTCTTCCGTTTGTGATTTTGTTACTCCATTCCTTTCGTTTTGTTTGCATTAAATAACTGACCCTTATTTGTTTTATGTGCTCGCAGGTGGAGTCGATTATGAAACCTTCTATTCATTGTTTTCTCATCTCTTGGAGTTTAGCGTAACACCAATTACCGACGTGGTCTCTTCTTGATCTGAGCTCATTTAATTTATGTATAGGTTTACAGTAATACAAAGGAATTTTATTCCTATTCGAGTGTTAGAAATGTAAACACGGTTTTTCAGTCCGTTACCTATGTTAACTCGCAACTGGGTTTGTGTTGTTAGTCTGCTGTGATGAATGTTCGTTCTATCGTTTGGTCGATTCTCTGGAGTTTAGATAGCTTCAGGCTTCTGCAATTATTTTGTTATAACATTTGTAATCAAAGTGCCTACGGGCCATTACTCTTATGTTGTTGTAGAAGTCACTTAGTATCTGTAAAAGAAGCAAAAGGACAATTGTATTTGCACACAGTAATCAATTTCAGTACATAATAGAAGGACTGTTTATAATTGTAATGTTGCTCCAAGATGGATTCTTGCAGAGATTTCTTATTATGTTCTTTCGTTCTTCTTTTCCAATCCAACCTATTATAATTTATGTTTTTGGTTTTTATGTGATTTGAGAATAGTTTGTGTTCATTGTTGTCAGTTACATTCTTGATTTACATGATTTCTAAAACTGTTACTAGGAATGTTCCATTAACCTACAGGAATTAATTCGACTAAGCATTAATTAAAAACAATTTGTAATTCTAACCACTAATTCTCCTAAATGCTATCTTACTGAGAAATTTAAAAATTAAAAAGAAACAGAATGTCTTTTCCGTCCTACATTTCCTCCTTCATCCTCTTTGAGAACAAATAACCTTCAACCATGATAACCTGTCAGCTAGACGTTGTTGCATCAATTTTTCTTGATTGTTTGTTGTCCAACCTAATACCCAATAAAGTTTTGACATTATTTCTCCTTCGGGGTTATATGTGACCCCTCTGGCTCATCCTCCCCCAAGACAAAATTGTTATTATTATTATTATTAATGTAATTTTATTTGGGAAGTTACAAAAAATAAATGGGAAACTAACTCGCAACCATACAAAAGAATATCCAAGTGCTCATTTGATAGGTTGGATAGGGACAGATTAGAGGGTGGCAGGCTGGTGATGAAGACTTATTTTTTTACAGCCATAATGCACTTGTTGCAAGTGTTCTTCTCATTGTGACTATGAAATTTTGAATATTAATCTCATAATTGTTTTTATTTTATTTTTTCCTTACTTTTTTTTCTTTGTTTAGAATCCTTTTTTATTGGTAAAATTATTCAATATTATTGATATAACTTGATTATACAACATTTTTTAATACATAAATGATTTAAATGCTTTGAATTCATGATATTTGAGAGTTTATTTGTTGTAGGTTGAAATACAAAATGATACATGCTATCTAGGGTTTACACATACATTAAACTTGGATGTCAAAAAAACTAGTTCTTTTAATTTATTCTTTTTTTTTTTCTCTTCATTATTTATTTCACTAGAAAATGTGATTGATTGGGAATAGTTTGACTTAATCAAATTCTTTAATCTTTCACACATAAGTATGATTTAATTTTTTCTCCAATATATATATTAGAAATAATTAAATCAAATATTCTAATTGTTTGTGCACGATGAATTAATATTGATATTTGATATCATAATGTTTTAACTACACATTTCAATTAGATGTATTTAAGCCAATTTGTTCTAATTTTCTTCTTTCCCTTTTATTTTAAATTTTTAAATTTTAATTTGTATTAATCCTAATGTTCTGTGTGAATTATGATATATTATTTAAACCTCATTTTGTCATAAATGATATATTTTTAATATAAATTTCATATTTTATGTGCCTATCACCTTTATTTCCCTAAAAACCTCTTTTTATTTAAAACACTTTCATATTATTAACATGGCCTTATTTATTTGTGCAAATAGAATATTTCTCTAATTGGCATTATTATTAGAGAATACTCCCTGTGGTGAGAGGGAGGCCAACCCTTGTTACCTAAAGCGAGAGGATATTTAATCCTCAATGAATGTATTCTTAGGTTGTTCTTAGTTATCGGAGCAATTCGAGAACCAACATTCTTTTGACATAGTTGAAGGGGAGTGAATTGTTGAATTTTTTTCCTAATAACTGCATTAACTGCATTTTGTGACTTGCTGATGAACAAGGTTACAACTGCAAGCCCCTTAAATTTTTTCAAGTATATATTTCTTTGTTTTATTGTTCAACTAGTGCCTCCCGAATTATCTTTTACAATGGATTTGTCTTTGAATTCTTTGGTATCCCAATTATCAGCCAACATACTTAGTCTATCTCATGTTCTTGATCATGCTAATATTGATGATTGTAAAGAAGGCAACTTTGAAGGTAAGTCAAGATTATACAACTTCAAAGAAAAAAAGGTATTTGAGGATTCTTTTATTAATTGCGATCTCGATTCATTTCAAGTTTATGTTGATTACTCGAAACCACCTATGTATGATGAATATGATGATGATTATTCACTTGTAGGTTTAAATTCATAATAAAAATATAACGCTTTTCATATCAATAACCATAAAAAAACATGACTACATAACTAACAACGAACTTATTTATGATAATTATACACATGATATTCTGGAAATAATTTGATGAAAAGGGGATATTCTGGCCCTTTCAGATGCCACATATGCTCATCGGATACTGAATTCACCACACATCTTTTCTTCATATGTCCTGTTATAATCAATTTATGGAGGCTCTTCTCTGTCCATTTTATGGGCCTTTCATGGTCCCCGGTTGATTTCATATCAGTGGTGACAGATTGGGACAAGTTAAAAGGAAAATTCAGATCTCTACCTTTTTTCTTTTTATGGGAGGTATGGCTTGGTAGAAATAAATTGATCTTTGAAAATTTACCCTTTCAGATTCCAAGTATTTACTCTGCTATTTTCAAATGGTTGGAAGATAGTCCTACTAAGACCTTGTCTATTTTGGATTTTTCCATACGCATCTGGCCACATGAAGTGGCTATCCCGACAGTCTATTTTGATGGTGCTTGTATGAATGGCGTTATGGGGTGTGGCACATGGATTAAGAAATCTAAAAGGGAAAGGGTCCATATTCACTTTAATGCTGGACATGGTACCAACAACAAAGCGGAAATCATTGCTCTTTGGGGAGGCCTGCGTTTTTCCATCTACTTACAGCTCAAACACATTCATGTATATGGCGATTCTAAGATTGCTATTGGATGGATCACTAATCCTCAGGCTTACATCCCTACGGGACTTCAAGGCTGGGTTTTTCGTGTTCGGCGGTTATGGACACTTCTCAATAGGCCAGCTATCTATCACATATATAGGGACAACAATACTAGGGCAGATGGCCTTTCTTTACTGACTTTGGTATCATGCAGGTTCAACTCTTTCGTGATGGCTCCATTTTCTGGCAAACCGATATTGCCATTCCTTAAAGCGGTTGTGGTAATGGTTTTTGTGTTCTTTGGTTACCTACTTGCGGTGGCGAAGTTTTTCTTATGCAGGATTTTTTATTTCCTTCTCCTACAAGCGAGCGCGGGCTATAGTCTATTTCTCTTCTGCAGGCAAGCGTGGAAAAGAGTGTTTTTCTGGATTGCGAACACCAATATAACATGATTGGACCATTAGGAATCCATATGTTCGCGTCTCTTTCTCTTGCACGGGGATGGCAAAGATGATTTCATCAAGCGAGCATGCATATTATTCGCAAGCGAGCTGGTCTGATACATACAAGGGATTGCAATGCTTCTCGCTTTATATCACTTCTTTCTGCTATTATCACATGAAAGCTATATGCATATTCTTGTTATCCCTGTTTTTCTTATTATAGCTTTCTGATCCACACTTTTTTCATATGCCACATCTGGATTGATCACGCTCATCTTCCTGCAACTGCTATCTACAGTCAACTTTTGTCTATGGCTTATACTTTGGTATTTCATATCTTGTTTATATCTTTTGTTAATCTGCTCAATCATTACTTTTTTCTTCCTCCTGCTCGCTTCATGAGCTGAGCATTTTGTTATGGACACAATACATTCTGTGATGGGGTGGCCTTACTTTTGGCTGTCTATGGTGGTTATCTCGCTGTTTTTATACATGCTCGAGCTGTTTTTGATTATGTACTATTTTATATTTATATATAACAGCGTTTTTTTCTTCTGAAAATAGAACTTTACAAGTGAATTAACTCGAAACTTAATTTTAAATAATATACATTTATTTACTGCAACATATATACATCATCTCTTTAATAACACCTTTCAAACTACACACGACTATATCAAGAATTCTTCTTCTCGCTATGATGAACATGAATTTCTAGGAAATTTAAGTTGCCACATGGTTTGTGTTGGTATGTTTTCAGATTTCCCTTTCCCTGAGAAGGAATTAAATTATGAATATATTGCTAATATAGTAAGGTAATAAATATTTCATATACATGAAGTATCATGACTTTGTAGATGATTGGATGGAAGAGGTATTAAGAGAAAATCATATTATCATTATGTATATATCAACTCCTTTTTAGGGAGAAAAATGAGCGAAACATCCTACCCTCCCTTACCATCACTTATATATTATTATTCTCAAAGTGCAAAGCTAAGAGTCTTGGAATTGATAAATTATTGTCTTGGTTACACTAGTTTTTTTATTTATTTGAACAAATTTTCTTCTTAAAACACATTATATAAAAACCATGTACATAAATAAACTTTTTCTCACTTATGCTTCTTAATTTTAGAATGAAAAAAGATTAGTTTTTTTCATCTTGAAGAGCATTTATATGATCATAACTAGAATGGAATATGTATATGAATCCTTAGTATGCCCCATATTAACGAGTTTGTAATACATATTTAAAGAATTTGTTTGTAAATCAACGTTGAGGTGTAACTATATTTCAAAGGGCTCAAATCTAAGTCAAATTCATATCAAACTTTTTCACCTCATCCATCTTCTCATACTGCTTACTCGTGATTACCTTTAATGATTGTGTTAAGTCATAAGTGTTAGACCTATTAACATAATATTTGGCTCTTTCACAAATTATAATTGAAACTTTTATGAAATTAGTTAGTCATTATGATGCATGAGACCTTCCCTAATCACCATACTACACTAGGGATAGGAAGATATGTTTTCTTTGGTGGGGCGTGTTGATATATCCATTGGTGTATTGAACAGTCCACTGGCAGGGGAGCAAGGTCAGTGGTACTATATTGAAACCTAGTGCATAATCATTTCACTTGTTCTGTTGAGTTAACTTTCAATGGGGTATGATAACATATCTATCGAGGCTATAGACGCTTGGTGGTAGTCGAGTAAGGTTAGTGGTATTGGACTAAATTTAGTGCGTAATCCTCCCATCCTCGAAAAGTGCATGTTTCCTAAAATAAATTGTAAGAAGGCCTCTAACATGAAGAGTAAACAAGAATTTAGAAATTACCTTATCTTAGGATGGTGGATGACTCTGTCGTGGTACTGAACAAGTCCACTGGTAGCGGAGCGACATCCAATTTTGGAAACTCGTGTTATGCAACTAAAAGGGAAAATAATCTCTAATAACTATTAATTAGTACTATGATTTATGTAATTTCTTGATCATTAATTGTAAGCATGTATGACATATATATCATGTTGGATGCTCTTATGAAAAACACAACTTACTAATCTATGAACAATGTGCCCTAAATCATATCACAATTACCCCTATACAATGAATATACAAACAAATGTCTTATATATGTGAATAATTATTGAACTTGTTAATATTTATGTTCTAAGGCCTCATGTGACTTATCTTTGGTTCATTCTATCAACTGAAACTTTATGATGTGAATATTTTCCTTCTATTACTCTACATTTTTTTCTTAGAGTCTCCTTTTCTTCATGAACTGACTCCATCCCCAATGCAAAGGCACAAGTCAACAGTTCTTGATGCCTCGTAGGGAGGCATCATCCCCAATTGGACCGAATGTTGTCGCCAAATCTGACCCCAATTAGAACTTTGTTCTTTCTTTTTGCCTCATGCTTCCCTTGTCATATCACTTCCTCGTATGCTCCTATAGTAAAAAATTATTCACTAAAATCTTCATGTTTGTCTCGCATCGATTTGTTGTTATAATAATCATTATAACTTATAAAAAATCATTATTGTATTAAATAAACCGAATCTTAATGTTAAATGAATAATTGCAATTTTTTTATTATAATTTACAATTATTATTATTATTATTATAATTGAAAATAAATTAATTAATTAAAAATAAATTATAATTAATTAATAATTAAATACAAGTAAATAAAATAATTATTAAAAAATAAAAAATACTACATATAAACCAAGATAATGAAAATAATTAAAAAACAAAATAATATAAATAAATACAAAACAAAATAAAAATTAAACAATATAATAAAAAATAATTAAAAAATAATTATGATATAAGCTAAAAACCAAACTAGCTTCGCACCCTTTATAATATACTTTATTTTACCGCTTGTCGTGTACTTTCACTATCTTGCCAAGGTGACGTATACTCTCACTACTTGACAAGCACTATCTTGCCAAGGTGACGTATACTCTCACTACTTGACAAGGTGATGCATGCCAAACCGAAAAAAAAAAAAAAAAAAAAATTAAAATGTGTCTTCACGAAATGATTAATACTGCCTCCAAACTTAAAACCTTCGACGTCCACACAAATGTACACTACACACTAGCCATCGAGTCTGACGAAAGAGAACCACTGCCCACCATGTTCCGACTTGACGGCCATCTCATCAGGCCTATATTGCAAACTAAGTTTAAAAATCTATGTGTAAGTTATATATTTTAATTATTTAAAAGTCAGAATCTATATACACATTTATTATACCATTCATATAATATTAAAATTTTATGTAATATGTATATTTAAGTATGAGTGGTTTTCTAAGTGTATTATATTAGATTCATTTTACTAGTTTTAATCTTACTTTTTCATTTCTCTGAACATCACATCATTAGATGCAATGAGTACTAAATGGATTATTCAAAAATTATGAGAAATTAGTACCTACCATGGAAATGATCATAGATAAATGACTTACTTAATACAGTTGACTCTCACAAATAATATCTAAAATGTATATTATTTAACACATTTAAAAAATATTTAAATCTTATAATAAATATAAATATAAAATTTACAATTACATTTTTATTTGATATTTAAATCTTCCAACACATACATCTCATTGTCACTTCATTTTGAACTCATAATTTTACTACTAACGATTTAATGGAGAGGTTTTGCAGGCATAAATTCATTTGTTGCATGGGAAGAACATAGAAGGAAATTCATCAATGATTTTAATAATTTGAAATCGTTTCCACCACTTTAGAAAATCTGATTTAAGCTAGTTTTATATATTTGAAATTGGATTTTTCATTTGCATTGTTCCAGGTTTGTTGTAACGACAAAAGTTTAATGTTTAAAAAAAAAACTATTTTAAATTTAATGCACGTTTAATGTTTTGGATTTTTATGGAGCGTTAAAGGTTTTGGAAAATAAATTTACGTATTAAATATATTTATAACCTAATGTTTTCATATAGTTGGAAAAATTTTACTAGGTTTTCTCTAAGTTAAAAATCAAATTTCATTTAATAAAGTTACCAGAAATAATATTATGAGAATATAATTATAAAGGGTGAATTTATATTTTAATTTAATTTATCATTATATTTTATATTGAGAACTAATTCATGTCGAAAACTAGTTAAAAAACTTAATACATGAGAGATTTGAGCATAAGTTCATTTAAATGATAGAATACATATTTCATTTAGACAAGATTATTATTATTATTATTATTTTATTTGGGAAGTTACGAGAACTAAATGGGAAACTAACTCCCAACAATATAAAATAATATCCAAACACTTATTTGAGAGGTAGTATAGGGAAAGATTAGAAGATAGTAGACTCGAGATGAAGACTTATTATTTTACAACCATAATGCACTTACTATAGTGGTTCTTCTCATTGCAACTATGAGGTTTTGAATAATAATATCATAGTTTTTTTTGTTTTCTTTTCTCCCAACATGGTTTTCTTTGTTTAGAATCCATATTTTGTGGTAAAATTATTGAAGATTATTGATATAACTTGATTATACAACAATATTGAATAGTTAAATTATTTAAATGTTTTGAATACATGATATTTGAGAGTTTTCAGGTATATTTGAGTTTATTTGTTGCAGGTTGAAATCCAAAATGATACATGTTATCTAGGGTTTACATGCACATTAAACTTGGATGTCATAAAAACCAATTCTTTAAATTTATTCATTTTTTTCTTTAAAATTTACTTCATTGGAAAATGTGATTGATTGGGAATAGTTTGACTTAATCACACTATTTAATCTTGAACCCATAAGTTTG
Organism: Pinus albicaulis; assembly: GCA_034641835.2. Taxonomy (NCBI): domain Eukaryota; kingdom Viridiplantae; phylum Streptophyta; class Pinopsida; order Pinales; family Pinaceae; genus Pinus; species Pinus albicaulis. The sequence continues at coordinate 871,605,728 of CM076580.1, forward strand.
ATTTAATTTTTCTCATATATATATATATATATATATATATATATATATATATATATATATATATATATATATATAAGAAAGAAATAATTAAGCTAAATATTTTAATTGTTTGTGCTAGATAAATTAATATCAATGCTTGATATCATATTATTTTAACTACACATTTCAATTAAATGTATTTAAGCGAGTTTGTTCTAATTTTCTTCTTTTCCTTTTATTTTAAAATTTATTTTGTACTTAACCTAATGTTGTGTGTGGCTTATGATTGTAATTGACCTGGGTTAAAAGTTCATGTAATAAAAGTTAATAAAGGAAAAAATAAGACCATGGTTAAGAGGTCTGTATTCTAAGCTGAATTTGGGCAAATATATCCTAGTGGGCATCACTGGATGTGTTTATGGAAAAGGGAAATTGGCAAAGGAAATGGCTAAGGCATTAAAGAGAAAAATGTATTTTTGGCACATTTATTTAGGAAAATAAAGGAAATTAGGATAAAAGGAAGGTAAAAGGTCACGAGTTGCATGTGAGGAGGAAATTGAAGGAAAATAATGAAAAATGAAGAAAATAGAGGCATCATTAATAAAAAGGCTTCTGAGGATCAATTCATGGATTTTGTCAGTTCAATTTTGAAGCTCTCTCATTATTCTCTCTCTCTCATACTCTTGGATACTTAGAGTTTTCTTCGATTAATTCAACATTGAGCCAAGAAAGAGGAAAGAAATCAAAGGAAGGACACGGAAAGGAAAGGATAGCAAAGATCAAGCAAGAAAGAGCGGGATCTAGCAGCTTCAATAGGAATACTTGCAGGTAACATATTGCATGTGTGATTTCCTATTTGGTTTCTACATGCATGGCTTATGAATGTTGGTATTTGGTTCTCTTACTATTGGTGGCATGGTTTTTCTGGGTTTTGACAGTGGTTTTTAGCCTTGCCTTGCATTTTTTGGATAGTCATGGCATGTGGCATTTGATCTTGGTTTTTAACTTTGGAATTATCAAATGGATTTCAGAATTTGGGGAAAAAGTGGTCTCAAGGAAAATTCCCAAAGGCTTAGGAATCCCTTGATTGGGTTTTGCGAGATACATGGTAAAGCCTGAGGGTGGTGTCTCAGTTTAGGGACTAGTGATCCGGGATTGGAGTGCGGTAAAGCCTAAGAGACAGTGAGATAGAAAATTCTTCAAGGATAGTGATGGATTTCCGGAGGTATTCCAAGCTTGGTTTGGTTTTGTGATCAGGGCACCAGTTTTGGTGTGACCACAATGTGGTGAGGATGGAGGTGGTTTAACCTCTGGATTCCCTTGTTTTTGTTTGGATTGTTTTATCCATGAGATCCCACATTCATTCTTGGAATATGGCATGGGGGTGCCTAGCTGAACAAAGATTTGGTTCAACCATGTCTATGGTAGGGTGGTACGTCGAAGTCCCAAAATTGGTCGGTTATTGCCTATGTTTAATAAAAGCTAAGTTCTCTTGCTTTTGTACTCATTAGTGTGTGTATTTAATGTATGTTATCTCACTATTATTTCCATGGTTTTATGTTGGTTATAAGCATTGTTAAATGAATGGTTCAAGTCATGGTTATTTCATGTATTTACTTATAAATGTTAAAATATTGGATGTAAGGCCTAATTGATGTCATATTAGTTCACAGAAGAGGGTGGTGATCCTTCTTGTCATTTCTCATAAGATTTTTGAGTCATTCATGCTCTGTCTTGTATCCTAGACTTGTAGATTTCATTGATGCCAAGTGTTTGACATAATGTCAATCCTGTTTGGGGATGGTCAGGCCTAGTCCTGGAGTTATTTTTTGATTCATTGGAATTTTCATCATGTGTTTGATGTATTTGGGAATATACAGGAACTTATGGGAAACATTTGAGATTTTGGGCTTAAAAGGTGTCATAAATCCCACAGACTCTAGCATGGGTTTGAGTGAAAGAGTCCCTAGACGCATGCATGGCTATGTTGGGGGAGCATTCAAAGCCTTCTAGACGCACCCTTTCCCATATCAAGGGAGATTCAACATGTTTTCTTCATTAAAATTCAGTGGGACTAAGGGACAAGTCATGGGGATAACTGGGCTAGCCTCTAGGAGTCCTGTAGCTAGTACAAGGAATCTATGTTATGGTTTTCCGTGTTGATTCCACTTCCTTAAAGTCACCAAGGAGGTTGAGTCTGATCTTAACTTCCCTCATGTATTGTTTACCCCAGTTGGTCGGTTACTTGGGTAGATGTGAGGGGAGGTGTATGTTACAAGTGGTATTAGGGCATGGTTGCACTCTCCTTGTGAAAATATGATGTTGTCAATATTATTTTTTCCATGCATTCGTGTCGGTTGTGTAGTTGTTTCTCATACTTTTGGTATATGTACTTTTTTCATTAAATGCATAGTGATGGTCATGGTGGCAATGATGTCACCATGGAAGGGCTAATGTTGTTGTTGTAAATGTGTTGTCATGAGCATATGGCTGGTTATACATTTCAGTTACTTAGATGTTGTCAAGTGTGCAATGGTATGGTTATTGTTCTCATGCATTAGGTCATGGTGTGTAGTGGGTATGGTCATGCATTGATGACTGGACTCTAACTAGAATGATGTTTATGTGTTTGTATACCATGTGTCATAAGCCTATATGGTGGCATGATTATGTCTATACATGTATTACATTTATTGTTTTAACTTGTAGATGAGATATCCTCCTCGAATTATGCTAAGGTACGTCAATTTATTGTGATTTGGTTTAAGATGAAATGAGATGCCTTGCAGAAAGAAATCAAAGTTGGCTAGCAAGATGGTAGACTAAAAGGAATCTCCTTATGAATAGGATGAACAACATGGTGTTGGGAATTCTTTTGATTTAGCAGATACACTAAGAAGTTTGAAGGAATAAATAAGGAGTTGTAAAGAAGACAATGACATAATTATACAGGCACAGGAAAAATAAGCATAATTAAATGCAACAATCCTTTACAATTTTTCATATTTGCAGCGACAAGGACCACTTTGGATCAAATATGGACACGAGGATGGGACTAATGTGGCATATGGAAGTAAGTCTATCGATGTTTATAATTCAGATAGATTTGACATGATTAGAGATGACAGGTTCTTGGACACTCTAGATAGGAGAGGTGATAGACATAGGTACTATTCTAGTTCTAGTCTTAATAGGCATTATAATAGTCATTGTTATCATCCTTACAGGAGGAGTGACAGGGGATATTTTCCAGATGATTTTAATAAATCAATGCCACCTACCTTTGACAGAGATATGAATAAATCTCAAGATGCAGAGGCATCCTTTCTTGGTATGAGGAAACTCCTCAAGTCACGTTATTACTTAGAAAACATGAAATCCTTAATAGTTACATTCAACCTTAGAGGTAAAAAATATATTTGGTGGGAATATGTGAATAATTTTAGGGGTATTTATGAGGAGGAATTTACTTGGAGTGAGTTTGAGAGGCCATTTTTGAAGAATTATCTGTCATATGGGTACTATGATGCTAGAGCTAAGGAGTTTTATGAGTTCCATGTGGGTTTCATGAGAGATGATGAGTATACTAGTAGGTTCTTGGAGTTGTTGACATATGTTCCTTGCATCAAGGAGGAGAAGACCAAGGTTCAAAGATTTATTGTAATGTTCCTTTTTCAGAAACATTGTCAAATGACAAGGCAAATCTATTCCAGAGATAGACTGCAAGGGAATTTATTGGATTTGTCACCTTTGAACAAAGGATGAGCTCCAGAGGCTACCTGGCCCACTAGCAGACTCTGTCTGTAGGGTTATTGTCAAAGGAAAATATCCCCAATAGGGAAATACAACAAGATTGGGAATCTCTTAAGATAACCCCAACATTGCAGCTACGGTAATAACAAATACATTAAATGGAAAATAGCAGTGAATCATATACACGTGAAATTCTGGAGACATAGCAGCATAAAATATACAACTCCTTGAGGAAATGATCACTCAAGTAGGCACAACAAGCCTCAAGAAATCTGTATGAGAAAAAATGAGAAACACAGTTGCATAAAAGAAGCCCTAGGCCATGACTGCGCAGTTATAGAGAGGAACTGCTGCATAGATAATGAAATTACAATGATATATCAATGTAGGCTCAAATAAAAAGGGGGAGCAAGCTCTCAACCCCTGAAAATATAATACAACAATCCTTTAAGAGGATTGGCTGAAATCTATACAGAAATGGCATTTTACGAAAATGCCGGAGTTGCTGGGCAGTAGCAACTCAAGAGCTGGAAATGGATGGAGAAGGGTGAAATAGCTATTGTAGATGAAGTGCCCTTATCCAATGAAAATATGAAGTGAAAGGCGGATCCTTTCACCCAAGACTTCTCCTCCAAGTGACTATCAATCCCTCACAGCAAATCTCTTCTCTGAATAAAGTTGTCTAATGAAGGGATTGCGCTACTAATGCTGGAATGTGGTTGGACTGATGCCAAAGATGATGGGATATTCTCAATAACCTCCTTTTCTTTTCCTCCAATGAATAGAACCTCTCTGCACTGAAAGAAAAGCTCCGGATGGTGTGTGGAAACCTCCCCAGCAACACTGCACAATATCTGCTGCAGATGCTGTGATGATGTAGATGGCTGAAGTTGTGGCCTGAATGCCTAAATATGGGGAATGTAGTGCAATCCTTCATGATCTACTCAAGAAGGAGAGTAATTCCTAAACAGGACTCCCTCGTGCCCGAAGGCACTGCAGCTCTGCTGAACAGCAAAAGGCAACGACAATTCTCTAAGAATCAAATGTAAAATGATAAAAGATAGTCTCAATGGATGCCTTTCTCCTCTTTTAAACAATGATCCTTCCCTCCATGAGCCCTGCTTCAAATTATGGTTTCCTCCCTCTAGAATCTTCCCTCCTACGTTGTCCCACATAGTGCTTTCCAACTCATGCCAACGCAGTTTGACTTGGTCAACCTTGGCCAAGCATGTTTGCAAAAACCTCCTTTCACACATGGAAGTGTGAATTCCAGCTCCAATATAATCCTCTTTTATACTTATAGGATTTGTATTCGCTAATGATGCAAAGAATGGTTCCCCCTACCCATTTTATTAGTATCTTTAACAAAAATTAATGTTCCATAAAAGTTGGAACATTATAGTCCTCCCTTCTCAAAATATTGCTTTCCCTTAATAAATTGCAAGGATGAACTGAGTTTCTTTCTACCCTTCGTCTTGTAGCATCCTTATGTGATGATCTCCTTAAGGAAAATGATGCGATATTAGCAATGAAGTCTCCAAACTGTCCCTTTAACAAATACAATCTAGCCTTGGGGTGAGCATTCCCAAATAGCTATCATGAAGGAACTAAGAGCTGTCCAAGGGCCTCCTTGAGGCATGAGATCTGATATATAATGGTACTTTTCATCCCCCATATGAATCTCTCATCCCCAAGCCATCAATCATAAAAATAAGTTTCCTCCCAACAAGACAACTCATGGAAAATCTCCCTCCACCTTGAGCTCCGGAAATGAAGGTGGGCTGAAATCTGATCATGAAAAGCACTATAACTTGCCCCATGCTGTCCTCTCCCCCACTTGTGACAAGTGTGGAGTGTATACTGATCCTGGGCTGAAAATTTATTTCCCTCAAATGGAAAAATTAAAAGTAATTCCCCAAGAATCTTTCCTCCATCAAAGAAAAATCAACTGGCCCAAGACATGTCATCTATGATGAATAGGACAAGATCACCATAGAATTCCCCCATGACATGTTTTATTTAGGTTATACCATGTGCAGAAAGTGAAAAAAATGCCTCATAGGGTTATAATGCAACCTCATCCACTGTAGCTGTAGAAAATAACATGGCAAGCATTGCACAACAACAAATATCACATCTACTACTAAATAGTAAATAGAAGAGTGAATCAGCAACATAAGGTCAAACACCTACCCATATACATACAATGGATGGATAAAATTACCAAGCCCATGGCTAACCCCACAATTAAGCAAATATGTGGATGTAGCCATGCCTCCTCTCATGTTCCCTTTAGAACATGCAATGTAGAAAATATGGGAGTCCTTCCTCATCAAGGATACATTCATCCATGTGTCTCTCCTCTGATCATGTCCTCCATTAATATAACAGAAATATCAGCCAAGGAGACCATACTCAGCAATAAAATGAGGCAAGTACTGAAGGTTTCATGTTATGCAAGGATGTACCAACAGTCTCCCATGTAGTCACAGCGCAGTTTCCCAAACTGTTGCTTTGAGAAATGATATGGAAAGTTGCTTTCAGCTCATGAATGACAATGTATGTTCTTACATCTGATAATGCATGGTGAGTGGCTGAATATGAATGTTGAACATACATGGAAGGTAACACTTTCCCAAGGCCATACAAAATATGGCTGTCTCCATCACATAGTTTGGCCCAATTTTTCTCATGGAGCAACATGCAAACAATCTGCCGCTTTGAAAAACTCTACACTGTATAATAATGATAAGAGTATGTAAATAAAAAAATGTACACACAAGACTCTTGCCATAGGCTAGAAGTGAGATGATATATGGAGCTATGCATGTGATCCTCCTCCCAAATGATAGCGCTGTGAGCTCATGCAAAAAGGCTTTGCCCATGCCAATTTTTGTTCCTTGACATGCTCCTTGTCAAGAACAACTCTGGTGATGCTGCTGCAAATATGAAACCTCTCCTAAGATGGAAATGCCTCCCAATCAATCCCAGCTAAAGAGTGATCCCCTTGCACTATGAGAGTGCCCTCCTCTACTCCTGCAACACCATCAATCATATGAGAGCAAATCTTCTTGTGCTCTCTCACATCAATTCCAAGGAACTCAAGTTCTTGATGCCTCCTCATGCTCACATCATATGACTCATGTGATGAAGGTATCATGAATGATATATATGTCATATCAGCAATATGTATCCCTTATCCTTGCTGCCCAATGATGTAAACACCCTGCCACTTCTCTCTTCTTTGGTACTCCTCCCATGAGGGCTACCATTCTCCCAAACCAATCCTTGTTTTTTTCATTTCATGAGAGTTTGAAATGCAGCTCCTTGGAGACCTCTTAGGAAAGGAATCTCTCCCATCACTATGTTGGACCTATGCAGATACGAATTTGATGGAGGTGATGTCTCCTCTCCACCCATGTTCAACAACACTGCTGATTCTTCCAATGATGTAGCAGATGTATCTTCCTCTAGTTCACAAATTGTTTCATGATTCTCCATGGAGGTGTCATGGTTTACTTAATTCTCCAAAATTTTACAATCCCACCTTGAAGGCTGAATTAAAATCATCAAAGATGTATGAGGATGATGGTTCTTCTCCTCCTTGAACCCTTTGCACAACATAGTGCAATCATGAGGCCCTAAAGTGGTCATGTGATTTGATCCTGGGACCTCCTCATATGAAATTCCACCATCCTTAAGATTATTTGCTGAAATAGAAAGTGGAACTTTACTCATACCTTGGTGGATCTTGGGACCTTCTTGTGTGGCTGCAATGGCTTTTCCTCCAATGTCTTCCTCAACCATAGATGTTGAAGGCTGCTCCTTCAAAGCTATAGTAGCGTTGGTGAAATCCTCCTCCCATGGTGGTGTGAGCTTCTCTTCCTTTGTTCTTTCTTCATCAAAGGTTTGGATTAACCTTTGAAAAAAGACTACAAAATAACTCACCCTTGAATGGACCAAGGGTTTGAACCACCAAAAAAAGGTTTCCTCCTCCTTGTGCAGTGCTGCCATCACCACTGCTTCTTTCTCTGTCACTAGATGCAGCAATAAAAATGCCTCCAGCTTCTCCTCACAAGCTATAGTTGAAGTAACCCCATCAAATGTAGACAATAAAAGCCTATTGCCTCTGATTTGTCCTTTTCCATAGGGCCTTCCTTCCTCCATATGCTGAATAGACTGTGGGAACACTGTAGCTCCCCTGAATGCTGCAGAATGGGGTTTATAGTCACCCAGGTACTTGCCTAAGATCTGGAAATCCAAGCATCTGTCATGTTGGTCTTCAAGATGTTGAGTTCAGCAGCGGAAAAAATTAATAAAACACACATAACACACAGTAGAAACAAACATAAAGACACGGATTTTAACGTGGTTCACCCAACTAATCTGGGCTACGTCCACCAAACAGGGCATCGGCAATCTCATTCATCAACTAGAGAATTACAACAACAAAGTTTCCCATCTGCTCTTCCACTCACCTCACATTCCTCATCATGCTCATTTGCCTCTACGAGCTTAAATTTTATAGCTGGGAGTAGAAACTCAATCATAAATTTACTCACAACAAATATAGGATGAATTAACTCCACATCAGGATTACATGGAGTCAATTTAGCAACAAATCCTATTGTTGTAACATTCATGAGATTTTCTCCAAATTTAATTAAAAGAAAATCTCAACAATCTCCACCTTGACAACAATTATCCTGATACCCTGTTCCATTATGATTTTTATCTTCTCTACAAGCCAAGAGAAGGAAGACAACATCATAGGTTTTCTAAAAAAACTGGTTTCGTGAACATGTATGCACAGTTTTCGTTTGTATGCACCTTTTCAAGAGAGAATCCCCTTTCAGTGATAACCTATCTTACAAAATGGTAATTGATAGGTATATGCTTTGATTTACTATGACAGGCTAGATTCTTAGTGAAATTAATTGCACTTTGACTATCACAAAATAACTTGATGTTGTCCTGCAACCTACCAAAATCACCAAACAAACCTTTCAACCAAACCACTTCTTTGCAAGCATGTGAAGCAGCTATGTATTCTGCTTCTGTAGTGGATAAAGAAACAATGTTTTGTAGCTTTGACATCCAGCTTATAGCTCCACCTGCAAGAGTAAATACATATCCTAAAGTTGACATTCTCTTATCCAAATCACCTACAAAATCCGAATCAACATAACTGCAAACAAATTCACTACTTCTGTTATAAGTGATACAATAATCACTTGTGCCTCTCAGATATCGAAGCACCCATTTCACTGCTGACCAGTTTTATTCTCCTGGATTTGCCATATAACTGCTGACAACCCCAACTGCATGTGAAATATCTGGTCATGTATAAACCATCGCATACATCAAACAACCTAGTACATTGGCATATGGAATTCGAGACATATATTCATTTTCTTCATTTGTGTTAGGACATAAACTTGAAGAAAGCTTAAAATGGGAAGCTAAAGGGACTGAAACAGGCTTCACATTGTTCATACAAAACCTCAAGAGTATTTTCTCAATATACTTCTTTTGTGATAGCCACAACTTACCATTTCTCCTGTCTCTAAAAATTTCCATGCCCAAAATCTGTCTTGTTGCTCCTAGATCTTTCATATCAAACGTCCTAGCCATCTGAGCCTTTAACCTATTGATCTCAGTTATGATTTTTCTTGCTGAAAGCATATCTTCAACATACAACACTAAGATAATGAACTTGCCATTACTTAATTTCTTAAAGTAAAAACAATTATCATATTCACTTCTTATATAATTTTGACTCATCATCAAAGAATTAAATTTCTTGTACCATTGTCGAGGCAAATACTTCAGAACATACAAGGATTTATTGACCCTGTAGACAAATTTCTTGTTGCAATTTTGAACAAAACCTTCTGGTTGTTCCATGTAAATTTCCTCATCTAAATCTCCATGTAAAAATGTAGTTTTAACATCTAGTTGTTGTAATTCTAAATCAAGTAAAGAAACTAATGCTAACACAATCCGAATTGAAACAATTTTTACAACTAGTGAAAATATCTCATGAAAGTCAATGCCTGCTTTCTGAGAAAAACCTTTCCCGACCAGCCTCTTTTTGTACCCGTCCTATGTATCATCAACACCCTTCTTCAATTTGTAAACCCACTTACATCCCACAGTTATTTTGTCTTTGGGAAGTTCTACTAGATCCCATGTGGCATTCTTGTCTAATGCCTTCATCTTGTCCTTCATAGATTCTTTCCACTTATCACTGTTAGAACCTTCTACAACTTCCTGATAGCACAAAGGTTCATCATCATTAGCAGTTAAAGCAACTGAAGTAACATAATCATCATACCTTTTAGGAGGACGTCTGATTCTCATGGACCTCCTTAAATATGTTTCTGGTACTTCCACAATTTGTTGATTATTATCTGTAGGAACTTCTTCATGATCAACATCTGAAACATGTTCATGATTTGCATCTGAAACTTGTTCATGATCTGAATCTAAAACTTGTTCACCTGGACTATCATCGGTATTTGAACTGGTTTCAAACTGAATGTGTTGAAGCTTAGGTACATTATCCTGTTTCAATTTATCATCTACATCTAGATTTTCAAGTGAAGATTCATTGAATTTAACATCTCTGTTAATGATGATCTTGTGAGTAGTAGGATCCCACAAACTGTATCCCTTAGTCCCATCACCATATCCAACAAAGAAATATCTTTTTGATTTAGGATATAATTTAGAATGTTGATGTTTCGGAACTAGAGAATATGCATCACAACCAAAAACTTTCAGTTTAGAATAATCACATGGATAACCTTTCCATACCTCTTGAGGAATTTTGCATCCTATCACAATTGATGGTGATCGATTTACCAAGTAAAAAGCTGTAGAAACCACTTCTGTCCACAATTCCTTCTGCAAATTGGTGTTACTAAGCATACTTCTTGCTCTCTCTAAGAGAGTCATGTTCATGCGTTCAACAACTCCATTTTGCTGAGGAGTATATACAGTAGTTTTATGTCTTTCAGTTCCAGTGTCCTTGCAATGATTATCAAATTCCTTTGAAGTAAACTCACCACCATTGTCAGTTCTTAAACATTTAATGGTTCTTCCAGTGATGTTTTCAACTAATGCTCTAAACTGTTTGAACACTGTGAATACATCAGAATTTTTCTTGAACATATACACCCAGACTTTTCTAGAGAAATCATCAATAAAATATACAAAATGACGATCCTTTTTAATCCTCTTTTGCTCATATGGCCCAACCTTTGATGCCATAAACGAATACAATTACTGTCGTTTTTAGATACTGTAGAAGCATGATCTGACTCTGTTCTTCCTTCTAACTGAAAGATATTTCCAACCTTCTTTGCTTTCATTACTAGTAAAATTCCTTTATAAACTTTCATTACTCCACCTTGAATAAAGTTTTTATATCCATTTATGTCTAACACTCCTAGTGAAATGAGTTTTTTTTTTAGTTCAGGTACGTGTCTTACATCAGTTAGAATTTTATTTGTACCATCAAACATTTTAATCTGGATGCTTCCAATTCCCACAATATTACATGAGACATCATTTTTCATGTAAAAAACTACATCATTGATTGATTTATAAGTTTTAAACCATTATCTATGAATGCACATGTGATTTGACGCTCTAGAATCTAACAACCAATGTTGATCATGATTAGACAAACTAACCGATAACACTTCATCACTCATACCTGAAACGGATGCCGAGCCTGTATTTGTCGTGTTTGCTTCTTTCTTCTCAGTCGAAGAGTCTCCTTTGGATGTTTTTTGTCTCTTCCAATAGTCCTTCTTCAAATGTCCTGACTTTCCACAAAACCAACACTTTACCTTACTCTTCTTCCCTTTTGATTTTGACTGCAAGTTGTTGTGCTTACTGAAGCATCTTTCTTTAGAATGAACTCTTACCATTATTGTTTCTGATGTAGAGGTTTCTGAATTTGACCTCTTCCTTGTTTCTTCAGAAATTAAAGCTACAACAACATCATCAAATTCAAGGGTTTCTAATGAACTCAGACTTATAGAAGTAATAAAATGATCCCATGACTCAGGCACCGAGCATAATAAAGTTACAACTTTATCTTCTGATTCAAATTTTACTTCTATACTTTATAACTACACCAAGAGAGTATTAAAGGTATTCAGATGATCAGTTATTTTTGTACCTTCCTTCATGCGCAAACTGTACAACTGTCGCTTTAGACGAATCCTATTGGTTAAGGATTTTTTCATGTACAACTTTTCAAGCTTTTTCCACAAACCAGCAGCAGTTTTCTCTGACACGATGTTAAACAAAACATCATCCACCAAACAAAATCGAATTCCACTCAGTTCTCTTTTATCCATGTCACTCCATTCGTTATTTGTCATGGTGTAAGGTTGTTTGTCTTTTCCCAATAACGCCTTATCCATTCCTTGTTGCACAAGTAGATCATACACCTTCACTTTCCAGATCGCGAAGTTGTTTTTCCCATTGAAATTCTCGACCTCAAACTGAAGACTTTTTTTTTTTCCATGTTTAGTAGCTCGTGTCACAAAATATCCAATTGCAACTCTTAATAAATGAAATATTTTTTTTCCCGGATGCGGGTGGGTAACAAGGCGATCTGTACGTAGGAGATTTGGTGAGTTGGTGCGTGGCTTATCACCACCACCACCCAAGCTCGCATGATGTTTGTTTTAAATTCTTCTTCTCAAATCTTCAATGTTGCGTTAATGCAGCCCGTCCCTCGACGCCCACATGCTCATTCTTCTGTCATGGCGCCCCTCTGAGATCTCATTTGTGCTCCTCCCCTGCGCACTTGCTGCTCCCTTGCTGCCGCTAAGCCTCGCTCTCACACCAACACAGGGAAACGATGCACATTGGGTTGTTGTGTAGATTTCATGCTGGGATTTCATGTTTCCCATAGCCCTTTCTACACTTACAGTTGTTCGTCCTCAGTTTTAACCAAGAATCCTCTGCGAGCTGAAGCTACGCTCCTTTCTGTTTCCCCCTGTATCCACAATAATTCTGATAGCTCCTCTCTCCCTGCTCTTCATACTATGCCAAGATTGTGCCAGATAATATGCTGCAGGAGGGGAAGTTCCCATGGGCAAGTTAATCGCCAGCCCTCCTCCTCTAGTTCTGAATCCGCATCTCACTCTTCATACTTCCGCCCTGTATGCTATCCCGCCTCCAGGAGGGGTCGTGGATGGGGTCGATGGCAGCCTCTTTCTGCAGCGCAATTTCATCTATCCTCCAGGACACAATCTCACATTACTCGTCTTCAATACCCCTGTACTCTCATCAATTTCACCTTCTTAGCCACAGTCACCATTGAGCTTCGTGAAGTTTCCTCTGGTCTCGTTTCGGCAACTCCTGGGATGGCTCTGGAGACAAGGGAGGAAGACACGCTTGGCACCTCTCAGAATGACAATAGGTAGAGTGTGGAACTTGGTGGCATTGCAACCCAGAATGTGAGCTTGCAAGCATGTCCTAGCGTCCCAATTGGTGGCGGCTCTACAAGCAAGGCTAGCCCTCCTCTTGAAGAAGAAGATACCTACAAATATGCTTGTCGATCGCCGAGGAAGTGCCATCCCCATCTCATGAAGCCTAATCAGGTTTGCGCTCCTTGGTTTTTGATTTCAGGTAGCACGGAGGTGTTCAATTCCCTCCTATTTTATAATTAACTTATGTTCTACAGTTCTTAGGCACAGATGTTTACTCTTATGTTAAACTATCGTTTTCCCCTACGTGGGCGACATACTACTACATATGTCTTTGATTTTTGGCGATTGCTACAACAATTCAAAGTGTCAGATTTTGGTTCTGAAAGGGGCAGTGTCTGTATGTGCCTTGTCAATCTGCTAGGGTCTTTGAATTACCTCTGGTCAGTTCACAGTCTCGTTATAGGAGTAAGTTGTATCTATGAGACAGACATGGTCATGGTTATTGCATTTCTCTTGGTCAGTAAACAGCTAATTTTGTTAGTCAATGTTGAGCATTGTAATGTGCGAATGCCGCAACTATGGGCTAGATCTCCTGAGGCCACTGCCTCTCTGTAATTTTATTTTTGTATCAATATAGGAGTAGACCAATTCAAAAAAAAAAAATGAAATATTTTTTTATTTTAATCAAAATTGATTTTTGATTAAAAAATTCCCTTTCCTTATAAAAAATGCCCTTCCCCTAATATCATGGCATATTTACAAAAAATCGATTTAAAAAAAAAATTAGTGCCACCTTATGACTTCATAAAGAACGATTTATTATGGGCCACTTTTTTTTTGTGTTAAAATGACTTCATAAAAAAAAAAAATTATAAATTGATTTTAAAAAAGTTCAAATCGAAATTGTTTGAGAAAAGGGCATGAAACAAAACGTTTAAATGGAATTTCACCGTTCACAAAGTCCACTGTTCAATGCTTCCAGGCTCGATTCCACTGCATTGTTCAACGCTACCTCAGTTCAAAAGTCAACAGCTGTTTCCAAAACTCGGCTTTCAACACCATTACACTCGGCTCTCCATGCAGGTAAACTCGGCTCTACGTAATAGCTCTTCAACCACCTTTAAAATACCATGGCAAGTAAACAGGCACTTCAATCAATTTTTTAGGCAAACAAAACCAGCCGCACAGACATGAAAACCTCTGCATGTAGTTGTTTCTCTCCACAGGAACCCAGCCTCATGAGCTCAGACTCGGCCTAGCCCACTCCGTTCAACAGCAGACTCAAAAATCGATTTTAGAATTGCATAAAAAACTTTAATAGCATTCCATAATAAACAAGTTGTAAATGTTTATTACAGCACTCATGGTCCGATCGACATTGAACCAGGATCTACACCCTGAATGCAAGTCTTCATGCAATTTAAAACGGTGGCTCTTCCACATGGCAGCCTTCTTGGACTGACGCCCAATGCTCTGTGAACCAACGCGCTTTGGAAAACTTGTTAATGCAGAACGTAGACATTAAACATGTTAACGCAGAACGCAGACATATCGATAACAAATGCAGCCTCCATAGCTCATGGCTATGCTTCTTTGCTAACACAGCAGCTCACGGCTCCGATACCAAATTTTTTATTTCAGCAGCAGAAAAACTTAAATAAAACACACAGAACACAGAGCAGAAACAAACATGAAGACATAAATTTTAACATGGTTCACCCAACCAATCTAGGCTATGTCCACCAAATAGGGCATCAACAATCTCATTTAAAAACTGGAGAATTACAACAACAGAGTTTCCCATCTGCTCTTCCACTCACCTCACATCCCTCATCATACTCATTTGCCTCTACAAGCTTACATTTTATAGCTGGTAGTAGAAACTGAATCATAAATTTACTCACAACAAATATACGATGCATTAACTCCACATCAAGATTACATGGAGTCAATTTAGCAACAAATCCTATTGTTGTCACATTCACGAGATTTTCTCCAAATTTAATTAAAAGAAAATCTCAACACAAAAGAATAGGAAGTGCATGGACCTTCCTCTTCTCCTCTTTTCTTCTCCTCCTCCTCAGGGAGGCTCTTCTTTATTCCAAAAATAGATGAGATCAATCTCATCTTCTTCATAATTCTCCTCTGAAATCAAACTCATAGGCTATGCCAGTTCGATGCTCTAATACCACTGTAATGTTCCTTTTTTAGAAACATTGTCAAATGACAAGGAAAATCTATTCCAGAGATAGACTGCAGGGGCATTTACTAGATTTTTCACCTTTGAAAAAATAATGAGCTCCAGAGGCTACCTGGCCCACTAGCAGACTCTGTATATATAATGATTGTCAAAGGACAATATCCCAATAGGGAAATACAACAATATTGGGAATCTCTTAAGATAACCCCAACATTGCAGCTACAGTAGTAACAAATACATCAAATGGAAAATAATAATGAATCATATACACATGAAATGCTATAGAATACAATGGCCATCATAGTAAGACATAGTAGCATAAAATATACAATTCCTTGAGGAAATGATCACTCAAGTAGGCACAATAAGCCTCAAGAAATCTGTATGAGAAAACATGAGAAACATAGCTACATAAAAGAAGCCCTAGACCATGACCGCGCAGTTATAGAGAGGAACTGCTGCATAAATAATAAAAGTAAAATGATATAGAAATGTAGGCTCAAATAAGTAGGGGGGGCAAGCTCTCAACCCCTGAAAATACAATACAACAATCCTTTAAGAGGATTGGCTGGAATCTATACAAAAATGACATTTTATGGAAATGTCAGAGTTGCTAGGCAGCAGCAACTCAAGAGCTGGAAATGGATGGAGAAGGCTGAAATAGCTAATGTAGATGAAGTGCCATTCTCCAATGAAAATCTGAAGTGAAAGGCTGATCCTTTCACCCAATACTTCTCCTCCAAGTGACTGTCAATCCCTCACAACAAATCTCCTCTCTGAATAACGATGTCTAATGAAGGGACTGCACTGGTAATGATGGAATGTGGTTGGCCTGATGCCAAATATGGTGGGATATGCTCAGGAACCTCCTTTTCTAATCCTCTAATGAATATAACCTCTCTCCACTGAAAGACAAGCTCCAGATGGTGTGTGGAAACCTCCCCAGCAACACCTAGCAACACTACACAATATCTGCTGCAGAAACTGCGCTGATGTAGATGGCTGAAGATATGGCCTAAATTCTTGAATATGGGGAATGGAGTGAAATCCTTCATGAGATACCCAAGAAGGAGAGGAATTCCTAAACAGGACTCCCTTGTGCCTGAAGGCACTGCAACTCTGCTGAACAGAAAGAGGCAGCAACAAGTCTCTAAGACTCAAATGTAAACTGATCAAAGATAGTCTCAATGGTTGCCTTTCTCCTCTTTTAAACAATGAGCCTTCCCTCCATGGGCCCTACTTCAAATTAGGGTTTCATCCCTCTAGAATCTTCCCTCCTACGTTGTCCCACATAGTGCTTTCCAACTCATGCCAACGCAGTTTGACTTGGTCAAACTTGACCAAGCATGTTTTTAAAAACCTCCTTTCACACATGGAAGTGTGAAATCCAGCTCCAATATTATCCTCTTTCATACTTGGAGGATTTTTATTCTCTAATGATGCAAATAATGCCCCCCCCCTACCCATTTTATTAATCTCTTTAACAAAAAATAATGTTCCATAAAATTTGGAACATTACATTCATCAATGGGCTACCAGTAGCTACAAAGACCAGATTCTGTTCAATGAGTCTAAATCATTGGAGGAGGCCATTTGAAAGCTGAAGAATTTTTATGAGAATTCAGAATGAAAAGCTGAGCCTAAGAATTATTTGAAAGGAAATGAGAAAGCTAAAGGAATATAGACACCAAAGTGGGAAATACTGCAAGATGCGGGTGAGAAAGAAAATATGGTTCCTTACAAGAAGTTCAATAAAAATGGCAAAGTACTTGGAGAGCAGTAGACTAGATGTGATGGTAGAGCACTGTTGCAGTGTTGGATATGTGGCAATGATCATCGCAAGATAGATTTTCCGTAATATCAGGGTGGTAGAACTCTTATCTACAATGCACATGACGCGCAGAAATTTGGGGAAGTTGGTCATAAATTTCCTCATATTTATGCAATTGTGGGCAAGAGGAAGGCATATGATCAGGCATCTATCATTGACATGGACGGTAAGATTTGTGATCAAGTTGTTTCTATTTTCATTGATACTTTATCTAATTATATTTATATTAACCTTGGCATGGTGGATAAGTGTGTTTTGAGAAAATAATGCATGAATAATATTGGTTAGTGTAGTTGGATAAAATTACAAAGAAAAGAGTTCACCATTGGGTAAGGGCTTTTGCATTTGAGTTAAATGGTATGCTTACAGCAGCGTACTTGAACATATTGTCGTTGGGATCATATAGTATGCTATTGGGTATGGATTGGTTATATCTTCACAAGACCAAGGTTGATTGTTATGACAAATCCATTGAGTTCTTAAATGAAAATGGGGAACCAAGAGTCTTACAAGGAAAGAAGAAAGCCACATCAGTTAGGATGGCGACTGTTACACAACATTTTTTCACTGTCCCTACAATTCCCCATTCCGCACGTTGGAGAGCATTTCCCATGACCTGTGAACAGTGACATGACCTGAAACCACTTTCATGGCATCCCCTTTCATAAGGACAAACATTCCTCTGAAGAAAGTTTCCTCTGAAAAACCCTAAAACCAGATCTTTTTAGCCTTGGCGCGACTAGCAAATTTAGCCCTTGTGCCAATGGGGAAAATCCACCATAGAGGGCGTGCCAACTTGCACTCTGTCCCTATGTCTCACTCGTGCCAAGCTTAATAAGGGATGTTTTAGAAAAAATAAATGGCAGAAGTTTGATTCCCAAAAACTCCTGAATGAGTCACCAAAAGGAATTGGGTGGTTTGGCTCCATATCTCCATGTATGAGAAGTGGTTTTCCACCTATCATGGAAGATTCCTTAGAGATAGGGCCAATCCCATGATTATAGGGATCTCAACTCCTCTTTCCCCATCTATAAAATCTTTCCTTCTCCCTTAGCAAGCTAGCTGAACTTGTAGCAAGAAGACTATAGCCAGATAGCTTGTGAGAGCCAAGTCCAAGAGAGAGAGCTTTGTACCATTTCCAATAGGCTTTGTTGAGACGTGCTTCACTGTCATCCCCGCCAAAGGAAGATCAAGAGTCAGAGCTTTGGGTTGTATCTTTCCTTTGTTATTTTAATGATAAGTGACTTTGATTATTGTTCTATTCATGCATCTATTTATTTATGCAATGAATTACATCCTCTCCGACTGATGTATGGTAATAGGCTTTAGATTTTTTGTTGTATTTCGTTGTGTCATTTGAATGTGTGTAGGTGTTCGGACGTGTGGAGAAAATGGATTGTAATCTACCAAGCGATGGACGGGAAGCATCATCCTTTCTTCAACGACCACTGCGTAGGATTTGAGGTAGGCAATTCATTATGATTTTTGTCATTTTGTAACTAGAAACCTGCGTCACTACATGACCTGATTGTTTCTAGACCCGATCTGGGCTAGTAGGGATCGCATCTATCCACAGAGGGGATTTACCTCTCCAACAAAATGGCGACTCCACTAGGGAGTCAGTTGGAGTTATTCTTTCTTCTTTTGGTTTTTTTTGGCTTTTGATTGACTTATTTTCTCTTCTGGTTCACCCTCCTTGGTCTTAGACCCTTGTTTAGCCCCAAAGGATCATATCTGAGCTCTGCTTTTTCGAAATTTTCACCTATTCATGGTTGGCTTGATTGACGCGGTTTCCACCCTTATAGTCACGCCCATTGGCTCAAGTTACAATTTCATCACCCGCACCATCCCTTGTCTAGCACGGATTACAGCCAGAAAATCGTGCCATTTCCTGTAGGTGCTAGGGTTTTCCCTTGTTCGAGAGTTTTTTGGTCAGTCCTTTCACTTATGGGTTATTTTTAGATTTTTCTTGAAGTGGTGAGTCTGGTCTTGGTTGGGATAAATTTTTTATTTTTTCATTTTCAGGCATTGGTGCTAGTTGCTATTTAGCAACCCGCACCAATTGGCCATTAGCGCTAGTTTTCAGTGAGCAAGTTGCGCCAATTGGCGCTAGTTTCACCCACAAAAGTCATGCCAATTTCAGGGTGTGTGAAAATTGAGTTTTTTTCCTTAAATCCTTCACCATTGTGTTTTTCCCTTCCGGTATTTTCTTTGTATGAGAATATATTACATTTCTCATTGTTTAGCTGGAATGTATTATTTCCATGATTGCTTGATGTAAAAGCGAATGAATTCCTTGTTTTGATCTCATGATTTGGAAGTCCTCTTTGTGTTTGACCTCATATGTCTTGTATCATTTTGAGTAATTTTGTTACAAAGTGTTTAAAACAATGATTGCATTCTTAGTGTTTGTTTGCATCCCTTTTGTGTTCATCCTTTCATTAAAGAAATTTGCGTTCATTTAGTTTTCATCTCATAGTTTTCTTTTCGTTAAAATGCATTAGATCACATTGCATTGAAAAATATTTTTTGAGATCCATCATTGAACTTAGATTACATTGTTTAATGATTGAAAACTAAACAGCACTTTGAGTGCATTCTCTTTCATTAAAAGCATGCATTGAGTAGATTCTCTTTTCATCAAAAAATGCATTGAGTGCATTCTTATCATTTGAAAAGAAAAAGGAAATTGTGCATAGATTACAATTGCATAGTTTTCAGAAAAGGAAATTGTGCATAGATTACAATTCATAGTTTTTGAAAAAGAGGATTTTGCATAGATTACATTGCATTATTCGCATCGTTGAATATTTGAGCTTAATTTTGGATAGTGAAAGTCATCTATTTTGGAAAAAGTTTCGTTTTCAGTATTTTTGTCTGTTGCATAATTGTTTGAAGCTCTTCCCTTAACTAGATAGCATTCATCGAATTGAAAGATTTCTTTCCTCATATAGCTGCATATAGGAGATTGTCAGATGACATGCAGTAGGGCCTTGAAACCAATACATAGTTGAAGATCAGCTTTAAAATTTATTCAATGAACCTAAGGAATCATTGAAACCTAATGGAACATTTTAGTGGTCTAGGCTAGAGATGTGTTCTGGCATATTTAAAACTAGTAGTTGTCGTTCGCCATCTGACTTCAGACAATGCTAGTACAGACTTGTGCTCCCCGCACCGTCGCATATATAAAGGGAGACCCCATTAGGTTGCTATCCTTTATCCGTAGGAAGCTGAGTCTGCCGCCTTGTAACCATGATACACCAAAAACAACATTCGAGGAGACTACCTGCACGTACCGAAAATCCTTGGTCATTTCTCTTTCATTTGATCACCAAGGTGTATATTTCAATTCACAGAAACTTGGTACACCTCTTACCTAGATTACCAGAGCAGTCAAGTTGAACTTTACCGACTCCCTAAATTTGAAAAGATCGTCAAAAGCTTGTACTTTCATGCTTGTTTCAAAACTAAAAGAGATAGAGTCATCTTTTACTCATTTAGAAATTAACTTCCCACGAGATATTCCTGGTTAAATTTAGTTTCCTTAGGGTGTTGTTTTGGGTCATCTCCTATGGAAAATTTTCCGGAGTTCACCAACCAAGGAATCCCCTCCGATGGGAATCTTGGTCTTTTCCTACTTCTAGAAATGTTGGTGCTCCTTATATGGCAACGTTGTCCCTTCCTGGGTTAACTTTTGGGTTTCCTGTTTGGTTTTTTTCAACTTCTGTGGTCTCAAATGTCCCGACTACTATTCAATCAGTTCCTCTTCCTGAACGACATCATGTTGATTCCAAGGTGGACCTTTCCCCTTCTTATTCTATTGCTGCGTCCTCCTCTTCTACTTCTCCTGGTGAAAATCTGGATTCGAGTAACTAGGTGGCTAAGAAGAAGAAGAAGAAGACAAAGAAGAAGAAATCCAATAAGAGAGAGGCTAAGACTACATTTACTGCTTCTTAAACATCTCGTCTTGATAAACCTTCCAACCATCTGCGAAAAGTCAAGTTCCCTTGCATGTTGTGCTAGGGAAACCATCTTCTTTGATATTTCCCTGGCATTCCCAAGGTACTCGAAGTATGTTCCAATGGTCGTCCATCGTTGCCTTTGGATTTCGGGAGTCGGGTTGGGGGTGCGTCTTCAGCTAGTGCTAGTAAAGCTCCTAAGAAGCAAGCTTGCCAATCCCTGTAAGTTGTGTGAAGGGCACCATGCCATTCACCTTTGTCCATATATGGATGAAGCCAAGATAATTTTTGACAACTCAATTTTTTTTGGACCGTGCCTTCCGGCTGGTTACAAACATCTTTCTTTGAGTCCTTCACTAGTTGATTCAACGATTGGTCAAGAGTCATCCTTGGTCGATCCCGCTCCCCTAGAAATTCACCATCATGAATCCATCCGTGACCAACCATTGGTCATGGGATTGGTCGAGCGGGCCCCATCTACAGTGCACCAGGTATTTTCCATTGAGAGTGGATCTCACATCCCTCAGGTTCTTCTTGTTTCTTCAGATTCTTTGGACTTGGAGAAAGATTGTCCTGTCCCTATACCTCAAGAAGTCGCTCCTCCTCCTCCTGTGATGGATGTCTCAGAGGATGTCCCTCCTGACTCCGTGATGGAAGTCATGGGAGATGTTCCTCTTGCTCCAGTAACACCAATGGAAAACCATCTCAGTCCGATGGTACCCCCTCCAAGTAGTTTGGTCGCTTCCTTAAATTGGAGTCTATTTGTAGGATAATTTCTTCTGTCTTATGTGCCTTTTGAGATAACAGTATAGACCTTTGATCTGGTCATACCCAACACCATTATAGATGAAGGCGCGTCAGTTATTATTTTATCCTCAACTACTTCACAAGCTTTCGGTTCACCACTGCTTGTGCCTGTTACACAGAATCTGTTGGCATTTAACAGAGGAACTAGTCAACTATTAGGGATCCTTATGAAGTTTCCTATTACTTTGGGAGGGAAAATTGTCCATATGGACATGATGGTTTTTCCTATCCCTTTGGAATTTAATTTTCTCTTGGGCCGTGATTATACTTATGCCATGGGAGCACTTGTATCCCCCCTCTTTCGTGTGATGTGTTTTTCGCACCAAGGTCGGATTGTGACCATCGATCAGCTTGCATTCTTTGGTTGTAATATGGTAGCTAGCCCACCATCATCCCTACCAGATATTTATCCACCGGTTGTGTCATCCCCGCCACATGTCAATTATGTGGCTACCTATCCTGTGCACATATTCAGTGATAGTGCCATTTTGCATCGTGTACTGGGGGCATTGGGTCGTGATTTTCGAGATGTTGTTCTCCCATCGGATGAGAACCTCTTGGAAGCCATGAATTCTTATTCATTATGATGAGGTCTGTCAGAGCAGAGTTTTTTTCTTGTGTCAAGCTCCTTAAAAAATGAAACAAGGTCTCTGGAGCAGAGTTCGTTTTCTTGTGTCAAGCTCCTTAAAAAATGAAACAAGGTCTCTGGAGTAGGGTTATTTGTCTTGTGTCAAGCTCCTTAAAAAAAAATGAAACAAGATGTCTTCAGGATAGTTATTTTAATGTGTCAACCTCGTTAAAACAATGAAACACTTTCCTGTTCAATTTGAGTGTTTGATAAGATCTCGTAAAATCCTAGTTGAGACTTTCTCTTGATCTGGTAACTTGAACCTTCACTCCATCTACCTTACATATGGATTGAAGCTTGGGGGGCATGTACCTCTAATTGAGTCACCATGCTGGGGGCATGCAAAAAAATTTCTAGCATAGTTTGTTTCCGTTTCAAGCTTGTGTAAAAATGAAACTAGTTTCAAGCATAGTTTATCTTTGTTTCAAGCTTGTGTAAAAATGAAACCAACTTCAAGCAGAGTTTCCTGATTTCAAGCTTCTGTAAAAATGAAACCTTTCCCATTTTACCTCTCGTGATTGAAATTTTATCAACCTATTTTTCCAGATGAGCCTTGGTTTTTTCATTCCATCGTCCCTATCTGCTTGGTCGATCATATGCCTTCACTTGGTTGTTTTACCCATTCCTGAAGAACTGCTGGGATGAATGGTCTTGTTAGCGAGCCTATCAACCTTTAATTTGTTTGAGCAGTTCCACCATTACCGAAACCAGTTACTTCCATTTATACCACTCGTTCCTCCAGGAGGAGTCACCTTTTAGCTCTTTTCTAACTCTCTAAAATTGAAAATATTTCCAAGACACTTGTCGTTTTGAACTCGTTAAAATGGCTGCGAAACGACATCTACCCAGTATAATTTTACCCCGTTTTGGGGTTGGGATAGATTATTTATGAAAAAGTAACACCCTAGCCTATCACGACTAGGAGGTTCTCTCAAATATAGTTTTCTACCTTTTCAGATCTGAGGAACTATCTACAAAAAAGGGACTGTTGGAGTTTACTTTTATGTTATCCTTTCAAACTCGCTAAATATGAAAAAACACCGAGTTCTTCCTTTGTCATACTTGCTAAAACCTGATGACATCGAACTCCGTCATAATGATGATACTCAAGTTCCTCCTTCCTAGGGCTTGTTAAATGTAGTAGGTTGGATTTTTCCAAAGGACAAACTTATATCGCAAGCATATGCTATCCCCTTCAAGCTTTTTTTCAAAAATAATTGGGGTACTCGCCAGAAATGGTAGGGGGGAAATGGTACCAATGTCATCGTCATGTCAGCAGTATGTCTCTTTTGAACATGGCACTTTTTGCATTAGTGTTGGGTTGGGGACATCTCATCTCGTTTTCTGCTTGCCTCCATGGGTTTGGGTAATAATTTTTTACCGCTCATCTTCTCTTTTCCATGTCGTCATGTCCTCAGATCCTTTGATGTCAAATATTTCCAAATCCAGTGTCATGCCACCGATATGTTCAAGAGAAGTTGGCCTCTGCAGTTCTCAACCTCCCTCCAATTCTCTACTGATCTTGATTCACAAAAATTATGTTACTTTGTCTCATGTCGATGATGTGGGAAACACTATGACCCAGCTTCGATCAAGGTCACTTCCTGTCGACTTCAGCTCATTATCCAGGAAGCTAATCTAGAGACTCCCTTCTGGTACCTTGGAGCCTGCATGCCTTAATGGCAGGTTCTTTGCGTTCGACACAAGGTTTTCATCATTGACCTTCGATCAGATGATTCTATGGGTGTTTGATGCCAGCTCACTATTCGAATTTCGTGGATTGTACCTATAGTACCTTGAGGGCCATCCTCATTATTGGTGGTACCTCTTGTGTCTATTAACGACTTTCATTATTGGCTGGTAATTAGAAGATGTTCATGCATGTTCGACTCCAGCTCACTTATTCACATGCTGGGACTTGTACTCTGTTTGGGTCGAGATGGAGTGCAAGACCCTAGGTTTTGTCTAATGAAATCTAGGCTGCGGGTTTCTGTGGATTATCATGATTAGTTACATGACTCATTTGATTGGATGGCTACGACCATACCTGAGTCTACTTGTTGATCCTTTCTGGATGGCTGCATCCATACCTTGGATCCTGATTATTGTATACTCTATTATGGATGGCTGCACCTGTACCACATATCATGTATCAGAGATATCAGTTGTACTTGTATGCAAGTCTTCTGATGGCAGTGTTTTCAATTTGGCACATTCTCATAAAGCATTTAACCCCTCCCTCTCTCTTGGTCCTCATGCTTTAGGGGGCATCTGTTACACAACATTTTGTCACCGTCCCTGCAATTCCCCGTCCCACACATTGCAGGGCTTTTCCCATGACCTGTGAATAGTGACATGACCTGAAACCACTTTCATGGCATCCCCTTTCATAAGGAAAAAGATTCCTCTGAATAAAGTTTCCTCTGAAAAACCCAAAAAACAGATCCTTTTAGCCTTGGCGTGACTAGCCAATTCAGCCCTCGCGCCAATGGGGAAAATCCACCATAGAGGGCGCGCCAACTGGCGTTCTGTCCCTGTGTCTCACTCGCACCAAGCTTAATAAGGGATGTTTAAAAAAAAAAAATGGTAGAAGTTTTATTCCAACAAACTCCTGAATGAGTCACCAAAAGGAATTGGGTGGTTTGGCTCCAGATCTCCATGTATGGGAAGTGGTTTTACACCTATCATGGAAGCTTACTTAGAGATAGGGCCAATCCCATGATTATAGGGATCTCAACTTCTCTTCCCCCATCTATAAAAGCTTGCCTTCTCCCTTAGCAAGCTAGTTGAACTTGTAGCAAGGAGACTATAGCCAAATAGCTTTTGAGAGCCAAGCCGAAGAGAGAGAGCTTTGTCCCGTTTTCGATAGGCTTTGTTGAGATGTGCTCCGTTATCAACCCCGCTGAAGGAAGGTCAAGTGTCATAGCTTTGGGTTGTATCTTTCCTTTGTTATTTTAATGATAAGCAACTTTGATTATGGTTCTATTCATGCGTCTGTTTCTTTATGCAATGAATTGCATCCTCTCTAACTGATGTATGGTTATAGGCTTTAGATTTTACGTTGTATGTCATTTTATCCTTTGCATGTGTGTAGGTTTTTGGACATGTCGAGTAGAAGGATCCCGATCTGTCAAGCCGGGAAGCGTCATCCTTTCTTCAATGACCACTACGTAGGATTTAAGGTAGGCAATTTGTTATGATTTTTGTCATTTTGTAACTAGGAACTTGCGTCACTGCGTGACTTGATTATTGTTAGACTCAATCTGGGTTAGTAGGGATCACCTCTGTCTGCAGAGGGGATTTACCTCTCCAACAGTGACAGCTATACATGCCAAGCTTAGTCATAGGAAAGGGTGTGTGTTATTTTCAATGCACATTTCTAGTGAAAAATGTGAGGAAGTTGAGAATATAGATTTTTTGAGCAAGTACTCAATTCTACAGTAGTTCCAAGATGTGTTTCCAATGTAAATTTCAGAGTTTCCACCTCATATGGAAGTATACTTTTCTATTAAGTTGGTACTAGGGGTAGCACTAGCATATGAGGCACCTTACAAGATGAGTACACATGAGTTGGTAGAGTCAAATTTGCAACTGAAATAGATGCTTGAAAAAGGATACATTAGGCCAAGTGTATCGCCATGGGGTGCACCAGTATTTTTTGTCAAGAAGAAGGATGTTACTCTCATACTATGCATTGATTACATGTAGCTGAACAAAGTGACCGTAAAGAACATTTATTTGTTATCAATGATCAATGATTTGTTTGATCAGCTGAAGGGAGCATAAATTTTATCTAAGATCGACTTGAGATCAAGATATCATCTAGTAAACATCAAAGAAGAGAACATATAAAAGGAAAATTTTCATACTAGGTATCAGAATTATGAGTTTTTTGTAGTTCCATTATGTTTGACTAATTCTCCATCTACCTTTATGTGTTTGATGAATAATGTGTTTCATCCTTATATGGAGAATTTTGTGATTGTATTCATTGATGGCATATTGGTATATTAAAAAAATGAGGAAGAGCATGTCCAGCATTTGGAAACATCATTGATATTGTTGAGAGAGCATTAGTTGTATACTAGGCTCAGAAAATGTAGTTTCTTTCAGACTGAGGTACATTACTTGGGACATGTTATCTCCAAGGATGGCATAACTATGGATCTAGAAAAGGTAAGAGCTACCATGGAATGGGCAGATCCTAGAGATGTAGATGAGGTGAGATTCTTCATGGGATTGGCAGTTTATTACAGGAGGTTCATCAAGATATTTCTATAGATTTATTATCCTATTACATCGTTGCAAAGTAAAGGTAAGAATTTTGAGTGGACATAGGAGTGTGAGGCCAGTTTTGAACAACTTAAGCAGTTATTGACACATGATCCAATGTTAAATATCGCAAATATGGACAAAGATTGTGTGCTATGTATAGATTCTTGCAAAAGAGGGCTTGGTGGAGTCCTTATGAAGGATGAACAGGTGGTATGCTATGATTCATGGAAACTGAATGAACACTAGCATAAATATTTGATGCATGATCTTGAGCTAGTATTTACCATTCATGCATTTAAGATGTGGAGGCACTATCTTATTAGCGGGAGGTTTGTATTGATGAGTGATCACATTGGACCGAGATATTTTTTTGAACAACCGAATCTGAACGCCAGGAAAGCTATATGGTTGGCTATGATCAGTGAGTTTGACTTTGAGGTCAAATACATAAAAGATAAAGAGAACAGGGTCGAAGATGATCTTAGAAGGTGGATACATGTAAATCACATTGTAGCTATCAGATCCTATGGGACATATTTACAAGAGTAGGAAATTCAGTAGGATGTTAGGTATATGAATCTTACACACATATTGCAGTAGAATACAGGTATAGGTACATGTAGTGGTATAGGTATAGGTATAGGTTCATGTTATAGGATGTGGACTATTATCTCACAATATATGGATTGGTCAAGTTTAGAGACAGGATATATGTGCCAGACATTAGTGACCTCAAGAAAGTGATCTTGAGGTAGTTCATTTGAAACACTATTCAAGTCACCCAGGCTATCAAAAGATATTGACTATAGTGAAGAGGTTCTATTATTAGCCAAATCTAAGGAAGGATGCAATACATTTCATTGCTAGGTGGTTGGACTGTCAACAAGTAAAGGCAGAGTGTAGGCATCTAGGTGGACTACTACAACCTATTGCAATTTCAAAATGGAAATGAGAGGTAATTTCCATGGAATTTATCACAAGTTTGTGGAGGACAGTGAGCCAACATGATTCCATCATGGTTGTTGTTGTTAGGTCCCTATAATACTAGTGTAGCCCCTTATTTTTATTTTTAATGTAGCCCCCTTTTTGTTATTGTTGTGATCATGTAGTCCCCATAATTTTATTATTGTGCCCCATAGAATCCCACTATTGTTATTGCTATGCCCTTAAATTATTATTTTTATGTAGGCTCTGATTATATTGGGACCCCTTAGACTCATATATATACAATGTAGGTTTTTTTCATTTGAATCATCCAATAATTTTTCACTTATATAATGTAAAGGAGGTTTTCCCCTATAAGTCACTTATTTCTAAGTCGTTGATCTATATTTTCTTCTATTTTGTGATTTGGTTGCATAACATTTGGTATCATAGCTTGGGATTCTAGGGTTCCATTTCTTCAAACAATCCATCTTGGATTTTTCACTATAAATGTTTTTTTACGAGGCTTCAGAAGCTAAAAAATTTACCACATGGAGCTGAAACCTTGATGTACTTCGTGTAAAAATTTTAGACCTTGGTTTGAAATATTTTTGGAGATATAATATGTGTAATTTAGGGCTTTTGCAGGCTCTCGAATTTCATCTCAAACAGGTGACCGAGGGAAAATCATCATAAATTTGATTTCAGACATCAGATTTGAATTCTATAAAGAGTGTTTGAAATTGAACATAATTTAGTTTATTGTATATTTATTTCAGAGTTAAAGGTAGAAAAAATGGCACATGGCACACCGTACAAGTTCGCTCTACTGAACCAATCCAAATTAGGTCTAACCTATTGCACTAGAAAGAAGAATCAAAAGGATACAATAGGACAAAAGTTAAAATATTGGGGATACGAAATCATATAGATACATCAGGTTCAATATCAAGCTACTGAAAAGCAATAAAGAGGTGTGTTTTTTTTGTTTTTTTAATTGCATAACTTTTTTTAAAAATATCAGTTTCAAGTGATTCCAAGGGAATATTGAAGCATTGATTTATATAATGCTTCCCAAAAATAATTTTACTCTCATTAAGCCCTCATAAATATCTACTATGAAACATGAAGAGGAAGAGGTGCAACGTGATATATCAAAATTGTGATACCAAGTGCAACAAATTTCTCTCTCGCAAAAAGTAACCAAAAATGAAATGGAAGCTAAGATGGATGGTTTGAAGAAAGGCGCGGAAGCTAAGATGGATGGTTTGAAGAATGGTGTGGAAGCTAATATGAATTTGTGGAAGATAATATGGATTGTCTTAAGAATGACATGGAAGCTAAGATCAATGGTATAAAAGAAAAACTAAAAGCATACATAGAAGTTTTGAAGGAAGGTTTGACAAAGCTACTATAAGAAATTATTCCTAAGGGCAAAAAGGCAGTAGATGAAACTCATGATGAGAACAAAAGAGATGTTAGTCATGATTTCATATACTCTAATGTTGGATTTAAGACCCACCATATTCCAAACATCAATATGAGGAAGTATGATGGCAAGGATATAGTAACATGGATACTATAGATGGAGCAATATTTTAATCTCTATAATGTGAAAAACACACAAAGGTACACGTTGCAACTTTATATTTAGAACCAAATCAGTTTGTATGGTATCGATGGCTTTGTTATCACAAACCACTTGTCACTTGGTAAAATTTTATAGAAGAAATGATAGCACATTATGAGGATACAAAGAGAAACACCTTCTTTAGCCAATTGATAATTCTCAAACAAAAGGGTTAAATGGCAGAGCACATTGAGGACTTCCAAAAATTGAATATCAGGGTAGCAGATATTCTAGAGAAGCATAGTATTGATGTCTTCATAGGGACATTAAAAGATAACATACAACATGAATTTTTCCTTTGGGGACCTGATTCATTGGAGAAGGCATTCACGGTGGCAAGGAAAGTTGAAAGAAAAACTATGGCAACAAGGAAGTCTACCAATCGCAACTATAAATATGGAAATTATGCAACTCCTAGAATTCCACAACCTACAATATCGATACCACAAAAATTGGAGGAAAAAGAGAAAAATGGATTTTTTATAGTGGTGATAACAAATACACTAAAGGTCATAATCGCGCCGAGAAGAAATTATTTTACATATATTGTGAATTGGAGGAAGAAAAGGAACAAGAAACATCAAAAGGGGAAGATATACACTAGGAACCAACCCCAAAGAAGGAAGAAATGAATCCATCTATATCTTGTAATGCATTGGCAAGAATTACCACTCCTCAAACTCTCAAGATAAAATGATATATCAAGAAAAAAAAGGTAATAGTGTTGATTGATTCGGGTGGTACACATAATTTTATTCATTTTAAGATAGCCAAGGAATTGAATTGCTTCCTATATCCATCACCATAATGAAAAGTGATGTTTTCAAATGGAGGAACTACAAATTTCTCTAGAAAGTGCCATAATATCAAGCTAACCATGGGGGAATATGTATTGAATATTCCAATATTTTCTAATCCAATGGGTGGTGTTGATATTGTACTAGGAGTCCAATGGTTGCAATATTTGGGACTATAGCTTTTTATTTTCAAGAAATTTTCTTGAATTTTTTATGGGAATGAAAGGAAGTTGAATTATAGGGTACCGTAGGGAAACTAGGAAAGATAATCAACCCTAATGTATGAAAAATATTTTGAATAAATAAAAACGAGGTATAATTTCACAATTATGCTCACTACATGTTCAAAAATTGAAATCCTCTATTGCTCCAGATCTAGAAAAGTCTTGGAAAATCATTCCAAGGTGTTTGAGACTCCCAAAGGCCTCCCACCTATTTGTAATCATTACCATGCTATTAGTTTGATTCCAAGAAGTGTTTCTCCAAAAATCAGGCCTTCAGATATCCTATTCCCAAATGAGTGAAATTGAACGTATAATTGCAGAAATGCTAGAGGGTGGTACAATTCAATCTAATCAAAGTTATTTCTCTACTATAGTAGTGTTGTTGCACAAGAAGGATGGATCATGGCACCTATGTCCAGATTATAGGGAGCTCAACAAGCTCACTATTAAAGATAACTTTCCTATTCCTATCATTGATGAATGACATGGAGAAATTTACTTCACCAAGTTGGATCTTCGTTCAAGTTAGCATAAAACTAGAATGAAGATTGAAGATATTATAAAAACAACATTTAGAACTCATAAGAGTCATTACGAACTTTTGGTCATGCCTTTTGGCCTTACCAATGCACCTTCTACATTTCAAGGGTTGATTAATTCCATTTTCAAACCATTCCTTGGAAAAGTTGTGTTAGTATTTTTTGATGATATACTAATCTAAAGCAAGTCTTGGAAGGATCATGTTCAACATGTTGATAGGGTTCTAAAACTATTGGAGGAGAAAAAATTATATGAAAAAACTCCAAAATATTCTTTGGATTATAGGAGGTGGAATATATGAGTCATATTTTATCTCATGAGGGTGTTAAGGTAGACCCTAACAAATTTAAAGCCATTAAGGAATGGAAAATACCCACAACCCTAAATCATCTTCGAGGATTTCTTGGGTTAACAAGGTATTATTGAAATTTTTTTAAGAATTATGGGAGAATAGTAGTACCTATAATAACATTATTTAAGAAAGACGCATTTTCTTGGCCTCCAGAAGGAATTAAGGCCTTTGAACATCTTAAAGAGGCAATGTGCCAAATACCAGTCTTAGCTACGCCAGATTTCACAAAAACATTTATTGTGGAATGTGAAGCCTCAGGAAATGGAATTGGCTTTTTTTTAATGTAGGAAGGAATATCCATTGCTTTTGAAAGTCATCCAATCACATGAAAGTATTTATAGAAATCTATTTATGAGAAGGAAATGTTGGCAATAATATACACACTAAATAAATGGTGACCTTACCTAATGTGAAGTCACCTCAAGGTAAAAATATATCATGATAGTCTTAAATAATTTTTGAAAAAAATAATATCTTTAGAAGAGAAACAAAAATGGGTCACAAATATTTTGGGTTATGACTTTGAAATCATCTACAAAAAATGGAACCTAAATGTTGTTGCAGATGCATTGTCAATAAAGGATGAGGATGTGGAAGCATTGCTTTGTGCCATTTCTATTATCCAACTATATTGGAAAACCAAAGCAAGGGAGGAGTGGAAGAATGACAAAGAAGTGTGGATAGTCATTCAAAATTTGCAGCAATATTCTAGTACACCTGATACATTTAGTTGGAGAAATAATTCATTATGGTGTAAAGTCTGCTTATATATTTATAATAATTCCCAACTAAAAAAAAATATTATTTTGGAATTTAACTCCTCTCCCTTAAGAGGACACTCAGTATTTTTAAAAACTTACCACAGGGTCAAGAAAGGTTTTTTTTTGGATGGCCTTAAATATGATATTCAAAATTTTTTGGTGGAATGTTTGGTTTTCCAACAAAATAAAGTTGAGACAATTAAGACCCCAGGTATTCTACAACTTTTTTCCATTCCAATTCAACATTGGGAGGGGGTTTCAATGGATTTTATCATCGGTTTACCCAAGTCCAAAGGAAATAATGAAATCATGGTGGTTGTTGATAGAATTACCAAGTATGCAAACTTTCTTGCATTATCTCATCCATTTAAAGCAAATACAGTTGTTAATGCATTTACGGAAACAATTCAAAAACTACATGGAAACCCAAATATTATTGTAAGCGATAGTGATCCCATTTTCAATGAAAATTTTTGGATGTAATTATTTTCTTGTCTAGGTACTCAAGTAGCTCATAGCTCATCTTATCATCCTCAAACTGATGGGAAAAATGAGATAGTGAACATATTTTTGGAAGAATATGTTCAATGCTTTGTGTTGAGTCCCGAATTTGCCTCTTTTCCATACACTTTTCCACATCTTTTTCACTCACCTAAACCTCCAAAATTGTCAATATCATGTGCAAAAGGGTATCTAACATGGTTTTTAATTATGTTTTTGTGTTTTCTATTTGATTTAGATTTTTTTCATACAGCTGCGGAAACTTGCCACTTTCCGCAGCTGCTGCAACTTTCCGCAGCTATTTTGTGGAAATCTATGCTACAGGTGTCTACGAAGGAAACGAGCCACATGGGCAGGCTAGGAATGACGAGGACATGGTTCGTGTCCTATGGGTTCAAGTAAATTCGTCAAAGAAAGCCGCGGTCAAAGCCATCCACGTGGAAGTCAACTATGGAGTTCTATGTCGGCTGGACTCTGTTTCGTGGCATATAAACATCCATACGGCCGTTTCCAAGCTTGCGGAGGTTAATTGACATATGTGCAAAGTTCTGGAGTTGAATTTAAGCGCCCACCTTCCATAGATCCGTTTTCCAACATGGCCATACTCCTATATCCGTGGCCTTAGTGGTCTACGTGCTGGCTGCTATCATAAACTTCAGGAGACAGTTACAGTTTATTGCTTTATATAAAGCATTTGCATACGCACGTAGAGTTAGTTGTTGAGTTGTTAGTTGATAGTTGATGTGCGTACTCTGTTATATTAGCTTTGTAGTGATTACGCTGCCTTGAGCCGTAATACTACCAGTCTGTAATGAACTGCTTTTTAATGTGAGAAAACTCTGTTTTATAACTTAATTCATGTTTGAGGATCGTACCAGAGCTGTGTAGAGGGCCCCTGCTCAGCCAAGGTTCTGTGTATTAATGTATATATATTTCATTTCATTTCTTTAAGAAGTCATTGTATCATAATCCATTACATGTTCATATTTCATAGTTGTTTCATTTCTGTTCATACATTTCTATAATTTCCATTGCATTCTTGTTTTTCATGTTTTTATGATTGTTAAATCACTGATCAGTTTTCTTGTGCAGGTTTTAGGTAGACAGCCCGGGCATTTTCATAGTATTTTAGCTAATGATATGAGACTAACATTATTCTGCTGCTAGTTTCCTTTTCATAGCATTTGTTTAACTTCAGTCTTGCTTTGTCCATTTCAGTTTTGTTTTTCTGATTCAGTAGTTAAATTTAAATATATTAAGCTGCTCATAGTGTCTTCAGTTGCCTCCGAAAGCCACAGCTGGACTGATGGTGAGGGACTGCATGATGAAATGTGTAGTTTAGTAGTAGTTTCTTTTCTGCAAAATTAGATATATTAAGCTGCTCATAGTGTCTTCAGTTGCCTCCGAAAGCCACGAAATTTGGAGCGTGGTGAGGGGAAGTGCATTATGAAATGTGTAGTTTAGTATTAGTTTCTTTTACGCAAAATTAGATAGATTAGATATGTAAGGCCTCATAGCGTCTTGATTTATAAACCTGGCGGGTGATTTTTTGAGGGGGCGCATTATGAAATGTGTAGTTTAGTATTAGTTTCTTTCTGCAAACTTAGATATATTAAATCATGTATGACATCTTCAGTTGCCTCCGAAAGCCACAGCTGGACTGATGGCGAGGGATTGAATCATGTGTGTATGGTTTAGTATTAGTTTACTTTCTGCAAATTAAATATCAGTTACACAAGTTGTTTATGATTACTTCCGCAAATCATAGCTGGTCTAATGATGAAGGGTCAGAAAATGAATTGATGTAATCTGATTTAGATTTATTTCATTGCAATTTTTGAATTTCCATAAGCGTAGTTTCTTTTGTGTTCAGTTGGCAGCAAGAATAGTTTAGTTTTCATGTTCACTAGTTTCCTGTTTTGATTCATTAGATTAGCAGCACCTTTTCATTTCAGCAGTACACTTTTACTTTCTTTCAAGTCTTGTCATTGTCAATTTCAATTTGCTTTTAAAGTTTCAAGATTGGTAAATCATTATAGGGGAAATCACTTCCTTGAACAAATATAACCAAGTTTTCTTTTCACTTTAGAATTTCCATTTCACCTTAGAAAGACCAAAAACGAAAAAAAGTTAAGAAAGAGGTTATCTTGCACATATAGTGCGCCGCACTTCATCAGCTTACGATTCCCGGATTGACAATTAAATGCAGCAATTTAGGACACACTAAATTGACCAAACATTTTGGCGCCGTTGCCGGGGAAGTGTAACTAGGTAGCCAATTTCTTAAAAAAAATATAAAATCATAAAAGAAGGGAAAACTTGATAACTTATTGAGGTATGCTCTCCTCTTGCACCTAGTGTGATCTGGAGGATCAGAAAAGAGAGTTATTGGTTTAGTAATTTCTTAAGTATGCTCTCTTCTTGCACCTAGTGTGATCTGGAAGATCAGAAAGAGAATTATTAGCCCAACTTTAAAAAAAAAAAAACATAAAAAATGACATGCATAGAGCAAGAGATTCTAGGGGAAGGTTTATAGCTAAAGCCAAGAGTTCGATTTTCACAACTCTATCTTCTTCAAGGCATAGACCAGATTCACCACCATCTACCCCTAGCCTTAAGATTTTTGGAAGTCAAAGAACATCTGAATTAGAGGATTCTCCTATACCACCTCCTAAAACCCACTTAGAAAACAAAGAGACTTTCTCTCATCCTTCCTTGGTAGAAGAACTAGAGGACTATAAGGACTCTAAAGAAACTATCATGGCAGAGGAAGTAATAAATAGAGGTGGAGATAGAAAAGGAGGAGATAATGAAGATAACAATGGTGAAGGAAATAACGGTAGAAATAGGGACAATCTGCTTGGATTCCCTATAGTTGATGAGGAAACTCATGCAACAATGAAAAATATCTCACCATCTGTTCTCCCTAACTTTTATGGATTGCGAAGTGAGGATCCTGAAACATTTTTGTTTGAGTTTGAAGTAGTGTGCCGAACTTATGACTATATGGAAGATTCTCAAAAACTCAAACTGTTTCCTTCAACATTGAAGGGATCTGCTTTGAAATGGTTCATGGGATTAGCCACTCAATCTATCGGGACTTGGAATGATATGAAACAAACATTTTTGGATAGATACTTGGACTATTGTATGCCCACCAATCACAAGGATGAGGTATTCAAAATGATGCAAAAAGAAGATGAAAATTTGGAAGACTTCATTGAAAGATTTCAATACAACTTGAAAAGAGCAAAGATGAGCAACTTAGATAACGAAACCTTGAAAGCCCTCCTATTAAAAGCCATTAGAGATGAATGGATAGACATTTTAAACATGATGGGAAAAGGAGACATCTCTCAACTTCCATTTCATGATATAACATAACTATGTATCCATCTCTCAAGGGGAAAATCTAAAACTGGAAAAGGGCCTAGGGATTCTTCTCTTATTAGGGCTAACAAATCTGCAACTGGATCAGTAAGTAGGGAAGATATTGGTAATATGCTTGACGAGTTTAAAACTGATATCTTAGGGAGTCTTAGTGAACAACTAGACACCCTTAAAATCCAAAACAAGCAGAAAGCAGAAACAGATGCTTTAGCCATCTTTTGTCCGAAATGTAGAAAGAAACATGCTTTAAGGGAATGTCCCTTGGATGCAAAAGTTGTAGAAACATGTATGATTTGCTCAGAAAATGATGAGATCAAGGATTGTCCTTCAATCCCTGGACTCAAAGCTGTTTTTCAAGAAGATCCAAATTCAATAGAATCTCTCTGTTTTGTCGCAAGGAGACCTTGGCGGGGACAACAATCTCAAGGGTTTAATAACCCTATGAATCTTCAAACCCCACCAAATTGGACTCCTTGGCAACAACCTTGGCCCCAACATCAAAATTCATATCAGCCATGGGTACAAGGAATGCAAAATCCTTATGGGAGATTTGCTCAATTTTATCAATATCCTCCATCTTTTCAAAATCAACAAGCTCCACAATTTCCAAGCCCAAATCCACAACTTTCATTGCCATTTCCACAACAACAATCTTCTCAACAAAATACAAATCCTCAACTCATGCTCCCATACCAACAGAAGACAAACCAACTTCCAGCTCATCCATTGCCAAATCCCAACAATAAGAATCCTCAAACTACTTATATGGTAGAAGGACAACAATTTCCTACCTATATGATTGTTCCTCTCAACGATGTACAACTCAGATCTGGTAGAGTTTTAGAAAAACCTTCTATAGACATTCAAGAGCAAGATACCTCTGAAGAGGACTCTCTTCAAGTCAATAAAGGTTCTGAGGAAGAATCTCTTCAAAATTCAAAAATTCAAAAATAAAAAGAAAAGCTAACATCCACAACTCCTATAGTTGAGCAACTTGTATCTTCATCTACACCTCCTTTTCCGGAAAGACTACAAATTGATAAGGGGGTGGAAAAACAAATCTTGTTGCCTAACTATGACTTTCTAGATGAATTGAAGAATGTTTGTATTAAGATTCCATTGCTACAAGCCATTCGAGAAATTCCTATTCTAGCAAAAACTATAAAGGAGTTGAGTTTCAAAAGACCAGGAAGGAAACTAAAGGACACAAGAAGAATCCACCTGGTAGGAAAGATTGCAGACATTATGATGGGAAAAATTACCATGCAGAAGTATGTAGATCCCGGAAGTCCAATTGTCAAGACACATATAAATGGGATAGAAATTCCAAACACATTGATTGACTTAGGGGCTGCTATCAACATTATGAGTAGACGGACTATGGAACAGTTAAAACTTCCTAACCTTCTTTTTACACCTACTTTATTGCAACTTGCAGATCGATCGGTTATTAAACCAGATGGTGTATTAGAAGATATTTCAGTCTCCTTAGATTCTTGGGAATATCCGGTAGACTTTATGATTTTGACTCCCAAAAGTAATCTAGGAGGACATCCAATTATCTTAGGAAGACCTTGGCTGGCCACAGCTGATGCTTTTATTAGTTGTAGATCTGGAGACATGTACATTTCTAATGGTAATTCGACAAAGAAATTCAATTTGTATCCTCCTGCAAGAGCAATTATAGAAATAGGAGACAATGAATGGGTCGATGATGAGAACACTATACAACCTGTCTTTACCATTTCTGAAATTAGTGAGGATAGTCAAATTCTGAACACATTAGAAAATTTTGAGATAACTTGAGAATATGACCCCACACAATTTCAGTTGGAATCTGACATAGAATATTTATCATCAAGACAAATGTCTCTCTACTCTATGGAAGAGTTTGGTAATTCTGCTTTTGAGATTTTTCGAGAAAAGACATTGAATATTAATAAACATCTGGAGAAGTCACAACAAGAAGAATTAACCAGAATCTTGCAAAAACATTCTACTGCATTTGCATGGGAGTATACTGACATGAAGGGTATTGATCCTAAGACTTGCATCCATCATATCTATATTGAGGAAAACAATAGACCAATCAGACAACCTCAAAGAAGGATGAATCCAAATCTTAGGGAGATAGTGAAAGAAGAACTCCAAAAACTTCTCAATGTAAACTTCATTTATCCAATTTCAGATAGCCGATGGGTTTCTCCTTTGGTTATAGTACCTAAAAAGAATGTTAAATGGAGAGTATGCATTGATTACAGGGAGTTGAACAAAGAAACTTTGAAGGATCACTTTCCTTTGCCTTTTATTGATCAGGTATTAGATACATTAGCAGGTAAAAAGTACTTTTCATTTTTGGATGGTTTTAGTGGCTATAATCAAATTCAGGTAGCACCTGAAGATCAAGATAAGACCACATTTACTTGTCCATGGGGAACTTTTGCCTACCGAGTGCTTCCTTTGGGGTTATGTAATGCACCAGCAACATTCCAAAGAGCAGTACTAGGAATTTTTTCTGATCTAATCCATGATTGTGTAGAGGTTTATATGGATGATTTTACAGTTTATGGTAATTCATTTGAAGAGGCATTAGAAAATTTGGAAAAAGTTCTTATAAGATGTAAAGAAACAAACCTTTCATTAAGCCATGAAAAATGCTTTATGATGTTTACTGAAGGGATTGTTTTGGGGCATGATATTTCAAGAGACGAGATTAAGGTTGATAAATCAAAAGTTGAAGTCATCTCCAAGTTACCTATTCCAAATTGTCAAAGAGATGT
The DNA here is from genome assembly GCA_034641835.2 of Pinus albicaulis. Lineage (NCBI taxonomy): Eukaryota > Viridiplantae > Streptophyta > Pinopsida > Pinales > Pinaceae > Pinus > Pinus albicaulis. The sequence goes on from CM076580.1 coordinate 871,644,520, forward strand.
TAGAAGTTTTCTAGGATTTACTGGTTACTATAGAAGATTTATAGAAAACTTCACTAAAATAGCATCTCCACTCTTCAAATTGCTTACAAAATATTGTGAATTTAAATGGGATCCTGATTGTCAATCAGCTTTTGAAACTTTGAAAACAAGAATATCTGAAGCACCTATCTTGAGAGGACCAAATTGGAAACTTCCTTTCCTTATTTCTACAGATGCTTCAGATACAGCTCTTGGAGCTGTGTTGGGTCAAAAAGATTTAATTCCTTATGCCATTTATTACACCAGTAAAAATTTGACTCCCACAGAGTTGAACTATACTGTGACTGAAAAAGAGTTCTTAGCTATTGTTCATGCAATTAATAAGTTTAGACATTACATAACAGGCTATGAAACTTTTATTCATACTGACCATTCTGCAATTAGATATTTAATGAACAAACCTGTTACTAATGGCGGAGTGACAAGATGGCTTTTACTTTTGCAAGAATTCAATATTACTGTGTTGGATAGACCAGGAAAACAGAATACAGTAGCTGATTTCTTGTCTAGAATTCAAAATACTAAAGAAGATTCTCCTGTAGAAGATAAGTTTCCTGATGAATATTTGTTTGCGGTAACTATTAAGACCCCTTGGTATGCAGATATTGCTAACTATTTGGTTACAGGGAAACTACCTTCACATTTATTTCCAAGAGAAAAACGAAAAATTATTCAGGAGAGTTCAAGATATTCATGGATTTCTAACGAATTGTTTAAAACAGGGCCAGATCTTGTGATCAGAAGATGTGTCAGGGAAGATGAAATACCTGATATTCTTAAGGCATGTCATGATGAACCATGCGGCGGACACTTTGCGGACAAAAGGACGGCCTATAAAATCCTTTCCTTGGGATATTATTGGCCTTCTCTCTTCAAAGATGCAAAACAATATGTAAAAAGGTGTGATAGCTGCCAAAGAGTAGGGAAACCTACCCTTTCAAATGAAATGCCACTGCAAACACAGGTACTCATTGAACCCTTTGAAAAATGGGCATTAGATTTCATTGGACCAATTAATCCACCATCGAAGCAAAAGAAGTATATATTGGTTTTCACTGATTATGTTACTAAATGGGTAGAAGCTAAAGCATTAGTATCTGCTACTGAAAATTCAGTTGTTCATTTTCTTTATGAGGATATTTTTACTCGCTTTGGTGTTCCAAGAGAAATTGTAACAGATCCGGGGAGCCAATTCACATCAAATTTGGTGGAGAAGTTGATGGAAGAATACAAAATCAAGCACAGAAGATCTACTCCTTACCATCCACAAGCAAATGGTCGAGTGGAGTCCACAAACAAAGTTCTTGAAAGTATCATCACCAAAACTGTTCATCTACATAGAAGAGATTGGGCAGAAAGGCTTCCAGAAGCCTTGTGGGCCTACAGAACTACATGGAGGAATACAACGGGACATTCTCCCTATGAACTTGTTTATGGGAAATAATTCTTGCTCCCCATTGAGTTCCAAGTCAAGACCTTCAAGATAGCAGTTCAGTTGGGGATGGACTTATCAGAAGCCCAAAAGCATAGAATGGAGCAGTTGAATGAGCTAGATGAGATCAGACAAGAAGCAATTCTAAGAACTGATCTAGTTCAATATCAAAGAACTAAATGGCATGACAAATATATCAAAGAGAAGAAGTTTCAAGAAGGAGATTGGGCATTGTTATTTGACTCCAAGTTTAAAGATTTTCAAGGGAACTCATTGGCTTGGGCCATATGAGATTGACAAGATCTTTAACAATGGAGCTGTAAGAATCAAGACCATTGATGAGTTTCAAACTCCTCTTATAGTGAATGGCCATAGATTGAAAGTTTATCATAAGCCACTCTCTAAAGAGGATTTTGTCAAGTTGTTTCAAGAAAGTTTTGCAATCAGGCTGGTACAGAAGAATCCTTCTTCTCTACCAGGCTAGCTTTTGTTTTTCAAGTTTAAAAAAAAAAAAAAAAAAAAAGGAAGAAGAAGAAAAAAAAATGGTATAAGCCTGAAAAACAATCATTGATTGGCAGTCTTATACAGAAAATATAGGGTGAAAATCAGGGACACCTGACACTCTATATTTTCCAAAAAAAATCTATCTTTCATTTCATTTCATCTCACCACTCACTCCATTTCATTCCACTTCATTTCATTTCATTTCACTTCATTCCACTTCATTCCATCCATTCCATCAATAAAAATATTTTTATGACCATTTCCACCTGGTCATTTGTCACTTGTTCATTTTTATTTCAGCCAAGTAATAGCTGTGTCAGTTTCCGCAGCTGACATCTGTTTCCGCAGCTGACTCCAGTTTCCGCAGCCAGAAGCAGATTCCGCAGCTGCTACTACTCTTTTTTCAAAAAGAATGTACAGTTAGTTGTTATTTTCATAAATTATGAAATAAAATGCAGGAGAGGATCAATGGAACATTCAAGACACTAATGAAGATCAATCAGTTGAAGACCAAGGGCAAAAGCAAGGATTCCAAAGGTATGAATAAAGTTTATTTCAAATAGTATTGAAAAACAAATTTTTATGTAATTTTAAACTATGAACTCTACCCATAACGCGCAATGATTATATTGACAGTCCCGTAACCTTCCACGATCTCTATGTTATCCTCTTGCATTTATTCACCAACGGTTTCATCATTGAAATTCCGACTCTCACTCATGTTCAAATATTCCACCGTAGATAATGATACGTATTTGATTTGACAAAGGACTCTTACAAGCCGCATAACTTCATAATCATTGATTGAAACGTGTTTATATTTATTACACAGCCACCAAAATTCAAAATGCGGCCGAATGCATTATACTTTGTTAACCTCTTTGTCGTGTCTCTGTCTTGTTTACAAAACCCCACGCTACTCATTCTCACTCCCTGTTTCACTCCATTCCGTTCCTTTTGCTCACTCTCATTCCCGTATATCCACCCACAGTCTTATGCTCATTTCCGTTTTGTGATAACATCCCCACAGTATTGTGCTAGATTCTGTATATTCCATCGTTCCATTTCCACTTAAAACCCTCACAGAGGCAAGCCTGTGAAGCACAGAGAAGTAAAATGGGAAAATTATTAAGGGTAGAGCCGGAAGGACCGAAGTTTATAGAGGGATTTCCACAAGCAAAAGAGATGTTGAGGAAAGCTAAATGGCTGCGTTTTATTCAGAAATTCAGGGGTTACCACAGAGAAGTTACCAAAGCGTTTGCAAGATCATTTGATGGCTCGGAAGTAGAAGTGGGAGACCTCAAGTTTTTGGTTAATGAAGCATCAATAGCAGCAGCCACAGACCTTCTTCAGGAAGGAGAACGTTGGTTCAAAAATAAAAGTATCGGTGATGAGGCATGGAGAATAATCCTCCGAAATCAAGGTATGGATATCACTGTTTTCAAAAGAGGAATCCCTGTGCATGCAATAAAAGATGAATGGGCCACTTTATTACTCATTGTTCAGAAATTTATCACATGTGAAGGCTGTTTTGGCTCTATGTACATGTATCATACTAGGCTATTGATGAATTTTCTTGAAAACCAAACTCTCAATCTTCCTTATTTCCTATTCAATAGCTTGAAGAAAATGTCTGTGACTGTGCAAAAACACCTAGGAGATGTAGAGCCTCATTTATATCACCATGGGCTTATAAAAATTCTGATTGAAAAGGAGCTAAAAGAAAGAGAAGATACATGGGAACAATTCCTAGTTAGAAACTTCTTTGAAGAACCTCAGGAAATTCCTGAAGGTAATCCAATTAGAAGGAGTAGAAGAAAGAAAATGAATGTTGAAACCCAAGTTGTTCCTACACAGGAAATTCCCGCAGCTAGCACAGCAAAAAGAAGTAGAAGGAAAAGAACAGTAGATGAAATCCAAGATACTTCTACTACTACTATAAAGAAAACTGATAGGGAAGAGAGATTGGTAAAAAGGAAGAAGAAGGAAATCAAAACTAAGAAGCCAATAATACCAAAAGGGAAAGAAATTATTGAGGCTGTCCATAAAACTCCTTCTTCTGAAGAAGAAGATCACCAAATACTATCTGAAAGATTATTTTTTCTTCAAAAACGGTCATCTATATCCAAGAAGGCAGAGAAAGGAAAACAAGAACAAAAGGGTAGTGTACCACAGCATGTGAGGAGAAGCAGCAAGCTTAAGGGAAAATTGAGAAAAACACAAATTAAAGGTCCTCATTTCATTGATTTGGGTGAGGAGACATCTGAACAGTCTCCAACTGACCATAGTCCATTTCAGTCAGTTAGTGAACCTGACTCCTTTCACTCCCAATCAGACAATGAGCGTACTCCATCTTATTCTCAGCAAAATATTGATGTAAGTTCTTCTCGGCCAGATTTTGAACATAATTCTCCCTTGCAACACTTTGGGGACAGCCCAATGAAAAAGACACCGGAAGTAGACCCCAAATAGCAGGAGGTCTATGACTATATAGAATCCCTGGAGAAGGCAGCCACAGGCCCAAGTACCTCTTCTATTCAGCCTCATACATTGCAGGATGATTTGGTTCAGTCATTAAAACAGGATATTTTTGAGCTTGAGCTTTTGAATCGGCATATCAAAAATGAAAATGAAACACTCAAAGAGCAAGGCAAACTGGACAAGATTATCCATGACAATAGTATGTTACATTTGGGTATTTGGCAAAAGAAGAATAAGAAGCTAAAAAGGAAATGCCAAAAATTGAGTAGAGCACTTGTGAATATCAAATTCGGGTGCTTAATGAAGAAACCCAGAATGATGGCAGTACCAAAGAAGAAGAGAAGGGGGTTAGATGTGCTGGCTGAAGTATCAAGGCACATGAATTGAACAAAGAATATCAAAATTTTGGTTGCATGAGGACATGCAACACCTTCACAGTGGGGGTATGTTGAGTCCCGAATTTGCCTCTTTTCCATACACTTTTCCATATCTTTTTTCACTCACCTAAACCTCCAAAATTGTCAATATCATGTGCAAAAGGGTATCTAACATGGTTTTTAATTATGTTTTTGTGTTTTCTATTTGATTTAGATTTTGTTCATATAGCTGCGGAAACTTGCCACTTTCCGCAGCTGCTGCAACTTTCCGCAGCTATTTTGTGGATATCTATGCTACAGGTGTCTACGAAGGAAACGAGCCACATGGGCAGGCTAGGAATGACAAGGACATGGTTCGTGTCCTATTGGTTCAAGTAAATTCGTCAAAGAAAGCCGCAGTCAAAGCCATCCACGTGGAAGTCAACTATGGAGTTCTATGTTGGCTGGACTCTGTTTCGTGGCATATAAACATCCATACGGCCGTTTCCAAGCTTGCGGAGGTTAATTGACATCTGTGCAAAGTTCTGGAGTTGAATTCAAGCGCCCACCATCCATAGATCCGTTTTCCAACATGGCCATACTCCTATATCTGTGGCCTTAGTGGTCTACGTGCTGGCTGCTATCATAAACTTCAGGAGACAGTTACAGTTTATTTCTTTATATAAAGCGTTTGCATACGCACGTAGAGTTAGTTGTTGAGTTGTTAGTTGATAGTTGATGTGCGTACTCTGTTATGTTAGCTTTGTAGTGATTACGTTGCCTTGAGCCGTAATACTACCAGTCTGTAATGAACTGCTTTTTAATGTGAAAAGACTCTGTTTTCAACTTAATTCGTGTTTGAGGATCGTACCAAAGCTGTGTAGAGGGCCCCTGCTCAGCCGAGGTTCTGTGTATTAATGTATATATATTTCATTTCATTTCCTTAAAAAGTCATTGTATCATAATCCATTACATGTTCATATTTCATAGTTGTTTCATTTCTGTTCATACATTTCTATAATTTCCATTGCATTCTTGTCTGTCATGTTTTTATGATTGTTAAATCACTGATCAGTTTTCTTGTGCAGGTTTTAGGTAGACAGCCCGGGCATTTTCATAGTATTTTGGCTAATGATATGAGACTAACATTATTCTGCTGCTAGTTTCCTTTTCATAGCATTTGTTTAAATTCAGTCTTGCTTTGTCCATTTCAGTTTTGTTTTTCTGATTCAGTAGTTAAATTTAAATATATTAAGTTGCTCATAGTGTCTTCAGTTGCCTCCGAAAGCCACAGCTGGACTGATGGTGAGGGACTGCATGATGAAATGTGTAGTTTAGTATTAGTTTATTTTCTGCAAAATTAGATATATTAAGCTGCTCATAGTGTCTTCAGTTGCCTCCGAAAGCCACAGCTGGACTGATGGTGAGGGACTGCATGATGAAATGTGTAGTTTAGTATTAGTTTCTTTTCTGCAAAATTAGATATATTAAGCTGCTCATAGCGTCTTCAGTTACCTCCGAAAGCCACAGCTGGATTGATGGTGAGGGGCTGCATTATGAAATGTGTAGTTTAGTATTAGTTTCTTTTCTGCAAACTTAGATATATTAAATCATGTATGACATCTTCAGTTGCCTCCGAAAGCCACAGCTGGACTGATGGCGAGGGATTGAATCATGTGTGTATGGTTTAGTATTAGTTTACTTTCTGCGAATTAAATATCAGTTACACAAGTTGTTTATGATTACTTCCGCAAATCATAGCTGGTCTAATGATGAAGGGTCAGAAAATGAATTGATGTAATCTGATTTAGATTTATTTCATTGCAATTATGAATTTCCATAAGCGTAGTTTCTTTTGTGTTCAGTTGGCAGCAAGAATAGTTTAGTTTTCATGTTCACTAGTTTCTTGTTTTGATTCATTAGATTAGTAGCACTTTTCATTTCAGCAAGTACACTTTTACTTTCTTTTAAGTTTTGTCATTGTAATTTCAATTTGTTTTTAAAGTTTCAAGATTGGTAAAACATTATAGGGGAAATCGCTTCCTTGAACAAATATAACCAAGCTTGCTTTTCACTTTAGAATTCCCATTTCACCTTAGAAAGACCAAAAACGACAAAAAGTTAAGAAAGAGGTTATCTTGCACATATAGTGCGCCGCACTTCATCAGCTTACGATTCCCGGATTGACAATTAAATGCAGCAATTTAGGACACACTAAATTGACCAAACACTTTGTAATTGATAAACAAACATAACGTTTAAGTGGTTACCTCTAGTTGAATGGTGGTATAACACTTCCTTCCACACTGCAGCAAAAATGAACCCATTTATGGCACTCTATGTATATCATCCATTGTCCATCACATCATCTTTAAGAGAAAATTATAAGGTTCAAGCAGTGTAATATCACATCGAGCATCAACAAAAATTTCTCCAACTCTTAAAGGATAACCTAACTTTGGCACAAAATCGAATGAAACAACAGACATATCAACATCGTAGCGAAAGAAGTTTTGATTTAGGTGACCCAATATTTTTATGGATACAACCATACAAACAAATGTCCCTCAATCAAGCTAAGAATGATAATAAATTATCACCAAATTACTATGGTCCTTACAAGGTGTTGCAAAATATTGGTATTATGGCATACAAATTGGATCTTTCGTCATCTTCCTGAGTGCACCCAATTTTCCATGTTTCACGCTTAAATAAGATTATAGGTGACAAAATCCCAGTCAAATAATATTGCCATAACATTACCAGGAAGGAAAAATCATATTGGAACCTGAAGCAGTCATAGAAACAAGAACTTGATAGCTATGAAATCGATAAATTTTAGAGTATCTCATCAAGTGGAAGAACTTACTAGTTTAAGACTCCACATGGGAGGATGAGAATTTTATACAGAAGAATCCATAACTACTCAAGCATTGAGGACAACACCTTTTTAAATGAGAGGGGCATGTTAGGTCCCTATAATACTAGTGTATCCTCTTATTTTTATTGTTATTGTAGCCCCCTTGTTGTTATTTTTGCGCCCATGTAGTGCCCATAATGTTATTATTGTGCCCCATAGAATCCCACTATTGTTATTGTCATTCCCTTACATTATTAGTGTTATGTAGGCTCTGATTATATTGGGACCCCTTAGACTCATATATATAGAAGGTATGTTTTTTCATTTGAATCATCCAAGAATTATTCATTTGTGTAATGTATATTAGGTTTCCCCCTTGAAAAGGCTGATTTCGAATTCGTTGATCTATCTTTTCTTCTATTTTGTGAGTTGGTTTCATAACAGTTGTGGACATGTTGAAAAAGGTAGCGTAGTTCATCCCAGTGAAGACTATGTATTCAGCTAGCGATGTAGCATAGGTGTTCATGAGATATGTAGTCATATTGCATGGTGTTCCAAATAATATTGTGTCAGAGAGGGATGAAAAATTCACTTCCAAGTTTTTGAAGGAGTTGTTTGTAGGTTTGGATACAGAGTTTGCCTTCATTAAAACTTATTATCCATAGAGAGGTGGACAGACTGAGAGGGGCAACAAGATCTTTGAGGACATGTTAAGGATGTATGTGATTCATCAGTAGCGGAAGCGGGAAGAGTACCTACTACTGGTTGAGTTTGCATGCAACAATGGATATCATGAGTCATTGGGGATGAGTCCCTTCCAGGCACTATATGGGCGGAGTTGTAGTACTCTCATCAGTTGGCGTGTTCCAATTAATAGGGTGTTTATTGGACCAGACATGTTGGTAGACGTGGAACATGAAATGTAGGTTATAAAGAAGAATATAATGGAAGCATACCATAGAAAAAATAGTTATGCATACCAACACAGGGTATTTAAGGATTTTCGGGTTGGGGAGCATGTGTATGTTTGAATCAAGCCCAAGAAGAGCTCCTTGAGGATCGGATCATGTGCCAAGTTGACACCATCGTATTGCGAGCATATTGAGATCCTTGAGAGGATTGTACTCATGGCCTATCAACTTGCACTGCCTCCAACAGTGAAATTTCATGATGTGTTTCATGTTTCAATTACTTAAAAGGTATATAAAGGATGTTGATCATGTTATTGATTGGTCTATATTGTAGGTGAACGAAGAAGTAAAATCCTTGTTGAGAAATTAGTGCATATTTCAGCGGAAGCATCTCATGCTTAGGAACAAAGCCATTGAGCAAGTTAAATTGCAGTGGAAGCACTTTGGGCCTAATGAAGATACATGGAATATGGCAGATCAGATGTGGGCTATGTATCCTTCATTATTTATCGGTTGAGGCAAAGTAGTTTTGGTGTGATGTTTGGTATATGTTTGGCATATGTTTTGGCGATGTTTTGGTATATGTACATATGCATATGGATACAAATATTGCCATTAGTTAAGTAATAAAACTTTGATAAGAAGTATGGATGTTATATGGTCATGTTATCATGGTATTTTTCTTTGAGTAGTTATTCATTGTAAATATTGCAATATGCTAAGTTATCAAGCTCCATGGGAAGTATGTTTTCTTCTCAGCGATTTTTCTGAGGTTTAGGTGTGGTTTAACACCAAGAATGGTGTTCCCCTAGGTGGGGGGTCTGTAACAGACCTGAGCTAAAAGTTCATGTAATAAAAGTTAGTAAAGGAAAAAATAAGACCATGGTTAAGGGACACGTATTCCAAGATGAATGTTTTACAAAGATATCCTAGTGGGCATCACTAGATGTGTTTATGGAAAAGGGAAATTGGCGAAGGAAATGACTAAGGAATTAAAGAGGAAAATGTATTTTTGGCACATTTATTTATGAAAATAAAGGAAATTAGGAGAAAAGGAAGGTAAAAGGTCACAAGTTGCATGTGTGGAGGAAATTGAAGGAAAATAATGGAAAATGAAGAAAACAAATGCCTCATTAATAAATATGCTTTTGAGGATCAGTTCATGGCATTTTTCATTTCAGTTTTGGAGCTATCATATTATTCTCTCTCTCATACTCTTGGATACTTAGAGTTTTCTTAGAGCAATTCAGCATTGAGCCAAGAAAGAGGAAAGTAAGCAAAGGAAGGACATGAAAAAGAATGGATAGAAAACGTCAAGCAAGGAAGAGTAGGATCTAGTAGCTTCAACATGAATACTTGTAGGTAACATATTGCATGTGTGATTTCCTATCTAGTTTGGACATGCATTTCTTATGCATGTTGGTATTTTGTTCTCTTATTGTCGGTAGCATAGTTTTGTCGTGTTTTGACATTGGCTTTTAGCATTGCCTTGCATTTTTCTGGATATCCATGGTGTGATGGGATTTGATCTCGATTTTGAGCTTTGGAATTACTGGATGGATTTTAGAATCTAGGATGAAGGTGGTTTCAAGGAAAATTCCAAAAGGCCTAGGAATCTCTTGACCAATTTTGGCAGGATACATGGTAAATCCTGATGGTGGTGTCTCAGTTTAGGGCCCAGTGATCTAGGATTGGATTGCGGTAAAGCCTGAGATACATGGAGACAAATAATTCCTCAAGGATCAAGGCACTGGTTTAGGTGTGAACACAGTATGGTGAGGGTGGAGGTGGTTTAACCTCTAGATTCCCTTGGTCATTTTTGGATTGGTTTATCCATAAGATCCCACATTCATGATTGTAATATGGCACAGGAGTGACCAGCTGAACAGATATTTGGCTCAGCCATGTCTATGGTCGAGTGGTACGTGGAATTCCCAAACATGGTCAATTATTGCATATGTTTAATAAAAGTTAAGTTATATTGATTTTGTACTTATTAATGTGTGGATTTAATGGTTATTATCTCTCTATTGTTTCCATGGATTTATGTTGGTTATAGCATGGTTAAATGATTGGTTCAAGTCATGGTTATTTCATGTATTTACTTGTAAATGTTAAAATAATGGATGCAAGACCTAATTGATATCATATCAGTTCAAGGAAGAGGGTATTGATCCTTCTTGTCATTTCTCATAAGAATTTTTAGTCATTCATGCTATGTATTCTATCGTATTCATGTAGATTGCATTGATGCCAAGTGTTTGGCATAATGTCAGTCCTAGTTAGGGATGGTTAGGCCTAGTCCTGGAATCAATTTTTGTTTCATTGGCATTGTCTTCATGTGTTTGATGGATTCTAGAAGCTATAAGAAGTTCTGGGAAGTGTCCGGGATTTTGGGCTTAAAAATTTCCATAAATCTTGTGGACGCTAGAACAGATCTAGGTGAAAGATTCCCTCGATGTACGTAAGGATATGATTTGGTAGCATCGAGAACCTTCTAGCGGCATACTTTCCCACATCAAGGGAGTGCCTGGGGGTTTTCTTCATTAAAATTCAGTGGGACCAAGGGACAAGTCATGGGGATGACTGGGATAGCATGTAGGGGCCTGTTATGGTTTTCCGCATTGATTCCACTTCAATAAAGTCACCAAGGAGCTTGAGTCTACTCCTAACTTCCCCCATCTCGTGTTTACCCTGGTTGGTTGGTTGGTTGGGTAGATGTGAAGGGATTTGTATGTTACAATTATATATTATTTAAACCTTAAGTTTCATACTTTATGTTTCAATCGCCTTTCTTTCCATAAAAACCTCTTTTTATTTAAAATACTCTCATATTATTAACTTAGCCTTATTTATTTTTGTAAATATAATATTTCTTGAATTGAAATTATTACATTTGGAATACCCCCTGTGGTAAAAGGGAGGTCAGACGTTGTCAAATAAAGAAGGAGGATCTCTGATTCTCAGTGAATTTCTTCTTGGATTATTCTTAGTTGTCGGGACAACCCAAGAACCAACATATATATATAAACGCACACAAACACACACACACACACACACACACACACACACATATATATATATATATATATAGAGAGAGAGAGAGAGAGAGAGATATGAGGTGTAGATTAGTTGGTTTCCAGGGGGTTTAGTTCTCATTAGGTCATTGGTTAAAATTTCACGGGGAGGGGTTGACAATTGGATTTATTTTTGGGGAATAAAAATTATCCCACGGGATGTCCAAGCTTGATTAAGCCTCACATATGCTTGGTGAAAACTTCCCACGGGTGGGTAGATCGCTCCTCTATACAACACTAGGGCTAGCTATCTTAGGCTCAATATTATTGGAATATATATATATATATATATATATTGTGTGTGTGTGTGGTGGGGGGGGGGGGTAAACACATACGAGGGATTTGAATTGGTGACCTTTTCGCATGGAGCGAAAAGTCACTCGTTCACTGTCAATCGAAAGCCCCATATATATATATATATATATATGTATATATATATATATATATATATATATTAGGTTGAGATTATTTGTTAAGTGGCCCAAATAATAAAGCTCGAAGATAGATCACCAATGTACTTTATGGGTAGATTGGTTGCTTTTATGGTATCTCATAAGCCTTTTCTACAATAATCACTGTGATACTAGATATAGTTATTGATAACTCATGTCTATATGACATTGAGTTGGTGAATATAAATCCTATTACAAGGAATATGAATACTTGAGATAGAATAATAGGTGGCTTGCTTGATTATTTTTTAGAAGATATAATAAAGATTACTGAATAGGTTAGTTTCGATGGCATGTTTAATCATATGCCAGTTTGTATGAAGATTAAAAAATCTTGAGAAAAATCCCCAAACATATTACATTTAATTAAAATTGTCTTGGATATGAATAATATGAAATGATGATAAAGTAGACATAAAATAATTTCAATGATTTTTCTCAAGAATCAGGCGTTGTAGTATACTAGGAATCTAAAGAGTGTGAACCACTTATCTACAGATTGGTCTCATAAGAAAACATTGAAGGATTATTTTTCCAGTGCATATAGAATCTCAGTTGGAGGAGATGTATAATAAAGGGTAGGCATGGTTTCTTTACTAAGATATTAAAAATGAGGTAAATATATTAGAACAAATGTGGAGAATAACATTGGTAAATAAGGAGGCAAATTGGAGCCTTAAGAACCAAGCCTTATGGTTGAACGAGAACGATGATACTACAAAATAGTTTCACAATTTTGTATATATTTGAAACAATGTAAATACAATTTGATAGTTTCCAAATAAATATGGATCATTGAGCTCTAGTTTTAAAGACATTGCTCAATTAATGGTGGATTATTTTAACAGTATTTAGAAAGAATAAACTTAGGAGAGAATAGTTGAGGCTTTTAAGATGACTATTTTATTTTCAATCATTGTGAGTGAGGAGGACAATTAGAGGCTATTGGAATAAATTTCAAAGGATTAACTTCAATTAGTTATGTATAGTTTTCAAAACGATAAGATTCTTGGTTTGGATGGGTGGCCGATTGAATTTTTTGGGGGGTTTTATGAGACTTTAGAGGAAGACATATTGAGGGTAATGAATGTATCTGAAGTATTTAGAAGGGTGCCAGTAACCTTCAACTCTACTTTCATTACCTTGATTCGAAAGGATGTTAATTTTATGTCTTTTATCATTACGATCCGATATCCTTATGTAGTTTCATTTATAAAATTATTTCAAAAATTATTTCTATTAAATTCAAGAATTTGTTATCATAATCCATCTCACATGAGAAATTTTGGTTTTTGTTAGGGAATTGGATTCATGAGGAAATAATGGTAGCCTTGGATGGGGCTCCATTTAATAAAAACAAATAATATTGATCATTTGGTTATAATGTTAGATATTTTAAGAGTTTATGATAGGGTAAGTTGGTTGTATTTGAGGATAACATTGATCCATCTAGTTAAATGAGTTATGTATCCTTTGTTTCACATGCTATTTTAATTAATGGGTATGCTTTAGCTTTTCTTAGGCTCAACAGAGGGTTAATATAGGTATTCCCACAATCCCCACTTCTATTTCTAATTATGGTTGAGGGTTTAAGTAAGGATATTATTGAGGAAGAAATATTTGTGTCCTCAAAAATATCAAAATTAGTGTTAATATCCTTTTATATCATATTTTGTTTCTTAATAACATATTACTATTCTACGATGGTTCAAGGAGGGTTATCCTTAGGATTTGAGAGTTATTAGACCTTTACTATACAACTACAAGTATGTTAATAAATGTTCAAAATTCATCTATAATATATTTTATAGCTTAGTTGAACAGAAAGTTAGTTATTTAAATGGATTATTTCATTTCTAGAAGATTGATTGAGAATGGTCCAAAATATTTAGGGTTTCATCTTAAGCCAAATGAAACTGGAAAAAAATATTAGAGTTTGCTAGTTGCTAAGGTGGGAAAGAAATTATATGCTTGATTTGATCGTTGGCCATATTGGGGTAGTAGATTTAGCTTATTCAAATAGATTCTTGAGGAAATTCTTGAATGTGATTAAATTTCATTCCAAAGGGAGTTTTAGAAAATATAGACAAATTGATCCTTAGATTAGTGTTGTCTAGAAGTAAGAAGAAAAATGGATTTCCTAGGTTAAATGGAATCATATCTCCATTTCAAATGACCAAGGAGGTTGGGGTATTAATTTAATATACACCTTTTCAATATGTTTTTGGCTTCAAAATGTATTTGGAGGTTCGACGAAGGTAACGGTATTCGGTTCCAAGTCATAATTCAAAAGTATATTTTACTTGACTTCATGGAATATTATATAAGGAATCTTGTAAAAGATGTTATAGTGCTTGAATTTGTTGGAAAAAAAAGGTTTAGTTTTTCTCTTAATTAGTCATTGTCTTGTTTGGAGGCTTGGAAGTGGTAAGGGGTATAAACTATCTAGTAGTTTGATTAATAATATCCATACAATTGGTTATTTATTTATTAATAGATATTCATATTCACAGATAACGACTATATGGAGGCAAGAGTGGAGATCAACTATCATGAGTTGACAAAAAGGTATAGATGCTATTGAAGGTCTAGTCATGTGTGGATTAAGGAAGAGGAGGTTGAGCTTATATGGTGGAAAAATATAGTTAAAGGAATATATAACCCAAATGTTGGGTATGTGTTATATTCTTTCCATGACTAGTCACGTGCAAGGGGGCGTCAGCCGCTCCTATACATTGCGCTAAGTGCAGCAGGGGGGTCATAGGGGGGGCGGCAGCCCCCCCTATCGGGGTCTAGGACAATGGCCCGGGAAAACTTTTTTGGACCTTATTTTTTGGTGAGTGGACCTGCCCATGGTTTTTTGCATGGGTTTGCACATGGTTTTGGGGCATGATGGTTTTCGGCCCCTAGTATTTTGTAGATCCAGTCAAGGGAACTACAATTATGCTCTAATCCAAGGTTAATGGATTTGGGTTTATGTATGCTTCGGTATGTATATATGTGTTGTAACACTAACAGGAATATAATGAAAAATCAAGTTGGTCGTCCCGATTTGGGATCCAGGGGAAAATATCTATGTATATATGTTTTATGCTATCGCTATTGTTTATTTTCTATTTTTAAGATTCGTTTGCAGATAATTTTTATACAAGGTTAAAACCTACATTTGGTATCAGAGTTGTTTTGTATTCAAGGGGACACCTTTGCTGCTGAGGGTTTTTTGCTCGGGCCTGTGGTAGACCATGTTCAGTGGGAAATATGCGGGATCGATTCTTGCGGTGAAGGAAGATGGCGAGCGGCGAGAAGATAGAGATCTAGAAATTTAATGGTAAAATTTTTGAGTTTTGGAAGCTAAATATGGAGGATCTATTGGTAGATAAAGACCAGTGGATCGTGGTAGATCCAGGTACTAAACCAATGAAAATTTCAGATGAATAATGGAAGAAATTGGATCAAAAGGAGAAGAGCACAATACGGTTGTGTGTCTCAGATTCGGTATTGTTGAATGTATCTGGGGAAGCTACGGCGAAGAATTTGTGGGACAAACTTGGGACTTTGTACCAATCTAAGTCTCTAGTGAATAAATTGTTCCTACATAAAAAGTTGTATTACCTAAGGATGAAGGATGGAGACTCCATGACAGAGCATCTGAACACCTTCAATACTCTTGTAAGTCAGATGTCATCTGTTGATATTAAAATCTCAGATGAAGATAAGTGCATCAGTTTTTTGTTTTCTCTACCAGACTCATGGGACAGTATGGTTATTGCAATAGGTAGCAATACAACTACCTTGAATTTTGATGACATTGTATCAGCCTTGTTGTCGGAGGAAATGAGACAGAGAAATATGGAGGGTCATAATGAAGATGCCTTATCTGTACGAGGAAGGTCCCAGAACATAAAAAGGAATAATGTTTTGAGTGGGAGATCTAAATCTAGAGGGATATATAAATCTCCTGGAAAGTTTGTAAAGGTGTGCTGGAAATGCGGAAAGGAAGGGCACTACAAAAAGGACTGTAGATCTAAAGCTCTTGAGAAAGGAAAGGGATATGATGATGCTCCTTCTGTAGAGGAAAAAACTACCTCGGATGAAGGTGGCGATGTGTATTTGGCTTCTTCTTCAAAAACACATGTAGATCATGAGTCATGGTTGATTGACTTAGGTGCATCCTTTCACTTCACTCCTCATAGGGAGTGGTTCTGCGAGTATGAGAAATATGATGGAAGTGATGTCTTCTTAGGTGATGATAGGAAGGCCAGAATAATCATACGTGGAAAATTCAAGCTAAAGCTATAAGGTGGAAGGATTAGAACACTTCCTAGTGTTCTGCACATTCCTGCATTGGCCAGAAATCTGATTTTTGTAAGCAAGAAGGATGATGCAGATGTAAAAACTATGTTCAAGAAATATGAATGTAAGATAGTTCGGGGAGAACTGGTATTAATGCGGTGAGTTTGGATTGGAACTCTATACAAGATTTAGGGAAGCACTATTATTGATGGGTGCAACAGTTCTGTGGTACCTGAAATTGGAGCGGAAATCCTAGCAGTCTCTGGAGAAAAGACCATGCTATGGCATCAAAGGCTTGGACATATTGGAGAGAAGGGTCTTCAGATACTGCATGGAAATGGTATGGTAGAAGGTATGTCTAATAGCTCTCTGGATTTCGATTTCTGTGAACATTGTGTATATGGGAAGAAAAATCAGGTGAGTTTTCCTTCTGGTGCTAAGAGGGAAAATAAGATATTAGAGCTTGTGCATAGTGATGTGTTTGGACTTGTGTCAGTTCCATCACTGAGTAATTTTGTGTACTATGTTTCATTCATAGATGACTTCTCAAGGAATACACGGATATATTTCTTGAGGAAGAAATTTTAAGACTTTGACGGATTTAAATAATTTAAGGTTTTGGTGGAAAAATAGACAGAGAAGAAGATTAAGGTGTCGAGGGTAGATAATGGTGGGGAGTTCTGAAAGAAGGAATTTGAAGAGTTCTGTAAGAAGTTTGGTATAGCATGGCAGAAGAAAACTCCATACACACCCTATCAAAATGGAGTTGCATAAATAATGAACAGAACGCTGATGGAAAAGGCAAGAAGCATTCTTAGTGGTACTAGGTTAGGACAAGAATTATGGACAGAGGCAGTGGAGACTGCATGTTACTTGGTTAACAGATCACCTTCATCAACATTGGAGGATAAGACTCCACATGAGGTATGGACTGGTAATAACACGTCTCCTTCAAATCTGACGGTATCTGGATGTGATGCATATGTACATGTTCCAAAGGAGAAAAGGACCGAGTTGGATAATAAATTTGAAAGGTGCATCTTTATTGGGTATAAGGATGGTTTAAAGGGTTACAAAATTTGGAACTCGGAAACAAGGAAGGTTATGTACAGTCGAGATGTGGTGTTTAGAGAGGTAAAAGATGTTGTTAAACATGAGGTCCTACCAAAGGAACTTGAGAAGATAGAGTTTGAGCTAAAGGATGATGAATCAGACTCTACAACGGAAGAAGACTCAGAAGAGGAATAGCGACAAACTCTAATTGTGAGAAGATTATTTTGGGAAAAAATACAACCAGAAAGGTATATTCCATCTGCTTTTTGTTCAATTTTTTCTTTAACTACAACTGATGATGATCTTAGAACCATCACGGAGGCAGTAGATTCAGAGGATGGAAAAATTTGTAAGGAGGCCATGGTTGATGAAATGTCATCCTTGCATAAAAATGGGGCATGGGATCTGGTGGAGTTGCCGGCTGGAAGGAAGCCCATCGAGAGCAAATGGGTGTTTAAGAAGAAGATGAATGTAGAAGGAAAGGCAGAGAAACACAAATCTTGGTTGGTAACAAAAGGTTATTCCCAGATGCCGGGAATTTATTTTGGTGATATTTTTTCTCCTGTGGCCAAAGGTACTTCTATTAGCTTACTTTTATCTATTGCTGTTGCATTTGATTTTGAGGTAGAATAGATGGATGTGAAGACAACGTTTCTTCACTGGGATCTAGAAGAGGAGATCTACATGAAACGACCTGAAGGCTTTATGGTGAAGGGGAAGAAAGAGCTAGAATGCAGGTTAAATAATTCTCTATATGGGTTAAAACAGTCACCAAGGATGTGGTATCAAAAATTTGATACCTATACACGGGGACTTGGCTTCACCAGGATAAAGGAGGATCACTGTCTTTATTTTAAATTAATTGGTGACCATGTTATTTATTTGGTCTTATATGTGGATGAAATTTTTTTGATTGGAAATGGCAAGGAAATTATCCAAGTTCTGAAGACCCAACTGTTCTCCAAATTCGACATGAAAGATCTTGGTGCTGCAAACTATATTTTGGGCATGGAAATTAAGAGAGATCAGGAAAAGAGGAAGCTCTAATTAAACCATAGGAAGTATTTTGTGACTATATTACAGAGGTTCAATATGCAGGATAATAAACCAACAAATATTCTGATTCCTATAGGTGTAAAGCTCTCTGCTGAAAAGTTTCCCAAGACACAAGAAGAAGAGGAGGATATGTCCCGTGTTCCTTATGCAAGTGCAGTGAGTAGCTTGATGTATGCAATGGTCTGTACTAGACTAGACATTGCACATGAAGTGGGAGTATTGATCAGGTTTATGTGAAACCCAAGGAAGGAGCATTGGATAGTAGTGAAGCAGGTTTTCAGATATTTGCGTGGCACTAGTGATTATGGCTTGTGCTACCAGGGAAGACCAGTATTGGAAAAAGTGTTGGAAATTCATGGTTTTGTTGATGCAGACTGGGTTGGAGATCTAGACCAAAGAGGATCTACAAGTGGGTATGTGTTTGGCCTATTTGGAGGTGCAGTCAGTTGGATGAGTAAAAGACATTCTGTAGTTTCTCTTTCAACTACAGAGGCAGAATACATAGCAACCACTCATGCAAGCAAGGAAGCAGCTTGGTTGCAGAGATTGTGTTCAAGTATGGGGTTGGTGCAGCAAGATATAAGGATAGATTGTGATAGCCAAAGTGAAATTTTATTGGCTAAGAACCCTGCTTATCATTCAAAGACAAATCACATTGATGTTCAATATCACTTTGTCAGAGATATGGTTGAGGCTAAAAGGGTCTTGTTGGTAAAGGTGGACACCTTGAAGAATGTTGCAGATGCATTGACGAAGTCTGTGAGCACTCAGAAGTTCTCTTGGTGTAGAGAAACAATGGGTGTTGCAAAGCTGCGCTAATGACTAAGATCTCATGTGGCCCCTTGCGGAAAGAAAGCAACAAGTGGGAGAATGTTGGGTATGTGTTATATTCTTTCCATGACTAGTCACGCGTAGGGGGCGTCAGTCCCTCTTGTAAGTTGTGCTAGGCGTAGTAGGGGGGTCAAAGGGGGGGTGACAACGGCATGGGAAAAAAATTTTGGACCTCATTTTTCGGTGGGCAAACCGGCCCATGGTTTTGTGCATGGGTTTGTATATCGTTTTGGGGCATGATGGTTTTTGGCCACTGGTATTTTGTAGATCCGGTCAAGGGAACTATGGTTATGTTCTAATCCAGGGTTAATGGATTGTGTTTTATGTATGCTTCGGCATGTATATATATGTGTTGTAACACTAAAAGGAATATAATGAAAAATCAAGTTGGTCATCCCGATTTGGGATCCAGGCGAAAATATCTGTGTATATATATTTTATGTTTTATGCTATCGCTATTGTTTATTTTCTATTTTTAAGATTGATTTGTAGATAATTTTTGTACATTGGAATTGGAGTCGAGTATATGATTTGGTGGTGGAAGGGAATTTGGAAGTTTAAAATTTTCCATTAAAATTATTTATCTTTATATGCTCAGATTTAAAAAATAAGGTTCTCACATGGAATATACCATAGAAAGGAGGCAGTCATGGACTAAATTTATTTATTGTATGTAAGGAATGTGATTATTCCATTTTTCATCTATAAATGTTTTTTCCTTTTGATTTTAAGTACAGAAGAAATTGGAAATATGTATAGGATTAAAGGGAGATATAGGGTGGTATTTTTATTGATGATGGTTTACAAAAGTGGTGTATAAAACCAACTATTAAAAAATATGTCTCTACCTATTTTAGCATCTTGGTGAATATGGCTTGCATGTAATGATAAAATTATTAGAGGTAGGTTTATTCCTCCCATTTAATGTGACATTCAAAGTATGTCTATCATGGAAGGTTTTGATCATAAAAAAAGGAAATACCTCCTAAAGTGATTAGAGAGGAACATATTAATAAAAATGGTGCACATGCCTTCTTTGATAGTGCACACTTAGGGGACCCTCCTTTTTGTTCTTCAAGAGTTTTTTCATATTTCTTTTATGATCATATTTTAAATTTCAAATATAGATTGGTAATAGGTATCAATATTTACTTAAACTTATGGCCTCAAATTTGTTGATAATGTTAGTCCACAGGGCATATAATAGACAATGAAAGGTTGTTTTGTTAAGGTAGTCCATGGCACAAAATTCGAAACTTCATGGGAAAAAATCCAACCATGCTAAGGGTTGGTGTGGCTCGGGCCAAGTGCAATCCCCGAGTGATTTTCATATCTTAGATTCCCTTGAGTCGTGGTTACTCAAGCCACACATTAGTCATGCAATCATCTTATGACTCATATAAACTAGAAAAAAAAAATGGTTGATAATGTTAGTCGTTGAAAAAGGTGCCAAAAAGTTCAAGTTCTTGGAGATCCTTTTATACTTGTAAATTGGATGAATCTATTTAACACATGAAAATAAGTTCTTCAAGGAGGTACAATTGGCTTGTTCAACTGTTGAAAATATTTATTTTTCATCATGTTTATAAAAAGAAAAAATATGTATGTTAATGGTCTCTTAAAGCTTATATTATGTTTTAATGTGGGATTTTTGGACTTTTAGGAGTTCATGGTTGGCCACACTCTTGATTTTTTTCACCTCATTTTTTATGAATGGATATGTTAAACAATCAATCCAATTTTCTCTAACTTTCTAGGGGTTATTGTAAGGGTTTCTATTTTTTGTATGGAATATTTTTTTGAGGATATATTGCATATTTTATGATTTATATATTAGGATCTATGTTGATGGAATTGAGAAAAACAGGTTACCATGTGAACTAATGTTATGAATTCCCACTAGGGAGCTTTTTGGAATGTGGATATGCATCTTCAAAATGTAATTTTGATATATACAATAAATTTACAATTTTTTTATTTTAATTTTTTCACCTAATGGGATGTTAGCAATTTGGGCCACAATTACTCCCATTTGTCACAACACTACCACCCTACTATCAAATGAATATATGACTCTAAGATCACATGAGGTTTTCTATTGAACCTATTTACAAGGATATCATGGGAAGTAGGGGGGAGTATGAGCTCTCTCCTACCAAATTCTAATATGATGGTTATGTGTGGATATATTAGTAGGATAGATAGTAAGATGACCTCCTCGAATGTTAACTGGAGGTGCGCCTTATTATGGTGGAGTACAAGAATTAGCTGGTGTGATGATATCATGGAGAGGCAAGAATGGAAGGAACTTGGTATGATTATTTTTTAGAAGAGACGGTTCTTTCATATTGTGAATAGGGAGCAACATTAGTTTTATTAATTTCACCTAGAGAATGACAAATGAAATAGGAATGGAATCAAGCTCTTAATAACCCAGGGAGAAAATCCATTCCATATCTAGGTACCCCATCCTACTCCTTTCAGAGTTGATTCCTATTGTTCTATGTTTTTATTTTCAATTAACTTAAGGTTAGATGATTTTTTTATTTCTTTCGATAATGTGGGTGTTTTATTCAAATTCACTGTGTTGGGTTTTATGTTTGTCTTCTTTGTGGGGGAGGTAGGAAACCTTTATACATTTTATAGTTAGCATCCCATCCCCTTTTTGAACATAGTATTGTCTATTATGTCATCAAAGTGGGTCTTTGGCCAATTTTATAGGTTTTCCCATTCTATTAGGATGACTATTAGTATAGGTTGAGATGGGTGAGGCTATGACAAAAATATTTATGTTTTTTCTAGAAGTAACTTAGCCTTGAAGAAACCTAAACATACTTCTAGGTTAACAAAAGAAGCATGGGATATAGAAAAAGGGTTTAAGGAAAAATGTGTTGGAGTTTCCATGCTAGAAGCAGAGGAGAATAAAGGAGTATGTAACAACCCTTGGTTGATTTTACATGTAAATAAAATAAGAACAAGGTCATGGGACACATATTCCAAGTTGAATGGTGGGAAAAAGTTATAGAGGGCATCACTTGTGGTTTATTAATGGTTATGGAAATTGAAAAAGGAAAGGGGAAATAAATGGTATTAATTAAGGAATAAAGGAAAATAGGAGAAAAGGAAGGTGAAGAGACACAAATATGCATGCAAGGGAAATTAGATAGAAAATGAAGGAAAATGAAATAAAAATGAGACATCAATGATAAAAAGGCACCAGAGAAACAACTGAAAATTTTGTATACCCTTTTGGATAGCTTTTGATCATCTTTAGAAACAAGGCTCTAAGAGAAGAGAGAGGGAGCACTTAAAAACAAGAAAGGAATCAACAAAAGGACAAGCAGAGGAAAGCAAGGGAGCACTAGCAAAATTTGGAAGAGAAGTTATAGTAGGAAGGCATTGTAGGTAACATGTTGCATGTGTGATTTCATTGTTGAGATTTGGATGCATGGTACATGCATGTGGTTATTATGTTTTCATTAGCATGGGATTATCTTAGATTGACATTGGTTTTAGCCTTGTCTTGCCATTTCCTATATAGTCATGATTTAGTGGGTTCTCTATTGTGATTACGCTTTGGATGGTCGGTAGACTTGGATCCTAGTTGAGGTGGTCTCCGGAAAATTCCCAAGGGTCAAGGATGGAGATGGGATTTATCCTGGAACTCTTGATGGATGGGTGGAGACAGGAAAATTCCTCTGGATCTAGTGAAGGAATTTGGAGGCATCCCATCAAATTTTTGTATTAGTGATTTTTGGACTGGTTTAGGTTAAATCATCATGGCTAAGGGTTGAGATTGTTTGGCCTCTAGAAGGCTTGGTTGTTTTGATTTTTTTTTAACCCACAATATCCCACATTAATGCTTGGAATATGGAAAATGGGTGATTGGCATAAAGAGACAATCGGTTCACCATAATATATGGTAGGGTGGTAACGTGGAAGTCCTTGACTTGGTTGCTATTTGTATATGTTAATATGAGTCATTTTTCTATTGTGATCAATGAGCACTTGTACTAGATATTATGTTGATATTATGGTTACTTTTCATGGATTTTATTCTAGTTATAGGATGGTTATAGGCTTTTTTGAATGATGTGCTCTTGCTTTGGATCTTATTCATGATTTGATAAGTTATTGAATGGTTAATGTATGCAAGGAAAAACAATTGTTGTTGCAACTAGCTTGAGAGGGAACTGAGCCTTCTTGATGGTTCTATGATGAAATTAAGAAGATCATGATCATATATGCATTCATGACCGGTAGCTACTATGTTTACCATGTATTTTAACAAATGTTTCTCATTTTTATGGCATGTTTTGTACAACATCTAGTTGAATTTTTAAAAATTTTATCATCCTAGACCTGATTTAGGAATTTTTTGGGTTGTTCTAGGTAGTGCCATGTAGGATAGCCTTGAAAAAGTGGCACCGATCTCGCAACCGCACCCTCTGAAATAGATAATTTTAGTTGAAACCGCATGGAGGAAGGCTCATGCATGTGGTTGGACCCTTTCAACCAAATGCACAGTGTTTCAAGCATGTGGTTGGGTGTGAAGTCAGGAAAGAAAAATTTCCAACTCAGGGATTGATCACCAATGATTATTGCTAGATACCTGGGCGATCTGATGTCCTTGAGGAGTGGAAGTATGTTTCTAGGTAGTAAACCCCACTTCCATAAGTAGAACTTGGAGGCAGGGTCATATCATAGTAACATTCATCTCATGTTTACCGTAGAGAGCTTGTAAAAGTAGGTAAATGTGGGATGGGGTGGTTATAGGGTGGTATCAAAGAAAAGTTTCAGTCCCTATTATATTGGGAGATTTTGGGTACTTATGATACCATAGGTTGATATCAGAATAGTTTTGTTCCCTATTATAGTGGGAGCTTTTAGGTGCCTTTCATACCACAGGGTGGTATCAAAGCAATTTTGTTCCATGTAATCATTTCTTTAGTACTAGAGCAGTTGAGTGGTATCAAAGCAAGGTTTACAGTATTGGACCTCTGGGTACACACAGATGGTTTTGGTTATCATGCATGTATTTATTGTTACATTTTTGCATTATCATCATGCATGCATCATGATGTTGATATTTTGATGTTATTATTATATATCATGCTAATTTTGACTGATTTATGTAGATGTGGTATCCTTCCCTGAGATACATTGAGGTATGGTTTTGATTATCTATTCTATTTGGTTTATCTAACATGGTATTATTGAAGGAAATATAATGATAAATGAAGAGCATAATGGTCGATTACAGTTCATATGACTCGTCTTGTAGGCCTAATGTGAACTCAGTGGAATGGGAAAATTTAGTTTAGTAGCAAGGAGAAGAGTATTCTCTTAATCTTGTAGATACAATGAGGAGTCTGGGGGAAGAGATTAGAGGTTGCAAGGCATATAATAACAAGTTGAGTGAGGCACAAGATATACTTGCAAGGGCTCATGAAAAGACAAAAAAATTCAATGCGATGATTGGTCAAAGCCTTTAATATTTATAGAAGAAGGGAAAGTTGGGGATTAGTCATGGAGATAGGAAAGAGGAGAAGACTAATTGGGCATATGGAAGCAGGTCTCAAAGAATACACATGATGGATAGATATGATACAGTTAGAGGTGGTATATATTTGGATACACTTGAGAGTCAGGGTAGTACTTATGGGTTATATTCTAGTTCTTCTTCTAGGATACATCATTGCCATCATCGTCATCATTCTTATAGAAGGAGTGAGAAGAAGTATTTTCCAAAAGAGTTCAAAAAATCCAAGCCTCCTAATTTTGATGGAGAGATAAATAAATTAGAGGATGCGGAAGCATGGCTTCTTGGGATGAGTAATTTTTTTCATATTTCATGTTTATTTAGAGAACGTGAAAGCCAAAATAAATACCTTTTGTATTAAGGAAAAGGAAAATATATAATGGGAATATGTAAAGAATTTTATATGCATTAGAAAATAGGAGATGATTTGGGACGAGTTTGAAAGACTCTTCAAAATAAAGTACCTATTTGAAAGATATTATGATGAAAGGGAAAAGGAGTTCTATGAGATCACAATGTTTTCCATGATTGATGATGAGTACATGAGAATATTCTTGGATTTTTTTAGGTATGTACCTTATGTAAAGGAGAAGAAAGCAAAGATTCAAAGGTTCATTAATGTATTGTTGTTAGCATTCAAAAAATGGATTGAGTTTCATGAGCCTCGGCCATTGGATGAAAACATTAGAAAATTAAATCATTATTATTATCAATCAAAGTGAAAGCCTAAGTTTAAGCATGATTGGAAAGCTAAAAATAACAGTAAAGGAAAATGGCCTAATAAGCGAGGAATACCTCACGATGCAAGTGACAAGGAAAATGTGGCACCTTACAAGAAGTTGAATGCATTTGAGAGAGGACATGGGTTGCAAAATGAGGAGTATAATAAAGGCGATGGAAGAAATCCTTTGAGGTGTTGGACTTGTGATGGAGAACTTTGCAGGAGGTATTGTCCATTGCAAAAGGGTGGTAGGCCTCAGATTTGCAGTGCTCAGGAGGTGCAGATAGTTGGAGATGTTGGTCAGAGTATTCCTTGGATTTATGCAGCAGTAGATAACATGAAGGAATATCATCAGGCATCCATAATCGAGATGGTAGGTAAGCTTCGTGATCAAGTTGTTTATATTTTTATTGATCCTGGATCGAATTATAGTGATATTATTCCTAACCTAGTGGATAATTTTTCTTGAATAAAGAAGTTTGTGCAGAATCTTGGTTGGTATAGTTAGCTATAGGGACCAAGAGAAGAAGTCATCAGTGGGTGAGATCTTGTGCATTTTATCTTAATGGTATGCTTACAAAAACAAATCTAAATGTGCTACCTTTGGGTTCATATAGTATGATTTTGGGAATATACTAGTTTTTCATTCAAAAGACTAAAGTGGAATACTATGACAAGGCTATTGAGTGCCTAGATGATGATGGGGAAAAGGGAGTCTTGTGGGGAAAGAATAATTCTACATCAATGATAATGGTTATAGATATGCATGAAAAGTGCAGCCACATGAAAGGATATTTATTGTTTGTAGTGCATGTTTCCAATGATAAAGGGAAGGATGTCAAGGATGAGGAAGTCCTAAAGAGGTATCCTATTTTGTAAAATTTTTAGAATGTGTTTCATACAAATATTCCAGAGTTATCGCCCCACAGGGAAGTGGATTTCTCTATTGAGTTGGTGCTAGGATCAACACCATCATATAAGGCATCGTACAGGATGAGCACTCTAGATTTGGTGGAACTGAAGTTGCAACTTAAAGAAATGCTTGATAAGGATACATAAGTCCAAGTGTGTTTCCTAGGGATGAAACAAAATTATTTGTAAATAAGGATGGTACTCTCATATTGTGCACTAATTACAGATAGTTGAACAAGGTGACCATCAAGAACAAGTATCCATTATTGGGGATTGATGATTTGTTTGATTAGGTGAAGGGAGCAACAAAATTTTCAAATATTGATCTGATATTGGGATATGATCATGTGCGCAACAAAGAAGAAGACATCTAAAAGATTGCATTTTGTACAAGGTATGGGCACTGTGAGTTTGTGGTGGTTCCTTATATTCTTACTAATTCTCCATCGAACTTCATGTGTTTGATGAATAGTGTGTTGCGTCCTTACCTGGACAAGTTTTTAATAGTCTTTGTTGATGATATATTTGTATATTCCAAGAATGAGGATGATACTTCAAAGAACTTGGAAGTAGTGTTGAGATTGTTGAGAGGTAATTAGTTGTATGCCAAGCTCATCAAGTGCAGTTTCTGTCAGTCTCAGATTCACTACATGGGGCATGTTGTTTCCAAGGAAGGGATAGTAGTGGATCCAAAAAATATTAAATCTATCATGGAGTTGCTAAATCCTAGGAATATGGATGATGTAAAATCATTCATGGGACTAGAAAGTTATTACAAGATGGTCATCAGAAAATTCTCAAATATTGGATATCTTATCACATATTTTCAAAGAAAAGGGGTGAATTTTGAATGGACTAAGGAGTGTAGATCTTGATAACAATTTTTTTTTTGTATAGATGATTTCAAGGAAGGAATTGGTGGAGTCTTGATGCAGGAATGGTAGGCAGTTTTATATGAATAAAGGAAGTTGAATGAGCATGAGTAGAAATATGTGATTCATGATCTTAAGTTGGTAGTTATCATTCATGCATTGAATATGTTGAGACATTATGCCCTTGGTAGGAGGTGTTTTTTTGTGAGTGATCAAGTGGTCTAAGGTATTTTTTTGGAAAACCTAATTTAAATGCAAGTAAATATACATGATTTTGAGATAAAGTACATTAAGGGAAAGGAGAAGAGAGTTTCATATTTTATCAGTAGGAGAGTACAGGTGAATCATATTTCAGTTGTGAGCTCTTATGGGAAAGATTTATAGGAGTGGACCATGCATGCAGGGCGATATGATGAGAAGTACTAGCAGCTGAAGTAGATATTACAACATCGAAGTGAAAGTGATAGAGATGAGGAGTATCACCTTAGGGAAGATAGCTTGGTTTGATTCAGGAAAAGGATTTATGTGTTAGATAGTAGTGAGTTGAAGAAGCTTATCTTGAGGGAGTTTCATGTCAATCCATATTCAGGCCACCCAAGATATAAAAATACCTTGATAATTATTAAGAAGTTCTACTATTGGTTTAAATTGAAGAAGGAAGTGGTTGCATTTGTTGCAAGATGTTTGGATTGGGTGAAAGCGTAATGTAAGAATATAGCTAATTTGTTGCAACCCATTTTGATTCTAGAATGGAAATTGGAGGTAATTTCCATTGATTTTATTACAGGCTGCGAGGAAATCAAGGAAGCATGATTCCATCATGGTTGTGGTTTATAGGTTCGGTAAGATAGCTCACTTCATTACAGTGAAGTTTGCAAAATTAACTAGTGAGGTAGCTCATATATTCATCAGGGAGATAGTGAGGTTGCATGGAGTTCCCAATAAGATCATATCAGATAGAGATTCCAAATTCACATCCAAGTTTTGGAAGGAGTTGTTTGTAGGCTTGGGGATGGAGTAAGCATTTAGTACAACTTATAATCTGCAGACATATGGACAAAAATAAATGGTTAATGAGATTCTTGAGGATATCTTGAGGATGTATGGCATGCATTAGTAAGGAAGTGTAAGCAGTACCTTCCACTATTAGAGTTTTCATATAACAATGGGTACCAGGAATCCTTGAAGATGAGTATTTTTGAGGCTCTCTATGAGTAGATTTGTAATAATATTATAATTTGGAGTGATCTGGTAAAAAATGTGTTGATTGGATCACATATGTTGGCTGAGATGGAGTAGGAGATGTAGGTTATTAAAAATAATTTAAAGGCATCACAAGAAAAGAAACATATTTATGCAGATTAGCATAAATAATTCAAGGAGTTTCATATTGGGGAGCATGTGTACTTGCACATCAAGCCCAAGAGGTTCTCCTTGAGGATCGAATAATGTGCAAGTTGGCACCTTAGTATTGTGGGCATTTTGAGATCCTCGAGAGGATTGGACCAATGGCCTACAAATTTTCACTACTGCCAACAGTGAATTTCCATGTTGTTTTCCATGTTTCATTGCTTAAGATATATGTCCATGATGTTTATCATGATATTGATTAGTTTTTATTGCAGGTGGAACTAGATGTTGGATGTGTGCTATATTA
Organism: Pinus albicaulis; assembly: GCA_034641835.2. Lineage (NCBI taxonomy): Eukaryota > Viridiplantae > Streptophyta > Pinopsida > Pinales > Pinaceae > Pinus > Pinus albicaulis. Next base: position 871,673,569 of record CM076580.1, read on the forward strand.
TTTCTCTTGTGCCGAGCGCAATAGGGGGCTCACAGTGGTGACACAGCCCCCCCTGTTGGGGGTTTTACATGGGGTGGTAGCCCCCTTGCACAGGGTTCAGGGTAGAGCCCCAAGATAATTTTTTTGGACCTATATTAGGTGGGTGGACTTGCCTATGGTTTTTTTCATGGGTTTATCACATGGTTTTGGGAACGATGGTTTTATTTCCATGGTATTTTGTACATCCAGTCTAGTGAACTAGGGTTATGTTCTAATCTAGGGCTAATGGATTGGGGTTTCTAAATGTTTCTACAAGGATATGTATGTGTTGTAAAATTGAAAGGAATATAATGAAAAATCAAGATAGTAGTCCCAGTTTTGGGATCGAGGGGAAAATATCTGTATATATATTTGATTTATGTTGTATACTCTTTCTATTATTTATTTTATGTTTTAAGAGTTTGTTTGCAGATAATTTATGTACAAGTTAAAACCTACATTTGGTATTAGATTTTTTTTTGGCTTCAAGGGGATGCCTTTGCTACTAATCGGTTTTTTCTTGGGCCTGTGGTAGACCCTGTTCAGTGGGAGATCTGTGGAATTGATCCTTGCAGTGAAAGAATATGGCGAGCAGTGGAATGATATAGATTGAGAAATTTAATGTTTAGATTTTTGAGTTGTGGAAGCTCAATATGGAGGATCTACTGGTGGATAAATATCAGTGGATCACGGTAGATCCAGGTACTAAACCAACGGAAATGTTAGATGAAGACGGAGCGAAGTTGGATCTGAAAGAAAAGAGAAAAATTTGGTTATGTATCTTAGATTTGGTATTGTTTAATGTATCTTGGGAAGCTATGGTTAAGGCTTTGTGGGACAAGTTAGGGACTTTGTATCAATCTAAGCCTCTAGTGAACACATTTTTCCTACGAAAAAAGCTGTATAACTTGAGGATGAAGGATGGAGACTTAGTGACAGATAATTTGAACACATTCAATACTATGGTAAGTTAGTTGCTATCTGTTGATATTAAAATATCAGATGAAGATAAGTGCATCTATTTTTTGTGTTCTTTACCAAATTTGTGGGATAGTATACTCGTTGCAATAGGTAGTAATACAATTTGCTTGAAGTTTGATGAAATTATCTCAGTCTTGCTATCGAAGGAAATGAGATGGAAAAATATGGAGGGCCAAAATGGAGATGCCTTTTTTGTATGATGATGGTCCCATAATAGAAAAAAAAATATTTCTCAAGTGGGAGATCTAAATCTAGAGGTAGATCTAAATCTCTAAAAAATCCTATAAAGGTGTGCTAGAAATGCGAAAAGGAAGGGAACTTAAAAAAGGATTGAGATCTAAATATTGTAAGAAAGGAAATGGATCTGATGATGCTCCTTCTGTAAAGGTGAAAACCACCTCAGATTAAGGTGGGGATGTGTACCTGGATTCTTCTTCAAATACACATGTAGATCATGAGGCATGGTTGATTGGCTCAGGTGCATCCTTTCACTTCACCCCCCATAGCGAGTGGTGTTGCGAGTATGAGAAGTATGATGGTGGTGATGTCTTCTTAGGGGATGATAGGAAGGCTAGAATCATCAGACGCAGAAAATTCAAGCTAAATTTTCAAGGTGGAAGAATTAGAACACTTCCTAGTGTTCTGCATATTCCTACATTGTCTAGAAATCTGATTTTTGTAAGCAAGATGGATGATGCAAGTGTAAAAATAGTGTTCAAGAAAGATACCTACAAGATGGTTTGGGGAGCACTGGTATTGATGTGGGGAGTTTGTATTGGAACTCTATGTAGGCTTCTAAGTAGCATTGTTAGTGATTGGTGTAACAATTTTGTGGTTCTTGAAATTGGAGCAGAAATCCTAGTGGTCTTTGGAGTAAATACCATGCTATGGCATCATAGGCTTAGAATTATTGGAGAGAAGGGCCTTCTAATATCTCTTGGTAATTTTATGGTAGAAGGTATGTCTAATTTCTCTTTGGATTTCGATTTATGTGAACATTGAGTATATGGGAAGTAGAGTCGTGTGAGTTTCCCTTATGGTGCTAAGAGATCAAACAAGATATTAGAGGTTGTGCACAGTGATGTGCTTGGACTTGTGTCAATTTCATCACTGGGTAAGTCTGTGTGTTATGATTAATTTATAGATGACTTCTCAAGGAATACATGGATATATTTCCTCATGAATAAATTTGAAGTATTTGACAGGTTTAAATATTTTTTCTCTGGTTGAAAACTAGACAGAGAAGAAGATAAAGGTGTTGAGGATAGATAACGGTGGAGAGTTCTACAAGAATTAATTTTAAGAGTTCTATAAGAAGTGTGGTATAGCATGACGGAAGACTACTCCATACACACCTTAGCAAAATGAAGTTTCATAAAGAATGAACGGGATGTTGATGGAAAAAGAAAGAATCATGCTCAGTCGTACTTGGTTAGGACAAGAATTCTGGGTAGAGGCAATGGAGATTGCATGTTACCTGGTTAACAAATCATCTTCATAAGCATTGGAGGATAAGTCTCCACATGAGGTATGGACTGGTAAGAAAACCTCTCTTTCACATCTAAGGGTATTTGGTTGTGATGCATATGTACATGTTCCAAAGGTGAAAAGAACTAAGTTGGATATTAAATCTGAAAGGTGCATATTTATTGGTTATAAGGATGGTTTAAAATGTTATAATATTTTGAACTCAGAAACAAGGAATATTGTGTACAATAAAGATGTGGTGTTTAGAGAGGTGAATTACATTGTTAAACATGAATTCCTACCAAAGGAACCTGAGAAGATAGAGTTTGAGCTAAAGGAGGAAGAATCTTAATATACAGTAGATTAAGATTCAGAAGACGAAGAGCCACAAACTCCAACTATGAGAAGATTAGTTCAAGAAACAAGGCATTCATAAAGGTATATTACATATTCTTTATATTAAAATTTTTCTTTATCTATCACTGATTATGATCCCAGAACTGTCAGGGAGGTAGTGGATTCAGAGGATGGAAAACTATGGAAGGAGGCCATGGTTGATGAAATGGCATCCTTGCACAAAAATGAGGAATGGGATCTCGTGGAGTTGTCGGTTGGAAGGTAACCCATTGGAAGAAAATGGGTGTTTAAGAAGAATATAAATGCATAATGCAAGATGGAGAAATACAAAACTTGGTTGGTAGCAAAAGGTTATTCCCAGGTACTGGGAATTGATTTTGGTGATATTTTTTCTCCTATTGCCAAGGTAACTTCTATTAGATTAATTTTATCTGTTGCAACTACATTTTATCTTGAGGTAGAAAAGATGGATGTGAAGACATCATTTCTTCATGGGGATTTGGAAGAGGAGATCTAAATGAAGCAACCTGAAGGCTTTGCGGTGAAGGGTAAGAAATAACTGGTATGCAAGTTAAAAAAAAAAAAGTCTTTTTATTGGTTAAAACAGTCACCAAGGATGTGGTATTAGAAATTTGATACATATATATGGGGACTTGGCCTCACCAAAAGAAAAGAGAATCATTATGTGTATTTCAAATTATTTGGTAACCATGTTATTTGTTTGGTCTTGTATGTGGATGATATGTTGCTGGTTGTAAATGAAAAATAAATTATCCAGGATTTGAAGACCTAATTGTTCTCCAAATTCGACATGAAATATCTTGGTGGTGAGAACTATATTTTGGGCATGGCAATTAAATGAGTTTGGGTAAAGAGGAAGATTTGGTTAAACCAGAGGAAGCATGTCGAGACAATATTAAATAGGTTCAATATGCGAGATAATAAACCGATGAAGGTTCATATTCTTATAAGTGTAAAGTTATTTGTTAAATAGTGTCCGAAGACACAAATAATAAGAAGATGACATGTCCTGTGTTCCATATGCAAGTGAAGTGGGTAGTCTGATTTATGCAATGGTATGTACTAGACCAGACATTGCACATGTATTGGGATTATTGAGAATATTTATGCCAAAAATAGGGAAGGAGAATTACACCGTAGTGAAGCAGGTTTTAAGATATTTGTGTGGCACTAGTCATTATGGTCTGTCTTACCAAGGAAGATTGGGATTGGACAAATTTTTGGATATCCATGGCTCTGTTGATGCAGACTAGGCTAAAAATCTGGATCAAAGAATATCTACAAGTGGGTATGTGTTTAGCCTATTTGGAGGTGTAGTCAATTGGATGAGTAAAAGATAGTCTGTAGTGGCTCTTTCAACTACAAAGGCAGAATACATGGTAGCCACTCATGCAAGAAAGGAATAATTTTGGTTGCAGAGATTGTGTTCAAGTATGGGGTCGTTGTAGTGATCTATAAGGATAGACTGTGATATCCAAAGTGCAATTTTCTCGGCTAATAACCCTTCTTATCATTCAAATACAAAGCACATTGCTGTTCAATATCACTTTGTGAGGGATATGGTTGAGAATAAAAAGGTGTTGTTGTTAAAGGTGGACCTATTTGAAGAATTTTGTAGATGCATTGATGAAGTTTGTGAGCACTAATAATCTCTCTTAATGTAGAGAAAAAATGGGCGTAGAAGGGCTAGATGAATGACTAAGCTCTCCTATGCCCCCCCTGTGGAAAGAAAACAACAAGTGGGGGAATGTTGGGTGTGTGTTATATTCTTTCCAAGACTATTGTGTGTGTTATATTCTTTGGACCCTATATTAGCTGGCAGACATACCTATGGTTTTGTGCATGGCTTTAGCACATGATTTTGGGCATGATGGTTTTTTGTTCATGGTATTTTGTAGATCCAGTCAAGGGAACTATGGTTATGTTCTAATCCAGGGTTAATGGATTAGGGTTTATGAAGGCTCCAACATGTATAAATATGTGTTGTAACATTTAAAGGAATATAATGAAAAATAAAGTTGGTAGTATTAGTTTTGGGATCCAGAGGAAAATCTCCATGTATATATATTTTATGTTCTATTCTCTTTCTATTATTTATTTTTTGTTTTATTTCAGATAATTTCTATACAGGCTTAAAACCTACACTAGAGCGAGAGTTTTAGCCAGAGCCATAATGCATTCTACATTGGAAATAACTCATGCTCAAGAATTGATAAATAGATAAAGTTAAAGTGAAGTGGAATCTTTGGGCCTGAAGAAGCTACATGGGAGATGTTGATCAGATGTGGGATTTGTGTCCTTCCTTATTTTCTAGTTGAGAAAATGTGTTTGGTATATGTGTTTTGGTTATATATATATATATATATATATATATATATATATATATTGTACTGCAAATACTGCAATGAGTTGTGTTATAAATATCCAATAAGTAGTATGGCGATCATGTTTTCAACATTTGGTATATTGTAAATATTTCATCGATTTGTGTTTATAAAGCTCCATAAGCAGTATTTTGTGTTGGTCATAGTGTCATATAACATCTAGGAAAGTGTTCCCCCAAATGGGAGCGGTTTGTAACAACCTATGGTTGATTTTACATGTAAATAAAATAATGCCAAATTCATGGGATATGTATTACAAGATGAATAGTGGGAAAACATTATAGCGGGAATCACTTGTGGTTTATTAATGGATATGGAAATTGGCAAAGTTATTGGCAAAGGAAAAGAGACAATAAATGGTATTCAATTAAGGAATAAAGGAACATAAGATAAAAGGAAGGCGAAGAGACACAAATATGCATGAAAGATAAATTAGAGAGAAGATGAAGAGAAATGAAAGAAAAACAAGACATCAAAAATAAAAATAAATTAGAGAAACAGTGGACGGATTTGGATAGTCTTTTGGACAAATTTTGGTCATTTTCAGAAACAGAGCTCTAAGAGAAGATAGAGGGATCACTTAGACACAAGAAAGGAAGCAAGCAAAGGGCAAGCAGAGGAGAGTAAGGCAACACTAGGAAAATTTGGGAGAATAACTACATGAGGAAGACATTGCAGGTGATAGGTTGCATGTGTGATTTCATTATTGATATTTGGATGCATGGTACATACAAGTGGCTATTTGGTTATTTTGTTTCCATTGGCATGGGAATTCCTTGAATTGGCAATGGTTTCAACCTTTCCTTTCCATTTCCTAGATATAAATGATGTAGTGGGTTCTATATTGTGATGAAGCTTTGGATGGCTGGTAGACTTGGAACCCGATTGAGGTGGTCTTGGGAAAATTCCTAAGGGTCAAGGATGGTTATGGGATTTATTTTGAAACTCTTAATGGATTGGTGGAGATAGGAAAATTCCTCTAGATATGGGATTTCTCTTGAAATTCCTTTGGATATGGTGAAGGAAGCCGAAGGCATCCAAGGTTGTTTTGGTATTACTGATTTCTATACCGTTTAGGTTAAATCACTATGGCTAAGGGTCGAGGTGGTTTGGCCTATATAAGCCCTAGTTGGTTCTATTTTGGTTTAACCTACATGATCCGGAATTCATCCTTGGAATATGGCACAGGGGTGATTAGCTGAAAGAGAGATTTGGTTCATCCCAATCTATGGTAGGGTGGTTCATGGAAGTCCTTGACTAGGTTGGATTTTGCATATGTTAATATAAGTCATTTTTTATATTGTGATCAATGAGCACATGTACTATTTATTATGTTGATATTATGGCTATTTTTAATGTATTATATTATGGATATATGTTGTTTATAGTCTTGGTTGAATTATTTTCTCCTACTATAGATCTTGTTCATGATTTGATAAATTATTGAATGGTTAATATATGCATGGGCTAACAAGTGTTGTTGAAACTATATTGAGAGGGAATTGAGCCATTTTTATGATTATATGATGAAGTTAAGAATATTGTGATTTGATATGCATTCATGACTTGTCGCTACTATTTTTATGATGTGTTTGAAAAAATGTTTCTCATGTTTATAGCATGTTTTGGAAAATATCTAGCTCTAGTATTGATTGTTTATAATTTTTATCATCCTAGACCCGATTCTTGAAATTTTTGGGTTGTTCTAGGAAGTGGCATCTAGAATAGCCCTAAAAAAATGACATTAATCTCGCAACCACACCTTTTGAACTAGCGAATTTTGGTTTCAACTGCATGGAGCAAGGCTCACGCATGCAGTTGGAGCCTTCCAACTGCATGCATAGTGTGTCAAGCCTACTTTTGGGGTGTAGAGTTAGGAAAGAGAAATTTCCAACTCAGGGATTGATCCCTAGTGGTTGTTGTCAAACACCTGCGTGATCTGATGTCCCTTAGGAGTGGAATTATATTTCTAGTTAGTAAAACCCACTTCCATAACTATACCTTGGAGTTGAGGTCATATCATAATAACACTTAGCTCATGTTTACCTCGAAGAGCTTGTAAATGTGGGTAAATGTGGGATGGGGTGGTTACACAGTAGTTAAGAGAAAAATATAAAGCCTAACTGATTCCAGGGTCTTGAAAAAAATTGAGAGGTGGGTGAAATACCTGGTGTACTTTAGAACTAGGGAGAAAAATATTTTCAAAATTATAGAAACCTATTAGCTAGTTATAACCTTGATTCTGAAAGCCCTAGAATATAAACAAGAGGAACAAGAATATACCATTCACACCATTATGATATTTGAAGGAAATTCAAGGTTGTGTGCAAGGTTATTTTTTGGATTGGGATATTAGTTACACAGGTTTCAAATTAAATAGTAAACTTCAGAAATGAGGATCACTCGTTTCAATCAATGGGTGCTCACACCAACCTTATTGTGCTAAATGAATATCCTCAAATCTCAATGATTGCAAGGAGGAGGAAAGGGAGGACAAGTTTTTTTTGAAGTGTTTGTGAAATAAAGTCCCTATTCTCCCATTACTTGATGTTTGCACTATTTTCTAGTCTTATTAACATAATAAATAATTATAGGCTACAACTTTATGATATTTTAATTTTTTTCCAATGCAAATCACTAGTTAGACGACAATATTTAAACAACATGGACAAGTTTGGTTCTATTTGGTTGGTCAAGGAATTAGTTTCCCTTGAGGTAATCCTCCAACAAATATTCTTGTAAATATTTAGTGTATATAATATGAAAAATTAGCTATGGTTTCTATATTATCTAGAATAAGACAAAAAAACTAGTAAATTGTGATTAGTGCATTTCACGAAGAATCTAATTTAAAATTGAAAATTCACTAAAAATACACCATAATTGTGTTTAATAATTTATTTAGCATAAGATAGGTTATTTGTAAAATATCGTGGATATTCCAATGGACATTTCATCACAACAAGTCTGTAAAAATAAACGAAAAGTTATACTATGAAGGGTTGAGACCTTTTAGATTCGATATTTGTTCTTATTGTAATTTTATTTATACAAGAAATAGATAATATGTGGAAAATAGAGAACATGCAAGTACAATCACTCACAAAATATTATTAACACCAAGATATTCTTTGGAAAACCCTTGTGGGAGAAAAACTAGCCAGAAGGCGAGGTTGCTTTTTTCTCTTTTATGTGGAATGGAAATGATGCAAGTAAAAAGGAGAAGGCCATCTCTATGGAGTTTCATGTGACCTATTGTTGGCTGTGGATCCTGATTATCTTCCTGATTTTTCATAGGATTTTTTTTCATCCGTGATGGATTCTTTTTCTTAATAGGGCGACAACGTCACTCGTTTAATTGTAAACGACCCCTGGTGGGGGTTCACAGGGAGCACCCCTAAAGCTAAAAATAGATGAAAAAATTCCTTGTAAAATATTGTAATTCCATATTCAATATGGGTCATTCATTAGGAATATGATCTGACAGTAAAATTTATGTTAATTGAGGGTTCTTTTCCAGAGAAGGCAACTCTCGGTTTATATGAGGGAAATGTATTACGATTGTGTATAATTATTTTGAGAAGGAAAGAGAGAGGAGATTGTGTGAAAGCGAAGAGGAAATGACATCGGATCTATTTTATGTTGTATCTCTTCATTTTGTTTTATAATATAAAAGTAAGGACTGTTTGTTTCTCTATGGACGTAGCCTAAATTGGGTGAGCCACATATATCTATGTCTCTCTTATTTTATGTGTTTATGTATTTGTATTTCTAGAATATTCTATGGTTTTCATTTCTTTGTTAATTAATTTCTAACAACCTATGGCCCATATGATACTACAAAATTAAAACTCCTTCTATTTGTTGAAAATGGCACCAAGAAATATTTTGATTAAATTTTCCCTTGAATTAAAATAGAAGAAAGTTGTAATTCCACATCTCATGACAACTTGTATGAACTAACTAAGTTAATTTGAATTAGTTGGTTAAGTGAATTCAATTTGAGGGTATAAATTGAGTCATTTATATTTTCACCTACTTTATAGGATTTGTTATTGCTCAAATCTACCTCAGGCTGAAAAAAGGCAGAATTCAAGGTAACATCAAACCACACTCAGCCTCGTAGCTAGCCCTACGAGGACAGGAGAGGGCTCTCTCCGGGTCAATCTCAGTAAAAGATATTCAATGGGCTTGAGATGACTAAAAAAAAACTGATCTTAGGCTAGATAAATAAATAGGAGGGTTTGATTTGATTTTTTTTAGAGGTTTTTGTAGGAAAAAGGGAAAAACAATTTTGGGCTTGGGGATGAGGCCAAATTCTTGCAGAGTTCAAGTTGGGGCAGGGTAGGAAATGAATTTGATGTCTCAGATTCAATGAATGGATATAAAATACTGCTGAGAAGCTGAATAGGGAAAGAGAGTGCAAGGATCCTCTTCAAACTGACGAAAAACACGTAAAACTAAACAAAAGTTTAAGGCGGAGCACCAACAAATCAATGAATTCTACCTCAATTACTCATTTGTTTAATTAAAAAGAATAGAGAAGGGAAATGGCATACATATAACATTAATGAAACTTACAATAACATGAGAAGAACATCATCAAAACTCAGAAGCCACAAGGATCCCAAAAAGTGCTGCAAAACTCTGGTCTTTCCTTTGCCAAAAATCTGAAATGAATGTACAATTAGGTGCCAAACTTTTCCCAAGTATCCGAACTCTAAAAATGATTGAGAAACTACATCATATAGACCATCCTAACCCCTTCCCATGCCTCTAGGGGTCGAGCTCATCCTTCTAGGAGCTGTTTCAACCAATTCTAAACATGGAATTGAAATCTAGGCAGCCAAACAACTTGCCTCTATATGGAAGGAAACTGATTCATTCACTTAATTTTCACCTTTTAGTGAATGAATCCTCTAGAACAAGTAAAAATGAGAAAAAATTACATCATAATCATCAAATTACATCAAGATAAATCAATAGTTACATCAAAAAGTGAAACTAGTCAAAACTGGGCGAATTTCTGAGCTGAAGAGTCAAAATGAGGCCAAATTTCTCTGTGTCGCGCCCAAAAACTCAATGCACCATGCCACTTTGGAGGTGATTTTGAGGCACTTCCCGAAGTCCAAATTGAGCTCATTATAGCTCGTTGGAAAGCCCTTGATGTATGATATCTAACCCAAGTGGAATTTTTCAATTTGGATGTCATTTTCCCCTCCACAACTGCAATCTCCCAAGACTGGTTCCTGCTAGTGCAAAAAGTGGTAGAAAGGCCATTTTCAAGGTGTTTTTGGCCCTTTAGGCAGCCCATAATTTGATAAAATGCTTCGTCCATTTCTTAACATACATAATATATCATGAAAAACCCAAAAATCCAAAGTTTTCCTTCAGAAGATGTCCCAATCATAAGCATGCGTCGGGCGGAAAAACCTGTTTTGCAACCAAAATTTTCAAAATGACAAAATCTTCTCCAAATTTGCTGAAATTTGGAGTGAAGGTCTCCGATCATGTCTCATGCTCAGCCAAGGAAGCTTTGGCCAAGATTCGGAGTGGATCCGGCCTCTTTTGAAGTTTCAGTGCTTTCCTCAACCTTGCTTTCAGGATCTTCATTTTTGCTTTGCAAACGTGTGTGCGGGTCCAATAGTGATTCTTCATGTGTATGAGCATGTCTTTGTCCCTATTGGCCTTCGCCAACAGCTTCTCCAGATGAATGTTGACATGCGTAAGGCAAGTCTCTCACTCAAATGGTGTCATGTCACCTGGTCTCTTTCGGGCCAATTCACGGTCTTCATGGATTTGCCGCAACTCTATGAGTGTTTGCTGATCCTCCAGCTGTTTATTACGCTGCTCCAAGTAATTTATAACCCACTGAGCTCTCTGCAAGTTCACGGTCAAAGTGTCAATCTCAGCTTCTTGTTCCTGGATGGTCTCTCTCATCCTTGAGCTAGGAGAGCTCAAATCAACATCGATGAGTGTAAACTCAGTGTCTTGGCCTCCTAAAGGGCCCTCATCGTGCATAGGATTCTTGCCTATGTCCTGTACCTGTGCTGATGTAGAAGGTGAGACCCCTTCCATGCCATGTGGAGATATTACTCGCGTTGCTGATGAAGTTAACGAGACCCCTTCCACCCCTGGTGGAGATAGTACTCGTCGTGTTGCTGCGAATAAGGCTCTGTGGCCTCTCTGATATGTCACACACACTGGAGCACTGATATGCTCTATCTCAGGAATCTCAAACTGATGCGAAGGCTCTGCCTCATCATGAACAATTTTGGGAGGAGGCTGGGGGGCTACAAAGAAGTCACGAGAAATTAACTCATCCCATGTGATGCCCTACAAACGAAGCTGATGTACCACAATGATTTTGATGAGCGCATAATGATAGATGCTGTTATGCTGCTGCTCCGGAGTCTTCCTCTGCACAAGGGTATTCATCCGCTCTATGTTACGGCACATGAAGTATGGAATATTCATCAGTCACACTCTCGTGAAATGCATCAAAAGTCTGATATGGTATGCATAAAGGCGTGAGAATCTACCCTCACAGCTGAAATATCTAATGATGAGCTTCATTAATGGCGCATAGGACTCCTTCAGAAATCAGAATGGAAATACCCTGCTCAACTGCCTCAATTATCCAGGTCTGATGTAAGGCTCATAATATTCTCTATCCAACTACTATCTCTTATTCCACTCTTCACCAATGTTCGGTATCCCGGTCGCATCAGAAATGGTCTCTGGTGTCAAGGTGAAGTTTACTCCAGCAAGGTTTACATGACCATCATGCAAATGTAGGACAAATAAATGAACTAACTCCGGATGGTGCTGAATCTGAGATATCATCTCGCAATACTGAAAACATGAATGTTGCTGAAAGCATGTCATTGCAAGCGGGCAGGCCTACAATTGAGCCAAAGAAGTGGGCTCCTCCATGACGTGCCTGCCACTCTTATGAGACCTCCTCGGTACATTTAGCTCTGCGGTTGAATCACTGTCTTGCTCATATCCCTTCTCATATGATGAATTTGTCTCTGACATGATGCTGAAATCAAGGTGTTTAACACGTATGTACTGATATATGTATGGTGAAATCAATAGCTTGGTGTATGCTCTAATGCCAAATGTGTCACATATATAATAAGGTGCTGTGGAGAAATGTCACAAGGAATACAATAGACTGTCAAATGAATTTTAGTGGTCAGGACAGTTATTGTTTGAGGGACTTAGGGATTAAGAACCTTTACAAGTGATATAGGAATAGGTGATAATGATGGGGGGTAGTTTTAGGAACAAGAGTCAATGAGATGGCAACATATATGTGAAATCAAGGACATAGAGGCAGTCCTCGAATGTTGTGGAAATTAGGCTTTTTCAATGGATAGTGAATGATAGGGTTTGAGGCTTACCACATGGGAACAAAAGGGAATGAGGGATATGGGACAGTGGTATGATAGTGTGACTGTACCAGTAGTGATAACAATGATAACAAATGACAAGAGCACAAATAAAAATGGAATAAGAGTTTAAGCACCAAAATTCAAGTTTTTAACCACCTCTTTTCAAACCCTTGGGAGCAGATTTCACTATGGGTATAGAGTTTATTCTTGCACCAATTAAACACTTGAATCTTCCTTCAAATGACACCCAACAGGAATTAAACTGATATAACAAGCACACACAAGTTACTTGGAGGAAAATGAATTGAATTGATTTGAGTTTGGAGCAAGAATGATGATTTTTTAAGCCTGTCGAGCCTGTGCGTCGTGCGCAAGCCCAATGCGCCGTGCTTAGTGGGTGCGTCGCGCCCTTAGAAATTTGCACTGAGTTTTCCAGCTCTATGCGCCGCGTCGTGTGGGTGCGTCGCGGCCTATCCCAATGCGCCGCGCTGCCTTCAACACACACAGTCGGCCTTCTAAAACGCAGTTTCGCTCTTAAACTTCAAACTTTACTTTCTCTTGGAGATTTTCTCAATCACTCTTGTTGAAAATGAAAGAATGGGCTTTGAGAAATATCTTATAGACATGGTTTTAATTTTTTCTTTTTCAAAACCCACTTTGTAATTTTTTTGACTTTGGCACTATTTCATTTAATGAAACTCCTGTCTTTATGTCTCCTCACTGACTTTCTGAGCTTGAAATGATGAAATTGGTTGATTTTTTGCAGGGATGTTGGTGTCTGAACCTTGGAAAAGGAAAACCAGAGTCTGATTTGAAGTCTTCATGGTGGAAAAATACATGATTATTACAAAAACAATTTTGACAAACATCCTCAAGCATATTGACGATGAAAATTTTGAACTGAAAACTTATTTGAAAACCTCCTCATGGCCTGCGGCATTGTTTAATATTACTAAAGACCAAACCCTAGACCTAGAAACTAAAATGACTCTTTTCGACCAAAATAACCATTTATGACTGTAACTGATGTGAAATGAACTTTGATGAATTTTGGGAAATTTTGACTAACCCAGCAGGTACAAGCATGAGGGAACATGAGAGAACAACACCCTTCCGTCAGATAATGGCATGCCCCTAATGAAATTCAGATGAATGAGAGGAATGAGACACCTAAACAATGAAGTGCGATAAGAGAAATGATCTATGATGGAGGGATGTAAAGACCAACTCTAACAGGATCCCAGGTTGAGTTTATTTTGATTTGTAATTAATTAATTTAGTAAATCTGAGTTAGAGTCAATTAAACTAGTTCCAACTATTGGAGGAACTAGTTGGAGGTCAAGTAGTGGGGTGTGTCCTCTATGATAAACTAGTTAACTGATAAATTAACCATAAATAACTCATTCATGTGTGATATGAGAGTTATCCAGTTGAGATTGGAGTTCAAGGAATCATTTTTATAATCATCCAAATTGTAAAGGTGGTGCATGTAGTCAAAGGAAGGAATATGATGTATTGCACAATTCCAATTAAGGATATCCTAATTAATAGGGGCTAATTCTGAAGGAAATAGGGACTTGTCTGGCAAGCAGAAAATTGGTTAAGTATTGGCCTAGGCTCGTCTAGGAAGTGGTGAGACATATAGAGATAATCTAGATGTTGCTCGGGCTTGAGAAAACCATTGTAATATTCTCATATTTTCTGATTAATGCAATATAGAGATAGAGGGATTTTTAGCTGTGGATTTCCTTAGTAAATAATTATGTAATGTGTTCATTGATCTTGCATGCTTCATTATTTCAAGATCATTTATTATTTCCATATTTTGTACAATAGATTCAAGTCTATTGTTTTAGAAAAATACAATTAGCGGTTTGAATCTAAAAGGAATTTGTACACTATTATTATCTCTCTCTCTCTCTCTCCACAATCAATTACTCTTCTCGACTATGGAAAAAAATTCAAGCAAATAGAATAGTGTTTTTCACCATTACTCTTAAAAACCACTTTTTTAGACATATCTTGAGCCTAATACATTCATTTTCTATTCCATGAAATGTTAAGTGTGTTGAAAATGGTTTTTATTGATGACATAGGTTTTCCAAATCAAAGGGAATGTTATATATTCAAAAAAAATATTTCGATACCTTTCCAACGATATATGGCATGCCTTATAAAAATATTATTTTTGGTTTTGGTGCCCCATTTAGATACCCTATCTCTGAATGCATTTTTACTCCAATTACCTCGCTCAAATGGGAGTGAAATATATATGGTTAGAAAGCTTATTCTAAGATATTTCCAATGATATGTTTCAGTCCCTATAACTTCTCTTGGGTGAGGAGAAATCATCTTTTGAATATTCATTATATATATTCTAAATCAGCCCAATCATTACGAAAGTTGACCCAAACGATGGGAAATTAAACCCTACTTTTGCGGGTCAAACACCCTATATATATGCTTTCTATGGATGAACCTACGAATCTCTCGCTGATGTAAATTATGGTATGTCTAGTGTTATCACTCAGTAATTTCTCAAGGTGTTACACAGTAATTTGTCACCGTCCCTACCATTCCCCGTCCCGCACAATGGAGGACCCATAATGTGACCTGTGAACACTGTCATGCACTGAAAACATCATCATTGCATCCCTCTGAGTATGAGCTTCATTTCCCCTTGAGACATCTCCCAAAATCCATGAAAAACAGCTCTTTTTGCATTGGCGCGGTAGACAGTTCACTGCTACTGCCTCCACTGGGTGGAAATCCTCAACAAGGTCGCGCCACTCGCGCTTCTGTCATAGAGCAAGAATCGCGCCACCCATTTTTAGGGATCAAGTGAGAGAATGGATGGCTAAAGTTGAGTTCAAACAAACTCACAACCACCGCCTATCTTGAGTTGGGAGGTTTGGCTACGGGAATTCTATGGAAGGGAAGTAGTTTTGCTACCTTCTATGGAACCTTCCTTGTTGATAGGGCCAATCCCATAATAATAGGGATCCCAACTCCCTCCTTCCCCATCTATATAAGCTTGCTCAGATCCATGGCAAGCTAGTCTTGAAGTGCTGAAGCTTTGCATCTCCCTATTTCCCAAGTGCCTTTGTACTGTAAAGAATCCCTTCTTTCCCTTAAGGCCCATTAAGCAAGGAGATCATTGTTACGAGACTCTGGAGAGGTTTCCCTTTCATTGGCGAGCTTTGCGAGACGTGGACAACCGGAGACCCGTACGAAGGAGGCTGCGACGTCAGAACTCGGTTGTAACTTCTATTCGTTTATCACTTTAATAGATGACTATGATTATGGTTCCACTCCTTTTGCAATCATGTTAATGCGAGTAATACCTTTTCTGACCGATATTTAGTTACGTATGCTGGTTCCTATGCATGTATCTGTTCGTCTCTTCTGTGTGCAGGTGTTCGTCCACGGAGATCGTGGAAGGATTGTGATCTGCCAGGGCTGAAGGACGGGGGGCATCTTCTTCTTCAGATCTAGTGTTGGAATCCAGGTAGGCTCTTATCCCAAGTCTTTCATTTCGTAACTAGGAGCTTGCGTCATAGCATTGTTTGTTTGTTGCTAGACCCCTGCTGGGCTAGTAGGGATCGCCTCTGTCCGCAGAGGGGATTTACCTCCTCAACAAATTGGCGACTCCGCTGGGGAATCGTCCGGTTTTCCTTGTCCCGTTTATGATTGGTTCGCTTTGATTATTTCTCCTTGCTTGATGAACCTTCTGGGTTGGATTCTTTCATTATTTTAGCCTCTTGGTTTGCTTAGCTTGTGTTGGTCTCTTTTCAGATTAGCTTGTTTTTTAATTTTCATTGAAGAACTCGACTGGCGCGGGTTTTTACCTGACAGTCGCGCCACTTGGCGCGTGTTGCATTTGTCTGTCTCGCGCCACTCGGCCTCCGGCGCTAGTTTCAAGGCCACAGTCGCGCCACCCCTGTGACTTTTTTGAGTTTCTTCAATTTTTGGCTTTCTGAGCTTGACCAGTACTTTTCTTCTTGATTTCCTGATTGTTTGAGTGTATTGGAGTCTTGTTTGACTGGAATTCACCGCTATCCTTTGGCTGTTTGCCTCTGTCTATCGGTTTCACGATTTGAGCCCTAGGGCATCTAGTGGCATAGTGAATCGAGCCCTCCTTGGGAGTTTTGGTGTCTTGATTGTCCTGTCAACTTGTTGATTGATTCTCCACGCCCTCTTAGCAGTCTTTGATTGTTTTGTTGCGTCTTTTGAGTGATTGTTCATTCTTTCATTCAGAATTCGTTTGCCCTTGCTTTGGACCAAGATCACACGGTCCATTGGGTGTTTTCGAGTCTTTCTTCGATTTGAGAGACTTTGGGTCGATTTAGAGATTTGGTTGCTTGCTTTGTTGAGTGAATGTTGTTTGCTTCGCTCTCTTAGTTATCATTTCTCCAATTGTTCCTTTTGTTTTCAATGCACATTAGCCATTAAACATTGAAAATCAAAAAAATATATAGTCTCTTTTGTTTTTTAATTAGTGCAAATTGTCATCTTTTCCGTATTACTAGTGATTAGTGTTTGAATGAAAAGTGTGCAATTGCATTAGTTGCATTAGAGACATTCTTGTTTGTATTCCGTTCATTTCGTTTGTATAAAAGCTCTCAACTCTCATTTAACTAGTTTTCATCGAACGTAATGTTGCATCGTGGCATATAGCTTGCATTTAGGAGACACTACATACGATAAGGCCTGGAAATTGAAACTTAATTGAAGATCAACTGTAAAATTCATTCAATTAACCTAAGGCAACATTGGAACTTAACGCAACATATTTAGAAGGTCTAGGCTAGAGACGTGTTCCGGCGTTGTTAAACCTAGCAGCTGTCGTTCGCCTGTTGGCTTTAGACAGCGCTAGTACGGACTTGCGCTCCCCGTACCGTCGCGTATATAAAGGGAGACCCCTCTAGGTTTTCAATCCTTTATCCATAGGAAGCCGAGTCTGTCGCCCTATACCCGTGATACACCGAACACAGCATTCGGGGAGACTACCTGCACGTACGGAAAGTCCTTGGTCGATTTCTGTTTCATTCTTGAAACCAAGGTGTATATTGCAGTTCACGGATATTTGGTACACCCTTTGTGCCTAGTTTTTCCTGAGCAGTCATTTGGTCTTTTCTGACTCCCTAAACTTGAAAAGACCGTCAAGCGCTTGTCCTTTCATGCTTGTGTCAACTCTGAAAGAGATAGAGTCATCTTTTTATCGTTTCTCGACTCTTAAAACATGAAACGGTAGGATTTGTTTATTTTCCAATGTGGTAAAATCAATCTCCCACGATAACACACCCAGTTAGATATTGCTTGTGACTGTTTGATCGTGTGTCTTAATTCATTTTCAGCCCGTGTGTGTGTGTGTTCTCTTCTTCTAGTCTTTTGTCACGGTGGTGGAACCCTCAGTTTCGTCTATTGGTAGTCCTTACACGGACGATTCTTCAGAGGCTTCTGAGCCTTCTGTTGAACCACAGCAGCCTGTTGTTTCCGAGTTCCCTGACGGGGGACCGGTCCTCGCCGAGCAACCCTTTGGGGAGCCAGTTGACTTCCACTGGCCCTTTTCGGACCCTCTGTCTGAATTGAGATTAGGAGCTGATTTCCTTTCTCTTACATCGGGTTCACCGTTTATTGCTGTTGTTTTTTTTCCTAGTCCTCGCCGTCTTCTGCGTGATTTAACGGCAGGATCAACCATGAGTAATTCTGGTGAGGAAATTCCCGGGTCTGATGACTACCAGCGCATCCCTCGTAGATTGTTTGAGGGAGACGAGTCTGAGCCGGCTACCACATCGTCAGCCGGTCCTTCTTTGCCACAGGGATACAGATCTCTGGGTCAGATTATTTCAGCTGCTGCTTCTATGGGAATATCATCTCCTGCTTCGAGGCCAGCTGCCACTACACCCGGGGTGTCTCCTTCGACGCCCGTCACTTCTGTTCCCGTGCGACCCACTGTTTGTGTGGCTGCCTCTTCTGCTGTTGCCTCAGCATCTGCTTCTAGATCTGGGCCAACTCCAGAGGACATTTATCTAGCCACTGCTATACCGGAGAATATCTCTCCGGAGGAGTATCGGTTGTTTTTACAGCAACCGAACGCCGGAGCTGGACAGCTCCCCCAAGATCCTTATCGGTCTTTCTTTTCGCATTATGCACAAGACGGCACTCCCGTGTATGGTTTTCCGGGTCAGCTTGACGAGCATGGGGACATTTTGCGTCTCCCTGCTCCTGAGGCCTATCTTTATGTTCAAGGTTTACCGTACAACCAGGCTCAGAACTTGCAAGCACAACCTTTCCAAGGTCAACCTGCAGGCCAACCTGGCTATCAGTACGACCCACAGGGACAGCCCAATCAAGGCTACTCTGCGGGCCAGCAAGGGCCATTCTATAATCCGCAAGGACCATATTATAACCCTGCTGGTCAACCTGCTCAGCCTCAGCCGGGGTATCAACAGGGACCGACCTATGGACCTGGGGGGCAAATCCAGCCTTCCTTATCGATGCAACCGCAGTATCCTGTTGTCTCTAACGTTGCATATCAGCAAGGACCACTTTATGGTTCTGCTTCGGGTCAAACTGGTTTCCAGCAAGCACCTGGTCCTGTTCCACCCCCAGGCCAACCGGGTCATCCGGTACAACCTGGTGTCCCGCCTCCAGGCCAACCGACTTATTCGGTGCAACCTGGGGGTCACTTACAACCAGGGCAGCCTGCGCAAACAGCGCCGCCCCCTCATTCGGGCCAACCTGTTTATTCAGGAGCGCCCCCTCATTCGGGTCAACCTGTTCATTCAGGCCAGCCCCCTCATTCCGTTCACTCTGCTCACCAGCCTGCTCACTCAATGCCGCAGCCAAATCAACAGCTGCGCCCTACGTACCAGGCTCCGCAGGGTTCCACTTATCAGCAGTCTACTCATCCTCAGAATGGTTATTATCCTCATGGTCAGTCTCAACCGAACTATAACCACTCTGGAGGCTCTCAGTATCCTCCTCCTCCTCACGGTTCTAACTATGCTCAGCAGCCAAATCCAAACGCTGCTTATACGGGGCAGACGTCTAATCAGGGCCCGAACCCTGATTATTAGGCCCCACACAATGGTTACCAGCAACCAAATCAGTCTGGCTATACGAATTATGCCCCTCACGGTCAGAATCCTACGGGACAGAACCCATGGGGGCAGGGATATTCACAACCATCGTGGAGCATGGGTACTGGACCTTATTCTGGGACTGGCATGGGAATTAACCCTCCATTGCCGTTCCTGGCTACCTTGGATCTACCGGACGTTTCGAAGTTGACCAATGATCCGATTGCTCATAATCCATATTGGCCCCCGGTTCCAACCAAGATACCAGGTGACTGTCCCAAGTTTGAGGGCAAAGCTGGAGAAGACCCCCAGGCGCATGTGATGACGTATCACCTCTGGTGTTCGTCTAACTCCTGGACCGACGATTCGATTCGTCTACGTCTTTTCCAGCGTACTTTAACAGGAGCTGCTGCTAAGTGGTACATAGAGCTATCCCGTGGTATTTTTCAGGATTTCAACTCGTTAGCTATGGCTTTCCTCACACATTTCCAGTTACCAGTCCGGTATGAGACTGGGACGCACCTCCTGTCTTCTCTGAAGCAGGACTCGGCCACTCACATCTCGGATCACATCCACGAGTGGCGGCGCCATCGTAGACTGATCAAGTTTCACATACCTGATCAGATTCTGACTCACTGGTTCACCACCTCCTTTGTGAACAAAATCGCTCAGGATATCGCGATGGGAGCGTGTGTGACGGAGGAACAAGCTATCGCGCGTGCCCAGTACTTGGATCTGGTTTATTCCCAATCTGGCACGCTTTATGACATCCTGCCTGATGCACCACGGCCCGGAGCCAAAAAGACCCAACCCACCCCTTCCGTGGATGGTGTCATTGGTTCCGTTTCTCAAAATTCGAAGAAGTCTTCGAATGGGAGGCAGAAGGCTAATTCTTCCAATAATACCTCTGCTAATCCCGCCCCATCCGATTCTGGTAAAACCGCGGAGGTAAATGCCGTCCAGGCCAATCCTGCGGACAAATCCTCCAAGGGGAAGAAGAAGGGCAAAGGCAAATCAAGATCTAATGCCCCAAAACCGGAATCTAAATCTCGATCTGAGGATGGCTCACAACGTAAGCCGAAATTTCCTTGCCTCATCTGTGAAGGTGACCATTACACTAAAGATTGTCCAAGACGATCCGAAGTCAGTCAACTTCTTAAAGGCTCAAAGGGAACTCCGGCTGTTTTAAAGGAGCCATTTCCATCTCAGCAGACCCAGATGGTCGAACAAGGTTCATCATCCGCACCGTTTGGGTCTCAAGTTTTCATGATGAATACTAATGCACCTATCACTATCGCTACGAGGTCCAAGGATTACAATAATCAGCAGCAGGCACCCGGGAAGGCAGTGGCGGATGGACCGCCTCCCGCATCTGCTTCTGGTTCATTGGAAATTGAGAAGCCGACTCTCGAACCCGTTGTGACGCCACCTCCCAAGGGTGTTCTTCGGAGATCCTCTTATAATCCAAACGCCCGTGCCGCCCAACATTACAGTATTGTTGAGGATCTGGCCCAGGCGCCATGTGCCATGTCCGCACTTGAGGTTCTTCAAAGTTGTCCTTCACAACGGAAGGCTTTGCTGTCTGCCATCGGTGGTATTGACCCCGCCGATTCGAGCCTTCTCACCTTTGATCTGGAGAATTTTACTCCCCGGCTTCCACATCAAATCGCTTTGATTATTCAAGTCAGGATTAACGGCCTGGATGTTCACAGAGCCGTCGTAGATGAGGGTGCATCTACTTGTGTTATGTCTTCCGCTTGTTGGAGAGCCATCGGTTCTCCAAATTTATCGTCATCTCCCAATGCCCTTGAGGCATTTGATGGCCGGGAATCTAAACCCCTGGGAGTTCTCGAGAGTCTGGCGATTACATTACAGGGAAAAACTGTCAACGTGGAAGTAGAAGTAGTTGACGCTAAACTCAACTACAACATACTTCTTGGCCGCAGCTGGACCCATGCCATGCTCTGCGTGCCATCTACTGTCTTTCGATTCATCAAGTTCCCTCACGAGGGCAAGATTGTCACAGTAGACCAGTTGTCGTTTTTTACCTCGAACTCCGAGAATAACGTGCCGTACGTGGATCAAATTCCGAATCCACGAGACAGCATAGGACCTGGTCTTTTCAAAGACCCAGTCCTCATGGGTATTTTCCCTGCGCCGCCACCGAATACCGCTCAAGTCAACATGTTGTCCAGGACTGATGACCCCTGGCTGATTCCTACACCTGAGCAGGTATATGAGTTTGGAGAATCCATGCCTTTAACGCCAGTAGAGATCAGCTACTGTGAGATTGTTGCCGCATCGGACCCTCCACCTCCTCAGCATGCTCCGATGAGCATGGCTCTTGACGTCTACTCACAATCCCCCTGGCTTGGTCAGGCTGATTCGCCTGATCCTCTTAGAGAGACTTTTCCCTCAGATGAGGCTATAATTGAAACTATGTCTGTGGAGGAGCTACCTTGGGGCGATGGGCATCATCGTTCCTCGTTTATGCCTAGCTTGGGGGCAATGACGGATTGTCTCGAGCGCTATGCTACTCAGGTTCCTTCCCCTCCTCTTCAAAAACCGATCTTGACGCATGAGGTCTTTTCGGAAGGCAATCTGAGTAACATTACTCAAACGGTTCCTATCAACATCTCTGTCAAACCAGGGATTGTTGAGAACATTCATGTGGGTGTGACCTGTTCTCCTGAAGAGATCCAGGTCTATACGGAGCTTTTCAAAGAGTTCAGAGATGTCTTTGCATGGTCCTACGAGGAAATGCCGGGAATTGATCCTATTATTGTCGTGCACGAGATTCCAACCTATCCAGGTGCGAAACCCGTACGCCAACGCTTGCGTCCCATGCATCCTCGGAAAGCCGCCGCTATCAAGGCAGAGGTTGAAAAACTTCTGAACGCGGGGTTTATTTATCCTATCCCCCTTACAGAATGGGTGTCCAATATCGTCCCCGTCGATAAAAAGCAGGGTACCATTCGAGTCTGTGTAGATTATCGCGATATCAATCGCGCCTGTCCGAAGGACAATTATCCCACTCCGTTTATCGATCAGATTATCGACGATTGCGCCGGAAGTGAGATCTACTCCTTAATGGACGGTTTCTCAGGTTACAACCAGATTAACATTGCACCCGAGGATCAACATAAGACCACATTCATCTGTCCGTGGGGCACTTTTGCATATAAAAAACTCCCGTTCGGCTTAAAGAACGCTGGCGCCACGTTTCAACGTGCCATGTCATATGCTTTTCATGATATTCGCCATATTGTCCAACCTTATCTGGACGACTTGCCTGCCCATTCGGGTAAGCGAGAGGATCATCCGGAACATCTTCGCCAGATATTTCTTCGTTGCAGACGCTACAATATTAGGCTGAATCCTCATAAGTGCGTCTTCTGCGTCGACTCTGGCCGTCTTTTAGGCTTTATAGTCTCGAAAGACGGAATTCACCTCGACCCTCTGAAGGTTGAGGCCATTATAAATCTCCGTCACCCTCCTCCCTTTATCAGTTGCAGAGTCTGCAAGGGAAAGCGAATTTTCTTAGGCGCTTCATCCCGAATTACGCCGAGGTGGCCAAAGGATTCACTCGTTTGTTAAAGCAGAATGTTCCCTTTCATTGGGACGAAATCGCTCAAGATTCCTTTGAGAAGCTGAAGACATTGCTAGTCAATGCTCCATTGCTTCGTCCTCCGAACTACCACCGCGACTTTACTTTGTATCTAGCCGCCGCATTAAGCACCATCGCCATGGTCTTGGTGCAGGATGACGAGAACGGTGATGAACATGTTGTTTATTACCTTTCTCGGAACCTTCTCGACCCGGAAACGCGTTATGCACATGTTGAGAAGTTGGCCTTAGCAGCCGTACACGCTGTACAGCGCTTCCGCCATTACATCCTTTTGCGCACGATCACAATGGTTTCAGACTGCAACCCCATGACATATATTCTTTCCAGACAATTGCTGGGGGGCAAGTACTCCAAATGGATTGTCATCCTGCAGGAGTTTGATTTGGAGTTCACCACTGCCAAGTCAACTAAATCACTGGTCTTCGCGGATTTGATTTGTTCTCTCCCGACAGACTCTCTTCCTGAACAATCTGAAGATCATATTCCGGACGAAACGTTGTTTCTTATCGATACTCGTGATCCTTGGTACGGGGACATCATAGTGTATCTTCAGACCGCGACATTCCGGTCTGAGTTGGATAAAGCCGCACGCCGTCGGATTCGGCACCAGTCCCAACCCTACCGCATAGTGGGAGATACCCTATATCGTATTGGAGTAGATTCGGTGCTCCGACGATGCCTTACCTTGGACGAGCCTGAGAAAGTCTTGAATGACTGCCACAGTGGCGCCTGTGGTGGACACATGTCCGGATATGCCACTGCCCAAAAGATTCTGAGGGCAGGTTACTTCTGGTCGTCTATATTCAAGGATTGCATCACTGCAGTCCGAAAATGCCATCCGTGCCAGATTTTTCAGCGCAAGATGCGCGCGCCGCCGTTGCCTTTGCATCCCGTTATTACCGTCGGCCCTTTCGCGAAATGGGGCGTATATTTTATGACGTGTAACCCTCACTCGGCCGGGGGGCATGCGTATATCATCGTCGCCGTCGACTACTTCACTAAGTGGGCCGAGGCGATGCCTACACTTGCTGCTGACGGAAGAACGGCTGCTTCTTTTTTATTCAACCATGTTATTGCACAATTCGGGGTCCCTCAAGCTATCGTCACTGATCATGGTACTCATTTCCGTGATTACATGATGGCGGAGCTGACAGCTGCGTTGGGCCTGCGTCACGACAGCTCAACGCCATACTACCCTCAAGCGAACGGTCAGGTTGAAGCGGTGAACACGGTTTTGGTCACTATGCTTCAACGAACAGTTGGGATTCATAAATCCAGTTGGCATCTCCAACTGTTCTCAGCTCTCTGGGCGTACCGAACGTCTGCTAAAAGTGCAACCGGATTCACACCATTCCAACTGGTGTATGGTCTGGAAGCTACTTTGCCGGTTGAATGCGAAATTCCTTCGCTTAAGTTAGCTGTGGAGCTCTTACCGGATACTTCTCCTGAGGAAGAGCGTCTTCTGTATCTTGAACGGTTGGATGAAACCCGTCGTCTAGCTGCTTTGATCATCGAAGCACAAAAGAAGAGGGTCAAATCGCATTTTGATCAATCTGTTTCTCCCCGTTCTTTCATTGAAGGAGACCTAGTCCTCTTGTATGATCAGGCACATGATAAGCTTGGTGCCGGTAAACTCCAGCCCATGTGGCACGGTCCCTATATAGTAAAACGTGTTTTGAAAAATGGGGCCTATGAACTTATAGACTACGAAGGAGTTCCATTGGCGCAGCCCAGAAATGGGCTGTACCTCAAGAAGTACTACGCCTGAAATGATTTCTTGGTGTGTACATAGGTGTGTGATTGTCATTTGTGTGCATGGTGTGGTGTGCTTTGTAAACGTCTTTCTGCTGATCGGGTCTTCCTGGTTGTGCAGATGTCTACTCATCCGTTTGTTGGTTTCGCGGACGGTGCCTCCCGCAGTACCAGGACTCTGTCTTCTGCAGCCTGGGTAATCTACGATCCTGCTGGTGAGTTGATCGACCTGCAAGGTGTTTGTTTAGGACGTACCACGAACAATATCGCGGAATATAGCGCCGTGTTGGAATTATTAACCGAGGCAATAAACCTTGGTATCCGTGAATTGCTCGTGTACCTAGATTCACAGCTTGTAGTGTTGTAGCTGAACGGGCACTATTCGGTAAGAAACCCGTCCATTTTACGATTGTATTTGCGTATTCGATTACTAGAAAGGAGTTTTGAATATATTACATATCATCATATACCCAGACATTTGAATGCATTAGCAGATACAGTAGCAAATTTGGTGTTAGATAGACATTTGCGCAATTTATAAATCATCATCACATGTAAAGAAGACTCATCCAGAATTAGATATGCATATATAGATATCGAAATGTTTACATAGAAGTGTGTCACATAAAACTCAAAAAATATACATAAGTGTCTTAATACATCCGGAGACACTAAGTCTCTCAAAAAATAGGTGTGGCTAAATCCTAGAGACTAATCAGCATGGTGCTCATGATAGCACGTTACTGCACGCACTAGCCGCCTCAGGATTCGGTGGAGCCGATTTGGGACTCCCACCGTATGGCGCTGGTACTCCAGCGGTACATCTGACAGTCGGGCATAGTCTGGGATCCCATGAACGATCCCCTCAAGGTTCTGAACCAGTGCCCCTCCTCCGGCACCTTCCCCCTGGATCTCAGGGGCGAGCTGTGTCCTTCGGAAGATAGGAGACATCCCGACTGGTCTCTCAGGTCCTACATCTGCATGCATGTATATTTGTGTTAAGACAACTGTGTATTAATAAAAATCATATAAACATAAAATCAAAAATATGAGGTCTTACCCAGCTCTTCGTCCCAGTGGTCTCCTTCCGGTAGCGGGAGATCCGGGTCCCCTGTAAAGTCAGTTCCCGCATAGGGCCAATCTTCCACAACGATCAGTTGGCGCCGTATCCATCTGAAGAACTCGGGCTTCCAGGACATCTGTTGCCCGCCTCCAGATCTGGGCATCAGTGCTGCCCAGTGAGCCATTCTCGGCTCTCGTGGTACTGGACTCGCCACAGGGGCCTCTTGGCCCTGGAAGGTTGGTATGCGTTCCAGAATGAACGACACCAAGATGGAACCATACCCAAACTGCTTCAGTTTGCCCTTTTTGCATTTTGTGAGCTGCCTTTTCATGTTAATGGTGACAGCTGTTGCCCATTCATACAGTCGGGGACCCATGCATTCTGAGGCCAGTAAGAGTTGAGCCTTTGAAGCCTCGTGTGGTGCCTGCGATCCAGCAGCCCGCGTAATGGTGTGGAGTACGACTCTCGGTGCTAGGTCGGGGATGGTCGAGATGTACACCTTCTTACTCCCTGTTCCTGTTTGTGCCCCATGGCACACCCGCGCCATTACTTCTTCCATCTTCTCCCCTGATGGTCTGCTCCCAGTCAGTACAGGGATTGGACCCCTGCGGGATAATCCAGTAACGAAATAAATGTCAGTGACCTCCAATTCCAACACCGGGTCTCGTATTCTGAATACTTGGTCATTTTCATCCCAGAGGTTGATCAGATATTGGAGGAGCTCAGGCTGAGCTCGTAAGCATGGCGTGAGGAAGAATTTCTTTAGGCCACAGTCCCTTAGAGCGTTCATGCAATTCTCATTTTGCATGGCCTCTTCGTCCTCATCTCCGTGTTCCCGTTCCTTCCATTCAATTGCCATTCTGACTGTTTATCTGCATTCACATGGTTCAAAGCCCTTGATTAGATCTTCTGTAAGCTTAAAAATTCAAGAATTTGGCATATAATAGAGGTTTTTTTAGGCGGAAATTTGGGTTGCGCCGCTGGCGCGACTGTTTTTCTGACAGTCGCGCCACGTGGCGCGGGCCCTTTGATAAAAAGAGCTCAGTGGCGCGGGTCCGTGCCCGATACCCGCGCCACTTGGGCCGGCCCTAAAAATTCAAGAGTGCCCTTACAGAGCTGATTTCTAAGGGAAATTCATTAAAAATACATGGAAAGAAAGAGAAAAGGAGCGCCTCTTACCTGTCACAGACGAGACGCTGAATGGTTGCCTGGATCGGTCGCAATCGCCGTCAGAAGATTCTGCTCCAAATGGACCACTGCTACTCTCCACAAGGTAAATAGTAAAAAGTAATTTCATTTTTTACCATTGGACATATTTATAACTTTTCGACGTTAAAATGAGTTTTTAAAGTTATTTCTTGCCAAATATTTGCATGTATTATGTCGAAAATGGATTTTACGCTTGTTGGGTATGTGCAGTGACAGGTTTTTGCGACTTAGAATGTGGAAACGAGTTGTATTTTATACTTTTTCGGACTCGGTAAATACACGAAAAAGTCACTCCGGAGTCATCTTTCAGCTCTTTTCTGACTCTCTAAATATGAAAAGATCGCCGAGGCCCTTGTCGTTTCGATCTCGTTAAAATGGACACGAATCGACATTCACCCAGTATAAGTTTAACCCTTTTTCGGGCTGGGATGGATCGATTACGAAAAGGAATACCCTAGCCTATCACGACTAGGAGGTTTTCCCGGATATTGTTTTCTACCTTTTCGGATCTGGGAAACTATTTACGAAAAGGGACCCGTGGAGTTTTCTTTTCTGCTGTCTTTTCAAACTCTCTAAACATGAAAAGACGCCGAGTTCTTCCTTTGTCAGACTCGTTAAACCCTGATGACATTGGATTCCGTCGCAATGACGTTCTCCCAGTTTCTCCTTCCTAGGACTCGTTAAATGCACTAGGATGGATTCGCCCGAAGGGCGGACTTATATTACAAGCATATGCTATCCCCTTCAAGCTTGTCATCAAAAATAATTGGGGTACTCGCCAGAAATGGTGGGGGAAAAAATGGAACCATCGTCGTTGTCGTCGGCAGTATGTCGCTCTTGAACATGGCACTTGTCTGCATTCGTGTCGGGTTGGGGACATATCATCTCGTTGCTTCACTTTGCTTCCATGGGTTTGGGTAATCTCTTTTGACCTCTCATCTGTTCACTGCCTCGTCGCCATGACCTTTGATCCGTTGACGTCAAATACTGCCAAGTCCATTGTCGTGCCATTTATATGTTCAAGAGAAGTTGGCCTCTGCGAATATCAACCTTCCTCTGTTTCTCATATGGCCCCGATTCACAACAAAACATTATGTTCCTCTGTCTCGTGTCGATGATGTGGGAATCATTATGGCCCACCTTCGATCAAGGTCACTTCATGTCGACTTCAACTCATTATCCAGGAAGTTGGTCTAGAGACTCCTGATGGTACCTTGGAGCCTGCATGCCTTAATGGCAGGTTCGTCGCATTCGACGAGAGGTTTTCATTATTGGCCTCCGATCGGATGATTCTGCGGGTGTTTGACGTCAGCTCATTTATTCACACGCCGTAGATTGTACCTGTAGTACCTTGAGGACCATCGTCATTATTGGTGGTTTCTCTCGCGTCTGTTAACGGCTTTCATCATTGGCTGGTAATCAGACGATGTTCTTGCATGTTCGACGTCAGCTCACACATTCGCATGCTAGAACTTGTACTTGTTTGGGTCGAGATGGAGCGCAAGACCCTGGATTGTGTCTGTTGTAATCCAGGCTGCGATTGTGGATTATTGTCATTATGTACGTGACTCAATAATTGGATGGCTGCGACCATACCTGAGTCTATTTGTTTGATCTTAGTTGGATGGCTGCGCCCATACCCTGGATCCGGATTATAGCATACTCTATTCGGATGGCTGCGTCCATACCATATATATATACATCATGTACTTGAGATATCAGTTGTATCTTTCTGCGCAGGTTTTCCGACGGCGGGCCTTCAGTTGGACATGTTCTCGTAAAGCATTTCACCCCTCTCTCTCTCGGGCCTCATGCTTTAGGGGGCATCTGTTACACAGTAACTTGTCACCGTCCCTACCATTCCCCGTCCCGCACAATGGAGGACCCATTATGTGACCTGTGAACACTGTCATGCCTTGAAAACATCATCAATGCATCCCTCCGAGTATGAGCTTCATTTCCCCTTGAGACATCTCCTTGCAAAATCCATGAAAAACAGCTCTTTTTGCATTGGCGCGGGTAGACAGTTCAGTACTCGCGCCACTCAGGGAAATCCTGTAAAGAGGTCGCGCCACTTGGCGCTCTATCATAGAGCAGCAATCGCGCCACCCATTTTAGGGACTGTTTTTTATATATGGATGGCGGAAGTTGAGTTCAAACAAACTCACAACCACTGCCTATCTTGAGTTGGGAGGTTTGGCTACGGGAGTTCTATGGAAAAGAAGTAGTTTTGCCACCTTCTATGGAACCTTCCTTGTTGATAGGGCCAATCCCATAATAATAGGGATCCCAACTCCCTCCTTCCCCATCTATAAAAGCTTGCTCAGATCCATGGCAAGCTAGTCTTGAAGTGCTGAAGCTTTGCATCTCCCTATTTCCCAAGTGCCTTTGTGCTGTAAAGAATCCCTTCTTTCCCTTAAGGCCCATTAAGCAAGGAGATCATTGTTACGAGACTCTGGAGAGGTTTCCCTTTCCTTGGAGAGCTTTGCGAGACGTGGACAACCGGAGACCCGTACGAAGGAGGCTGCGACGTCAGAACTCGGTTGTAACTTCTATTCGTTTATCACTTTAATAGATGACTATGATTATGGTTCCACTCATTTTGCAATCATGTTAATGCGAGTAATATCTTTTCTGACCGATATTTAGTTACGTATGCTGGTTCCTATGCATGTATCTGTTCGTCTCTTCTGTGTGCAGGTGTTCGTCCACGGAGATCGTGGAAGAATTGTGATCTGCCAGGGCCGAAGGACGGGGGCATCTTCTTCTTCAGATCTAGCGTTGGAATCCAGGTAGGCTCTTATCCCAAGTCTTTCATTTCGTAACTAGGAGCTTGTGTCATAGCATTGTTTGTTTGTTGCTAGACCCCTGCTGGGCTAGTAGGGATCGCCTCTGTCCGCAGAGGGGATTTACCTCCTCAACACAAGGTTAAAGAAAGAAATAATTAGAGGTAACCACAAACCTACTTTTAAACTCTAGATTCTAGCCTTCCTAGGGTTCAGAGAGGGCTCTCTTTGTAAGTTTTAACTTTGTTTTGATTATAAGAGATTAGGCTAGTTATGATTATGCAAATTGGTTTTGATTTTGGTTTGGTTTGGTGGGAAAAATCACTTAATGAGATGGATAGTGGGAAATATGATTGTCCATTGGGTTAAGGAGTCAAAAATCAAGCAGACAGAGCTAAGATCAAGGTCAAAAAGTCAAATGTTTTCAGGGCAAGATAGATAACCCTTTGAAGATCTTGGAAAGGCTATTTGGTGAGGTGATATGATCGCGATAAAGAGCAATGAATATTTATTTGATTCGGAAAATAGGAGGAGTAGATAGAGGTCAAACAAAAGAGGGAGAAATTAAGGGTTCCCTACTCTAGAAATCAGTAGAAAACATAGAAATGATAAACAATAAAGACAGGGTGATTTTAAAAAATCCTGAAGTAATACTCCTATTTATTCATTCAAATTTGAAATACATAATGGATGCATGAAACAAAGAATATGAACAATGAAAAAATAGAGAATACTTCACTTCAATAGCTCATCACATGAATCCTGAAATACGATGCTAATTGGTCTAATCCAATATTCTACTCGAGATTTGAAACACAAAAGCCTTCATGTCCAAAAAAAATGACTATAGAAACCTTCAGCAATTTATTCCACAATAATACTTCAAAGAGTGAAATATTTATATATAATTATTTACAAAATATCCTAGAATGCTTCTAGGAATTGTCTAACGAAAATAGAAATATATTAACAACAAAATAGAGACGGTTGCTTAGAAAATCAACAAGCTGTCCTATCTATCTAAATAAAATAGAAACAAATTATGGATGAGGTGTAGTTGGCTGCCTTGGTCTCCTTCTTGTGGGCTTTAGATATTTCAAGTTGGTTTTGAAATCTTATCTGCTTTATCTTATACTCTTTCACTGATTCTCTTTAATCTTTGATACTCTTTTAAACTCGGATACTCTTTAACCACTGTAAAATATGTTTACCGTTGTAATAAATATTTATTTTTACTACAATTCAACAAACTATTTTTCTCTTTTATCTTTCTGCCCTTTTAACTTTCATAGTAAATCTATTAATGACTGCCAGTCTTCATCATTTGGAATTTGTATTTTCTTCAGTTTCCTGAAGTTTTCATATGCTTCTGTATAACTGGAAGAGGTTGGTTTTATTAGAAACAAGTGTCTTATCTCATGCTTCAAATAAAATAAATTCTCAAAATTTCTGAGTAAGACTTTTCCTATTGGAGTGTCTTGTCCACCTGACATTTCAACTTGCTCCTTTGAAAATTCTCTAATATTTTTATTGTAAACCTCATGAGGCATTAATGTGTCATTGATGACAAAAATATTAGGCAAAATTCTTTGCCTCAAATTCTCAAATTTGACCATAAACCTGGTTATGGTGATGTTCATATTCTCACACTTCTCCTCAAGCTGCTTGATTAGGTTCTTCTTGGTGATGACTTTCCTTATGTCAAGGATAGTTTCAGTCCTGTCAGTAATCTCAAGTTCTTCTAGCTCTTGCTTGTTTTTGCTATTAAGAAAATTGATCAACTATATTACTTGTTCTTGTTTTGTTATTAAGTTCATCTTTATTCTTCTGAATTTCTGCTAATGTTGATTTGAGTAAATATCTCTATTCAAAAATCACTTGAATTGAGGGCCACAAATCATTGATGGCTTCAATGATCTTTTTCCATAAATGATTTTTTACATATGAAATTTGTTCCTTTAAGGTTAATTCCTTCTGTAACTTCTTCAATTCTTCATTTAGTCTAATATCCTTTTTCTCATGTGTTTTGACATTTATTTTAGCCACCTTGTTTGTATTTTCAAGGTTATCAACCATCTTTTTCAATCTGTTAATTTCAATTTTTTGAAGTGAAATTCCTTCCATAACTTTCACTAGTTTACTGGCCTCATATGTAGGATGAGTTGCTATAGTGGATGACTCTGTAGTTGATGTTGTAGATGATGTCACTAGCACTGCAGTAGCCAGTGGATCTTTGGGTGCCAACCTTTCTGCTAGTCTTGATGGCAAAACTATAGTGACCATAGGAATAACTGAAGGAATTTCTGGTGTTTTTGGTGTTTCTTTTACATGGACAAGCTTATCCATTTGAATCTCCATTTCTTTGACCTGTGCTGTCAACTAAAAGATAAAATTCATCATGTCATCCTTCTCATTCTGTCCTTCTATTATTTCCTTAGCTTGAGGATATTCACTTGATGGAAATTTAAGTTGTTTCCTCAATGCTCCAATGTCCTTATTTTTCTTCTTTACTAATTGTTTTGCTGATTTGACATTTGCAGGGTCATATCCAACTTTCAAGATCAATTCTTCTAAAGATTTAATTCTAATGTCTTTAGCATATAAGGATGTTTTGTCAAGTTTCATTTGATCTTTCATGTTTTTGATAGTGTTCTGAAGTTTTTGAACACTCATAGCTTTGGTTGTAACAGTAGAGTACAACATCTCTGAACTCTGTCTATGAAATTCTATCTGATCAAGAGCATGAATTTTTTTTGTTTGGACTTCTAAATCAATTTTACTGTAATCTACCACTATTTTTGGAGTTTTCACTGTAGGCTGCAATACTGACATGATTAGATTTTTATTTGAGTAATCAAAGGTAGATAAAATTATATTTTGAACACTTGGTGTTTGTTTCAGATATTGAAAGCAAATATCATTTTTGATCTTTTAATTCTTTAATTTGATCTGTTTGTACTTTTCCCTGATTTCTAGATCTTTCTCCTCAGTTTTTTGTGAGGATGAAGCTTATAGGTTTTGTTGTTTCTCTATCAAATATGTATTTCCATTATCAACTTGTTCTTCATTTCTATTCTTTGTATTTTTCTCATTTCTGATAACAGTGGCAACATCTGTGTTGGTACTTGGGAGATCTGTTTCTTCAACATCAATGGTTACCTTATCTTTACCCATTGGATCTATTTTGGGCCTTTGATTATATCTTATTTTGAACTTATTTTCTGTAGTGGTTTCTGCAACATAAGTTTCTTCTTCTATTACCCTCTTGGAGACTTTTTCTGTTTGACCTGCATTTTGTAAAGTGTGACTAGTATCACTTTTCTTCACTGCATCTACCAAAGTTTTTTTTGTCCACTCAGTGTGATTGGCATATTTCTCTATCACTAGTTTTGTCTCATGAATGTAGGGTGTCAGTTTACACTTAACCCTCATTTTACTCAATATCCCTTGTGGATCATAATTCCAAGAAAAGCTCTCTTCAAATATGTACTCTAATAACTACTTAGCTGCTTCTGCCTCTATATCTCTATGATTGCAAATGAATAGTCCCACTTGGTTCTTCAATTTAAATTGTGTTTTCTTCTTTGCTACTAGAAAATTGATAGAATCAGAGTTTAATATTTTCCTGATATACTCCAAGGAAAAAAACCTCATTGATACAAATTTGGGTAGCTTGTAGGGTAACAAATTGGATCTAAACACTCTAATCTCAGTGTGCTTTTAATACAAGTACAAATCACCAGTATTGGTCTGCTCTGAAAACTGTAAAATATTCTTCATCTCATCATTTATCCTTGATTTTTCAGTATTTTTTAACATTTTTATCAATGGATGGATGATGGAATATGAAAACTCTACATAGGTGAACTCTATGGACTCTTTCCTGATCAAAGAGGTCCAGAAAATCACTGAAATAGGATTCCCTTCTATGTCAAGCTTTTGAAGGGTTAATGGAAAATTATCTGCTTGAAAATAAAAGAACATGTGGAAGAGGAAAGATGTGTATCTGAACACTCCTTCAATTGGCAGTTTAACCAATTTGTCATGAATATTGTCAGCAATATACCCAGCATAATCAAAGATAACAGATGGAGGTTGTCGTGGTGTGAAAGTGGATAAGAAACCTAAAATGGATTCATCTGTACGCTCATCAGTAAAGTACCCTAGGATGAAAGATAACATGGAAATTACATTCCTAAAACCCTCTGGAAATTTTGAAATGGAATATGGAGGATTGATTTGAGGAATTTCGACATGTAAGGGCATGAATATTTGGAAGATTTGGAATATTTTAGGAAATTCAAGGCCAATATATAGTTTGGTAAGTGCTTCAAGGGACAGAGGAACTACTTGAGGATCAGTTTTGAGTTGTAACATTTGATTAATGGATTCAACAGTAATGGTGAAAAGTACTTCTTTTTTGGCATTGACTATTGCTCTTTTCTCAGGCATATAATTATGATGGCATAACTTAATGACCTTTGGGTATGAGTGGGTATCTAGAACCACATATTTGGGAAAGTGTGATTCCAAAATTTGAACTTCTTCAACATTATCTAAAGATTTTTCATAGTTCTATTTGTGAAGTTCCAACAAATTGAATTATACAATAGGGTCTGCTATCTTATAGTCAACATCTGCTAATGGATTGTGCTTAATGTCTACAACAGGGCGTTGTAGAGGATTTATTACTATGGCAATCTTATAAGATGCAGCTAGAGTAGGTTTAGGCATTTTGAGGCTTTTTGGACTATAAAACTCCGCTTTTTGGCTTTTCTGGATTATTTTGCAAGATTAAACAGTTTGCACAAGTATTTTTTTACTCTGGTAGAGGTTCTTGGATTAAAATAGGTAGAATATGATCTTTCCTTGGGTTTTTCCTTTCAATTTTCGACTCCTCAACTTGATTCACGGACCTTTACTGGTTATAAAGAAGAAACAAGGGTTTCCTGAGTTTTTTAATGGATAACAGGGCTAAGAATATTTTGAAATTAGGCACAGATGGTTTGGCTACCTTCAGAGGAATTTTGGGATCAATTTATAGTTTTAAACAGTTTAGAAAAACTATATAAACTCAAGTTTTTCATTCAAAACAGTGCATAGCATAAAACAGGGTATTTTTATAAATTTTGACAGGGTTTGGCATGTTTCTTTAGATTTTTTAATAGGCTTTCTTTGATGAATTTAACTTTCACTGGAATTTTTCATTAAAGGTCTTTTAAAACTAATAACAGGCTCGAATTTTGGAGAAATACCTGTTATATGCAAGTATAGGGCTTTAAGGATGTATCTGAAGGTTTTGAACAAATTATATGGTGTCTTTTCGATCTTTGGAGCAAGTCAAAGCTACTTGGCTATCTTCAATAGGTACAGGTGGAAATTTGCAGATTCTGGGAAATAAAACAGTGGAAAATACCTGTTTTTAGAGTCGAAAAGCACATACAGTGGATATGCACAAAAAGGAAGAATAATAGTTCATTTCCAAGGTTTATTGGACGAATTAGATTAAATTTACACGCAATAAATGAATTTCCAATCGGGAAAGAAGGTGGTTTTCACGTTTCGTAGGTGAAAAAGCACTGGTGGTTATTGCGCACCACATCGGTGGTAAATGGTTTCAGACAGATCGACTGTGATCCAGTAAAAAGGTGCCACATCAAGGAGAGAGAAAACGATAAAACTAGTCATTTCATGTGGAAATGAAAATGTTTAATGCATGCAACTTTATTTGTGATTTCATTTGTTAGCCATCAGATCATGAGGTTCGATTGCGAACGTCCAAGATCTATTGTGAAAGTTGCATCAGGATGGAGTGGGGTCCATAGTTTATATATTCAGCGAGGATGAGTTTTAACTTTATAAATATGCATTTAATAAAGTTTAAACCTTAGGCTTATATAATGGCAGGGGTTGCAATGTTCTATAAGTTTTAATTAAAACATTTTGAACAATGTTCTAACTAATGCACAGGCGCGAGTCTTATTATATAGTTATTAAATGTTTGACAATTTGTTTAATAACCATAGGGGGTGGGGATTATATATTATTGATAAGTTTAAACCAATGGGAATAAGGGCGGGGATTATTTCATCACGTGGGGTATAATAACATTGGTCTAAACATTAAATAGTGGGTTTTATGGTTATTTTAAATAAAAGGGGTTTTATACTATATGAGAGGGTATAATTTAGGGATTTAATTAAATAGGTTAGAAATTAATATGAAAAATGGGTAATGTATGATACGAATGAAAAATACATGTTTTAACACTAATTAAAGCGTAAATAAATCATATTTTTCCCTTTTGTATTTTTCACACTTTAACTTAGGATAAAATGCATTTTATGGGTTTTTGAGTGCTTTTGAAAGGAAATGAAATTAGTTATTTAGGGTTTTTACTTTTACCAAGTAAAAAATGGATTTTTACTTAGGAAAAAGTGATTATGATTATGGTTGAAGTATAAATGATGATGAATATGGGTTTTATATAGGAACTCAATATTTTTAACCAATCAGTCATCGAGCCTTGGGTCCAGTCCCAACAGAAGTCAGAGAAATGCTCTGAGCCTTTTTAACTGATAGTTTAGAATATTAAATAATTGTGGGGGAGGGGGAAATTAGTCATTTTTGCCCAATAATGATTTATTACATGCCTTTCACAACTTCTTTCTACCTACGCATCATTATTTCTAAATTTTTTTACTTCATTTTCATGGGTGCATTTAAGCTTTCAACCCTAAATCCATTTTTCTTTCAAAGCACAAAACTATCTAAGTCTAACCTTATTTCATCCAATGGCTCAGATTAAATTGTTGAGCTCCTCATTTATTCTCTAAATATCTATTGATTTGTCAAGTTTAAACTGTTTGACATATCTTTATTCTCTATCTAAAACATGAAATTTAAAGCATGAGAGGTCAAGTTTAAGATATTTGACCCTCATGGATTGTGGCATTTAGGACAAGTAGCACATAATCATTATTCTTGCAGTAAAAATAAATAGTAGTGCCAATTTGACTTGCTCACTTTCAGTTCTTATTTATCTCTTTTTTCTTTTGGGGTCTATCTTTTTCATAAGTCCTTTGATCTTTCTTTTAGGACTTTTACTCTCTTTTCATTTTTTTATTATTTTAAAATATGGGAAAACAACTTGCAGAAATAAAGGTATGTACATATTTACAAGAATATCAAATTCAATTAAAAAATTATGAATCCTATTATTATAGGAACCTAACAGTGGCACCACATGGGGATGGAATCTATTTGTGAGATGTCAAGAACACCATCGACTAGTACCTTGATCCATTGGGCCAATCCCAAATATGCATATGTTGTGACTGAAAACACTTGAAATGAATTTACACCTTTTCTGCAAACTGAAATATGACCTGAGACTAAAAAGTGGTGCCACTTTAAAACCAACCTACTACATCATCAATATCTTAGGGCCTTTTCCTTGGCTTTCAAAATTTTAATGAATTATTTCAAAACTAGTTGAAAACTAAGAGCTGAAATAAGTTGAAATCCTACCTACTTACTCTAATTAGATGTCCAACTGCTGGTTAGGTAAAATGAAATAGCCAATGCAACCATTCAAGAATTATATACTTTGATAGATTTTGTTGCATGTGCTTATTGATTGTCAAAACTGTAATTCCGCAACCTATTAGAAACTTGTCAACAAATGAGATGATAAGGAAATACTTGATTTCCTTTGTTGACTCTAGAAACTTTTCAAAAGGATCTTTCAAGATATATACACTAATATTTAATTGATCTAAACCACTATACATATGTTCTGAATGGCCTCCATGCCATGAGACTAAATTGTCATTTTTCGCTTTATTTCCTTGCAAAATCAACCTATGATTGTTCTGAGATAATTTCAAATTTTCAAATAAGCTTTGTGATGATATTTATATTGATGGACATGCATATTTGCTGAAAATTTTATCGTCTTGATACTGAAGCTTATAGTTAGTTATCGGAGAAATATTTTGATTTCATTTATCATTCATCACATCAACTATTTGATCATGAAAAACTTTGAAAGATTGTTGTAATTTATATATGAGTTTTAATGGAACTTCATAGATTTCTAGGGGTTGTTCAACCTTTAAAAACTGAAATTATTTAGAGCATAATGGTATAGAAATTTCTTTCAAAATTTTTGAACTTTCTTCTTCACTCCCATATTTGATTTTTATTGTCTGATCACTATATTTGAGCTGCTGAAACTAAACTTCCTCATCACACAAACTAGCTAGTGATTGCTCTATGAAGTGAGCTTGAATTTGGAGAACATAATTATCATCATACTGATCATACTTAGGCAAATCCTCAAAATAAGGAATGTAATCAATCATACACATTAGATCAACAGATTTTTTTTCCAGCAATCATGATATATATTGATTAGATTAGTTGCATTCTTTCTCAAGGTCATCATTTTTCTCAATAGGAGTACTATCAAGGAATGAGCCTTTTTGGGAAGGAAGAAAAACATAAGCATCAAACTATTCTTCTGTCTCTTCATGGATAAAAACTTTAGTATATACATCAACATTAGAATAAGTAGAAACAATTTCTTCATTATGTAAATATTTTGAGGATGGTTGCATGTTTAGAAGAAAATTGATTTCTTCTTCGGTGGGGGGGGGGAGGGGGGGGGGGGAATATTTGAATTCTTAGATTTGAATAAATTTTTTTTTTTCTCTTATGTAAAATATGATCATGAGGTTGAATATTTTCCCTAAATTCATTCAAGAAATTATATGAAACATCATTTGTTACTACAGAGGGGCTTTGTGGATCTGATTCATCTCTTGATCTATTTCGTCTTTGATTAACTCCTCTTGATTATCATGACACTTAACTTGAGAATGAAATTTATGGACTGCTACTAATAAATCTTCAGGATGCCAATTTATTAAATATTCATTAATATTTTTAAGGTAACGTATGATATCTTCAGCTTGATCACAACAATTTTCAACTAATGATAAAGATGGAAAATCTTCTTTGTAATGCTCATAAAATACCTTGTGAAAATCCTTTAAAGAAAATAAACTAGCAGGTTTGAGAGCTTCATACCATTCCCTTGCTTGTCCTTCTAAGGTTTCCATGAATAGCTTCATGAGGCAATCCTCATGCCAATCACCCTTAAATCTCCATGAGTGTATATGAAATTTAATTAGATGTAACAAAGGATCATCAATATTCTCATATTGAGACGTAGGAAGATTTTTATCCCAAATTACCTTTGGTAGTTTGTGTAGAAATCCAGGTATGTGATCTCTACTCATGGGAGTGTTGTTTAATCTTTAACATTAGTCATTGGTTTATTAAAATGTTGACAAGTCATGCATTAAGCTTTGTATCAAAGGATGAAATACTTCAAAAGTGGGTCGAAAGGAGACAAAACAACGAAGGCCATGTGCATTAAAGCCAAAGGAAAAATTAACACAAAAATAATGGAGTATAAAGTCAAAAAGCTAACAGAAATACAAAAGACAATGGAACATTAAACTAAGCGCAAAACCTATGTATTAAAAGAAATTTCCGCCGCGTGAAGATGCACATGAGGGAAATTCCGAGGGGGTTGAGTAGCGAGGAAGGGAAGAGACCCATACCCCCGCGAAATTGTGGAAGCGTGGCGTGATGGGGACCCGAAGTAAAGGGGATGACGTGGCAGAGCTAACGTGCGGGGCCCGAGGATCGATATGCTATGTTGAGAATCCGCCTTATGGGAAATATATTCAAGAATCATCGGTTTTATATGGTAAAAAGGTAAGGTAAAGTCCTTTAGGTTAACTGGTACTGAGGCCTGTACCAGTATTAAACCCGGCACGAGGTGCCCACCTGCACTCTGACACACCCAATCCTTATGCGCCGTCTGCCCCACTGTCAGTGTCCTTAGGACACTTGCCCTCATTCGTTTTACCCATCTGTCTTTTTACCTCAAAATACCCAGTCCAGAGATACAAATTCCCCCGTATTTCACTCCAGTAAAAAGTCGCAGGTTCCCGTCTACGGCATATACCAAGTAGGAAAGAGCGTTTGGTCTACCCAATCATTGTCAGAGTTCCCTGCGTCGCTTTCCTGAGCAGATTTACCTTCCATTCAGGTACTCCGTCATTCATACTCCCTACTGTTTAAGATGTCCTAGGCACTGGTCTTTGGCAACTCAAGGCTGTCTCTAGGAGCTACAACATCTTTTTGGTGTCATTGCCGGGGAACGAAGTTGAAGAAATTTAAATCCCTGGGCCTCGACAAAATCCATTCACTCTTCAGTCAGGTGAGCACGAAGAGTTGAGAGTTGTGCACCCCCTCACCTTGGCGACTCCACAATCATTTTACAGTTAAACATGTTTGCAGTCCTGGCTCCCCGTAAGCCACACCTAAGGTCAGATACATCTCAGCCAAGGACACCTTCTGTGTCTGACCCAGAAAGAATCCTACATAGAAGAAACCGGAGGGGAAGATCATTTTTTCATACTGAAATTCCACCTCTCTCTCTAGAAGACCTCCCTTATTCCTCTTCTCAGGTTGCCCAGTGGCAAGATTCTAACTCTGCTCTGGGTGAAGCCGGCTATTACTCTGACTACCTACCCACGGGAAATATCCGAGTTAAAGACGAGGCTGAGTCAGTAGATACCACCCGTTACATTTTCCATCCTACTCTAGAAACATAAGAAGTTAAAGAGGTCACGGAAGTATTTGCTGTTACCACTACACCCTTGTCTCCATCATCCCAAGCTGCCGTCCATTATATCCCTATCATCATTCACACTGCGCTCCCACCTAGTCCTCCACTTACTCATCAAGCCCTCTTTTTACCTCCACCTCCTCCTCCAATGGCTAATGTCCTTGGTTTCCTGTAAAACAGATATGCTCCTTTGGAGCTACCTGTAGTACTAAATGACTTGCCACAAGATTATTTGAAGATTCTACCTAGATTCAATGGTGAGAATGAGATTGAAGCCCAGAAACATATCGAAGTCTTTTTCTCTTTCGCAGAGAATTTCAATGTGGAACATCTGGATGTGGTCCTAAGGATGTTTGTGTAATCCTTAGATGGAGAAGCTAGAAAGTGGTTCAAGACACTTGGAGCTCGTTCTATTACTACATGGGAGGGAATGGAGGATACTTTCATAAAAAAATGGGGAGAGAAAAACGATCATGGTAATATTCTCACTGAATTCAACACTCTGAAAAAGAAACATAATGAAGGGGTGTTAGAGTTTATCAGAAGATTCAACAAATTGTACCTGAGTCTCCCTGCCGACATGAAGCCTCACCAGACTGCTGCCAAGGTTGTTTTTGTGCCAGCGTTTGATTCTGAATTCGTTTTCACCTTGAGAGAGAGGAAGCCGGCCACTCTAGATGATGCATAGACTGATGCATTGGAGATAGAAGCTAATTTTTCCTCTACTGGAAAATCCAAGGGGAAACACGAGCAGGATACTAGAAGGAGGGGGAAAGAGGAAGTATCCACCTCAGGTCAAGACAAAGATTCGGCCAATGACAAGATCGAGGAAATGAATAGGATGATCAAGAATCTCTCAAGTAAGCTGGTTAAAATTGAGATGGAGGCCAAGAATTCACCCTCAAAGAATTTCCAGAATGCTCCAAATAGAGGATTCAATCCTCAACATAGAAAACCACCCTTGCAGATACTGCAGAGGGGACAGAAGGAGCAACAAGATCAGGTACTGCATCCTCTATACTTGGAGGGGAAAGTAGAGGTTTCTCCTGAAGATTCTGGCTACGAACAAGAGGAGGCATGCCTTGTCTTCTCTGACAGTGATGACATAGAATGTCCTGTACATGAAAGTGACGAGGGGAAAGTACAAGCTCACTCAGAAATGAAGGCCAATGAAGATACTAAAGAGCCTGAGATTGATGATTACTGTAAAAAATTCGTTGACTTCATGCAAGATCAGGTCAATAGGAAATATGACCTCAGGTCCTCCATAAAGAGAACCCGCACTCAAGATGAAGAGGAGGACACACCCCAAAAGTCAGCACCTGCTCAGGAGTAGACAGCTCGGAAAGTCCTCGAAAGGGGTAAGAAACCTCTTGACCAACCTTTACATTCAGACACTCAAACTCTTTCATCTTCACAAGCAACCACACCTCCTAATGTCAAGCTAGTCATAAAGGAAGTCAAGCCTCTCCCCCAGAACACAGACTCTAAGGAGAAAGAATATAAATAGGTGTCGATAGATAAGTCCTCCTCCGCTTTCAGTCTACAAAAAGAGCTAGAGAAAGTAAAAATCCCAGTCCCCTGACCGAATTGTTAAAGCAACTTGCATATCAGTCCCAGGTCACGTCCTTCATGCTCCCCCCAAAAGTAATATACATCCCTAATAGCCTCAACTTACAAGAAGAAAAACCTATGGTAGTGTTTGGTCCACATGTCGAAGAATTAGACCCCACTACACCTCCCTTCTACGTGTCTTTGGTAATCCATGACCTATTGCTCCACAATTGTATGCTAGACTCTGGTGCCTCCCACAATCTTATGCCTCTATCTGTCATGGAACAATTAGGACTCCAGATCACTCATACATATCAGGACCTGTACTCATTTGACTCCAAAAGAGTTAAGTGCTTGGGCATGATTAAGGACCTGGTGGTCAACCTGGCCCAAATCCCAGCTAAAAGTGTAGTAATGGACATTGTGGTGGCAGACATCCCAACCCGTTTTGGTATGTTACTATCAAGGTCCTGGGGGACAAAAATTGGTGGGTCAATCAAACTGGATCTAACATATGCCACCATCTCAATCTTTGGCAGGCAGGAGAGGAGATTATACAGCGAGACCAAATTTCTAAAAACTGTTACCAAAGCTGACAATTCAGAAAATTCACTGGTTTACAGTAAAGATAGAGATTTTTCGTGCTTGATGTTAGAGGAAGACTACAGTTATGCTCAGAAACCTTCCTTATGTCAAATAAGGACTCAAAAATCCTTAGAAGGTCTTGAAACAGGGGTATGGACTCTACATTTCGATGGGGCAAATTCAAAGGAAGGTAATGGTGCTAGAGTTTTATTGATTTCCCCTACAGGAAGATGGGTCCCACTGTCCTTCAAATTAGAGTATGAAGCCACCAATAATGTGGCTGAGTATGAAGCACTTTTGCTGGGGCTACAGGTAGCCAGGAATATGAACATACAAACCCTGAAGGTCTTGGGTGATTCAGAATTAGTGGTCCGACAGATCGGAAATCAATGTCAAGCTAAACATCCTTGTTTAAGAGCTTACAGGAATGAAGTATGGGACATGGTGGAGAAATTTTTCTCAGCTTTTAATATTTAGTTCATGCCCCGAGAGCAGAACAGGATGGCATATTCACTTGCAGTAGCTGCTAGCACCTTTCGGCCACCCCAAAATCCCCTCCTGAGGTATGAGATAGAAGTAAGGTACCGACCTTCGATTCTAGACAATGTCAAACACTGGCAAGTGTTTGAGGATGATGAACAAGTGAAAAGGTTTCTAGAGACAGTTGGGGAGTTATCTAATATGGAAATCGACTGTTGTGAGGGGGATGATGTTGAGAACCAATCAGAAAACAAGTGGGAAGAAAAAATGGCCGAGAGCAAAGTGTTACAGCTGAAGGGAAATGTCATCCCTAGAGGCCTGGTGCCCCTAGAAAGGTTGTTTGACAAAAATGATGTCCCCAGGTAGCCCAGCAAAATGACAGACGGAAACCAGGTAGAAGACCTAAATCTGGGTACTGAGGCTGAA
This sequence comes from Pinus albicaulis, assembly GCA_034641835.2. Taxonomy (NCBI): domain Eukaryota; kingdom Viridiplantae; phylum Streptophyta; class Pinopsida; order Pinales; family Pinaceae; genus Pinus; species Pinus albicaulis. Next base: position 871,717,473 of record CM076580.1, read on the forward strand.
CCCAAAATTGTGAAATTATCCAAAAAGGTCTCGGACGACTATAAGGAGAAGTATCTACAATTATTTCAGTCTTATAGGGATGTATTTGCATGGTCCTATCAAGACCTGAAGATGTTTGATATCAGCATTTTTTAGCATGAAATTCCCTTGAAGGCAGATGAAAGGCCTCATAAGTAGAAGCTCAGACAAATAAACCCTCTACTACACCCCTCCATTGAGAAGGAAATCAAGAAGCTGTTAAAGGCTAAAATAATTGTTCCATTGAAGTACTCTGAATGGGTAGAAAATCTAGTCCCTGTCCGAAAGAAGAATGGAGAAATAAGGTTGTGCGTGGATTGTAGAAATTTGAATAGAGCCTCCCTGAAAGACAATTACCCATTACCAAAGATGGACCACATTCTGCAGAAAGTAGTGGGGGCTTCTAGGATGTCTATGATGGATTGTTTTTCGGGTTATAACCAGGTGGCTGTAATCCTAGAGGACCAGAAGAAGACTGCTTTCACCACGCCTTGGGGTACATTCATGTACGCTAGGATGCCTTTTGGGCTGATCAACGCAGGAGCCACATTTCAGAGGGCTATGGACATAGCTTTTGTTGGGGAACAAGATAAATTTCTGGTGGTGTACCTGGATGATATTACAGTGTTTTCGAAAGATGACGCCGAGCATATTCAACATTTACAGAGAACTTTTGAAAAGTGCAGGAGGTATGGTCTTTCCCTAAATCCTCAGAAATATTTGTTTGCATTAGAAGAGGGTAAGCTCCTAGGGCACATTGTAACTAAGGCTGGGGTCAAGATTGATCCTAAAAGAGTGGAGGTTATAAATGGCATCTCCCTCCCTAGGAATAAGAAAGAAGTCCAGGTGTTCTTAGGGCGTATCAATTTTTTGAGAAGATTTATCCCTAATTATGCTGAGATGGTTAGGCATATAACAGATATGTTAAAAAAGAATAATGATGTGAAATGGTCACCAGAATCGAGGCAGGCCTTTGCCAGGATAAAGAATGCATTTGCTGAGGCTCCTGTGCTGGCAAGGCTAGATTTCACTAGACCATTTATGATTTTCTCTTTCGCATCACCTCATATGGTAGCTGGAGTTCTCCTACAGAAAAACGAGGATGGGTATGAACAACCCATTGCTTTCTTTAGTCAGGTGCTTCATGACATAGAGTTGAAATACAATATATTGGAGAAGCAGGCCTATGCCGTGGTAAAGTCCCTTGAGGCATTTCGCATGTATATTCTGTAGTCTCACATTACTGCATTCGTACCCACTCCAGCGGTTAAATATATCCTCGTTCAGGGTGATAGTGAAGGAAAAAGGGGTAGGTGGATTGCAAAGATACAGGAATATGATCTGGACATCAGACCCACTAAGTTTATTAAAGAGCAGGGGCTAGCAAGAATTTTATCAGAGTCAAATCATCAAGATTTGGGCATCAATCTATCTATGATTGCAAATGAAGATTCTGAGGAATAGACAGGGCAGCAAGAAGTGGAAATGGCTACTCAGAAATACTGATGAAATATCTTACTAGTCCTTGGTACAAAGAAATAGTTGGGTATCTCCTAACACTCAGCTGTCCACCCAGCTGTGATAAATCAAAATACAGAGCATTGAGGCTGAAATCACAAAAGTATATGGTTGCCAATGGTCAGCTATATTGGAAAGACCTTTCAGGCATACTGTTATTATGTCTCACAGAAGGCGAAGTGGAGAACATAATGACCGAGTTTCATGAGGGAATCTGTGGAGGACATTACAGCTGGAGGAGCACAACTCAGAAAATTCTAAAGGCTAGTTTCTACTGGCCTAAATTGTTTGGAGACGTCTTTGCTTGGGTCAGAGCATGTGACAAATGTCAGAAATTTGCTGAAAAACAAAAGTTAGCGGCTCTGCCCCCGATTCCTGTACACGTCGATGAACCTTTCAAACAGTGGGGAATTAAATTCATAGGCGAGATTCACCCGCCCTCAAGCGGACAGCATAAATGGATCCTGACTGCCACGGATTATTTCACGAAATGGGTGGAAGCCATACCTGCACGAAATGCTACAGACACAGTGATAATTAAATTCATGGAAGAGAACATTATATCCAGGTTTGGATGCCCTGCTAGAATAGTGACTGACAATGCCCAAGCCTTCAAATCTACAAAATTTGTGAATTTCTGTTAGCAATATAATATCTCTCTGGGTCACTCTACAGCTTACTACCCACAGGGGAATGGTTTGGTGGAATCATCAAATAAAACACTGGTGAGAGCTCTAAAGAAGACAATAAATGAAAACCAGAGGAACTGGGATTCCCAACTGAAGTTCGCTCTGTGGGCAAACAAGATTACTAGTAAAAGAGCAACTGGGAAATCTCCCTATGAGTTAGTATATGGACGAGCAGTTGTGTTTCCTATACAATTAGCTTTACCCGTCGCTCGTTTCATGCAAGAGGCTCAAGAGGAACCTGATGGCATGACCAGAAGAATCAACCAGCTGGTGGAACTCGAAGAAACGCGTGGTCAAGTGAATCATCGACTTGTGGAATAACAGGAGAAAATGAAGGAGCTGTTTGAACAGCACGCCAAGGACAAAAAGCTACAGGTGGGAGATCTAGTGCTTAGGTGGGATGTGCGAAGGGCCGATAAAGGTAAGCACGGTAAATTCAATCCCCTTTGGTTCGGTCCCTTCAAGATTACAGAACAAGGAGGAAATAATACCTTTAAGCTGGAGAATTTGCAGGGAGATCTGCTCGACGCCCCTGTAAATGGACAGTTCCTCAAACCATATTTTCAGTTCTGAAGCAGGCTGAAAAAATCCTGATTGTATTATATTGTACATTAGCTGCTGTTTTCATTTTTGAATTGAATAATGCATGAGTCATGATGATTTATGAAGGGAGAAGTCGGAAGTGCAAGGGAAGTGGCGTTCATAGAAGATAAACAGGCGGTCTGCATAGTTCTCGACACGTTCGAGGATGAATGTGACGTCCCCAGGTGGAGCCAATGTTGTTTAATCTTTAACATTAGTCATTGGTTTATAAAATGTTGACAAGTCATGCATTAAGCTTTGTATCAAAGGACGAAATACTTCAAAAGTGGGTCGAAAGGAGACAAAACAATGAAGGCCACGTGCGTTAAAGCCAAAGGCGGAATTAACACAAAAAGAATGGAGTATAAAGTCAAAAAGCTAATAGAAATACAAAAGACAATGGAACGTTAAACTGAGCGCAAAACCTATGTATTAAAAGAAATTTCCGCCGCACATGACGAAAATTCCGAGGGGGTCGAGCAGGGAGGAAGGGAAGAGACCCATACCCCCACGAAATTGTGGAAGCGTGGCGTGATGGGGACCCGAAGTAAAGGGGATGACATGGCAGAGATAATGTGCGGGGCCCGAGGATTGATATGCTATGTTGAGAATCCGCCTTATGGGAAATATATTCAAGAATCGTCGGTTTTATATGGTAAAAAGTTAAGGTAAAGTCCTTTAGGTTAACTGGTACTGAGGCCCGTGCCAGTATTAAACCTGGCACAAGGCGCCCACCCGCACTATGACACACCCAATCCTTATGCGCCGCGTGCCCCACTGTCAGTGTCCTTAGGACACTTGCCCTCATTCGTTTTACCCATCCGTCTTTTTACCTCAAAATACCCTGTCCAGAGATAACAATTCCCCCGTATTTCACTCCAGTAAAAAGTCACAGGTTCCCGTCTACGGCATATACCAAGTAGGAAAGAGTGCCTGGTCTACCCAATCATTGTCAGAGTTCCCTGCGTTGCTTTCCCGAGCAGATTTACCTTCCGTTCAGGTACTCCGTCATTCATACTCCCTACTGTTTAAGATGTCCTAGGCACTGGTCTTTGGCAACTCAAGGCTGTCTCTAGGAGCTACAACAGGGAGCATACCTGCGTTGTATTCATGGGTTTATCTTGTAAATCAGTCATAAATAACAACCACAATATCTATACAACCAAGCTAGGCCCTTCTACCAGTGGAGTCTTAGATTTTATTTTTAAAATTTATTTGGAGTCACCAGGTGGATGATTTTAACCTTTGTGTGTCTGATCAATGTCCACCATCATATATTAGATCTGATCCTTGTATAATATTTATGAAGAAGATGTTCATCCTCAGCAGAGTCTCCATTATGTTATCACTCAGTAATTTCTCAAGGTTAAAGAAATAAATAATATGAGGTAACCACAAACCTACTTTTAAACTCTAGAATCTAGCCTTCCTAGGGTTCAGAGAGGGATCTCTCTGTAAGTTTTAACTTTGTTTTGATTATAAGATATTAGGCTAGTTATGATTATGCAAATTGGTTTTGATTTTGGTTTGGTTTGGTGCGAAAAATCACTTAATGAGATGGATATTGGGAAATCTGATTGTCCATTCGGCTGAGGAGTAAAAAATCAAGCATACAAAGCTAGGATCAAGGTAAAAAAGTCAAATGTTTTTAGGGAAGATAGATAACTCTTTGAAGATCTTGCAAAGGTTGTTTGGTGAGGTGATATGATTGGGATAAAGAGCAATGAAAGGTTCTTTGATCCAGAAAAGAGAAGGAGTAGATAGAGGTAAAATGAAAGAGGGAGAAATTAAGGGTTCCCTACTCTGTAAATCAGTAGAAAAAATAGAAATGATAAACAATAAATACATGGTTCTTTTAACAAATCCTAAAGTAATACTCTTGTTTATTCATTCAAATTTGGAATACATAATGGATGCATGAAACAAAGAAAATGAAAAGTGAAAAAATAGAGAATACTTCACTTCAATAGCTCATCACATGAATCCTAAAATATGATGCTAATTGGTCTGATCCAGTATGCTACTCGAGATTTGAATCACAAAAGCCTTCAAGTCCAACAAAAATGACTATAGAAATATTCAAAAATTTATTCCACAATAATACTTTAGAGAGTGAAGTATTTATACATAATTATTTACAAAAAATCCTAGAAATATCTAAGGAAAATAGAATTATCTTTACAAAAAAATAGAGACAGTTGCTTAACAAACCAGAAAGTTGTCCGATCTATCCAAATAAAATAGACACTGATTATGGATGAGGTGCAGCTGGCTGCCTTGGTGTCCTTCTTGCTGGCTTTAGATATTTCAAGTTGGTTTTGAAATCTGATCTGCTTTATCTTATACTCTTTAACTGATGCTCTTTAATCTTTGATATATTTTAAACTCAGATACTCTTTAACCACTATAAAATATGCTTACTACTGTAGTAAAAATCTGTTTTGATTGCAATTTAGCAAACTATTTTTCTCTTTTATCTTTTTGCCTTTTTATCTTTCATAGAAAATCTGTTAATGACTGCCAATCTTCATCATTTGGAATTTGTATTTTCTTCAGCTTCCTGAATTTTTCATCTACTTCTGTATACCTGGAAAATGTTGGTTTTATAACAAAAAAGTGCCTTATCTCATGCTACAAATAAAATAAATCCTCAAAACTTCTGAGTAAGACTTTTCCTATTAGATTGCCTTTTCCACCCAACTTTTCAACTTGCTCCTTTGAAAATTCTCTGATATTTTAATTGTAATCATCCCTAGGCATTAATTTATCATTGATGACCAAAATATTAGGGAAACTTCTTTGCCTCAAATTCTCAAATTTTGACCATAAACCAGGTTATGGTGATGTTCATATTCTCACACTTCTCCTCAAGTTTCTTCATTAGGTTCTTCTTGGTGATAACTTTCCTTATCTCAAGGATAGTTTCAGTCCTGTCAGTAATCTCAAGTTATTCTAGCTCTTGCTTGTTTTTGCTATTAAGAAACTTGATCAATTCTATTGCTTGTTCTAGTTTGTTATGAAGTTCATCTTTAGTCTTTTGAATTTATGCTAATGCTTCTTTGAGTAAAACTCTTTGTTCAAAAATCACTTGAATTGAGGGCCACACATCATTGATGGATTCAATGATCTTGTTTCATAAATGATTTTTCACATATGAAATTTGTTCTTTTAAGGTTAATTCCTTATGTAACTTCTTCAATTCTTCATTTAGTCTAATAGCCTTTTGCTCATGTGTTTTGGAATTTATTTGAGCCAACTTGTTTGTGTTTCCAAGGTTATCAACCATATTTTTCAATCTATTAATTTCACTTGTTTGAAGTGACATTTCTTCCATAGCTTTCACTAGTTTGTTGGCTTCATCTATAGGGTGAGCTGCTGTAGTGGATGACTCTGTAGTTGATGTTGTAGATGATGTCACTGGAACTGCAGTAGCTACTGAATATTTGGGTGCCAACTCTTTTGCTAGATTTGATGGAACAATTGTAGCGACCATAGGAATAACTGAAGGAATTTATGGTGTTTCTTTTTCATGGACAAGCTTATCCATTTGAATCTCCATTTCTTTGATCTGTGCTGTTAGTTGAAATATCAAATTCATCATGTTATCCTTCTCATTTTTTCCTTCTATTATTTCCTTAGCTTGAGGATGTTCACTTGATGGAAATTTAAGTTGTTTCCTCAATGATACAATTTCCTATTTTTTATTTTTTACTAATTGTTCTGCTGCTTTGACATTTGCAGGGTCGTATCCAACCTGCAAGACCAATTCTTCTAAAGATTTAATTTTGAGATATTTAGCATATAAGGATGCTTTTTCAAGTTTCATTTGATATTTCATCTTTGTGATAGTGTTCTGAAGTTTCTAAACACTCATAGATTTGGTTGTAACAATAGAGTACAACATCTCTGAACTTTATCTATGAAATTCTATCTGATCAAGAGCATGGAATTTTTCTGTTTGGACTTCTAAATCAATTTTCTTGTAATCTGCCACTATTTTTGGAGTTTTCACTGTAGGTTTTGAAGATTGCAACAAGAAAAAGTGAAGGAGGCATCTTGAAACATCATCCTTGATCCTAGTTGGAAAATAATCACCTAAACTAGGTGGGGCCCACACATGTGATTTTTGTCGCAAAGTCTATTTTTAGACATGTCGATCATATTCTATGAGTTGCAGGATGCTATTTGTGGATGGTTGATGAAGTTGGAAAAATATATGGACTTCTATTTTTAGACATATTGGGCGAATTCTATTTTTAGATTGCTAGTCTCAAAATAGATATGTCGAATATTATTATCTCTTAATGATATTTGGACTCTAAATATTATCTTATTCTCTTGGAGAACTTTAGTTAAGTGCACAGATGTGGCACAGGAGCTGGAAGAAGGAATTATTCTATTCCTAAGGGTTTAGTGGAGCTATTGCATGGATGAATTTAGTTAGAACTCATGTGACAGTGTTTGGTGGAGTTGTAGAAGTAGTTGGTGGAGTTGTGTTCAGTTTAACTCAGTTAGACACAGTTGAGCTAGTTGTATCTAGTCTAACTAATTGATACACTAGTGAGAGTGATGTGAATTAATTAATAATTAATTCAATAAATATTAAATAATTAATCAAATTAATAATACATCAGTTAACTACAGTGCATGGACAGTTCAGTGGAGACCAGTGGAGAGGTAGGTGAAAGAGCAAGTGTGACTATCAGTTGTGACTATAGTGTTGCATTGTTTGCACCAAAAATTTAGTGGAGATGCCTTTAAGGATTGTGTGATCAAGGCTGGATAAATTCAAGTTCATCTAGAGCCATTCTTCAGCAGGGATTATGCAGTAGAGGCAGGCTAAAGGTTGGAAAATATCGGTGCATGGATTTGCAAGATCGGGCTTGATTAGTGTGTAGCGATTGGATTGTATTGAGAGCTTGTGATAAGCTTTTTATGAGGATTGTTACATGATCTCTATGACATATATTATATACAAATATTTGGGGATTTTAGCTTCAGTCTTTCTCGTTAAAACAACTGTGTTAATGTTTGTGAATTTTTATGGTTTCATGTGTGCATTGCAATTGATTTAATTTCTGCATGAGATGATCAATGGTGGAATAGATTTTGTATTGTGCATTAAGTTAAAATAGTGTGTGATCAGGAGAATATTGGACATATGCATGTGTAGTGCATATAATTTCTACATGGTATTAGAGAAAATTTTATCAGTGGATAAATTTCAATTATTGAAGCGGTTGAGTTTTGTGTTGGTGGAATTCGAATTTGCTGCAGTGTTCTCTTGGTGTCGAAGTTGAGCATTCATTGAAATTTATTTCAATGGATTTCGATTGGAGTATGCCCTTGAGGGCAGCTTGAATTATATTGCATGGAAGGATAGGATGGAGGCAGTGCTGGAGGATAATGGGTTGAAGGAGTTCATAGATGTTGATATTCCTAAACTGGGTTCTAGCGATGCGGCCGCACTTTATGCATGGAAAAAGAAGGTAGCAAGGTGTCAAAAGATTCTGTTGGAAGGTGTGAAGGATCACATAGTGTCCACCCTTCATGATAAATCCACTCCATTCTTGATGTGGAAGGCTTTGATAGAATTGTTCCAAAGCACAAGTGACCAGAGGAAGTTGGCACTTAAAGACAAATTCAGGAAAATAAAAATGGAGAAGAATGACATTATTCTGGTATACTTGACAAAGTTTTTCCACTATAGGGATGAGATTGGGAGTGTAGGAGTTAGTGTGGATGAATAATACTTGGTGAGCTTAGCTCTCCTTGGGCTTTTGAAGAGCTGGCATAGCTACGAGGACTCTGTCAATGGAGGGGAGAAACTGCCAGGATGGGAGCGACTTTGGTCCGATCTTATGCAGGAGGAGATAAGGTGGAGTACCAGGGATCGCTCTTCATCAAAGAATGATGATGAAGATGATTGTGCTTTGGCTAGAAAATAAACGAAAGGGAGGGTGAAGAAAAATCCTTCTCAATCTGGTGCAGATGGAAAAGAGCGTGACATGTCCAAAGTGAAGTGTTTTCACTGTCACGAACATGGGAATTTCGCCACACATTGTCCACAGAAGAAGAAGAACAAGCAGGTTGCTGGAGCTACAGCTGGTGAGTCCCTTTCCTCGCAATTTGAGCTGGACTTCTCATTGATCGCATGCATGGTATCTAGTGCATTGGGATCAAGGTGGTATTTTGATAGTGGCGCTTCCTTTCACATGACGAGAGATGTGAACCCTTTTAGTGACTTCGTGGAGAAACATCTCTAGTTGCATGTTGAGTTGGGCAATAATGGAAGATACAATGCGACCGGCATTGGTACCATTACCTTTCATAGGGAATTAGGTAAAATCATTCTTTTACAAGATGTTGTGCATGTTCCAGGTTTAAAGAAGAATTTAATCTCAGTCGCAATGTTAGAGGATAAAGGGTATGATGTTGTCTTTAGTGAAGGAAAAGTTTTCCTTCGGTAAAAAGAAATAGGACAAGTCAATAAGTTTGGGATTCGAGCCAAGAATCTCTGTAGACTTGAAGTAGATGGGATTTATACAGAGCTTCCTACTGTTGGGAAGTGCAAGAAAGACATGCAATTTAAGCTTGAGAGGGAGCAAGATTTGCATGCGAGTAAGAGTGAACCTCGGGATGTGGAGAAGCCACAAGATGAGGATCATGGAGTGGGAGAAACCAATCATGTAGAGAAATTTTATGCCAGATGGGCAAAGGGAGTGCATGTAGCTATACGACTTGGTGAGAGGTGGGGCGACATGCATGAGTAACCCCAAGAGGAGATTTCTGGGCAGGATTCATGGAGATGGTGTGGATCTCATGAATTGATCTTGGTTACGAGGTTCCCATAGAGCAGCAGTAGCATGATCAGTTGGATTGATGCAGTGAGATCAAAGTGACAGTGTCGGATACTAGAGCGCGGTTCAGAGATGACAACAAGTGCAGAGTGCATGGGTGCGGAGTTCAACAACGCAGTGGTTCCTGAAGACATGTGCAGTTGGTACCAGAATAAGTCGAAGAATTTGATGATAGATGCATCATATTGATTGAGATGTTTGGAGCCTATTCAGTTTTGGAATAGTTGTAGAGCAGATGCATGGAGTTGCATGGCGCTTGCAAAGGTTGTAGGGAAAATGCATGGAGTTGCATGTCGCATGAAAATACACTCCTTTCTTGTTGAGAGCGAGTGTTGAAGATTTCAACAATAAATATTGAAGGAGGCATCCTGAAACATCACCCTTGATGCTAGTTGGAAAATAATCACCTAAACTAGGTGGGGCCCACACAGGTGATTTTTGTCGCAAAGTCTATTTTTAGATATGTCGATCATATTATATGAGTTGTAGGATGCTATTTGTGGATGGTTGATCAAGTTGGAAAAATATATGGAATTATATTTTAAGAAATATTTGGCGTAATCTATTTTTAGATTGCCAGTCTAAAAATAGATATGTCGAATATTGTTAGCTCTTAATAATATTTTGACTCTAAACATTATCTTATTCTCTTGGAGCACTTCAGTTAAGTGCACAGATGTGGCACATGAGCTGACAGAAGGAATTATGCTATTCCTAAGGGTTTAGTGGAGCTATTACATGGAGGACTTCAGTTAGAACTCATGTGACAGAGTTTGGTGGAGTTGTAGAAGTAGTTGATGGAGTTGTGTTCAGTTTAACTCAGTTAGACACAGTTGAGCTAGTTGTATCTAGTCTAACTGATTGATACACTAGTGAGAGTGGTGTGAATTAATTAATAATTAATTCAATAAATATTAAATCATTAATCAACTAAATAATACATCATTTAACTACAGTGCATGGACAGTTCAGTGGAGACCAGTGGAGAGGTAGGTGAAAGAGCAAGTGTGACTATCAGTTGTGACTATAGTGTTGCATTGTTTGCACCAAAAATTTAGTGGAGATGCCTTTAAGGATTGTGTTAGAAAGGATAGAGCAATTCAAGTTCATCCAGAGCCATTATTTAGCAAGGATTGCGCAGTAGAGGCAGGCTAAATGCTGGCAAATATCGGTGCATGGATTTTCAAGATTGGGCTTGATTAGTGTGTAGCGATTGGATTGTACTGAGAGCTTGTGATAAGATTTGTATGAGTATTGTTACATGATCTCTATGACATATATTATATACATATAGTTTGGGTTTCTAGCTTCAGGATTTCCCGTTAAAACAACTGTGTTAATGCGTGTGAATTTTTATTGTTTCAGGTGTGCATTGCAATTGATTTAATTTCCGCATGTGATGATCAATGGTGGAATAGATTTTGTATTGTGCATGAAGTTAAAATAGTGTGTGATCAAGAGAATCTTGGACATATGCATGCGTAGTGCATATAATTTCTACAGTAGGCTACAACACTAAAATGATTAGATTTTTATTTGAGTAATCAAAGGTAGATAAAATTCTATTTTGAACACTTGGTGTTTGTTTAAGATATTGAGAGTAAATATCATTTTTGATCTCTTCATTCGTTAACTTGATCTGTTTGTACTTTCCTTGATATATAGATACTTCTCCTCAACTGTTTGTGAGTATGAATCTTCCAGGTTCTGATGTTTCTCTATCAACTGTGTATTTCCATTATCAACCTGTTCTTCATTTCTATTCTCTGTATTTTGCTCATTTCTGATAACAGTGGCAACATCTATGTTGGTACCTAAGATATTTGTTTCTTCAACATCAATGATTACCTTATCTTTACCCACTGGATCTGTTTTGGGCGTTTGATTATATATTTTTTTGAACTTATTTTCAGTAGTGGTTTCGGAAACATAAGTTTATTCTTCTATTACCCTGTTGGCGACTTTTTCTATTTGATCTATAGTTTGTAAAGTGTGACTAGTATCACTTTTCTTCACTGCATCTACTAAATTTTTTTCTGTCCACTCAGTCTAATTGGCATATTTATCTATCACTAATTTTGTCTCATGAATGTAGGGTGTCATTTTATACTTAACCCTCATTTTACTCAGTATCCCTTGTGGATCATAATTCCAAAAAAATCTCTCTTCAAATCTGTACTCTAATAACTACTTAGCTGCTTCTGCCTCTACATCTCTATGATTGCAAATGGATGGTCCCACTTGGTTCTTCAATTTAAACCGTGTTTTCTTCTTTGTTGCTAGGAAATTGATACAAATTTGGGTAGCTTGTAGGATAACAAATTGGATCCAAACACTCTAATATTAGTGTAATTTTCATACAAGTACCAATCCCCAGTCTTGGTCTGATCTGACAACTATAAAATCTTCTTCATCTCATCATTTATCCTTGGTTGTTTAGTTTTTTTTAACATTTTTATCAATGGATGGATGAAGGAATCTAAAAAATCTACATAGGTGAACTTTGTGGACTCTTTCCTGATCAAAGAGGTCCAGAAAATAAGTGACATAGGATTCCCATCTATACCAAGCTTTTGAAGGGTTAATGGAAAATTATCTTCTTGAAAATACAAGAACATGTGGAAGAGGAAAGATGTGTATCTGAACACTCCTTCAATTGGAAGTTTAACCAATTGGTCATGAATATTGTCAGCAATATACCTAGCATAATCAAAGATAGCATAGGGAGGTTTTCTTGGTGTGAAAGTGGATAAGAAACCTAAAATGGATTCATTTGTATGCTCATCAGTAAAGTACCCTAGGATGAAAGATAACATGGAAATTACATTCCTAAAACCCTCTGGAAATTTTGAAGTGGAATATGGAGGATTGCTTTGAGGAATTTCTACATGTAAGGGCATGAATATTTGGAAGATATGGAATATTTTAGGAAATTCACGGAAAATATACAGCTTGGTAAGTGCTTCAATGGACAGAGGAATTGCTTGAGGATCGGGTTTGAGCTGTAACATTTTATTAATGGATTCAACAGTAATGGTGAAAATTACTTCTTTGTTGGCATTGACTATTGCTCTTTTCTCATGCATATAATGATGATGGCATAACCTAATGACCTCTGGGCATGAGTGGGTAGCTGGAACCACATATTTGGGCAAGTGTGATTCCCAAATTTGAACTTCTTCAACATTATCTAAAGATTTTTCATAGTTCCATTTGTGAAGTTTCAATAAATCGAATTATACAATAGGGTTTGCTATCTTATATTCAAAATCTGCTAATTGAGTGTGCTCAATGTCTACAACAGAGGGTTGTAGAGGATTTATTACTATGATAGTCTTAGAAGATGCAGCTGGAGTGGGTTTAGGTATTTTGAGGCTTTTTGGACTACAAAAATTTGTTTTTTGGCTTTTTTAGATTCTTTTGCAAGATTAAATAGTTTGCGGAAGTATTTTTTTACTCTGGCAGAGGTATTGGATTGAAATAGGCAGAATACGATATTTCCTTGGGTTTTTTCTTTCAATTTTGGACTCTTCAACTTGATTCACAGACCTTTACTGGTTATAAAGAAGAAATAAGGGTTTCCTGAGTTTTTCAATAGATAACAGGGCTAAGAATATTTTGAAATTAGGCACATATGGTTTGGCTACCTTCAGAGGAATTTTGGGCTCAATTTATAGTTTTAAACAATTTAGAAAAACTATATAAACTCAAGTTTTTCATTCAAAACAATGCGCAACATAAAATAGGGTATTTTCAGAAATTTTGATAGGGTTTGGTATGTTTCTTTAGATTTTTTAATAGGCTTGTTTTGATAAATTTAACTCTGGCTAAAATGTTCGATTAAAGGTATTTTAAAACTGATAACAGGCTCGAATTTTGGAGAAATACCTGTTATATGCAGGTATAGGGCTTTGAGGATGTATCTGAAGCTTTTGAACATATTCTATGGTGTCTTTTCGATCTCTGGAGAAATTCAAAGCTCCTTGGAAATCTTCAATAGGTACAGGTGGAAATTTGCAGATTCTGGGCAATAAAACAATGGAAAATACTTGTTTTCAGAGTTGGAAAAGCACATACAGTGGATACGTGCAAAAATGAAGAATAACAGTTCATTTCCAAGGTTTATTGGACAAATTAGGTTAGATTTACATGCAATAAATGAATTTTCAATCGGGTAGGAAGGTGGTTTTCATGTTTCATAGGTGAAAAAACGCTAGTGGTTATCACGCGCCACTTCAGTTGTAAATGGTTTCAGACGAATCGAATGTGATCCAATAAAAAGTTGCCACATCAAGGAGAGAGAAAACGGTAAAACTACCCATTTCACATGGAAATGAAAAGGTTCAATGCATGAAAATTTATTTGTGATTTCGTTTATTAGCCATCATATCATGAGGTTCAATTTCGAATGGCCAAGATCTATTGTGAAAGTTGCATCGGGATGGAGTGGGGTCCATGATTTATATATTATGTAGGGATGAGTTTAACTTTATAAATATGCATTTAATAAAGTTTAAACCTTAGACTTATATAATGGCGGGGGTTGCAATGTTATATAAGTTTTAATTAAAACATTTTAAACAATGTTCTAACTAATGCACATGCGCGAGTCTTATTATATAGTTGTTAAACATTTGACAATTTGTTTAATAACCATAGGGAGGCATGAATTATATATTATTGATAATTTTAAACCAATGGGAATAAGGGTGGGGATTATTTCATCATGTGGGGTATAATAATGTTGGTTTCAACATTAAATAGTGGTTTTTATGGGTTATTTTAAATAAAAAGGGTTTTATACTATACAAGAGGGTATAATTTAGGGATTTAATAAAATAAGTTAGAAATTAACATGAAAAAGGGGTAATGTATGATATGAATGAAAAATATGTGTTTTAATACTAAGTAAAGCGTAAATAAAGCATAGTTGTCCCTTTTGTATTTTTCACACTTTAACTTAGGATAAAATGCATTTTATGGTTTTTGAGTGCTTTTGAAAGGAAATGAAATTAGTTATCTAGGGTTTTTACTTTTTCCAAGTAAAAAATGGATTTTTAATTAGGAAAAATGGATTATGATTATGGATGAAGGATAAATGCTGATGAATATGGGTTTTATGTAGGAATTCAATATTTTTAACCAATCAATCATCGAGCCTTAGGTCTGGTCCCAACAGAAGTCAGAGAAATGCTCTGAGCCTTTTTAACTGATAGTTTAGAATAGTGAATAATTGTGGGGGAGGGGGGAATTAGTAATTTTTTTTCGATGATGCTTTATTACATGCCTTTCATAACTTCTTTCTACCTACCCATCATTATTTCTAACATTTTTTACTTCATTTTCATGGGTGCATTTAAGCTTGCAACCCTAAATCCATTTTTCTTTCAAAGCACAAAACTATATAAGTCTAACCTTATTTCATATAAGGGCTTAGATTTAATTGTTGAGCTCCTCATTTATTCTCTAACTATCTACTGATTTTTCAAGTTTAAACTATTTGACATATCTTTATTCTCTATCTAAAACATGAAATTTAAAGCATGAGAGGTCAAGTTTAAGTTGTTTGACCCTCATGGATTTTGGCATTTAGGACAAGCTGCACATAATCATTATTCTTGCACTAAAAATAAATAATAGTGGCATTTTGACTTGCACATTTTCAGGTCTTATTTTATCTCTTTTCTCTTTTTGGGTTCTATCTTTTTCATAAGTCCTTTGATCTTTCTTTTAGGAATTTTACCCTCTTTTATTTTTTTTTATTGTTTTCAAATATGGGAAAACAATTTGCAGAAAGCAAGGTATGTACATATTTACAAGACTATCAAATTCAATTAAAAAATTATGAATCCTATTATTATAATACCCTAACATCTAAGAAAGTGAAGGAGAAATATTGAGGTTCAAGCCTCATGAAAAAGTTAAGTGAAGCTAAGTTGGAGAGGTTTTGAAGAGTTTTTCGAACTCTTCCAGAAATTTTTTGGTTTTGGTTAGAAGGCAAGTTGTAAAGCTATTATAGAAGCTTGGTTTTAGCCCTATTGAAGGCAAGCTATAGCAATGTCCAAGGCCAAAATTTAATCCTATTGAGGATGAGTTTCAGGTCCATTTTGGGGGTTCAATTTTGGTGTTTGAAGGTCAAGTTTAGGTCTATTTTGAAAGTGTAGTCTTGGAGTTTTGAAGGTTTAATTAAAGTATGTTTTTAGGGTCAAATTACAGTGCATTGAAGGTAAATTTTAGATGTAGTTTGAAGGCTAATTTATCTATTTTAAAGGAAAAGTTCAAGTATGTTTTCTGGTCAAGGTTTTGGTCGTGTTATAGACAAATTTTTAGGCTGATATTTGAAGTGGTCGACTTATTTTGGAGAACTATTGCAAGGATCTTTGGAGGGTCAGTTGGGATTACTAAGGAAATGTTAAGGGATATTTTATCTTTAATGTGACAAACGTCTGAGCCATATTATGGACAAGGGTGTAGTAAGAATAGGGCTATCATGGACAATTTTTTTGATAGGAATTTGGGTTGCATAAGGTAATTTTTTAGTGCAAAGTTTGATAGGCCATAGGAAGCATACCTTCAAGGTTGTAAAGGAATTCTTGGTTCCAAGTGTGTTGAAAATCCCTATGTAGCATAAAAAAATATATAGTGATAAGTATAAGAATTTAGGTTTACATACCTTCTCTTTAAACATACAATAATCCTAAGTAGTGAGAGTTGAACAATGAACAACAAGAGTTGAAGAAGTTGAAGTGAAAAACGGGGAAACCAATTTTTGATCAAATATAGAGAACTCGCATATAGGATATAAATTCTAAAGAACCATGTCAAGAAGCCTATTTTAACAACATAAAGTTAAGGTGTATATATCAATTCATTGTGATCGAGATTGAAGGCACAAACCTAAGGGTTGCATGGTTAGATGATAACTTAGTAAATAATTTATATAGGAATAGAAGTTATTGATGATTGATCCAAGGAAAGACTTGAAAATTTAGGTTGGTGCATATATATTGTTGTGTTGGTGCTTATATGGGGGATATTCATGTCTCCTATAGGTTGGTTTCTACAAAAATTGTAACCTAGTTCTTACTTTGTACAAGTTTACAAAATATTTAAAAATAAAGAGTGTATAAGTGTTTCTCATGTAAATATATATGTTTCATTATTTATTTCCATGAAATTATTTAAAGATACAAGTATTTAAAAGTAATGAAATGTAATGAAATGTTGTGTCACCTCCTCCCCTAGTATTTCCAACAATTAGTATACGAGCTAGTACCTTTAGATATAACCTACCAGTTGGAAGGTAGAACTCAAAAACAAAAATGATAAAAAAGGTGTGAATCCAAACCCCCAAAAGAAGCCTCCTCCATACCCATGAATACATAATTTTTTAAAGAATATGAAGACAAGGAGAACAGTCAAATATATAAAAGAAGTTTACACCATTTATTTTGAAGTAGAATTTGTGGTTGCTCAAGAAAAAATAGTTGACCCTAAAAAACAAAATGTAAGTCTTAAAGAGTTTTTCTAAATACTTGAAGAGAAGAGTCATAACATTTATGAAATAGAAGTTTTCCTCCTAATATGTCAAGCAAAGGAAGTATAAAAGAGGAATAAATGTTGTTAAGTTATTTTAAGAAAAAGGTTGATGATTATGAAAATTTAGGAACATAAGTTGATCATAAACTGAAAGAGAAAGAGGAAAAACTTGAATAATTCATCTCCTTGAGAAGTCAACTATAGGAATATAAGAGAAAAAAATAAGTGATGAAAATACAACTGAAGGAATAGAAAGAAAATTGTGAGAATCTTGAGGAAATATTTGTGTCATAAAGTAATGACGTATCCAAGCTCAACAAGAAATTGAAAATTTCTCAATTGTTGGATGGTATCCTGAACAGTTAAAGATCACCATATGGATAAAAAGCCTTCATTATGTGGGTGATATTTCATACATATTGTTAGTGTCAATATGTCAGTGATAAAAAATACTCTTTCAATTGTTTTCCTTGAAGTCATAAGTCAAAATTTTTAGTCTTTTCAAATAATTTTTCAACATAATTTTTTGTCACTGAAGGAGTCTAGGTCAAATATTCTGCTCCCTCATCTTATCCATGGTAATCATCACTTTCAAGGTCATAACATTCATTATCATTTAAAATTTTAGGGTCATTTCACTTCATCTCATCTAGGTCTATTGTCAAGGTGTCATCATCTGCCTTTGAAAACAATGTATTTTGTCATCAAAACAAGGAAATCATCCTTCATTTCACTCATAATACTTTAAAAGGGAGCTAGAATACTTAGGATGTAAAGTAAGACAAGTTATCTTATTTTAAAATGTGTTTAAATGTCAAAAAAGTTTCGAAAGGCATAATTTTCTGATTGTTTCACTACAGGACAAAAAATGTCATTTCAAGGCTATAAAAGACAAAAACAAGCTTATCCAAACACATTATTTCCCTTTTGTGTTGTAGAGCTCCTATATTACCTCATTTTCACTCCTTAGGTGGTCAAAGGTTCGAAACCAAGGTGAATAAACACTCCAAGGACACTTTGCTACACTTATGGTTGCCCTTGTTATGCTTCTCTAGCCTCCTGCTATGCTTTCAGAGCTAGTTGTTATGTTTTTGGGCATTTTGTTACGTTTATATAGCCTCCTAATATGATTTTGAGGCTGTTGCTACAATTTTTTAGCCTTATTTTTACGCTTCTAGGCTGTTGTTATGCTTCTGCTAAGTTGTTGTTATGCTTTCAGGACAATTGCTACGCTTATGCGGATTGGTATTAAGCTACTGGAAGGAGGGAGAATCTTAGTTTTTTGGCTCTAGTCATTCAAACAAGCTCAAGTCTTGTGGGCATCACTCCTTGGACCTCTCAAAATAGTAATTTAACATATTTATAGCCTCATTTGGTCAAATCATCAAGTTTTTTATTCATTTTCATGCTCACTCCATATTTCACTATGTCATCACTTCTTCATGTCATTGGGAGTTTCTACTAAGGTAAAGCCTAAAAATACTATATAAAACTATGATACACCTCTCATATACCTCATAATCCCATATCCCACCATCCATATCATCCTTAATAGCCATTTTCATGAAACCCTAAATTCTAGCTAGTTTTCACAGTGATAAATTGGAAATTTCTTGTGTTTCCTTATTTTAACCTCCTTCCTAATATCTGTTTCACTTAATTTCACTCACAAAATGGAGCTAAAAAGTCACCCTATGTATTGAATATTTTTTAGAATTTTCCCTAGCTCCATAACCCTTTATCTCACCCTCTAAAACTACCACATCCCTACACTCTATTTTTCCCAAATTTCATTATACATACCCATCCCATCAACACACTAGGGTTTTCATCTTTTCAGTGATAAAAAAGATGGAGAGTGAGAAATAGAACGTCAAGGGAGGGAACCACCTTAGGTTAAAACCCTTCACCATTGACAAAATCAATTCTTCACCCTTGGCCAAAAGATGTTTTGAGAGGACTGAATGTTTGAGGTTCCATGAGAATCTCATGGATGAATGATATCATATTCAAATTACAACCATATTTGCCACAAGCTTCAACATGGGAAAGGTCATTATTGCAAGTGTAGAGTTTAACCTATCAGTAAACATGATTTCTTCGGCAACATGCATTCCTTGCCATGGAGAAAAGTGGTTCAAGGGCATGTACCTACACATTGAAGATTACAAACAATTTCTCAAACCACATGCTAGAGAGGAACCATATTACCTCTTTCATTTTAGACACCTCCGCAAAAAATATTCTCCTTTGATGATGTTAATAATGAATTATTTCACATGTGGAGGAATATTTTCCAGGTTTTATAGGTACCATATCAGGTTGTCGATGCATTTCACCTCTATCAAAACACTTAATTTACCACATTACTTGTACAAGAGTTTGATTAAGATGACTGAGAAGGTTCAGAGCAGAAAAAAAGATCATCACCCTAGTCTTTTTCATCATGGCCTAGTCAATCTCATTGTATTGCATCACCTTTTTTCCATCAACATGACTTGGGAAACCTTCATGGAAAGAGTATCAACAATGCCTATCACTAGCCCTCATGTCTTGCATAGCACATCATCAACACAACCAATGGAGGTTGGCTCTTCTAGCATGCCAACTCAGTTTTTAGAGGCTCCTAGGGTTTTTTAGTTTAATGATACCTATGAGAAGGAGAAGAGACAAATATTTGCACCCAAATCCATCAAAAATGTACCTATACTTGACACCATTATTGAACAAAGTGAAATGTGCATCAAGATGAAACATCTTTACACCAACATAGTGAATCAATGCCATTGGAGGATGAGGTAGAAGATCAGGTTGTGAAGAAATTAGTTGAGGAGATCATTACACAGAAGTATGAGGAAATAGTAGAGTTGAGGAGGATCTTCTCCATTGTTAATTCTCAAATTACTTTTCTACAACAAGAGAATTTTCAATTGAAGGTAAAGTAGTTGTGATAAAGCAAACCCAAGAAAAACCAAGAGGAAGATAAAGGTAAGGGTAAGAAGTTCATATATGTTGATCAAATTTAGGATATTGATAATGAAACATGGCTAAGAAGGCCAAATACAAGAGGCCTCAAAAGGGCGTTAGAGCTAGAAAGACAGTCAGCTCATACATCTAAAGATTTGATCTTTCATGAGCTAATAGTCATGGAGATAAATCAAGATAGGGAACCTTGGTTAGCAAGGGTAAATTAGAATTTGGAGAATATTTTGAAGAGGGATAAGAGGGACAATAAACTCCAAATACACATGGTGAATCATTATTGCACCAGGAGCACAATTTCTCAAATAAGGCTAAAGCAATGGAAGAAAAGGCTAAAAGAAGCTCAAATGAAGATTAAAGTGAATGATAGCTTAGATTTGTTGGATGAATATTCCTTGGATATTTATCCCATCACTCATAGGTGCTACAGAACCAATTTTGTGAAGTTTTGAATAATTTTGGTATTTTTTTTTTATTTTTTCACAATTCTGGAAATTCCTCCTCACAGAAGCGTAGCAGACTTTTGCTACGCTTATTTTAGGAGCATCCAAATGATGATATATTTACATGTTTGGATGCATTTTGATGATTAAATCACAGATCATGAACCCCCTTTTCATGAAAAGCTTTAATTTTTAAGAAAAGGTAAAAAAACCATTCATTTTTCATGCTTTTGCCACCTTTTTTGAGGCCTTGCTTTGGAGTGACCTTGGGAGAATGAGTTTTTGGAGGCCTTCATGCGGGTAATTTTGAAAAATTAAATATTTTATTGAAAATAGACACACATGTATAGTTGACCATTCTTTCATAATTGGATTTGGACTCCTAAAAGTGCCTCAAAAGTGGCTGCAAACTTCTGCTACGCTTCTGTCAAAAATGTTACATATGAACATTGGATTCCTTAAGACACTTGTCAAGCTTAGAAATTGTCAAAAAATAAATGTTTTTCTATCATATGAGTTGGAATTAGAGTAATTGAGTTGTTTTTTTCCTCCTATCATGATGGTATATGTAATTTAATGTAAGGTACAAACACTCCTAGTTCATAGTTGAATTTTAGGGAATGGTTTCTAACCTCCCTAGAATCTAGTAAATGGCTTGTCTTGTGTATTTATGATGAATTTTTGATGGGATTTTGACCTGATGAGGTGTCATCGTTCATATTTTCTATAATTATACTCTATTTAGTCTTTTTTTGGGTTGTATAATCTTATTTTGCAGTGGAGCTATTGTAATCAACATTTTGGAATGAAATCAAAGACTGAATTGCAGAACTTGTGTTGAGAATATTGTGATATGCATTGAAGAATTTTTTCTTCTTATGTATGTTTATATATTGATTCTAAAATATATATATTATTCTTTCAGATACGTCTTTCTATGTGTTTATCTTGTAATTTTATAAGCACAAATCATGTATGTTCATGCTCTATTTTAAACAAGGTTTACATGATATTCTATTTACTTCTAAATGAATGAATTGACTGGAGTGCTCATTCAGAATATCTATCAATTAATCTTATAATAAATGACAAATTAAACATGCTTTCAACCTACCTCTCTAGCCTAAAACATTCTCTAGAAATTGGCCTTGGAATTTAGACCTAAAAACCCTAGACATAGCCTCTCACTGAATTTTCTATCGATCACTTAAAACATCAAACAAAATCCTATTTTATGAGATTACATACCTAGCCTAATATAAATAGATATTTAGTAAATCCATTGATTACAAAGTGAAAATGATATATCCCTCTCTGGCCTTGATAGGGCTAGCTACCTGACCTAAACCTTGGTCTGTGGTTACCTTTCTTCAAGCCCATTTTCAGCCTTGGGAAGTTCGAGAGAGTGATAACATTTTTTGCATCGTTTCATGGGAGTGATTGCAAAACTTTACTTGGGAATATTTCTTTATTCCTCTGAAGGTTAGAATTGTAGGTGACAATATCTAGCATTTGGAATAGGCTGAACTCTTAAATTTGAGCCAAAGTCCAAAATTCCTATCTCCAGTTGGCTCCTAAAAGACATACTAGGTAAAATCCGGACCCAAATCCGTCACCAAGTGTGAATGACCCTGAGAGTATTTTAAGAAAGCATAAAAAAAAGTCTCAGAAGGTTAGAAAAGCTATTCCTCCACTTTTCAAATCAAATTCCTTGCCTACAAGATATGTTTTAGAATATTTTTTCTATAATTCAGAATTTTAAATATCTTTGTTCAAGTCCAAGTCTAAAACATTTATTTTAGAAACTATATTTGATCCTTTCAATTTTTAGACCTTTGCACCATTTTCTGAATCTTTTTATTCTGAAGTTGATAGTGAATTATGATTTCTACAAACTTAAAGGCTTGGTAGATAAGTTTCACCACCTGTCATTACACCTTCTCATACTGCTACATCATCAATCCTTCCTTTCATTGGATCATTAACTCTGCAAGTTTTCACTCCATCATCACCTCCACCACCTCCTCCAGTAGTCATGGCTAGATTTTCTCCATCGATCTACCTCTACAACTCACTACACTACCTTAGAAATATGGTCAGAGATTTCCTCTTTTTTATTGAACATCAATGGTTACTTCTTATCAACACATTGAGAAGCTAGTTTATTTCATAGATCTTGAATAAATTGACAATGATGATGCCAAGATGTGCATCATTGTATAGATTTTCTCAGAAGAGGTTAAGAAATGGTTTCACTCTCTCACAGTCGGTTCAATAGGTACTTCATAGTAGCCTATTTAATTTTTTTATGGTGAAACGGGAAGAGAAGAAGAATCCAATGCAAATTCTAGTTGAGTATAATGCCTTGAAAAGGAATCCTAATGATTCTGTCCAAGACTTTCCAGCTAGATTCAATAAAATCTATGATTCAATTCCTAAGACTATTAAGCCTCATCCAAGCCTTTATTTAATTCATTATCCTGGCGGTTTCGATCCTAACATGGTCTATCAGTTGAAGGAAAGAAGCCCATCAACTCTTGAAGAAATGCAAAGAAACGCATCGAGCATGTAAGCTAATTTGGTCATCAAAATGTCTAAAATCAAGACAGAGAAAAGAGTTACTATCAAAGAGGAAACATATAGTTCATCAGAGGGAAAATTAGACACCTTGATCAAGAACATGGAGAATATCATGGATAAAATGTCCATCTTTGATAGAGAAGATGAACCCTCCATTAGAAATCCCAATTTCAGAGGTCAAAATCAGCAACTTCAGTACATGATAAAGAAAATGGAATATAGGGGCCATGATTCATTTCAACAGAACTACATTGAGGGCCCTAACGAAAATGATGAAGAGGGAATTTCTTGAAGGAATCATTTATTTGAGGAAAATAGACATCCTATTTTACTCACTGAAGAAGACCAATTTTCTGCAGAAATTTGTGCACCAGATGATCAAAAATATGTTTTGTCAAATGATGATATGTTGTCAGTGTGGACGAAATATTAACAGAGGGGATATAAAAATTATCTTTCTCAAGTTCAAAGACAATATGGTTTGAGGAGTAGCGATGTTCTTATAACCTCCAATCAGAAAAAACAGAACACTCAAGTAGATGCTCATCATAGAATAATTGATGCCCCAAATAAAAGTAAAGAAAAAGGACCTATTGTTCCTAATCATGTTAAAGGAAATGAAGCTTCCTACAAAATTTAGAGAAAGGATAAAGAAGTCCAATATGGAGGACCAAAGAAGGATACTTCACACAAACATCAGCTGAAAAATAAATATGCACCATTGAAAGAGGTAGAAAAACATTCTTCTCTTTTTAGTCTTGAAAATGAAATTTCCAAAATGAAAGTCTCCATTCCTCTAACTAAAATAGTCAAGAATGATCACTACAAAGTTTAAGTAGCTAATTTTCTTAGAGTGGATCAAATGTCTCACATGGTTCATGTGAGTGATGATCACCCTGAGCTTGTATTTGGTCTTGCTATTCATGGTGATCTAGAAGATAGTGAGGTCCCCCCATTTTATATAAGCCTCAAAATCCATGATTTTATCCTCCACAATGTCATGCTTGATTCTGGAGCCTCTCACAACCTCATGCCCAAGTCCATTATAGACAGATTAATATTGGATATCACAAGACCTTATCATGATCCTTATTCATTTGATTCGGGGAGGGTAAAGTGTCTTGGCCCCATTAAGGACCTAGTGGTGTAATTATAGAAAATCCTAGCCAAGAATGTCCTCATGG
Organism: Pinus albicaulis; assembly: GCA_034641835.2. Classification (NCBI taxonomy): domain Eukaryota; kingdom Viridiplantae; phylum Streptophyta; class Pinopsida; order Pinales; family Pinaceae; genus Pinus; species Pinus albicaulis. Next base: position 871,741,868 of record CM076580.1, read on the forward strand.
ATGTTGTTGTGGCTGATATCCCTCTCAGATATGGAATTTTTCTCTCCTGGTCATGGGGAGCGAATCTTAGAGGTAACTTACAACTTGACATTTCATATGCTACCATTCTCATCTTTGGGAAACTTAGAAAATTATATCAGGAAATTAAAATGAAGTACATGATCAGTAGCCAAGAAAAGCCAAATAATCATCCCATACATGTTGTCCAAACAGATTTAGAGTCATTTTTCTGATTCAATGATGATTTTTCAGCATCTTCTGAAGTTTTGATTGAAGAGAAAGAAAAAAATTATGTTTTCAAATTTTTTTTTAGAAAAGGAAAATGAAGAAATTTATGAAAAGATGCCAATTGGTTTGGAACCAAGTGCATAATCCCAAAAAAGAGATGAAACCATGAAATAAACAGAAATTTTTAGTACAACAAAACTCTCTCAAGCATCAAGTAAATTTCATTCATCCAATTTGCAGCTTCTTGACAAAGAAAGTAGTTTGTGGACAATGGACTTTGATGGAGCTTTTGGTAAATAAGGGGCTGGCATTGGAGTGTGGATTCATAGCCCTATGAATTAGTCAATAAAAATTCCTCCCAATGCTTGAATGTCCTATTATTAGATGGATTTTGACTCTTCAAACAATGAAGTTGAGTATGAGGCTTTGATAGTCGGTCTGAAAATTCTCAAGAAGCTAGGTGCCAAGATGAATTTTGTGCATAGCGAATCCGAGCTAGTAATAAAGAAAGTAAAAGGGGAATACTAGGCCAAGAATCCAAGGATGCAAGCTCACCGAAATGAAGTGTTAGATATCCTCAATATCTTCACCGAATATACTTTTTCATTTATCCCAAGGGACAACATTGTTATTGTTGATTCTCTTTCTACTTCAACCAACATGTTCAAAATTCCATTGTATCCTAATAAGAAGTATGGGATAAAAATCAAACACAACCCTGTTGTCCCAGATAATGTTTAGTATTGGTAGGTATTTCAAGATGATAAACATATAAAAAAATTCTTGCAGACATAAGAGGAATTTGTGAATTCACAAATGGATAACCAGTGATATGAAGGTGACCAAAAATTCCATGCAGCGAATATGTAAGTGCTTCAGCTGAAAGAAAAGTCCATTCCACGTTTTTTGGTACCTTTGGAAGAGATTTTCAATCAACATGATGTTGCACGCAAACCGACCATGCCACCAACAAAACTGGGAGTGGAAGATCTCAATCTTGGCACTCCAGAAAGGCCGAAAATGGTCAAAATTTCAAAATCCTTGAGTGAAGAAATGAAAGGTAAATATGCAAAAATTATGTCTTAGATTTCTGATGTATTTTATTGGGAATATTCTGATTTGAAAGTGTATGGTATGGGTATAATCCAACATACAATTCCTTTAAAGCTGGAGCATAAACCTTTCTACCAGAAGTTAAGGAGAATAAACCCCAAGTTTCTGCCTTCCATTCAAAAGGAGGTAAATAGATTAATTACTGCTAGCATTATAGTTCCTCTTCACTTTTAAAATTGGATTTCTAATCTAGTTCCAGTGAGAAAGAAGACAGGAGATATTCTCTTGTGTATAGATTTCAGAAATCTGAATAAAGTGTCAATGAAAGACAATTGCCCACTACCAATGATGGACCATATTCTACAAAGGGTAGTAGGATCTTCCTGACTTTCATTTTTGGATAGATACTCTAGGTATAATCAAATTTTATTTCATCTAGATGATCAGGAAAAGCCAACCTTCACAACACCATGGGGCACAGTCATGTATGCCAAAATGCCTTTTGGATTGAAGAATGTAGGGGCGAATTTTTAGCAAGAAATGGATATTGCTTTCGCTAATGAAAAAGATATATTTTTGGTCATTTATCTTGATGATATCACTGGCTTTTCCAAGAAAAATGAGCATCACTTACAACACTTGAAAACCGTTTTTCAGATATGTAGAAAGTTTGGCATATCCCTGAACCAAAAGAAGAGCCTTTTAGCTATGGAGGAAGGTAAATTTTTGGGTCATATCATATAAAAATATGGAATTAGGATAGATACTTCAAGGATTGAATCAATTCAAACCTTGGAATATCATAGGATAAAAAAGGAAATCCAGTCATTCAATGTCAAAATCAAATTTTTGAGAAGGTTTGTCCCCAACCTTGCTGAACACTTAAGGAAAACTACTGACATGTTGAAGAAATATAACGAAGTAAAATGGTATGAAGAAGAGAAGAAGTCATTCAATCAATTTAAATTGGATTTATTTGATGCTCCTATTCTTATTAGTCCATATTACACACTTGATTTTATCATTTTTTTAATTTGTCTCAAAGCACACTCTAGTTGTTGTCCTTATGCAAAAGAAAAATCAGAACATGGAGAAACCCATTTCCTTCTTCAGTAGAACCATAAGAGACACAACCTTGAAGTACAACATCATTGAGAAAAATTCCTTGGTGTTAGACAAAGCATTAAAGGACTTTCGAGTCTATATTCTCCACTCTCATGTCATTCCATATGTTCTAAACACTACTGTCAAAGATGTGCTTACACAGAATGATCCTAAATGGTGGCAAGGTAAATGGATCGCTGCTATGTTGAAATATGACTTGGAGATCAAGCCTACAAGTCTGATCAAGGGACAAGGCCTAGCAAAGCTTATGGCAGATTTAAATCTACATTCTTTGTACATTAATTTTATTGCTGCATTATCTGAGGATAAAGAGACTGAAACATTACCTAATGTATCTGAAATTTTTTCTTCATCGCCTTGGTATGCTGATATATTTCCTGTTTTTCAATACTTGAATCCTCCTCATTTCTTTCCAAGTAATAATGATATATCTCATAATTTAAGAGCTCTTTAGTATTGAATCCTTAACGATGTGTTGTATTGGAAAGATCCAGGTGGAGTGTTGTTGAATTTTTTGGTTGAAGGATAAGTTGAAAAAGTGATGACTGATTTTCATAAAGGTGACTGTGGTGGTCATATTTATTGGAGGACTACAAATAACAAGATCTTGAGGGTAGTTTTCTATAGGCCAAGTCTATTTTTTGATGTTTATAAAATGGTCATGAGCTATCATGAATGTCAAATATTTCAGGGAAAGAGGAAGCTCTTTCCTTTTCCCTTAAAACCAATTGAAGTGCAAGCACCATTCCAGCAATGGGGACTTGATTTAATTTGTGAGATCCATCCTCCATCATCAAATAAACATAAATGGATACTCACTGCCACACATTATTTCACTAAATGTATTGAAATCATCCTGAGGCAAGCTACTGACAATATTATTATTCAATTTTTAGAGAAAAATAATCTATCTTGTTTTGGTTGTCCATACAAAATCATTACTGACAATGCAACCTCCTTTAAGTCTAAGAAGATGTTTGAATTTTTTGATAAGTATAACATTAGGCTTGTTCATTCTACATCATACTATCCTCAAGGCAACAAGCTTGCTGAAACATCAAATAAATATTTAGTGAACATAATCAAGAATATGCTGCAAGAAAAAAAGAGAAATTGGCACAAAAATATCACCAATGCTCTATGGGAGGATAGAGTTAGCATGAAGAGATCAATAAGCATGCCACCTTTCCAGCTAGTGTATGGTGTTGACACGGTGTTCCCTACTTCTTTAGTTGTACCGGTGATGAAAAATCTCCAAGATATTGACAGTGAACCAAATGATATCAAACGTAGAATTAGCCAAATGATCCATATAAAATAGTCAAGAGATGAAGTCTTCAATTACACTTCAAAGCTTCATGAGAAAATAAAAAATATTTATGATAAGAAGACAAAAGATGATTATTTTAATCTTGGAGATGTTGTGCTTCGCTGGTATGTCTGGAATGAAGACAAAGGTAAGCACATAAATTTGGTTAATTTATGGAAAGTTCCTTACAAGATCACTTCATTTAGAGGGAATAAATAATTTTTATTAGAGGATCTTGAAGGGAAAGAAGTGCTGGGAGGGGAAATCAATGGTAGGTTCCTCAAACATTACGTTACTTGATCATTGAAGATGCAGTCCACTTTCATTGTACTTATCATTTCAATTTTATGTCCAAGCAATAAGGAAGTTTCTGTATAAGTTTGAAGCTTGAGGAGAAGGCTATGAGACTTCTACTTTCAACTCATGTTTTCTTTCAAAAATTTCACAAATTTTCAATCAATTGTCAAGTCAGAGTCAAGTCAGTTCAATTTTAGGTCAAAGTCATTTCCAAAGTTATTTCATCATTTTTTAAAATAAAATTTTATCAATTTTGTTTTGATGAACTATCCAGTGGAATATATGTGATAGATTACAGATAATATTGGTATCATAGCAAGATTTTTTGGGTATATTATGGATATTTGCAAAGGAGCTATATCAACTAAGCCAAAATTCATAAAACCCTAATAATGGAAGAAGAATTTGTCAATGGCCCTCGTGATTCTATAAAGGATAGGTTTTCATAGCTACAAGCACAAGTTGCAGATATAAGTCATAATATGAATCTCCTCATGTTAGCCTTGAGAAATAAGTTCAAGATATTTGTAGAAATGGAGGTTATAGTGAAAAGGACATATCATAGGGGAGATTAGGATATCGAAAATAAACAGAGAACCAATTGAAAATAAGACCTGAAAAATATCAACCCAGTTCAAGTGTCGTGAATCATTCATAGTCCCTTCTAAAAATGGATGTGAAGGTCGATATCAATTTGTATAAGGTGATATTGACACTCGAAATCTAAGACATTGGTTGCAACAATAGAATTTTATTACATTTTCCTTCATGTTTAGGAAGAATAGAATATTTCATTTGTGTAGCTAAAATTAAACCATGTCCTCACTTGGAAAGAAATCCACACGGAAACCCTGATATTAGAGGGAGAACCTCTAGTGACTAAGTTTGAGGAATTTAAAACCCTCATAAAATCACAATTTTACCATTTTGGGTATGTAGATTATTAGAGGATCTGGTCTCACTAATTCAGGAAAAGGTAAGGTAAAATGGTAGAGGAATATACCACATATTTAGAAAGATGCCCATAATGTTGGGTATATCCCCAAAGAACCTAGATGTACTCCTGAAGTATATGGGGGTTCTACACAATCATTTTTGAAAGAAAGTGATGATTCTCAAACCTATATCGGCGGATGAGGCTTGTGTATAGGCATAGTACCTAGAGAAAATAGGCCTAAATAAAGGGAAATCAAGTGGAACTAAGCATAAGGAGCAATAGGATGCTTATAAGGAGGGGAATAAGAAGTGGAAAGGGGGGAATATTAAAATACACCAACCACAACACAACATTGAAAATATCCTAGAAACCACTTCAACCATTGTGACATTGACAACCATACAGAGAGAAGTGCTATAAGTTGCATCCAAATATTAACACAAAGAACAAAAAGAAAGACAACAAGAAGAAGAATCTTATGGCCAAAAATTCTAGCAACCAAGTTAAATTCACCTTAGATGTCAATGAGAAGGTTTTTTGTGTGTTTATGTAGAAGGAACTGAATCTGTGTAGTCATCAGCAATAGGAAGAGAAAGAAATTACCAAACTCTTCCACATAAATATAAAGGTAAGCAAGACAAAGATTGATGATCTATTTGACTCAGGATCGTAGATGAATCTCATTAAAATAGATTTCATCAAAAAATAGGGATTGGAAGTTCATAACCATATAATACCATATCCATTGGGATGGGTAAATAAGGATGCAGAGTTAAATGTGACATAATAGTGGAAAAATAGATTTTTTATTAGTGTTGATTTTATCGATGAAGTAGAGCTAGATTTGGTTCCCCTTGATGTATGTGGAGTGGTGTTTGGAAGTCCCTAAATGTACGTGAAAGATGTAATATTCATGCAAAGATACAATAAGTACTAGTTCGCCAAGGATGGAAAAGTATTTACCATCAATGGACACAATGGCAAGAAAAACATTTCGCTGGTAAGTTCCAACCAAGCCAAGAAATTGATTAGTTCCAACAAGAAGTATGTTTTACTATTTTCAAGATAAAATAAATCTATAGAAGAGCCTATAAGGGGTAAGGAATCCCTAGAATGATTTACTACGAGTAAAAAATAAACACTGGAAGAGTTTCTACAAGTGTATATGGATGTGTTTTGAGAGCCTAAAGGGTTACCAGCCAAGGGGGAAGTGTAGCATGAGATCCAGCTATTTTTGAACTCCCCATTGCCAAATATTGGACTATACAAGTAGTCTATTATATAATCAAGTGAAGATGAGAAACACTTGTATCAGGTACTAGAATAGGCTGCCATTTGGCTGAGTACATTACCATGTGGGTCACCTATCATCATTGTGCCAAAGAATGATGGGACTTGGTGGACGTGTATTGATTACAAGGTATTTAACAAAATCATGCTCAAGAGCAAGTATCCCCTACCTATATTAGACAATTTGTCGGATCAGTTGTAGCAAGTGAAGTACTTCACCAAGCTAGAATCAAAATATGGATATCACCAAGTTTGAGTCAAAAAAGAAGATACTTGGAAAAAAACGTTCAAAACCATGAAAGAGTGATTAGTCATGTCATTCATCCTATGCAACCCACTAGCTACATTTATGACGTTAATGAATGATATATTGTGCCCTTTTATATATTCATCTATTATTATATATTTGAATGATATATTGGTATATAGTGCTACCTAAAAGGAGCACATCTCACATTTGACACAGGTTTTGGAGACATTAAAGAAGCACCAGCTACTAGAAAATATCGAAAATTTTGAGTTTTCTTAGTAGTATTGTGTGTATATGGGGTATGTGATATGTGGAGCTGAGTTGAAGATAGATCCTACCAAGATGGAGGCCATCATGAAATGGTTGATTCCTACTAATGATTTTGAGGTTATGAGTTTCAATGGGGCAACATTGTATCTGAGAAAGTTCATAGCCTTATTTTTAGTGGTAGAAGCAGTAGTCCATTCCATAATAGCAAGTGGTAAGAGTTTCTGGTGGGGAAAGGGTCTGGAGAGGGCCTTTGAGGAGCTAAAGAAGAATAGTATTCAAGCGCTAGTTCTGACATTACCAAAATTTCAAAATCCTTTCGAAGTGGATACATATGCAAGTGGGTATGGTATGGGAGCAGTCTTAATGTAGGGAGGAAGGCATACATGCTACAATTCTAAATTATTTCATGAGGTATTTCTTAAGTAACCTACATCAAACAAAGAGATATATGCCATGGATCAAGCTATGAAGAAATGGAAGCACTATAAGATGGTAAAGGAGCTATTGATACATAAATGTCACCAAACATTATTGTATTTGTAGGCCCAAAGTAAGCTACAACAGACTAGAAATTACAAGTGGATGGGGTTTCTACAAAAATTTCATTTAGTGATTAAGTGCAATAATGGAAGCACAAAAAAGTTATTTGACATGATTTCAAGGCCACCCACATCAAATATCATAGATTTTGGAACTTTGATTCACATGAGGCCATTTTCCCATGATGCATACAGAGATATATTTTCAGAGGATGAGGAATTAAAGGAGGTTTTTAGTAGTTGTAGATTCAAATTCATGTGCATGATGGAAACATCACCATCAACTATCATCTCCCAGATGGGTTACTCTATAGGATGGATAAGCTATTTGTTCCTAAAGTTGGGTGATTCCAACTAATTAGAGAGGCTCACACCTCCAAGGTTGCAAGAAACTTTGATGTAGGGAATTTTAACTACCCCTTTGGGAAAATTTACCCTCTTATAAACATTGTAATATTTTTGTGTGTGTGTGTGTACATAAAAAAATAAAAGTTTGAGATATGGAACATGGATTTCAGAGATATGGGACATGGAATTCAGCCAACATGTTGAAAATTCCATTGTATTCAAATAAGAAGTATGAGATAAACATCAAACACCACCCTATTTTTCTAAATAGTTCAGTATTGGGAGGTATTTCAAGATGATAACCATATCAGGAATTTCTTTCAGACATAGAGGAATTTGTGAATTCACAAATGGATAACCAGTGCTATGAAGATGACCAAAGCAGAGATCCAAGTGCTTCAACTTAAATATAACTCCATTCCAAGAGGTTTAGTACCTTTGGAGGATATTTTTGATCAAGATTATGTTGCACGCAAACTAAACTTGCTACCAAAATAAGTTGGAGTGGAAGATCTCAATCTTGGCACTCCAAAAAAGCCAAAGATGGTCAAAATTTCAAAATCTTTGAGTGCATAAATGAAAGGTAAATATGTAACGCTTATGTCTCAGTTTGTTGATGTATTTTATTGGGAATTTTTAGATGATCAAAATATATTAATGTAAAGATAGGATAAAATATTTATTAAATTAGAATATTTAATAAATATTAGAGAATAAAAATATTTATTAAATTAGAATATTTTATAAATATTAGAGACAATTAGAAATAGAATATTGTTAGCAAAGATAGGACTCTAGAATAGAGTCATATCTTAGGCTCTAAAATAGGAATAAATTTAGTAGATTGGATAGAAGATCATTTATTGTAAATGGAAACTTATTATTTTTTCAAGTGATCCATAACTAAAATAAGTTAGGACATAGAGTTTATAAATAGGTTAGTTTCCTAATTGGAAATTTAGTAGAATTTTACATTTGTAAACTCCTGAAACTTTTTATGTAAATTTTTTCCATTATCAATAAAATTACGTGTCTGAGGACACTTCTGCCATTAGGAATATTTTTATTTGAAAGTTTATGATAAGAGTATAATCTAGCATGCAATTCCCTTAAATTCGGATCAGAAACCTTTCTGATAAAATTTGAGGAGAATGAATCCTAAGTTGCTACCATCCATTAAAAAGGAGGTAAATATATTATTTATTGATGGTATTATAGTTCCTCTTTTCTTTTTAAATTGGATTTATAACCTAGTGGTAGTGAGAAAGAAGATATGAGAGATTCACTTGTGTATAGATTTCAGAAATCTGAATAAAGTGTCATTGAAAGGAAATTATCCACTACCAAAGATGGACCATATTATGCAAAGGGTAGTTGGATCTTCCAGGCTTTCATTGCTGGGCAGATACTCCAGGAATAATCATATTTTATTTCATCCAGATGATCAGGAAAAGATAGCCTTCACAACACCATGGGTTACCTTCATGTATGTAAAAATTCCTTTCAGAATGAAGAATGCATGGGATACTTGTAAGTGAGAAATGGATATTTATTTCTCCAATGAAAATGATGTACTTTTGGTCATCTATCTTGATGAAATCACTATTTTTCCAAGACAGATGAGCATCACTTACAACACTTGAAAACAATTTTTCAGAGATGTATAAATTTTGGCATATCTTTGAACCTAGAGAAGAGAATTTTCGCTATGGAGGAAGGTAAATTGTTGGGCCATATCATATACAAATATGGAATTAGGATAGATACAACAAGGATTGTAGCAGTTCATACCTTAGACTATATTAGGAGAAAAAAGGTAATCTAGTCATTCAAAGAAAAAATCAATTTTTATAGAATGTTTTTCCTCAATCTTGCTCAACACTTAAGGAAAATTACTTACATGTTGAAGAAAGATAGTGAAGTAAAATGGTATGAAGAGGTGAATAAGTCATTCAATAAAGTTAAATTGGATTTATCTCATGCTCCTATTCTTATTAGTCTAGATTACACACTTGATTTTATCATTTTTTTCATTTGCCTCAAAGAACACTCTTGCTGTTGTTCTTATGCAAAAGAAAAATCTGAACATGGAGCAGCCCACCACCTTCTTCAGTAGAACCATAAGAGACGTAGCCTTGAAGTAAAACATCATTGAGAAAAATTCCTTGGAATTAGTAAAAGCATTGAAGGAGTTTAGGCTCTATATTCTCCACTCTCATGTAATTGCATATGTTCCAAAAGATGTTGTCAAAGATGTTCTTACGCAGAATGATCCTGAAGGGAGACGAGGTAAATTGATCATTGCTATGTTGGAATATTACTTGGAGATCAAGCCTACAAAGCTAATCAAGGGACAAGGCCTATCAAAGCTTATGGTATATTTGAATCTCCATACTTTGGAAATTAATTTTATTTATGCATTATCTAAGGAGCAAGAGGCTGAAACATTACCTGAGGTATCTGAAATTTTTTCTTCATTGCATTGGAATGTTGATATAGTTCATGTTTCGAAAACTTAAATCTCCTCCTGTAATTCCAAGAAGTAAGGCTATATATTTGAAGTTGAGAGCTCTTAAGTACTACATCCTTAATGGTGCCTTGTCCTAGAAATATTCGAGTAGGGTGTTGTTGAATTGTTTGGCTGAAGGAGAAGTTGAAAAAGTGATGACTGAATTTCATAAAGGTGACTATGGAAGTCATCTTTATTGGAAGACTACAACTAATAAGATCTTGAGGGCAGGTTTTTATTGGCCATGTCTATTTTCTGATGTTTATAAAATGGTCATGAGCTATCATGAATGCCATATATTTCAGGTTAATAGGAAGCTCTTGCCTTTTCCCTTAAAACCAATTGAAGTGTAAGTGCCATTCCAGTAATGGGGACTTGAATTCATTGGCGTGATCGATCCTCCATCATCAGCTCAACATAAATGGATAATTAGTGCCATATATTATTTCACTAAATGGATTGAAGCCATCCCCATGAGGAAGGCTATTGATATTGTCATTATTCAATTTTTAGAGAATAATATTTTGTCTTGTTTTGGTTGTCCATAAAAAATCATTACTGACAATGAAACAGCCTTTAAGTCCAAGAAGATGATTGAATTTTTTTATATCTATCACATTAGGCTTGGTCATTCTACAACATACTATCCTTAAGGAAACATGTTCGCTGAATCTTCACATAAATCTTTGGTGAACATAATCAAGAAGATGCTCCAAGAAAATAAGAGAAATTGGCACAAAAATCTCACCAATGTTCTATGGGTGGATAGATTCAGCACGAAGAGATCAATTGGCATGTCATCTTTCCATCTCATGTACGGTGTTGACACGACGTTCCCTACTTATTTAGCTATACCAATGATGAAAATTTTACAAGAGATCAACAGTGAACCAAATGATATCCAAGGAAGAATTAGACAAATGATCCATCTACAACAGTTAAGAGATGAATTATTCAGTCACACTTCAAATCTTCACGAGAAAATAAAAAATATTTATGATAATAAGAACAAAGCTATCGATTTTAAGCTTGGATATATTTTTCTTCGTTGGTATTCCTGGAATGAAGAAAAAGGTAAGCACGGAAAGTTTGACAATATATGGAAAGGTCCTTACAAGATCACTACATTCAGAGGTAACAAAGCATTTTTATTAGAGGATTTTGAAGGGAAAGAAGTTCTGGGAGGACCAATCAATGTTAGGTTCCTCAAGCATTATATTACTTTATCATTGAATATGAAGTCCAATTTCATTGTGTATATCATTTTAATTTGATGTCCAAGTAATAAGGAATTTGTTGCAGAAGTTTCAAGCCTAAGGAGAAGGCCATGAGACTTCTACATTCAACTCATGTTTTCTTTTAAAAATTTAAAAAAATTTCAATCAGTTGTCAAGTCAAATCCAAGTCAGCTTTTCTAGTCAAAGTCATTTCCAGATTTAGTTCATCAATTGAGTTTTGTCAATTTTTTTTAAATTTCCAGTTTTGACTCCATTGCCCAATGATAAGGCTACCTGATATACGGTGTTCTTGACACCTACTGAAGGAGCTGTCATCCCCAACTTGAGCCAATGTTAGTGTCAACATATCAGTGACCAAACATACTCTTTCATTCAATTTCCTAATGTCATAGGTCAATTTTGTTTTTAGTTTTTCAAACAAGTTTTGAAAATAATTTTGGTCACTGAAGGGGTCTAGGAAAAAAATTCTACTCTCTCATCTTATCCATGGAAATCATCAATTTAAAATTCATATCATTCATTATCATTTTAAAGTTTAGGGTCATTTCACTCCATCTCATCTAGGTCTATTGTCTAGGTGCGATCATCTGGCTCTGAAAATAGTTTAATTTTTCATCAAAATAAGGAAATCATCCTTCATTTCACCCATAAGCCTTTAAAACAGAGCTAGCATACATAGGAAGTAAAATAAGACAAGATGTATTATTTAAAATGTGTTTTCATGTCAAAAAGTTTCAAAAATCATAATTATCTTATTGCATAACTACAGGACAAAACAGGTCATTTCAAGGTTCTAAAGGACAAAAGAAATCTTATCCAAACTCATTATTTCCTTTTTTGTGTGGTAGAGCTCCTCTCTTACCTCATTTTCACTCCTTAGGTGGACAAAGATTCGAAACCAAGGTGAAGAATTACTTCAAGGACAATTGTCTTCACTTTTGACTACCTTTGTTACACTTATGTAGCCTCCTGCTATGCTTTCAAAGCCTTTGTTATGCTTTTGTAGCCTCCTGCTATGCTATCAAAGCCTTTATTATGTTTCTATAGCCTCCTGCTACGTTTTTGCTAGATATTTGTTATGTTTCTGGGTTTTTATTATACTTTTTTAGCCTTATTTCTATGCTTATGGGCTATTTTTACGCTTCTACTAGGTTTTTGTTACGCTTTTGGGCAATTTGTTAGGCTTCTGTTGATTGGTGTTATGCTTCTTGAAGGAGGGAAGAACTTAGTTTTTTTGGCTTCCAATCCATTCAAACAAGCTCAAGGGTTGTGAGCATTACTCCTTAGACCTTGCACAATATTAATTTAACATCCTTATAGCCTCCCTTGGTCAAATTATCAAGTTTGTTATATATTTTCAAGCTCACTCTATATTTCACTATAGCATCACTTCTTCATGTTATTGAAAGACTCTAGTTTAATAAACCCTAACCCAATCATCTAACACTGCCCTACACCTCCCATATACCTCATAATCCCATGTCCCACCATCCATGTCCTCCCTAAAATTCATTTTCATGAAACCATAATTTCTAGCTAATTTACACAGTGATAAATTAGAAATTTCCAGTGTTTCCTTGATTTAACCATCTTGCTCACATCCATTTCACTTGATTTCACTCACAACATGGAGCTCACATGTAACCATATCTACTTAATTTGTTTTAGAATTTTCCCTACCTTCATAACCCTCCATCTCATAATCTAAACCTACCTTATCCCTACACTTTATTTTTTCCTAAATTTCACTACGCATACCCTTCCCACTAAAACACTAGGGTTTTCATCATTTCAGTGATAAAAAAGATGGAGAGTGAGAATAAGAACTTTAAAAAAAGGCACCACCTCAGGTTAGAACCCTTCAACATGCATGAAATTGATGCTTCACCCTTGGCCAAAAGATGTTTTGAGAGGACTAGATGTTTGAGTTTCTATGAGAAGCTGATGGAGGAAGGATATCATCTTCAACTTACAAGCTTATTTTCCACAAGATTCATCATGGGAATGGTAATTATTTTAGGTTTAGAGTTTAACCTATCAACATACCTAATTTATTCAGCAACAGGTATTCCTTTTTATGGAGAGAAGTCGTTCAAGGGGATGGACTTAGACATAGAAGAGGGAAAACATTTTCTCAAACCTCATGCTAGAGAGGAACGAGATTAAATCTTTCCTTTCAGATGCCTTCGTAAAAAATATGATCCTTTGATGATGTTAATAATGAATTATTTCACATTTGAAGGAATATTTTCTAAGTTGTATAGGTGTTGGATGGATAAGTCATTCTTACGGACAAGACAGACCTCCCAAGTGTCATATGGATAGCTAGCAACAAACATACAATTAAATATATCTTTCTCTAGATATATCACGATTTATAATTAAATGTTATTAAGGTTTTACGATGTTACCTTTGATCCAATGCTTGTTTTTAGTATTCGTCCTTCAGTTGCTCAAAAGAGTTTCCTTCTAAGATCTGCAATCACAAACAAACAAACATAAAATAGCTCCTGCATAGCATATATTCATAAATCATATCTATTATGGTGATCAGGGAATCCATAAAATAAACCAATCAATTGACAACTTATTGAGAAAAATAGACTTATTTGTATTAACTTAAATAAGAAGAGCCTTACAACCATGTCCGCCTTGATGTCATACAGGATTTCCTGGGGTCTGGAACAAGCATTTCCTTTACTCTGACAAGCCTTGAACTCTTCCAACCGAGATACATACAGTTATGTAATCTTTCCCACATAAAATCTCAGCTAAAAGGGTTTAAGTTCCAACAACATTTCACTTCCAGAAATACTAAAACTTCAACTCATCAATTCTAACCCCTTGAGGCTGCCCTATGCCTCTTTTTATAGTGAAAGAGAGGGGGTTACAGCTCCAAACAAGAAGGGATAGAATCCTCCTTCAAAGGGATTATCTCCTTACATCAAGGGGTTAGCTCCTTAATGGATGGGATACATGAACCTGAAAAGAGCGTACTTTCCACTGCAGGAATGTTTCTAGAAGCTTCCAAAAATGACTCAAACTGAGCTTCTAGATTTTACTTGTGCCTTTTCTTATCTTTTACAGAGGTCCGCACTCTTAATAAAAAGAAAGTGCATTTAGCTCCACATGATTTAAAGCTAGAAATTGCGGCACCGGAGGAAATACTAAGAGAAAGTGTGGTACAAGAGTTTTTAAGACTTTTATGGGCTTTTCTCTTAATTTCAAGGCTTGAATTTAGGAACTTTGATATTGTAGGCTTCTAAGGGAGTACTAAAATGTCATGGTGAAAAATTTTAGTGTAACAAATTTCCCCCTAAAGTGCGAAGTCTGAGAGTATTTGAAGAGTGATGTGCTTTATCATTTCAAGGATTAGCCTGTGGACAGCCCAGTCAGAACCCTGTAAAAAAATTCAATGCAAAACATATATATCATCTCTGAGGTAGGCATTCCCATACTCATATCAAAACTAACTAAACTTGTTATGATACAGAAATGATTTTAATATTACATCAATAGTGTAGACACAACATGGGCGCAACCATCTGTAATGAATAGTCTACTGCATAATGAATAATAAAACTCCTCGCAGCCTGGATGGTGGAAACTAGATCTAGGGTCTTGATTTCTGCTTCCCGAACTAGTACGATTCTATCCATGTGAATGAATGTGTTGAAGTCGAACATGGTAGAAACCACTTGATTACTAGTCAATGATGTGAACTGTTAACAAGTGTGAGAGAAACCGCCAATACTGTCAAAAGCTCTCAAAGTACTCAGTACAATCCATGAAATGTGAATAAATGATCTAAAGTCGAACATTTCACAGAATCGTTCGATCGAAGGTCAATGATGCAACCTGTCCTCGAAGGCAAGAAACCTGCCATTAAGGCATGTAGATTCCAAGGTATTGACGAATTCTAGATCAACTTCCTAGATGATGAAATTTCGTCGATAGAAAGTGATCCGTCGTAAGCAAGCTCACGACACGAAACTATAGATCAAGTTTTGAAGAAATTTTTTTGCAAGGACTGACTCAGGGATGGTCAACGTGAATGGAGACAAATGTTTGCATATGAATGGTTTGTTTGACTATCCTCTTGAACACATAATGGCACTACAGATGGTTTGGTGACAGTTTCCCTAAGCTAATACCCAGAAATAGGCTGAAGACCTTCAATGTGGTTTGATTAACTGATAGGAAAAGGATTTCCCAACCCAGGTAGAAGTGCGACAAAAGGTGTCATGTTCAAGAGTGGTTTAATGCTTTTACAAATCAAAGTGTAACAAATGAATCTATTTTCTCTCTTTTCCCCCACCATTTCCGGCAAGTACCTCTTTATTTTTGACAAGCTTCTATGAAACCAAAGATTCTGGGTTCGATCCCCAATGGAGTCGCCATTTTGTTGGAAGGATAAGTCATTCTTGCGGACAAGACAGACCTCCCAAGTGTCCTATGGACAGCTAGCAACAAACGGAAAATTAAATCTATCTTTCTCTAGATATATCATGATTTATAATTAAATGTTATGAAGGTTTTACAATCTTACCTTTGATCCAACGCTTGTTTGTAGTAGTCCTCCTTCAGTCACTCAAAAGAGTTGCCTTCGAAGATCTGCAATCACAAAAAAACAAACATCAAATAGCACCTGTATAGCATGTATTCATAAATCATATCTATTATGGTGATCAAGGAATCCATAAAATAAGCCAATCAATTGACAGTTTATTGAGAAAAACAATCTTATTTGTATTAACTTAAATAAGAAGAGCCTTACAACTGTGTCCACCTTGATGTCATACATGCCTTCCCGGGGTTTGGAGTAGTTGTTTCTTTTACTCTGACAAGCCTTGAACTCTTCCAACCGAGATACATACAGGTATGTAATATTTCCCACATAAAATCTCAGCTAAAAGGGTCTAAGTTCCAATAGAATTTCACTTCCAACAATACTAAAACTTTAACTCATCAATTCTAACCCCTTGGGCTGCCCTATGCCTCTTTTTATAGTGAAAGAGTGGATGTTACAGCTCCAAACAATAAGGGATATAATCCTCCTTAAAAGGGATTAGTTCCTTACATCAAGGGGTTAGCTCCTTAATGGATGGGATACATGAACCTAAAAAAGAGCGAACTTTCCACTATGGGAATGCTTCTAGAAGCTTCCAAAAATGACTCAAACTGAGCTTCTAGATTCTAATTGTGCCTTTTCTTATCTTTTACAAAGGTCTGCACTCTTAATAAATAGAAAGTGCATTTAGCTCCGCATGATTTAGAGCTATAAAGTGCGGCACTGTAGGAAATACTAAGAGAAAGTGCGGTACAAGAGTTTTTAAGACTTTTATGAGCTTTTCTCTTAATTTCAAGGCTTGACTTTAGGAACTTTGATATTGTAGGCTTCTAAGGGAGTACTAAAATTTCATGGTGACAAATTTTAGTGTAACAATAGGTATCATATCAGGTTTTTGATGCATTTAACCTCTGTCAAAACACTTGATCTACCACATTACTTGTACAGGAGTTTGATTAAGATGACTAAGAAGGTTCATAGCAGAAACCAAGAACATCGCCCTAGTATTTTTCATCATGGTCTAGTAAAACTCATTATATTGCATCATCTCTCATCCATCAACATGACTTCAGAAACCTTCATGGAAAGAGTAGCTACAACACCTACCACTAGCCCTCTTGTCATTCATAACACATCATCACCATCACTGTCAACACACCCAACGGAGGTTGGCTCTTCTAGCATGCCAACTTAGTTTTTCAGAGGCTCCTAGGTTTCTTGAGTTTACTCATACCTATGAGAAGGGAAAGAGATATATTTTTGCACCCAAATATATCAAAAGTGTTCTCTTGACACCATTTTTGAATAAGGTGAAATGGAGGAGCAACCTATTATGCATCAAGATTAAACACATTTGCACCAAAATAGTGAACCAATGCCATTGGAGGTTGAGGTAGCAGATAATGTTGAGATAAAATCATTTGGGGAGATAATTAGAGATAAATATGAGGAAATGGAAGAGTTGAGGAGGATCTTCTCTATTGCTAATTCTCAAATCACTTTCCTGTAGCAAGAGCATTTTCAATTGAAGGTGAAGTAGTTGTTACAAAGAAAACCCAAGCCAAACCTAGAAGAGGATAAAAGGTAAAGGTGAGAAGTTAATATATGTTGATCAAATGCAAGATATGGATACTGAAACACAACCAATAAGGCCAAAGACAATAGGCCTCAAAAGGGTGCTGGAGCTAGAAAGATAGTTAGCTCATCCACCTAAAGAGTTGACCTTTGATGAGCTAATAGCCATGGAGATCAATTAAGATAGAGAAATTTGGATGGAAATGGTAAATGAGCATTTGGAGAATCTCTTGAAGATATTTGAGAGGTACAATAACTTCCAAAGACACATGGCAAATCATTATCACACCAAGAACACAATTTCTCAAATAAGGCTAAAACTACTGAAGAAAAGGCTTAAAGAAAATAAAATGAAGCTTAAAGAGAATAAAAGCTTATATTTATTGTTTGAAGCTTCATTCGATGTTTATCCCATCACACACAGGTGCTACAGAACCAATTTTGAGATTTTTTGAAGAATTTTGATATTTTTTGTGAATTTTTCACAATTCTGGAAATTCCTCCTCACAGAATCGTAGCAAAATTTTGCTACGCTTATTTTAGAGGCATCCAAATGATATTTTATTTACATGTTTGGATGAATTTTAATGATTAAATCACATATCAGGAACCCTCTTTGCATGACATGCTTTAATTTTGCATAGAAGGCCAACAAACCACTAATTTTCTATGCGTCTGCCACCTTTTTGGAGGTCTTGCTACTCTTTTGGAGTAACCTTGGGAGAATGGAATTTTAGAGGCCTTACCATGCATCATTTGCAAAATTCAATATGTTATGAAAAATAGACACACAGGGTTAGTTGACCATTCTTTAATAATTGGATTTGGACTCCTAAAAGTGCCTCAAATTGGCTGCAAACGTCTGCTATGCTTCTGTCATAAATGTTACATATCAACATTGGATTCCTCAAGACACTTGTCAAGCTCAAAAAATGTTACAAATTCGAGGTTTTGCTATTATATGAGTTGGAATTAGAGTAATTTAGTTGGATTTTTCCTCCTATCATGAAGGAATATGTAATTTAATGTAAGGGACAAATGCTCCTAGTTCATAGCTGAATTTTAGGGAATGGTTTCTAACCTCCCTAGAATCTAGGAAATGACTCATATTATGTATTTCTGATGAATTTTGGATCGGATTTAGACCTAATGAGGTGTCATAGTTCATATTTTATATAATTATACTCTCTTTAATCTTTTGTGGATTTGGATAGTCTTATTTTTCAGTGGAGCTATTGTAATCAACATTCTGGCATGAAATCAGAGACAAATTTGTAGAACTTGTGTTGAGAATCTTCTGGTATGCATTGGAGCATTTTTTCTTCTTATGTATTTTTATCTATTCATGCTAAATGATATATTTTCCTATTTTAGATACATCTTTCCATGTGTTTATCTTGTAATTTTATAAGAACAAATAATTTATGTTCATGCTTTGTTTTAGACAAGGTTTACATGTTATTTCTATTTACTTATAACTAAATGAATTCACTGCAGTGCTCATTCAGACTCTCTATCACTTCATCCTATACTCAATGACAAATTAAGAATTCTTTAAAACTATAGAAATTATACAAACAATATGTATACTAATGGATTCAATTGGATCATGCAATATTCTAGAGCAAGATACTGAATCCTTATACAATTAATTTGCAGAAATAAAACATGATCGCACAATCACACCAAGTAAGAGAAAGAACAAAACAAATCGCACAACACGGATATTTTTCTTGAGGAAAGCTTGCTACTCAAAACCCCTATATATTTATTGTATAATAAACCAAGGAATAATGAAACAATACAATGCACTCTTCTCACAAGAGTATATTTCACTCTACCAATAGTCTCAAACTAATCTGGACAAAATTGACCAACACTTAGCCAATTTCCTGCCTCTCCTCATCCTGTCTTGCTTGCGCAATTCTAAGAGAATTAAATCCCTATTAATTTGGAAATTAAATATTCCAAAATACGCAATACATCATGGGAAATCCTATGGTTGTCTAAATGCACACTGAATATTTATTAAAAATATAACTCATCCCTTTAACCTCTGTCTCAACTGGGTCTTCATTAGAACTAACATGCATGAAGCTATTAATAGTAAATCATTAGTCATTTGAAAAATCATTGCATGTGAATTAAATATGATTTAATTCACTTGACCTCTCACTATTGCAACAGTCAGTTACAACTAGTTAGACTGAATTTAACTCACTTAGTTGAGTTAACTTATTTCTCATGCATTAAACTAACACACTAGCTGCAACTTGGACTCTAAAACAAATAGAATCACTCTACATTCCTCACCAACCACCCTGAAATTGAATTTCATGATCTAACTGAGTTTATCACACTCAATTAACTATTACAAGTGATTATGAGATAAGATTACAATTTATTGTCCAATTTAATTAAGGGAAAGTTAAATTAGACATAAATTTCTTGTTGACTTTTCAACAGTCCCTCTCAAAAAGAAAGGGATTATCAGCTACCCCGATCCTACCTCTTTGGTATTCAAATTTGATCTTGGAAAGCGCCTTCATCATAATATCTGCATCCTGATCCTTCGTGGGAATGTATTGAAGTAACATAGTGCATCTCTTAACACAATATTTGAGATGGTGGTACCGGATGTCAATATGCATGGACTTGACATGGAATACTATATTGACCGATAGTTTTATGCAACTCTAGTTATCACAATGTATAACCGTTAGAGCCATCTAATGACCAAAAAAACAAACAAGTATCTTCCTCATCCAGATGGCCTCACATGTCGCCTGACTGGCTACCATGTACTCTGTCTCGTCTGAACTGAGTGAAACTGATCTCTACTTCCTATTGTACCAAGAAACTTCTTGTCGATCCTATGCTAAATATCCCTCCTGATGTGGTATTCATGTCTAATGGGCTACCTACCCAATCTACATTAGTGAAGTCTAGAAGCTTCACTCCCTCTGTCCATTTGTACCATAATCCATACTCTATAGTGCCCCTGAGATATCTCAAGACATGCTTCCCCACCTTCCAAAAGAGCTTGGTCAACTTTACTATAGCTTGAATAAGCTGGTTAACTGCGTAGGATATGTTTGGTTGTATGTTCACCAAGTACATGAGTGAACCCACAAGCTTCCTGTGAACAGTAGCATCCACTACCTCACCTGAAGTAGCATCCTCCTTCCTCTAGTTTCCTGCAAGAGGAGCCTCCATGGGTTTACAAATCTCTATGTGGAACTTCCTCAGAATCTCTTTGGCATGCTTTCCTTGAGCAAAAAATAGCTCCCCATCCCACTTCCATATCTCAAAATGAAGGAAATAGTTAAGGAGTCCCATGTCCTTCATCTCAAACTCTCTTGCAAGATATTCTTTGCAAGAAGTTATGAGCTTCTTATCACCTGTCAGAATAAGATCATCTACATAAAGTAAAATAATTAGAAGCTTACCATCAACCACAATCTGGTACAGGTTCACATCCTCTTCACTCATCGTGAAGCCCAACCCGGTGAAATAGCAATCAATCCTAGTGTAACAAGCAGGAGGTGCTTTCTTCATCCCATACAGTGATCTCTTGAGTCCGCATGCACACGACTCCCTAACAAAGGTCTCAAAACCTTCTGCTTGCTCAATGCACACTTCCTCCTTAATAAATCCATTGAGAAATGGAATCTTCACATCCATCTGATGTATCTGCCAACCCATCTGTGTTGAGAAAGCAAGGATAGATCTAATCTATGAGTACTGTGCAATTGGTGGAAAAGTATCCTCATATTCAATCTCCTCAACCTGTGAGAATACTCGGGCTACCAATCTAGCCTTGTACTTCTCCGCACTCCCATCTGCTACCTGCTTCACCTGATAGATCCATCTAGATCCAACCACTGACTTCTCGACTGGTCTTGGGACAAATTCCCATGCGCTGTTCCTGACGATGGATTCATACTCAACCATGGCATCAACCCAAGTTGGTTTCTACACTGCTTCTTCAAAATAGGATGGCTTTGTCACAATACACTTTCTCATAAGAGCCATGTATCAAGTATACCTGTCTGGTGATTGTGTCTATCTACGTTGTGATGTAGGTACTCTTACATGCTATGTTGCATCAAGTCTCAATCTGTCAGCCCCTGTGGTGCGCCTATTACCATGTCTGGGGGATGGCTTTGCATGAGTGGTTTCTACCACTCCATGATCCTCCTCATGTGGTTGTTCCACATATTGAGGTTCATCCTTTGGAACCAGGAGTTCCTCATCTACATGCAAATCAAGCTCCCTCTCAAGGGAGAATCACATGGCTTTCTCCTCATCAAATTTTACATCCTGTCTGACAACTGTCATATGTTCAAAAAATACACCTGATAGTTGTGGGGAGTATTAGTATACCCCATCAATATCCAAATATTTGTTGTTGGTTCTAGATTCTTTTTGGAATATTTGGTCACATGGTAATAGACATATGAGCCAAAATTTTAAAAATATGAAACATCAGGTTTCTTACCAGAAACATCCTCCTCCGGTGTATTCATGGCAAGCATCCAATGAGGACTACATTTCTACACAAATACTGTTGTGTTTCATTCCTCTGCCCATAGATGTAACGGTAGGCCCTGATCATGTAACATAACTTGTACCACGCCCATAATTATTCTATTATTTCTTTTTGAAACCCCATTCTATTATGGGTAATGAGGCTCAATCAACTCTCTTTTAATTGCTTCTTTGCTACAGAAGTTTTTGAATTCATTGGAGATGTAATCACCACCATTGTTGCTCCTTAGAGCCTTCACCTGCTTCCATGTTTCTTTCTCAACCAGTGCTTTGAACTAACAAAATTTTGAGAATGTCTGATATTTCTTCTGCATGAAGTAGATCCAACACTTTCTAGAAAAACCATCAGCAAAAATCACATAATACACGTTCTTTATTGTAGAAGCTATAGAGAATGGTCCACACACATCTAAGTGAAATTTCTCAAGGACTTCCACTACTCGGTTCTCCTTCTCGTGAAAAGTGTCCTTTGTATACTTCCCCATGGTACATCCCTTGCATGTGTCTATCTACACAAGAGTACCCTTTGGAAGCCCTGTATAAATCTATTGCATGACCTTCAAAGCACTATGGTGTAGATGGCCCAATATCCTGTGCCATAACTCACCCTCATCTCGGCTCACCACTCTGTCTGCTATACCCATCAATGTTGTGCAACCATATACCTAAAGTTTGTAGAGGTTATTCACACGAACCCCAATCTTCTTAACATATCCTGTGACTTTGTGACGAAGGAATGATTTCCATTCACTAAAAACCACATCATATCCTCTATCCTCCAACATAGCAACTAAAACTAAATTATTTTTCAATCCCGGTACATGCATGAATATTTTAATAAGAAAGGTTTACCTGAATGTCTTTGGAAAGTAACTATACCAATCTCGATAGCACTATACCTCCCGTCATCACCCATCTCGATGTGCATCTCAAGATCTGTCTCCTCCAAGCTACTAAAGAGTTCCTTGTCTCCTGTCATGTGGAAAGATGCACCACTCTCCAAGTACCACATTGATCCCATCACACTAGATACCATGAATGTGATGAGTGAGAAGTACAAATCAAAATATGAAGCCAAAGCATCACCCACTGCAGATCTTGAAGCCTTCTTGTTGTTGTTCTTCTTCTGTGGAAAATTAGTGGCATAATTTCCATGCTTGTGACAGTGAAAACATTTCACTCGGGACATGTCATGCTTCTTTCCTTCTTTTCCAGTCTCAGATTTGGAATAATATTTATTCCCCTTCCCCTTATTTTCTTTACTATCCAAGGCACAATCTTCCTCATCATCCATCTTGGATAAGGATCCATCCCTGGTATTCCACTTGAATTCTTCTTGTACCAAATCCAAACAAAGTCACTCCCAATGGTAGCTTTTCCCTCCCATTGAAAAAGTATTGATAACTATGATAGATCCTGGGAAGGCCCATAAGTGCTAGGCTCACCAAGCCATCATTCGCTACAGTAATCCCGAAAATTTCGATCTCATATCCACATTGGATGAACTTGGTCAAGTATTTCAGAATAGTTTCACCTTTCTCCATTTTGATTTTCTCGAGCTTTTCCTTCAGTGCCAATTTTTTGTGGTCACTGCTATTCTGAAACATATATGTCAAGTCCTTCCACATTTCATATGGATCCACCTTGCCATGGAGACTAGATACAATGTGATCTCAAACTCCCTCTAATAATATCCTCCTCGCCTTTGCAACCTTATTTTTCCAAGCATCAAGAAGAGTGGCGCCTGCTGCTGTGGACTTTGGAATATTATTGTCGATAAATTCCTTAAACCTGTTGTCCACCAAAACTGCCTCCATTATGTCTTACCATGAAATATAATTAGAAATCCCTTCAAGTGCATATTCCAATCTTAATCCATTGAAATCCATCTTGATCCGCTTGTTGCACCAAAAAATATTTTTACAAATTAGAATTTTTTTTCAACACAAACTCAATTTATTCTCCACTATAGTGATTTCTGGCGCTTTGATACCATGTAGAAATGATAAAAACAATATTTATACCAATTGATTCAATAAAATCATGAAATATTCTAGAGAAAGATACTGAATTCTTCTACAACTAATTTTCAGAAATAAAACACGATCGGATAATCACACCAAGTAAGATAAAGAAGAAAATCAATCACACAACACAAAAAATTTTCCTGGGAAAAGCTTGCTGCTCAAAACCCCTCTATATTCATTGTATAATCAACCAAGGAATCATGAAACAATAAAATTCACTCTTCTCAGAAGAGTCCGTTTCACTCTACCAACTGTCTCACACTGATCTGAACAAAATTGACCAACAGTTAGCCAATTTCTTGCCTCTGCTCAACCTATCTTGCTTTCGTAATTCTAAGAGAATTAAGTCCCCATTAATTTGGAAATTAAACCTTCCAAAACTACATAATACATCATGGGAAATCCTATGGTTTTCTAATTGCGTGGTGGTAATTTATTAAAAATAGAACTGATAGATAACATCCCTTTAACATCTGTCTCAATTGGGTCTTCATCAGAACTGACATGCATGCAACTATTAATAGTAAATCATCAGTCACTTGAAAAAATAACTCTGCATGCCTCACCAACCACCCTAAACTCGAATTTCATGAACTAACTGAGTTTATCACACTCAGTTAACTATTAAAAGTGATTATGAGATAAGATTACAATTTATTGTCCAATTTAATTAAGGGAAAATTAAATTAGACACACATTTCTTGTTGAATTTTCAACACAAAATACCTATCTAGCCTCACACATTCTCTGCAAATTGACCTTGAAATTCAGACCTAAAAAACTAGACCTAACCTTCTCATTGACCTTTCTATCCAACACTTAAAACATTAAAATAAAAAACAAATCCTATTTACTAAGCTTACATACCTAGCCTAAGATAATTAGATATTCGTTCATTCCTTTGACTGCAAAAGTGACAACGATAGAGCCCTCTCCAGTCCTGGTAGGGCTAAATACCTGACCTAAAGCATGTTCTGTGGTTACCTTCCTTCAACCCCACTTTCAAACTTTGGAAGTTTGGGGGAGTGATAACAATATCATCAACATATACTACCACCACACGGATTTTTTTATCCTTTTCTTTGACATATAGGTTTTTATCATCTGAGCCTCTTTTGAATCCAAAATTGAGCAGGTAGTTTTATAGCTTATAATACCAAGCTCTAGGGGCTTGATTGAGACCATACATATCCTTCTTTAGTTAGCAAACATAATATAGTTACTCTGTCAAATAAAATCCTTCTAGATTCTCTATATAAACTTCCTCTTGTAGCTCTCCATTAAGAAAAACAGATTTGACATCCATTTGATAGATTTTGAATTTATTAAAGCAAGAAAATGGAAAAATAATTATTATTTCTTATAATCTACCAACATGAGAAAAAATTTCATTAAAATACAAGCCTTCTATTTGAGAATTGCATTTTCATACCAGCTCGGCCTTGTTTCTTACCAATTATCCATGGTCATTTAATTTATTCCTGAAAAACCCACTTTGTACCAATGGCATTATTGTTTACAGGTCTTGGAACAAGCTACCAAGTCTATTTTTTCTCTATCTGATCCATTTTTTTATTCATGGACTTTAGCCAAATTTGATGTTGACAGGCTTGAAAAATATCATTAGGTTCCTGCATAGATGAAAGTGCAACATGTGTTTGTGTAAAGGCATTAAGGAACTTCCTTCTTGTCTGCACTCCTGAATTTAATTCACTAACTATAGGATTAGTTGGTTGATGTTTTTGTACATGCATTGGGGTATTTCTGGCTTGAGGACTAGAGGGATATTCCTCGTTTTCATTTGTAGTCACCTCATCATTCTCATCACCAATGCTTACTGATTTATCAATGTTGGATTTTTTGAGCGTTGCACGTATTGATCATCATTATCATCTACTTTCACATATATGTAGTCAATGATTATCTTTATTAATTTATTTTAACATCTGTAACCCTTCTTTTTATTTGAGTAACCTAGAAAAATGCCTTCAACAACTTTGGCATCAAATTTCCTAAGTTTCTCATCATTTCTTTTGATGTAGCATCTGCTGCCAAATATTTTGAAGTGTTTGAGTGTTGTTGGTCTACCACACCACAAATAATAAGTATTTTTATCACTGTTGGGTTTAAAATGATCCTTTTTGATAATAAAAACTATTTTTTGAATTTCCTATTCCCAAAACCTTTGTTGGAAATTCTTTTATGTCATCATTGCTCTGGACAACTGTTGCACTGACATGTTTTCTCTCTCTACAACACCATTTTTCTGGGGAGTATCTTCTATGGTAAAATTCCTTTTGATGCCATTTTTCTTAAAAAATTCATCAAACTCCTTTGAAGTGAACTGACCTCCATTGTTCGACCTGATTATTATTTTTTTCAATTGGTTTCATTTCTAGCCATAGCTTTGAACTATTTAAACTTCCCAAAAGCCTCATATTTCTCTCTAAGAAACCTACATCATCCTGCTGAAATAATAAATTATTAGCATAAAATATATCTTACTTGTGGTTGGCTGCGTTTTGGATCGTCCAAAAAAATTCATGTACACCAGCTACAATGGATTTTCTGAAGAGTTTTTCTTTGCCTTGAAAGGAAATTGAGCTTTCTTTCCTAGTTGACAAGACTTGCAAATAATGTTTTCTGATGTTGAAAGCCTCAGAAGGTCCTTGACTAATTTTTTCTTGCTATGCTTGAAAATCTGGCCAAATTTAAGTTCTCCACAACTAACTATCATATGTATTTGATAAGCATCGATTTTTTGTTTCTTTGAGAGTAGAGACATTATTGTTTGTTCTTACAACCTCAAAAACTATTTCAATTGTGCTTGTAAACTTGATTTGACATTTTTTAACTTTGAAAACCACATCATAGCCTTGATCACATGTATGAGACACACTCAACAAATTATGTTTTAGCCCATCATCGTACAAAACATTCTTAGCTTTAAATTTCCATTTGAGATACTTACCACTCCTTTTGTAATTATATTTCCTGGATCATTGTTACCAAAAGGTCACATTAACTTTTTCAATAGGATTCCAAGTGAGAAACTTGCTTTTATCTCCTATCATGTGCCTGGAATAACCACTATCCACATACCAATGGCTCCCACCATTGTGAAAATCCAAGGAAATGTCACATTGCTCTGATTTGTCTTTCTCTTTCCATACTTTGGGCTTAGGTTCAATTTTATCAATAGCTAGATTTGTCTTATTTTCTTTAAGCCCACAATTAACTGCTATATGCCCAAAATTTTGGAATTTAAAACATTGCACTTAGGAGAGAAAATTAATTATTATACCTAGGTTGCTTCTTCTATGTTGAATTATTCACTTGGATCTAATCTACATATAAGAGATATTAGCCCTAAAATTTGTTGCTCTATGGCCATAAATGGTGCATGTATAACAATACTCTGGGAATATAATGCCTGCCTTATACACTGAGCATAATTTTGGGCAGTTCCATTTTCATGGACAATGTACTCCCTTTGATCCTACTGATTTCTATTTTTATGAGTAAGTTTCAATTGTTGTTGTGTATTCCTTTATTTTTTGTAACAAAGTTAATTTCATTTTTACCCTTTAACTCAGTTGTTGTGTTGGATTCAACATCAAAACCAAGACCATTTTGGTCTTTGGAGATGCCTTGCGCATCCAGAATTTCATTTAATTTTTTTTTCCATTTGTTGAATTTCTGATTGGAGCTGAGTTGTGTTTTAGCGTTTTCAAGCTCCTTCTTCAACAACACTATTTATCCTTCTGTATTCTCACAAATTTGAGCCTTTTCATTGAACTATTGGTTTAAGGAATCTTGTATTTACTTACTTTCTTCTAATTGCAGAAGTAATGGAACTATTTCCTCAACTTTTTATTTTATCAAAGATTATTTCTGGTTTTTTTTCTTTCTCAGACTCTCTATTTATTTAAGAGCACTTACCGTCTCTCCTTCAATGTCGACTTCTCCCTCTTCATTATTAGATTTAATAACCTTGACTTGCAGATTTTCAATGGACATCAACATGAATTACTTAGGGCTCTCATCATATTTGTCCTCATTTGAGGATTGGATGGGCTCACTTTCAGAGGAGCTCTCATATTGAGAATAGAAACCTTTATTCTTAGCATTCTTTATGTCCTTTTGATCCTTCTTAAATTTTTCTTTATGATCATTATCGTTTTTCTTCTTTCAAGACACTTTGATGCATAATGAAAAACTTGGCCATAGTTAAAAAAATTAAAGGGAAACTTACCTTTATACTTTCCTGATCCTCGCTTGATCCTCCTCAAAAAATTATCTTCTGCTTCATTTGATTCATAACATGTGTCAACATGATCATCCTTGCAATTACTTTTTTTTTTACAGGCTAATTATTTGGCTACATAATTTCCTTTAGAACTCCTCATATCATAAGAAATGAGTATTCCAAGGAGTTGATATAGAGTGAGAGTGTTTAGATTTCACATTTATTCAATGCTTGATACCTTAGGATTAAACCTCATAGGAAGATATCTCAACACTTTTTAAACCACCACCTATTCATCTAACTTCTCATCAATCCCTTTTATGGTGTTCACAACTTCATCAACTCTTAACAAATAATTTGCAATGCTTTCATCATCATGAATGATTAAATATTCAAATTGCATCATATGACCTTGCAGTTTGGATTTATTTACGTTGTTGTCTCCTTCGTAGCAGTTGCTCATATTCTCCTATATAGCCTTGGTAAAAGTGCAATCCATTACTTTTACAAGCTCTGACTCATGTAGGCTAGAAAGTAGGGCATGCATTTATTTAGCATTGCATGTGAACTCCAATTTCTGATCTTTGGTAATCACTGTCGAAGGCATTTTATATTTTTTTTCCACAACGTCCAACACATTAGCTCCAAGTGATTGAATATAGGTTTTCATCCTCACTTTCCAGAACACATAGTTTATTCCATTGAACATAGGTGCCTTATTGATAAATCATCCTTCTTGGTTTCCCATGGTCCCTGATATTTCTGAAGTAACCATGATCTAATGCCAATTTTTGGAAACTCGAAAAATACTGAGACGAGGGGTGAATCAATATTGTAACACTTTTACCAAGTCAACCAACTTAAAATTTATTTTCATAATATGATAGTAAAAATCACTTTCAACATATATATGACAAGAAATTACTTCATAAATCAATGAAATTTTCAAGGAACAAATAAATTCACAAGTTTCTTCTCTATTTCATTAATAGGGCAAGCTAAAACTTGCAAATACAATGTTCTTGATACAACCAAAAAGAAGCTACAAATTCATAGTTTATCAATTGCAACTAATTGGAGCTACAGCCCCACCTATTATCCAACACCCATTGGAAGTATCAGCAACCCCTAATCAACAAGATGCAACGTGCTAGACACTCATTGTTTCAATTTTCATCCATTTTCACACTAGAAACATGAATGCCTTCTCTGTTTATAAAAAAATTAAATCTCTCAACCTCAAACACCTTCAACAATCCATGTTCATTGAAAACACCATACCAACACCTTGCCACAATATAATCTCTATCTCCAAAATATTGTGTAAATTATGCTTGCTTAGGCATGATTTTATAGATTTTTATTTTTTCTAACTTTGGCTTTGAATTTGTGCTTGAATCCTTTATTTTTTCATTTTTTTTACTCATCTATATCTTTTGGAATATGTTTTTTATTTTCGGGCTTAATCTCCAAGTCAAATTGAACTTAGCAGCCTTTTTTGCAACTTGAACTACTTATTTTTTTCATTCTTCCTTTTTTGCATGATTTAGTAGTATACCTTCTATTTTTGTCTATAGTTCTATTTTGGATTAATGTCCAAAATTACCTCTTAATAGGAAGTTCCTCCTTTTTATTTTTAAACACATGTTCTCTCATATCCTTCCTACTTTTCCACCCATAAAATTGATCTTCGTGAACTTTGTCTAACTTATTAGGCACTTATCCCTTTTAAAAAATTTTGGGGGCCTGTTCCCCTTTGCTAATGACTTCGCGCTGTTGGTCCCACCTCTATGCAAGGAGATGGAGGACCATCCCAAAGGCCTAAGATCCTTTGTTTCCCGACCCATTTGTTTCTCCATGACTCTTCTATTTCCTCCACTCCCTTTGTTTCTATGAGAAACAATCGAGGTTTGGGTACAAGCGCTTAGCCCAAAAATCCCATATCTTGACATTTCCCTCTTATGCACCCTTGTATACCCTCTAGGGTCTTCCTTTAGAGTTGACATGTCTAATGGGGATTTCCCAACTCTCAAATTGTTGGCTACAACTTCTACCTCCATGGCTTGGTGCCTTATGCCCGACACCACCACAATTATATTTATCTAGGATGATGTCAAGCTGATGCCACCAGGGACACCTGGTGCCTCCTAATTGGTGACACGTGTCACCTAGAAATTGGCTCTTTGGGTGCCCAAAAATGTTGAAAATGAATGACACATATCCATATCTTATTAGTTGGTGCTGATGTCACTATCCTCTATTGTCTTGGCCAATCACGAGCCGCCACCTTTCTTCATGGAGGACAAAGAAAAGATCCTCTTGTGCCTTGTTTTGTAGCCTTTTCCTTCATTAGTTTACTAATGGACTTGCCGGGATTTTTATTTGTGTTCCTCTAGGAAAAATCTCTACTATGTTTCCTTCTGTATTTTACCTTGAAACATTTCCTTCTACAATCACCTTGTGCAGGTTGAGCTGAAGAAGTGGGCCTCTCCCGCTTAACTCCTCATTGGAATCTCTTCGATTCTATGCTACTACATTTTTGACTATTGTCCTGTCCCAATGCTCTCCTCTCGGTCCATCCCTTTGTGTATGAAAGGGATTTTTGCCTGGGTAATACCATTGGGCTATCGCTACTGTGTGGGCTCCACCTACATGGTCACCATTGGAAAATTCTTAGTTGTCATGTGTTGGTGACTATCACCCATTTTCTTATACTTTGGCGTTGTTATCCAACCTCCGTGGTGAAACCTCCGAGGTATGACCATCAGGATGGTGTCATCCCAATCCTCCTCTCCCGGTCGCGTATACTTGGGAACTTAAACTATTCTACTGGGGTAAGCCCTTTGGTGTAATACCATCATGCCAACCTATAATGTGGGCTCCTTTGGCTCAACATGCTACTTTCATATCTACTCAAAGCTCTTTCTTAGAAGCTCCACTAGTTTTTTCGACAAGTTTGGCACTTGTGCCAAATCTGGCTCCATGCAAAAGGTTCTCTAACCTATGCTAACATTTCTATGGAGGTCTTGGGGTCACCAAACATTGTTTGGCCCTATCTCACAATCTAGGAGACCATTTTCCAACTTCCGCATACCAGTGGAAAGCTCTGAAATCCATGTCCCATATCTCAACATTTTATATTTTTATGTATACAGACACACACAAAAATATTAAAATGTTTATAAGAGGGTAAATTTTCTGAAAGGGGTAGTTAAAATTCCCTACACCAAAGTTCTTTTCAACCTTATAGGTGTGATACTCTCTAATTAGCTGGAAACACTCACCTTTAGGAACACATAGCTTATCCATCCTATAGGGTAACCCATCTAGGAGAAGTTATTTGATGGTGATGTTTCCATCGTAGACATGAATTTTACTCTAAAACTACTAAAAGACCTCCTTTGATTCTCGTCCTCTGAATATATCTCTCTGTATGCATCATGGGTGAATGGCTCCATGTGAATCTGAGTTCCAAAATCTATGATATTTGATGTTGGTGGCCTTTAAATCATGTCAACCAACTTCTTTGTGCTTCCATTCACGTACTTAATCACTAAATGAAAATGTTCTAGAAACCCCATCCACTTGTAATGTTTTTTCTGTTCTAGCTTACTCCGGGCATCCAAATATAATAGTGTTTGGTGATATTTATGTATCACTAGCTGCTTTCCCATCATACAGTGCTTCCATTTCTTCATAGCATGCTCCAGGGCATAGATCTCCTTGTTTTATGTAGGTTAGTTAAGAATTGACTCATGAAATACTCTATAATTGTAGCATACATGCCTTCCTCCCTACATTAAGACTACTCCCATAACATACCCACTCACATCTGTCTCCCCTTCGAAAGGATGTTGAAATTTTGGTAATGTTAGAACTAGTTATTTAATACTATTCTTCTTTAGCTCCTCAAAGGCCCTCTCCTCACCCTTTCCCTACTAGAAACTTTTACCACTTTTTATTATGGCATGGAATTCTACCACTTCCACTAAAAATAAGGCTATGAACTTCCTCAGATATAGTGTTTCCCCATTAAAACTCCTAACCTCATAATAATTAGTAGGAATCAACCATTTCATGATGACCTCCATATTGGTAGGATCTATCTTCAACTCTCCTCCACCTATCACATACCTTAGATACACAAAAAAATGCTAAGAAAACTCAAGCTTATTGATATTTGCTAGTAGTTCGTGCTTCTTTAATGTCTCCAACACCTGTGTCAAATGTGAGATGTGCTCCTTCCAGATAGCACTATATACCAATATATCATCCAAATAGATAATAATAAATGAATCTATAAAAGGGCATAATATATAATCAAAATAGATAATAATACATGAATCTATAAAAGGGCACAATATATCATTCATTAATGTCATAAATGTAGCTGGTGGATTGCATAGGCTAAATGACATGACTAACCACTCATACAAACCTTTCCTACATTTGAACGTTTTTTTCCAAGTATCTTATTATTTGACTCAAACTTGGTGATATTTATATTCTAAGTCCAGCTTGGTGAAGTACTTCACTTGATCCAACTGATCCAACAAATCATCTATCCTAGGTAGGGGGTACTTTCTCTTGAGCATGATTTTTTTAAATACCTTCTAATCAATACACATCCACCACGTCCCATCATTCCTTGGCACAATGATGATGGGTACGAAAATGTAGTTCGTCAAATGGAACCCTATTATAGTAGCTGATACAAGTGTTTCTCATCCTCATTTGATTATATAGAAGACTGCGTGTATATTCCAATATTTGGAAATGGGGAGTTCAACAATAGTTGGATCTCATGCTACACTTCCCTCTTGGTTGGTTGCACTTTAGGCTACCGGAACACATCCATATACACTTGTATAAACTCTTCCAGTTTTTTTTTTTTTTTCATAGTACGTCCTTCTAGGGATTCCTAACCCCTTATAGGCTCTTATATAGATTTATTTTCTCTTAAATATAGTAAAACATACTTCTTTCTGGAACTGATCATTTTCTTGGCTTGGTTGGCACTTACCAACAAATTTTTTTACTTGTCATTGTGTGCATTGATGGTAAACAATTTTCCATCCTTGGTGAATTGGTACTTGTTGGATCTCTACATGAATATTTCATCTCGCGTGTACATTTAGGGACTTCAAAACACCACTCCCCATAGATCAAGAGGAACCACGTCTAGTTCTACTTAATCAATAAAACCAACACTAATAACAAATCTAATTTTTCACTATTATGTTACATTTAATTCTGCATCCTTATTTACCCATCCCAATGGATATGGGATTAGATGGTTATGAACTTCCAATCCCTATTTTTGATGATCTATGCTGTAATGAGATTCATCTGCAATCCTGAGTCAAATAGATCATCAATCTTTGTCTTTCTGACCTTTATATTTATGTGGAATAGTTTGGTCATTTATTTCTCTTCCTGTTGTTGAAGGCTACTCAGATTCACTTCCTTCTACATTAACACACAAAAAACCATCTCATTGACATTTGCGGTGCATTTAACCTGGTTGATCGAATTGGTGGCCATAAGATTCTTCTTATTGTTGTCTTTATTTTTGTTCTCTAGGTTAATCTTCGGATGTAGCTTCTGGCACTTCTCTGTGTATGGTTGTCAATGTCACAATGGTTGAAGTGGCTGCTAGGATATTTTCATTGGTGTTTTTTGGATGGTGTATTTTAGTCTTTCCCCCTTTACACTTCTTATTCCCCTCCTTAGAAGCATCCTATTGCTCCTTCTACTTATTTCCACTTGATTTCCCTTTATTTAGGCATATGTTCTCTAGGTACTATGCCTATGCACAAGCCTCATTCGTCGATCTAGGCTTGAACAACATCACTTGCTTTAAAAAATGACTATGTAAATGTCGTAGATACTTGAGGAGTACATCTGGGTTCTTTGGGGAGATACACAACATTATGGGCATCTTTATAAATCTGTGGTATACTCCTCTACCGTTTTACCTTACTTTTTCCTGAAGTAGTGCCACCAAATGCACTGGTCCTCTACATACCCAAAATGGTCAAATTGTGACTTTATGGAGGCTTTAAATTCCTCCCACTTAGTTACTAGAGGTTCCCCCTCTAACCTCTGGGTCTTCGTCTAGATTTCTTACCAAGTGAGGGAATGGTCTAATTTTAGCTACATAAATGAAATGTTCTATTCTTCCTAAACATGAATGACATTGAAATAAACTTCTATTGTTGCAACTAGTGTTTTAGATTTTGAGCGTCAATATCACCTTTTACAACTTGATATCGGTCTTTACTTCCATTTTTTTCAGGTACTATGAATGATTCACGACACATGAACTAGGTTGATATTTTTCAGGTCCTCTTTTCAGTTGGTTCTCTGCTTTTTCTCGACATCTTGATATCCCCTTTGATCTTTCCTTTGCATTAGAACCTTCATTTATCCAAATATCTTGAAATTATTTCCCAAGGTTGACATGAGGATATTCATATTATGACTTATATCTACAACTTGTGCTTCTAGCTATCAAAACCTATCCTTTGTAGGATCACAAGGGTCATTGAAAAATTCTTCGGCCATTATTAGGGTTTTATGAATTTTGTCTTAATAAATCTAGATCCTTTGAAAATATCCATAATATACCCAAAAAATATTTCTTTGATACCAATATGATCTATAAACTATCACATATATTCCACTAGAGAGTTCGTCATAAAAAAATTGATAAAATTATATTTTAAAAAATACGAAATCTAAGCTATTAGGTTTTTTGTTTCTCCTTAGTTTTATGCATCTATATATTTCTATTAATTTAGTATGCATGCAAATTAATATTATGCATAAAATATATAATAATTAAATAAAAACTCACAAGCCATGATTTAACACAGGATATGAGTTGGGAAACCCTTTCATGAGAAAGCCTAGTTGGAAGATGAGCCTGCTCTACTCTATCCTCTGAATAGAAAATGGGTGTGAGTACAAAGAGGTATGGCCTATGACCCATGGGATACTACATTTCACACATCCTCTCTATGTACTAAATCTCCCATCCATCTTGGCTATTTTTTCTCATTTATGGAACAAATGCATTCAAAAGAATCAAACCCCTTTTCCTCCTAGTGGCTCGATTATAACATCGCCTGATAGCTTACTTGTGGTTAGTTTTGACTACATAATCACTTAAACATAGTTACAATATGGGCTCTTATAGATTTATTTATCATATTCAAGTGGCTAACCCATTTTCCATGAACAATTGGGGCTAATGTGGAATCCCCTCAAATTATGGTGGTGAAAACATGAAGGTCAACTTCCGAGTGGCATAAATTTTGCATAGGGACTCTGATTTACGTAATTATTATGTAGTTGGAAAGATATATTTGTGTAGAATATGAAAACAAGGTTTTGTGATAAAGTGAAAAAAATTACCCCTAAAAAACATCATTTGATGCCTCAAAATTCTCCTGAAAGGTTTCACACCCCAATCTGCTAAACTAGGTCCTACCGGTAAATATGGTCTTGCGAGGTAATTCCTTGAAATTTTCCACTCTAAAAGCATTAAGGTCGATAAGAAACAATATAATGATCTGATCCAAATAATGATGCCTAATACATATCATTGGAAAGGTATCAACATCTGTTATTTGACTTATATAACTTTCTCTTTCATTGGACATCCTTTAACATCAATAAAACCATTTTCAACAATATCCCCCTATGTTATTAATGAAAATAGTTTGATATATGTTTCTTCCAACAACTATTCCCCATTTCTACATTCACTTAATATTTTTTGTCAACTAATCCCCCTGTATGTATTCTCTTCCCCTCTGATATTAGTAGTAATAGGTGGTACCCTTGGTTTCATTCTTTCCCCCTATAGGAGCGACAATAAATGGGTGCTCTCCATGTACACATTTTTCGACACTTCCTGATAGATTTTCCTCATTTTTTGTTTCTTAAAACTGCTCGCCAAATTTTGAGCTCTAATATTTATCTTCATATTTACGATTTTCAATCAATGTAAAAAAATGGACGTCTTGCTCCATAGCTCAGAACATCATATGTATATAAACAATTTTTGATACAATTGTGCTCCATCTAGTCAACTGTTGTATGTTTCTTTAGAGTGTCTTCAATACTAGACAATCCTAACACCATGGAGGCCAAGCTAGGTGTCTTCATAGAGGCCTACTAAATAATAGGTTGTTGGATAATGGATTTTTGTACTTTATCTAGACCTTCTTCATCATTGATGAAGCCCTTCTTATAGATCTACGAAGAATTATTCTTATGGAATTTTTTTTGCCATTATCTAAAACCCATGAAAGTTCACCATCAAAATGAAATGCTTGATGCAAAATACTATCATTTGTTCCTTGTAACTCATCCTCATTTACATTTGGCTCAAATGGTTCTTCAAAATCATGAATCTGAGGTTCTTCTTCATACAAACCCTCATAATCTTCCTCTTTATTCCAACCAAGAAAAACTCCAACCATGTATTCTCAAAGGTTGTAAAGAAGGGAAATCGTTTGCAAATGCAATGAGTAATTGAAAATTTCTGGCATCAAGAGGAGGATTAGGGGAGTTATAATCCATGAGCCTATTCACAAATAATTGGAAAAAAGGTCTAGGATGGATGCAATTTTTTTGACTTTTTCATTCCTTTGAATGATACACAATTACTACAAGAACCTTGTTTATAAGATTTGATTTAGTCATTACTATATTGAGTACAAAATATTTAACCAACAAAACCATAAGTTTCAAATACATATAAAGTGATGCAAAGGAAAGGGCTTGTGCCATTTTCTGGGATGGGAGAGGAAGAAAAAATAGCATTGAGATATCAGAGGTTAAACATTTTTGACAAGACAAAGAAGAAACGATCATGAATATCATCTCCCTTTTACATATGATATTATTTTAACTATGATATGTAAATATCATATGCTTTATAATTCACTCCAAGAGTATCATAAATACGAACCTAATCTTCAAAAATACTTCCAACCTATTCATGAAAACCAATAGGATCAACTAATTGACCATCTTAGCTAGTTAGTTTGTTGTCATCCTTATTTTCCCCAAGTAAACTAATAATAGCCTTCTTATCTCTATATTTTCTAGCATTCCCATATTTCCTAATTGAAGATTCATTTTAGCCAGTTGAATTTAATAAAAAAATTCTTACATCATCAATTAATTGTTGTAAGGTCTCATGAGAGACAATTGTTTCTTCAACCTTTCCTATAGATCCAATAAAATAGTAGGCATTAGGTGCACTTGTTATAGGTCAATTTGGGCATCATTCCCAATGACCTGGTTAACTAGGCATCATCTCAAGGACCGATAATCAAGGGTCTATCATCCCTATCATTTCAGTTGCTACATACCCTAAGACACGAAACAAGACAAATCAAGCAAGACTTTCATCAAGCAAAGGTTTCCATGGTTTGAAGCTTATTATATAGCACATGAGAGCTCACCAATGCAGGCTCTAAGTGGCCTAAGTGCATTTCATATGCAGGTAGCCCCATGCAAGGTTTCTCTGCAAAGCACTTCCCAAAATTCACAGATGTGTTGGTCACATTGGGAGCGAAATGCTCATTGTTCCAGAATATCCACTTGGATAGTGCCTTCTAGAATATTTCACAGTTGGCTCGAGGGGTCTTGACCCAAGTTTGGTGTGCAAGGTTTGCCAAAAAACCCCTATACTATTGGCCCTTTTGGCAGTGACCTGCTTGCGCAAGTCAAATTCTCACCCGAAGTAGTATGGGTGGGTGTTGGAACCAAGTTTCTGCACCCTGAGAAAGGATGGGTAAGGCAAGCAGAGCTACGCTAGATCTTGGGATTCCCAGATTACCTTGTTCTGCGTAGGGTTAATTAAGTATTTATTCACATCCACATGCACTATATCTATATTTATATGCTTGTTATAACAACAACACAACAGTACATAAAAAAAAACATAACAAATATAGATCCAAGAAAACAGTATACAGATCTTTCGCACCTTAAGGACAGAAAACACATAATACAAAAATTATCAGTAATGCACATAAAATTACTCACAAATTCAGTTCTCTAAAAATATTTTGCATTCATTCATTCATCAATTGTTCCTTACAATTCCAATTCCCTTCCCAACCTACGCACACAGTAGCAGGGTCCGCACACAGTTGGACTTGGATCTCTGTGCACACAGGCAGCAGGAGTCCGTTCCCCAAAACCCAAATAGATAGCTTAAATCACAATTTGCATCAATATCTCATCATATCCTCTCCTTTACAATACAATATGCATCTCTATTTATAACAATCTAGCCTCGGCTTTCCTATGGTCCGCAACCCATGGTTTTCGGACCCCTAGTTTACCCTTTCACCCATTACAATGCTTTCAGGGCTTTGACTCGCCCCAAAAACCCTCCACTAGATTAAATCTAATCAAAAATATCCAAAATGGACTAGTTTCGCAGCATGTTAGGAGACCCCGTTCCAACAGTCCCCCAACACAATCTTGTGACTCATCTCAATTCACTACAGTGGCG
Source organism: Pinus albicaulis (assembly GCA_034641835.2). NCBI lineage: Eukaryota > Viridiplantae > Streptophyta > Pinopsida > Pinales > Pinaceae > Pinus > Pinus albicaulis. Next base: position 871,780,776 of record CM076580.1, read on the forward strand.
CGGCCTCTATTTGTGCGCGCAAGGTAGCTAGAGTGCAGACAAGCGGAGGTAGCACTTCCTGACTCTTGGCCGCAGCTCGTTTCACAATGTTGACAAGTGTTAGGGAGGCAGGGCCATCTGGAGCCGCATTAACCCTTTCTAACAATCAGTGGAGGCCCGCAATGGTGGACGGAGCATCTTCGGCGAGCTGGAGTGTAGTGTTGGCCCATGGTTTCAACTGTTTTCAAATGACATCCTTATTGTGGCGAAGGTTCTCAGGCTTTTCCAAGATGGCTAGACATTGCGCAGAGGTGGTGGAGGCTCTAACTTGATCCAGAGTAGCTTCTGCCTACTGTAATTCCTTCTGGATATGCTGAAGCGTAGGATGGTGTTGGATAGCCATCCATAGTTGGGTAGCTATTTCGACCAATTGTGTGCCCCATGTCAATTGCTCCTGAATAATATGCATTGCATTCGTGACCACTACAATTCTTTGGTCCCGTACATCCGAAGGTATGTCATACTGTTGTTGCGTGGCCCGGTCATGGTGGTGAACTTCATGAAACACTCTGGTGTATAGTCCTTGGAGATTTGTGTAAGATAGTTGTGCTAAATCTAGTTAGATGTCCCCAGTAGTTGGGTCAGGAGTGTTGACTAGGGCAAGGCGAGGGAGTGAACACACATTGCTTCTGCTGGGCGGAACTCTGGAGTTGCGGAGAAGGCACAACATGTCCCTATATCTTAGCGTTCCTTCTTGGCACAGAACTAGTTGGGACCTGACCGTGGTACTGTGAGTGAGGGACTGCGGTACTAGTAGAACTTCTTTTGCTATATCTTCTAAGGCTAGCCGGCTGGGTCCCATGGCTCTCCCTGGAGTACGAAGGTTGGTTGCGCAGTACTGGTGCCTCTTTGTTTGTGGTTTGCATACAATTCTTTCTACATGAAACTATTACTCATTCCTTTGACTTCACTCAGTAATCCTAGGCTCTCTTAAGATGATATCTACAGTTACTAAGCAGCCTGGGGCTGGATCATTTAGCGAGTTAGGGTTTATCCGAGCAACAAGAAAACGAGCATCCCATAGAATGTTAATGAGCTCAAAAAACTAGTATGCAGATAGCAGGAGCATGTTTTAAGGTGAATAAATAGCATGGTGCAAAGTGATCCAACCAACCGCACACCGTCCGGAGCTATTTAATGGAGGAGCAGCCCATTCGTGAGACTGACCATCGATCAGGTGGATCAATCTTACCCTAAATGGCTGCATTGATGATCTGCCGCCCCTTTTGCGTACTTGTAAGATTCCTTTTTTATCAAACTGGGATGTGCTGATGGGCGTCCTTCGTGCCTAAGGTCGTTTCCACAGAATGTCAGACCACGGATGACGCCCGCATGTTGTTCGCATACCCTGAATGAAGGTTGATGCAAGGTGTGTCCCCAAGTTGGCCATCAGTATTTTTGAGCCATGCACTTCATCCATGCACAATACGACTGCATCATGCGTACTCGTGCCATTTATTACTTGAGGCATCCGCAAATTCTCCAAATTACATGTGGGTCCAGGAAGGTCCGTAACCGAACGCATGCCTAGGTCAGCGGTACCCCGGAAAGCCTGTCCGTGTAAGGTTTTATGACACCCTTGAGTGTTGTATGTCAGCAAGTATTGATGTAGGTCGACTGATCTTGGAGTCCATCTAGCAACTGGGGTCCCTATGCGCAGGATCACCCTTCTCCCATACTTCTCTTGAGTGAAGAATATTGGTTCTTGCGTAGGTGCTCCGCGCAGTGTTAGTGACAGTGCCCCTAGCCTGCGTCCCATGGGAATCTTAGGTTCAACTGTCTTTTGACTATCATCTTCGTCCTCCTGGAAGGGTAGGTTTCTTTCCCTGGTAGATATGTGACGAAAATTCCTGATGATTTGAAGACATTGAAGCGCTGAAACCTTGTGCAATCAGCCTTTCCAATTTTCGAGCTCCTCATCAGATTCAGAAAAAAATTTACTATCCTTTTCCTAGTAGAGCATTCCTTCATCCATGGGGTTAACCCGATCTTCATCCTGCGTAGTTAATTTATAAATGTGATCTAATTCCTCCTCCTCATAGGTTGGCTTTGTATACCGTGCACCTTCTACTGGATCTAGTGGTACTATGACATGCATATCTTTTCTTTCAAAAACCATGTTGTGCTTCTTGATATTGATGACAACCCCCATGTCAATTTCCCAATCCAGTCCAACGAGCGCAGGGTAGGGATCTGCATCTTCCATAATTTCTATGACTTCAAAGTCAACTAGGACCCTTACCCCTGAGATATCTACCATGACTCTTGGCAACCATCCTAGCAGTATGATCTTCAATTGATTCGCCATGTGCAGCTATATAGTGGACCATTCCAACTTAGGTTCACCCATTCGTTTCCATGTATGCTTTGGTATTACGTTCGCATCCGACCTCAAATCGAGAATAACCTGGTCCATCTCGTAGTCACCAATCTGCGCAATCAGTCGCATTTATCGTTCGGTGCATTTCTTTTAGCCATATAGCCAGTGGACACCTTAGGTCTCAGGGATTGTGTTGGGCCAAACTGCACAGGTATTCATTAGTACTTGGATATTTCCTATAGCCTGTGGATTTCGCAGCAGCTTCAGACATGTCTATAAAAAGGGTTCAACCCCTTCTTTTATCTGAGGTTGCGTTGGTAGCTGCGTAGGGCCTACCCACGGTGCTTGTTCTGTGAAGTGCACTTCTCCCCTTGCTCAATGGGTGAAAATCCCAATGCGTAGCTCAATTTTAACCCTTTGCACATTCTGCGTAGGGGTGGGTTGTTTTTCCTGCATCTTGGCTATTAAAATTGGGCAATCTTCAATCTCACGGTCCAGCTGCTGGCAAAATTTGTAGGATTTCCTGGCGGGATTTAGACAGTCCCTTGTGAAGTGCCCTATCCGTCCGCAATTATAGCGGATCAGCTACCCCCGACCCCATCGCGTGCTCCCTCCACAACCTCCCCTACCCCTTGCTGGGGAGCCACCAAAAGTCATGGGGGTCTCGGCGACGCAGGATCTGAATATACCCTATAGAGGTTTCCCCGATCTACCAATAGCTCATATGTGTGAAAATTCTACTCATCATGCCCTACTGATCGGCAGAACCTACACCATTGTTGCTTCAGATCACCCATACTTAGCCAGGGGCACTGGGCCATATCATGTAGTCCCGCTACCCGGTATTCATCGCACCAGAGCGCAGGTCTGCTGGATCCGAGGCGCAGTGGACTAAGTCCCCTTGTCTATAGCTAATTTTCCAATAGGGAACACCAGTCCTTAGTATGACCAGACACCCAACATCATATGCACTAGAGGTCTGTGCTAAATCCTTTTCCCCGTTCCATTCGCAAGCTCTGTATTTCCATGTGCATGGCTCTGAGCTGCTCTTGAATCTGTTGTACTCCCCCCAACGTGTCGTACTTGGGCGTAACTTCAAGTTTCATGGCAGTTTCCAGGGCTTTTTCCTGCGACTCAAAGGTTTGCTGGCCCATTGGTATGCGTAAGCGAGGTAACAACATGGCGATGAACCATTCTGTATGTTGTCTATCATCATACTTGAACCCTCCTTCCCTAATTTCTTTCTTCAATCACTAATCGTCCTCCCACACTGACTTAGATGTACCTTGCTTGAAGTCTTTTATTTTGGCTACCAAATGAGAGTATGAGTTTGGATTCCGGAACTATTTTTTTAGGGCATCCTTAATATTTTGAAGGGATGCACTCCTGTTTTGAGATATGTACTGCATATACCAATCCGACGCTATATCTTTAAAGGCCAAGGACAATTGTGATTTTTTCACAGTATCGCTCACCAACCCCTGTGCCATCCATACCGAGTCGGCCACGAACCAAAAACGATCCATGTCTTCATCGGCCGCACCTTTAAAGGTAGGTAATTTCAAGTGTACTGCCATGTCTCCTTCTAACAAGGCTCCAATTGAGGGCTTTCCCTCCTGTGAGCCTAATGACCCTTGCGTCGTTTCTCTCCTTGGCAAGCTATGGACAGAGTGATTCTTTTTTGGATTGGTTTGATAATACCTACCACTCCATGTTGTACTCTCCTCCAGAGTAGCGCTCATTCACTTTCGCATCAAATCTTCAGTATTTTCTTGTCAGTACTAGATCCCTTCCTTAGAATTTTTCTAGTCCCTACAACGGAACCATTTGTTGACTCGAGGGATCCTAACCCAAGTTCAGTGTGCAAGGTTTGCCAACAAACCCCTATACTATTGGCCCTTTTGGCAGTGACCTGGTTGCGCAGGTCAAAGTCTCACCCGAAGTAGTATGGGTGGGTGTTGGAACTAGGTTTACATACCCTGAGAAAGGATGGGTAAGGAAAGAAGAGCTACGCTAGATCTTGGGATTCCCATATTACCTTGTTCTGTGCAGGGTTAATTAAGTCTCTATTCGCATCCACGTGCACTAGATCTATATTTATATGCTTGTTATAACAACAACACAATAGTACATAAACAGAACATAACAGATCTAGATCCAAGAACGCAATATACAGATATTTCGCAGCTTAAGGACAAAAAAAACACAATACAACAATTATCAGTAATGCACATAAAAGTACTCATAGATTCAGTTCTCTAACAATCTTTCACATTCATTCATTCATAAATTCTTCCTTACAATTCCAATTCCCTTCCCAACTTGCACACACAACAGGAGGGTCTGCACACAGCTGGACTTAGGTCTCCTCGCACACAGCCAGCAGGAGCCCATTCCCAAAAACCCAAATAGATAGCTTAAATCACAATTCACATCAATAGCTCATCATATCCTCTCCTTTACAATACAAAATGCATCTCTATTTATAAAAATCTAGCTTCGACTTTCCTATGGTTCGAAACCCATGGTTTTTGGACCCCCCGTTTACCCTTTCACCCATTACAATGCTTTTGGGGCTTTGACCCACCCCAAAACCCCTCCGATATATTAAATATAATAAAAAATATCCAAAATGGACCAGTTTCGCAGCATTTTAGGAGACCCCGTTCGAACATGTGTCAAGCTTCGGATCCAAGTGTCCATTTGACATCTATATGAATGAAAACATGTCTTGCCTATTTTTGGAAAGCTATTGATTGCAAAACAACCTAAATTTCATCTATAAATTGAACACATATCTAAGTGTTTGAGAAGGAAGAATTTGAGTAGAGAAATGTTGGATAATTTTCAATTGAGATCTTGGTTTGTGAAGCTACTACTGGATATATTTATGCTGTAATAAGACTTGGGAACTTTGCTAGAAGGTCACTTCAAATCAGTCACTAGGTTTTAACCTCTCCTTCTATCATCAGTAAAGAGTACTTCTTGTTTTTCCCTACATGCATCTACGTTATCTCTGATTTTCCATATTGTAAGATCTTGGTTGATGAATGTAGTTTATGCTTTACTAATTTAGCTAACTAGCTTGAATAGATATGTATATTATTGCATCTTTTGTTGTTTCAGTGTTCTTTCTAGCAGGAAGCATTCATCTCACAAACTGCTTGAATTTGAAGTTGTAGCAGAAGTGACAGAAGGAACTATTTGGAAGCAATTGAACAAGTAAGCCTCCAATCCTCTCTGTATATATGTTCTGAGTTAGCAGAAATGGTAGTATAGTCTTTCACTTGTTGTTCTAGACTAACACCTGTCTAGGGAAGCATAATTTATCCGTAGATTACAATTATGGTCCAACAACACTCATCCTAGGTTCTTGAATAAAATAGGTTTGAGAAATAAATATAACATTATGTAATCCATCCACAAGTTTAGCAAGATGCATGGTATATTCTATAAGGTTAATTAGTTCAAATGAATAAGTGAAATAACTATATTCTTGTTGAATTTTTGTTCCTCATTTGAATAAACAACCAAGCTTGTCAGTTCCTAAAAACCCATTTGCAAACATCATAGATGGTCACTAATACAACAATATGGGTTGAAGCATGTGATTTTCTTGATATGTTTTTATAAAATCTCTTAAAAAAATTTTGTGTTATTTCCAAAGTTGCCTCATCTCTACTAATACATTGTAAAATAATATTTAGAATATCTTGAACAAGTTCCTAAATTTCATGACTACTAGCACCCTTTGAGATTGTAGCCTATGACTTTTGAGACATAACCTAATACTTGTCCACTACTTCCCTTGTGTTTAGATAGGTATCCAATCCACAAGTATCATTTTATGCTCCTCCTCTTCTCTAGCTAGATGTTGTATATTCTTCTCCTTTTTAAGAAAGATTCTAGGATTTGTCTTGCCCTTAAATCGTCCTTTTCACATATCAAGCTTTTAATACTTTGGTCCATTGATGAGGTGGACCCTAAATAAAAATCATTTTAAAACACATATAGAGAGATCCCTCTCTGAATCCAGGAGGGCTAGATCCTAGGATTCCAAAGTGGTTCTAATGTTGCCTTGTCATTTAGTATGTCGGTCTCCTAAATCATAGGACCCCAACATAATGGTGACCCCACTGGGGAACTGCTGAGTGAATCAAATTTCCTATATTCTTTAGAGCTCAGAATACCCAAAGCAACCTTATATTGGTAGTTAGTTACTATGGTGGACAACAACTCTTCTTAAAACGCTTAAAATTATCCACCTGGCGACTCCACAACTCCTAAAAGACTAAAAGACTCCACTGGTGATTAGTAGGCTTGCAGATTATTCCTGGTTTCACAAAAAATCCACTGGGGGCAACCCACATTACCATTAAAACAACACACACACACATGATTAGGAAACTTTGAGGATTAAGTTTTCCTTGTTGAAAGACTAGTTTTCCTCTAAATATTGTTACATCTGGCTAACTTTCTTTTTCTTTGGGTCTGAATCTTAACATATTGGATTTAATAATAATTCATACCAGAGCCTACCCAGACCCTAATCCCCCTAAAACAATTGATAATCCTGAAAGCATTCTTTGGAAATCTCCTGTATCTAGGAATCCAACTATTGTCAAACTCGTTCATAGAGCTAACTCTATCCCTGAAAACCTTTAAGCTCTTCAAGAGATCCAAGGTGACTTAGATTTCCCAAGTAATTTGCCAATAATTAAGTCACCTAGTGGTATAAATCATACAGAATTTGAGCCTCCAAGTTCACCACAATATAGCGGCCAACATATTGGCAGCAGAGAAACCCCACCATCCACACCTCCAAATCTTCATTTCATTCATAACTTTGGTTTCTCTCATCCCAAATATGCTCAATAGTCTCTTGCTAGTCCAAGAATTTCTGTCACCCATATACCTGCTGTTCAAACCACTCCATCCCTCCCACAAAATCCCATCATGGCAACATGGTATGCTCCACTAGTGTTACCACAACCTCTCTGGTTCCTTTACCAAATGAATATCAGTCCAGAATTCCTCATTTCACAAGAAGTGAATCCACTACTGCTTAACATCACGTAGACAAGATGAATGATACCTTTGACTATATGGAAATAGAAGATGAGACCGTTAAGATGAGAATCTTTTCCCAAATTCTAGGAGGAGAAGCCAAGAAATGGTTTAAGGGCTTGACTCCTAATAGTATAAATGATCTCCATTCTTTACATCAAACATTCATAAACAAATGAGAAATGAGGAAGAACCCTCTCCAAATAGTTTCAAATTACAACAACCTGAAGAGAAACACTGGGGAGAGTGTTCAAAGTTATTGCACTAGATTCAATAGCGTTTATAACGCACTACCCCCAGAGTTGAAACCTCCACAAGGCTCATCTTTGGCCAAATTACCTGAATTATTTGAACCCGAAATGACCTATCATCTAAGAGAAAGGGATCCCTTGACTTTACAAGACATGAAGAAGGGAGCCCTCAACGTGGAAGAAAATCTGATTGAGAAGAGAGCTAGGATGAGGTCTGAAAAGAAAGTGACATATAGGGAAGATACTGCACCTTCCACATCTGATTCAAAATTAGACCATCTTGCCAAGAACATGGACAGGTTAGAAAAAATGATAGAGGTTGGTTGTCCAAGAAAATGCTTAGAATAGGAACCAGACCCAAAATCAGAACCAAAACTTTAGGAAAAACTCCCCTCAGATGAGACAAAGAGATTCTGATCAACATATTAGACCTCCATTCCAAGAAAATTATGTTGATGAAGATGGGGGAATGATAGAAGAGCCAGAGGGGACCATTATAAACATGCTCAGAGGAAGGAATGAAGACCTTGTATTTTTCACAGAGGATGATCATGCCACATATACATACTATGATAATGAAGGCTCTGAATCTGAAGATTATAGGGAAGGCTTTGAGAATGCTATCATGGAGGTCCACAAACCATACGATCTCAGAAGAAAAAAGAACCAAGGAACCTCCCAAACAAAGACCTCTGAATCTACTGTTAAAAACAAATTTGAAAAACTGGTTAGGAAGGCTGTTGAAAACAACAAAACAACAGCTTCCAGTTCTGGCAAAAACAAGGGAAAAGACACTCAAACCTCTGATGAATAGAGTCTTGACCCTAGCAGCACTAGCACTTCAGCTAGTGCCCCTGAAAAAACTTTTTTAACTAATGTTCATAGTGAAAATCAGCAAGCAAATTTTGCTGGTAAATTAGTGACTAACAAGACATATTTGAACCTTTCAAAGAATCAGTTCCCTTTCAGCTTAGAAACTGAAATTGCTAAAATCAATATCTCTGTCCCCCTCACCGATTTCATCACTCAAGATGTATATAAATGTCAGGTTTTAAAATATTTAAACATAGAAGAAAATAATGACTCGGTCAACTTAAATGATGATCAACCATCCCTTTTATTTGGTCCTGAAATTGAAGGAAAGTTCTAAGAAGGAATAGTCCCTCCTTTCTATGTCAGTTTGAATATCCATGACAAGATTTTGCACAATGCTTTGCATGATTTAGGGGCTTCTCATAACCTCATGCCCAAAGTAATCATGGATATATTAGGCCTTGAGATAACCAGACCATACAAAGATTTGTATTCTTTTGACTCAAGTAGAGTAAAATGCTTAGGAATGATCAAGTAACTTTGTATAAACTTGACCCAAATCCTAGCCAAGTGAATGGTGATGGATGTAGTAGTGGTTGATGTGGCCCCCAAATATGGCATGCTGATTTCAAGGTCATGGGGTGCTAAGCTTCAAGTTACCATGCAAATGGACATGAAATATGCCACCATCCCTATCTTCAGTCAACTTAGAAGACTTTATAGAGAATCACACTGAAATTTATGGTGAGCAGTTAGGAAAAATCAGAAAATCCCCCTCTTTATTCAGTCCATATTGACCTAGACTCGTTCATTATCTGCAATGATGAAATCTTTGGTGAAATAGAGTTGGATAGTGAGCAATCACCCAACATAATAGAAAATAGGGAGGGAGAAGCTCTCAAACAGTTTTCTCACTCTGAAAATTACATCAAACAAAACAAATAGTCTGAACCATCCATTGTCCATCAGCTAAATGAAAATCAAGAAATTCAAGAAGAAAGGCCTGAACTCCATGAAAATTTTAAGGAACAAGACCAACATAAACATACTACAGAACCCATAAAACTGCATAATGAAAGTCAAAACACGCAGGACAAAGAGGACAACAATGAAAATAACACCAAGTCTGAAACTAGCCCTTTGTGGAGTATGAGTTGATGGGTCCTGTAATAGAACTAGTGCAGGAGCAAGTGTATGGCTTCACAACACAGAAAAAAATTATGCTGAAAGCCATGCATACAAGCTAAAATTCCAATGCACAAATAACATAGCATAGTATGAGGTACTCCTCTTAGGACTACATTTACTGAAAAATTAGGAGCCAGGAGGATAGTTGTTCATGGAGATTCTGAACTGATTATTAGACAACTAAAGGGAGAGCACACTACCAAACATCCAAGACTAAGAGCCTATAGGAATGATTCTATGGACCTTCTGAAAACTTTGGAGGAATATGAGCTTGTTTTTGTCCCTAGAGACCAGAACATTATGGCCAATGGATTAGCCTGTGCTGCCAGTTCATGCCAAAGACCCTATGACAACAAGCAGTTCGTGCTCAAAGTAAAATATAGGCCATATGTCCTAGAGAATGAAAAGTATTGGAAATTATTTGAGGGAGATAAACAGATAGAGGAATTTTTGCAGTTCAGAAATGAGTTTGAAGTGTCAAATTCTAACTTAAAGTATGATAAGGGTTGTCTTGGTAAGGAAAAACATCTAGGAAAATAACCTCCACCCATTATAGAAATAAATTTGATAACCAGTGAGTTCAAAAATCAAACAGAAGAGTACATAAACTTAGGAAAGGAAGACATAGAGGCATTACAGTCTAAAGACAAAGGTCTCCCCAAGGACTAGCGCCTATAGAGGACTTGTTTGATTTTGATGACATTTCCAACAAAACAGCAATAGAACCCACAAAATATGATATTGAGGAATGCAATATAGGCAGTAAAGACAAGCCTAAAATGATCAAGTTATCAAAAACATTGCCAGCTCATATTAAACTGAAATACATTGAGCTTTTCAAAGATTTTTCTGATGTATTTTCTTGGAGCTATGAAGATCTAAAGCTATATGACATAGAGACCATTCAACACAAGATACCTCTTAAGGAAAACCAGAAACCATTCAGGGAAAAATTGCGCAGAATAAACCCTATGCAGCTACCTCTGGTTGAGAAAGATATTAGGAAAATGTATGATGCTAGGATCATTGTCCCTGTGAGATACTCAGAATGGGTGTCTAATCTGGTAGCTGTAAGAAAGAAAACAAGAGAAATTAGGCTCTGTATTGACTTTAGGAAATTAAACAGAACCTCATTAAAGGATAACTACCCCCTACCTAAAATGGAACATATATTACAAAGGGTAGTTGGTTCCAAAAGGATCTCTTTGCTAGATGGTTTTTTAGGATATAACTAGATTCTGGTACTTCCTGAGGATCAAATGAAAATAGCTTTCACCACTCCTTGGGGAACTTTCATGTATGTGAAAATTCCTTTTGGGTTAATGAATGCAGGTGCCACCTTTCAAAGGGCCATGGACATTTATTTCTCAGAAGAAATAGGACACTTCATCATGATTTATTTAGATGACATTACAGTCTATTCCAAGACCGATGAAGAACACTTAGCTCACCTCAGGAAATTATTTGAGAGAAGTGGAAAGTTTGGGCTATCTTTAAATCCCAAGAAGACATTGTTTGGTCTCCAAGAAGGCAAACTTCTAGGTCATATCATATTAGAAAAAGGGATTAAAATAGACCCAAAAGGGTTGAAGGTATATTGAAAATCGGTCACCCTAGAAACATCAAAGAACTTCAATATTTCATTGGAAATATTGATTTCCTGAGAGGGTTGATACCCAACCTAGCAGAACTCCTTAGGAACATGACAAACATGCTAAAGAAAGAGATAGGAGTTAAATGGACCTTAGAAGAAAAGAAGTCCTTTGAACTGGTCAAACATGCACTTACCCAAGCACCAATCCTTATCATCCATGATTTCATTAAGGATTTCCTCATATTTTCCTTTGCATCAGAACATACTGTGGCCACTATCCTATTACAGAAAAATCTAGAGGGACAAGAGTAGCCAATTACGTTTTTCAGCAAGGCATTAAGAGATGCACCTCTGAAATACAATATCATGGAAAAACAGGCCTATGCTTTGGTCAAGGCCTTGAATGATTTTAGAGTATATATTCTACACTCTCAAGTTATTTCTTTTGTGCCTAATATAGTGGTAAAATACATTCTGTCACAAGATCCCGATGGCAAAAGAGAGAAGTGGATTGTTGTGATATTGGAATATGATTTGTAAATTAAACCCACTAAACTCATTAAGGGTCAAGGCCTAGCACAATTAATGGCTGAATCAAACTTGCAAGCACTTGATATAAACATGGTAGATGCATTAGATGAACAGGAAGAATTACCAGCCCCAATTATTGAAGATAGTTTCCTCAATTCATCTTGGTATGCTGATATTTTGTACATGCTTACTAATCTAAATGTCCCTCCTGGTATGTCTAAAACTAAGGAAAGATTTTTAAAGTTGAAAGTTGTTAACTACTGCACTTTAGATGAATGTTTATATTGGAAAAATGCCAGTGGATTATTACTTAAATTTTTTCCTGAGGTTGATGCAGATAGGATCAAGCATGAGTTTCATGAAGGAGAATGTGGAGGCCATCTAAGTTAGAAAACCACTACTAATAAAATCCTTAGAGCTAGTTATTACTACCCCACCCTCTTCCAAGATGTCCACAAAATGATAGTTGCTTGCCACAAGTGCCAAATCTTTGAAGGCAAGAGAAAACTGCTTTCCCTACCATTGTGACCAATCACTTTTGTAGCTCCTTTTCAACAGTGGGGCCTAGAATTCATTGGGGAAATCCATCCTGCCTCATTTGCCCAACATAAATGGATACTCACATCCATTGATTATTTCATCAAATGGATAGAAGCCATCTCTTCTAGGAACACCACAAACTCAGTTATCATAAAATTTCTTGAAGACCATATCCTGTCTAGATTTGGTTGTCCTAGGAAAATTATCACTAATAATGCTGCTGCTTTTGGTTCCAAAAAGATGGTTGATTTCTACCATAGATATTAGTGTAATGTCCCAAATTTTATGGACATTAAATTTTGTTAAGAAGATGAATAAAATGGGTAGGGGACCCATTCTTTGCATGGTTAGAGAATAAAAATTCTCTAAATATGAAAGAGGATCATATTAGAGCTAGATTTCACACTGCCATGTGTGAAAGGAGGTTTTTGCAAACATGCTTCGCCAAGGTTGACCAAGTCAAACTACGTTGAAATGAGTTGGAAAGCATTATGTGGGAAAACGTAGGAGGGAAGTTTCTAGAGAGAGGGAAACCCTAATTCGAAATAGGGTCCATGGAAGGAAGGCTCATTGTATAAAAAAGGAGTAAGGAAGCCATTGTGGACATCTTTGATCATTTTTACATCCAAGTCTTGGAGACTTGTTGCTTCCTCCTGCTGTTCAGTAGAGCTGCAGTGCCCTCGGGAACGAGGGAGTCTTGTTGAGGATTTCCTCTCCTTCTTTAGTAGCTCATGAAGGATTGCACTCCACTCCCCATATTCAAGCATTCAGGCCATAGCTTCAGCCATCTACATTAACGCAATTTCTACAACAGTTATTGTGCAATGTTGTTGGGTGTTGCCGAGGAGGTTTCCATATGCCATCTGAGGCTTTTTTTCCATTGGGGATAGGATTTATTCATTGGAGGATCAGAAACGGAGTTTCTAGAGCATATCCCATCATCTTTGGCATCAGACCAACCACTTTCCATCAGAAGAAGTGCAGTCCCTCTCTTAGACAACATTTTTCTTGGTGCAAATTTGTTGTGAGGGATTAGCAAATTTTGGAGGGGAATTCTTGGGTGAAAGGATCATCCTTTCACTTCATATTTTTATGGGAGAATGACTCTTAATTTTTTGCAGCCATTTCAGCCTTCTCCATGTATTTCTAGTTCTTCAGTAGCTTCTATCCAGCTACTCCGGCATTTCTGCAAAATGTCGTATAGATTTCAGCCAATCCTTTTAGAGGATTGATGTTATGTATTTTCACGGGTTGAGATCTTGCTCCCCCTTATTATTTGAGCCTATAATTTCTATACATTTGTATTTCCATCTTTTATGCAACAGTTCCTCCAGTAACTACGTAATCATGGCCTAGGGCTTGATATATTCAGCAGTGTTCTTTATATTTGTATGTACAGGTTTCTTGAGGCTTGTTGTGCCTAGCATGAGAGATTATTTCCTCAAGGAATTTCATTCTTATTTGCTGCTATGTATTAATGTGATGGCCATTAGATTCTCCGGCATTTTATGTGTTCATGGATTCACTTCTATTTTCAATTAGATGTGTTTTCTTAATGTTGTATCTCTATCTTGAGACATTCTCAATAGAATAGCTTTTCCTAATAGGAAATTTCACATAGCTATAGATAGAGTCTGTGAAGGGCCAAGTAGCCTCTAGATCTCACCCTCTCTTTAGAGGTGACATATCCAGAAAATTCCCCCACAGTATATCTCTGGAATAGACTTGTGACATTTCTAAAAAATGGACATTACAGTGGTATCAGAGCATCGAAATGGCACAGCCTGTGAGTTCAATTTCAGAGGAGAATGATGAATAAGATGAGACTAATATCATCTATTTTTGGTATAACGAAGAGCCTCCCTGGGGAGGAGGAGAAGAAAAGGCGAGAAGAGGAGGGTCCATGCATTTCCTATTCTCTTGAAGACTAGCATGGGAGATGCTTGGATTTTCAAATCTTAAGAAAGTACCTGGGTGACTATAAACCCCATTCTGCAGCATTCAAGAGAGCTACAACATTCTCACAGTCTATTTAGCAGATGGAGGAGAGAATGCCCTATGGAAAATAAGAAATTATAAGCAATGGTTTCTATTGTCTACATTTGATGGGGTTACTTCAGCTAAAGCTTGGAAGAAGAAGCTGGAGGAATTTTTATTGTTGCATCTAGTGGCAGAGAAAGAATCAGTGGTGATGGAAGTGCTGTACATTGAGGGAGAAACATCTATTTGATGGTTCAAACCCTTGGTCCATTCAAGGGTGAGTTATTTTTCAGTATTTTCTCAAAGGTTGATCCAAACCTTTGATGGAGGGAGAATAGAGGAAGAGAATCTCACACCACCATGGGAGGAGGATTGCATCAATGCTGCTACAGCTTTGGAGAAGCAGCATTCTACATCTATGGATGAGGCAGCCATTGCATTAGAATAAAAATCCATTTCAACCACACAATAAGGTCCCAAGATCCACCAAGGTATGAGCAAGGTTCCACTTTCTATTTCAGAAAATTGTCTGGAGGATGGTGGAATTTCATATGGAGAGGTCCAAGGATCAAACCATATGGCCACTTTAGGGCCTCATGTTTGCAATGTGTTGTGCAAAGGGTTCAAGCAGGAGAAGAACTCCCCATACTCATAATTTTTTGATGATTTTCATTTAGCCTTCAAGGTGGGAGTGTAAATTTTGGAGGATGAAGTAAACCATGACACCTCCATGGAGAATCATGAAGCAAATTGTGAACCGGAGGGAGAGACAGTTGCTACATTATTGGAGGAATCAACAGCACTGTTGGACATGGGTGGAGAGGAGACATCACCTCCATCACATTTGGATCTTCATAGGTCCAACATATTCATGGGATAGAGACCTTTCCTAAGAGGTCTTCAAGGAGCTACATTTCAAACTCTCATGAAATGCAAAGAGCAAGAATTGATTGTAGCCCTCATGGGAGGAGTACCAAAAGAATGTGAAAGATGGCAAGATAATTACATCATTGAGCAGCATAGAGTATGGATGCATGATGTTGATGTGATGCTCATATCATTCATTGTGTCTTCATCACATCAGTTGTATGATGGAAGTATGGGAGATCAACAAAATACTTTGATGCTTTGCTTGAGAGAGCAAGGGTGGAATTGTTGTCATAAGTTTCATGATGTTGCCGAAGGAGGAGATGGCACTATCTCCTTGGTTTTTGATGATAGAGAGGTACTTCCACCTTGAGAGGGGCTTCTTATATATTGTAGCGTTATGTGAGATATATTTGACAAGATGCATGTCAAAGAATGGAGCTGGATATTGATGGGAGCCTATGTGAATAGGCCAACAGTGTTGTCTCTTTGGAGCAGTAACCAATGGATGAAGTGTTCCCAGCGGAAGTGTGGTGGATCCATAACCCACAAGTCCCAGGATCATTTCATATTATTTTCACTCGATAGACAAAAAGTAGGAGAGATGGATGAGGTAGTAGATATGCTACATTCTTCTTGACTTCGATTCCCAAGCATAAGAAGAAGGATCTTCTTGAAGCACCTAGTTCATTCCTCTTCATGGGAGCATGCCAAATAACTATGGAGGGTTCATTCATGGATCCATAAATTATTTTACTCCTAGTATATGGTAAGAAATCTGTTCTTACATTGGCTGATTTGTATACTCTTACCATTATTTTGCAGTGCATGGCTCTACAAGAGGGAAAGCTTTTTAGATTGCTCCATGGGAAAAAATTGGGTCGAATTGTATGATGGAGGCAGCCATATTTTATATGGCCTTTGGAAATTGTTTCCTTTCATGTATGATCAGTGATATACTCAGCAATTTTCTATTTATCAGTAGCTATCATGACATATATAGCTATTCATGTAACACAAAACAACTTGCCATGAGATTTTCTTAAGCAGTAGTTTGGGAAAAATGCACTGTCACTCTTGCGGAGAATGTTGGTACACTCTTGCAACACATGAAACCTTCAGAAATTTACTCATTTTATTGCTGATCATGAATTTCTTTCTGATATGGATCAGATTTTTATAATAATAATGATTATGAGAAAGGCAGAAGAGTTGGGTGTGTCCTTGAGTGAGAAAAACTCTCACATTTTTTGTAGTGCATGTTCTAAAGGGAACATGAAAGGAGGCATGGCTACAGCCACACATTTTCTCATTTGTGGGGAGAGCCATGGGCTTGGTGATTTTATCCATCCATTGTATGTATATGGGCAGGTTTTTGACCTTATGTTTCTGATTCACTCATATATTTTACTATTTAGTAGTAGAGGTGATATTCTTGTATAATACTTTCCAGGCTATTTTTTGCAGCTACAGTGGGTGAGGTTGCATCATAACCCTATGAGGAATTGTTTGAATTTTATGTACATGGTATATCCTATAGAAAACATGTCATTGGGACATTATATGGTGATATTTTCTTATTCATCATAGATGACATGTCTTGGGCTAGCTGATTTTTCATGGATGGAGGGGATATTCTTGGGGAATTACTCTTCATTTTTCCATTTGAAGGAAATAAATTTGCAGCCCAAGATCAGCAAACACTCCAAAATTATCATAATTGGGGAAGAGGATAGCATGGGGCAAGTTATAGCACTTTCCATGACCAGATTTCAGCCCACCTTCATTTCCGGAGCTCAAGGTGGAGGGAGATTTTCCATGAGTTGTCTTGTTGGGAGGCAACTTATTTTTATGATTGATGGCTTGGGGATGAGAGATTCATATAGGGGATGATAAGTCCCATTATATATCAGGTATCATGCCTCAAGGAGGCCCTTGGACATCTCTTAGTTCCTTCATGGATATTTTTTTCTACATGATAGCTATTTGGGAATGTTCACCCCAAGGCTAGTTTCCATTTGTTGGAGGGACAGTTTGGAGATTTGATTGTTGATATGGCATATTTTTTTTTGAGGAGATAATCACATAAGGATTCTACAGGAGGAAGGGAATAAATAAATTTAGTTCATCCATGGAATTTCTTGAGGGCAAGAAATATGTTGAGAGGGGAGGACTATAATGTCCGAAAGTTTGTGGACATTAAATTTTGTTAAGAAGATGAATAAAATGGGTAGGGGACTCATTCTTTGCATGGTTAGAGAATAAAAATCCTCTAAATATGAAAGAGAATAATATTATAGCTATATTTCACACCTCCATGTGTGAAAGGAGGTTTTTTCAAGCATGCTTGGCCAAGGTTGACCAAGTCAAACTGCATTGGCATGAGTTGGAAAGCATTATGTGGGACAACGTAGGAGGGAATTTTCTAGAGAGAGGGAAACCCTAATTCGAAATAGGGTCCATGGAGGGAAGGCTAATTGTATAAAAAAGGAGAAAGGCAGCCATTGTGGACATCTTTGATCATTTTTACATCCAAGTCTTGGAGACTTATTGCTACCTCCTGTTGTTTAGTAGAGCTGTAGTGCCCTCGGGCACGAGGGAATCCTATTCAGGATTTCCTCTCCTTCTTGAGTAGCTCATGAAGGATTGCACTCCATTCCCCATATTCAAGCATTCAGGCCATAGCTTTATCCATCTACATCAACTCAGTTTCTGCAACAGTTATTGTGCAATGTTGTTGGGTGTTTCCGGGGAGGTTTCCATACACCATCCGGAGCTTGTTTTCCATTGGAGAGAGGATCTATTCAATGGAGGATCAGAAAAGGAGGTTCTAGAGCATATCCCATCATATTTGGCATCAGGCCAACCACTTTCCATCAGAGGCAGCGCAATCCCTCTCTTAGACAGTGTTTTTCTTGGTGCAGATTTGCTGTGAGGGATTAGCAAATTTTGGATGGGAAGTCTTGGGTGAAAGGATCAGCCTTTCACTTAATATTTATATGGGAGATGGGTTCTTCATTTATTTCATCCATTTCATCCTTCTCCATGTATTTCCAGTTCTTGAGTAGCTGCTACCCAGCTACTTCGGGATTTCTGCAAAATGCTAATTTGTATAGATTTCAACCAATAATTTTAGAGGATTGATGTTATGTATTTTTAGGGGTTGAGATCTTGCTCCCCATTATTATTTGAGCCTATCATTTCTATACATTTGTATTTCCATATTTTATGCAGCAGTTCCTCGAGTAACTGCACAGTCATGGCCTAGGGCTTGATATATTTAGCAGTGTTCTTTATATTTGTATGTACAGGTTTCTTGAGGCTTGTTGTGCCTAGCTTGAGAGATTATTTCCTCAAGGAATTGCATTTGTATTTGCTGCTATGTATTAATTTGATGGCCATTAGATCCTCCGGCATTTTATGTTTTCATGGATTCACTTCTATTTTCCATTATATGTATTTGCTTATTGTTGTAGCTCTATCTTGAGACATTCTCAATAGAGCAGCTTTTCCTAATAAGAAATTTCACATAGCTATAGACAGAGTATATGAAGGGCCAGGTAGCCTCTAGATCTCACCCTCTCGTTAGAGGTGACATATCTGGAAAATGCCCCCACAGTATATCTCTGGAATAGACTTGTGGCATTTCTGAAAAAGGGACATTACAGTCATAGATCCAACCACTACACCAAAAGCTCGAACTATTAGTGAGGGCAGCATCCCAAGGTGTTAAGGGTGGGCCTAACCCCATCGGAGCATCTGAGGGCAGGGACCTTGCACAGCACCCCTCATCACACAGACCCAGACATGTGGCTATGGGCCCTACCCACACACGGGATATTACAACCCACCATGCTCCGCGATTCTTGACCTTGATACCTCAGCTTTGATACCATGTAGATCCAACCACTACACCAAAAGCTCGAACTGTTAGTGCGGGCGGAATCCCAGGGTGTTAAGGGTGGGCCTAACCCCACCGAAGAATTTGAGGGTGAGGGCCCTTGTGCAACACCCCTCATTACATAGACCCGGACACATGGCTGCGGGCCCTACCCGCACACAAGATATTACAATTAGATTGTACTTGGTCACTCCACAGTTTATTACACTCAAGGTAATGGGCTGGCACAATCTTCCAACAGGAGCCTAATAAGCATCATAAAGAATCTATTGGAAGAAAATCAGAGATCACGGCACAAAAAGCTTGTACACGCTTTATGGGAAGATAGATTGACAACAAAGAAATCAATTGGAATGTCTCCCTATCAGCTGGTTTATGGAGCTGATGCAGTTTTTCCTACCAGTTTAGGCATGCCAATGATGAATTTGGTCCAAGAAATACATTTAGAAGAATATAGCATGATGAGAAGGATAAATCAGACCATACATCTTCAACAAACCAGGGAGGAAGTTTATAATAGAGCACAGAAAGTACAAGAGAACATCAAAAAGTTGTTTGATAAGAGGACAAAGGCCAGTGATTTCAATATTGGTGAAAAAGTACTGAAATGGGATTCCAAGAGAGAAGATAAGCTAAAACATGGCAAGTTTGAAAATTTATGGAAAGGCCCTTACATGATTCAATCTGTTATCGGTCATAATGCATTTTTTCTACAGGAGATGGACGGTACAGACCTGTTTGGGGGTCTTGTCAATGGCAGGATTCTCAAACATTATTACTGCTAAAACCATTGCTTGAAGATTTCATTTTTCATTGTAAATATCACTGCTTTGTTTTTTTTTTAAATTGAAAAATACAAAAACAATAGAAAAGAGAAAAGAGGGCAGATTGGAAAAACAAGAAAGGTACAGCCCCATACAAAAAAGGAAACGAAAAATATGAAAGTGTGCAAGCTTAAATGCCACTACTTAAAGAGCACTGCTATCTAGTCATACAACCTAATAATGGCTAGATAGATTTCAATTTATTGCTGATAGGTTAGTAAATCAGATTTTCCAAACAATTTAATCTTGGGTTATCAGTAGATTAGATAAGGATAGAAAAAGAAGTGGTTCTAATATGCTCAAAATTTGAACCAAAGAATCAAAGAAAGATGGCTCAAATCAGATCAAAACTTGAGCCAAAGAGACAAAGAATATTGGTTCTAAAATGCTGAAAACTTGAATCAGGTAAAGAAGAAAATAGCTCAAAGTGATCAAAATCAGAGCTGAAAGAAAAAATGAAGGAGGCTTGTAATTGTCAGATCTTAAGCCCTCCAAGTTTTGTTTTTATTTTCTTCAAATAAAGTTCTATGAGAAGCCTGTTTTTATGCCATAGTCTCACAGCAAATCAGACAGCTTAATCCTAGTTTGACTGTGTTTCAATTTCTGTTCTAGAATATAGAGAATGCCAGTCCTGTCAGACAGTTTAATCCTGATAGATAGTATATTAGGTAGAGAAGCGATGAGTTAAACTGTTTAATCTGAATTCATGGAGAAATAAGGGTAGATTTAGATTAGTTTTCATGTTTTCAAAAGAATAAAATGTTGATTTCAAAGGGTTTGCAAGTCCAAGTGCACCCTGTTGAAGAAAAAATGCTAGGAAAGTATGTTGTGTAGGTAGTTGTTTGGGAAAATTGATTTTATATAATGCAGTATTGATCATATTTTTTAAGCAGCATGATCAAGAAAGAAAATTTTGTCAAGGATAAAGCATTGATCTACATTCTAGAGACAAAATTTTATGAAGTTCTTGACACCTCCAAGGAGCTGCCATCCCCAAGTGGAGCCACTATTAGCCATCAGTAAATTTTTGTCATATAAAATGATGGCTAAAACAATTCTTGACCCTTAAAGGGATTATTTTCATAGAAAATTAATCATTCTTGAAGCCTTATGGTGTTTTATAATAAAATAAATCTTCATTGTTGTTCCTTACTATTGTTCCTTAGCCAGTTGTTCCTTAGTAATGATGTTCCTTAACGATGTTGTTCCTTAGCGATGTTGTTCCTTAGCGTTGTTGTTCCTTAATGGTGTTGTTCCTTAGTGGTGTTGTTCCTTAACTGCTATTCATTAGCAGTGTTGTTCCTTAGCCTGCTGTTCCTTAGCACTACTATTCCTTAAGCTGTTGTTCCCTAACTGTTGTTTCCTAGTTGTTGTTCCCTAAGCTGTTGTTCCCTAAGCTGCTATTCCTTAGCATTGTTGTTCCTTAGCTTGCTGTTCCTTAGCACTACTATTCCTTAAGCTACTATTCCCTAAATTTTGTTTCCTAGCTACTATTCCCTAAGATGTTTTTCTGTAAGCTATTGTTCCCTCGTTTTTGTTCCCTAAGCTGCTATTCCTTTCCCCCGTTCCCCTTGTAAAAAAGTTTTTTTCCTTTGTATTGATCCATAACTATGTTTTTACATTTTAACACTAAAAACAAAAATTTGCCCTGCTAGAGCCTACCACCCACTACGCAAATCATCCACCAATATATGGCTACCACCTAGCTCCCATTAAAACTCTTGCCCGTGCACCTTTCCTATCACGCTCTTCTCCCCACCGTAGGATCTGACCCTTCTCATCCAACGGTCGATGTCACATTTTGCGCAACTTTGTTGTCTGAGGTTTAATAGCCAAACATCACACAAGACTACTGGTTTTGAAAAAGCCATGTGTCTCCTTTTAATTGGATCACGTTCCCTCTGGGAAAAAACTATTTACCACTCAATCATCATGCAAAAACCACTAACAGTTTTCGCAAAACCACTTTCCATCATTTCGTTCCAAATTCAAATTTAAAACTTTTTTCACAGGTTTTATCCATAAAACCTCCTCCACCTGCATATCCTGCTCCTCTGCCCTGCTCCTCCACCCACGCTTGAGCCCTCTGTTGCAATTAAACCACGAAATGCAGGATTTATTAACTAGTTTGTTTTTGTTTGCAGGTTTAATGGTGGATTTATCCATAGGTCTCCCACAACCAAATAATCAGTGTTCAAAGAGGTTGAAGGCTCAAATTTTAGAGTTTAATCAATTTTTCATGGACATTGATTATAAATAAAACCCTCCAATGCAGAAGAAGCCGAGCCACCTATACACAAAGGAAAACAAGACATGTCAGCAGAAAGAAAGTCAGAGCCACATCTACATCCATTATTGCTCCACCAAAAGGACACCTGCAGTCTGATTTACTTTACAAAGACACTTTGACAACCATTCCTCTGACAGAGTCTCATTAGAACTGTCAGAATAGTTATTAAGCAGGCATGGGGCTACAAGACCCAAAAAACTGAGAGTTTGCTTATCCGAGAAGTCAAACAGGGTACTTTAGCCACAGTTATCTTCAAAGAAACATTTCAGAGTTATTACCATGCCTACCAGATATGCATAAAATAGGAAAAACTACCAAAATGATACAAAGAGTTAAGGCAATGGTCATTAAGTAGAATGGGAATTCAAACACTTCTCCCACTCTGTCTTAATTCATATTTATTACCATCTCAGCAACACTCTTCCTTTTTCACCTATAAGTATTCAAAGAAAATTCATTTTAATGGTTGGGATATTGTTAATTGCTTGAACTGTTATTGAGCAAGAGACTCTGAGTAGTTGTAATATAGTAGGCTAGGAAGAAAATCATTGGAATGTAAAGAGCTATTGGACTCAAAGTATGTAATTGGTTTTTCACAGCAATAGACAAGCAGATTCACTGGATCCTGATCTAAATCATTGGTGTTTTTATTGTCACTGTAATGGTTGTTTTCTTTATGTTTTCACTCTGTTCATAATTCTCTGATAAAGAAAAAAAAATATAGAGTAGGATATACTGCAAAGTACCCTGGCTCTCACTGAAAATCTTTATCCTTATGTTTTCTACTAAATGTGTGTTTGGGAATGATTTGAATAGAGTATAACCAGTCAAGGAATGTTGGTGAGCCCATGTCTGGCTGAGTAGAACTTGAGTTATTTTTCTTGAATAATATTTTCATTATAGGCTAAGTAGACTCTTAATCAAGAAATTTTATGGTTAGCCTTGTCCCTTGTTTATGTCTTAAACAACTGTTTTGAAGATTTCCCTTAAAAGTGTGCCAAAAGCAGGTTTGGTTAGAAGTCCTTACTTGATCCTAGGTGACTTTTTATGTTTATATTAAATGTTTATTCTTGAGAGTGTGTTAAAGCAAGATAGGTTTAAAGCCCTTATCTAATCTTAGGCTGCCCTTTTTTTTCTTACATGTTTCTTCTTTCACCTCATCCATTAATGTTTCCATACCATCAACTCAACTTAAAATATCTTATGATATAGATGACTTTCCCTTTGAAAACCCTTGAATAGTTGTTGTGCAAGTAAACCCTTTTATGACTCCATAGCCCAATGGTTAACACTATTTTTTTACCTATCTTCCCATGCTAACACATCTTTCCACTTATTTCTTTCTTCACTTCACATGACCTTATCATTTAATAATCCCCAACCAAAAAACAAACAAACCCTTTGTGCTGCATAACTAGCCTAATATCATTATGATAAGCCTTAAAGACAAATCCTTTGAAAACACATATAGAGAGATCCGTCTTTGAATCCTCGAGGGCTAGATCCTAGGATTCCAAAGTGGTTCTGATGTTGCCTTGTCATTTAGTATGTCGGTCTGCTAAATCACAGGACCCCAATAGAACCTTCATAGAAAAAACGTTAGAGCGAAGATTCCACGATGACCTGTTTCAGATGGAAAAATCCCTTGCATAAGGAGGAAATGAGGATCATAATTTATATAAATGCTTAGGTTGAGAGGGGCTTCAACAAGTAAACGTGGGAGGATTTTATGATCTTAAAAAATATTAATTATGATTTTTCAATGACTAGGGGTTTTAGCCCACTAACTGGGGGTATAAAATTCAAACATGAATATCTCTCAAATCGTGAAGAATTACGTGGTGTGGAATATATCAACGGAAACATCTCGACAAGTAGAAACCATCAAAAGCATTCTTGAACCAGAATATAGTAATTTGGTTGGTCAAAATTCCCATGCAATATTGGGTTAGCCCCTGGTGCTACTTGGGTTGTCATCAATGACAACCGCTGATCAATAATCTCCCACTTTGGCATTGATGGCAACACAAGTACTCCCCTTGCAATCATGACACCTATTCCTACAACATTCTCTCCCCCTTTGACATCAATGGCAAAGGTTAACTCCCCCTAAAACAAAACCATCCTTCGGACCTGTACACACTTCCACTCCCCCTAACACACAACCGTCCTGCAGACCTATAATCTAATGAGAACTTGGGAGAATCCCAAGCTTTTGACGAAGATATTCAAATGATTCATGAGGTAAAGGTTTAGTGAATATATCATCAATTTGTTCTTTTGTACAAACATACTTAAGTTTGATATTCTTTTCAGTGACTTGTTCTCTAAAAAAATGGTATTTGATCAGAATGTGTTTTGTTTTTGAATGCATGACAAGATTCTTGGAGATGCTGATGGCACTAGTGTTGTCACAGAATATGGAAATAGGCTCACTGAATTGTACTTGAAGATCTTGCAAAGTTTGTTTCATCCAAATGACTTGAGTACAACATGATGCTGCCGCAATGTATTCTAATTCTGTTATAGATGACGAGATTGAGGTTTGGTTTTTTCTCAACCATGATACGAGACAACCACCTAGATAGAATGTTGCTCCACTAGTACTCTTATGATCATCAACTCTTCCTATCCAATCTGCATCTATAAAGGCTTCAATAATGATATTGTTACCCTTGGGATACCACAAGCCATATTATTTTGTGCCCTTTAGATATCGAAGAATTATTTTGATGGAAATAATATTTGAGTCTTTTGGTGTTGCTTGGAATCTTGCTACTTGTCCAACTTCTTGCATAACATCTACCCGAGAGGCTATTACATATAGAAGACTACCAATCATAGATCTATACAACCTTTGATCCACATCCTTATATGAGTCGTCTATGCTCAATTTGCAACCTGTTACCATCGGAGTAAGGACGGGTTTGCAATCTTCCATTTTGAGTTTCTTGAGCATTTCCTTGATGTACTTGGCTTGACATATAAATATTCCTTTCTCTTGCTGAGATATTTGAAGCCCTAAGAAGTATGTCAGCTCACCAAGTAAAGACATCTCAAACTCACTTTGTATCTTTGTAGAAAATTTCTTACTTAGTCGATCATCATTGCTACCAAATATTACATCATCCACATATACCTCAACGATTGCTAAATTATCTTTATCTATTTGTACATAAATATTGCTATCAACAGTACCTTTCTTGAACCCTTGTTGACGTAGATATCCATTAAGACAAGCATACCATGCTCTGGGAGCCTATTTGAGACCATATATAGCCTTCTTTAACCTGCAGACATAGTCTTCTTTTCCTGATAGTAGAAAAACCTTCAAGTTGTTCGATGTAAACTTCTTCTTCTAATTCTCCATTCAGAAATGCTGACTTAACATCCAATTGGTGGAATTTGATTTTTATTGAACATGGATAGGTGAGAAACATTCATATGGCTTCCATTCTGGCAACTGGTGCAAATGTTTCATCGAAATAAATTCCTTCCACTTGTGCATAGCCTTTGCAAACCAATATTGCTTTGTTTCTGGTAACTTGCCCATCTTCATTCAATTTGTTCTTGAACACCCATTTAGTCCCAATGAAATTTTTATCTTTTGGTCATGGAAATAAT
Organism: Pinus albicaulis; assembly: GCA_034641835.2. Lineage (NCBI taxonomy): Eukaryota > Viridiplantae > Streptophyta > Pinopsida > Pinales > Pinaceae > Pinus > Pinus albicaulis. The sequence continues at coordinate 871,806,605 of CM076580.1, forward strand.
TCCCAGGTGTTATTCTTCTCAATTTGATCCAATTATTCATTCATAGCTGCTACCCAATGTTCATTCTCGTTGGCTTCCTCAAAACTACTAGTCTCAAAAGTTGCTAGAAAAGCAACGTGAGCTTGTTGTGATGAACGAAGCTGTCTACCTTCATTTATGTCACCAATGATTTGATTTGATGGATGGTTCTTTTGAATCCACTCTTTTTTTCTCCTTGGAGGAGCTTCTTGTTGTTGTTCTGGTATATCTTGATGATCATTGTTTACTTCTTCCTCATTGATAGTTGCTTCTTGTTCTAAAATTTTATCTATGTCTTTTTCAGCCTCTGTCTCAAGTTTCAAAGATTCTAGATCCTCATCATTACTTGATAGAACGCCATATTTGTCAAATGTAACATTTATTCTCTGCACTATCTGTTTTCATCTTATATTATAGCATTTATATGCCTTTATTTTGCGTGAGTAACCAAAAAAGATACCTTCATCAACGCGTGATTCAAACTTACCCAAATTTTGATCTTCTCTTTTGATATAACATTTGCTTCTGAAGATTCTGAAATATTTTACATTAGCTGGCTTTCCTTTCCATAATTCATATGGAGTCTTGTTGCAATTATTTCTGAGAGGACTTTGGTTGATAATGAAAGACTGCCATATCAATTGCTTGAACCCAGAATTTTTCATCCAATTTTGAGTCCTTCAAAATTGTTCTAGCCATTTCATGTACAGTTATGTTCTTTCTTTCAACAACTCCATTTTTCTGAGGTGTTTGTGCCGTTGAAAATTGGCTTTTTATTCCATTTTTGTCACAGTATTGCTGAAATAATTTGGAAGTGAATTCTCCACCATTATCTGATATTAAACACTTTATTCTCAAATCAGTTTCATTTTCAACCAACTCCTTGTAGATCTTAAAGCACTAAAATGATTCAGATTTTTGCTTTAGGAAACGGATGGCTGTCATCCTGGTATAGTCATCTATCATTAACATGAAATATAATTCTTCGTCTAAGCCTTTTGTTCTCACAGGACCACATAGATTAGTATGTATCAATTCCAATGGATGTGATGAAAAGTGTTCTTTCATTTTAAATTTGAGTTTTTTCTGCTTGCCATGTCGACATGCCTCACATAGTGTGTTGGAAGGTTTTGAGATTTTCGGCATTTGTCATACTTCTTCCTTTTTTCTTATCCTAACAATATTGTCAAAGTTTATGTAACCCATTCATTTTTTCTATAACCAGCTTTCATCTTCTTTAGTTAGTAGACATGCTTTTGTTGCTTCATCCAGAACATATATGTCGTTTGGATCTTGACTTTCTATAGCCACAATTTTACCATACCTTCCTTTCCTGATTTCACATTTTGTGGCGTTGAATAGCATTATGTGTCATTGATCACACAATTTTGCAACATTGAGCAGATTGTGATTCATGTTTTCGACCAATAGAACATTCTTGGCCATAACATCTTTGCTTCCAAGAGTGATGGTACCTAATCCTATAACATTTGAAGATCCATCATTTCCAAAGGATATGGTTCCATCCTTCTTTTCTTTCAGATATACAGATTTCATTCTATCTCCAGTCATATGCGTTGAGCAACCGTTGTCAACATACCACACATCTTTATTTTTTTGAGCCTTGAGAGCGAGAGCACAATTATCAGTCTTCTTCTTCTTCCATGTTTGTTCATTCTATGGCTTCGAAGATTCTTCTGGAGAATTTTCAAGTCTGTAGTCTCTGGCTATGTGTCCAGAGTTTTGACATTTGTAACATTCCATATTATTTCTTAAATGTTCAAATCTATTGATGTTTCGTTGAGCCCTGGGAGGTTCATATTTGAAGAACCTCTTGGAATTGTATTGGTTCCTAGGGTACGTGCGACATACTACAATTTTATGACAAAATTTTCCACATGAATAACAATAGCCATGAAAAATATGTTGGTACCTGGATGAAAATCTCCATCGAGGAATCGTCTTCCAAGGATGTGCTTGTGAATCTTTTCCAATGAAGTCTACATGTATGTCAGATCTCATAGGTTCATTGTATTTTGTTGTAGAAGGTCTTTCTTCTTCTTCTTTGTAACCGAGGCCAGTTCTGTTGTTGTAAGATTGTTGATTGTTGATGAGTTCTACCAATGCCCTTGAGCTATTGGCATAGTTTTGGACAATTTTTCCCTTCTTCACTTCCTTACACAACGAGACTACTTCGGCTTCTAATGTTTCCCTTTCTTGGTTGCTTTCTTCCAACTTATTTTGAAGTGACTCTTAAATACATTTGTGTTCTTCAACCTCAATTTTGAGACCTTGAACTTGTTTTCAATAGTATTGGAACAGATCTTCTCAGCATTGAGCTATTTTATAAGCTTGATTGCCTCCTCATAAAATTCTTCTATGGTCAACCCTTCTTCTTCATTGTTTGATACTTCTTGTTTATTGTGCTTGGCCATAAACAATACTTTCTCATTGGCTTCTTCTTTGTTGTCACTTTCTTCATCGGATGATGAGCTATCTTCTTTAGAGAGAAAGTTCCTTTTGGATCCTTTCTTTTTGCCTTGCTTATTGAATTTCTTAAAGCCTTTCTTTCATTTTGAGTTTCCATCACTTTTGTTCAGACATTTTGCTATGAAATTCCCAACCTCACCACAACCGAAAAATATCAATGGAAGTTTACCTTTGAATTTTTCCTTACCAGGTTTTAGTTTTCTCGTAAAGTAAGCATATTCTTCATCTGAAAGACCTTCTCCATCATCTCCCTTTTCTTCACACTTGCAGGTGCATGTCATTTCAATTGAAGGTTGTTTGTCCTTATTGGTTTTATTATATGCAACGAACTTAGTTTCTAGATTTTAAGTACCCTTTTCTTCATCAAGACTCATTTCATATGCTATGAGAACTCCATGTAATTCGTCCTTGTTGAGTTTGTCCAGATTTGCACTGTATTCTAAGACCGATACCTTTGGGTTGAATCTCCTTGGTAACGTTCTAAGAATATTTTTGTATAATAGTATTCTCATCAACTAACTCTCCCAATCCTTCCATATTATTGGTTATTTCATCAACATATTGGAAGTATGCAGCAATGTTGCAATATTCTTTCATTCTAATTTGCTCAAATTTTTCTCTATATTTTTTAAGCTTTGCTTCTTTGAAATTTGAGTCACTTGCATATATATTCTCAAGCTTGTCCCATATATTTTTGGCAGTTTTACAACCCAACTCCTTATGATAAGCAGATTCAATAAGTCCACTGATAATAATATTCTTTTCTTTTGCATCATTTACCAAATTCTTCTTACCTTGTTCATCCACGGTTGATGTAAATCCATTTTGAACAGTGTCCCATACTTCGTAAACTTGCGCCAAGAGATACACCTCCATTCTTCCTTTCCAGAGTGCATAAGTATTTTCATTGAATAGAGGTACACCATTCTTGGTATGCTCCATGACCTCCTTCCAACTGTTAATCTGCTATTGAAGGAACCAATCTCTGATACCAATTGTTGGAAATACTTAGAGGGGGGGTTTGGAGGGGGGGGGGGGGGTGAATCAGTATTCCTTTCAATTAGAGCATTAGTTAATATTCAATTATTATCAGTGTTTGTACAATGATAGCAACAAAAAAAAGGAAAAAAAATGCACACAATTTTTAAGGTGGAAACCCACTCTGAGACAAAAACAACCTAATGCTTTTCTAATAATTCTTTAATATTCAACTCCAATTGAAAATAAAGGTCCAACTTCCTATAACCTAAAAAAGCATTCTTCTCCAGCTCACACTGGATGGATGCTCCAAAACCAAATATTCTTCAGTAGTCAATTGAACAGATGCCCCAACACCCAATGAGCTATAACTCACCCTAGCACCACCCTACCACCCTATAGAAGAACAAAAGAAGAATGGAATCCCGTACCAGGGAAAATGGTCCACTTTACAATGATATAGAATGATGTAGAAGAAGAAGATATACTAGACCATAACCCAAACTTTGACAGAACCACCTAATGATGATCCTAGACCTCCCAACACTGCCTCTTCAACCCTTGGCAGATAGAAACTAGTACAATTTTTACAATAATGTATTTACAATAACTTATTACAATGATACCTATACAATGATTGTATGCAGTGATGCCCACTTGAATACTTCATATGATGAACTTATTACTGCTATTATGCACCCTGGTTTCTGCTCTTGTCATGCTTCATTCTGCTACACCTTGCTTTACTTTGCTGATATAAAAAGTCTGGTCGTTTGCAACCCTTGACAACACATGGTCTAGCTTTTTCTTGCCTTCTAGGAGCTCGATATTGAATCTGGTGTGTCTCCATTTTTTCAGATTCTCAATATCTAATTTTTAGTCCTTTATTAGTCCTCTAAGTCATCTTTCCAATGCCACAGGTTTGACCCAATTTGGATTCTTCAAGGGATAGTTATACCCAATCTCTCACAATGCCCTAATTATGGATTGTTTCAGTACAACGAACTTGTACGTCATTCCATGTGTCACTGTTTCTTCATTCGGCTCTGAAATTGATAGATAGAAAATTAAATTCTGTGTACTATCTGTCACTTTTTATAGAATTCCAATCTGATACTCAGAGAGAGAGTTATGACGATTTTACCAAGGTCAATTCTTTGCTATTAATTTCATAAGCCTACAAAAACCGTAATTTCCATAGATCATATCTCCAAAAATATTGTGCAACTTGATCTAAAATATTTATAGAAGCTTCCTTAGGATTTCGGCTTCACCCCATAAAAATTTCAGCTTCTGAACCTTTGTATAAAAAAAATTAGAGCGAAAATTCCATGATGACTTGTTTTGATATGGCGAAATCCCTTGCATAAGGAGGAAATGAGGATCACAATTTATATAAATGCTTAGGTTGAGAGGGGCTTCCACAAGTGAACGTGGGAGGGATTTTAGGAGCTTAAAAAATATTAATTATGAATTTTCAATGACCCATGCCCCAACCCCATGGGGTTTTAGCCCACTAACTAGGGGTACAAACTTCAAACATGAATATCTCTCAAACCGTGAAGAATTACATGGCGTGCCATATATCAATGGAAACATCTCGACAAGTAGAAACCATAAAAAGCATTATTGAACAAGAATATATTAATTTAGTAGGTCAAAATTCCCATGCAAAATTGGGTTAGCCCTTGGTGTTGCTTGGGTTGACATCAATGACAATCGTTGATCAACACTACCAAGTATGGTACCTCTGGAAGCTTTGGTGGTACATCATCTATATACCAAAGACATATGATCCTTTGAGTACCGAGTCTTGAGTCATTTCAACTGATCCTGGTTCATCCGCTACTATCGAGACAAAACCCTCACAGTTACTTGAGGACATTGAAATTCAATCCATTGAAACGGTAAATCTAGAACACGAGCTTGTTAAAATGGAGGTTGATACAGAACATATTGTTCTTTTACCAGAACATCTTGATCCTGAATTTGTTCCCATGCAACCGTCTTATCCTCAATCATCCATAACTGTCGAGTCTTCCTCTTTACCAGATATTTTATCATGTGAAATTTATCTTAGGCCTAACAGTGAAGTACTTCCACCTAGTTTGATTTCAATAGAGGAAGAACTTCATGAAGAGACAACTCCTTCATCTCCCACTCATTTTGGGTCAGGCTTCATTTATATTCGTCTTTTCTTCGTTTGACCTACTCTACTCCTGTTGATCCTTTTCACTCTCAAGTTCCCATAGATTCGTTAGAGTATTTTCTAGGTTATTTAACTATGGCAAAGACAACATCCCAGACGACACCATCTGTTATAGCTCCGACATCATCTATTGTTTCTTCATCTTCGATGTTTTTGATGACACCCGATTGACATATTTATGGTGGTCTATCTATCCCAATGGGTTACCAGGATTTAAATGGAACCTACTCTGGTGTCTCCTCTAGTCCATGTAATTCTCCCATGTCATAATTTGGAATTCTATGTAGTTAATCTCTTACAAGTACTGAACAACCTGATCCTTTATTGACATCATCAGCTCAATATCAGGTTGTTCCATCCAATTACTGTTTGTCTTATCCAGTATCTACTAGATACCCATCATATGAAAGTTAGTATGTGCAATATCCTTATACTCCATATGGTGGGGGGATACAGATGTTCAGTCCATATGGTAGTACTCCGTCGTTTTTTAGGTCAATAATATGTTGTAATTCCTATTTGTCAATGGCAGCCTACTTTACCTATTCAACCACAAATGGTTGTGTATCAATATCAGCCAGTTCAACCTGTTGCATATGTGCCTACTACACATATTATTTCCTCTATGGTTGTTGGTTAATTTGCACAAGTGGGTCCTTCAGCCCCTAACCTTCAAGTTTTGGGTCTATAACTCCATCTTCCCATGTTGCTGTTCAACAACCATATGTATCGGGAATTTCACAACCACGAGATAGTTTACCTTTGTCACATGATTCTACTATCCCAGTCTATTCAAAACCGAGTCTGAATTATCCTGGCGAGAAATAGCTTTATCTTATTCCATGGCAGACACAACAACCATTCCCATAGTATAAAGCATATCCAGGTCCTAGCCAACAAGCCTACCCCTATATGGGTTACCAGAAAGAGAATCCATTTGTTAGTACACAACGGCCTATTGCCTAGGGGATTCCATCTTATTCTGGTTATGCTGAATCTGACCTAAATTGAAAATTTCCATTTTTTGCAACGTTAGAGTTACCTAATTTAAATGAAATCACTAATTATCACATTCATTATTTACCTTGGTGGTTGGTGATTCCTCATAAATTACCCTTAGACATTACAAAATTCAATTGAAATTCTAGAGAAGACCCTTCTACACATGTCATGACTTATAATCTATGGTGTTCATCTAATTCCTTAAATGATGATTATTTTAGATTGTGTCTTTTCCAGTGAACGCTTACTCGTCTGGATGCAAAGTGGTACATTGAATTATCATGAGCTTCTTTCAATAACTTTACAACTTTAGCCACTAATTTTTTAACCCACTTCTAGTTACCCATCGGATATGAAACTGGAACAGAATTTTTGACTTGCTTTAAACACACTATTGCTACTCATATATAAAATCATATACATGAGTGGTGTCATCATTGTCGAATGGTTAAAACATTTTTTCCTGATCAGATTTTAGCTGAGTGGTTTATAAAGTCCTTGTCGCCATCTATCACCAAGAATGCGGCCAAAGGTAGTTTTGTCACTGAAGGGAAAGTAATTACTCATGCCCAGTATATGGATTTGATTTATACTCAATCTGGCATGCTATATGAAAAGGTTCCAAATGTGTTGCGGCCAAATTTTACTATTCCTCCTACTCCATATGGTCAAGACATTCATGATGGCGATGGTGTGATTGGTTCTGCTAGCACTTTGGCAGCAAGTCGACCATCTGGTTCTACACTTGTTGTTTCAAATCAAACCCCTATTGCATCTGATCTTGCATCTTCTTATGAAATCCATGTTGTGTCATATGACAAAGGAAAAAGTGACAAGAAACCTAGAAGTAAGAATAAGGGGAAAGATAATAATAAATCAAATTTAGCCTGGCAGGAAAAATAATCTGATTCATCCGGTTCTTTTTGGAAACCTTGTTACTCTTGCTTGATATGTAATGAGAAGCATTTTACGCGAGATTTTCCTCACCACTCGGAAGTATCAAAGCTTCTTAAGACTTCTACTGCATCTAAAATGTTGAAAAATCCTTTTCTAAACTTGGAAACACATATGGTTCCTACAGATCCTACTTCTAGTTTGCAAGTGCTTATGCTATCCACCACTAAGCCCAAAACTAATGTTTTGTTGTCTACTCGACGTAAAGATTAAGGAAATAATTTTTCATCATAAAATGGTCAAGCTACAGATCAAACTACCACTTCCACTTCGACCACATCTAACTCGGCTCTACTTCCTATCATTCCAGAGTTAACAATAAAGTCACCAAAAGGAGTTTTTCATAAATCAACATTTAGCCCTCGAGATTGTGCAACTCAAAATCGTAATGTAGCAAAATATCTTCGCTCAGTCACCTTCTGCTATGTCAATGCTTGAGATTCTTCATAATTTTCCCTCCCAAAAGAAAGCTTTGTTGTCCTCCATTGGTGGAATCAACCCAATTGATTCTAATCTTGTAGTCTTTAATCATGCCAACTATGTGCCACAATTACTAGTACAATTAGAATTCTTGATTCAAGTACATTTCCTGAACCACCTCATTCTTCGTATTATCATTGATGAAGGCACATCTACTTGTATCATGTCTATGAGTTGCTATAAGTCACTTGGCTCGCCGACTTTGTCAAAATCACTTACGACATTGAAAGCTTTTGACAGTTGTACATATAAGCCTTATGGAATTCTTAGTAACCTGTAAGTCGAACTAGGGGGAAAATTAGTTACTATTGAATTTGAGGTTGTTGATGGACCCCTTGACTACAATATATTATTTGGAAGACCATGGGCTTACACTATGGCTGTGCTAGTATCTACTTAATTTCGAATGTTCATATTCCCCCATAAGGGAAGCATCACAACTATTGATCAACTCTCTTTCTTCGCCTCTAGTTCCGAGGAAACTAGAAGCATTTTGTTTTTTCATGGATCCCCAAAATATCTTCAAAACATTGGTGTAGGAATCTTAAGGATTCTTCCCTAATGGGCACCTTTTTGTTACTGTCGCCTATGAAATCGGCGAAAATCACAAATATAGAGACCTGCAATATGATATCTTCCACTTCAGCCTACTTAAGGAATATTCTCAATGATTCTGCACTAGATAGGTTGGGAGATTTATGACACTAAGTTAAATTGAGCTAACACAAAAATCAATATTTTTGGCTTATGCGAACAATCCAAATCCTTTGTTGCCAACCGTTTGGGTCAATTGTTCTTTGGATTATCGTACTTCTTCTTATCTTTGTTCACTTGTATTCTCAACTGATGAGAGCATTATGGAACCCATGATGCCGGGAGAAGAACAATGGGAAGAATCACATCAATGATCCCATCTTCGAGATTACAGTGAAGATAATCCAACTGAACTATATCACCCTACATTCATAGAAAAAATTATATTCCTATCCAAGCCATCAATTTTGAGCGAAACCCATCAAATATCGAAGAAACAATTTCAATCAATATTTCGACAAAACTTGGCATTGTAGAAAACATTCATGTCGATGCGTCTTTTTCTCCATATAAACTTGACACTTACCACACTATTTTTCATGAATTCCGAGATGTATTTTCTTGGTCATATGAGGAGATGCCAAGAATCAAATCTAGCATTGTTGAGCATGAGATTAAAATGTATCCTGATGCCAAGATGGTATGACAAAACCTTCATCCTGTTCACCCTAATAAAGATGTTTAAATTAAAGTAGAGGTTGACATTTTTTTGCATGCTGGATTCATTTACCCTCTTCTCCTTACCGATTGGGTTTCTAACATTGTTCCTGTCATGAAGAAACAGGGGAAAATTAGAGTGTGTGTCGATTATCGGGATGTTAATGATGCTTGTCCAAAAGACAACTATCCCACTTCCTTTATCGACCAAATTATTGATGAATGTTCCAGATGTGAAATATTTTCTTTCATGGATGGATTTTCCAGCTACAACCATATCAATATTCGCCCAGATGACCAAAATAAAACCACTTTTATCTATCACTGGGGCACATTCACTTATTGAAAGCTCCCTTTTGGTTTAAAGAACTCTAGGGAAAAATTCTAGAGGGAATTAATTATGATTTTAATTCCATCAAGCACATAGTTCAACCGTATCTGGGTGACTTTCCTGCACACTCACGAGAATGAGTTGACCACCTGCTACATTTGAGAGCAATATTTTTACGATGTTTTCACTAGAAAATACACCTCAATCCGAAAAAATGTGTGTTTGGTGTTGGTTCTAGTCATTTTCTTTGATTCGTCATGTCAAAAGATGGAATTCATCTTGATCCATTATAGGTACAGGCTATTCTTGATTTTCCAACTCCTTTCAATATGCTTTAGTTACAAATACTCCAAGGGAAGTCTAACTTTATAACGAGGTTCATTCCAAACTACATCGAAATGGATAAAGGATTTACTCAACTTTTGAAAAATGGGATTCCCTTCCATTGGGATGAGGTTGCGTAAGGTTAATTTGGTGTTATTAAGGATACCCTAATCCAAGCATCATTAATCTATCCCCCAAATTATCAGAGTGATTATTTCCTATATCTCGTCACTACAGATACAACCATTGCTATGGTTTTAGTCCAAGAAGAATATGGGATTTAACACCTGATCTATTATTTGAGTCACAATCTCAATGATGTGGAAGTTAATTACACATATGTTAAGAAGCACGCTTTGGCATTCGTTCAAGCTGTACAAATATTTCGCCATTATATCCTGCTCTGAAAGACCATTGTCATTTCAAATTGCAACCGTATGACATAAATTCTATCACATAAATTTCTGGGGGGGGCTAATTCAAAATGGATCATCATTTTGGAGGAATTTGATTTGGAATTCATCAAATCCAAGTCAAATAATTCTTTGGTGTTTCTTGAGCTTATCTGTGACCTTCCTTCGAGTAGCACTGAGCCTACCATGGAACCATAAATTCTGGATCAGTATTTGTTTATGATTGAGTGATCTGACCCATGGTATGGAGATTTCATCCTCTATCTCCAAACCCAAAATTTTCTTCCCAATACCTCTCACTCGCAACAACGACGTATTCGATATCAAGACAAATATTAGCTTATCGTCAATGATACACTTTATCGTTGTGGTATTGATACAATTTTACGTAGGTGCCTCACTCATGAGAAGGCCGAGAATTTTTTAAATGATTTCCACGCTGGTGCATGTGGTGGAACTTTGTTTGGTTATGATACTATGCAGAAGATTCTCCGCGCTGGTTACTTCTAGCCTATGATATTTCGTGACTACATTATTATGGTTAGAAGGTTTCATGCTTGCCAGGTATTTGATCATAAAACCCCCTTGTTTCCAGAACCAATGCTTCATGTCATCGTTGTTGGAACATTTACAAAATGGGGCATTGACTTCATGACATGTAACCCTGGCTCAGATGGGGGCATGGTTATATTATTGTCATTGTTTACTATTTTACCAAGTGGGTCAAGGCAACGCTTACATTCAACAACACAGAAAATACATCTGCATTTTTATTTTTTAACCATGTGGTTACATGGTTTGGTGTTCCACAAGACATAGTCACAGATCATGGAAAACATTTTTGCAACTACATGATGGATGAGTTGACTTCCAAGTTAGGATTGTCACTTGATAGTTTTACCCCTTATTATCCACAAGCTAATGGAAAATTTGAAGCTATCAACAAGATTCTTAAGTGTATGCTTCAATGAATGATTAGGGTTCATAAATGAAATAGGGATCTAATCCTGTACTCATCTTTGTGGGCATATTGAACATCGGTGCCAAACCCAACTGGATTTACTCCCTTTCATCTAGTTTACCGTCTGGAAGTTATCTTATCGATCCAATGTGAAATACCATCATTGAAACTTGTGATTGACCTGCTACCTGACACTTTTGACGAATAGGCACGTATTTTAGATCTCATCCATCTAGATGAAACGTTTTGTGAAGCTTCATTGGCCAATGAAGTGCGTAAGAGATGAATTAAGGTGCAATATCACCACAATGTCAATCGTCGCGCCTTCTCGGAAGGAGACCTAGTATTGATTTATGATCAGGCAGCTAATAAGATATGAACATGGAAATTTGAACCATTATGACATGACCCCTACATTTTCAAGTGCATTTTGGCTGAGGGTGCCCACGAATTTGTAGATTATGATGGGATTCCATTGTCACTACCTTGAAATGGGTTGTATCTTAAACGTTACAATGCCTGATTTTGCGTAATAAACATTTTTGTATATGCTCGTGTGTGTAGCAGTGTGTCTTTAAGGGTTTTTCATGTGGTTAGTAATCCACTTTTCATTTTTTGCAGATGTTAGAATCTTTAGAACCATTTGTTGGATATGCTAAGAGTGCTAGTCATAGTACTCAAAATATATTCTCTACATTATGGTCCATCTTGACTCCAAGTTGCGAGTTAGTGAGTTTCCAAGGGATTTGTATTGGTCGATCGACCAACAATATTGTTCAGTATAGTGGGTTGATCGAACTCCTCTATGATGCAATTTCACTTGGTATTCACCGCATCATCATTAGGTTGGACTTACAACTTGTCATACTATATGTTACTAGCATTTACACTCTCTGAAATCCAGTAATTCATTGCATGTTCCTTAGAGTTTGTCTTTTGGAAATACATTTTTATTACATCCAATATCAACACATTTCCATAAACTTTAACACTTTAGTTGAATATTTAGCGAATTATGTGTTAAATAGAAATTTGCAAAATATGTAAAGATAGATTTTCAATTAACATCACAAAATTGAATAGGATTGCACATAATCATAGAAAAAAACTAAAAGTAAAATATATTTATATTGAGTTTTTTTACAAAAATTGTGTCGAAGACAAGTTGGTCACCTGACCTCAAAAAGTATATAGACATAGCATAATAAAAGTAGACCTAGTGATGCTCATGATAGCAGGTCACTTCTTGGGCCATCATGTGAAATAGACTCATCCAATGGCTAGGCACACCAATGGTATGGGCCTACAGCCTCATAGGTAAATCCTCGTTCCAGACATTTGGTACCCCAAGAGTCAATCCCTCCACATTTTGCTGCAAATTAGCAAGAGTCTTGGCTAAATCCAAATCCTGAAGGACTTCTCTCCCAACAATCCTATTTCTTGGTTCTCCCACCTGTTGTGCATGAACCACTGGCCAAACGGTACCTACATATGCATACATAAAACATATTTAGTTTAGCCTTGGAAACATCAAAAAATACAAAATTATGTAAGAAACCAAAAAATAAAAAAATGGTCAACATTTTACCTATAGCACCCCATTGAGTGTTGGCTGGTAAAATCAAATCTGTATCTTCACAGAAATCCATCCTTGCATATGGATGCTCCTCTATGAAGATATTATGTCTTCAGAGCCAACTGAAGAATGCATTGGAAAACGAGATCGATGAGTGACCATCATGTCTAGCCATCAACTTGACCCATCGCTGCATCCGTGGATCTCTAGGACTAGCTAATCCCAATGTCAGATGTTGTGGTTGCATCAATGGAACTCACTCCAAATTGAAAGTGATCAATATTGACCCATAGTTGAATTTCTTGGTCTTTCCACTTTTTACTTTGGTCAGCTATTCTTTCATCTAAAGGAGTATTTCTTTAGCCCAGTTGAACACGGTTGGCTCGAAACACTCAAGTGCATACTACATGTATGATTTGTTCGTGACATGTAGTGTCACGCTATCAGCTAGCTTTGTGATAGTAAATAGGAGTGTTCACAAAGGCATATCACATACATCATATGTTCAATTCCTGGTCAAAAAAATTGTCAAATGCAGTCCTTCATTGTTTCACCTCCACAGATGGAGCCTGCAAGGGAAATGGGGGCACCACGTCTCAAAAAACCGGTCAGAAAGTAAATTTCATCAACCAGTATTGGGAGCACCTTATCCCCAATGTGAAATTCCTGTAGTGTCGAGTGCAATGAACGAATCAAGAACTGAAATAGTTCCATGTGTTGCCTCATCCCTGATAATCTAAAGTACTTGACCAACCCAAAGTCTCTGAGGGCTCTCACAATGCCAGGATCATTTAGGGAAACTATGTAATATTCTTAATGTTCTATTTCTCACCATGTAATTGACATTATGATCTATTCAAAGTCTAAAATCACACCATAGGCTTGGTTAGGATCCATTCCATGCAAAAAACTAGAGAAATTTTGGGCAGAAAACAAGATGCAAATTTTTGAAATGCGCCCAAGGAACTCCTAAGCGGAAGGCAGAGAATTTCAGAGGCAGTGGCCTTATTTCTAGCCTCTCTGCAATGTATTTTTTTACATCGAAGGGTGCGTTGGTCATAGGGCTTTGTATATTTACCCTAGGAGCCCCAAAACCCTAAAAATTTTGCATGAAATTGAAAGGAATGCAACTAATAGAAAGATGAAGGTAACATCTCCTACCTTGTCTAGTCAGCACGAGAAATGGTCCATAGAATCTATCGCAATCAGCTACTGAATTTGAAGGGTAAAACTGGCTCAAAGCACTAAAATCTGAATGGTAAATGTGAAATGCTAAAAATGATCTGGTAATTTCTTATTTTAATAGTCTTTTTGATTAATTTATGCATATTAAATGAATTGAAAATGGTTTTTACCCATTTTTAATATTTTAAACATGTATTTTTAATCTATTTGGTGGTTCTTTGAGTAGGTTTACAACTGAATATTGTGAGTTCATCATGCATGATTGTGAAATGAAATTTTGACCACAAATCACACTTTTATCTCTTTTTCGAGCTTTTATCTCTTTCAGATCTTTTCAAACTCCCAAAATATGAAAAGATTGTTGAGAACTTGTCCTTTCGAGCTCGTAAAAGGAACTGAAATGACATCTACTCAGTATAAGTTTAGCACTTTTCTGGAATGAGATAGATTATTGTTTACGAAAAAGGAAAACCCTATTCTAACATGCAAGGAAGTTCTCTCTGGTATTATTTATGCTTTTTCAGATCTGAGGGACTATTATACGAAAAAGAACTTGTGGATTTTCTTTTCGTCCCTTTTTCAAACTCTCTAAACATGAAAAAGGACCGATTTTTCACTGTTGTTAGACTCCTAAAGCATCAAATAGCGACATACGTGTCCATGAAGACAAGATAATGCTTCACCTTCGATAGACTCGTTAAAGCAACAAATAGTGATGGATTCACCCAAAGGGTGAAATTATACATTAAGAATATGCTATCCTCCTCAATATTGTTAAAAAATAAAGAGGTATTGGTTAGCAATGATTGGGGAAAATTGGAAAGGGATAAAACACTTTATGGTAGCAAGTCACTCTTGAACATGACACTCATTCACTTCATCTCCATGATTATTGGGTTGGGTAATCTACTTGATGGTATATCATACCTATGGTATATCACACCATCCATCACTTTGGTTTTGGGTCAATGCTACCAACTCATTTCAGTGTCGCCGATATGTTCAAGAGAATTCGCTCTGTTATTCCTCATCCTTTGCAATACTCATAAACCTTCATTTCATAACCACCATCCCTGGCATTGCTTCATCAGTCACATTCTATATCCAAAGTCACTACTCCCATTTCATGTCATTTATGGGGGAAACATTAATGCCCTCCTGTGAGGAGTAGCTTCCTGTCGACATCAGATCATCATCAAGGAAGTTGACTTAGAAAAAACCTTTTAGTACCTTGAAGCTTTCTTACATCAACGATGGGTTTCTCGCTTCTCGTGATAGGATGAAATTAAAGGCCTTCGACTGAAATACTTTGTATGGTGTTCGACATAAAATCACCTATTCACACCATGCAGAATGTACTGCAGTACCTTGAGAGCCATTATCATCAATGATGGTTTCTATCACGTCTATTAACAACTTACATCATTGGCTACTAATCAGAAAATGTCTTCCCATGTTAGACTTTAGATCACATATTCACATGGTTATAATTGTACTAAAGTGACTGAGTGAATGAGATAGAAGACCCTAGATCTATCTGAGCTACAATTTCAGGATTAGTACCAAATCATTCGTACAATGGTCATGACTTAGATGGTTATCCTATCATGGGTATATATCTGTATACAACTATATATCTGTAGACAAATTTATGATGTTATGATATTTTATGTGCTGAGTATGGGTATGCCTCTCTCACCAATTCATGTCAAAGATGAAAAGGTATCATGATGTAATGTATTGTAATTGTTGCAGATCGCTGTCCGCTTTAGATCCTACTCATCACATCATAAATCATATCAATCAACATTATCATTTTTTACTTCATTCTTTAGGGGGTAGCTTTTACAGGTCAATTTGGGCATCATCCAAAAATAAATATCAATATTCATTAAGGTATATCATACTCTAAATTAGTTTCTACATGACCTAAACAAAGTCATCCCATTAGTGGTTTTCCCTCATGAAATTTTCACTACTGAGATGTCATTTGAAGTTCCCCATTGAGCCATCAATGCACCCATAGAATGCAGTAAATCCTTTCCAGAGACTCTACTCCCATGCAAGGCTTTGTTGCAGTGGATCTAGGCCCACTTTAGAGTGTTTTGATGGATTGGGATCGAATAGTTGATATGATTTTAGGAATCTTCCCAACCTCTAGTGGCTTCTAGAATTTGTTCCAACTTTCACCTCATCTGATAGCTTCAAATATGGACACCATGGAACCATTAAACCTGTTATCCTCCTATTACCATGAAAAAGGAAACCTCTTCATAAATTTTTTGAAAATTCATTCAATGTTTCATTTATGTCAAACTACCTTCATCTACTTATAGATAGAGCATTGATCATAGTGCACAAGGGAGAAAGAATTTGTATTAAGTAGAGTTATGTTGGTGAGATTGCAGCTCTTGGATGTATTTTTCTTGTAATTTTATGTTGTTCGATTGATGATGTTAATGTGGTGAGGATGGTAATGAAGTTGGAGTGAGTGACATCGAATCAATCAACTAGTTGTACTTATCCTTCTACTTCATAATAAAGATATTTGTTCCTTTCATAATACATATGTTAATGATGTTATATGTGTATTTACAAATACAATCAATTCAATTTGTTTAACATGAATAGATCATATTCCTTTATTTCATCTTCTGTATTCTATTTTCCATTGTAGGTACCAATCAAGTGAGTTTAGTTCGATTAAGAGCGACGAAGGGAGGTGAGGAAAAGCGAACAAATTACAAGTAGGTTTTCTTCCCTTATCTATTCATTTTAAGGAAAAGGTCAAATATCTTTGTTTTAGTTGTTCTAAGTGTGACCAATAGACTTGGAGAAATCATACTTATCAGTAGGTTTGATTTTTGTAAAATAGTAATGATAGGTGGTGAAGCAAAAGCCTACTGATAATATTGGAAATAAGCTCTTTCTGAAGTTCCTTGAAATTTATCCACCAAGCCTTTAAGTTTGTAGAAATTAGACCAGACTTCACTATCAAATTCGAAATAAAAAGACTCAGGAAATGGTGCAAAGGTCTCAAATCAAAAGGATCAAAAATAGTTTCTGAAAAAAATATTTCAGACTTGGGCCCAAACAAAAATATTTCAACTTTTGAATTATAGAAAAAATCTTCTGAAGCAAATCTCGTAGGCAAAGAATTTGATTTGAAAAGTGGAGGAATAGTTCTTCCAACCTTTCGAGACTTAATTTTATGCTTTCTTGAAGGACTCTCAAGTTCATTCACAATTGGTGAGTGATTTGGGTTTGGATTTGACCTAGTATGTATTTTAGGAGCCAACTTAGATAGGAATTTTGGACTTTAGATCAAATTTAATAATTAAGCATGTTTCAAATGATAGAACTTGTCACCTATAGGTGTAAACTTCAGAGGATTAAAGAAACATTAGCAAGGAAATTTTTGAAATCGCTCCATAGCAATGGTGCCAAGAATGTTATCACTCCCCCCAACTTCCCAAGCCTGAAAGTGGGATTGAAGGAAGGTAACTACATACCAGGTTCTAGGTCAAGTAGCTAGCCCTACCAGGACCAGAGAGGGATATCTCATTGTCACTTTTGTAGTAAAAGGAATGAACAAATATATAATGATCGTAGGCTAGGTATGTAAGCTTATTAAATATAATTTTGTTTGATGTTTTAACTGCTGGATAGAAAGGTCAGTGAGAAGGCTAGGTCTAGGGTTTTTAGGTTTGAATTTCAAGGGCAATTTGCAGAGAATGTGTGAGGCTAGATAGGTAGTTTGAAAGCATGATTAATTTTTCACTGAGTATAGGATGAAGCAATAGATATTATAAATGAGCAATGAGGCGAATTTATTCATTTAGAAGTAAATAGACATAACATGTAAAACTTGTCTAAAACATAGCAAGAACATACATGATTTATGCTTATAAAATTACAGGATAAACACATGGAAAGAAGTATCTGAAAGAGGAAAATATATAATTTAGCATGAATAGCTAAACATAGATAATAATAAAAAATGATCCAATGCATACCACAAGATTCTCAACAGAAATTCTGCAAATCTGTCTCTGATTTCATTCCAAAATGTTGATTACAATAGCTCCACTGGAAAATAAGACTATCAAACCCCACTAAAGGCTAAAGAGAGTCTAATTATAGAAAATATGAACTATGACACCTTATCAGGTCGAAATCCCATCCAAAATGCATCATATATACACAATATGAGTCATTTCATATATTTTAGGGAGGTTAGAAACCATTCCCTAGAATTCGGCTATGAACTAGGAGTGTTTTTCCCTTACATTATATTTCATATCCCCTTATGATAGGAGGGAAAAGACTAATAAATTAATCTAATTCCAAATCATAGGAAATAAAAACCTTGAATTTTTGACATTTTATGAGCTTGAAAAGTGTCTTGAGGAATCCAATGTTGATATGTAACATTTTTTATAAAAGCGTAGCAGAACTTTATAGAAGCATAGCAAACGTTTGCAGCGATTTTTGAGGCTTTTTTAGGAGTCCAAATCCAATTTCTAAAGAATGTACAACTAAACTTATGTGTCTAGTCTCTAGAACATCTTGAATTTTTCAAAATGAACCATGGGAAGGCCTCCAAAAATCCATTCTTCCAAGGTTACTCCAAAAGCATAGCAAGGCCTCCAAAAAGGTGGTAGAGGCATAGAAAATAAGTGGTTTTTTGGCATTTTCTACAATCTTAAAGCCTGCCATGCAAAGAGTTTTCCCGACCTATTATTTTCTCATCCAAATACATCCAACCATGTAAATAAATAATTATTTGGATGCCCCTAAAATAATTGTAGAAAATTTTTTCTACGCTTTTGTGAGGAGGAATTTCTAGAATTGTGCAAAAATCACAAAAAATAAAAAATAAATATTCAAAACTTCTCAAAATTTGTTTTGTAGCACCTGTGATTGATGGGCTAAACATACAAGGAATCTTAAACCAACAAATCTACTCTATCCTTCTCTTTAAGCTTCATTTGAGTTTCTTTAAGCCTTTTCTTTAATTGTTTTAGCCTTATTTGGGAAATTTTGTTCCTGGTGCGATAGCGATTTTCCTTGTGTCGTTGGAGGTTAATGTCCCTCTCAACTCTCTTAAAGAGCTTCTCCAAATGCCCACTTACCCATGCCAACCAAATTTCTCTATCTTTATTGATCTCCATGGCTAGTAATTCATCAAAGGTCAACTCTTCAAGTGGATGAGTTGACTATATTTATAGCTCCAACATCCTTTTGAGGCCTCTTGTACTTGGCCTTATTGGTTGTGTTTCAGTCTACATATCCTGAATTTGATAAAAAAATATGACCATATTACCTTTACCTTTATCTTCTTCTAGGTTTGGCTTGGGTTTGCTTTGTAACAATTTCTTGACCTTCAATTGAAAATTCTCTTGCTAGAGGAAAGTGATTTGAGAATTAACAATAGAGAAGATCCTCCTCAACTCTACTATTTCTTCATATTTATCCCTAATGATCTCCTCAAGTGATTTTATCTCAACCTTCTCTGCTACCTAAACCTCCACTGGCGTTGATTTACTATGTTGGTGCAAAGGTATTTCATCTTGATGCATAAGAGGTTGCTCCTCCATTTCACATTATTCAACAATGGTGTTGAGTGTAAGAACACTTTTGATAGATTTGGGCACAAATACCTATCTCTTTCCCTTCTCATAGGTATAAGTAAACTCAAAAAACCTAGGAGCCTCTAAAAATTGAGTTAGCATGCTAGAAGAGCCAACCTCCATTGGCTGTGATGACAATGATGGTGATGATGTGCTATGCATGACAAGAGGGATAGTGATAGGAATTTTTGCTACTCTTTCCATGAAGGTTTCCCAAGTCACGTTGATGGACGAGAGGTGATGCAATACATTGAGTTTGACCAGACCTGTTATAGGTCAATTTGGGCATCATTCCCAATGACCTGGTTAACTGGACATCATCTCTAGGACCAATGAATAGGGTCTATCATCCCATATCATTTGAGTTGCTACATGCCCTAAGACAAAGAAAAAGACAAATCATTCATGACTTTCATCTACAAAGCTCTCCAAGATTTGAAGTTTATAATATATCATATGAGAGATCATCAACGCTACCTCTAAAGGGACTAACTGCGTTGCATATGTAGGCAACCCCATTCAAGGCTGCTCTGCAAAGCACTCCTTGACACTCATAGGTGTGTTGGCCACATTGGGAGCGAAAGTCTCATCGTTCTAGAATCTCCACTTGGCTAGTGTCTTCTAGAATTGTTCACATGTGTCAAAATTCAAATCCATGTGTCCATTTGACATATATAATATTGGGAACATGTCTTTCCTATTATTAGAAATTCATTGATTGTAAAAATAACTTTATCTTCTCTATAAATTGAGCACATATCTTAGTGTTTGATAAGGAATAATTTGAGTAGAGAAATGTTGGTGGAATTTCAATTGAGGAATTGATTTGTGTAACATGCTCCTACAGAGATCTGCATTGTGATGAGGTTGGGATGCTATTGGAGATAGTCATTTCAAGTTAATCACTGGATTGTAACCTCCTCTTCTATCCATTAACAAAGATTGTTGCTTACTTTCCCACATATGTATCTGTATAAGTTCATGTGTTTCATATTATGATTTCTTATTTAATGTATATGGTTCATGTTTTACTGATTTAACTGAATAACTTGAATAGACATATGTATTATTTCTATCTTTTATTGTTTAGTGTTCATATTTGCAAAGAATATTTTGGCGACTTAGCTTAGATTTGAAGCTATAGCAAGAGCAACACAAGGAGAATAGGAAGCGCTTAGACTCCAAGTAATTTCTTTGATCTATTATGTGTGTTTATTTACAGTTAGGAAAATTAGTTTCAAAGTATTTAACTTGTTGTTCTATATGAGCACTACATCTAGGGAATAATTTTTTATCTGTAATCCATAATTCCGCATAACAAATTGGCGACTCCACTGGGGACTTTACCCTTCATACTAGGTGTATTTGCCTCTGATTTTCTCTATTTATTCACCCAATAGCATTTAATCAGAGATATTAGGATTTTTGAAATCAAAATTTGCATTAGAAGTGTGTTAAATAGTTGAGTTTTTGTTCTCTACTGCACTCAATGCACTGTTGGTCAAGACACAGTGCTGAGCAGAGCACTCTCTCCCATTCAGGGGTGCGTTGCAGAGCACTCTCTCCCATTTAGGGGTGCATTTTAGAGAACTTTTTCCCACTCAGGGGTGCTTTGCATAGCACTATCTCCCACTTAGGGGTGTTTTCTAGAGCATTGTCTCCCACTCATGGGTGCTTTGTAGAGCACTGTCTCGCACTCAGGGGTGCCTTGCAATGCACTTTATCCCCTTAGAGACTGTGTTTCCCCCTAGGCCAACCAAATTCCCTTTTAATTTGTCATTTCAATTTTATTCAGCCTTTTGTTTGTTGTGTTTTCAAGTGTTTAATGCCTCATATTGACTAGTAACTTTATCTACCTCTTCCTCCTTTGAAAGAAAAGTTTGTTCAATGTTTATTTAAAGTGTTTTTCTTTATCATTGACAAATTAATTTCAAAATACTTTCATTGCTGCATTAGATCCATTTTCTTTTGAAAAAGGGAATTTTCGTTTAAATTCTTCGTTTCCTGATAGGAGAAATTGTTGTTAAATTCCTCATTTTTCCTTCAAAAGAGAAATTTTTGTTTAAATTCTTCATTTCTCAAAAGTAAAGGAATTTGTTTTTATTGATTTGGTGCACTTAGTTTCTTTTCTGTGTTCATAACATTATAGGGACTGAAAATAAAAACTTAAATTTGCATGTAGTGGATTGTGTGTTTTGCAAAAGGAACAATTAGGAAAGTTGCATTTAGTTTGTGCTCTATTATTTGTTTGCTCTCAAATTGATTTCTCTTTCCCTCTAGTAGCTAGGATTTTCATTGAAAAGATAAAAGTGAAAGATTTATTATCATTTTAGTTTCCATTGTAGGAATTTCCAATACATCATCATGGTGAACCTTGAAAGGCAAATTTATAAATAAGATCAACTTAAAATTTATCTCAATTTACCTAACAAAGCATTGGAACCATAACAATAACATTTAGAAGGTATAGGCTAGAGACGTTTTCTGGCGTCATAAAACAT
This sequence comes from Pinus albicaulis, assembly GCA_034641835.2. Classification (NCBI taxonomy): domain Eukaryota; kingdom Viridiplantae; phylum Streptophyta; class Pinopsida; order Pinales; family Pinaceae; genus Pinus; species Pinus albicaulis. The sequence goes on from CM076580.1 coordinate 871,828,911, forward strand.
AGAAGATGTCTTTAATTGTCTACGATACATTCTGAGTGTGATACCTCACTCCACGTACGTAATTATATTGTAGCTCGTCCACGTGCTTTCGGGTATATCGGGCGGTGTTACAGTACGAAAAGTATAAAGTGGTGCTCTCACTGTGCAGTTTCGCATTAGACAACACCAATACGGACTTGGGCCTCCATGTACCTTTGAGTATATTTGGGAGGAAAAATTTAGGTTGCTGTCCATCCATAGTGAACCGAGTCAACTGCCTTGTAAATTGTGATACATTGAACACAACATTCGGGGAGATTTCCTGCTCGTACTTCTTGGTTCGCCCGGAGGTATTCTGCATTTCATAATTTATTGGTAAACCTTTTGCCTAGTGATACCCTTTTGTTTTGTTTATTTTTTTTTTATTAAAATAAATAAGTCATTGTGGGAGAACAAAATCCTTTTCCCCATTGTTTGCATAGAATAGCATTGAAACCACCTTTACTAACATAAGTTATTCTTGGTCAGCGAAGGCGACATCACTCTATCGAAACCAATACTATCAGTACCTCTAGTAAAGCATCATCTTCTCATATACCAGAGTCAACATAAGTTGTTTCTACCAATCCTGGTTTGTCTTCTGTTGTCGAGACAGAGTCCTCATAGCTAGTCGTGGTCATGATCCATCCAATCTGTGAGACCACACCTCCAGAACCCAACATTGTTCAACTAGAAGTTGATCCAAATCCCATTGTGCTTTAGGGGGAAGATTTTATTGGTCAAACTAGACATCATCCCTAGTGTTGAGTCTCAAATCTGCATCTTTTCCATACACTTTTCTATACCCTTTTTCACTCACCTGAACCTCTCAAATTGTCAATATCATGTGCAAAAGAGCATCTAACATGGTTTTTAATTATATTTTTGTGTTTTCTATTTGATTTAGATTTTGTTCATTCAGCTGCGGAATCTTGCCACTTTCCGCAGCTGCTACAACTTTCCGCAACTATTTTGTGAAACTCTATGTTACAGGTGTCTACAAGGAAAACGAGCCACATGGGCAGGTCAGGAATGACGTGGACATGGTTCGTGTCCTATTGGTTCGAGCAAACTCATCTAAAGAAGCCACAGTCAAAGGCGTCCACATGGAAGTCAACCATAGAGTCTCATGTCGGCTGGACTCTGTTTCGTGTCACATGAAGATTCATACGGCCGTTTCTAAGTTGCTGAGGATAAATCGACATCTGTGCATGGCTCCTTAGTCGAATTCAAGCATCCACTCCTCATAGATTTACTTTCCAACACGGCCATGATCCTAGATTCGTGGACGTAGTGGTCTACGTGCTCTCCACCAGCATGAACTTTAGGAGACAGTTATATTTCTTTTGTTATATATAATGCGTTTGCATACGCATATAGAGTTAGTCGATGTTAGTCTCTGTTATCTTTTATAAGTCTGCTCTGTAGTGTGATTACGCTGCACTTGTGCCGTAACATCACCTTTCTGTAATGATTGCTTTTTAATATAAGAAGACTCTGTTTTTAACTGAAATTCGTATTTGAAGACCGTTGCCAAGGCTGGTGTAGAGGGCCCCTGCTCAGCTAAGGTTTTGTGCATTAGTGTAAAGTTCTTATTTCGTTTCTTTAAAGCTCATTGTGCCATAATCCATTCATATGTTTATACATTGCATTTGCTTCATTTCTATTTATAAACTTCCATAATTTCCATTTCATTTCTTTATTTCATGTTTTATGTTGTTAATCAATGATCAATGTTCTTGTTTCAGGTTATAGATAGGCAGCCCGGGCATTTTCATAGCTTTTTGACTAATGACATGGAACTAACATTGTTCTGCTGCTAATTTTCTTTTCATAGTTTCTGTTTAATTTCAGTATTGCTTTGTTCATTTCAGTTTTGCTTATTTTCTTCAGTAGTTAAATTTAGATATATTAAGCTGCTCATAGCATCTTCAGTTGCCTCCGAAAGCCACAGCTGGACTGATGGTGAGGGATTGTATTATGAAATGTGTATTTTAGTATTAGTTTCTTTTCTGCAAATTTAGATATATTAAGCTGCTCATAGCATCTTCAGTTGCCTCTGAAAGCCACAACTGGACTGATGGTGACGGATTGTATTATGAAATGTGTAGTTTAGTATTAGTTTCTTTTCTGCAAATTTAGATATATTAAGCTGCTCATAGCATCTTTAGTTGCCTCCGAAAGCCACAGCTGGACTGATGGTGAGGGATTGTATTATGAAATGTGTAGTTTAGTATTAGTTTCCTTTCTGTAAAATTAGATATATTAAATTGTGCATGACATCTTCAGTTGCCTCCGAAAGCCACAGCTGGACTGATGGTGAGGGATTGAATCATGAATGTATGGTTTGATATTATTTTACTTTCTGCAAGTTAGATATCAGTTACTCAAGTTGTTTATGATTACTTCCGAAAATCATAGCTGGACTAATGATGAAGGATCAGAAGATAAATTGATGTAATCTGATTTAGATTTATTTTGTTGCAATTTTGAATTTCCTTAAACATAGTTTCTTTTTAGATGGCAGCAAGAATAGTTTAGTTTTCATGCTCAATAGTTCATTATTTTGATTTACTAGACTAGCAGCACTTTTCCATTTCAGCAGCACATTTTCAATTCCTTTCAAGTCTTATCATTGTAAACTTCAAATTGCTTTTAAAGTTTCAAGTTGGTAAATCATTATAGGGGATATCACTTCCTTGAACAAATATAACCAAACTTGTTTTCATCTTAGAATTTCCATTTCACCTTAGAAAAACCAAAAACGACAAAAAGTTAAGAAATAGGTTATCTTGCACATATAGTGCGCCGCACTTCATCAGCTTACGATTCCCGGATTGACAAATTAAATACAGCAATTTAGGACACACTAAATTGACCAAACATTTTGGCGCCGTTGCCGGGGAAGTGTAACTAGGTAGCCAATTTCTTAAAAAAAAAAAAAACAATAAAAAGAAGGGAAAACTTGATAACTTCTTGAAGTATGCTCTCCTCTTGCACCTAGTGTGATCTAGAGGATCAGAAAAGAGAGTTATTGGTTCAGTAATTTCTTAAGTATGCTCTCTTCTTGCACCTAGTGTGACCTGGAAGATCAGAAAGAGAATTATTAGCCCAACTTAAAAATAAATAAATAAATAAATAAAAATGACATGCATAGAGCAAGAGATTCTAGGGGAAGGTTTATAGCTAAAGCCAAGAGTTCGATTTTCACATCTCCATCTTCTTCAAGGCATAGAACAGATTCACCACCATCTACCCCTAGCCTTAAGATTTTTGGAAGTCAAGGAACAGCTGAATTAGAGGATTCTCCTATACCACCTACTAAAACCCATTTAGAAAACAAAGAGACTCTCTCTCATCCTCCCTTGGTAGAAGAACTAGAGGACTTTAAGGACTCTAAAGAAACTATCATGGTAGAGGAAGTAATAGATGGAGGTAGAGGTAGAGGTAGAAGAGGAGGAAATAATGGAGACAACAATGGTGAAGGAAATAATGGTAGAAATAGGGAAGGAGACAATTTGTTTGGATTCCCTATAGTTGATGAGGAAACTCATGCAACAATGAAAAATATCTCACCATCTGTTCTCCCTAACTTTTATGGATTGCAAAGTGAGGATCCTGAAACATTTCTGTTTGAGTTTGAAGTAGTGTGCCGAACTTATGACTATATGGAAGATTCTCAAAAACTCAAACTGTTTTCTTCAACATTGAAGGGATCTGCTTTGAAATGGTTCATGGGATTAGCCACTCAATCTATTAGGACTTGGAATGATATGAAACAAACATTTTTGGATAGATACTTGGACTATTGTATGCCCACCAATCACAAGGATGAGATATTCAAGATGATGCAAAAAGAAGATGAAAATTTGGAAGACTTACTTGAAAGATTTCAATACAACTTGAAAAGAGCAAAGATGAGCAACTTATATGATGAAACCTTGAAAGCCCTCATATTAAAAGCCATTAGAGATGAATGGATAGATATTTTAAACATGATGGGGAAAGGAGACATTTCTCAACTTCCACTTCGTGACATAACGGAACTATGTGTCCATCTCTCAAGAGGAAAATCTAAAACAGGAAAAGGGCCTAGGGATCCTTCTCTTATTAGGGCTAACAAATCTGCAACTGGATCAGTAAGTAGGGCAGAGATTGGTAATATGATTGATGAGTTCAAAACTGATATCTTAGGGAGCCTTAGTGAACAACTAGACACCCTTAAAATCCAAAACAAGCAGAAAGCAGAAACAGATGCTTTAGCCATCTTTTGTTCGAAATGTAGGAAGAAACATGCTTTAAGGGAATGTCCCTTGGATGAAAAATTTGTAGAAACATGTATGATTTTCTCAGAGAATCATGAGATCAAGGATTGTCCTTCAATTCCTGGACTCAAATCTATTTTTCAAGAAGACCCAAATTCAGTAGAATCTCTCTGTTCTGTCGCAAGGAGACCTTGGCAGGGACAACAAACTCAAGGGTTTAAAAACCCTATGAATCTTCAAACCCCACCAAATTGGAATCCTTGGCAACAACCTTGGCCCCAACATCAAAATTCATATCAGCCATGGGTACAAGAGATGCAAAATCCTTATGGGAGATTTGCTCAATTTTATCAATATCCTCCATCTTTTCAAAATCAACAAGCTCCACAACTTTCATTACCATTTCCACAACAACAACCTTCTCAACAAAATAAAAATCCTCAACTCATGCTCCCATACCAACAGAAGACAAATCAACTTCCAGCTCAGCCATTGCCAAATCCTAACAATAAGAATCCTCAAACTACTTATATGGTAGAAGGACAACAATTTCCTACCTATGTGATTGTTCCTCTCAACGATGTACAACTCAGATCTGGTAGAGTTTTAGAAAAACCTTCTATAGACATTCAAGAGCAAGATACCTCTGAGGAGGACTCTCTTCAAGTCAATAAGGGTTCTGAGGAAGAATCTCTTCAAAATTCAAGCATGCAAAAAGAAAAAGAAAAGTTAACACCCACAACTCCTATAGTTGAGCAACCTGCATCTTCATCTACACCTCCTTTTCCTGAAAGACTACAAATTGACAAGGGGTGGAAAAACAAATCTTGTTGCCTAACTATGATTTTCTAGATGAATTGAAGAATGTTTGTATCAAGATTCCCTTGCTACAAGCCATTCGAGAGATTCCTATTCTAGCAAAAACAATAAATGAGTTGAGTTTCAAAAGACCAGGAAGGAAACTAAAAGACACAAGAAGAATCCACCTGGTAGGAAAAATTGCAGATATTATGATGGGAAAAATTACCATGCAGAAGTATGTAGATCCAGGTAGTCCAATTTTCAAGACACATATAAATGGGATAGAAATTCCAAACACATTGATTGACTTAGGGGATGCTATCAACATTATGAGTAGACAGACTATGGACCAGCTAAAACTTCCTAACCTTCTTTTTACACCTACTTTACTGCAACTTGCAGATCGATCAATTATTAAACCAGATGGTGTATTAGAAGATATTTCAATCTCCTTAGATTCTTGGGAATATCCGGTAGATTTTATGATTTTGACTCCCAAGAGTAATCTAGGAGGGCACCCACTTATCTTGGGAAGACCTTGGCTAGCCACAGCTGATGCTTTCATTAGTTGTAGATCTGGGGATATGTACATTTCTAATGGTAATTCGACAAAGAAATTCAATTTGTATCCTCCAGCAAAAGCAATCACGGAAGTAGGAGACAATGAATGGGTCGATGATGAGGACACTATACAACCTGTCTTTACCATTTCTGAAATCAGTGAGGATAGTCAAATTCTGAACACATTAGAAAATTTTGAGACATCTTCAGAATATGACCCCACACAATTTTAGTTGGAATCTGACATAGAATATTTATCATCAAGACAAATGTCTCTTTACTCTATGGAAGAGTTTGGTAGTTCTACTATTGAGATTTTTTCAGGAAAAACATTGAATATCAACAAACATTTGGAAAAGTCACAACAAGAAGAACTAACCAAAATCTTGCAAAAACATTCTACTGCATTTGCATGGGAGTATACTGACATGAAAAGTATTGATCCTAAGACTTGCATCCATCATATCTATATTGAGGAAAACAGTAGACCAATCAGACAACCTCAGAGAAGCATGAATCCAAATCTTAGGGAGATAGTGAAAGAATAGCTCCAAAAACTACTCAATGTAAACTTCATTTATCCAATTTCAGATAGCCGATGGGTTTCTCCTTTGGTTATAGTACCTAAAAAGAATGGTAAATGGAGGGTATGCATTGATTACAGGGAATTGAACAAAACAACTTTGAAGGATCACTTTCCTTTGCCTTTTATTGATCAGGTATTAGATACATTAGCAGGTAAAAAGTACTTTTCATTTTTGGATGGTTTTAGTGCCTATAATCAAATTCAGGTAGCACCTGAAGATCAAGATAAGACCACATTTACTTGTCCATGGGGAACTTTTGCCTACCGAGTGCTTCCTTTTGGGTTATGTAATGCACCAGCAACATTCCAAAGAGCAGTACTAGGAATTTTTTCCGATCTAATCCATGATTGTGTAGAGGTTTATATGGATGATTTTACAGTTTATGGTAATTCATTTGAAGAGGCATTAGAAAATTTGGAAAAAGTTCTTATAAGATGTAAATAAACAAACCTTTCATTAAGCCATGAAAAATGCTTTATGATGTTTACTGAAGGGATTGTTTTAGGACATCATATTTCAAGAGATGGGATTAAGGTTGATAGATCAAAAGTTGAAGTCATCTCAAAGTTGCCTATTCCAAATTGTCAAAGAGATGTTAGAAGTTTTCTAGGATTTACTGGTTACTATAGAAGATTTATAGAAAACTTCACTAAAATAGCATCTCCACTCTTCAAATTGCTTACAAAATACTGTGAATTTAAATGGGATCCTGATTGTCAATCAGCTTTTGAAACTTTGAAAACAAGAATATCTGAAGCACCTATCTTGAGAGGACCAAATTGGAAACTCCCTTTTCATATTTCTACGGATGCTTCAGATACAGCTCTAGGAGCTATGTTGGGTCAAAAATATTTAGTTCCTTATGCCATTTATTACACCAGTAAAAATTTGACTCCCACAGAGTTAAACTATACTGTGACTGAAAAAGAGTTTTTAGCTGTTTTTCATGCAATTAATAAATTTAGACATTACATAACAGGCTATGAAACTTTTATTCATACTGACCATTCTGCAATTAGATATTTAATGAACAAACCTGTTACTAATGGCAGAGTGACAAGATGGCTTTTACTTTTGCAAGAATTCAATATTACTGTGTTGGATAGACCAGGAAAACAGAATACAGTAGCTGATTTCTTGTCTGGGATTCAGAATACTAAAGAAGATTCTCCTGTAGAGGATAAGTTTCCTGATGAATACTTGTTTGCAGTAACTATTAAGACTCCTTGGTATGCAGATATTGCTAACTATTTGGTTACAGGGAAACTACCTTCACATTTATTTCCAAGTGAAAAACGAAAAATTATTCGGGAGAGTTCAAAATATTCATGGATTTCTAACGAATTGTTTAAAACAGGGCCAGATCTTGTGATCAGAAGATGTGTCAGGGAAGATGAAATGCCTGATATTCTTAAGGCATGTCATGATGAACCATGCGGCGGACACTTTGCAGACAAAAGGACGGCCTATAAAATCCTTTCTTTAGGATATTATTGGCCTTCCCTCTTCAAATATGCAAAACAATATGTCAAAAGGTGTGACAGCAGCCAAAGAGTAGGGAAACCTACCCTTTCAAATGAAATGTCACTGCAAACACAGGTACTCATTGAACCCTTTGAAAAGTGGGCTTTAGATTTCATTGGACCTATTAATCCACCATCCAAGCAAAAGAAGTATATATTGGTTTGTACTGATTATGTTACTAAATGGGTAGAAACCAAAGCATTAGTATCTGCTACTGAAAATTCAGTTGTTCATTTTCTTTATGAGGATATTTTTACTCGCTTTGGTGTTCCAAGAGAAATTGTGACAGATCAGGGAAGCCAATTCACATCCAATTTGGTGGAGAAGTTGATAGAAGAATACAAAATCAAGCACAGAAGATCTACTCCTTACCATCCACAAGCAAATGGTCAAGTGGAGTCTACAAACAAAGTTCTTGAAAGTATCATCACCAAAACTGTTCATCTACATAGAAGAGATTGGGCGGAAAGGCTTCCAGAAGCCTTGTGGGCCTACAGAACTACATGGAGGAATACAACAGGACATTCTCCCTATGAACTTGTTTATGGGAAAGAAGTCTTGCTCCCCATTGAGTTTCAAATCAAGACCTTCAAGATAGCAGTTCAGTTGGGGATGGACTTATCAGAAGCCCAAAAGCATAGAATGGAGCAATTGAATGAGCTAGATGAGATCAGACAAGAAGCAATTTTAAGAACTGATCTAGTTCAATATCAAAGAGCTAAATGGCATGACAAGTAAATCAAAGAGAAAAAGTTTCAAGAAGGAGATTGGGCATTGTTATTTGATTCCAAGTTTAAAGATTTTCAAGGAAAATTTCAGACTCATTGGCTTGGGCCATATGAAATTGACAAGATCTTTAGCAATGGAGCGGTAAGAATCAAGACCATTGATGAGTTTCAAAATCCTCTTATTGTGAATGGCCATAGATTGAAAATTTATCATAAGCCACTCTCAAAAGAGGATTTTGTCAAATTGTTTCAAGAAAGTTCTGCAATCAGGCTGGTACAGAAGAATTCTTCTTCTCCACCAGCCTAGCCTTTGTTCTTTTCAGTTAAATATATATATATATATATATATATATATATGGTATAAGCCTGAAAACCAATCATTGATTGGCAGTCTTATACAGAAAATATAGGGTGAAAATCAGGAACACCTGACACTCTATATTTTCCAAAAAAAAAAAATCTCTCTCTTTCATTTCACAAGTCTTGTCACCATCCACTTCATTTCATTCCACTTCATTTCATTTCATTTCATTTCACCCCATTCCACTTCATTTTATCCATTTCATTCCATTCCATCAATAAAAATCTTTTTCATGACCATTTCCATCTGGTCATTTGTCATTTGTTCATTTCCATTCATCCAAGTAATAGATGTGTCAGTTTCCGCAGCTGACATCTGTTTCCGCAGCTGACTCCAGTTTCCGCAGCCAGAAGCAGATTCCGCAGCTACTACTCTGTTTTCAAAAATAATGTACAGTCAGACGTTATTTCCATAATTATGAAATAAAATGCAGGTGAGAGGATCAAAAATGAAGACATGGAGCATTCAAGACACCAATGAAGATCAATTAGTTGAAGACCAAGGGAAAAGGCAAAGATTCCAAAGGTATGAATAAAATTTATTTCAAATAGCATTGAAGAACACATTTTTATATAGTTCTAAACCATGAGCTCTATCCATTACGTGCAATGATTATATTGACAATTCCATAACCCTTCACGATCTCCATATTATCCTCTCGCATTCATTCACAAACGGTTCCATCATTAAATTCCCGATTTTCACTCATGATCCAATATTCCACTGGTGATAATGAGACGTATTTGATTTGACCAAGGACTCTTACAGCCGCATAAACTCATAACCGTTGATTGAAACGTGCTCATATTTATGGTGCAGCCACCAAAATTCAAAACGCTGCCGAATGTGTTATACTTTGTTAATCTCTCTGTCGTGTCTCTGTCGTGTTTACGAAACCCCACTCTGTTCTGTCTCACTCCATTTCGTTCATTGTGCTCATTCTCACTCTCGGATATCTACCCACAGTCTCACTCCATTCCATTTATGGTGCTCATTCCCATTTTATGATACATTCCCACAGTCATTGTGCTCGTTCCTGTGCATTCAACCGTTCTATTTCCATTTGAACCCTCACGCAGGAAAATTTGTGAAGAGCAGAAAAGAGAAATGGGTAAATTACTAAGAGTAGAGCCAGAAGGACCTAAGTTTATAGAGGGATATCCGCAAGTAAAGGAGATATTGAAGAAAGCAAATTGGCTGCGGTTTATCCAGAAATTCAGAGGTTATCATAAAGAAGTGACGAAGGCATTCGCAAGGTCGTTTAATGGCTTGGAAGCAGAGATTGGAGACCTTAAGTTTGCGGTCAATGAAGCATCTATAGCAACGGCCACGGAACTTCTTCAGGAGGGTGAGCGTTGGTTTAAAAATAAAAGCATCAGTGATGAAGCATGGAGAACAATCTTACGAAACCAAGGTATGGACATAATTGTTTTTAAAAGAGGAATTCCTGTGCATGCATTGAAAGAGGAATGGGCTACTTTACTGCTAGTTGTTCAGAAATTCATTACATGTGAAGGCCGTTTTGGGTCCATGTACATGTACCATACCAGGTTACTAATGAATTTTCTAGAGAATCAAACTCTCAATCTCCCATATTTTCTATTCAATAGCTTGAAGAAAATGGCTGTGACTGTTCAGAAAAACTTAGGAGATGTAGAACCTCATCTATATCACCACAGCCTTGTAAAAATTCTGATTGAAAAGGAGTTAAAGGAAAAGAAAGACACATGGGAACAATTTCTAGTTAGAAATTTCTTTGAGGAACCTCAGGAAATTCCTGAAGGTAGTACAGCAAGAAGGAGTAGAAGAAAAAGAATAAATGATGAAACCCAAATTACTCCTACTCAGGAAATTCCTGAAGGTAGCACAGCAAGGAGAAGTAGGAGAAAAAGAATAATTGATGAAATCCAAAATACTCCTACTACTGCAATTGAAAGAACTGATAAAGAAGAGAGGCTGTTAAAGAGGAAGAAGAAAGAAATCAAGGGTAAGAAGCCAATAACACCAAAAGAGAGAAAAATTATTGAGGCTGTACATAAAACTTCTTCTTCTGAAGAAGAAGATCATCAAGTCTTATCTGACAGATTAGTTTATCTTCAAAAACAGTCATCTATACCCAAGAAGACAGAGAAAGGAAAACAAAAAAAAAAGGATAGTGTACCACAGCGTGTGAGAAGAAGCAGCAGACTTAAAGGGAAATTGAGGAAAACACAAATTAAGGGTCCTCATTTCATTGATTTGGGTGAGGAGACATCTGAACAGTCCCCAGCTGACCATACTCCATCTCAGTCAGTTAGTGAACCTGGTTCATTTCATTCCCAATCAGACATTGAACATACTCCATCCCATTCTCAGCAAGATATTGATGTGAGCCCTTCTGAGCCAGATTTTGAAGATAAATCTCCTTCACGGCATTTTGGGGATAGCCCAATAAAAATGACACTTGAAATAGACCCCAAGCAGCAGGAAGTATATGACTATATAGAATCTTTGGAAAAGGCAGCTACAGGTCCAAGTACTTCGTCCATTCAGCCTCATACATTACAGGATGATTTAGTCCAATCACTAAAACAGGAAATTTTTAAGTTAGAGCTTTTAAATAGGCACATCAAAAATGAAAATGAGACATTGAAAGAACAAGGAAAACTGGACAAAATCATCCATGATAATACCATGCTACATTTGGGAATATGGCAGAAGAAGAATAAGAAACTGAAAAGGAAATGCCAAAAGTTGAGCAGAGCACTCGTTAATATCAAATTTAGGTGCTTAATGAAGAAACCCAGAATGTTGGCAGTACCAAGGAAGAAGAGGAGAGGATTGGATGTGCTGGCTGAAGTTTCAAGGCACATGAACTGAAGAAATATTATCAAAATTTTGGTTGCATGAGGACATGCAACACCTTCACAGTGGGGGTATGTTGAGTCTCAAATCTGCATCTTTTCCATACACTTTTCTATACCTTTTTCACTCACCTGAACCTCCCAATTTGTCAATATGATGTGCAAAAGAGCATCTAACATGGTTTTTAATTATATTTTTGTGTTTGCTATTTGATTTAGATTTTGTCCATTCAGCTGCGGAATCTTGCCACTTTTCGCAGCTGCTGCAACTTTCCGCATCTATTTTGTGAAACTCTATGCTACAGGTGTCTACAAGGAAAACGAGCCACATGGGCAGCTCAGGAATGACGTGGACATGGTTCGTGTCCTATTGGTTCGAGCAAACTCATCTAAAGAAGCTGCGGTCAAAGGCGTCCACATGGAAGTCAACCATAGAGTCTCATGTCGGCCGGACTCTGTTTCGTGTCACATGAAGATTCATACGGCCGTTTCTAAGTTGCTGAGGATAAATCGACATCTGTGCATGGCTCCTTAGTCGAATTCAAGCATCCACTCCTCGTAGATTTACTTTCCAACATGGCCATGATCCTAGATTCGTGGACGTAGTGGTCTACGTGCTCTCCACCAGCATGAACTTTAGGAGACAGTTATATTTCTTTTGTTATATATAATGTGTTTGCATACGCATATAGAGTTAGTCGATGTTAGTCTCTATTATCTTTTATAAGTCTGCTCTGTAGTGTGATTACGCTGCACTTGTGCCGTAACATCACCTTTCTGTAATGACTGCTTTTTAATATAAGAAGACTCTGTTTTTAACCGAAATTCGTATTTGAAGACCGTTGCCAAGGCTGGTGTAGAGGGCCCCTGCTCAGCTAAGGTTTTGTGCATTAGTGTAAAGTTCTTTATTTCATTTCTTTAAAGCTCATTGTGCCATAATCCATTCATATGTTTATACATTTCATTTGCTTCATTTATGTTTATAAACTTCCATAATTTCCATTTCATTTCTTTCTTTCATGTTTTATGTTGTTAATCACTGATCAGTGTTCTTGTTTCAGGTTATAGATAGGCAGCCCGGGCATTTTCATAGCTTTTTGACTAATGACATGGAACTAACATTGTTCTGCTGCTAATTTTCTTTTCATAGTTTCTGTTTAATTTCAGTATTGCTTTGTTCATTTCAGTTTTGCTTATTTGTTTCAGTAGTTAAATTTAGATATATTAAGCTGCTCATAGCATCTTCAGTTGCCTCCGAAAGCCACAGCTGGACTGATGGTGAGGGATTGTATTATGAAATGTGTAGTTTAGTATTAGTTTTCTTTCTGCAAATTTAGATATATTAAACTGCTCATAGCATCTTCAGTTGCCTCCGAAAGCCACAGCTGGACTGATGGTGAGGGATTGTATTATGAAATGTGTAGTTTAGTATTAGTTTCCTTTCTACAAAATTAGATATATTAAACTGCTCATAGCATCTTCAGTTGCCTCCGAAAGCCACAGCTGGACTGATGGTGAGGGATTGTATTATGAAATGTGTAGTTTAGTATTAGTTTCCTTCTGTAAAATTAGATATATTAAATTGTGCATGACATCTTCAGTTGCCTCCGAAAGCCACAGCTGGACTGATGGTGAGGGATTGAATCATGAATGTATGGTTTGATATTAGTTTTCTTTCTGCAAGTTAGATATCAGTTACTCAAGTTTTTTATGATTACTTCCGAAAATCATAGCTGGACTAATGATGAAGGATCAGAAGACAAATTGATGTAATCTGATTTAGATTTATTTTGTTGCAATTTTGAATTTCCTTAAACATAGTTTCTTTTGTGTTTAGTCAGCAGCAATAATAGTTTGGTTTTCATGCTCAATAGTTCACTATTTTGATTTATTAGACTAGCAGCACCTTTTCATTTCAGCAGCACATTTTCATTTCCTTTCAAGTCTTGTCATTGTAAATTTCAAATTTCTTTTTAAAGGTTTCAAGTTGGTAAATCATTATAAGGGATATCATTTCCTTGAACAAACATAACCAAACTTGTTTTCATCTTAGAATTTCCATTTCACCTTAGAAAACCAAAAACGACAAAAAGTTAAGAAATAGGTTATCTTGCACATATAGTGCGCCGCACTTCATCAGCTTACGATTCTCGGATTGACAAATTAAATGCAACAATTTAGGACATACTAAATTGACCAAACACCTAGGACCAATGAAATAGGATCTATCATCCCCTTATATTTCAGTTGCTATATTCCCTAAGTGGATAAAATCTTGATCTCGAAGTTGAACAACCGGAAGTTGTTTCTATATTGGTCACTCCACAATATATTTTATCCATTAAGCCTCCCATATCATGTAGTCAACCACCTAAAACATAATTTCGGCCAGATGATGAAGTTCTTCCACCTGGTTTTATTTTGATTGAATAAATATCACAAGACGAGACACCTTTAACTCCAACTAATTTTCGGTAGGAGCTTTACCTATATGACTCTTTTCCTCAATCACCTTCCTCTGCTTTTGTTGATCCTGTTTCAGTTTGAGTTCCCATAGATTATATAGGAAATACATTGGGTCATTTGACCATGGTTGAGCTAACATCTCAGACTGAACCATCTATTTCAGCGGTGACAACATCTACTGTTGCTTCATCTTCGATGTTTTGTCCATTGAATTCATCCATGTCATCATCCGGAAACCTATCCGGTTCCTCCTTTATGAGTACTGAATGGCTTGATATTTTATTCACATCTTTAGTGCAATATCAAGTTGATCGCATTATTTACTCTCCTTGGTGGCCGGTGATACCATAGAAATTACCCTTGAAAATTCCAAAATTCAATGGAAACCCTGGAGAAGACCCATCAATGCATGTTATAAATTACCATTTGTGGTGTTCATCAAACTCCATGAATGATGAATCTATTATAATACGTCTTTTCCAATGCACAATCACTAGTCCAACTGCACAATGAGGATGGTTCTTTTTCTATGTCAACCTCGTTAAAAAATGAAACAGATTTATGAGGATAGTTATTTTTTCTTGTGTCAACCTTGTTAAAAAATGAAACAAGTGCCTTTGAGGAAAGTTATTTTATTGTGTCAACCTCATTAAAAAATGAAATAGGTCATGAGCATAGTTCTTTTCCTATGTAAATCTCGTTAAAAAATGAAACAAATCCTCTCTTAATTACGACAAGTCTTCCATCTGATCTCATAAATGAACCTTCATTCCATCCAGCTATTAGTAACCAGTAATCTACTTAGGTGAATGAAATGAAGCTTGGGGGGCATCTTCTCTTGCAGGGGGGCATTCTACATGTGCTCTTGCAAGGGGAATTCAAAACATTATTACCTATTTCACGCAATCAACAGCTGAATTTCGGGGGAAAAATCAGGTTCAGAGCTCCAAAATGAAAATGGTAACTATGGAATGGTAAAAATGAATAGTAAAACACTTTTTAATAGTCATTTAATTATTTGGAAATCGAATTTATTTCTATGAATATGGTTTTATTATGTTTTTTATCATGAAATAGGTATTTTTAATCCATTTGATGTTGTTCTCAACAAGTCCTACAACTGATGAACAAATTAGTCGTGTAGATTTATTCCAAGAATGATTTGACCACAAAGCATACTTTTTCTCCTTATTTTTTGAGCTTTGTTAAAAATGAAAAATTATTTGAAGCACACTTTATCTCTTTTTCGAGCTTCGATAATAGTGAAAAAGGAACCCCTGGAGTCTTCTTTAAGCTCTTTTCAAACTCGGATAATGTGAAAATATTGCCGAGCACTTGTCCTTTCGAGCTCGTAAAAGTAAATGAATTTATACGTATTTAGTATAAGTTTAGCCCTTTTCCAGACTGAGATAGATTATTTACGAAAAAGGAGTACCTTGGTCAAACATGACTAAATAGGTTCTCTCAGATATTATTTTACACTTTTTCCGATCCAAGAGAAAACTTTACGAAAAAGTGCTTATGGATTTTTCTTATGTCCTCTTTTTCAAACTCTCAAAATATGAAAAAGGACCGAGCTATCACTATCATTAATCTCATTAAAACATAAAATAGTGATGTGCTTGTCAATCATGGAAAGAATCAATTTTCATTCATCGCTAGACTCAATAAATTATTAAATAGAGATATATTATTCACCCGAAGGGTTGAATTATAGATCAAGCAAATGTTATCCTCCTCAATCTTGTTAAAAAAAAAGAGGTACTGGCTGATAAATGACTGGGGAAAATTTGGGAAAGTGAATAGAAATTTTTATGGTAGCAGGTCGCTCTTGAACATGTCAATTCACTCCATCACATTGACTGTTTGGGTTGGGTAATCTTCTTGATGGTTCATTCATACCTATGTTTCATCATACCTTCACTTAAGTTTTGGGTCAATGTTTCCAATTCATGCCAGTGTCACTGATATGTTCAAGAGAATTCATCCAATGAATACTCATCCTTCTGCAATACTCATAAACCTTCATTCTCATGACCGTCATCCCTGAAAATTTCTATATCAAGTCATACATTTGTCTCCAAAATCAGTAACTCCTATTTCGCAATAAGGTGGCTTCCTGTTGACGACAAATCATTATCTAGGACGTTCACTTAGAAACATTATGCTCCAGTACCATGAGGCTTGTTACAGTATCAACAAGATCCTTGCTTCTAGACTTTTGACCCAAATATTTTTTTTGTCGTTCAACATAAAATCATCTATTCACGCCTTACGAAATGTACTATAGTACCTTGAGAGCCATTGACATCAATGATGGTTCTCTCCTATTTTTTAACAGCTCACATCATTGGATGGTAATCAAACGATGTCTTTCCATGTTCGACAACAAATCATATTTTCACATGGCTAGACTTGTACCTGAATGATCAAGTGAACGAGATATGAAGACCCCGAATCTAGTTTCAGCCATCTAGGCTGCGATTTTAGGATTTTTATACACTTCATATGTATGGTGACCTTACATACATATCGTCATCCGAGCATGGCCCTATATCTGTAGGAATTTCTGTATTGGGCAACATTCCAATGTAGACGACTTTCTAAATTATGTACATGTTATTAGACTGTTTATGTGCTGAACATGGGAATGCCTACCCTTAAAACTTATGATCAAGAGGATAGATCATGATGTAATGTATTGTAATATTGATGCAAGTCGCTACTCTGATTCATCTCCAGCCCATCACAGTGTAAATCATCTCAATCAAAATATTGTTATTATTATTCTGACTTCATGCTTTAGGGGGGAATTTGTTATAGGTCAATTTGGGCATCATTCCCAATGACTTGGTTAATTGGACATCATCTCAAAGACCAATGAATAGGGTCTATCATCCCCTATAATTTCAGTTGCTACATGCCCTAAGACAAAGAAAAAGACAAATCATTCATGAATTTCATCTACAAAGGTTTCCAAGATTGAAGTTTATAATATATCATATGAGTTCTCATCAACACTGCCTCTAAAGGGACTAAGTTTGTTGCATATGCAGGTAGCCCCATTCAAGGCGGCTTTGCAAAGCACTTCCTGACACTCATAGGTGCGTTGGTCACATTGGGAGCAAGATTCTCATTGTTCCAAAATCTCCACTTGGCCAGTGTCTTCTAAAAGAGTTAAAATGTGTAAAAATTCGAATCCATGTGTCCATTTTACATCTACAAGATTGGGAAAATGTCTAGCCTATTATTAGAAATTCATTGATTGTAAAACTACCTTCAACTTCTCTATAAATTGAGCACATATCTTAGTGTTTGATAAGGAAGAATTTGAGTAGAGAAATGCTGGTGGAATTTCAATTGAGGTGTTGATGTGTGCAACATGCTGCTGGAGATATTTGCATTGTGATGAGGCTGGGATGATGATGGAGATGGTCACTATCGTGGAGGTAAATCCCCTTTATGGACAGAGGTGAACCCACTAGCCCTAGAGTGGGTATATGAACAATCAAAACACGTAAAGCTATTGATTCCTAGTTAAAAAGGATAGAATCACGATAGATCACTTACCATGATTCCTTCGTTGCTGTTGTTGAAGAAGAAGTGGTGCTTTCGTTCCTAGATGGACAGGTCACGATCCATGAGCTCGCCGCATCTAGATACTTGTACACATGCAAAGAAGAGAGATAACATGCAGTGCAATATTTTACACTTTATAACTATCGATCAGTCAGAGAGGAACGAATGAAATTGCATTATATAATAGACAAACACAATCATGGAACTAATAGTAGGTCATGTATATTAAGATACGAGAGAATGATTACAATCGATGCTCTGAAATCGTGATCTTCCTTCGACAGGATTCCAGCGGGACGTGTCTCACAAAGCTCATCAGGGATTTGACAAAACTCTCTCTCTCATAGGGTTCTCCTTAGCTCTGCTCTTGATTGTTGCTCAGTTATAATTTCCTTCCCAAAATTTCAGCTAGCTAGTAAATGGAGATGGTAGGCTTTTATAGAAGGAGAAGGAGAGGTTAGGATCCCTATAATCATGGGGGAGAGTCCTATCTCTTAGGAATGTTCCATGAGAGGTGGAAAACCACTTCCTAATCAGGGAGATTCAGAGCCAAACTGCCCAACCTCTTTTTGATGATTCTTTCTGAAGTTTTTAGAGTCAAACTTCCACCTTATATTGTTAAAAAAAATTCTTTAATAGGATTGGCGCTGGCACAACATAGGGTTAGAACATCAGCTAGTGCACCCACTAGTCTATATTTTCCCCATTGGTGTGAGGGATGAACTGGCTACTTGTGCCAATGCAAAAACCTGGGTTTTGGGGATTTTCTAAGGAAATTTTCTTCAGGAGAATTCTTTCCCTTATGGAGAAGGATACCATCAAGGTGTTTTCAAGAAATTTTACTGTTCTTAGGTCACGAGAATAGTCCTCCAATGTAGGGGACGAGGGATTGTAGGGACAGTGACAAAATGCTCTATAACAGATGCCCCCTAAAGCATGAGGTCCGAGAGAGAGGGAGGGGTGAAATTTTTTATGAGAATGTGTCCAACTGAAAACATTGTTGTCGAAGACCTGCGAATACAAATACAACTGATATCCTTGATACATGATATGTGGTATGGGCGCAGCCATCCATAATAAAGTGTACAAAACGAGATCCAAGGTATTGACACAGGCATCCAGTAAAATAAGGATCAACAAGTAGATTCAGGTATGGTCACAACCATCCAGTAAAATAAGGATCAAAAAGTAGACTCAGGTATGGTTGCAGCCATATAATCAAAAGAGTCATGTAATAAATCATAATAATCCACAAATAATCCATAGCCTGGATGTTATCAGAAAAAATCCAGGGTCTTGCGCTCCATCTCGACCCGAACAAAGTACAATTTTGAGCATGTGAATATGTGAGCTAAAGTCGAAAATGCAAGAACATCGTCTGATTACCAGCCAATGATGAAATCCATTAACCGACACGAGAGAAACCACCAATAATGACGATGGTTCTCAAGGTACAATAGGTACAATCAACGGAGTGTGAACAGTGATCTGGCATTGAACACCCGCAGAATCATCCGATTGAAGGCCAATAATGAAAACCTTGCATTGAATGCGAAGAACCTACCATTGAGGCATGCAGGATCTAAGGCAGTTGAAGGGAATCTCTAGATCAACTTCCTAGATAATGAGCTGAAGTCGACAAGAAGTGACCTTGATCGAAGGTGGGCCATAATTCTTCCCACATCATCGACACGAGACCGAGGATATAATGTTTGTGAATCAAGACCAACAGAGAATCAGAGAGAGGTTGAAAAATGTAGAGGCAAACTTCTCTTGAACATATTGGTGGCACGACACTAGATTTGGTAGTATTTGACATCAAGGGATTTGAGGTCATGGTGACATGGCAAAGAGAAAATGACCGGTCGAAAGAGATTACCCAAAACCATGGAGGCAAGCAGATAATGAGATGAGATATCCCCAACCCGACATGAATGCAGACAAGTGCCATGTTCAAGAGTGACATACTACCAATATAACTACGATCTTGGTTCCATTTTCCCCCACCATTTCTGGCAGGTACCCCAATTATTTTTAGAAACTAGCTTGAAGGGGATAGCATGTTCTTGCGATGTAAGTTTGTCCTTCCGAAAAATCCAACCTAGTACATTTTACGAGCCTTAGGAAGGAGGAACTCAAGAAACGTCATGATGATGGAGTTTTATGGTATCAGGGTTTAACGAGTTTGACAAAGGAAGAACTTGACATATTTTCATATTTAGAGAGTTGGAAAAGAAGACGGAAAGGAAAAATCCAGCAATCACTTTTCGTAAATATTCCCTCAGATCTGAAAAGGTAGAAAACTGTGTCTGAGAGAGCCTCTTAGTCGTGATAGGCTAAGGTATTCCTTTTTTGTAAATAATCTATCCCTGCCCAAAAAATGGGTAAACGTATACTGGGTAGATGTCGTTTCACAACCAATTTAACGAGCTCAAAACGATAAGCGACTCGAAAATGTTTTTAGTGTTAGAGAGTCAGAAAAGAGCTAAAAGGTGACTCCAAAAGTGAATTTTTCATGTTTTTACAGAGTCCAAAAAGGT
Organism: Pinus albicaulis; assembly: GCA_034641835.2. Lineage (NCBI taxonomy): Eukaryota > Viridiplantae > Streptophyta > Pinopsida > Pinales > Pinaceae > Pinus > Pinus albicaulis. The sequence goes on from CM076580.1 coordinate 871,849,184, forward strand.
ATAAAATACAACTCATCTATTCGTCAAAATCACGTGAAAAACCTGTTGCTGCATAGAAAGGCGCGTGTAAAACATATTCGACAAAAATAACATAAAAATATATCGAAAAACATGTTAAAAACCCATTTTAGGACTTCAAAAATCTATAAAAGACCAACAATGGTAAAAAATATTTACTTTTCACTATTTACTTCTTTGCAGAGCAATAATGACCCTTTTGTGCTTCGATCTTCAGACGACAAGTGCGACCAATCCAGTGGACCAAATCAACATCCGTTTCATTCAGGTATGAGCCAACTGCTTGGTCCATCTTTTAAGTAACATTTTACTATATTTAATCATTGTTTGAGGTCCTTTAGGGAAGGATTTTCAAATTTTAGGACTCCGTGGTTGACACGGGTTTCGGGCATGGACCCACAACAATCTGCTCTGTTTTACATAGAGGTCATGCCAGTTGGCACGACTGTTAGTCAAATAGTTGCGCCAATGGTGCAACAACAAATATGGCTAAAATTTCTCAAAAAACAACCAATGAAATGTGATTTTGAATACCTAAAGAGGTTTATAAAATTCCTATGTTTGATTGATGCGGGTATCCAGAAAAAGGGATGATTATTGAATGGAAAGAGAGAGAGCATAGCAAAGAGGATGAACTCGCAATGGGAAACGAGCATTGAATCAATGTTCTCCAAAATTTTGGGCTGAAAAATATTGCTTAGCTACTATATCAACCCAATTATCTGACTTATACCCCCTATGGTCAGAATCCTCTAGGACAGAACCAATGGGGCAGAGTTATTCTCAACTAGGATGGAGTACAGATACAAGTTCTTATCGAGGACGTGGCATGCCTTTTAACCCTTAATTACCTTTTCTCGCCATGTTGGAGTTACTTGATGTGTCCAAATATACCATTGATTTGATTATTCATAATACATATTGGCCTCTAGTTTCGACGAAGGTGCCTGGTGATTTTCCTAAGTTTGAAGGCAAATCTGGAGAAGACCCCCAAGCACACGTCATGACATATCATTTATGGTGTTCTTCGAATTCTTGGGTGGATGACTCAATTCGTCTGCATGTTTTCCAGCGCACGCTCACCAGTGCCGCTGCTAAATGGTACATAGAACTGTCTGATGGTATTTTTCAAGATTTTAATACTCTAGCTATGGTGTTCCTGACGCATTTCCAGTTACCGGTTCGTTACAAAACCAGGACACATCTCCTGACGTCTCTGAAACATGACAAAGCTACTCATATTTTAGATCACATTCACGAATGGAGACGTCATTGTCATCTAATAAAGTTTGAAATTCCTGATCAGATTCTGACTCATTGGTTCACTACCTCCTTTTTCAATAAGATTGCGTAGGACATTACTATGGGGGCATCTGTAACTGAGGAATAGGCCATTGCTCGCGCCCAGTATTTGGATTTAGTGTACTCTCAATCGGGCATGTTATATGACATCTTGATTGATGGCCCATGACCAGGGACCTCTAAAGTGCTAGCTACCCCATCAGTAGATGGTGTTATTGGTTCTGTCTCTCATACTTCTTGCAAGTCTTCCAATGGGAAGCAGAAATCAAATTCTTCCAATACTTCTGCTCCTCAGGATTCCCTAGATTCTGCTAAAATTGCGAAGGTCAACGCCGTTCAGGCCAATCCTATGGACAAGACCTCCAAGGGAAAAAAGAAGGGCAAAGGCAAGGCCAAATCTGATGCCCCAAAATTGGAATTGTCTAAACCCCATGCTGATGATGGTTCACAGCGAAAACTAAAGTATCCCTGCCTGATTTGTGAAGAGGATCACTACACTAAAGATTTTCCTCGATGATTTGAGGTTAGTAAACTACTCAAAGGTGCTAAGGGAACTCCAACAGTCCTTAAAGAACCTTTCCCATCTCAGCAAACCCAGATGGTCTATCAATCTACACCATCTGCGTCATTTGGCTCTCAAGTTTTCATGATGAATGGTTCTGCATCTGTTTCCATCGCTACTCGGTCAAAATATTATGCCGGATCACTTCACGTAGTCAGGAAGGAGGTCATTGATGGTCCTCCTCCCCCACATACCTCTGGTCCCCTTGAAATTGAGAAGCCCAATATTGAACCCATTATACAACCATCTTTTAAAGGTGTTCTTCTGAAGTCTTCCTATAATCCTAATGCCTGTGCTGATCAACATTATAGTATTTTTGAGGATTTAGTGTAGTCTCTGTCCGTGATGTCCACATTAGAAGTCCTCGAGAGTTGTTCGTATCAATGGAAAGCATTGTTATCTATGATCGACGGTATCAATCCTGCTGATTCTAGTATTCTCATTTTCGATTTAGAGAATTTTGTCCCCCGACTTCCGCACCATATCACGCTTGTTATAAAAGTAAGTATTAATGGTCTCAACATCCATAGGGTCATGGTGGATGAAGATGAATCTACCTGTGTCATGTCATCTATTTGCTGGAATGCCATTGTCTCTCTAGCCCTCAATTCGTCACCCAATGCCCTCGAGGAATTCGATGGAAGGGAGTCAAAAACTTTGGGTGTTCTCGCTAGCTTACCGATTACATTACAAGGATAGGCAGTCAACGTTGAAGTGGAAGTTGTTGACCAAAACTCAACTATAATCTTCTACTCGGTCGCAGTTGGACTCATGCTATGTTGTGCATTCCGTCCAACCTCTTTCGACTTCTGAAGTTTCCACATAAGGGAAAAATTATTACTGTTGATCATTTGTCATTATTTACCTTGTCTTCCAAGAAAAACGTGCCATACATGGACCAAATTCCCAATCCCCCTGACAGCATAGGGCCAGATATTTTTAAATATCTCACTCTCATGGGCATTTTTCCCTTTCCACCACCCAATACCATTCAAGTCAATATGATCTCTAGGTCAGATGACCCATGGATCATCCCTTCTCCCAAATAGGTTGCTTCTTTTGGAGAATCGATGCCTCTGAACTTGGTTAAAATCATTTATTGTGAGATCATTGCTACATCGGATCCTCCTCCTGCTAATGATGCTATTTTGAGCATGGCTCTTGATGTTTATTCTCAATCCCCTTGGATCGACAATGCAGATTCACTCGATCATTTGAGAGAATGCTTTCCGTCTGACGAAGCTATCATGGAGACTATGTCTCTCGAAGATCTGTTGTGGAGTGATGGGCATCATCATTCCTCGTTCATTCCTAGCCTGGGGGAAATGTCTAATTGTATCGAGCGTTTTGCATCTTAGGTTCCCTCTCCACCACTCCAAATGCCCATATAAACTCACGCTCGAGCTGCTCCTTTAATCTTGTTGGAGCATAGTTCCTTTTATTGTGTCAATCTCCCTAAACAATGAAACAAGCTGGTTTGAGGATAGTTCTTTTAAGTGTGTCAACCTTGTTAAAACAATGAAACACATTCCCTGTTCAGTTTGAGTGTTTGCTTAGATCTCGTAAAATCCCAGTCGAGTCTTTCACTTGAACTCATAATTTGAACCTTCACTCCATTTTTCATAGGGACTGAAGCTTGGGGGGCATGTACACCTCGAATTGAGTCACCATGCTGGGGGCATGCTCGGCTTTCCTTGTCATTTCAAGCATAGTTTATTTGGTGTTTTCAAGATTGCGTAAAAATGAAAAATCATTTCAAGCATACTTTACTTCGTGTTTCGAGCTTGTGTAAAAATGAAACCCATCTTCAAGCATATTTTACATTTGTGTTTTAAGCTTGCATAAAACACAAAACTCATTTTCAATCATAGTTTGCGTTTGTGCCTTTAAGCTTGTGTAAAAAAAATATATGTTGGTTTGATGCATTTTGTAAACTTTTAACTTTTCCATTGGGTCGTTACTTATGCAGATTATCTAGCTGATACATTAGATAACATTGTATTAGAAATTTGCATAACATATAAAACATCATCACGTATGTAAAGCAGATTCATGTAGAAAATATATGTATATATATATATGTCGAGTGTTTGCAACGTGTGCATCATATAAAACCCAAAATATATATGTTTTCTACAGTTACATCTGGAGATGAAATTTCTCTCAAAAATATGCAAATAGAAAGCCTAGGTGACTAAGTGGCATGGTGCTCGTGGTAGCATGTCACTACTCGCACCAACCGCCTTAGTAAGCGGTGGAGATGAATCGCCACCCATACGGTGTGCCTCTAATAAGCTAGGGGAACATCAGCTAAATGAGCATAATCTGGAACTCTGCAAGCGATCCCCTCTAGGTTCTGTACGAGCTCGTCCCCCTCGCCCCCCTCACCTTGAGGGTCATAAGCGAGAAGCGTCCTCCTCGCTATTGGTGACATTCTGGCGGACCTCTCTAGGCCAACATCTACATACATATAGGATTAAATGTTAGAACATGCATGTATACCAGAAAATCATAAAAATCATAAAATTAAAAAGAGTCTTACCAAGCTCCTTGTCCGAGTCCTCTCCCTCTAGGAGCGGAAGGTCTGGGTCTCCAGTAAAATTGGTGCTCACATAGGGCCAGTCCTCCATGACAATCAACTATCATCGGAGCTAGTCAAAGAACTCGGGCCGCCAACACATTTGATGGCCACCCCCTGCCCTGGGCATCAATGTCTCCCATCGAGCCATTCGTGGCTCTCTCAGTGGTGGATCTGTGACTATGGCCTCCTGACGCTGAAAAATAGGTAATCGTAACAAGCAGAACAACACCAGAATCGGCCCATATCCAAACTGTTTCATTTTGGTCTTCTTGCATTTTGTGAGTTTCCGTTTAATTTTCATGGTCACGACCATGGCCCAGTCAAAGATAGTTGGGCTCATACACTCCTATGCAAGAAGTAGCTGCGTCTTTGTGGCCTCATGCGGTGCCTGCAACCCCCAGCCCGCGCAATGGTGTGTAGCACTAATTTCAGTGCTATATTAGGGATGGTTTGAATGTCTACTTTCCCGCTCCCTGTTCCTTTACATGCCCTTGGGGACACCCTATTCATGACCATTTCTATGTTTTCTCCCGAAGGTCTGGTACCGGTCAGAATAGGGACTAGACCCCTACGTGATAGTCCAGTGATGAAGTATACATCTTATACTTAGAGCTCAAGTTCTTGGTCTCGAAGTTTGAATTTTTCCTCATCCTCATCCTAAATGCTAATGAGATACTACAGTAGTTCGGGCTGAGTTTGGAGACATGGCGTCAGAAATAATTTTTTTAGCCCGTAATTTTGGAGAGCATTCACACAAAGCTTGTTTCCCATTTCCAGTTCATCCTCTTCACTATGCTCTCTCTCTTTCTGATGCAAGATACCCTACATAACCCAGAATATTTCCACATCTATGCATATATGAAATGCATCTCAAATCAATTTCCCAATAAATCTTTATTACGAGAAATTACATGCACTATCATTCACGGAAGCTTGTCATTTCATTATGATTATAAAATCACACAATCAATTCTCATAAGCGGAAGCTCTTCAAACATATGGTTCAAAACCATAACCTCAAAAATCTACTCTCCCAAACTTCAAATAGCATTAAAAACCCTTTCATGTGACTGAATTCAAACTTCAATGCAATCCAAATTTAGAAAACTTCATAAAAAACCTTCAATCTTCATGAACGCTTACCCAAAAGTCTTATGAAAGACTTTTATTAAATCTTATTGGTTTATTTTAAATCCAACACTCACATATGCACCTTAAATAGCACCATATTAACTTCACCATTGTTAACATGTCAGGCCTTCTATTCAAAAGTCAACTTTGACTTAACCATAGTCGACTTTTCCAACATATAAAAGGGTTTCCATTCCAAGTTTTATTTTCGTTACGCAATTACATAACTCAGGATTAAAACAAATGCCGGGACTCACAATCCATATTTTATTTTGATTAAAAGAAAATTAAAGTCCAACAATCTGGTTCAGGCGATTAACATACCTTCCATCCACCTGAAAGAACGTAGACCTCAGCGTTACACCCATTTCATGGTTCTATTCACAGTGTTGTCTCTCCATCCGACAACGATTACAACGATTTACCTATCACTTCTCCAATTTATTGCTTACACCCTGCATCCTTAATTCAGGCCAAAAACAATGTTTTAAATACCAGTATGATAATAGGATACTTACCCATCTGAAACGCTACTCAGGTTATTAATTCCGTCATATTCATAATTTTTTGCAACACAGTAATTTAATTCTTCAATTCTCCAGTCGATAGAACGACCGACCCCTCCTCATCTCTGTGATGCAATTACAATCTGTTTCAATCGATTTAAATCGACAGATTTTAAAACATAACTCTGCGCCTCAGCTCTACGTCTTATACCGTTTCATTGTATATACAACTCTACGTTTGATTTCCAAAACAATCTCATCCAACAGTGTTTAACCAACAACTTCTTTCCAACATAAATTCATTCGTCTTATATTCAAACGACAGTCGATTGTATGCAATTTAATATCAATAAAATTGCCACTAATTAAAATAATGTTTTCCCACACAATTTATACTCCTTCGATCCCTGGACGCAAGACACTCATCCCATTCAACACAATAATGGATGTGGCCATGATTTTAATTCATGCTTGTTAAATACAAATGCGGCTTACCTCGATGGACACCATACGCAAATTCATAATGCGCCCCCACCGTACTCAATGCTTCTGATTCATATTTGATGGCTTTCGGATTTCCATTTAACTCTTGGCAATTGCTATATGACATTCATTTCAAATTGTGTGTTGTCTGCAACCCATTACAATTAACAACTGAAATGAATAACATCGATTCTTCCAACTTATGTGCAGAATTTTATCTACAAATCTTATCATATGAATGAAATAAGAACTCAACGTCTTCCTCCCAAATTCAACCAAGAATATATATATATATATGTCACACAGAAATTTCAAAACTATTCCTCATCAATATAACCAAATGTAAACAATTACAAAACCCTCTTAATTCATGGCCAGATTTTCAAATCGATGGCCCTTTTACAAAAGTTGGAGGCTTACAACATCTTCCTCTATTCTACACTCTAATCTCACCTCTCCTATTTTGCCTTTGAGCTCATATCAATTTATACAAATTTTAATTGAACCAATTTTGGTTCACATCCCTTTAATCACTCAACAAAACCCCTAAATATCTCAACAAATCCTAAAATCACTCTTGAATCCCTAAGGATTCTCTCTCACCCAAAATTAATGAAGCTAATTTATAAATTAAAATCTCTCATCCCTTTACATCCTCAACTGACCAAATTTTCTCATATTTGAGAATTAATTACAATTTTTAATTAAAAATACATAAAACCCACTAAAATCATTTATAAAAATCTAGCTCTTTTTAAAAACTTAAACACCCCTAAGTTTTAATAAATATAAAGTATTTTTGAATCCGATGCTCCTACATCACTTTCCATTCAATAACCATCCTTTTTCCTGGATACCTGCATCAATCAAACATAGGAATGCTATAAACCTCCTTGGGTATTCAAAATCACATTTCATTGGTTGTTTTTTGAGAAATTTTAGTCGGTTTTGTGTTGCACCGTTGGCGCGACCTTTGTGTAAAATAGAGCGGATTGGCATGGGTCCATGCCTAGAACCCACACCAACCGAGGAACCCTAAAATTTGAAAATCCTTCCCTAAAGGAACTCAAATAATGATTAGATATAGTAAAATGTAACTTGAAAGATGGAAAAAGAGGTCGGCTCTTACTTGAACCAGACGGAAGTTGATTTGGTCCAATGGATTGGTCGCACTCGACGCCTGAAGATTGAAGCACAAAAGGGTCACTGTTGCTCTGCAAAGAGGTAAAAGGTGAAAAGTAAATATTTTTTACCACTGTTGGTCTTTTATAGCTTTTCAAAGTCCTAAAATGGGGTTTTAACATGTTTTTTGATATATTTCTACATTATTTTTGTCGAATATGTTTTACATGTGTCTTTTTGTGTAGCAGCAAGTTTTTTCATGTGATTTTGATGAAGAGACGAGTTGTATTTTATAATTTTTTGGACTCAGTAAAAACATGAAAAAGTCACTACTGGAGTCACCTTTCAGCTCTTTTCTGACTCTCTAAAACTGAAAATGTTGCCGATTCGCTTGTCGGTTTGGGCTCGTTAAATTGGTTGTGAAACGGCATCTACTCAGTATATGTTTACCCCTTTTTCAGGCTGGGATAGATTATTTACAAAAAAGGAATACCCTAGCCTATCGCGACAAGGGGGTTCTCTCAGACATAGTTTTCTACCTTTTCGGATCTATGGGACTACCTATGAAAAGGGACTGCTGGAGTTTTCTTTTCCATTGTCTTTTCAAACTCTCTAAATATGAAAAGATGTTGAGTTATTCCTTTGTCAGACACGTTAAAAATCTATGTCATTGAACTCTGTCATAATGACGCTACTCAAGTTTCTCCTTCCTAAGTCTCATAAAATGTACTAGGTTGGATTTGTCCGAGGGACAAACTTACATTGCAAGCATATGCTATCCCCTTCAAGATTGTTTTCAAAAAATAACTGGGGTACTCGCCAGAAATGGTAGGGGAAAATGGAACCAATATTATAGTCGTGTCGGCAGTATGTCGCTCTTGAACATCACACTTGTCTGCATTCGTGTCAGGTTGGGGACATCTCATCTCGTTATCTGCTTGCCTTCATGGGTTTGGGTAATCCCTTTTGACCGCTCATCTTCTCTTTTCCACGTCACCATGACCTCAGATCCCTTGATGTAAAATACTGCGAAATCTAGTGTCGTGCCACTGATATGTTCAAGAGAAGTTATCCTCTAAAGTTTTCAACCTCCCTCTGATTCTTTGTTGTTCTTGATTCACAAACATCATGTTCCTCTGTCTCGTGTCGATGATGTGGCAAATATTATGGTCCACCTTCGATCAAGGTCACTTCCTGTCGACTTCAGCTCATTATCTGAGAAGTTGGTCTAGAGACTCCCTTCAGGTGCCTTGGAGCTTGCATGCCTCAATGGCAGTTTCTTCGCATTCGATGCAAGGTTTTCATTATTGGGCTTTGATCGGATGATTCTGCAGGTGTTCAATGTTTGCTCACTGATGAAATTCCATGGATTTTATCTCTTGTACCTTGAGAGCCATCGTCATTATTGGTGGTTTCTCTCACGTCTGTTAACGACTTTCATCATTGGCTGGTAATCAGACGATGTTCTTGCATGTTTGACTTCAGCTCACATATTCTCATGCTCAAAATTGTACTCTGTTCGGGTTGAGATGGAGCACAAGACCCTGGATTTTGTCTGATGAAATCCAGGCTGTGGGTTCTTTGTGGATTATTATGACTTATTACATGACTCTTTTGATTGGATGGCTACGACCATACCTGAGTCTACTTGTTGATCCTTATTTTACTGGATGACTGCGTCCATACCTTGGATCCCGATTTTTGTACACTTTATTATGGATGGCTGCACCTATACCACATATCATGTATCATAGATACCAGTTGTATTTGTATTCACAGGTCTTCCGATGGCAGTGTTTTTTGTTGGACACGTTCTCATAAAGCATTTCACCCCTCCCTCTCTCTCGGACCTAATGGGTATTTTTCCCTTTCCACCACCCAATATAGTTCAATTCAATATGATCTATAGGTTACATGACCCATGGATCATCCATTCTCCTGAACAGGTTGCTTATTTAGGAGAATCGATGCCTCTGACCCCGATTGAAATCAATTATTTTGAGATCATTTCCGCATCGTATCCTCCTCTTGCTGATGATGCTCTTTTGAACATGGTTCTTGATGTTTATTCTCAATCCCCTTGGCTCGGTGATGCAAATTCACCCGATCCTTTGAGAGAAGCTTTTTCGTCTAACGAAGCTATCATGGAGACTATGTCTCTTGGAGATCTATTGTGGAGTGATGGGAATCATCGTTCCTCATTCATGCCTAGCCTGGGGGAAATTTCTAATTGTCTTGAGCATTTTTCATCTCAAGTTCCCTCTCCGCCGCTCCAAATGCCCATATTAACTCACACTCGAGCTGCTCCTTTGAGCTTGTCGGAGCATAGTTCCTTTTCTTGTGTCAAGATCCCTAAAAGATGAAACAAGCTAGTTTGAGGAAAATTCTCTTAAGTGTGTCAACCTCATTAAAACAATGAAATACGTTCCTTGTTCAATTCGAGTCTTTGATTAGATCTTGTAAAATCCCAGTCGAGTATTTCATTTGAACTCATAATTTGAACCTTCACTCCATTTTTCATAGGGACTGAAGCTTGGGGGGCATGTACACCTCGAATTGAGTCACCATGCTAGGGGCATGCCTGGTTTTCCTTATCATTTCAGGCATATTTTATTTGGTGTTTTCAAGCTTTCATAAAAATGAAAACTCATTTCAAGCATACTTTACTTTTTGTTTCAAGCTTGTGTGAAAATGAAACCCATCTTCAAGCGTAGTTTACATTTGGGTTTTAAGCTTGCATAAAACATAAAACTCATTTTCAAGCATAATTTGTGTTTGTGCTTTTAATCTTGTCTGAATATAAAATATGTTGGTTTGATGCATTTTGCGAACTTTTAAATTTTCCATTGGGTCGTTACTTATGCAGATTATTTAGCTGATACATTAGATAACATTGTATTAGACATTTTCATAACATATAAAACATCATCAAGTATGTAAAGCAAATCCATGTATAAAATAGATGTATATATATATATATATATGTCGAGTGTTTGCAACGTGTGCATCATATAAAACCGAAAATATACATGTTAGTTTCAGTTACATCTGGAGACGACATGTCTCTCAAAAATATGCAAATAGAAAGCCTAGGTGACTAATCGACATGGTGCTCATGGTAGCACATCACTGCCTGCACTAACTGCCTCAGTAAGCGGTAGAGACGACTCGGCACCCTTACCTTGTGCCTCTAATAAGCTAGGGGAACATCAGCTAAAAAAGCATAATCCGAAACTCTACAAGCAATCCCCAGTGGAGTTGCCAAATTTTTGTGGAGATAAATCCCCTCTGTGGACAGAGGCGATCCCACTATCCCTAGAGTGGGTCTAGCAACAATCAAAACATGCAAAGCTATTGATTCCTAGCTACAAAAGATAGAATTGTGATAGATCACTTACCGTGATTCCTTCGCTGCTGTTGTCGAAGAAGAAGTGGTGCTTCCATTCCTAGCTAGACAGGTCACGATCTGTGAGCTCGCCACATCCAGATACCTGTACACATGCAAAGAAGAGAGACAACATGCAACGTAATATTTTACACTTTATAACTATTGATCAGTCAGAGAGGAACACATGAAATTGCATTATATAATGGACAAATGAAATCATGGAACCAATAGCAGAGTCATGTATATTAAGATACGAGAGAAAAATTACAATCGATGCTCTGATGTTGTGATCTTTCTTCGACAGGATTCTAGCAGGATGTGTCTCAGAAAGCTCGTCAGGGATTTGAAAAAACTCTCTCTCACTCATAGGGTTCTCCTTAGCTCTGCTCTTGATTGTCGCTCAGCTATGATTTCCTTCTCAAAAGTTCAACTAGCTAGAAAATGGAGAGGGCAGGCTTTTATAGAAGGAGAAGGAGAGGTTAGGATCCCTATAATCATGGGTGAGATTCCTATCTCTTAGGAAGGTTTCATGAGAGGTGGAAAACCACTTCCTAATGAGGGAGATCCGGAGCCAGACATCCCAACCTCTTTTTGATGATTCGTTCTAAAGTTTTTAGAATCAAACATCCACCTTATATTGTTAAAAAACATTCCTTAATAGGCTTGGTATGGGCACAACATAGAGATAGAGCACTAGCTGGCACACCCACTAGTGTATATTTTCCCCATTAGCACGAGGGATGAACTAGCTACTCATGCCAATGAAAAAACCTGGGTTTTGGGGATTTTTTGAGGAAATGTTCTTCAGGAGAATTCTTGCTCTTATGTAGAAGAATACCATCAAGGTGTTTTCAAGACATTTTACTGTTCACAGGTCACAGGAATAGTCCTCCAATGTACGGGATGAGGGATTGCAGGGACGGTGACAAAATGTTGTGTAACAGTCACTTCAAATCAATCACTGGGTTGTAGCCTCCTCTTCTATCCATTAATAAAGATTTCTGCTTACTTTCCCACATATTTATATGTATAAGCTCATGTATTTCATATTATGAATTTTTATTTGATGCATATGGTTAATGTTTTATTGAATTAACTGAATAAATTGAATAGACATCTGTATTATTTCTATATTTTGTTGTTTAGTGTTCATCTTTGCAGACAATATTTTGGTGACTTAGCTCAGATTTGGAGCTACAGAAAGAGAGACAGAAGGAGAATAGGAAGCACCTGGACTCCAAGTAAGTTCTTTGATCTGTTCTGTGTGTTTATTTACAATTAAGAAAAGTAGTTGCAAATTCTTTAACCTGTTGTTCTAGATGAGCACTACATCTAGGGAAGACTGTTTTATCCGTAATCCATAATTCCGCATAACAAGACCATGATGAAAAATACTAGGGTGATGATCTTGTTTTCTACTCTGAACCTTCTTATTCATCTTAATTAGAATCTTGTACAAGTAATGTGGCAGATCAAGTGTTTTGATAGAGGTGAAATGCATCAAAAACCTAATATGATACCTATAAAACTTGGAAAATCTCCCTTAACATGTGAAATAATTCATTATTAACATCATCAAAGGAGCATATTTGTTACGGAGGTGTCTAAAAGGAAAGAGGTAATCTCGTTCCTCTCTAGCATGAGGTTTGAGAAATGTTTTGTACTCTTCAGTGTCTAAGTCCATGACCTTGAACCAATTCTCTACATGAAAAGGAATGCCTATTGCTGAAGAAATTAGGTCTACTAGTAGGTTAAACTCTACAACTGTAATAATGACCTCTCCCATGCTGAATCTTGTGGAAAATAATATTGTAAGTTGAATATGATATCCTTCCTCCATGAGCTTCTCATAGAATAGCAAACATCCAGTCCTCTCAAAACATCTTTTGGCCAAGGGTGAAGAATTGATTCCAAGCATGGTGAAGGGTTCTAACCTAAGGTGGCACCCTCCCTTGATTTTCTTCTTCTCACTCTCTATCGTGTTTATCACTGGAAGGATGAAAACCCTAGTGTTTTGGTGGGATGGGTATGTGTAGTGAAATTTAGGAAAAACAAAGTGTAGCGATTGGGTAGGTTTAGAGGGTGAGATGGAGGTTTATGGAGCTAGGGAAAATTCTAAAAAAAATTAAGTAGATAGGGTTGCATGTTAGCTCCATGTTGTGAGTGAAATCAAGTGAAATGGATGTGAGGAAGTTGGTTAAATCAAGGAAACACAAGAAATTTCCAATTTGTCACTGTGTAAATTACCTAGAAATTAGGGTTTCATTAAAATTACTATTAGGGAGGACATGGATGGTGGGATATGGGAGTATAAGGTATATGGTATTATTATATGGTATGGTTAAGGTTTATTGAACTAGAGTATTTCAATAACATGAAGAAGTGATGATATAGTGAAATATGGAGTGAGCATGAAAATCTATAATGAACTTGATAATTTAACCAAGCGAGCCTATAAGGATGTTAGCCTACTGTTGTGAGAAGTCCATGGAGAAATGCCCAAAATCCTTGAGCTTTTTTGAATGGATTTGAAGCCAAAAACCTAAGTTTTTCCCTCTTTCTAGAATCGTAACACCAATCAACATAAACGTAACAACATGCCCAAAAGCATAACAACAGTCGAGAAGAAGCGTAACAACAACCCCAAAGCATATCAATGAGGCTATAGAAGCATAAAAACAACCTGGAAATGTAATAACTGTCCACCAAAAATTATCAGAGGCTACAGAAATGTAACTAAGGCTCTGAAAGTGTAGCATGAGGCTACAAAAGTGTAACAAAGGCTCTAAAAGTGTAGCAGGAGGCTACATAAGCGTAAGAAAGGCAGTTAGAAGTGAATCAAAGTGTTCTTGAAGTATTACTTTGCCTTGGTTTTGAAACTTTGACCACCTAAGGAGTAAAAATTAGGTAAGAGAGGAGCTCTACCACACAACAAAGGAAATAATGAGTTTGGATAAGCTTCCTTTTTTCTTTTATAGCCTTGAAATGACATTTTTTTTCCTATAGTGAAACAATAAGACAATTCTAATTTTTGAAACATTTTGACATTAAAACACATTTTAAAGAAGAAAAATTGTCTTATTTTACTTCCTAAGTATGCTAGCTCCCTTTTAAAGGCTTATGGGTTAAATAAGGGATGATTTGCTTGTTTTTATGAAAAATTAAACTGTTTTCAAAGGTAGATGATGACACCTAGATAGTAAACCTAGATGAGATGGATTGAAATGACCCTAAAATTTAAAATGATATGAATGAGAGGAATTTTAAAGTGATGATGGCCATGGATAAGATGAGGGAGAAGAAAATTTGAACAAGACCCCTTCAGTGACCAAAATTATTTTGACAACCTGTTTGAAAAACTAAAAAAAAATGTTGACCTATGGCATTAGCAAATTTACTGAAAGAGTATGTTTTACCCCTGATATATTAAAACTAACATATATCATCTTTGTTAGTAATTTAGATTTGATAAATAGTGATTTTGTAGCTGATATGAATGCCGAATTCAGGATGTCCATGCTTGGAGAGATATCATATTTCCTTGGATTATAGATAGCACAGACCCCTAAAGGAATTTTTATTTCTCAATGAAAGTATCTCAGGGAAGTGCTAAAGAAATTTGGCATGGAAGAATACTCTTTAGTGCACACTCCAATGGTGATAGGTTGAAAGATTAGTAAGATGAACGAATCTCTAGAATTGGACAAGACCTTATAGAGATCCAGCATTAGTAGCCTTTTATATTTGACAACTTCAAAACCAGACAACATGCAAGATGTTGCACTAGTTGGAATTTTTCAAGAAACTCCCAAAAAATTCCATCTATTTGCAGCCAAAATAATTCTGAGATATCTGAGAGCAACAATGGACTATGGATTGTGGTACCTAAGAAGTAATGATTTTTCATTTATTTTTTATATTAATAATAATTAGGTAGGTGATATAGATGATCGAAAGAGCACAAGTGGTGGTTCTTTCTTTCTTGAATAAATTCTAGTTTCATGGTTGAGCATGAATCAAGCTTCCATTTCCGTATCTACAGTTGAAGCATAATATATATTAGCTGCTTCTTTTTGCACTCAGCTATTGTGGATGAAGCAAACCTTGTAGGATGTACAAGTGTCTTATGATGAGCATATTCCCATTATTTGTGACAACACAAGTGTAATCATCATGTCAAAGAATCAATTTTTTAACTCAAATACCAAGCATATCCCCATGAAGTGTCATTTCTTGAGAGAGAGGTGTAGCACATATTATGAAGTTAGAGTATGTACCTACCAAGGAGAAATTTTTTGATATCTTTACCAAGCCACTTCCTAGAGAATAGTGTGATTATTTGAGGTAAAGATTGGGAGTTGTGCCTCTTGCCTCCCTCCACTAGATCTTCCTTCAAGAGGAATAAAGGGAGTTGTTGCATTATCACTATATCAATGTGAAGCTTCCAGGTCCACAAGGATCAGAATGATAGAGGAATATTTGTTGACCAAAGAATCACAGTGACATGAGGAGCATAGTGGTGTCTTTTCCATTGATGTCAAAGGGGGAGAGATCTAAATAAATAAACCAAAAATGGGGAGTGAGGAAGTGATCTAGTGATCATGCACAATAACATAACCAACAATAGATAGCACAGTAATAGAAACTAGTAATATGAGTGCATTAAGGAGGAGCAAGATTTAAAAGAATTCAAAGAGAAAAAGGTATTTTTTTTATTTTTATTTTGGTGTTTCCATCAATGGAAAAGGGGGGGATTGATGAAATATGTTGTCATTGATGGCCACATGGTGATGGAAACAAAGTTTTCACTACATTAAATAGGTAGCACATTTGTCAAACAAGGTATTAGGTAACAGATCGATGGAGAAACATGGAAGCATGATATCAAAAGGTGCAGAGGATTTAGAACCAATTATAAGGTACCATATAATCTCAAGAGCTAATGGAAAATACTAAAATGGATAGAAATCTGAAAGATATTTACAGTGGTATGTGGAAATTGGAAAATGGCCTCCTAGATCATGATATAGGGCTATTCAAAGTTCAGTAATGCCAAGGCCTCCATAACAGAGTTAACAGACGTTGGAGAACATTTGGCGAACGACCAACATTCGCACAAGTTCCAAACTTTTCGCCAAAACCAATGGAGCCTCTAAGAAATATATTTGGGAAGACATAGTAGTAGCACATTGAGCCAAAGAATCCCACATTGCACGCTGGCCCAATGGGCTTAACCCAGAGGGTACAACCTAGCAGAATATTTTAAACAAGTCTAAGCGATTGGTAGAGGAGGACTGAGATAATAGTTATACCTCTGTGGGTTCACCGCAAAGGTTGGCTAATAGTGCCCAAGTTTAAGAGAACGAGTGATAGTTGTCGGGACAAGATAGCTAAGCATTTTATAATGATGATCAAGCAGGTGGATCCCACCCAATAGGAATAGCTCGACAAAATTACCCCAGTGCAACTCCCTTTGGCATACAAAGATATGGACCAAGAGGAAAGCACCAAAACATGGTAGCAGTCGAAAATGCATCAGCACAGTAGTAAAGAGATTCTAATGAGGATTTAAGCATGGGAGGCCCACTCCACCATCTAATGTCGAATAGGGTGATCCCAAAAGGAAAATATCATAGGTAAAATAGAGAAGGCAACATAGCAAAGATCTAGCCTGAACGAAAACAAAGAAAAAGTTCAGCAAGGCGAAAAGAAAGTGAATGAAGTAAAAGGGTGTGAAACAAGGAATTAGAGGACCTTTTCTCTCACCTAAAGGAAGATATGTGGTGGATCGTGATTGGCACAGACAATAGAGGATAGTGACGTCAAAAACAACCAATAGAAGATGGGCATGTGCCATTCACTTTTTACATTTTTGGGCACATAAAGGGACCATTTTTGGGTGACATGTGTCACCAATCAGGAGTTTCCAAGTATACCTGGTGGCATCAGTAAGATGTCATCTCAGTTGGATGAGCTCAAAAGATTTAAAATGGTGCGTAAGAGGTTTTTATGGGTGGCAGGTGTTGGGTCATGTTGACCTATTCACATATTGACAACTAATCAAGAGAGATGTTGGAGGACCCATAAGATAGATCATCCCATAAGAATTTCCTTGGAAATTTTTTTAAATAGAAATTGAAGTGGCACTGGGCCATGAAGGCAGAAGTGGTAGCCAATGAGTTCAGAGCTAGGTGGTCCCTGTGGGACATGTAAACCTAGAAGGAAAATACCAACGGGTTTACAACTTATTTTTGCTACGAAAACCACCCTCCAAACATTTTTCCTATGTCAATTTTGGATATTATGCTAACTGTCACTTCAAGCCCCCATGTGTTGTCTTATGGTTTGATTTGATAATTTTGTGTTTTCTCCTAATGTTGTAGCTTCCTAATTCAATGTTTCTTAACTGTCATCACTTGACCATTATATTCGTTTAAGTTACTAAGTCATGGTTAGGTGAACTCATTATATTTTCTAGACTAAGAAAATTTCCTTATACCCATGCACACACTAAAGAATAACACAAAACCAAGAAAGCAAGAAAAATCATGAAATTCTCTCACAAAAGAAAAAAGCGCACTTTGAGTTGACGAAGGGTTCCACTTGAGGAAAGCTCACTTCTTTAGTTGAATGAATGTACCCTAGTTGGGCACACTCCTTTAGGTTGAGCAACTGCACCCTACTTGGGTGCACTCCTTCATGACGAAGACTTGCACCCTATCCAACAGCATGCATGAACCAAATTTTCCATGAGGACACACTCCTAGAAAATAGGAACCACTTTAACTTACTATTAACTAATAATTTCAACTGACGACAAGTGGCACTTATGCATGAATTTTTTCTGCATGAATATCTCTTTAAAAGAACTATATTAATGATTACTGTACTATCATTTCATCTGAGCGCACAGCTGGAGAATTATCAATTCCTTCATTAACTGATGCAACAAGTAAGTTGCATGTCTAAATATTGATTGCTTTTCATCATTTCATTGCCAATTGTTTCTTTTTTTTCTATATATTTTTTATTTTTTATTGTGTTTTATAGCTTTTTAGTTGGATCTTCATCTTGAAAGTGTTTATTGATTGTCGCATGTAAGAAACCTTTCATATTCTTGAAACCTTTCATCTTACACCATGCATGCTGTTGTGGATGATTTTTTCACCCCCCTAGAGACAGCCTAGAGTTGCCATAGACCAGTGCCTAGGACATCTTAATATAGCAAGGAGCCCTTTATAGTTTGGGTTGTCAGTCCAAGGGGCTCACCTACTATCTCTTGTTTGAAACAAGGAAACTAAATTTGAATGGGACCAGTCTCTTTCAGAAGCTGACACACAGATAAGAATAATGTAGGAACATCATGTAAAACTTCAGCATGTAAGCATCAGACAGTTAAGAGACCGCTTACTGTAAAGAGGGCCGATTCAAATAATATATCACAGAAATCAAATATCAGGAAGTGAGTGCAATGAGGAAACATAAGAAGACATTACTGGCAGAAGGGCACACCAATTTATAAATCCTTAAGCCACTAATATAGCAGAAAATATGAAAGAGTGAACATGGAACAACATATCACTTCTAGGCCTATTTAAAGCGCTTGACTAATTCCAGAAAGGGCACCACTTAAGATGAATCCTTGCTGCAAACTAGTGAGCCACTCGCATTCTAGAACATGATACAAGAAGATAATTTCCATGAAAAGAGATAATGTATTAACACATAAGAAAAGTTACATACTGTGAGATACCAAAGACCAGAATCCTCAATACAGTTATAACCCCTCCTCACTGAGACCCTACGGGCTCTGAAACTTCATACAGAAATATTACAAGATGACTACAGTAGTCTTCTCGTTGCACAGTTTGCTGACAGAAATCTGGAACCCTAACAATGTCTTCTTTCTCAGTATTTATAGAGAGGACAGAAACTTCCAGAGGAGGAGGGAGAAGAGGAACAATTAATTATTCCATTTGAACCAAAAGGCGGAAAACACCCGCGCCTTCTTTATGAATGACTAGTTATAAATGAATATACCTAACAATCTGTCTGAAGGCATAAATGCTGGGAAATAAAAATCTCCTTATGTACAAGACAGGAATAATAAAATATATACACTGTGATCCTTTTGGCTGAGAGAAAATCTGCTGCCGTAAGAGATTTGAAATAATATGCATTCCTGTACTGTACTCTTGGCCCTTTAGCTTTGGATTTGAATGCTGTTTCTTAAATGCGGGACGAATTTCTCTGGAGGGTTCCGAGAATCTATATCTGTATTTTCTTTAATGGCAGTCATTTCATGTATCTGTTCTCAGTCTTTTTCATTAAATTTCACCCACCGGAAATCATCTTCTAGTATGCTCTTGATCTCTGAAATGGAGGCGGCGAATAAAACACCTTCTCTGCTATTTTGAAATCTGCAAAATCTCCAAAAATGTCAGAAAGACCGACTCGGGTGAAGGCGTGGATAATGGAGGTGGAGATGGAGGAGGTGACATGGACACAAACAGAAGATGGAAATACCCAGGGTGGCGGAAGCAAAACAGCGGAGGATTCCACAAACAGACGAAATGCGGGTTTAATGGGACATAGTCTGGACTCGAGGAAAGAATAGCGGCAAATACGAAATAAAACATATAATCACATATATATATATATATATATATATATATATTGGCGTGAAGAAATGCTACGGATGTATGGGGGTGAGGCACATAGGTGCACGAGGGACAAGTGGGGAGACGACGTGGCAGAGGAATCAACGGGTGGAGGTTGGTGGAAGTGACACGGTGGCGGGCCATATAATACGGCGGGGATGAAATAATGGACGTGTTACTCCGGAGAATGCCCGCCGTCAGATCAGGACCGGTACATCCAACGACTCAAACTAACTCCGCTGCCCGGCGATGGGATGACCTTTAGCGTGCGGGAGATGGGCGGTTTTCCATTCGTACTGAAGACACGTGGCATGGGATTTGTGGCATCGCTGCCCCCGCGGGAAATACCACTGTTTTGACGAGGGTGGTGCGGGGTAATACCGCCTGGTTTTGCTACGCGCGGGGGCCACCACCCAATATGACTACCGCTCCGTTGATTTGACTTGATCGGACGGCTGTTATCCCTCCCGAAACACAAATGATAAGCTCCCCTTTCTCGTGGCTGGTGGTCATGGGCTCGGGTTATATAACGATAACAACAAGCGGGTTAAGGGCTTAGGGGCTTAGGCCCGATATATTAAAATATGCGGGTTTTGACCGTTACAAAGTGAATTCTCGGGCGGAGAAGGTGGCTGCTAGCATGACATAGGGGGGGGCTTTGACCACGAAATCATTGGAAATGGATTTTAGAGGAGCTGGTGGTCGGATTTTAAATGGAGAAGGGGAATATGTACAACATCTCGGCTCCATCTGGGGGCGGCATGTTCGCCCTCGGACATGTCGAGAACACGCAGACCATTTAGTTCTTCATTTTGCTTCTGCATTCTCCCTGCGCTCCTTCTCCAGGTAATTATCAACATTCTTTTTCCTTTGCAAAAATTAAAATCAAAGTGATTTATATACATTATATACAGTCTGGCATTCTTCACCTGGGTCAGAATTGAAAATATGGCTTGAGGAATTGGCCATTCACGGGCGCTTCCAACAAATCACCCTGTAGATTTTCTAAATAGAAAGTGTTGTTTCTTCCCAGCTTGACTATTTTGAATGGCCCAAACCATAATGGATCGAATTTAGCATGCTTTCCCTTTTCTGCTCTGCGAACATCCCATCTGAGAACCAGGTCTCCAACTTGAAAATCCCTATCCTTTGCGTGCTGATCAAAGACCGCCTTCATTTTTTCCTGGTATTCTATTAATCTATGATCTACCTGGTTCCTTATTTCCTCCAATTCTACCAGCTGACTAATTCTTCTAATCATCTCATCTGGTTCTTCCTGGTTCTCCTGCATAAAACGTGCCACTGGCAATGCTAATTGCGCGGGAAATACTGCAGCCCGCGCATACACCATCTCATATGGAGACTTGCCTGTTGCTCTTTTGCTGGTTATCCTATTTTCCCATAGAGAAAACTTCAATTGAGAGTCCCAGTTCTTCTGATTTTCAGCTATTATTTTCTTTAGGGCTCTCACCAGGGTTTTATTGGATGATTCTGCTAAACCATTTCCCTGTGGATAATATGCTGTGGAATGAGTTAATACAATATTATATCTTTGGCAGAAATTTACAAATCTGGCCAACTTAAAAGCTTGAGCATTATCAGTTACAATCCTTGCAGGACAGCCAAACCTAGATATGATATTATCTTCTATAAAATTCATGATTACAGCATCTGTAGCTCTTCTTGTAGGTATGGCTTCCACCCATTTCGTAAAATAATCTGTGGCTATTAGAATCCATTTGTTTTGGCCACTCGATGGGGGATGTATCTCACCTATAAAATCCAATCCCCATTTCTGGAAGGGTTCATTTACATGAATGGGAATTAAGGGCAAAGGTGCTAACTTCTGTTTTTCTGCAAACCTTTGGCATTTATCACATGTTCTGACCCAAGCAAAAGTGTCTGAATACAATTTAGGCCAGTAAAAACTAGCCCTCAAAATATTATGTGTTGTAGCCCTCTAGCTGTAATGACCTCCACATATGCCCTCATGAAATTCTGTCATTATATTCTGCACTTCATTTTCTGTGAGGCATAACAGCAATATACCTAGAGGGTCTCTCCAATAAAGCTGTCCATTGGCAATTACATATTTCTGTGATTTATTCTTACAGCTCTGTATTTCACCTTATCACACCCTGTACGACTACTAAGTGTTAAAATATATTCAACAATTTCTTTATACCAAGGACTAGTCAGATATTTCACATGTATCTTCTGAGTGGCCATTTCTAGTCCCTGATGTTCCTCTTCTTTTTCTGATTCTTCATTTGCCATCATGGATAGATTAATGCCCAGAGCTTGATGATTTGATTCTGATAACATCTTGGCAAGTCCCTGTCCTTTGATCAACTCAGTAGGCTTTATGTCCAGATCATACTCTTGGATTTTTGCAATCCATCTTCCCCTCCTACCTTCACTGTCTCCCTGAACTAGAATATCTTTTACAGCTGCTGTAGGAACATAAGCGGTAATATGAGATTGCAAAATATAAATTCTAAAAGCTTTAAGGGACTTTACCAGGGCATATGCCTGCTTCTCCAGTATATTATATTTTAATTCAGCATCATACAGCACCTGACTGAAGAATGCTATGGGCTGTTCATATCCCTCTTCATTTCTCTGCAATAACACTCCAGCAATTGTATGAGGTGAAGCAAATGAAAATACCATAAATGGCTTACTGTAATCTGGTCCAACTAATACAGGAGCTTCAGCAAAAGCCTGTTTTATCCTTGTGAATGCATCTCTAGACTCCTGGGACCACTTAACTTCATTGTCCTTTTTCAACATATTAGTTATATGCCTAACTATCTCTGCGTAGTTAGGGATAAATCTTCTCAAAAAATTAATTCGGCCCAAAAATACCTGTACTTCTTTCTTATTTCTTAGCAAAGGAATGTTGTTTATCACTTCCACTCTCTGCGGGGGGGGGGGGGGGGGGGGGGGGGGGGGGGGGGGGGGGGAAAAAAAAATGGGTGGGGGGGGGGGGGGGGGGGGGGGGGAAAACCTGCGCCTTTTCCTCGTCCGGGAAAACAAAATGCACCTGATTATAGCCTGAAAATCCATCCATCATTGACATTCTGGATTCTCCCACCACTTTCTGCAGGATGTGATCCATTTTAGGCAGTGGATAGTTGTCCTTGAGAGATGCTCTGTTCAAATTTCTGAAATCTACACACAGCCTAATTTCTCCATTCTTCTTTCTAGCAGGGACAAGATTCGCTATCCATTCTGAGTACCTCAAGGGCACAATTATCTTGGCCTTCAGTAATTTCCTAATTTCTTTTTCAATTGAGGGAAGCAGCAAGGGGTTAATCTGTCTGAGCTTCTGCTTGTATGGTTTTGCATCTTCCCTCAGTGGAATCTTATGCTGTATAATATTTACATCAAAAGTTTTTAGGTCCTCATAGGACCAAGAAAATACATCTTTGTAAGATTGAAATAGCTTCAAATACTTTTCTTTGTATTCTTCTGGGACTCTTTTGGATAACTTAACAATTTTGGGGTCAGTGGAAGTACCCAGATTCAAATCTCCTACTTGATCTCCTTCTACTACTTTGTTTGGCTGCACTGGAACATCATCTTTATTGAACAACCTTTCTAGAGGTACCAATCCTCTAGGTATCACATTACCTTTCAGTTGCAGCACTTTATTACTTGATATTCTTTCTTCCCATTTGTTTTCAGCAATATTTTCAACTTCTTCCTCTTCATTACCATCGATCTCCATATTGGAGAATTCTCCCACAATCTCTATAAATCTTTTCATTTGTTCATCATCTTCGAATACCTGCCAATGCCTTATATTATCTGGAATGGATGGTCTGTACCGTACCTCCACTTCATATCTCAGAAGCGGGTTCTGAGGAGGACGAAAGGTACTGGAAGCTACAGTGAGAGAGTCTGCTATTCTGTTTTGCTCCCGGGGCATGAAATGTATGTTAAACGCTAAGAATAAATTCTCTATCATGTCCCATACTTCATTTCTATACGCTCTGAGCCGTGGATGTTTAGTTTGGCATTCATTCTTGATCTGTCTCACCACTAGTTCAGAATCCCCAAACACCTTCAGACATTGGATGCTCATGTTTTTAGCCATCTGCAGTCCCAATAATAGTGCCTCATATTCAGCTACATTGTTTGTAGCCTCATACTCCAATTTGAAAGACAGTGGCACCCATTTCCCTGTGGGAGAAATTAACAATACCCCAGCTCCATTACCTTCCCGAGAATTTGCCCCATCAAAATGCAAAGTCCATATTTCTGATTCCTGACCTCCTTTAGGCTGCTCAGCTTGAATTTGACCAAAGAGGGACTCGTGTGCATAATCCTGATTTTCCTCTAACATCAAACATGAGAAATCACCCTCTTTATTATAAACAGGAGAATTGTCTGCGCAGTCAACATTAGTTACCATTTTAACAAACCTCGTTTCCCTGTATAACCTCCTTTCCTGACCTCTGAAGACTGGGACAGTGGCGTATGTTAAATCTAATTTAATTGATCCCCCAATCTTCGTACCCCAGGACCTTGACAACAGCATGCCAAAGCGGGCTGGGATATCAGCCACCACAATGTCCATGACCACAATTTTGTTGGGATTTGAGCTAAGTTGACCACTAAATCTTTTATCATTCCCAAGAATTTAACCCTTTTAGAATCAAATGAATATAAATCTTTATATGGTCTGGTAATTTGTAGCCCTAGTTGCTCCATGACAGACAAAGGCATAAGATTATGAGAAGCCCCAGAATCTAACATACAGTTATGTAACAGCAGGTCATGAATGACTAGGGACACATAAAAGGGAGGAGTAGAAGGGTCTATCTCCTCGACATGTGGGCCAAAGGCTACCATGGGTCTTTCTTCTTGAAGATTTAAACTATCAGGTGCAATTGGTATTTCAGGAGGAAGCATGAAAGAGGTAACTTGAGATTGATATACAGGCTGTTTCAATAACTCAGTCAATGGGACAGGAATCTTAATTTTGTCAAGCTCTTTTTGCAAATTAAAAGAAGGTATGGGATTTTCCGCCACTACTTCTTTGGACTCCCTATTTTCAGCTGAAGACTTGACCTCTTTTGACACTGGTTCAGCATTAGGAGGACTGACTATTTTGGAGGAAGAAGGAATTTGACCATTTGACTGCAAGGGGTTATTTAGAAGATTCTTACCTTTTTCTATACATCTCTTTGTCGCTGATTCCTTCTGAGCAGATGCTTCTTTCTGAGGTGGCTCTTCTTCTTGCTCCTGAGTTCTGGTCCTCTTCCTCGAGGATCTGAGATCATATTTGACGTTGAATTGGGCTTCCATGAAATCAGCAAATTGCTTGCAGTAATGGTCAATTTCTGCTTCTTCATCTTCATCTTGCGATGGGCACTCCATATCATCATTATTTGAAAAAGCCAGATTTGAATCTTCTAATCCATAAGTTGTATCTCCAGTGGAGTCGTCTGCTGGTCCTTCCAGGAACAAGGGATGAGGTACCTGATCTTGTTTCTCTTTCACTTCCCTTGGCAATATCTGCAAAGGAGGCCTTCTGTATTGGAGATTATATCCTCTGTTTGGAGTATTGTAGTAGTTCTTGGGAGCTACATTTTTAGCTTCCAGTTCCATCTTGACCATCTTCTTTATCATCTTACTTATTTCATCCATTTTATCTGAATCCTTTTCTTGATTAGCGGTAGAAACCTCTTCTTTGCCTCTCCTTCTGGTTTCTTGCTCAGCTTTTCCTTTTAACTTCCCTGTGGAGGCAAAGTTTGCTTCTAATTCCAGAGCATCTGATTGTGCATCATCTAAATTGGAAAGCTTTCTTTCTCTTAAGGAGAATCCAAAGTTAGAATCAAAGGCTGCTATGAAAATTATCTTGGCAGCAGCTTCATTTGGCTTCATTTCTGGAGGCAAGCTTAGATATAACTTGTTGAATCTTTTGATAAATTATGATACCCCTTCATTCTGTTCCTTCTTGATAGTATTAAACTCAGTAAGGCACATTCCATAATCTTTCTTTTCTCCCCACTTCCTGAGAAAAACATTTTCCATTTGATCCCAGGTTGTCACAGAACGATTTCCCAATGTTTTAAACCATTTTGTGGCTTCACCCTCCAAAGACTGCACAAATAATCTCAAAACCACATCCAAATGTTCCACATTTAAGTTTTCTGCAAAAGAGCAGAAGGTCTCGAGATGTTTCTGAGCATCAATATCATTTTCACCATTAAACCTTGGCAGAATCTTCAGATAATCCTGTGGCATATCATTCAACACCTGGGGTAAGGCCAGAGGAGCATATTTGTTCAACAGAAAAGCAGGAACATTGGCCATTGGAGGAGGTGGGGGTTGTACAACGGTCTGAGAAACAAATGAAGGGAGAGGAGTGGGAGGAAGCGGAGTATGAATAACAATGGGAGTATAGTGCACAGAGGTCTGAGGTGTAGATAGGAATAATTCACAGTTAACAGGAGCTACTTCAGCGACCTCTTTAATCTCTTCAGCCTCGAAAGTAGGATGAGATTCTTCTTCTATCCAGGGACTTCCCTTATGTGGAGTCTCTAAATAAAACTCGGGATTTTCTGTTCTAACTTCTTGAGAAGAAGAGGGCAGATAATCTTCAATAGAACACTCGGAATTTTCAGCACGGGCTGACTTCCTCTCCTTCCAAACTCTTTTATGAATAATTTTCTCTGGGTCAGACACGTAGGGTGTTTTCAGTTGAGCTGTATCTGACCTCAAATGCGGCCTACGAGGAGCCAGGACTACCGATAAGATTTATCCAATAAATATGGGTGGAGTCGCCAAGGTGAGAAATCTGCAACTCTTCACCTCTCTGTGCTCACCTGATTAGAGAGTGAAATAATTTGTCGAAAACCCAGGGAAACTGATATTCTTGAATTCGCTCCCCGGCAACGGCGCCAGAAAGATGTTGTGGATGATTTTGTCACCCTCCTAGGGACAGCCTAGAGTTGCCATAGACCAGTGCCTAGGACATCTTAATATAGCAAGGAGTCCTTTATAGTTTGGGTTGTCAGTCCAAGGGACTCACCTACTATCTCTTGTTTTAAACAAGGAAATTGAATTAGGTTGAATTGGTCCAAATTCTCTCTCAGAGGCTGATACAAGGATAGGAGTAAAGTAAAGACATCATGTAAAACTTCAGCATGAAAGTATCAGACAGTTCAGAGACCGCTTTACTGTAAAGAGGGCCGATTCAATAATATATCACAGAAATCAAGTATTAGGATGTGCAAGCAGTGAGGAAACATAAGAAGATATTACTGGCAGAAGGGCGCACCAATTTACGAATCCTTAAGCCACTAATATAGCAGAAATTATGAAAGAGTGAACATGGAACAGCATATCACTTCTAGGCCTATTTAAAGCGCTTGACTAATTCCAGAAAGGGCACCACTTAAGATGAATCCTTACTGCAAACTAGTGAGCCACTCGCATTCTAGAACATGATACAAGAAGATAATTTTCATGAAAAGAGATAATGTATTAACACATAAGAAAAGTTACATACTGTGAGATACCAAAGACCAGAATCCTTAATACAGTTATAACCCCTCCTCACTGAGACCCTACGGGCTCTAAAACTTCATACAGAAATATTACAAGATGACTACAGTAGTGTTCTCGCTGCACAGTTTGCTGACAGAAATCTGGAACCCTAATAATGTCTTCTTTCTCAATATTTATAGAGAGGACAGAAACATCCAGAGGAGGAGGGAGAAGAGGAACAATTAATTATTCCATTTGAACCAAAAGGCGGAAAACACCCGCGCCTTCTTTATGAATGACTAGTTATAAATGAATATACCTAAAAATCTGTCTGAAGGCATAAATGCTGGGAAATAAAAATCTCCTTATGTACAAGACAGGAATAATAAAATATATACGCTGTGATCCTTTTGGCTGAGAGAAAATCTGCTGCCGTAAGAGATTTGAAATAATCTGCGTTCCTATACTGTACTCTTGGCCCTTTAGCTTTGGATTTGAATGCTGGTTCTTAAATGTGGGACGAATTTATCTGGAGGGTTCCGAGAATCTATATCTGTATTTTCTTTAATGGCAGTCATTTCATGTATCTGTTCTCAGTCTTTTTCATTAAATTTCGCCCACCGGAAATCATCTTCTAGTATGCTCTTGATCTCTGAAATGGAGGCGGCGAATAAAACGCCTTCTCTGCTATTTTGAAATCTGCAAAAACTCCAAAAATGTGAGAAAGACCGACTCGGGCGAAGGCATGGATAATGGAGGTGGAGATGGAGGAGGTGACATGGACACAAATAGAAGATGGAAATACCCAGGGTGGCGGAAGCAAAACAGCGGAGGATTCCACAAACAGACGAAATGCGGGTTTAACGCGACATAGTCTGGACGCGAGGAAAGAATAGCGGCAAATACGAAATAAAACATATAATCACACATATATATATATATTGGCGCGAAGAAATGCTACGGATGTACGGGGGCGAGGCACATAGGTGCACGAGGGACAAGTGGGGAGACGACGTGGCGGAGGAATCAACGGGTGGAGGTTGGTGGAAGTGACACAGTGGCGGGCCATATAATACGGCGGGGATGAAATAACGGACGTGTAACTCCGGAGAATGCCCGCCGTTAGATCAGGACCGGTAGATCCAACGACTCAAACTAACTCCGCTTCTCGGCGATGGGATGACCTTTAGCGTGCGGGAGATGGGCGGTTTTCCATTCGTACCGAAGACACGTGGCATGGGATTTG
The DNA here is from genome assembly GCA_034641835.2 of Pinus albicaulis. Taxonomy (NCBI): domain Eukaryota; kingdom Viridiplantae; phylum Streptophyta; class Pinopsida; order Pinales; family Pinaceae; genus Pinus; species Pinus albicaulis. The sequence continues at coordinate 871,877,686 of CM076580.1, forward strand.
TGGCGTCGCTGCCCCCGCGGGAAATACCACTATTTTGATGATGGTGGTGCGGGGTAATACCGCCTGTTTTTGCTGCGCACGGGGGCCACCACCCAATATGACTGCCGCTCCGTTGATTTGACTTGATCGGACGGCTGTTATCCCTCCCGAAACACAAATAATAAGCTCCCCTTTCTCGTGGCTGGTGGTCATGGGCTCGGGTTATATAACGATAACAACAAGCGGGTTAAGGGCTTAGGGGCTTAGGCCCGATATATTAAAATATGCGGGTTTTGACCGTTACAAAGTGAATTCTCGGGCGGAGAAGGTGGCTGCTTAGGGGCTTTGACCACGAAATCATTGGAAATGGATTTTAGAGGAGCTGGTGGTCGGATTTTAAATGGAGAAGGGGAATATGTACAACACATGCAACAACATCTACAAATATTTATAAGCCCATATTTGTCTCATCTTAGCATTGATTTCTTATTTGTGTGCTTGTTTCTGGGCTCTTTTTAGGTAGATCACACTTCTTGAGCTCGAAATGCATTCAATCTAAAAAATTGCACCCTGTTAAATCCAGTTTCCCTCATAAGCGCATGGGTGCATATCGATTGTAGAAAGCTTTCACCTTTAGCCCATAGAAGTGCTAAAATGTTCCCTCTTTGCCATAGGGCGCATATACACATCAGCAGGAATGGAGCCTCATCACTTGGCCCTTCGACATGTGATTGTGTGCCCTCCTTTGCCATGATAATGTTGGCTCACTTTGAAGACCTAAAGCTCTAATTTATTCACCCTTTGTCCCTTCGGAGTGCAAAAGTGCGCCCTACTTATCTCCCAAGGCACATGGGTGCATAAGGAAGACTTGAAGGCAATTTCTCCCATTCCTTTGACCTTTCAAGGTGTGATAATGTGCCTTGTATTTTTTTTATCCTCTTCCTTGAACGCATTAGTGCACCATGAAGCCCCATTGATCATGCATGTCCCTTCATGCTTTGAGAGTGCACCCTCCTAGTTTGCATGTTTGTTTTTCTTGCATGCAAGTTATTTTTGTTTTTCGTTCATAAATTTACATGCTCTATCATTCTTGGTGACTCTTTAAGCATGATTTACAATTTTTGTTGCATAGTTAGTTGTTTTAAGATGATATTATCACTATCAGTGTGATTCCACAAACATGTGTTTGTGCTACAAGTGTTGCCAATGTGTCATCATCTATTAGAGACATGTCGCCACGCAAAGTAGCCTCTAAAGAAATTTAAGAAGCAATCCCTAGTGATTCACTTGAAGTTACAAAGTCTAATGTACCTATATATGTAGGCCGTCGATGTTATATCAATAAGACTATTGATGTTACCTAGAGAAAAATATACAAAATTTTCATGCATGAAACATTCCCTAAGGACAGAGAAGATGTACACGAATATATAAAAATAAATAAGTCTAGGATAGATAGCATCGTGTGTAGATATCCAGTCATGACATGTGCTAAATCTATTGAATGGATACTTTCACATATGGATGACTCACACCTTGTGCTATGAATTGAGAGTGGAAATCACCTCGCCACCTATTATGGTGAGGATATTTAGACATATTAAGATGATCAAGTTGAATGACTATGCAAATGATAGTTTCTACACAAAATGGGGCAATCTCGATATGACTGATATTATCAAACAATGGTATCTAGAACCTGCCAAGTTCCACCATATCCCATCAACATTATATACGATGAAGATCTTAAGAGAAGTCTATTAGTATTTGATAACCATGTATTGTCAGATGTTTAGGCTTAAGAATGTTGATTTTTTCCAAGAGAATTGGATATATATGCTCAATCTGGTGGTGAATTGAGGAATAGCTTTTAATTGGGTGGATATGTTATCATATGAGTTGCAGTGAGAGGTGGGGTAGGTCAAATCATATTTGCAAGAAAATCAGGCTCTAGAATTTTACATGTCTACATATCTTCTGGATGGAATTTGTGCATGATACGAATTCCTAAAGCTATATTGAAACTGGACTCCTAAAGAGAAATTCCCAGTGTATGTCCACTGCAGCTTTTTATCAAAGGAAATATTTAGAGATGCATATGAAATATTGGATGAACACTTCTTTGTAGCCATATTTCATTTGATATTTGAGATTAATTTTCCATGCATGACAAATCAAGTCAAGGAGTTACTTGGAGATATTGTGGAGTAGTTTGTAGCTCTAGAGGGAACATACATCAGATGCTTCAGATGTCAAACTTCCCCTCATATTATGTCACAATATGTGACAACCAAGGTGTTCATGCAGAAGGTGGAAAATCAGTTGGACAAGGGGCTCTCAAGAACCCTTCATAGGAAGAAGAAAGCCCTTTGGCCTACTTTTCCATTAAGAATTTCTTATATGAATTCAAGAGTCGCAATAATTGACAGCCAAAACAGCAGATCTGCACCACCTACACTTCATCACCAAATTTTTCCATGCATATGATCCCAAACGAATTGTTAGGTAGCATTGTTAAAGGATCAAACATAATATAAGGTATTCATCAATATGTTGACCAGAGGATGAAAAGATAGATAAATAGTACAATGCTAGAATGAAGACACATCCATCCATGGATACTATTTTATCTCACAACTCACCATATTAGGACTTGCAGGAGTAGTAATTGGAACATGAGGAGGAGGAAACAATGCCTCACGCTAGGAAGTTAACTCCTAGGAAAAGGATCAAGTACTTAGTAGGGGAGAGTAGAAAAAAATGGAAGGTTGATCCTCTTAATACAATAGCTACACAAATAGATATAGGGATTAGAGAAGAAGGAGAAGAAGAAGGATAAGAGGAGGAGAGTAGGAAGCGGGATGTCTTTCTCGAAAATCTATTGGTAGAAGAAGAAAAGAGAAGACAATGTAATATTTCAAAACTAGCATGCAACTAATTGGAATATTATTTTTTGCTTTTTAAATTTAGATAGAAGAATAATTGGGTAGGGAGACCCATAAATATATTTTGTAGGAATAAAATCCCTCTTAATTTGAATAGGTATCATCTTGATAGATGGATAAATCACGTCCATATGTGAACAGGGGCTAAAGCATGTGGACAAGGTCAATGTTGACCAAATCAAAAACGTTGGTATGGAGAGAGTGGATTATCAATGAGAGACAACATAGTGTTAATGGGAGAAAGTCTCCATGAAGGTAATGGCTTTAATGAGTGGTACCTAAGGTAATAAGGCTCACAATACATATAATGAAGGGTAAGGCGGCCATATATTTTATGATGTTTCTGATTACTGATTTTGTGGTATGTATGACTGTATGCACTCTTCAGATATTTAGCAGGGTTTGTTGTGTTGTTTAGCACAAGGGTGTTCCCGAGTGGGAATCCCACACTCATCCTTGGGGGAATTCAAGTTCCTACTTAGGACAGGTACTATTCAACTGCATAGTTCAAATTCCGACATCAGGTTAAGCTTCAATCTACAACTACAATGCAGTTTCTGTTCAGAGTTGTGTTGTGTTGGAGGGTGTTGCAGTGGGGGATTGATAGGTCCAATTTCCATGTTTGTTTTTTAGTGGAGAGCTAGCCTTTCCATTGGGAGGCCAAAAAATAAGGTAATGGAGCTTTATTTCATATCATGGCACCAGGCCAAACTGTTACCACCATCTACAGCGTAGTTTCACTCTCAAACTGTGTTATTTTATTGAGCATATGCAGTGGAGGTTTCAATGTGTGATTTGGAGGGTTAAATATTTAGTGAAGGGATCAAACTTTAATTTGGAGAATATATTGGAGGAGTTATTATCATTTCATATTAGTTTCAGCCACCTCCTCCCAGTTATTTAGTTGCTGCTATTATTTAGCCCTAGAGCTGCATTCCAACATTTTTGTATTTTGGGTGTTTACGGAAACCTTTTCTAGGTTGTCTTGGAAATGTTTTTGGGAGCCTAGATCTTCACTCCCGACATTATTTGAGTTATATAACAACAATTCCATATCATTGTACAGATCCTTTAATACTATATTCACTAAAACTATGCTATATTGGCTTATGGAATTTGTATAGCAGTTATATTTCATGTATTGACATATTTTCTTATTGGAGGCTTGTGTTGTATTGCTTTAGCGACTTGACCCTCAAGCTTTTGTGTCCATTATTGCTAATATGTTTAATAATATGGCTCTACATTTGTCTAATGTATTGGTGTATTTATATTCACTACTACTTTTCCATTATTTTGTTCTATATTCCTATATTTTCCATTTTGGAATATTATAGTGGTATTAGAGCATAATCTTGGCTTAGCTTATGAGTTTCAGACAATATGCTATCTGAAGAGTAAGAAGAATAAGAAGAATAAGAAGAAGAGATATAAGATGATGGATGGAATGAGATTTTTCTCGTCTCTTTTGAGATCTATGAAAGACCTCTGCAAGGAGGTCAAGCAAAGGAGAATGGAGAGATGCAATGAGACCTCAAGAGGGTTTCAAGACGAGAAAGGTCCATGCACTTCCTATCAACAGAAGAGAAAACCGATATTGCATAGAGCTCAAAAGAAATATACTATGTCCACTTTCTTTGAAGAGGAAGGTGAAAGGCATGGAGATGGAGGAAACTTGCATCATGAGATTCTAAGAGATTATCTTGCAGAGTAAAAGTCTCAACCAAGGGCTTTCAAGGAGAATATAACTCTCCCATAGTTCATTCAGCTCAAAGAAGAGAGGATACATTGTAGCAATAGAAGGATAAAACACAATAGATTTCTATTTTCTACATTTGATTGTTCATCCACATGCATAGCAAGGGCTTGGAGGAGGAAGTTAGATGAATTCTTCCTGCTACATCTAGTAGAAGAAAGAGAATATGTTGAGATTCCAGCACTGCACCTTGAGGGAGAAGAAACATTTGTTGGTTAATCCATTCGAAACATGAAAGAGTGACTTATTATGAAGATTTTACTCAAAGGATGATCAAGAAGTTTTATAGAAGAAAACCGGAAGAAGAAAAACTTCCACCACCACTTACTACAGGAGTACCTAAATTAGGAGAAGGAACACTTGCACCCTTGCAAAGTGGCCTTGATCTCTTGAAACTTAGATTCCCATGCATTATTCAAGAGATGCATGAGGATGAGGAGACTTATACCAGCACTGGTGCAGAAATAGAGGAGCATCCATCATCATCACCAGATGTTGGAGGATTTATTACACCAATAGGAAGAACCTTTGTAGCAGTACAATATGTTCCCAAGGATCAGCTTAACTAAGGTATGCAAACATTTCAACTTCCTATTATTTCAGCACATCATATGGAGGATTGTGGGAACATTCCATTAGGGAAAATGCATGACCTAGGGTCAAAGCACACTTTTGATTTGGAGCAGCAGAATATCACTACATAGAGGACCCTTGACTGCGTCAAGGAGGAGATATATAGTCATCCTAGTATCTCATTGATGAGTTGCACACAATACTTTGGGTTGGAGTGTAGAGTTTTGAAGGATAGGATGAGCATAATCCTAATCAATCAAATGCAGAACCGTGTGTTCAACATTTTACATGATGATGAGGCAACAGATGCACCACCATGGAGATCAATAGCGTTGTCATTAAAAAACAATGATCAGTTAGGGGCCCAACTATTTTTGGAGCATTCCAATGACCATTCTTGTGTAGCATGGTATAGGCATATGGTTGATGAGATACATTTTATGATGGATAACATCTCCCATTATTATGATATATTCTTCTTGATGATCACCTCATAGCTCCATGAGAAGATTTTTCCTATAGTATCTTTGGAACCTTATGGGTTCAACTTGTTCATTGATGAGTGGTATTCATATTGAGATCTCCAAGAGGTTTCACTTCAACACCTCATGAATTGCAAAGATGGAAATCAGATTTTGGAAGGTGGTATTCTCCATTGGATCGATACAAAATTGGATCACGGTAGGAGACACCCACATTTGGATGAATGGGCATGGATGGTGAGCAAGGGGTTGGTGAGCCACTTGAATATCTATGACATAGGGAAATAGGAGGCATGGTTGCACTGGTTACTCTTGAAAGGGTTTGGCCATCATGTAACATATCCTATTTCAAAGGGTGTTTTAATGGTTTGGACATGGCATGACACTTGCATCATGTGGCAGCAAGGAGTTTGGGTGTATTGAAGTGATGTGATATTTTTCATATCAATCATCTTGTCCTTACTCCATGGTCTATATGATGATGTTGTGAGGAGGAAACAAGAGATATTGTTGATTTGGCTACTCTTGGGAGAGTATGGGTTAATTTTCTCCCATATTTTGCATGATGTTTTAGGAGTAGAGGTTGGAAAAATCATGGTGCAAAGGGGACACTCCTTATTTTTGGAGGATTAGGAGGTACTTCCACATAGGAATGATTCTCCCTTATGTAGCAACATTATGGTATGTGACTTTGGCATTGGGCATGTCAAAGAGAGAAGTTATGAGATGAAAAGAGCCCTATCACAAAGGCCAACAATGATGTCACTTGGGTGTTTGGATTTGTTGATGGAGTGTTCCCAGGATTAGTTCACATATGGTGTACTTGATGGGAAAGTAAGATATGAGAGTGATGGAGTGGTGGATGGAGACATCTATTACTATGATATGATCTTCTTGACTTGGATCTCCAAGCATAAGAATAAGGCTTTACATGCAACACATGGTTCATTCCTTTCCATTCACCAAGGTCTCATGGAGACATATCATACCACTATGGGGATATCATCCATGGATATCATTATCATCCTACTCACAGTATATGGTAATAGTTGTAATTTTTTATTTATTGATCATCTAACAAAGTATTGTTATTCTCTTTCCATCTATATACAATGCATTTCTCCACAAGAGAGCAAGTTTATATTTAGGCTACATGGTATTTGTAAGACCAACATCTATGATGGAGAAATCCATTTCTTTTATGGCTTTGGGAAAGTATTGTTCTATTCTTGGCATGTTCAGTTGACACACAATGCCATTTACTATCTTCTAGTAGATGAGCAAACATGCACAACTAGCAAGTGGTTGGGGCACAACTTGCCACATGATGTTATGAAATAACAATTAGAAAAACTATGTTGTATCCACTTGAGAAACCATTGGCACCATCTAGAATTACATATAAAACTAAGTATATTTTTTATTTGTATACCATATGGTTATGATGTTCTATTCACTTTGTATGGGATGGTTTGGGAAAACAAGGTTCATAGAACCAAAGAGTGGATATTTTAGGATCTAGTTTCCTTCTTACCTCTTGAAGGAAACATTATTGCAGCCAAAAATCAACAGCCACTCTACACCTATCATAATTGGAGAGAGAGACATCGTGGCGTAGACAATTTGGTCTATCATTTTCATCTATGCATCCCACTTGCATTGCAGGAGCCAAAGGTGGAAGAGTTTTTCCATGAATTACCATTTTGGAGGGTGATTCATTTTGTTTGTATGATAGCTTGGGGATTAGAGCTTCACATGGGAATGAAGGTTCAAAATATTTTTCAGATTCCATGCCTCAATAGGGAATCTATATATCATATATTTTCCTCAATGGATATCCCACTTCTTCATGATGAGATCCATTTGGATTTGTCACAAAAGGCTAACTTATACACTTGGGAGGTGCAACTATAGGATAGATTGATGACGGAGAATCTTGTTTAGTGGAGGAAATTATCATATGAGGATGCTACAAGAGGAGAAGAGGAGGCTCTTCAGTTCTATCCTTGCATTTTCTTGAGGAAAAGCAACATTTGGGAGAGGAGGACTATAATATTCCAAAATTAGCATGCAGCTAATTGGAATATTAATTTTTTATTTTTCCATTTAGATAGAAGAATAAGTGGGTAGGGAGACCCATAAATCTCTTTAGTAGGAATAAAATCCCTCTTAATATGAATAGGGATAATCTTGATAGCTGGATAAATCACCTCCATGTGTGAATAGGGGCTAAAGCATGTGGACAAGGTCAATGTTGACCAAATCAAAAGCACTGGTATGGAGAGAGTAGATCATCAATGAGAGACAACACAGTGTTAATGGGAGATATTATCCATGAGAGTAGTGGCTTTAATGAGTGGGACCCAAGGTAAGAAGGCTCAAAATTAATATAAGGAAGGGTAAGGTAGCCATAGATGTTATGATGTTTTTTATTATTGATTTTTTGGTCTGTATGACTCTTTTCACTCTTCAATTGTTTAGCGGAGTCCGTTGTGCTATCTAGCACAAGGGTGTTCCCGAGAAGGAATCCTACAGTCATCCTCATGGGAATTCAAGTGCCTACTTAGGAGAGCTATTATTGAGCTGCATAGTCCACATTCCAGCATCAGGCCAAGCTTCAGTATTCAGCTACAACGCAGTTTCTGTTTAGAGTTGTGTTGTGTTGGAAGGTGTTGCGGTGGAGGATTGACAGGGCTAATTTCCGTGTTTGTTTTTCAGTGGAGAGGTATCCTTTCCATTGGGAGGCCAAAAAAGAAGGTCCATGAGCTTTATTTCATATCTTGGCACCAGGCCAAACTGTTACCACCATCTACAACACAGTTTCACTTTCAAATTGCGTTATTTTATTAAGCATATGCAGTGGAGGTTTCAATGTGTGATTTGGAGGGTTAGATCTTCAATGAAGGGATAAACCTTTCATTTGGAGAATATATTGGAAGAGTTTTTATCATTTCATATCAGTTTTAGCCATCTCCTTCCAATTATTCAGTTGTAGCTATTATTCATCCCTAGGGCTACATTCTGTCATTTTTGTATTTTGGGTGTTTGGAAAACTTTTATGGGTTGTCTTGGAAATGTTTTGGGAGCCTAGATCTTCACTCCCGAAATTATTTGAGCTATATAAGAGTAGATCCATATCATTTTACACATCCTTTAGAAATATATTCACTAAAAATGTGTTGTATTGGTTCATGGAATTTGTATAGCAGTTATATTTCATGTATTGGCATATTTTCTTATTAGAGGCTTGTGTTGTATTGCTTGAGTGGCTTGATCCTCAAGATTTTGTGCCCATTATTGCTGATATTTTTAATAATATGGCTCTAAATTTGTCTAATGTATTGTTGTATTGATATTCACTTATAATTTTCCATTATTTTGTTCTATATTCCTATATTTTCTATTTTGGAATATTACAGGCGGAAGAGTAAGAATGACAGAGGAAGTCTCAGGAGGAGGAAGCAACATAGAGGTTGGAAGAAGAATAATTGTCTCAGGAGCTAGAGGAGGAGTAGGTAGAAGAAGAAGACACCATTCATCCCATGTATGATGAGCCCAATACTCCTGGTGAACAACCACTGACAAGAGGACATCTTCCAATCAACGAAATGGGGATCATACCTTCTCCAACAGAACGAGTCATGGATATATGTAGCGTGACATTTGATGATTTGAAGAAGAGGATTGTATAAAAAATGCATATATATTTCCCATAGGATCCTTAAAACCCAGTTTCTGATAGCAACAAAAAAGTTGATTACCTCCAAAACTAGAAGAAATCTGAGGGGTATTATGGTGGAAAATTTTGCATTCGCTATAGTAGCACAAAATAAATCTGATTATTACCGAATGAGAATGCCAAGTTGAGAAGAGAACTTACTGCAACGAAGAGATAATATTGCAGCAAAGAACTAGTGGCTATCATCATATAACAACAATACTGTAGAATGGAAGTTAAATATGTTAGAAGAGTTGCGACCAACGGAGGATACCATGGCATAAATATACGATGAGATGATATTTATCAAACAAGTCATGTCCCCTATCATCAGAATTCAGAAGAACTTTCAAGAAGTAGTGAAACTCATGAATATAGAAACCAACGCGGTTGATCTGATGCAAGAGTGGAATGTTACATATCCAGATGCTCCAGAGTACTTGGAAAAGAAGGAAAATATTGCTGCAAAAATTTATTGGGTGTAATTGAGACTCCACCTGCAAAACTACTCGCATCTTGGAGAACACGCAGTTAATACTGTGGTTTATTATAACTAAATTAATAAGGGGTTTTAGTCTCTTACAAAAAAGCACAGGATGCCCACCATCAGAATTCCTGAAGAATTCAAAGGAAAGGAGGTCGACTTTTAGGAGATCGAGGATTACATTGGACAAATTAGGTAGGTGACCTAACAATAAATCTTAGAGGTGACCAAATATGTTATTCAATAGTATTCCTTTACACCATTCAAAGTGAATATGAAGCTTTCATGTGGAATAATGTCCACTCAAGCTCCAAGAACATATTGTCAAAGGTATTAGAGGTGAAAGTGTGCTACAAAGGAGACATGCCAAATCGAATCAAAGCCATCACAAAGTAGTTTATAGCTTGGCACTCTTAAATCACAAATTAAATCCATAAAGAAGCACATGATATATCGATTTGATGAGCTTCATCTTTTAGCAGTTTTTTTATTAGTAGGCCATTATCTCATATGTAAATTGTTTTATGTAATAAATGTTATGTAATGAAGTCCAAGGGACACATGTGGAATATGAAAATCCACTCATGGTAATGTAATGATTCATATTAGAATATGAATAGATTTAGAATTCAAAGAGGCATGAGAATCTTAAGGGTCATTGTATTTGTTATAAATAGCTCCTCATAACTCTAGTTAGGGGATTTTTTGGGCCATAATTTTGGAGGTTTAGCCACGGCTTCTCTTGTACCACATAAGAGAAGCAAGTTGTGGATTCATGGTCCACTATTGGATACAATTTTTCATCCATGTAACATTGTACGTGGAATCGTATGCTTATAATCAAATGCTCATTGAGTCAACATTCCTTCATACATGTATTGTGAATATAGTTGGATTATTTTAGTTATGTGTATGGTATATGTTGCTTTATTAACATACTAAGTTAATGAAATAATTTTTAGCTTAGTTATGTTCATTGTTGAACAAACGTTGTTATGATTCAAAGATAGTTATTTACTATGTGGACTAATCTGCAGGTACTCAACAATTATTTCTTATTTCCTCAAGTCCCCATTTAGGATAGTAATATTACTTTTCTAATCGGTGGCTCGTTTCTCTCACTAGTTGCGTAAGTTTTCCTAGTATACATTATATTAGGTGTATCACAAAGCTACATCCTTCTTGGCCTAAACATGAATTTCATTCTCTTATTTCTGATTGTGAAAAAAGGAATTCTAACGGTGGCTAGACCATATGACTAGATGGGACTCCTACACCAAATTGTGTGAGGATTAGTTGGGACTTCACATCAGGGAGATCCCCTTGAAATGTTGGTGAAATCAAAAACCATAAACAAAAGGGTATACAAAGAGGGAAACATTGGGATATGGGAGTTCCAAGGCTAAGCACTTGGACCCAGACCCATAATATTTCAAATAGGAAAAAAGGGTGTGGAAGAAATAAAAGAGTTGCAGAGGCTCTCGGAGTAGCTAAGAACTAGTCCTGTGGATTATTTTGTGTAGAAGTAAAGGGGACGCGAACCAAAGGAGCTATGGTCTTTGGGATGGTCCTTGGTCGCCTCACATAGAGGCAGGACAAATGGTGTGGAGTCGTTTGTAAAGGGGAAAAGGCCCCTGAAAGAGTTTAAAATGGATAAGCGCCCAATGAGTTAGCTAAAGGTTGCGAAGAAATGGTTTTATGGGTAGAAAATCAAGTAAGGAGTTGAGAGAATAGGTGCTTAAAAGGAAAAAGGAAAAACTACCTATTAAGAGCTATTTTTGGAAATTCATCCAAAATAGAACTGCAGACAAAAATAGTAGGAATACTACTAAATCCTGTAAAAAAAGGCATAATGAAAAAACATAAGAAGTTCAAGTTACATAAAAGGAAGTTAAGGATAGTTTGACTTTGAGACAGATCTTTTGTTGCAACGAGATGTTATATGGTGTTTTCAGTGATCAAGGATTGTTGAAGCTGTTGGTAGTTGAGATATTAAATTGTTTTTGAAGCACAAAAAGCATTCATTTTTCTAGTGTTAAAGTGGATGAAAATTGAAACTTCAAGCATCTAGAAAGTTGTAGCTTGTTGATTGATAAGCTCCAATATTGCAACAAGAATTTTTCAATTCTCGAGGATACCAACTTAAATAATCAACTCGGGATCCATACAAACTTAAGGGGGGTTGGTACTGTATGTGAATAACACACCTTCATCCTCCTATTCTGACTCCATTTGATGCAAGTGAAATAAGGTAATGAAGAAACTTTAATCGAGCAAATATCTAGTTAAGTCGCCAATCCTAAGGTAAATAACAATAAGAAAACCTATTCTTCTTTTGTTAGAAAGTAAATGGAGGAAAGGACATAGATTCTATTTGAAAAAATATAAAGCATAATAAAAACTTAAGAAATCTAATCTATATTTCTGGAAAGGGAAACTATTCTATTTTTCAGGAAAGGAAAGTCCTATATTATTCTTGCAAGAATGAAATCACACTTTCAATGAAGTAAATTGTGGGAAGGAAATCTAGAGTAATTTCAGAAATCAACATTCAAGATGCAAGAAATTTAAGATCTAAATGGTGACCTAACCAAGTGTAAAATCAACCAAAGTGGACTCATAGCACTCATAGGCTATAAATATACACCTACCATGATTTTTGAGTGAATTTGGGGAAGAAAGATCTCGAAACAAATTTCTACGGGAATGCTACTCCTCAAAATAACTTGTCGAATTCCCAAGAAACTCAAATGAAAATGATATGGGAAAATTTTGATTATTAATTAGGATTTCCTAGGAATACATTCCAAGTGGAATAAAAAATACCCATATTAACATGTGCTAAAAAAAATTGTAGAAAATTACTACTCTAAAAACCAGAAATTCTAGAACTAGTGAGCTAGTTAACCTACCAAATTCCTAACCTAATCAAGTGAAAATTATATGGGATAAATTTTTTTATTAACTTGGATTTTTTTATGACTCAACACAAGTGTAATAAACTCAAATTAATCTTATTAACATTTTCTAAAAAGTATCAGAAAATTATTACTATTTTGCTACAAGAGACTTCCAAAAATTTTAGATTTGTGAACTAGTAAGCCAATCCAAGTAGCTCGATGATGAATGTGAATTTTTATTTTTTTTGTAATAATGTATCATGCTTGTGACCCTATAAATAACCTAAAAAAAAATCACTTCAATAATTTAACCAATGTAACCTACAATAAAATAGGTATGAACACTAAATGTATAAATAAGAGATGTAAGTGAAAAATACATTCAAAGGAAATACAGAAATTGTACAAAAGGGCTCTGAGGATCTTGGGATGACCAAGCCTAAGGATTATAAGAGTAATATGAAAGAAACCAAGCTTTATAATCTAAAAATGGGACCAGAATTCATTATTTTAATCAATCCAAGTACATCCCTGTTATAAATGAAAGTGTCACTGCTAACTAACAAGTTTTCTCCACAAGAAAAATTAGAAATACATACCCCTAGAGGAAAATTAGAATTGGTACTTATAAGAATAGATGGGGAAGCATCCTCCTTGAAAGGAGGCCACTTTCCTCTCAAAAATCCCTCAAAAAATTGATATGGTTCCCAATAATAGGAATCTTCATTTACCGATAGGGAACACATTCCTATATTTTCTCAATCAGTGGACCTCCAAAATTTATCAATAATTTCGCGATATTTGGTTAATTTATTATCCAATATTGGTCCATCCTATAGTAAGGATCTATTACCTATATTATATCATTCATAATTTACTCAATATTCTTCAAAAATAAATAATATTGGGCACATAATATGCAATTTTCTCTAATTACTTTCCTAAGAACATATTAAACCTAAAAAAACACTAATAAGTGTAGAAGGATAGATTTAATATAGCATGTATGTGCCTGCGAAAGGTTAGAAGGGCCTTAATTTGTGTCTAATTTGGAGGCCCATCATACTTCCCTACTAAAATTGTTGCTCATCCTCTGAGCAACCTACTCATATTATTTCCTCTTTGTATGTCCTTGATTGCTAGTCTATAGGAGCTGCCAATGACTTGCAGGGGTTGGCACACTCATCCACATCCACTTTTTAATTATTATCCTCATCCTATACACCCCAAAATGCTCTCAAGATCTACCACCGATGTCATATTTTCAGGGTTATTGAAGGACATCGTGGGCATGAAGTTTTGTGCAAGATGGGCCTCTGAGGGGTGCTAAGCTTGGAAAAAGGCCTAAAAAATCCTTCATCCACCCTCATCCACCTTTAGAACATCTTCCTTTCCCTCAGAAATATCTCAGACCCACTCTTGTAGCAAAACAGGGCACTCCTGTAGCAAAAAGAGTTTCTTCTAACTGTTATGTTCCTTCTTGTAGTTATTGTATAGGTAAATCCTTTCCACAGATAGACTATCCCTATAGCCCTAGAGTGGATCTAGAGGCAAGGGAAACATGCTAACCCCTAATTTCATAGATCATAGATGAAACATAGATCTAAAGAGATGTCCTACCTCAATCTGATGCTGCGATTTTTCTCTTCGTCAAAGCTCTTTGATCTTTCACTTTTCTAGAGCTTGATCTCTGCTACTACCAGTGTTCATTTACCTACACAAGTGACAAAGAAACAACGAGAAGCATATAAATAAAACATGCATATACAGATATAACCTATCTAACTGATCAAGGAATGTCAAAATTATCAATCATAAACATTAAAAAGAATAGAAAATAAATATCAATCATGTCATATTATAAATAAAAGAGTTACAACCTGCGCGTTGATGTCGAAGCTCTCATTTAGTGGGTCTAAATCTGGGAACTTTTTTTCACCTCAGTGTGAGAAGGCTAAGGACTCAACTCTCTCCTTCAAAGCTTATGGAAATCTTCAAGCCTCTCTATGCTATGCTCTATTTTTTTCTAACCAATAGAGACATTGGAGGATGATGAATTTATAGATATGGATGAGGGGACATGGATCCACTTATGACGGGAAAATGGCTTATCTCTTTAGGAGGTTCCTCTTTTGTAGGAACAAGAGGCCTAAGTTAGGAAGCTTGGCCATTGCCTGACCAAAAAATGTCCAATTCTCTGCCCTCGAAGCTACTTAGCCATGGAGCTTCGTTTCATTTTTTAAAAATCTTCCAGAATTGGATTGGCATGGGTGTGATGTCCATACTAGCACCGATGACACTACTGAAAATCTTAGGATAGGTCATCAGTGCTTGTGAGATTCATAGAGGTCATGCTACTAAAAAAATATGGGTTTTTAAGGAGCTACTGTAGGAATTATCAACAAGGAGTTTTTTCTGTAGGTTGCAAGGGATGTAATGGTATATTTTCATCATGAAAAAGGGACACTGGTGTCACTATTTAGGGTCCTCCAGGATTCGGGAATAGGGAGTTCGGGGATAGTGAAAAAATATTGTGTAACATATGCTCCCTAGGGCATGAATTCACAATGAGAGTGACAGGTGAAATGGTTTATGGGAACGTGCCAATACCAAGACGACACAATCGGAAAACCTGTGAATCAAGTACATATATAAAACTGAAATCTATGATATAAATACATGAGAATGAGGCATGGATGCAGCCATCCATAAAAGAGATCATTTAAATAGGATCCATGGCATGGACACAACCATCCAGCAATAAGAATGATAAAAAATGTGGACTTAGGTATGGTCACAACCATCCGTCGAAAGAGTCATGTATACAATCATGAATAAATCATATCGCCTTGAGCCTGGACTTTATCAGAAAAAACCCAGGGTCTTGCACTCCGTCACGATCCGATCAAGTAAAAATTTAGGCTTGTGAATGAGTGAGCTGAAGTCAAACATGCAAGAAAATCACCTGATTACCAATCAATGATGTAAAATGTTAACAAGCACAAGAGAGACCACCAATAATGGTAATGGCACTCAAGGTAGTAGTAGTACAATCCACGAGATGTGAATAAGGAACTAAAATCGAATGTTCATGAAATCATCTAATCGAAAGCGAATTAGGTGAATCGGTGGTCGAATGTGAAAAAACTTCCATTAAGGACTGCAAGCTCTAAGGTATTGAAAGGATTCTCTAGATCAAATTCTCGGATAAAGAGTTGAAGTCGACAGGAAGCAATCAGTCGAAGGAGGGCCATGATGTATCCCACATCATCAATATGATACAAAGGAACAATATGGTTGTGAATCAAGGCTAAACAGAGAATCAAGTAATGAAAAAATGCAAGGAACTGCTCTTGAACATATCGGTGACATGACTCTGGAGTTTGGCACTATTTGACTCAAAAATGGAATCAGAGATCATGTTGACAAATGGTAATTAAATGAAAGGCAAATAGATTTCCCAAACCCATGGAGGAAAAGTGACGAATGGAGGATGTCCCCAACCTAACACGAACTGTAGACAAGTGTCATGTTCAAGAGCGAAATATTGACGATGTAACTGATAAATACTTCAATTCCCCCCCCCCACCATTTCCAACGAGTACACCAATTATTTTTGAAAAAAATCTTGAATGGGATAACATATGCTTGTCATATATTTTTTTCCTTTCGACAAATCCATCCTCATACATTTTTCAAGCCTAGGAAGGAGGAAATTGGTAGCATCATGGTGATGACTCCAATGTCGTTAAATTTTAATGAGCTCGAAAAAGGTGAAAATTGGTTCCTTTTCATGTTTAGAGAGTTTGAAAAGAAGCTGAAAAGAAAAATCCATAGTTCCCTTTTTGTAGATAGTCCCTCGAACCTGAAAAGGTAGAAAACAAAGTCAGAGAGAGCCTCTTCGTCATGATTGACTAAGGTATTCCTTTTTCCTAAATAGTTTATCCCAGCCCAAAAAAGGGGTAAACGTATACTAGGTAAACGAATTTTTGTTTACTTTAACGAGTTCAAAATGACAAATAATTGGCAATATTTTCATTTTTCAAGAGTCAGAAAAGAGCTTCAAGATGACTTTGAGGGGGTGACTTTTTCATTTATTTTTACCAAGTCTGAAAAAGTAATAAACTAGAACTCCTTTCATATATTCTATCAAAATTTTAACCCTATTGCTACACAAGAATGAACTTATTGTCTGTTCTCAAGGAAAATATAATTAAATATATGGAAAAAACCCTAAAAGTGACTTGAAAATTCATAAAAATCAGAAAAGTAAAAACATTTCCACTTTTTACTTTCACAAGTATTGGGAGAGGTTTTTTACCCTTTTGACCTTAATTCTTTAGGAGCAGATTGTGGGTGATCCAGAAGGCTGATTGACAAACTGTTGGTACCAGGTAAGAGCCATGCTCATAATCTCTATTTTCATACCTGTCTCATCATTTTTAATGAATTATGGTGATTTTTGTGGAAAGAGTTTTAAAATCTTTGTCATGGAAGATCAACGTGGGAATACCCTATCAGGATTGCACTAATCTGCTATTTTTTAAACATGCCACATATTGATCAGTACAATTGTTTTTAAAATGGACGCGTTGATCACAGAGAGTGGAAAAACGTGAATTGTTTTCCAAAAATCAACATTCAAATTAAATTTTTATGCACGGATTTTTTACCAAATGTTGTTCAAATTTTGTGATAGGGAGGAATCATCCAACAACATGGTGATTGAATGGAGAGAAAGGGAACATGAAGATGTGGACAGATAATCTATGGAGGATCAAGATTATCTTGATGCTTTAAGGAACCGTGGGCTCCTTAAATTATTATTAACACCCAACCTAAGATCTCAATCAGAGTTGCTACAGTGCCTAGTGAGTATTTGGGACACAAGATGTGAGATATTTATCATTGGTGACCAAGAGTTGGAAATCAAGTTTGATGATATTTACTTCATCACTGGTCTATCACGGAGAGGGGAACAAGCTCGTCTGGTAGGGACACAAATCATGGGTGAGAGAATGAATATGCTCATAGGGAGGAAGTGTCCAGAGGTAGTAAAATATTCCAGTGGGAAGGTAGATATAAGAAGCGTAAACAATGTGCCGCTCAAGGTAGTCTTGTACACCATAACACATGTCGCTGGGGCACAAGCACCACACGAGGATACAAAGGCTCAAATCCAAATAAACATTGACTTTATGGCACCCATCGTCTTTAACTTGGTAGAAGCAGTGTTGGAAAATATGAAGAAACAACTTTCCAATTGAAAAAATGGTTGCTTTAATAATTTTGTATATGGTTTAATCTTAGTAGCATTCCTTCTGGAACGAATGTTGTTGTTCCAATTTCAGTGGGTGGAAGTGGGCACACCCACGCCACGGGATCCACGCATGGTTAGATAGAGCGAGCGGATACCTCACACAGGAGGTAGACAACGCATGTCATACAAGCCCACTTTCTTGATGTGGCTAAGGAATCAAATAATTTTCATGGAGGACTGGCCGTATTTTGTGACCTATTTCAGAGGTGACCCTAACTTTCCACTTCCAAAGGGTGAGAAGAGGGATGACAGAGGTAAAACAATTTTTTTGTTAAATTTTTGTATCTTTATATCTTTTTTTGGTATATGTGTTCTGAGGTTTAAACTTGTTTGCTGCATATGTCAGACAACAAATACCACCTATAATGTCCCCCATAGCTAGAAGAGTGGCAAGGGAATTTGAGTTTGCTTCGTATGAGGAGGGAGAAAATTCTAAAGAGGATATTTCCTAGAACCTAGATGCTTTGACCACTAGGATTATAGAATATGCTCAGGTTCATGACATTCCTCGCCACTACCAGAGGCACACTGTAGGGGTTTTAGAATGCATTCATCAATTACTGACTCCAGTCATTCGAGCAATGAAGTGCTACCATGAGCACCATGTTGAGTAGTTTAGTCTAGCTTTGATTTCTATAGTTGTAGTTTTTTGGGACCTTCGAGTCTCTTAATGTACAAGAACATATATATATTTGGATTATGATGTACCAAAATTTTGTAAAAAATACCAGCATATATATATATGTATTCCAATTTAATGAAAAATGTAATGATGATCATAGTTTTACATATTCTGCAAATGTCTATCTCAAACATAATTATCCAATGCATCTGTTAATGTATTCATGTGTCTTGGAATATGTTGAT
Source organism: Pinus albicaulis (assembly GCA_034641835.2). NCBI lineage: Eukaryota > Viridiplantae > Streptophyta > Pinopsida > Pinales > Pinaceae > Pinus > Pinus albicaulis. The sequence continues at coordinate 871,896,710 of CM076580.1, forward strand.
ATGTAATGTAATAAAAATTTCTTTCTAAGAGCTGAACATGCAGACTCATTCTCAAAATTTTAGGGTGTGTGATGGAATATTTCCCATTAAGTTGCAGGACAACAAGCTATGAATCAAGGTGTACAACAAGTTCTCTAATGCCAAGAGAAATTGCTTCTAACAGAAGTTCAATAACTACACTATACTTAACAATATTATTGGTTGTACGACCTAAATAGATACCTTGTAGATCTACTAACTCACCATTAGGGTCATAGATAACCCATGCTGCAAAGGATAAGTTTCGAGTACTACAATAGGCACCATCAGAAAAACCGACATAAGGAGTTAAAGACATATGAAAATCAAGTAAAACAAGATAAATAGGAAAACTGCTCACAAAAAGCACACCAAAACCAAACTGTACAAAAATGAAAACACACTAATGTACAAAAGTAAATATACGAAAGAAATTATGCAATAATTCTTAAGATAAAAACCCATTTCGAGGCTTATCGAAAGGGTTTCCTTCATAATCAATTAAATCATAGGCCCCTTTTTGCAACTTGTTTAACAATCTATGGCCCATGCCACATTGGTTTGAATTTCCCTGCCCCCAGCTTATCATGAGATTAGTCATACAGAAGGACCAATTATCCTTCAGAGCAGGCATGTGGAGAAACAGTCTGATCAAAGTGGGCTTTGACTAGTTTCTTCTGAGCTTCAGTGAATAAAGTGGCGAAGTGACAAGTTTCGTCAAGACTTTCCATATATAGAAGACGTTCCTTTTTTGGTGAGGTATTGGGGAGTAATTCGACAACTAATTTGAGTGAATGGATCTCACATTCAATCAACAGAGTTTCTTTTAGACCATATACTAGCTAAAATGGAGTAAATCCAGTTGCACTCTTCGTCGAGGTTTGTAAGCCCAAGGAACTGAAAATAGCATGAGATGCCAATTTGACTTGTGCATCCCAATGGTGCATTGAAGCATAGTAACCAAGACTTTGTTAACTAATTAAACTTGGTCGTTGGCCTGAGGGTAATACAGAGTCGAGCTATCATGTCGCAAACCCAACTAAGTAGCTAGCTCAACCATCATGTAGTGGTGAAAATAGGAGCCATGGTCAGTGATGATGGCTTGAGGAACTCCAAACCAGGTGATAACATGATTGAATAGAAATTTAGCAGCAGTTTTACCTTTGATGGCATATGCAAGCATCGCCTCGGCCCATTTGGTAAGATAGTCGATGTTGACGATAATATAAGCATGCCCCCTGGCCAAGTGAGGGTTACATGTCATGAAATCAATGCCCCATTTAGAGAAAAGGCTTACAGTAATAAATGGGTGTATGGGTATGGGTGGGGTATGCATTTTCCTTTGATAAATCTAGCAAGTGCGATATTTTCAAATGGAAAGAATGCAATCCTTGAAGATGGAAGGCCAAAAATAACCAGCGCGAAGAATATTTTGGGCAGTGGCATATTGAGACATATGATTGCCACATGCCCCAGAGTGGTAATCATTGAATGCTCTCTCACCCTCTTCAAAATTTAAACATCGACGAAGAATCGAGTCGACATTGATGTGGTATAAAGTATCTTTGATGATGCGATAAGGATACTAATGTCGAATATGTTGATGATCATATTTAGTCAACTTGGATCAGGAATTTTGGGTTTGGAGATACACAATGATATCACCATACCAAGGGTCGACAATAATGATAAGAAAGAGAGTATCATCTGGAATCTGCTCATCAAATATGGAATAGAAATATGCAAAGGGAAGGGAGCCGAGTAATTCAGCAATGACCAGTGCTTTTTTTTTATTTGGTAGTGGTAAATTTCAAATAAAATTCCTGTAGGATGATGATCCATTTAGAATAGTTTCCCTCCAGTAACTGATGTGTCAAAATATAGGTCATGGGGTTGCAATTGGATATCACTGTAGTCATGTGGAGTAAAATGTAATGTCGAAAATGTTGAGTAGCCTGAACTGTAGCTAAAGCTAATTTATTTACATGGGCATATCTAGTCTTAGTTACCATGAGATTACAATGGAGGTAGTAAACAACATGTTCGTTGCCATCATCGTCATCTTGAACCAGTACCATACCAATAGTACTGGAAGTAGCTACTAGATAAAGGAAATAATCATGATGGTAATTCTGGAGATGCAGTAAAGGAGCGTTGATAACTACATCCTTTAAGGCATTGAAATTTTTTTGAGAAATTTGATCCCATAGAAATGGGATGTCCTTTTTAAGCATTTGCGTAAAAAATTTAGCTAGATCAACATAATTAGGCATGAAACAGTGAATTAAATTGGCTTCCCCTTGTAAGCTGTGCAACTGATGTAAAGATGAAGGAGGGGGTAAGTTAACAATAGCCTTTAATTTCAGAGGATTGATATGAATGCCTTTTTTGTAGAAGACAAACCCAAAAATTTTGCTGGATTCAATGCAAAAAGACACATTTATGTGCATTAAGTCAGACATTATAGTGTCTATAATAGAGAAATTTCTCTCGGAGGTGAGCAGGATGATCATGATACTTAGTTGAATGAGCAGGTAAGTCATCTATATAAGGTTGAATGATGTGCTTAATATCATGAAAGGCATATGAATTCGCTCGTTGAAAATTAGTGCCCACATTTTTCAAGCCGAAAGAGAGCTTCTTGTAAGAAAAATTTTCCAAGGGATAGATGAAAGTAGTCTTGTGTTGATCGGATTGCAAGATGTTAATCTGGATATACTGAGAAAAACCATCCATAAAAGAAAATATCTTGCTCCCAGCACACACATTAATTGTTTGGTCAATGAAAGGAGTGGGATAGTTATCTTTCGGGCAAGCGCGATTGATGTCATGGTAATCAACACAAACACATATAATGCCTTGATTTTTATCGACCAGGACTATATTAGAAACCCAATATGTCATAGGGATTGGATATATGAACCCAACTTTGAGAAATTTTTCAAATTCCCCCTTTATAGCAGCTGCCTTTCTAGGATGTATGGGACGAAGTCACTGACAAACAGGTTTCACGTTAGGATAAGTCGGTATCTCATGCACCACTATACTAGGATTGATGCCAGTAATATCCTCATATGACCATTCAAAGACATCCTAAAAATCTTGAAAACAACTGGTGTAAATCTTGATCTCATTCAGAGAGCACGTTACCCTGATATGGATGTTCTCAAAAATTCATGGTTTGAAGAAAATGCCGATAGGCATCGTAGGAGTAATGTTTCCCATGTTTCCTTCAAAAAATACCTCATGTGTCAAGATGGGTTTATGAAGTGGACAATCTAGAGCATGGGAGGAAAAATTTTCAAGACATGAAGGAATTACTTTGGGGCTTGGAAGAAATGAATAACGATGATGGGTATCGTCCTAGGGTGTTTCCTCAAGAGATATAGTTTCCATGATACTTTCATCGGAAGGAAACATCTCATTCAAGGGCTCAGGAACCAAGCCAAGGAGATTGAGAGTACACGTCGAAATACATACTAAGAATAATATGATGAGGATCAAGAGTCAAAGCCAAATAATTTTCACAACAGTTGACTTCAACTGGGTTTAATGGCATAAAATCGTCGAAGGAATCAATCTGGTCAGGGGAAGGAATGATCCAAGGATTAGACGAAGTAGAGATCATATTGACTTGAGTAGTGTTCAACGGTGGGAGAGAAAAGGACCCATTAAGGTATAATATTTAAAAATTTCTGCCCCCAAACTTTCATATGGTGCGGTGGTATGCTCCACATATGGCACATTTCTTTCTGAGGAAGCAGAAGCAAAAAAGGAAAACTTGTTGACAATGATGATCTTCCCATGATGTGGGAAACGAAGAAAGTAAAATAGAGTGGATGACACACAAAGCATAACGTGATTCCAACTGCGACCAAGTAGAATATTGTAATTAAGTTTAATATCAACTACTTATACTTCGACATTGACCATTTTTCCTTCCAAAGTGATAGGAAAGTTAGGGATAATACGAAAAGGACGATAATCCCTTCCATCAAAAGCCTCCAAATTGTTTGGAGACTGGTTAAGAGTTGGAGATACGATGTTCCAGCAAGACACATACATGATGAATGTAGATGCACCTTCATCCATGACTAAGTGATGGATTGTCTTTCCATTAATAATGACTTGAATAAGGAAATAAATATGATTGGGAAGACACAGAACGTGGTTTTCTAGATCAAAATTAATGAGACTCAAATCATTCGGATCAATTCCTCCAATAGCAGATAGTATGGATTTCTATTGTGAAGGAGAGCTCTGAAGAACCTCTAATGCAGACATAGAAAAAGGTGCCTGAGCCAAATCCTCAATGATATTGTAATGTTGAGCAGCTCAGGCATATGGGTAATAAGAGGATTTTCGAAGCACACCTTTGGAAGGTGGTCGAATAACGTGATCGAGACTAGATCTTTCAATATGAAGAGTATTGGAAGAGGGTGGAGGAAAAGGAGTAGGAGCATCGACAATTTATTTCTCTACCGACTAACGAGAATGAGTGGAATAATATTTGGACCTGGTGGCTAGAGAAAATGGTGTTCTTCAATTCATCATAAAAACTTGGGAACCCAACAAAGAAGAATATGGAGGCTGTTATGCCATCTGAGTTTACTAAGATGGAAATGTTTCTTTGAGTACAGTTGGAGTTCCTTGAGTACCTTTTAGTAAATGACTAACTTCAGCCTATCATGGATAGTCTTTAGTGTAGTGTTTGTCATCACAAATTAGGCAAGGATACTTAGGCTTGCGCTTAGTGTTACACAATAATTTGTCACTGTCCTTGCAATCCCCATCTCACCCATTGGAGGGTCATTTCTGTGACCAATAAGCAGTGCCATGCCTTGCAAATACCATCATTGCATCCCTTCCCATGAGGACAACAATCCTTCTGTTGACCATTTCCTGAGCAGACCCCTAAAAACACCTTTTTTTGCCTTGGAAATGGTAGCCTGTTATGCCCTCGCGCCAATGAGGAAAATTAACACTGAGCCAAAACCATTTGGCGCTCTGTCCCATTTAAGCACATGCACGAATCTATTTATGGAATTTTTTTTAAAAATAGAGGCAAATTTTTTATCACAACAACTTCGTGGATGAGTCATAGGGAGTGGCTCGATTGAATAACCATGGCCTCCCTCCTTTGGCCTCTTCTTTCCACCTTATGGGGAAACCTCCCAAGGGATAAGGCCTCCCTTCCACTATTGTAGGGATCCCAACCTCTTCCTCGCCTCTATGAATATAGCCATATTCCATTGACGTGCTAGTTGAACATGTTCTAGTTGAACAGATAACTGAAAAATTTAGCATAGAGAAGAAGCAACCATAGCTTCGGGAGAATAGTGTAGAGTGTGATTGTTTGTGTGTGTTGAGAACATAGTGAGATTTTGGACCTTTTTTCATGAGGGTTTTGCAAACATGCTTGGATATAGACCTGCCAAAGGAGAGCCTCAACATCAAGGCTTGGTTGTAAACTTCCCTTGTACTTATCATAATAAAATGCATCTGATGTTTATCTTCCATTATTGTTTACATATATAATGAGATTTCTAGCATTCCTTGATCAATTAGATAGGTTGTAATTGTTTTATGTTTGTCGTTTTGTTACACTTTTCATGTTGTCTTGACTATCTGTACAGGTAATCGAACGTTGATAGCAGCATGTATCGAGCTAGAGAAGAGCGACGGATCAAGTAGCTTCGATGGAAGATGACAACATAGCATCAGAACGAGGTAGGACATCTTCCTTGATCTGAATTTCATTTACAATCTAGGAAGGTAGATGTTCGTATGTTCCCGTATTTTCTAAACCCACCCTAGGGCTAGAGGGATCACCTCTGTCCGTAGGGGGCATGCAAAATTTTTCAAGCATAGTTTGGTTTTGTTTCAAGCTTGTGTAAAAATGAAACCATTCCCATTTTACCTCTTGTGATTGCCATTTTATCAGCATGTTTTTTTAGATGAGCCTTGGTTTTCTTATTCCATCGTCCCCATTTGCTTGGCCAATCATACGCCTTCACTTGATTGTGTTACCCATTCTTGAGGAACCACTATGATGAGTGGTCTTGTTAGCCAGCCTCTTGACCTTTATTTGTTCTGAGCAGTTCCACCATTACCGGAACTAGTAGCTACCCTTAATACCACTCGTTCCTCTAGGTGGAGTCACCTTTTAGCTCTTTTCTAACTCCCTACAGATGAAAATATCACCAAGTCACTTGTCGTTTTGTGCTCATTAAATTGGCTGCGAAGCGAAATCTACCCAGTATATTTTTACCCCTTTTTCGAGCTGGGATATATTACTTATGAAAAAGGAATACCCTAGCCTATCGCGACTAGGAGGTTCTCTCAGACATAGTTTTCTACCTTTTTGGATCTGAGGGACTATATACGAAAAGGGACTATATACTAAAAGGGACTGCTAGAGTTTTATATTCAGTTGTCTTTTCAAACTCTCTAAACATGAAAAGATGCCTAGTTATTCCTTTGTAAGACTCATTAAAAACTGATGACATCGGACTCTGTCGTAATGACATTATTCGAGTTCCTCCTTCTTAGGGCTCGTAAAATGTACTAGGTTGGATTTGTCTGAAGGACAAACTTATATTACAAGCATATGGTATCCTCTTCAAGCTTGTGTAAAAATAAAGAGGTACTCGCCAAAAATGGTGGGGGGAAATGGAATTTTTCATCAGTTGTATTGGCAGTATGTCACTCTTGAACATGACACTTGTCTGAAGTTCGTGTCAGGTTCAAATATCTTCACTCTGTCACTTTCCCTCCATGGGTTTGGGAAATATGTTTGCCTCTCATTTGATTATAAATCTTGTCAACATGACCTCTGATCATATTTGAGTCAAATGCTGCCAAATTCTAGAGTCATGTCACTGATATGTTTAGGAGTAGATCCTTCTGTATTTTGTACATTCCTTGATCCTCTGTTTCAGTATTGATTCACACTCATATTACCTTCTTTGTTTCATGTCGATGATGTGGGATTAATTATGACCCTCCTTCGACGGATTGCTTCCTGTTGACTTCAGCTTATTATCCAGGAAGTTGATCTAGGGACTCCTTTTTGGTACCTTAGAGCTTACATGCCCTAATGGCAAGTTCTTCGCATTTGATGACAGGTTCACATCATTGGCCTTTGATCGGATTATTTCATGGGTGTTTGAATTCAACTCATTATTCAGATTCCGTAGATTGTACTATTAGTACCTTGACAACCATTGACATTATGGATGGTTTCTCTCGCACTTGTTAACGGTTCACATCATTGACCGGTAATCAAGTGATTTTCTAACATGTTTTACTTCAACACGTCTATTCACATGTTGTAATTTATACTTTGATCGAGTGGTGTTGGAGCGCAAGACCCTGGGCTTCAATCACAAAAGTCCAGGTTGTGAGGAGTGATGAGTCAACCATGATTATATACATGATTTTTTAGAAGGATGGTTGTGACCATACTGTGGGTTCTCTTGTTTTGATCCCCTTTATACGGATGGCTGCACCCATACCGTGGATCTATTTCATATGATCCCTTCATTTGGATGGTTGCGTCCATACCGAGGATCCATGCACATGATCCTTTTCTTGATGGATAACTGCGACTATACCATGGATTCATGTATTTTCATCAAAGATTTCAATTATGTATATGTATCTATGATTGATTTTCAGGTTTCTTGACAACAACATCTAGTTCCTTGCATGTACTTATAAATCATTTCACCCCTCACTCATGTTTGGACTTCATACTTTAGGGGGGCATATGTTACACAATAATTTGTCACTGTCTCTGCAATCCCCATCTTTCCCATTGGAGGGTAATTTCTGTGACCAATAAGCAGTGTCATGCCTTTCAAATACCATCATTGCATCCCTTGCCATGAGGAAAACAATCCTTCTATTGACCATTTCTTGAGTAGACCACTAAAAACACCTGTTTTTGCCTTGGCGCTGGTAGCCCATTATGCCCTCGCGCCAATGAGGAAAATTAACACTAAGCCCATGCCAGTTGATGCTCTACCCCAGTTAAGCATCTGCACTAATCTTTTTATGGAAAGTTCTTTAAAAATAGAGCCGAAGTTTTGATCACAACAACTTCGTGGGTGAGTCATAGGGAGTGGTTCGACTGAATAACCATGGCCTACCTCCTTTGGTATCTTGTATCCACCTTATGGGGAAAAATCCCAAGGGATCAGGCCTCCCTTCCACTATTGTAGGGATCCCAAACTTCTCCTCTCCTCTATAAATATAGCCATCTTCCATTGATCTGCTAGCTGAACATGTTCTAGTTGAACAGATAACTGAAAAAGTTAGCATAGAGAAGAAGCAACCATAGCTTTGAAAGAATAGTGCAGAGTGTGATTGTTTGTGTGTGTTGAGAAAATAGTGATATCTTGGACCTTTGTTCATGAGGGTGTTGCAAACGTGCTTGGATACAGACCTGCCAAAGGAGAGCCTCAGCATCAAGGCTTGGTTGTAAAATCCCCTTGTCTTTATCATAATAAAATGCATCTATTGTTTATCTTCCATTTTTGTTTACATCTATAATGAGATTTATAACATTACTTGATCAGTTAGATAGGTTGTAACTGTTTTATGTTTTTCGTGGTGTTACAATTGTCGTGTTGTCTTCACTATCTATACAGGTAATCGAATGTTGATAGCAGCATATATCGAGCTAGAGAAGAGTGACAGATCAAGTATCTTCGACGAAAGATGAAAACATAGAATCGAAACGAGGTAGGACATCTTCCTTGATCTGAATTTCATTTACAATCTAGGAAGGTAGATGTTAGAATGTTCCCGTAGTTGCTAGACCCACCCTAGGGCTAAAGAGATCGCCTCTGTCCATAGGGGGCATGCAAAATTTTTCAATCATAGTTTGTTTCCATTTCAAGCTTGTTTAAAAATGATACCGGTTTCAACCATAGTTTATTTTTGTTTCAAGCTTGTGTAAAAATGAAACCAACTTCAAGTAGAGTTTTTTTATTTCAAGCTTGTGTAAAAATGAAACCATTCCCATTTTAGCTCTCGTGATTTCCATTTTATCAGCCTATTTTGTCAAATGAGCCTTGGTTTTCTCATTCCATTGTTCCCATCTGCTTGGACGACCATATGCCTTCACTTGATTGTGTTACCCTTTCCTAAGGAACCACTGCGATGAGTGGTCTTGTTAGCCAACCTCTTGACCTTTATTTGGTCTGAGCAGTTCCACCATTACCAGAACCAGAAGCTACCATTAATACCACTTGTTCCTCCAGGCAGAGTCACCTTTTAGCTCTTTTCTAACTCCCTAAAACTGAAAAGATCACCGAGTCACTTGTCATTTTGAGCTTTTTAAATTGGATGCGAAGCGACATCTACCCAGTATACGTTTACCCCCTTTTCAGGCTGGGATAGATTACTTACGAAAAAGGAATACCCTAGCCTATTGTGACTAGGAGGTTCTCTCAGACATAGTTTTATACCTTTTTAGATCTAAGGGACTATCTACAAAAAGGGACTACTGGAGTTTTCTTTTCCATTGTCTTTTCAAAATCTCTAAACATGAAAATACGCTGAGTTCTTCCTTTGTCAGACTCGTTAAAACCGATGACATCGGACTCCGTCGTAATGACATTATTCGAGTTCCTCCTTCCTAGGGCTTGTAAAATGTACTAGGTTGGATTTGTCTGAAGGACAAACTTATATGACAAGCATATGGTATCCTCTTCAAGCTTGTGTTAAAATAAAGAGGTACTCGCCAGAAATGGTGGGGGAAAATGGAAGTTTTTCATCAGTTGTGTCGGCAATATGTCACTCTTGAACATGACACTTGTCTGTAGTTCGTGTCGAGTTGGGATATCTTCACTCTCTCACTTTGCCTCCATGGGTTTGAGAAATCCGTTTGCCTCTCATTTGATTATAAATCTTGTCAACATGACCTCTGATCCTATTTGAGTCAAATTCTACCAAATTCTAGAGTCGTGTCGCCGATATGTTCAAGAGAAGATCTTTCTATAGTTTGTACATTCCTTGATCCTCTGTTTCAGTCTTGATTCACACTCATATTACCTTCTCTATTTCATGTCGATGATGTGGGATTCATTATGACCCTCCTTGTTGTGTAACCAGCTCCAAAATAGAAGAAAAGAGATATCCACGCCTTAGAAATAAGCCACTTCGAGGGGGCAACCTCCAATACATTACATAAATGAACAATTCTTGGATGATTCAATTTACAAAACCTCCTTTCTATATATAGGAGTCCATGGGGCCATAATGTAATCCCAGTGGGCCACAATGTAATCCTAGCCGACCTAACAATAATAATTTAGGGGCACAATAATAGCAGAATGGGGGTTACAAGGGTACAATAATAACAATAAAGGGGTTACACTAACAACAATAAGGTACTATACTAGTAATATAGGGACCTAACATGCCCCTCTCCTTCAAAAAAACGTTGTCCTCAACGCTTGAGTAGCTCTGGGTGCTTCTGTATAAATTTTTCATCCTCCCATGTAGAATCTTCAGTGTATAAATTCTTCCACTTGATGAGATACTCTGAAATTGATCGATTCCGTAGTTGTCGAGTTCTTGTTTCGATGACCGCTTCTGGTTCCAATATGATTTTTCCTTCCTCATCAAGTTCTGGAAATATTGTTTGAACTGGAATATTTTCACCTATAACCTTCTTTAAGCATGAAACATGGAAAGCTGGATGTACTCGCGAAGAAGCAGGAAGCTCCAATTTGTATGCCATAGTACCAATCTTTTGCAACACCTTGTAAGGACCATAGTACTTTGGCGATAATTTATTATCTTTCTTAGCTTGCTTGAGGGACATTTGTTTGTATGGTTGTAGCCGTAAAAATACCCAATCTCCTACATCAAAACTTCTCTCGCTGCGATGTTGATCTGCCTGTTGTTTCATTCGATTTTTTGCCAAATTCAGGTTATCCTTTAAGAGTTGGAGAACTTCTTGCTGATGCTCGATGTGATCTTCCACTGCTTGAACCTTCGAATTTTCCCTTAAAGATGATGTGATGGATGGTGGATGATATCCATAAAGTGCCATCAATGGGGTCATTTTTGCTGCAGTATGGAAGGAAGTGTTATACCACCATTCAGCGAGAGGTAACCACTTGACCCATTGTGTTTGTTTATCGGATACAAAACAACGAAGATATCCTTGCAAACATTTATTTACTATCTCAGTTTGACCATCAGATTGAGGATGATAAGATGAGCTATGAGCTAATTGAGTACCCAAACAAGAAAATAACTCCGTCCAAAAATTTCCAGTAAAAATGGGATCTCTGTAGCTCACAATAACCCTTGGGCTTCCATGTAGCTTTTGAATTCTATCCATAAATGTAGTAGCAACTGTACTTGCTTTAAATGGATGAGATAATGCACAAAAGTGTGCATACTTAGTAAGTCTATCAACTACCACCATGATGACACTCTTTCCTTCGGACTTAGGTAAACCTGTGATAAAATCCATTGAAATCTCCTCCCAACGTCGACTTGGAATGGATAAAGGTTGTAGAAGTCCCGGGGTCTTAATTGTTTCCACTTTATTCTGCTGGCAAACCAAACATTCCGCCACAAAATTTTGAATATCATATTTAAGGCCATCCCAAAAAAATTCTTTCTTCACCCTGTGGTAAGTTTTTAAAAATCACGAGTGTCCTCCTAAAGGAGAAGTGTGCAATTCCAAAAGAATCTTTTGTTTTAGTTGGGAATTCTTGCAAATATATAAGCGATCTTTGTACCATAAGGAATCATTTTTCCAACTAAATGTATGAGATGTACTAGGATCTTGCTGCAACTTTTGAATGAGTGTCCACACTTCTTCGTCCTTCTTCCATTCATCCCTTGCTTCGGTTATCCAATCTGGTTGGATAATAGAAATGGCACAAAGCAATGCTTCCACCTCTTCATTCTTTCTTGAGAGTGCATCTGCAACAACATTTAGCTTCCCTTTTTTGTAAATTATTTCAAAGTCATAACCCAACATCTTTGTGACCCATTTTTGCTGCTCTTCTGAAGATAGTCTTTGTTCCAAAAAGTGTTTAAGACTATCATGATCAGTTTTTACCTTGAAGTGTCTTCCCATTAGGTAAGTTCACCATTTCTTTAGTGCATGCGGTATTGCTAACATTTCCTTCTCATAAATAGGTTTCTGTAAATACTTTCCTTTGATTGGACGACTTTCAAAAGCAATGGGTCTTCCTTCTTGCATTAAAACAACACCAATTCCATTTTCTGAGGCATCACATTCCACAATAAAGGTTTTTGTGAAGTCTAGCGTAGCTAAGACCGGTGCTAGGCACATTGCCTCTTTAAGATGTTCAAAGGCCTTAGTTGCTTCAGGAGTTCATGAAAATGCATCTTTCTTCAATAATGTTGTTAGAGGTGCTGCTATTCTCCCATAATTCTTAACAAACTTGCGATAATAGCCTGTTAACCCGAGAAATCCTCGCAACTGCTTTATTGTCTTGGGGACTTTCCATTCCTTAATTGCTTTAATTTTGTTAGGGTCTACTTTAACACCCTCGTGAGATATAATATGACCCAGAGATTCCACCTCTTGTACTCCAAAGAAACATTTGGATGTTTTTGCATATAATTGTTTCTCCTGCAATAGTTTGAGCACCCTGTCAACATGTTGAACATGATCCTTCCAAGACCTATTATAGATTAGTATATCATCAAAAAATACTAGCACAAATTTTCTAAGGAAAGGGTTTGAAAATGGAATTCATCAACCCTTGAAATGTAGAAGGTGCATTGGTAAGGCCAAAAGGCATGACCAAAAATTCATAATGACCCTCATGAGTTCAAAATGTTGTTTTTGGAATATCTTGAGTCTTCATTCTAATTTGATGATATCCTGAACGAAGATCCAACTTGGTAAAATAAATTGCTCCATGTAATTCATCCAATAATTCATCAATCACAGGAATGGGAAATTTCTCTTTAATGGTGAGCTTATTGAGCTCCCTATAATCCGGACACATTCGCCATGATCCATCCTTCTTGTGTACCAATACTACAGGAGCAGAGAAAGAACTTTGACTGGTTGAATTATACCCGCCTCTAACATTTCTGCAATCATACGTTCAATTTCGCTCTTTTGGAAGTAAGGATATCTATAAGGCCTGATGTTTGGAGGAACACTTCCTGGAATCAAATGAATAGCATGATCATGATCACGAATAGGTGGAGTCCTTTGGGAGTTTCAAACACCTTGGAATGATTGTCCAAGACTTGTTGGAGATCTGCAGAAATAGATGATTTTGATGTTGGAACTTCTAGTGAGCATAATTGTGCAATTACGCCTCGCTGTTCTTTCTTTAGAAGCTTGGTCATGACATTAGAGCTTATTATCCTTCCTGGCTTCCCCGCAATACCCCGTAGTTCGACTTCCTTTCCTTCTGAAAAAAATTTCAAGAAAAGTTCTTGAAAATTAAAAGCTACCATCCCCAAAGATTGTAACCATTGTACTCCTAGTACAACATCAGCACCTCCCATAGGAATGGAAAGCATTGGGCTAGTCAACACATATTCCCCCATGGTTAGCTTGATGTTATGGCATTTTCCAGAGCAATTTATAGTTCCTCCATTTGCAACCATCACTTGACATTCTGGTGCTGGGTATAGGAAACAATTTAATTCCTTGGCTACCTTACAATGAATAAAATTATGGGTGCTACATGAATCAATCAACACTATTACCTTTTTCTTCTTGATTTTTCCTTCTATCTTGAGAGTTTGAGGAGTGGTAATTCCTGCCAGTGCATTACACGATATGGTCGGATTCATTTCTTCCTCTTATAGGGTTGGTTCCTGGTGTATATCCTCTTCTTGTTCATTTTCTTCTTCCTCTTCACAATCTATGTAAAATAATTTATTCTCAGCACACTTATGACCTTTAGTGTATTTGCTATCACAACTGTAGCAAAGCCCTTTTGCTCTTTTTCTTCCAATTGTTGTGGTGTCAACCTTGTAAGTTGTGGAAATCTAGGAGTAGCAACACTTCCTTCTTTATAGAATTGAGTGGTAGGCTTCCTTGTCGCCATAATTTTACATTCAACTTTTCTTGCCAACCTGAATGCCTTCTCCAATGAATCAGGTTCTAGAACACGAACTTCATGTTGAATGTTATCCTTTAAAGTGCTAATGAAGAGATCAATCCTGTGTTCCTCTGGAATATCAGTTACCCTTATATTCAATTTTTGGAAGTCCTCAATGTGCTGCCCCACTAAACCCTTTTGTTTGAGATTTATCAATTGGGTAAAGAAAGTGTTTCTCTTTGTATCCTCATAATGTGCTATCATTTCCTCCGTAAAAATTGACCAAGTGACAATTTTTTTACGGGAACAAAGCCATCGATACCATACAAATGTATTTTGTTTTAAATGTAAAGTTGCAATGCGTACCTTTTGTGTGTTTTGCACGTTATGGAGATCAAAATATTGCTCCATCTGTAGTATCCATGTTACAGGATCCTTTCCATCAAATTTCCTCATATCCATTTTTGGAATATGGTGGTTCTTCCCACCAACATTCGAGTTTATGAAATCACGATTAACATTTATTTTGTTCTCATCATGAGGTTCTTCTCCTATATTTCCGCCATTAAGAATCATTTCTGGTTTTAAGCTTGTCATCAAGCCTTCCATGTATGCTTTTAGATCATTCTTCATGTTTTCTATGTTGTCTTTCATGTCATCCATCTTAGCTTCCATGCCCACTTCCATGCCATCCATCTTAGCTACCATGCCATTCATCTTAGCTTCCACGCCATTCATCTTAGCTTGCACACCATCCATTTTAGCTTCCACGCCTTTCTTCAAACCTTCCATCTTTACTTCCACGCCATCCATCTTAGCTTCCATGCCTTTCTTCAAACCATCCATCTTCACTTCCACACCTTTCTTCAATACTTCCATTTCATTTTTTGCTGCTCTTTGCGAGAGTGAAATTTGTTGCACTTGTTCTTGTAATTTTGATAGATCATGTTGCAATTCTTCATCTTCATGAGTCATGGTAGAGCCTTCTGAAGGCTTGATGGGTGTTGAATTCTTTTTAGGAGCCATTTTAGAATTCAATATTGATATCTATTCTACAAGATTCCCTTGGAATCAATTCAACTTGATTCTTCAAACAAGACTTATGCAATTCGGAAAAAATACACACCTTTTACTAGCTTTTAGGAGCTCGATATTGAAATTGAATTATCTCTGTAGTTGAAAATCTTCGATATCTGAAATTAAGCCCTGTAGTATATCTCTGAAGCTTCTTTCAAATGCCACAGGTCTGACCTGATTTGGATTCTCCAAGACAAAGTTGTGTCCATTCTCCCACAATGACCTAATTCTGGACTGGTTTAGTAGAGCGAACTTGTACGACTTGCCACGTGTCACTGTTTTGTCCTTTGTCTCTGAAATTGATAGCCAAAAAACTTCAGTCTGTGTACTTGCGACCACTTTTTACGGCACTTCAATCCAATGCCCAGAGAAAGAGTTATTGAAGTTTTCCCACGATCACCTCTTTGAGATGAAATTCAGGAGCCTGAAAAAGCACTACCTTCCACAGATCATATCTCCAAAAATATTGCGAACCAAGCTCTGAAATTTTTTGAAACATTTCCTCAGGATTTCAGCTTCGCACCATATGAATTTCAGACTCTGAACCTTCGTAAAAAAAAATTTATAGCGCAAATTCCACGATGACCTGTTTATGAGCCTGAAACAATACCTAACTTCCACAGATGATATCTCCTCAAATATTGCGAACCAAGATCTGAAATTTTTAGCAAACCTTCCTCAAGATTTCAGCTTCGCACCCTAGACATTTCAGCTTCTGAAGCTTCGTAGAAAAAAAGTTATAGCGAAAATGCCACGATGACCTGTTTGGAGCAGCGAAACCCTAGAATCCCAAAGCTCTGATACCAAATGTTGTGTAACCAGCTCCAAAATAGAAGAAAAGAGATATCCACGCCTTAGAAATAATCCACTTCGAGGGGGAAACCTCCAATACATTACATAAATGAACAATTCTTGGATGATTCAATTTACAAAACCTCCTTTCTATATATAGGAGTCCATGGGGCCATAATGTAATCCCAGTGGGCAACAATGTAATCCTAGCCGACCTAACAATAATAATTTAGGGGCACAATAATAACAGAATGGGGGTTACAAGGGTACAATAATAACAATAAAGGGGTTACACTAACAACAATAAGGTACTATACTAGTAATATAGGGACCTAACACTCCTTCTACGAATTTCTTCCTGTCAACTTCAGCTCATTATCCAAGAAGTTGATCTAGAGAATCCTTTCTGGTACCTTAGAGCTTGCATGCCCTAATGGTAAGTTCTTCGCATTCAACGAGAGGTTCACATCCTTGGCCTTCAATCGGGTGATTTCATGGGTGTTCGACTTTAGCTCATTATTCACATTCCGTGGATTTTACTAGTAGTACCTTGAGAGCCATTTGTTGAAAATGCAACAAGATGATGGAGCTTAGTGAAATGAAGTCACCTTCACTAAGTGGGCCCGCAGGCTATTTTTGGCGCAAAGTCTATTTTTAGACTATGTCTATTTTTAGACATATGGAGCATGGTCTAGGAGTTGCAGTATGCTATTCTTGGATGATTGGTCGAGTTGGTAAAAATAGATGGACCTCTATTTTTAGACTGCCTGTCTAAAAATAATTCAGTCAAATATTATTAGCCCTTAATAATATTTGGACTCTAAACTTCAGGTTATTCTCTTACAGCACTTCAGTTGGAGCTACAGATGTGGCCCATGCATCTGACAGAAGGAATTCCGCTATTCCTTGGGGTTTGGTGAGCTCATGCATGGTTGAATTCAGTTAGGAATTCAGTGGCAGAGTTTGGTGGAGTTGATGAGACAGTTGGTGGAGTTGTGTTTGGTTTAACCTAGTTGAACAAGTTGTGATTAGTTTAACTAGCTAATCAACTAGTGATGAGTGGAGTGAATTAAATATTATTTAATTCACTAATTATTAACTCATTATTCAACTCAAGAACACATCAGTTCACTACAGTGCATGGACAGTTCAGTGGAGACCAGTGGAAGAGGTAGATGAAAGGGTGAGTTTGCTATTAGTTGCGATAGCAATTGTGCATGAGATTTGCACAAGCATTGGAGGAGATTTCCAATGATGATTGCGCAGTTGGAGCCAGTGATATTCGAACTTGGATCTCTCATTAGACCAGCCTTGATTGCGCAATAGAGGCGGGCAATTAGTGGATGAGTTTTGAACCTGTGACTTGTTCAAAACCAAGCTAGTTTGTGTGTAACTTTTGGAGACAGTACTGAGTACTTGTGAGGAGTATTGTACTGAGATTGTTACATGTTTCTCTTCTATTATAATATACAAATAGCTGGGGGTTTTTAGCTATAAGATTTCCCCATTACATATTGTGTTTGTGCGCATGCGACTGTTTCTATTTCCGCAAATTGATGATTGATTGTAGAAGAGATTATGTGTTGCATATGAATTCGAATTAGTATGTGATCAAGATAATATTGGTGGATAAATATTCATTATTCAGAAAATTTCTACATGGTATCAGAGGGAATTAATCATCGGGATCTATTGCAGTGATTACAATATTATTTCGGTAGACAGAGTCTGTAACGGGCCAGGTAGCCTTTGGATCCATCCTTTCTCTGAAAGGTGATATATCCAGTAAATGCCCTTACAGTCGATCTCTGTGCTAGAAATAATTTGTTCTCACAGATCCAGAAGCAGTTGAGTTTTGAGCTTGGAATTCAAATTTTGCAGCAGATTGTTTTCTTGGTGCCGGAGTTGAAATGTCTTTCAACGGTTTGCGACTCGAATATGCCCTTGAGGGCAGTTCGAATTATGTTGCATGGAAATATCGGATGGAGGCAGTATTAGAAGATAATGGGCTGAAGGAGTTCGTAGATATGGATGTCCAAAAGCCTACTGATCCTGCTGAAGTTGAGGCTTGGCAAAAGAAGATGGCGAAATGTTGAAGGATTCTGTTGGAGGGCGTGAAGGATCACATTGTATCCAGCCTGCATGGAAAAGGTTCTCCATATTTGATGTGGAAAGCATTGACAGATCTATTCCAGAGTAAGAGCGACCAAAGGAAGCTGGCGCTCAAAGATAAACTCAGAAACATTAAGATGGAGAAAGGCGACAGTATCGCCAAATACCTCATGAAGTTCACTCAATGCAGAGATGAGCTGGGAAGTGTGGGGGTGACTGTCGAAGAAGAGGACATGGTAGACCTGGCTCTCCTTGGTCTTCCAAAGGCTTGGCATTCCTATCAGGACTCTGTCAATGGTCGGGAGAAGTTGCCGGGATGGGAGCGACTTTGGGCGGATCTCATGCAAGAGGAGATAAGGAGGACTACCAGGGACGGATCTTCATCAAAGGTATCTGATGAAGAAAATTGCGCTTTGGCTGCCAAATCAAAGAAGGGGAAGAGCAAGAAAGCTTCTCAGTCTGGTGCGAAAGGCAAGAAGCAAGACATGTCCAAGGTGAAGTGTTTTCACTATCACCAGCACGGACACTATGCCACAAATTGTCCGCAGAAGAAGAAAAATAAGAAGGCTGCTGGATCTGCAGCGGGAGAGGCATTGGCTTCTCAATTCAAACTGGATTTTTCACTGATCGCATGCTTGGTTTCAAGTGTGATGGGATCAGTATGGTTCTTGGACAGTGGTGCGTCATTTCACATGACCGGAGATCGAGATCTGTTTTCAGATCTGGAGGAGAAAGATCTTGGAGTGCACATCGAGATGGGCGATGATGGTAGATACAGTGTGACCGGTATCGGTACCATTTCCTTTGAGAGGGAGTCTGGTAAACCCTTCCTATTGAAGGAATTTTTGCATGTTCCAGGATTAATGAAGAATCTGATCTCTATGGCAATGTTGGAAGACAAGGGGTATGATGTGGTCTTCAGCGAAGGAAAAGCCTTCTTGCGCAGTAAGAAAACTGGAGAGACCTGGAAGATAGGGGTTCAAGTGAAGAACCTTTATCAGTTGCAAGTAGATGGCTGCGCAACAATGGCATGCAAGGCGGGAGAAGTGGTGAGCCAGGATGATGATGGCGATATGTGGCACAGGAGATTGGGCCGCCTTCACCATGGAGCTTTGAAGATACTATAGCAAATTTCTACTGGGCTTCCTAAGGGCACTCTTGTGCAGTCAGATCAGTGCAAGGGGTGTACCTTGGGGAAGTATGTGAAAGCCACCTTTCACGAGAAGGATATTTGCACCACGACAATCCTTGAGAGAGTTCACACATACGTGTGTGGTCCTTTCTCAGTAGCTTCGACAACAAAGCACAAGTACTATGTGATCTTTGTTGATTATTTCTCTCGGAAGTGCTGGATCTTCTTCATGTAGAAGAAGAGTGAGACATTTTCAAAGTTTTGTGAATTCAAGGCGCTGGTGGAGAAGGAATCGGGGAAGCCTGTGAAGGCTCTTAGGAGCGAAAATGGTGGTGAATTCATCTCTACTGAATTCAAATACTTTTGCAGTGCAGAAGGTATTCGGAGAGAGCTCATTGCACCCCATAACCCACAACAGAACGGGGTGGCTGAGCAGAAGAATAGAACGATCGTGGGTGCTGCACGGGCAATGTTGCATGATCAGGGCCTACCCCTTCACTTGTGGGCTGAGGCATGCAATATAGCAGTATATGTGCAGAACCATTGTCCTCACAAGATTCTTGGCATGAGTACACCGGAGGAAGCTTATTCTGGCAAGAGGCCTAACATTTCCCATTTGTGGATTTTTGGTTCTCCTGTCTACATGCATGTGACAAAGGATGCCAAAAATAAGCTGGATCTGACCGCAGAGGTTGGAATATTTGTGGGGTACACTGATACACCTCACAACTATAGGGTTTATTTGCCAGAAAGTTGCAATACTGTTGTGCGACGGGATATCAAATTTCAGGAGGAGAAAGCCATGCAGTGTTCACTTGAGAGGGAGCCACACTTGCATGCAGATGAGGAGCTATTAGTTCCTAAGGAGGAGCTTCCGGATGTGGATCAGCCACAAGAGGAAGTTCATGAAGTGGAAGAAACCACTCATGCAGTGCCAACCATCAGAGGGCGCAAGCGCACTACATAAGCTGAGCGACTGGCTCGAGATGCAGAGAAGGTTGTAGGACCACCTACAGCACAGCGCAGATAGAGACAGTCACCGGATCGGTACACTGGATACATGGCTCTTATGAGTCAATGTGTCATGACGGAGCCATCCTCTTTTGAGGAAGATGTGGAAGAACCCGCATGGGTAGATGCCATGATCTAAGAATATGATTCGATCGTCAGAAACAGTGCATGAGAGATTGTCCCAAGACCGGAGGGGAAATCAGTGGTAGGTTCGCGATGGATCTACAAAGTGAAGTAGGTGGATGATGGGAGTGTGGAGATGTACAAGGCGAGATTTGTCGTCCGTGGCTTCTCACAAATTGAGGGGATCGATTTTGAGGAGACCTTTGCACCTGTCGCAAGGTACTCTTCCATACGGATGATCCTAGCTCTCTCAGCACAGATGGGATGGCACATCCATCAGATGGATGTGAAGACTGCATTCCTCAATGGAGTCATTGAGGAGGAGGTTTACATAGAGCAGCCTGAAGGTTTTGAGATCTTCAGCAGTGAGTCGCATGTTTGCCGACTCAAGAGAGCACTGTATGGGCTGAAGCAAGCACCTCGTGCTTGGTACACACGGATAGACAGTTATTTCACCAGACTTGGATTCTCCAAGAGTGAGGCGGATCCTAACCTGTACTAGATTGTGGTGGAGGGGAAGTTGCTGATCATTGTACTGTATGTAGATGATCTGATTTTGACGGGTGATGAGTTTTTGATACTTTCATGCAAGGAGGATCTTGCTAGAGAGTTTGAGATGAAGGAGTTGGGCCTCCTTCATTATTTCCTGGGATTGGAGATTTGGCAGCGCAGTGGAGGACTATTTGTTTCTCAGGGTAAGTATGCCCGGGAGATACTGGAGAGGTTCAAGATGCATGGTTGTAAGCCTGTTGACACTCCTCTTCCTGGTGGTTGGTGGAAGGAGGATGCTACTTCAACGGAGGTAGTGGATGCCACTGTCTATCGACAGTTGGTGGGTTCGCTTATGTATCTGGTCAATACACGACCCGATATATGCTATGATGTTAACCAGCTATCGCAAGCTATGGTTAAGCCTACCAAGCTCTTCTGTAAGGCAGGCAAGCATGTATTGCATTATATTAGTGGCACATCGGGATATGGTGTTGGGTGTGGAGCCTGATTATCTTGTTTACTTTGTATCACAGCTTTGGACCCCTGTACCTTAAAAGGGGCGGAAACGCCACCCGAAATTTAATCGCTGCCGTGGGGGGTCCAGGGGGGGCGCCAGCACTTTTCGGAGCCCCCCCCTGGCGGGGGTTCGGGGGCAGCGCCGCCGAAGCTAAAAACAGATGTAAAATTGCCTTGTAAAACTATAGTAATTTCTAGTCAATCTGGGATGTTCATTAGGCAAATGATCTGACGGTAGAAGTTATGTTTAGATTAGGGTCTTTTTCCCTAGAAGGCAACCCCCTTGTATATATGAGGGTATTGTATTGTGGCTGCGTATGATGTGTGTATTCTCGGAGCGAGAAACAGAGAGGGAGACTGTGAGAGAGAACAGAGGATATTACAGTGGATCTTCTGTAGGTTTTGTCTCTTCATTTTTGTTGGATAATATAAAGGAAGGACTGGCTGTTCGGGGTGGACGTAGCCCAAACTGGGTGAACCACGTATATCTGTGTCTCTATGGTTTTATGTGTTTTGTGTGCTTGTATTTTCCGCATATTTTATGTGTTTCATTGCTCTGTAATATTTAATTTTCTAACAACTGGTATCAAAGCCGAAGGTATATTTGGCTGAGAAACTCGCAGGAAAAAAGGGTTCCTGGTTCGAGTGGGAGCAATGGCGGACGATGGTAAGTTTAGGGTCGAGAAATTTAACGGCCAAAAATTTGCACTGTGGAAGATGCAGATGGAAGATTATCTGTATCAGAAAGATCTGTACCTACCATTGAGCGGAAAAACAAGGAAGCTGGCGACCATGACAGACACAGAATGGAACATTCTCGATAGAAAGGCACTCGGAACAGTACGGTTGTGTCTTGCGGCATCAGTTGCTTTCAATATTTCGAAGGAAACAATAACAGAGGGTTTGATGCAGACGTTGGCGAAATTGTATGAAAAGCCCTCGGCCTCAAACAAGGTATTTCTTATGAAACGACTATTTAATATGAAGATGTCAGAAGGTGGATCTGTCGCAGACCATTTAAATGAATTTAATATAGTTACCAGTCAGCTAAGTTCTGTAGGGGTAAACTTTGATGATGAAGTTAGAGCTCTGTTATTCTTGTGCTCATTTCTAGAGAGTTGGAATGGTTTAGTAATGGCCATTAGTAACTCTGTCTCTGGATCTAGTACTTTAAAGTTTGATGATGTTGTTGGTGCTATCCTTAGTGAGGAAATGCGACGGAAAAGCTCTAGTGAGACATCAGGTAATGCTTTGAGTGCAGAGTCTAGGGGAAGAAGAATGGAAAGAGGAAAGAGCTCGGGATATCGCAGTAAATCAAGGAAAGGTAGATCCAAGTCCAGATCAGGAATAGTGTGCTGGAATTGCAGAAAGAGAGGACACCTAAAGAAATACTGTAGATCTCGGAAGGGAAGAGAAGGAGACACATAGCAAGAAAAAAATCATGAAGCAAATGTGACGGGTGATGTGTTACAAGATGCTTTGATTCTTTCTTTCGAAAATGTTACTGATTCTTGGGTTGTAGATTCAGGGGCTTCATTCCATGCCACACCTGATAAGAAATATTTTCATGACTATGTTCAAGGAGATTTTGGACAAGTTCATTTGGGTGCTGATAAACCCTGTAAAATTGCTGGAATGGGTAAAGTTCTTGTAAAACAACAAAATGGAAACCAATGGCTACTAAAGGAAGTAAGGCATGTTCCAGATCTGAAGAAAAATCTGATTTCAACAGGGCAGTTAGGCGGTGAAGGTTGTGTGACAAATTTCACGGATAAAACTTGGAAGGTCACCAAAGGAGCCCTGGTAATAGCAAAAGGCGAAAAGGTTGGTACATTGTATTTATGCAATGGTATTTCTAACTATGTTAATGCTTTAACTTCCAAAGGAGCAGATGCAGCATTATGGCATCATAGGCTCGGACACATGAGTGAGAAGGGAATGAAGATTCTCCACTCAAGAAATTTGTTGCCAGGTTTGAAGAATGTTGATTTGGATTTCTGTGAGAATTACATTTATGGAAAACAGAAGAGAGTCAGATTTCTCAGAGTTGGGAAAGAAAAGAAGAGCGAAAAATTGGAGCTTGTGCATACAGATGTATGGGGACCTGCTCAAGTATCATCTCTCGGTGGCTCTCGTTATTATGTTACTTTTATTGATGATGCAACTAGAAAAACATGGATTTATTGTATTCAAAATAAATCTGATGTATTTGATACTTTCAAGAAATGGAAAGCTTTGGTTGAGATTGAGGCAGGAAAGAAGTTGAAGTGTCTCAGATCAGACAATGGAGGTGAATATTGCAGCAAAGAGTTTGATAGGTACTGTTCAGAGCATGGAATTCGTAGAGAGAAGACAGTTCCAAGAACACCACAAGAAAATGGTGTGTCAGAAAGGATGAGCAGAACAATCATGGAGCATGCAAGGTGCATGAGATTGCATGCAGGATTGCCTTTACAATTTTGGGCAAATGTTGTAGATACTGTTGTTTATCTAATAAACAGAGGGCCTTCAAGTTCCTTGGATGGTGGTATTCCAAAGGAAGCATGGACAGGTAAAAAGGTAAACTACTCTTTTTTAAAGCCTTTTGGTTGTGAGGCCTTTGTCCATATTAATAAACAAAACAGAACAATGCTTGAGGAAAAATCAAATAAATGTACCTTTATTTGATATGGTGCTAATGATTTTGGTTATCGCTTATATGATTATGAAAATCACAAAATCATTAGGAGCAGAGATGTAATATTCAATGAAAAGTTCTTGTACAAGAATCAGTTGCAGGAAAAGAAACAAGAAAAAGAAAGCCAGGAATACGCGGTTCTTGATGAGATATCTAAAAAATTAAAGGTGCCTAAAAATAATAATAATCAACAACCACAGCAGCAGCAACCACCACAACAGCAGCAGGCACCTCAAACACCTGAAAGTGGTGTTAGAAGATCTATCAGGATAAGTAGACCCCCTGAACGATACTCTCCTTCATTATATTATTTATTGTTGACTAATTCTGGTGAACCTGAATGTTATGAAGAAGCAATGCAGGTTGAAAGCAGGAAGAAGTGGGAGCTAGCCATGGAAGAAGAGATGGACTCCTTAATGCATAACCAGACTTGGGACTTAGTCAGGTTGCCTGCAGGTAAAACTACATTGCATAATAAATGGGTTTACAAGCTGAAGGAAGAAGATGGAGGAAAACAGAGGTACAAAGCTAGACTTGTGGTGAAGGGGTTTGCACAGAAGAAAGGTATTGATTTTGATGAAATATTTTCTCCTGTTGTTAAAATGAATTCAATCAAAACTATTTTAAGTCTTGTAGCAGCGGAAGATTTACATCTTGAACAGTTAGATGTAAAGACAACATTTCTCCATGGAGATTTGGAGGAAGATATCTATATGGAGCAACTAGAAGGATATGAGGTCAAAGGGAAAGAAAAATTAGTGTGCAGGTTAAAGAAGAGCTTGTATGGCTTAAAACAGGCTCCAAGGCAGTGGTATCTAAAATTTGACAAGTTTATGTCTGAACAAGGTTATAATAGATGTCACTCTGATCATTGTGTTTATCTAAAAAGGAAAAATGATGGCAGCTATATTATATTGTTATTGTATGTAGATGACATGCTTGTTGCAGGGTCTAATATGCAAGAAATAAATGTGCTCAAAAGAAAATTGGCAAATTCATTTGCAATGAAGGATTTGGGAGTTGCAAAACAAATCCTTGGTATGAGGATAACTAGAGACAGGAAAAATCGCAAGTTAACACTGTCTCAGAATGAGTACATAGAAAAGGTGTTGAAAAGATTTAATATGCAGAATGCAAAACCAGTTAGTACACCTTTTGCTAGCCATTTCAAAATTAGTAAGGAGATGTGCCCCAAGACCCAAGAAGACATGGATTATATGTCTAAAGTTCCATATGCATCAACAGTTGGAAGCTTAATGTATGCAATGGTCTGCACAAGGCCTGATATTGCACATGTAGTGGGAATTGTAAGCAGGTACATGAATAATCCAGGAAAAGAACATTGGATGGCGGTAAAATGGATTCTCAGATATTTGAGAGGTACCACAAATCAAGCATTATGCTTTGGTGGTTCAAACATTGCTCTACAGGGATATGTTGATGCAGATATGGCAGGTGACAGAGATAACAGGAGGAGCACTACAGGATATGTATTTATTGTAGGTGGAACAACTGTCAGTTGAGTTTCAAAAATCCAAAGTGTTGTTGCACTTTCAACAACAGAAGCAGAGTATGCTGTTGTTACAGAGGCTAGTAAGGAAATGATTTGGTTACAAAGGTTTATGGATGAATTGGGTAAGAAGCATGATATGGGCACACTATACAGTGATAGCCAAAGTGCTATTCATCTTGCAAAGAACTCAACATTTCATTCCAGGACTAAACACATACATCTCAAGTACCATTTCATACGGTCGGTATTGGAAGATGGAGAGTTGAAGCTGGAAAAGATACACACTAGCCAGAATCCTGCAGATATGCTAACAAAAGTTGTAACCAGGGAGAAACTGAGAACATGCTCAGTTTCAATTGGTCTTCAAGGATGACGATGAAGATGAGGAACAGCCATGTCCAAAGAGGAGTCATTGTCTAGCAAATGAAGCAGCGATGGAGTTGCTACAATCAGTCTCCAAGTGGGAGATTGTTGGGTGTGGATCCTGATTATCTTGTTTACTTTGTATCACAACTTTGGACCCCTGTACCTTAAAAGGGGCGGCAATGCCGCCTGAAACTTAATTTCTGCCATGGGGGGTCTAGGGGGGGGCGGCAACGCTTTTCGGAGCCCCCCCTTGGCGGGGGTTCAGGGGCAGTGCCCCTGAAGCTAAAAACATATGTAAAATTGCCTTGTAAAATTATAGTAGTTTCTAGTCAATCTGGGCCGTTCATTAGGCAAATGATCTGATGGTAGAAGTTATGTTTAGATTACGGTTTTTTGCCCTAGAAGGCAACCCCCTTGTATATATGAGGGCATTGTATTGCGGCTGTGTATGATGTGTGTATTCTCGGAGCGAGAAACAGAGAGGGAGACTGTGAGAGAGAACAGAGGATATTACAGCGGATCTGCTGTAGGTTTTGTCTCTTCATTTTTGTTGGATAATATAAAGGAAGGACTGGCTGTTCGGGGTGGACGTAGCCTAAACTAGGTGAACCATGTATATCTGTGTCTCTATGGTTTTATGTGTTTTGTGTGCTTGTATTTTCCGCATATTTTATGTGTTTCATTGCTCTGTAATATTTAATTTTCTAACATATGGTCTATGGTACAGACAGGAAGATGGAGCGAAGCTTTCCGGCTTCACTGATGCAGATTGGGCAGGGAGCCCAACAGACAGAAAGAGCACATCTAGAGGAGTTTTCAGCATTGGATCGACAATATTTTCCTAGTACAGCAGGAAGCAGAGATCCGTGGCACTCAGTTCAGCAGAGGCCGAGTACATGGTAGCAAGCTTGGCTGCATGCGAGGCTATTTGGATGAGGAAGATCCTCTTCGGATTGTTCGGGTCACATTTGGAGCCTACTATGATTTATTGTGATAACCAGAGTTGCATTAAACTCTCAGCTAATCCAGTATTTCATGATAGATCCAAACATATCGACATCAGGTACCATCATATCAGATATTGTGTTCATCGGAGAATCATGTTACTTTCATATGTTCCCACGGAGGATCAGGATGCTGACATCTTGACGAAGGCGCTCACCAGGAGCAAGTTCGAATTCCACAAAGTAAGGATAGGGGTTGCAGATAATCCATATCTTGTTGAGAGGGAGTGTTGAAAATGCAACAAGATGATGGAGCTTAGTGAAATGAAGTCGCCTTCACTAAGTGGGCCCGCGGGCTATTTTTGGCGCAAAGTCTATTTTTAGACTATGTCTATTTTTAGACATATGGAACATGGTATAGGAGTTGCAGTATGCTATTCTTGGATGATTGGTCAAGTTGGTAAAAATAGATGGACCTCTATTTTTAGACATACAGGTCGAAGTCTATTTTTAGACTGCCTGTTTAAAAATAGGTCAGTTAAATATTATTAGCCCTTAATAATATTTGGACTCTAAACTTCAGTTTATTCTCTTACAGCACTTCAGTTAGAGCTATGGATGTGACCCATGCATCTGAAAGAAGGAATTATGCTATTCCTTGCGGTTTGGTGAGCTCATGCATGGTTGACTTCAGTTAGGACTTCAGTGGCAGAGTTTGGTGGAGTTGATGAGATAGTTGGTGGAGTTGTGTTCGGTTTAACTTAGTTGAACTAGTTGTGATTAGTTTAACTAGCTAATCAACTAGTGATGAGTGGAGTGAATTAAATATTATTTAATTCACTAATTATTAACTCATTATTCAACTCAAGAACACATCAGTTCACTACAGTGCATGGACAGTTCAGTGGAGACCAGTGGAAGAGGTAGATGAAATGATGAGTTTGCTATTAGTTGCGACAACAGTTGTGCATGAGATTTGCACAAGAATTGGAGGAGATTTCCAATGATGATTGCACAGTTGAAGCCAAGGAGATTCAAACTTGGATCTCTCATTGAACCAACTTGGATTGCGCAATAGAGGCAGGCAATTAGTGGATGAGTTTTGAACCTGTGACTTGTTCAAAACTGAGCTAGTTTGTGTGTAACTTTTGGAGACAGTACTGAGTACTTGTGAGGAGTATTGTACTGAGATTGTTACATGTTTCTCTTCTATTATAATATAAAAATATCTGGGGGTTTTCAGCTATAAGCTTTCCCCATTACATATTGTGTTTAGGTGCGCATGCGACTGTTTCTATTTCCGCAAATTGTTGATCAATAGTAGAAGAGGTTATGTGTTATGCATGAATTTGAATTAATGTGTGACCAGGATAATCTCAGTGGATAAATCTTCATTATTCAGCAAATTTCTACACCATTGACATTATGGATGGTTTCTCTCGCACTTGTTAACGGTTCACATCATTGACCTGTAATCAAGTGATTTTCTAACATGTTCGACTTCAACACGTCTATTCACATGTTGGAATTTGTACTTTGATTGGGTGGTGTTGGAGCGCAAGACCCTAGGCTTCGATCACAAAAGTCCAAGTTTCAAGGAGTGATGAGTCATTCATGATTATATACATGATTCTTTAGATGGATGGTTGTGACCATACCGTGGTTTCTCTTGTTTTGATCCTCTCTATATGGATGGCTGTGCCCATACCATGGATCTATTTCATATGATCCCTTCATTTGGATGGCTACGTCCATGTCGAGGATCCATGCACATGATCCTTTTCTTGATGGATAGTTGTGACTATACCATGGATTCATGTATTTTCATCAGATATTTCAGTTATGTATATGTATCTATGCTTGATTTTCAAGTCTCCTGACAGCAGCGTCTAGTTCGCACGTACTTATAAATAATTTCACCCCTCACTCATGTTCGGACTTCATACCTTAGTGGGCATATGTTACACAGTAATTTGTCACTATCCCTGCAATCCCCATCTCACCCATTCAAGGGTCATTTCTATGAACAATAAGCAGTTTCATGCGTTGCAAATACCACCATTGCATCCCTTGCCATGAGAACAACAATCCTTCTGTTGACCATTTCCTGAACAGACCACTAAAAACCCCTGTTTTTTCCTTGGCGCTGGTAGCCCATTATGCCCTCGTGCCAATGAGTGAAATTAACACTGAGCTCATGTCAGTTGGCGCTCTGTCCCAGTTAAGCACCCGCACTAATCTGTTTATGGTAATTTTTTAAAAATAGAGGCAAAGTTTCGATCACAACAATTTCGTGGATGATTCATAGGGAGTGGTTCGATTGAATAACCACGACCTCCCTCCGTTGGCCTCTTGTTTCCACCTTATGGGGAAACCTTCCAAGGGATAAGGCCTCCCTTCTACTATTGTAGGGATCCCAACCTCCTCCTCTCCTCTATAAATATAGCCATCTTCCATTAATGTTCTAGTTGAACATGTTCTAGTTGAGCAGATAACTGAAAAAGTTAGCATAGAGAAGAATCAACCATAGCTTTAGGAGAATAGTACAGAATGTGATTGTTTATGTGTGTTGAGAACATAGTGAGGTGTTGGACCTTTGTTCATGAGGGTGTTGCAAACGTTCTTGGATACATACCTGCCAAAGGAGGGCCTCAACATAAAGGCTTGGTTGTAAACTCCCCTTGTCTTTATCATAATAAAATGCATCTGATGTTTATCTTCCATTCTTTTTTACATCTATAATGAGATTTCTAGCATTCCTTGATCAGTTAGATAGGTTGTAATTGTTTTATGTTTGTCATTGTGTTACGCTTGTCGTGTTGTCTTGACTATCTGTACAGGTAATCGAACATTGATAGCATCATGTATCGAGCTGAAGAAGAGTGAAAGATCAAGTATCTTTGACAGAAGACGACAACATAGCATCACAATGAGGTAGGACATCTTCCTTGATATGAATTTCATTTACAATCTAGGAAGGTAGATGTTAGTGTGTTTCCGTAGTTGCTAGACCCACCCTAGGGCTAGAGGGATCACCTCTATCTGTAGAGGGGATTTACCTGGACAACACTTAGTTCCATCATCAGTACAAGGTTTGGGAGAATTCTATTTCGGGGCATCAGATTTGGATTTTCCTTTGCCCTTCTTTTTACCCTTAAAATATTTGTTTGTCATAGTAGATTGGATGACATTAACCTCTGTAGTTTTACTAGGATTCGAAGGATTCTGTATAAGAGAATCGCGGGATGAAGTGGGTTTTTGCTTACTAGAAGAAGAATTTTCATAATTATGGGTAATTGATCCAATGATGCCATCGATAGGTGTTGTCGTCGAAGCTTTCGAAGTTTCAGGTTTAGTAGAAGCACGCAAAGCATCAGACAAGAGATCATACAATGTGCAAGCCTGGGAATAGACCAGATCAAGATATTATGCATGAGAAATGGATTTTTCCTCTGTGACACATTCCCCCATAGAAATATCCTTGGAAATCTGATTGACGAAGGATTTGGTGAACCATTCAATCAAGAGTTGACCAGGAATTTCGAACTTGATCAAATGGCATCATTGTCTCCATTCATGGATATGATCAAAGATGTGTGTAGTGGTATCTTGTTTTACGGATGTGAGGAGGTGTGTTATTTTTTCATAGCGAATACGTAAATGTAAGTGTGTGGGAAAATCCATAGCTAGAGATTTGAAATCTTGGAAGGTTCCGCGAGGAAGCTCGATGTACCACTTGGTAGTGGCACGAGTCAACATTCTCTAGAAAATACGCAGGCGAACAAAGTCATGAACCCAAGAGTTAGAAGAACACCAAATATGGTAGGTCATTGCATGTGCTTAGGGGTCTTATCGAGATTTTCCTTCAAATTTGGGGCAATCTCTTGGGATTTTGGTAGGAACTGAAATCAAATATGGATTATGAATGATTGGATCATTAGTTAATATCGACACATTGCATAGTTCCAATGTTGAAAGAAAATGAAATTGCAGATTGAAAGGCATAATTGGCCTTTGATAAAGGCCCATTTTAGGATTCCAACCAGGTTGGGAGAAATTTTTCCCCCATGGGGTTTTTCCGAAAGGATTTTTCCCATAAGGATTGAAAACTTGTTGAGTTTGACCATATCCTGGTTGTTGACCAAAATACTGATTTTGACTTGTAGTAGATCATTGAGGTTGAGCCTGAGCATAATTCACAGCATATGGATTTTGTTGGTGCTAAAATTTTTGGAACACAGTACCCTGAGGTTGACCTTGTGATCCTAATGGCTGATCTTGAGGCTGCTGAGGGTTGGACAACACAGTACCCTGAGGATTTGACATCATGATACCTTGCAACTACTGAGGTTGGCTAAGTTTCCCTGAGACCCAAGTTGACCCGGCTGAACAAAGAACTAACTTTTTTGAGACAAGGGTTGTCCTTGTGAGAAAAAAGTTTGACCTTGCTAAAAGTAAGGTTGGCCTTGTTAACCAGAAGGTTGTCCCTATTGAGAATAGGAAAATTGACCCTAATGGGAAAAAGGTTGGCTGGATTATACATAACGTGGTGCATGTTGTATATAGGGCTGACCTTGTTTCAATTAGGGTTGTTCTTAACCAAACATAGGCCCTTGCTGATATGCATAAGCCCCTAACTGAAGTCCAGACTGACCTTGAAATCCTTGTGGATTCAAAAATGGATTCTGCAACTACTGAGAACCAAACAGAACATAAGGCTACTAGTTGAGTATCTGGTTCTGCAAATCTTGATGATACTGATCATATGTTAACACTACTAGACCAGATGATCCGGAAGGCATAGGGATACTACAAATATTTTGAGCAGATCCCAGGATGTGAGTTTCTAATCTACTCATAGATTACCTAGTTGAATATTGAAATACATTTGACAGGGATGGCCCTCCACCAGCAATTGGAATTGATGTAATCGATATGGGAACACTGATGGGAGGTACTGAAACACTGACGTAAAAATTTGGTTGTGTGGGAATAAAGATAAATATTTTTTGATCAGGGATATTAGTGGATGCACTAAATATAGACAAACCAGATGGAGGTATCATGTTAGTTTTCTAGTTGGTGTTGTGATACAAAGACATGGAAATTGAAACACCTGAAACTAAATGTCCTAAGGACATGTAACCTTGTTGAATGGATGGATGAGTAGAAGGCTGAGAGGCCTGCCCCCCAAAGGGAAAATGTTCATGAGGGAATTGGTGCACCTAGTATAAAGAATCATCCATGCCACTAATGGTGCTTGAAACCTCAAGGGGAGATGATACCTCTCCTTTAGAGTCCTTTGGTGGAAATAGTTGATGAGTGGCAACATGATGCGTGGATGGAGAAGGTGGAAAAGGTACACCAGGTGTATCAAACTGACTATATTGTCATTTAGGGGAGACTTCTACAGAATAAAATAATGGATTTCGAGGAAATGTGATATAGCTAACTGACTCTTCAGGAGGAGACCAAGTAGAAATAATTTTAACACTTGGAAGGATGGAAAGCTCAAAACTTTGGGCTCCAGCTGATGGTGAAGTGTCATAAGAGACTTACGACGATGTCCCTTCGGAGGAGGATGAGGAAGGGGAAGTTGAATGTGATGGTTCAGCCATGATGAATTTGACTCAAAATAAAAAGAGGAAAAGAGGTGATTAATTCAAGGCTTTTAAAATATATTCATAAGGAGTTACTTATGATGTGGCCAAGAAATATATTAACGGGTAAGCCATGTGATCGTGGGAAATTTATTTTAGAACTTAAAAAAAGAATAATTTGAACTAGGCATGAAGGATTACCAAGTATCCTTGAACTGAAATATACACCTTAGCAAATAAATTTACCAAGAACTTAACGTATGGAAGCCAATCTCCCTGAATTTTGTGTTCGATGTATGACGTCTACAAGGCATCCGACTCAATTACCTATGGAAACTTTGCAGCCTAATGTTGTCTCCCAAAATATACTTGATAATACCTGGGAGTCCAAGTCCGTGGTAGTATTGTTTGATGCATAACTGTTCGATGAGAGTGTCCCAAATATACTTACCATACGTCAATATACTTTTGTACGTGGGACGAGATATCACCCCTGGATTGTAACATAGCCTATTAGTGACAACTCCTACATTTTACGGCATCGGAAAACATCTCTAGCCTAGACCTCTAAATTTGTTTCGCTATTTTCCAAATGATCCTTAGGTTGATTGAATAAATATTAGATTTTATATTGAATTAGATTTTGGTTTCAAGGCCTTATCGATGTCACCTAAATTCCTAGAATGTAGATATATGAGAAAAAGAACCCATTCATTTCAATGAAATATATGCTAATTAGGAATAAGAAGTTCACTCAATCAATGCAAATATTATCATAAATTTTTTTCTGATAGGCTGTTAATCAGACAATCTCATGAAAATATTTCAAATCAATATTGTGACTGAGGCTTAGCCTCCTCAGCCTAAGAGGGCTCTCTCAAGGGTTAATGAAATTGAATAAGGATATAGATGGCTAGCTCTATTTAGGAAATAACTTGCTTATGATGAATGTAGGTTGAAAATAATATCAATATGGAAATATTGGGTTTATGGATTCAACACTTTTAGTGATTCAATGAATTCACTTGACATGGAAGCTGAGGTAGGTTAGAGTTTTTAGTAGTAGGTAACACACACATGAAACAGGAAAATACACAGTCAATTCATCTATAAAGGAAGTCAGAGCATTGCAAGAATGAATTTTGAGTATTTAAATGAAAACCAATGTAATGAGCTACATAAAAGGTATAGATAATATAGGAAAGCACAACTCATTTAGAATCTCAAGTTGGTCAAGTAACAAATCTTTGTATTGTTGAAATAGTGCATTTACAATAAGCTGCAATTTTTGCCAAAAATCTCCAACCCTTGACAAATTTGACTCAATGGCCTTTAATATAGTTTTTACATCATGATATGAGTTGTATCTAGGCTATATACATTGAATTTTTTCCTACTAACACCTTGCATAACCATAAACATCAACTTTATGACAAACAAACACCTATCCTACTTGACAATCCTATTTCAAATAGGACTCAAACTACTCATTATTATCTTTAACAACCTTATCTACTAAAATAAATTACATATTTGACAAGTATGTTGTCACATGGTCGAATTTATATGATGGGATTCATCACTTTATGACCACTTGACTGACCTCAAAACTAGGAAACAAGACCCTGTTTTTTAGGCAAATGGTCTTCTTCTTCTTTGAATATTTTGGTTGTCATTTAATCTTCAATTCATGTTCCTTGAGTATTGAATAATTTCTTGACATGGTATTTAAATATTCCATAACCTCTAGCTATCCAAAAAATTCTCCAAAACCTGCTAAAAAGGCTGAAATAGAGTCCGCTACGAAAGTAAGGCAGTTTCATAGCGCACTTTTGTAGCGCTACAAAAGAAGCATTTAACCTCAAAAATTTTATCTCTTTTCTTTTGCATAAGGTTCATCATCATCGAATGCATCCTTAACACCAATTTCATCTCTTAATACCCTCAAAAACTAGTCAAAAAGTCGAAAACACAACTACTGTAGTTTCGTAGCACTTTGCTGCCCTTCAAGCCTGGAGGCGCTACGAAACTACTGAAAAGTGCTGAAAATGAAGTTTTCTGCATAATTTTGGAAAATGAAACTTGTAAGTGCCTAAAAACTGTAACTAACTTGTGTTCATCCTCCATTAACCATAAACCAACTCACTTTAGGCTCCTTGAGGAATTTCTTCCTCATTTACAATTGGTTGGGCTATTGGTTCTTCAATCACTGTCATTTTAAGCCCTTTTTTCTCTAATTCTTCATGTATCAATTCAATTTCTTCTATATATCCTTGAATTGGTATTTAAGTCTTCTGTTAGTGGCTTTTAGATGAGTGTTCACCTTTCTAACATGATTGGCTTCTAACCTTGCTGGAATTGTCCACTTGACAAGTTGCTATGTATTGTCTAAGTTTTTTGAAACAATGTCCACGTGTTCTTCCCAAACTGCCTTCATATTTTCAAATTGAATTTTATCAACACTATGTTTCCTAGATTCTTTTTTCATTACAATAATTTCCTGATTTTCCAATTTCAGTTTCTCTTCAAGGAGCTGCAACTCTATTTTTCTATCACCTTCTCCTTTCCCTTTTTTGATTTACTGATTGTATCCTTTGCTATGGTTGATGAGAGATCAATAATATCTTGAGGTGGTTGAGCTATCTCAGTAGTTACTTGAATTTTTTTGCTTCTCTCTATCAATTTCCTAGCATGCCTTGTCATGGGATTTCTTGCTTGGAAAATGAAACCTGTATCTTCTCCCTCAAACTATAATTTCATCGCAGATTTGGCCTTCTTTAATTTCCGTCCACCTTCCTCTATGAATTCAACTTGGACAATAGGTGTTTCCTCTATGTCAATGACATGTATTATATCCTCTAGATTCCCCTTAGATTATGCTCTATCTTCTACAGTTGTTGTCTTCTCTTTCAAAAGCATTGTTTGGCTTCTAGTCATTCTTTTGGTCCCTTGTTTGCTAATAGTTTGTTTCTATTTTGCAGGCTTTCCCACCTTTGATTTATGTTTTTCAGGTGGGAAATTAGGTGTGTCAAGACTCTACATTTTCTTTGGCTCCTTCATAGTTTTCTTGCTTGGATTTTCTCTTGCGGGTTCATTTGGTTTTGCAACCAAAGGTTGGCTCTATTCTGCTGCTAGTGGTGATGGAATTTTCTTAGTTTTAGGAGTTTTTGAAGGAGTTAGAGCATCTAATTCAAAACCACTGACAAACAAGAATGAGGACCAATCTCTGCCTAACTTTTGAAGTTCATCTAAAACCAATAATTTCATTAAGCCATGATGAAATAATGATGTATCACTCCCCTCAGACTTTGCTTGGACTTGTTAGCCATCTTTGATAGACTTATATGAAAATAGAAAGGTAATTCAAGGTAAATCTTACCAGTGAAGTGCATAAGTAATTTGAAATGGTATGAATAGACTTTTTGATATCTACCTTCACAGATAAAGTACTTTTCGATGATGAGAAATTTTTTTGAATATTTGTCTTTAACGCAGCTTCTTGGAACAACTTTGTTGAGATCCATCTAAGTGTGCTTAGGCTTCATGAACTCCTTACACCGCTCCATGTTAAACTTGAAACCTTTGAACCAGGTTTCTTGATTTCTTGGAATTTCTGTAGCAGAAGCAATAACCTCTGGTGTGATGGAAAAATTTAGCATTCCCACTTTAGTGGCTGTTCGACTGAAATTCAAAGAAAATTCCTTGGATACCTGTGTATGACAGCCATATAAATTCTCACAAAACTGTAGGGAACCTGCATTTCTAAAGGCTTCCATTACTATTGGATCTTCAATGATTTCTTTCATGTCTTCAAGTTCATATATCAAACACTGTCCACCTTTGTGTACTTTTCTTTTATTTTCCATAACTTCTCAAAGAATTGCTCAGACTTGCTTGATGAAATTTGTAGGCTCGCTTGATAATATTCAAAGTAAACCTTTGAAGAAACCAACCACAAGAATGGATTAATATAATAACTCTCCAAAGCTCTCATATTACGCATGGAGGAATGAGAAATGAGAATGGCTAAATTAGGAAAATATTTGAAGTTTAAATGTCTTCTCATGGCTCAATGATGACTTATTCATTACCTAAACTGCCCATGATTACTGCAAATGTGGGTATGTACCTTGATTTCATCACTCCATGACTCAAAAAGCATCTAACTTACCCTTTCCCATTGTTTTCTGACACCTAAAAACTTGACTGACAAGACAGACAGAAAATCGTGCTTTCGCAGTGCCTCTAGTGTTAATTTAACTATTTTCACTATGAAACTATCAGCAATTTTGTAGTGAAAAGTGAGCTTTTATAGTGCAATGCACTATGAGACTATGGTTTCTTGGCTAATTAGGTAGTTTCGGTACAAAAAATTTGGAAAATGAAATGAATCAGAAAATGATGAATGATGTGACATGAAGGAGTTTGAACATGAATGGTTTTAGAACTTATGGTAAACTCAAACCATAAAAATTTAATATTTCCCTTGATCAAACATAAAAATGACTCCTTCAACCCTATTTTGACCCATGAACCTATGTAACCTTGTCAAAATGATGTTCGAATTTTTCGAGTGATAACAACAACTATCAAGCAAATGCATTAAATGAAAATTTTCACTATTTCTTCAAGTGCATGATTCTAAGTAAAAATGAAAATTTCGTTCATTCTCTTAGTTTTCACTGAATTCACTAAAAGAAAACGAAATGATTTTTTTCCTTTAAGATGAAAAAATAAAATGCAACTAATGTTTTTGTTCTTTTCAATGTAAACACAATACAAAAATATGTAATAATAAATCAGAATGTAATCAAATTCTTCGATATTTATCTAATTAAATTCCTCACAATGTTACAAAATGAAACAATCATACAAAAGAGAAATCTCAATTCCTTTTCTCAAAACAAGACAGTATTCACACTTTTCACACCGATCATTCACACAAAAAGGATGTTCCAGCTAAAGACAAGAAATATGATATATGTTTTTTGATTGAAAAGAGAATCAAATGCACACAGGATGGAAATTTGAGGGCTCCAATCATAGAAATCATCTGAAAAACAAAAAAAAATTAAACCAAAAGGTTTAAAAATGGATGACAAAACTGACCCAACATCAGGTCTAGAACCCAACGAAGCATGCAACTAATAAAATGACTCGAGACACCTAGAAATTCTAGGGTGAAGAGGGTGCACATTTCTAAATAAATAAGACCAAAAATGAACTAAATGAGGAAATCAGGTCGCTAAGTAGAAAACAACAAGAGAAAATAAAGAATGGAAAATAATATGGAAGGGTAACAGACACTGGAACTCAAAGAAGAGAAACCCTACAAGAAAACACACAGAAATCAGTGCACCTGTGAGGCTGTAGTACCTCATCCTAGAAGGAAAAAATCACGATTGTGTTAAAACATTTAGCACTGATCAGTGTGTCTATCAGAGAAAGAACAATGTCGATCAAGGGAAATGATAAAAAACAAAAGGGTTTGTCTGAATCAGGCTAGGCTTATCACTTCAGAATAAATATGGATGACTAGAAGCAGTCACCATAGCCAAAAACAAATGAGAGGTGGATATTCGATAAAATATGGACGAAAAAATAAAAAACTCAAACGAGTGAAAAGATACTAAAGGTAATGCATCCCCAGTGGATTCGCCAACTTGTTGTATAGGTAAATCCTCTTTGCGGACAAAGATGATCCCTCTATCCCTAGAGTGGGTCCAGCAACAAGGGAAACATGCTAACACATACTTTCTTAGATCATAAATGAAGCATAGATCGAAAGAGATGGCCTACCTTGATTTGATGCTGCCTACCTCGGTTTGATTTTTCTCTTCGTCAAAGCTCCTTCATCCTTCAATTTTCGACAGCTTGATCTCTACTTATTTTATCACCAAAATCATACTTGGTTGGTTGATGATCAGACAAATTTAGTGTAACTATTCCAAACCAATCTTTTGACTGAGGCTTAGCCTCCTCAATCTGAGAGGGATCTCTCAAGGGTTAATGATATGGAATAAAGATATAGATGGCTAACTCTATTTAGGAAATAAATTGGTTATCATGAATGTAGGTTTAAAATAATATGAATATGTAGCAATTGGGTTAATGGAGTCAACACTTTCAGTGATTCAGTGAGTTCACTTGAGATGGAAGTTGAGGCAGGTTAGAGTTTTTAGTAGTAGGACACACACACATGAGATATGAAAATACACAGTCAATTCACTTATAAAGTAAATCAGAGCATCACATGGATGAATTATGAGTAATATAAATGAAAACTGATATAAGAGAGATACATAAAAGGTAAATATAGAACAAATAAGCACTAAAAACACCTTCAAAATCTCAAGTTGGTCAAGTAACAAATCTTTATATTGTTGAAACAGTCAATTTACAATAAGCTGCAATTTTGCCAAAAATCTGCAACCCCTGACAAATTCGATCCAACGTCCTTTAATAGACTTCTTACATTATCATATTATTTTCCTCTAGGCTAGATACATCGAATTTCTATGTATTTACACCTTGCATAATCATAAAACATGAAATTTATTACAAAAATACACCTATCCTACTTGACAGTCCTATTTCAAAAAGCACTCAAACTCCTTATTACTATCTATAACAATCTTATCTATTTTTAATTACATCATTCAAAAGTGTATCATCACATGGTCAAATGTGGATAATGGCTTTCAGTTCTTCATGACCACTTAGTTGACCTCCACAAAAATATAAAACAGTACCCTGTTTTTTAGGCATAGGATATTTTTCCTTCTTTGAACATTCCGACTATCATTTAATCTTCATTTCGTGGTCCTCGGCTGTTGAAAATTGGCTTAACATGTCCCATAACTCTTTCCTAGCCTCCATCTGTCTAAAACCGCTTCAAAAACTGCTCAAAAGGATGTAATGTATTTCACTACGAAAATACAGCAGCTTCGTAGCGCAATCTGTAGCGCTGCCACTACAAGCCTTTGTTCTTCAAAAAGTTGACTCTTTCCTCTTACATCATTTTAATCACCCTTAAACACATCTTTCATAGCAATTTCAGCTCTTAACTCAGCCGTTAACCCCTTAAATACTGATCAAAGGAAACAAAAAAGGCAGCTACAAAATTTTTGTAGTGATTTTCTACTTTTTAAGCCTGTAGGCGCTATGAAACTACTGAGTATGCATATTTTTTTCATAAATTTGTCAAATGAAAACTGTGGTTGCCCAAAAACTCAAAATATAACTTGTCCTCATCATCTACAAACCATACAAACCATAAAACAACTTCATTTTATCTTCTTTGAGGCATTTCTTCTTCATTTACAATTGGTTGGCCTATTGGTTCTTCTATGACTGTCATTTTAATGCCTTTTCTCTATAGATCATCATGAATTAACTCCAATTTCTCTTGTAAATCCTTCACCCGGTCTTTAAGTCTTTTGTTAGTAGCTCTCAGGTGGGTTTTTATTATTCTGAAAAACTTAGCTTCTTTTATCACTGGAATTGTCCACTTGACAATTTTCTATGTATTTTCTAAAGTTTCAAAAACAGAATCAACTTGTCCTTCCCACGCTGCCTTCATCCTTTTAAACTGTAATTTCTTGACATTATGTTTTCTAGCTCTATTTTTCATGACAACAATTTTCTAATTTGCCAACTTTAACTTTTCCTCAAGTTGTTGAAACTTTGTTTTCTCTATCACTTTCTCTTTTCCCCCTTTTAATTTTCTGATTGTATCTTTCACTGTGGATGAAGAGAGATCGATAATATATTTTGGTGTTTTAGCTGTCTTAGTGGGTTTTTGAACTTCTTTGCTGCCTTCCATTAATTTCCTAGCATGCCTTGTCATGGGCTTTCTTTCTTGAAAAATGAAACCTGCATCTTCCCCCTCAAACTCTAATCTCTTTGTAGACTTAGCCTTTTTCAACTTCTATTCATCTTCCCCTATAAATTCATCTTGGACAATAGGTGTTTCCTCTATGTCAATGGCATGAAGAATATCCTCTAGATTCCCCTTTGTTACTGAACTGTCTTCTATAGCAACTGTCTTTCCTTTCAAAGCCACTGCTTGGCTTCTAGTTATTCTTTTGGTCCCTTGTTTGCTGACAACTTTTTCATATTTTTCATCTTTGAAAACCTTTGATTTCTGTTTTGCAAGTGGGAGAGTTGGTGTATCAAGAATTTTCATTTTCTCTGGCCTTTTCTCAGTTTTCTTTCTTGGCTTTAATCTTGCAGGTTCTTTGGTTTTTCAAGCATAGGTTGACTTGGTTCTACTGCTGGTGATGATGGAACTCTTTTAGCTTTAGGGTTTCTTGCAGGAGTTAGCGTTTCCAACTCAAAACCATTAACAAACAAGAATGAGGACTAATCTTTGCCTATCTTTTTTAGTTCATCTAAAACTAAGAATTTCATTAATCCATGATGAAATAATGATGTCTCACTCCCATCAGACTTTTCTTGCACCTTATTGGCCATCTTTGGAAGACTTATATGCAGATAAAAACGTAAATCAAGTGAAATCTTACCAGTGAAGTGTAGAAGTAATTTTAAATGGTTTTGAAGTGGTTGTTCCATTGAAATTCATAGAAAATTCCTTGGATACCTATGTGTGACAACCCTGCAATTTCTCACAAAACTGTAGGAAACCTACTCTTATGAATGCTTCCATCACTGCTGGGTCTTCAGTTATTGCCTTCATGTCTTCAGGTTCATGCCTTAAGCACTGTCCTCCTCTGTGTATTTTTATTTCCTCTGCCATATTCTTCAGAGAACCTTTTAGCCTCGCTTGATATAAATCTTCCAGCCTCGCTTGATATGGAGGTATCAGCCTCGCTTGAATAAATGTATCAACCTTGCTTGATATGGATGTAATAAACCTTTGTAAGAACCACCCACAAGTTTAGCTCGATACTCAAAGCTCATACATTATGACTGAAGGGAAAAGGAATGAGAATGACTAATTAGGAAAGAATTTGAATTTTAAGTGTCCTTTCATAACTGAAAATGATGGCCCACTCATAGCCTATACTAACCATGCTGACTGCACACGTGGGTGCGTACTTCGATTTCATCATTACATGATTCAAAAAGCCTCTATCTTACCCTTTCCCATTGGTTTATGACATTTGACAACTCAACTAACAAGACAATTACGAAACCGCGCTTTTGTAGTGCTTATAGTGTAATTTTTTCTATTTGCACTACAAAACTGTGGTTTCTTGACTAATTGAGTGGTTTTGACACAAAAAATTTGGGAAATGAAACTAATCGTAAAATGATGAAAGTATTGACATGAAAGACCTTAAAAATGAGTTTATTTAAACACTAGGGTAGGCTCAAACTATGAAAAATTCAATACTTCCCTTAGTCAAACTCAAGAAATGACTCCCAAGACCCTATTTTTACCCATGAACTTAAGTAATCTCGTCAGAATGATGTTTTGAATTTTTTTTTTAAGTGATAACAATTTCTACCGGCGTTCAATTACCTAAACACATGACCAAGAAATAAGAAGAAGCATACAAATAAAACATGCATATATAGATATAACCCATCTAACTAATCAAGGAATGTTAGAATTATCAATCATAAACATGAATAGGAATGGAAAATAAATAACAAGCATGTCATATTATAAATAAAAGAGGAGTTACAACCCACACCTTGATGTCTAAGCTCTCCTTCAGCGGGTCTGAATCTGGGAACGTATCCAAAGCACTTGTTTTAAACTCAGCGTGAGAAGACTAAGGGCTCAACTCTCTCCTTCAAAGATTATGACAATATTCAAACCTCTCTCTTCTATTCTCTATTATGTTCTAACCAGCAAAGGCATTGGAGGATGATGAATTTATAGAGATGGAGGAGGGGGCATGGATCCACTTATGATGGGAAAATGGCTTCTCTCTTAGGGAGGTTCCTCTTTTGTAGGAACAAGAGGCCTAAGGGAGGAATCTCTTCCATATCCTGACCAAAAAACATCAATCTCTCCGCCCCCAAATATTCTAGGCCATGAAGCCTCGTTTCCTTTTTTAAAAATCTTCCAGGAGTTGATCAATGTGGGTGTGATGTCCATACTAGTGCTAATTGGCACTTCTTGCGAGCTTAGGATGGGTCATCGGTGCTGGTGAGACTCAGAAAGGTCATGCTACTCCAAAAATATGGGTTTTTAAGGAGCTACTCTAGGAATGATGAACAGGGAGTTTGGTGTGCAGATTGCAAGGGATGCAATGGTATATTTTCATGATGGAAAAGGGATACAAAGGTCACTATTTAGGGCCCTCCAGGATTTGGGAACAAGGAGGTAAGGGACAGTGACAAAAAATTGTCCAATAGTAGAAATGTTTTTTCTCATGTACCATATTTGTTTGCACTCTTTCCATTTCCTTTGAATATTTCCTTGCTTCCCAAGACTTACAGATGTTCTGGGAAAAAATTTCCTTCCTGTAGCACTTTTTTATCTTCTTGTAGTTGTTATGTCCCTTCCTGTAGCAACTTTGTTCTTCCTGTAGCATTGTTGGTACCCCTGCAACACTTATGGTACTCTTGCAACAACCAAACTGAATCATATAACAACTATTCTTTGCATGCCAAGAGGTGGTGGGTCCACCTTTTCATTCTTTTATTTCTATTTTTTATTGATTTTTTCATTATTTTTTATTTTTCCAATTTTTTTCTCATTTTTTTGTTTTTTTCATGCAAAATAAACTCAAAGTGATTTGATTTAACTGAGTTGGTCCCCACCTAATTTTTGTAAT
The DNA here is from genome assembly GCA_034641835.2 of Pinus albicaulis. Lineage (NCBI taxonomy): Eukaryota > Viridiplantae > Streptophyta > Pinopsida > Pinales > Pinaceae > Pinus > Pinus albicaulis. The sequence goes on from CM076580.1 coordinate 871,939,909, forward strand.
CCATGATAACATCCCACTTTCTTAAGTCTTTTTTCATTGTTATCTCATTTATCTCCTACACAAGTGGTTTTCCTTTGGAGAAAATTTAGGTGACTTGCAAGATAAGATTGAGGCTTCTTGTTATTAATTTTGGCTATAAATACCTTTCCTTCTCACACTTTTAATGTTTTCTCAAACTAGAATAGGTTTGAAGGGTGACGTTAAAGATTTTCATAATTTTTCCTGACCATGAGTGTTCTTCTTGTGTAGGATATTGTTGTAGATGTGGAGGTTTCCTTTGATGATATTCAAGTTGCATGTGATAATATGTTGGAGGTCCTATTTCTAATAGACTTGTTTTTGGAGGTATTCTAGGTTTTTTATTGCTACTATTGTTGATTCACATATTTGGCTAAAATACTGCTACTAAGATTCTCATGACGTGAGTGTTGTAGCTTATGATCAACTAATTGATGCTTGCATGAGGTTGTTGGAGCATTGATGAAGTTATTGGATATCTCTCTAAGGTAAAAAATGTCACTTTCATCAATCCTTTTCATTGGATTAATTTTTTTCCCTTGTTTATTGAAGTTCCATGATTCATGTGATGAAAATATAGGTGCCGCCATGGATTAGTTGTTGTTGTTGTTTTTTTTATTCATGGATCTTGTAGCTTCTCAGTACTAGTTTTGGAGTCTCTTGAAGCTTCATGATATTCAAATTTCTTGTTCATGTGCTTCAAATGTGATCCTATACAATTTATGTAATGTTCCAAATTTTTCTTCAATAAATTGGAACATTATTTTTTGTCTAAATTCCTTGAGGAGATGAATAATTGGGTAAGAAGGAACAATTGATAATAAAACATAAATAAAATCGATCTAGTATGAAAAGAGATCAACGATTGAATCAGATTTCACACCCTGATGTGTGAAAGGAGATATTTGCAAAGAGGTTTGACCAAGTCAACCGGCGCAGGGTATGAGGTGGAAAGCACTACATGACAATGTAGGAGGGAAGCTTCTAGAGAAAGGGAAACCCTAATTTGAGGTAGGGCCCATGGAGAGCCTTCATTTGCTATATATGTAGGGGAGGAGAGCCATTGCCATTCATGCATATGTTTATGATTTCATGTCTATTCAGACATTGAGCATTCTTTGCTGCTTAGCAAGAATTTCCGAGAAACTCCTATTTAGGATTTACTCACCTTCTTGAGAGGCCTTTTGAAGGTTGGTTATTAATTCTCCACATTTCTTGGCTCAAGGCCAAAGCATCCTCCTCCAGGACAGCGTTATTGCTGCAGCAACATAATACCGTGTTGTAGGGTGTTGCGGTGGAGACTTCACAACACCTCTTCCATTGCTTGTTTTTCAGATGGAAAGTATTTCTTGCCTTTGGAGGATTAGTTTGGAAGCATTGGAGCTGATTTGTAGATATTTTCACTTGGCCGTAGTGTTATATTCCACTCACTGCATAGTCCCTTTTAGTGACTGTGTTATTTTCATGTAGTATATGTAGTGAGGGATTGCAGATTGATTGGAGGGTGAGATCTCAAGTGTAAGGATCAGCCTTCCACTTTGGAGATCCATTGGAGAGGGTTTACTTTATATTTCTCATCTTCTTAAGCCTTCTTCATTTAGTTCCATATTTGAGTTGCAGCAGCTGCCTGGAAACTCCGACATTTTTTCCATTTTGTATATTTCAGCCAATCCCTTGGAGGATTGATGTATTATTATTTCTAAGGGTTAGAGCTTTGCTCCCCTATTTTATTTGAGCCATATATTGTCATATTCATGTATTTACATAATTTTTCATTAGTATTCTATCATATACTGTGTCCTCATATCTTGGGTTTATGCAGAAATAGTAGTGTTCTTTCATATTCATGTACATGTATTATTGAGGCTTGCATTGCCTTTCTTGAGTTGATGTTTCCTCAAGAACTTGTACTCTTTTACTTCTATAACATCATTGTTGGCTATATGTATATATTATTGTCTCACAACTATTAAAATAACATTGTTGATCTATTGTATGTTCATACATTTGTTGCAACCCCAATTCTTTGGGGAATTCCTGAAGAAGGAATTTTCACATATCTATAGACAGAGTCTGTGAAGGGCCAAGTAGCCTCTAGATCTCATCCTTTGTTCAAAGGTGACATATCTGGAAAATTACCCCATATTCTATATTTGGAATAGACTTGTGATATTTCCATAAAAAGGAACATTATAGTGGTATCAAAGCAACTTTCTTGGCTCAGCCTGTGAGTCTTCGCCAAGAAGGTCAGAATGTTAAAGAAGATGATTTTATTCTCATCTGTGTTCATATTTAGAGGAGACCATTGAAGAAGAAGAAGAGGGAGTACCATGCACTTCCTATTCTCATCAAGGAGAAGACATTGAGAGTGGAAGACACTTGGATTATCATATTCTAAGTGATTACCTTGTTGAGTATAGATCTCAACCTAGAGCCTTCAAGGAGACTCTATATTTTCCTCATTTCATCCAGCTGAAGGAAGAGAAGAGACCATGTTGCAGAAGAGAAATCAAAGGAAATATATTTATGTTGTCTACCTTTAATGGGTCATCTACTGCAAGAAATTGGTGAGAAAGTTGGAGGCATTTTTCCTACTACATCCTCTAGCAGAGAAGGAAGCTGTTGAAATCTCAGTGCTGCACTTGGAGGGTGAAGCCTATGATTGGTGGAGCAGCCACTTGAGCCACGAAAGGGTGAGAAATTTTTCAAATTTCATCCAAGGGTTGATCAAAACCTTTGATGATGAAGGGGTATAGAAAGAAAAGATCACACCACATCTTGAGGAGGCTTGTGATAACATTGTCACACTTATAGAGGAGCAGCCACATGCATCAACAGTTGGAGCAGCCAACACTTTGGAGAAAGGAACTCTTGCAGCCCTACAAGAAGTTCCAAATGCACATCAAGGTATGAAATAATTTCCACAATCTATTGTTGCAACAACTTGTTTTCAAAATTTTGGAAGTTTACTTTTGGATGACCAAGGGGACAAATCACATTGCTACCATAGAGCAGCTTGGTTGCACTGCGTTGTGCAACATGGAAACACTCAAGAAGGAATCAAACCATCATTATCATGAGTCATTTTTGGATTGTACATGACATTGGAGGTTGGGGTTTAAAGCCTTGAAGGATGATAGTGGACATCTTGCATTGAGAAACTCTCTTTCCCTTCAAGATGACACCTTCTCAATGAGCTCCTCTCAGCTCAAAGAGGAAATTCTACTTTTATATCCAAGACCTCATTGGTTTTAGAAGAATATGGATGAGAGTGAGGTCTCAAGGAGATATCTCATCAGAGGTGCACTTCAACACACCATGGAGTGCAAATATTTTCCTCCTTTCTCACAAGAGCAGATAGAAGATGGAGGGCATCTTAGGATGGATAACATCTCTCATGCTTATTTTGGACATTCCTTGAGCCATACACATCATGATGGGATGTTTTTTCCTACCACTTATTTGGGTCTTGATAGGGTCTCATTGATCCTTGAGAAGCTTGCATTTGAAAATCCCATGAAGTGCAATGAAATGAATTTGATTTGGGAGGATGGTAGCCCTCATGGGAGGATTACCAAGATGAGAATAAGAAGGAGGCATCCACAAGTGATTGAGTGGATGTGGTTAATGATCAAGGAGCTAGGAGGCTACTTGCAGATCTATGATACCGGGCAATAGGAGGCTTGGCTGCTGGTTACTTTTGAAAGAGTTTGGCCATCACTTGGAAAACACTCTTCCTAAGAGTAAGAGGATGGATACTTGCATCATTGAGCAGCATAGAGTATTGATGCATGGTGTTGATATGATACTCATATCATTCATTATGTCTTGATCACATGATCAGTATGATGGAGGTATGGGGAGGCAGCAAAATGTCTTGTTGCTTTGCTTGTTTCTGGGAGAGCAGGAGCAGATTTTCTCTCACACTTTGCATGATGTTGCAGGAGGAGGAGATGGAATTATCTCTTTGATATTTGATGATGGTTTGGAAGCACTTCCAACTTGGGAAGTATTCCAAATTTTTTGCAACATTATTAGAGGAGTCTTTGACAGGGAGCATGTCAAAGAACTAAGCTTTGTATTGACAGGAGCTTATTTGCATGAGCTCACAACGGTGTCACTTTGGAGCAGAGACTTATGGATGAAATGTGCCCTGCAGAGGTGTGGTGGATCCATAACCCACAGGTCCCAGGATAATTTCATATTTGTTTCACTTGATGAGAAAAGAGGAGGTAATGATGATAGAGACTTCCATCACTATGGCATATTCTTCTTAACTTGGATTTCCAAGCATGAGGAGGATTATCTTCTTGCAGCACATGGTTCATTCTTCTTCATAGCATGCCAACACACTATTGAGGACTCATTCATGGATCCATGTACCATATTACTTCTAGCATATGGTGATAATTTTGTTTATACATTCATTGATTTGCATACTTTTACCACTCTTATGCAGTGCACTGCTTCACAAGAGGGCAAGCTTGTCACATTGCTCCATGAGTTTTATTGGGCCAATCTAAATGATGGAGACAACCATCTCTCATATGGCCTTGGGAAAATTTTTTATCATCACATGTATGTTCAGCTTGTGCACTTTAACATGTATCATATGAATAATTGCATGATTAACCATGTAAAAAGAAACATTTTTCCATGTACTTTCTTCAAGCAACAACTTGTAAAACTGCGTTGTACTTGTCTGGGAAGCTGTTGGTATCTTCTTGCACCACATGAAACGATATGCATTCTCTCCATTCTATTTCTGATCATGAATTAATTTTCTAATATATATCAGATTTGTATGAGAAGCATGATTATGAGAGAGGTACATGAGTTGGATGTGTCTTTTAGTGGGAAACATTGTCACAATTTTTGCACTACATGTTCTAATGGGAGCATGGGAGGAGGTATGGCCACCACTACTACATATGTATTCTCTTTTGAGGTGGACCATGGACTTGATAGACATCCATTTTAAAGCCATGGGAAAGTGTTTGGACATGTATTGTTGTTACAATTAGCCATTTACTATCCACTAGTAGATGAGATGGATCTTGTACATTGCTTGCCATGTAATTTTCTGAAGTTGCAGTGGATGGAAATACGTTGTATCCTTTTGAGATGTTGTTTGCAATTTGTAGCATCATGTAAAACCTACAGAAAAATTCTGATTTTGATGTTCTATGATGACCATGTATATTCATCATGGATAATATGTTTTGGTCCAGCTTGTTCTTCATTGTTGGAGAAGAACTCTTTGGAGGATTTTTCTTCACTTTTCCATTAGGGGGAAATAATTTTGCAGCTCAGGATTAGCACACACTCTACAATTATCATAGGTGGATAGAAGGACAACATAGGGTGAGCAAGGATGCTTTGCAAGCTCATATTTTCAGCCCACCTTCATTTCCGGAGCTTCAGGTGGAAGGCTATTTTCAGGAGTTTCCTGTTTGGGAGGTGGCTCATTTTGTTTGGATGATTGCTTGGGGATGGAGGATCATCATGAGGGAGATGTTCCTCATCATATTTCAGACTCCATGCCTTGAGTGGAGACCTTCCAGTTCTATCCTTGCAGTTGCTTGGGGACAAGCAACATTTGGGAGGGGAGGACTGTAATGTTCCAAATTTTTCTTCAATAAATTGGAACATTAATTTTTGTCTAAATTCCTTTAGGAGATGAATAATTGGTTAAGAAGGCCCAATTGATAATAAAACATAAAAAAAAATCCCTCTAGTATGAAAATGGATCAACCATGGAACCATATTTGACACCCTCATGTGTGAAAGGAGATATTTACAAAGAGGTTTGACCAAGTCAACCAGTGTAGGGTATGAGGTGGAAAACACTACATGACAATGTAGGAGGGAAGATTCTAGAGGAAGGGAAACCCTAATTTTAAGTAGGGTTGATGTAGATCCTTAATTTTCTATATATGGAGGGGAGGAGAGCTATTTCCATTCATGCATATGTTTATGATTTCATGTCTATTCAGACATTGAGCATTCTTTGCTGCTTAGCAAGAATTTCCGGGAAACTCCTGCTTAGGATTTCCTCACCTTCTTGAGAGGCCTCTTGAAGGTTGGTTCTTCATTATCCACATTTCTTAGCTCAATACCAAAGAATCCTCCTCCAGGACAGTGTTATTTCTGCAACAACATAATACTGTGTTGTAGGGTGTTGCTATAAAGACTTCACAACACCTCTTCCGTTGCTTGTTTTTCAGAGGGAGATTCTTTCTTGCCTTTGGAGGATCAGTTTGGAAGTAATGGAGCTGATTTTCAGATCTTGGAACTTGGCCATAGTGTTCTACTCCACTCACTGTGAAGTCCCTTTTAGTTGCTGGGTTATTTTCATGGAGTATCTACAGTGAGGGTTTGCAGATTGATTGGAGGGGGAGATCTCAAGTGTAAGGATCAACCTTCCACTTTTGAGATCCATTGGAGAGGGTTTAATTTATATTTCTCATCTTCTTAAGCCTTCTTCATTGAGTTCCAGATTTGAGTTGCAGCAGCTTCCCAACAACTCCGACATTTTTTCCATTTTGTATATTTCAGCCAATCCCTTGGAGGATTGATGTATTATTGTTTCTAAGGGTTAGAGCTTTTCTCCCCTATTGTATTTGAGCCATATATTGTCATATTCATGTATTTACATAATTTTGTAGCATTATTCTATCATATACTGCGTCCTCATAGCCTGGTTTTATGCATAAAGAACAATGTTCTTTCATATTCATGTACATGTATTGTTGAGGCTTGCATTGCCTTTATTGAGTTGATTTTTCCTAAATAAATTGTACTCTTTTACTTCTATAACATCATTGTTGGGTATATGTATATCTTCTTCTCTCACAGCTATTAAAATAATGTTGTTGATCTATTGTATGTTCAAACATTTTTTGCGGCCCCAATTCTTTCGACAATTTCTGAGGAAGGAATTTTCACATATCTATAGACAGAGTCTGTGAAGGGCCAGGTAGCCTCTAGATCTCATCCTTTCTTCAAAGGTGACATATCTGGAAAATGCCCCCACATTCTATCTCTGGAATAGACTTGTGATATTTCCAGAAAAAGGAACATTACAATTTATGCAAGTTTCTATAGGATTGTGCATTTTCATGTAGCAGTTACAAAGACCCCTTAGCATCAGTATCACAATTCCCTCCAAGTGTTGCTTCCAACAATGATTATAATTCATGAAAGGGTTGTTGATGATGTACATAGAGTTCTTACGTTATGGAAAATGGTGGAAAAGAGATGAAAATCAAGGCTCTTGATGGATAGTAATGGGAATGAAGGTGAAATAAAGGGTGACATATAGTACAATGGATGGCTGATAGGTATCTTATGGACCCCCTCCCCTATTTTTGAGTGAAAAAATTCCAATCTATTCCTTATTTTTATGTAGATCAACATCTTGTAGAAATTTTGGAAAACTCCTGTAGCAATGAAATATATTGATAGAATTAGGTGACAAAAGCTAGATAACGATGTGGTAAATATTGGAGAGGTTAAGGGATGGATGGAGTGGACATGAAGGGTTGAATGAGAGTGTGTGAAGGTGAATTTTGATGTTGCTCTTCTGACTGTGCTATTATTCATTGATTTCCACTCAAACATTTTTATGTGTTTTTTTAATTATACCGATGGGAGGATAACCTTATTCTTTTGAATTGGTGAGTGAAGGTCATGAAGGAAATTAAAGAAGTGAAATTATGACAGGTAAGAAAAAAAAATGATCTTTTCCATTGATTGGTGACTTCCTACTATGGTTTTGTAGGGTTTGTGCATACTTCTACAAGATTGTGTGTCTTCCTTTAGCAGACACACAGACCCTTACAATAGCACATTATCCTTCAGATAAATCCTCCAATGTCACTAATAATTCATGATAAATCTAAGGACAAGGATTAGAAGCCTCTGTTATGGTGGAAATGATGAAAGAAGGGGTGAAAATGGGTATTTTGCATGGACAAAGATGAATTTTTGGCTGTATAACTGACTAAATGGTGTGGAGGATGGATAATCAAGGCGTGGTAGAATTATTTCTTCATTCCCCCAAGAAAAACATGAGATCTAACCTCTATCTCTATGTCAATCACAATCTTGTAGCAATTTCGGATAGTCTAGTAGAAAATGTTTTTTATCCATATCTCTCAAACGGTATGTTGGATCGACCTAAAAGTTTTCAAGATTTTTTATATTATCCTTATGCATATCCCAATAAAAATCATTTCCAACAGATGTAAATATCTTGAGAAAAATAAGCAAATGGTTGAAGGTGATGGAGGCCAACTTCTTGAAAAGTGTGCATTATAATTTTCTGAAAATTATTAAGGATGTTACAATTATCCATATGCATATCCCCATGAAAATTCTTAGAAAAATGATGCATTGTTTTTGAAATATGGTCAAAACATTTTTTTTCCCTGTGTATTTTGAGAGTCCTATAGCAAAGCAAAACCTTCCCATAGCACTTTAGGACAACAATGAAATTGAATGGGAAAGGCTACGAAATTATGGGTGGATGTTGGAAATGGATGAGGGTGATGGATTGGTGTGTACTTGATCCTTCTGTTAGTCTCCTATACCAATAGGTTTCATTTTTCATGATTGTCTTGATTGAACTATGGAATATGTTCAAACCTTTTTCTTGAGCAAAGGTGTTCCATATTCTTAAAAAACTAAAAAATCAAAAATTAAAAAAAAAAAGAAGTAAAGAGGGTATACCCTAAAAGAAAAATCAAAGGGTAAGAAAAATAAAAATGGCCAAAAAGAAAAAGAAATAAACCCTCAAAGGAAGTATTGAGGGTGTATTCTATTACTTTGCTGTAACATTGAGATTTTCAGAATAAAAGCATTTTGGAGGAATTTATTCGTGGCTTACTGGATGACGATTTGAAGCTCAGGACTTTTTGCAGGATTCATGTGTTGGACTGCAGTTCAATAAGTCTTTCTACCCTTTGTCTTAAGTTTTATATCAGTTTATAATATCATTATGTCCATTTATGAATAATTTACATAAAGGATTGAATCAGAATTTACTTAATTGTACTCTGATTTCAGATGTGATTATTCTTAATGTTTTCCTCTAAATTGGTTATAAGCACGAATTCTTAAATGCTCTTGCTTTGCTAATTTAAACATTTTTTATTACTATAATAAAGAATTCTTCATTTCTCTTTGTTTGTAGTCATTTCATTTCTTTCTTTTGAACATGGTGAAAGATTCTTAGCTGCCTTTCATCCCTTCAAAATCATCCCATCCACTTTAAATTTTAAGGATTTTTCTCTGTCTAGCTACCTTGCCCTGTAAAGCCATCTTGTGTGTAGAATAGAAATCCAGTAAAGCCATCCTTTGACTCCATAGCCCAATGGACTGAAAACTTTCAACCTTTCCCTTAGTTTGTGGATTCCACCAATTTTCAAACAAACTCTTGGATCTATACCTAGCCTAAAACCTTCTAAGAACAAAGATAAATCATAAAGAGAGAGCCCTCTCTGGATGCAGATTGGCTAGATTCTGCATCTGAAGGTTGGTTTGTGGTTACCTGAGGTATACTTTCCTTTTCCACAACTTCAAGGAAAACCTGAGTGATAACATAGTGGCGACCATACTGGGGATCTGAATCATTTTATTGATACTATTGTTTGATTTATAAGCTATAGACAGAGTCTGAAGATCAGCGAGGTAGCCTTTGAAATTTCTTTTGCTCTGCAATTGCAAAAGTAAATAAATGTTGCTTCAGTCTATCTCTGATTTAGCTTATATACTGAACCTTAGTTTCAAAATATTTAATCAGATTCTCTACTTTAACAGATCTTTGAGAAAATTTTAATCATACATCATTATTTCTTGAAGAATTTGTAGAAGTTGTATTTATTCTTTCAATTAAAATAAAAAAATCTAAAAACACATAGTCTAGGAAAACTGGCTTCAGAAAGGATTCGACATACTAGGTCAAACCCTGACCCTAATCCACCACCAATATTTGAAAATCCAAATCTGATTCCTAGGATTCTTAGAAGACAAGGAAGTCAAGAAAGTTCTGAAAGAGGAAGTCAAGAGAGTTCAGGAAGTTCTAGACCACTTTCTAGATCTGCATCTTGTCCTGTGAAAATTATATATATTGATGAAATTCCTTTTGATGTACGATTTGAAACATCTTTATTTGTGAATTTTTCAGAAACTGAATTATCCAGATTAGTTCCAGATCCATTGTTCTTTGAAGATTTGCAATACAGATTTGTTTCACATCATCTTGACTGAGAATTACATAACTCTATTCATACTGAACAAACCTTTGAAGAAAGTTCAAACATCTCTGTAATTACTAAAGTATCTCCAAGTTCAGTTACTTTTTTCTCAGGATTTTCAAACACCTGTCACCCCTTCTACTCCTCCATCTCCCCCTGCTAGACCATCAACTCCTATTACCCCACTATATCTTCCAATGGCCAATCGATACGCCCCTTTACAGCTACCAGCCAACCCTCCTGCTTTGCCCCAAGATTACTAGAGTAAGATCACACCTTTTGATGGATCAAGTACTTACACAACACAACAACACACTAAAAGGATGACTGATTACTTTGAGTTCTATGAAATTGATACTGATAATGTCCGAATGAGAATTTTCGTTCAGAGTCTTACTGGAGAAGTTAGGACATGGTTTAGGGCCCTTGCTCCAAATACTATTGCTGATTTACCAGCTTTATATAGGGAATTTTTGAACAGATGGGAGAAGAAGAAGGATCCTCTTCAGATCCTATCAGAATTCGAAAAATTAAGAAGAAGACCTAATGAAACAGTACAGGATTACATCATTAGATTCAATGAAGCATATAATGTAGTTCCTCAAAACCTAAGACCCCCACCTGACTCCGTATTGGCTAAATTTCCAGACGGTTTTGATTCTGACATTGCTTATTCCCTCAGGGAAAGAGCTCCCCAAACATTAGAGGAAATGCAAAGCATAGTGGTGAGTGTAGAGGCAAATCTGATAGAAAAACGAGCCAGAGCAAGAGCAGAAAGAAGAATGCCTCTGAATGAAGAACCTTCAGCTTTTGAAAAGAAACTGGATGCAATCATTAAATGTATGGAAAGATTAGGAGACAGAGTGGAGACCATTGAAAGAAAGTCTTCTACTGATAATCAGAATGTTGCAAGAAACCCAAACTTTAGGAGAAATCTGAATCAGAATATTGGAAAGAATATCCCTGATCAAAACATTAGGCCACCTTTCCAAGAAAACTTTGTTGAAGGTTCAACTTCTGAAGAACCTACAGAAGATGTAGAAATAAACAATGTAACTGGTGACAAAAATGAACCAGAAGTCTTCCTATCCCAGGATGATCAAGAGAATCATATCCTTGAAACATTCCAAACTCATTCAAGTGAGACTTTTTATTTTAAAGAAGGCTATGACACATCAATTTATGAGGTCCATAAACAGTATAATTTGAGAAGTAGGCGGATTGATGTGCCAGAAAATAGTAAACAGAAAAATGCAAAACAAAATGTCAAAGGTAAAGTTAACATTCCCCCTGTACAAAACATTCCCCAAGTACAAATTTTGTCTAGGATAACTCCCAACCCTTCAAATCCAATAATTGAAGATGTCTCTGACAACCAACCAAACACTAAACAACAATCTAATACTTCTCCTCCTGTGGGAAATGTAGAAGAAACAGTAGAAGTTAGTTCAGATACCCCTTCAAAACAAAATTTCATTCATGAAAAAGAGAAAAACATTGAAGACCCAAAAAATAGAGAAAACCCAACTATGCAAAACACTAAAACTCAAACAGAAAAACCTTTCAATCTAGAGGCTGAAATAGGTAAACTCAAGATAGCTGTTCCTTTATCAGAATTGGCTAAACATGAGGTCTATAGAAGTCAAATTACCAAGTCCCTAAACATTAACATTACTGGATTGGATGATTCAGTAAACATTCTTGATGATCAACCCAAACTTCTTTTTGGTCCTGAGGTCAATGGCAAACCAGAAAGTGGAGGAACTCCTCCATTTTATGTAAGCCTGAATGTTCATGACAAGATACTCCATAATGCAATGCTTGATTCTGGAGCATCTCACAATTTGATGCCAAAAGAAGTAATGGAAAGATTAAATCTAGATATTACCAGACCGTACAAAGATTTGTTTTCATTTGATTCTAGTCAGGTAAAATGTTTAGGTTTGATTAAATATTTGTGTGTCACTTTGGTACAATACCCTGCTAAGTCTGTCTTAATGGACATAGCCGTGGCTGATATTCCACCTAAATATGGTATGTTATTGTCTAGATCTTGGGGTGCTAAACTTGGAGGGTCTATTCAACTAGACATGTCATATGCAACTATTTCAGTATTTGGTCAGCCTAAAAGATTATATAGAGAAACCTTGATGAAGTACTTAGTTAGTAGCCATGAGAAGCCTGAAAACTTCCCTGTTTACTCTGTACATTCTGATATGGATTCTTTTATTTTATACAACGCTGAGTTGGATCTCCCTACTGAAATAGAAGCTCCAGAATTGGAAACCATGAACAAAACCACTATTAAAATTGAAGAAATCTCTGAAAATCAAGAAACACCAGATGATCAAGAAAAACCAGAAGAAACTAAACAACTAGCTTCTGTCAAGAAACATTTTAAAACAATTGATGAAGATTATGAACATGAAATTCTATGGCATTTAGAGTTTGATGGCTCAGTAAACAAACTAGGGGCAGGAGCTGGGATTTGGTTACATAATGTTGAGAATAATTATGCAGAGGGTCATGCTTATAGGTTGAATTTCAAATGCACTAACAACATGGCAGAGTACGAAGCTCTTTTATTAGGGCTTAAACATGTCAAGAAGTTAGGAGCTATTAGGGTATCAATCATAGGAGACTCCGAACTAATCATTCAACAGATTAAAGGAGAATGTTCAACAAAAGATATGAGGCTGAAACAATACAGAGAAACAGTTGTGGAAATTCTCAACACATTTCTACAAGCTCAACTTGCCAAGATTCCCAGGAAACAAAATTTGCATGCCCACAGCCTTGCAATGTTTGCTAGTACATGCCAGTTACCTTTTGATCCTAATCATCAGTTTTCAGCTGAGATTAGACATAGGCCGGCTATACCAGACAATCTTTTGAATTGGCAAGTATTTGTTAATAACAATCAAATCAATAGTTTTTTGACACTTCAAAATGAGTTTTCTAACTGTAATATAGATGAAGACTTGACTATTGATGAATTTGATCAAGAAAAAGCACAAAAAATAGAAATTTCAAGAGAAAATGCAATTCATATACTGCACCCAACCACATTCACAGAAAAAGACATGCAGAATCTGAAAAACATGGAATCTGATGAGATCATAGAAGATGAGACAGAAATCATTAATTTGAAAGATAATCATTTGCCCAAAGGATTAACTCCTTTGGAAGATCTGTTTGACTCAAATGATATTCCATTTAGACCTAAAATGGAACCTGTTAAGGCTGATATGGAAGAATGCAACTTAGGAACCCCAGAAAATCCTAAAATGGTTAAGTTGTCCAAATATCTTCCACAAGATCAAAAGGTCAAATATGTTGAACTATTGAGAGAATTCTAGGATGTTTTTGCCTGGAGTTACGAAGATCTGAAATCTTATGATACATCCATCATTCAACACACTATACCTTTGAAACCAGATCAGAAACCTTTCAAACAAAATCTTAGAAGAATAAATCCTGTTTTATTACCTTCAATTGAAACGGAAATTAAAAGAATGTTTGAAGCAGGAATTATAGCTCCTATCAGATTCTCAGAATGGGTTTCTAACCTGGTACCAACAAGGAAGAAGACAGGAGAAATTAGACTGTGTGTTGATCTAAGAAATTTGAATAAAGTTTCTTTAAAAGATAACTATCCTCTACCAAAAATGGACCATATTCTACAAAGGGTAGTAGGATCTTCTAGGATATCTTTACTGGATGGATTTTCAGGGTACAAACCAGATTCTAGTTCATCCTGATGATCAGGATAAAATAAAATTCACTACACCATGGGGTACGTTTAAATATGTCAAAATGCCATTTGGGCTCAAGAATGCAGGAGCTACATTTCAAAGAGCAATGGATATTGCTTTTGCTAAAGAAATACATGATTTTCTGGTTATTTATCTAGATGATTTAACTGTTTTTTCTAAAACAGATCAAGAACATTTAGATCATTTAAGGCAAGTATTTATAAAGTGCAGAAAATATGGAATTTCTTTAAACCCCAAAAAGTCATTATTTGGTTTGGAAGAAGGAAAGATTTTAGGCCATATCATTTCTAAAGATCGCATTAGGATTGATCCAGAAATAATACAAGCAATTTTACAGATACCTCATCCTAGAAACATAAAAGAGTTGCAAGCATTCATAGGAAAAATTAATTTCTTGAGAAGATTTATTTCTAGTTTAGCTGAATTACTTAGATTGCTCACTAACATGCTGAGGAAAGATTCAAGCATTGACTAGATTGTAGAAGCCAAACAATCATTTGAGGAAATTAAAATGGCTTTAACAAATACACCAGTTCTTACCAGTCGCAAATTTGACAGAGATTTCATTATTTTTTCATTTGCTTCTGAACATACAGTTGCAGTTGTTTTACTTAAAAAAGATGATCAAGGGTGTGAAAAACCAATAGCATTTTTTAGTAAAGCACTCAGGGATGCATCTTTGAAATACAATATTATGGAAAAACAGGCTTTTTCATTGGTAAAAGCAATTAAAGATTTCAGAGTTTACATATTATATTCTCATGTGATAGCTTATGTGCCCAATGCTGTAGTTAAAGATATTTTGACTCAAGATGGCATTGAAGGTAAGAGAGGTAAGTGGATAGCTACCATTTTAGAATATGATATTGAGATTAAACCAACAAAACTCATAAAAGGTCAAGGTTTGGCACAACTCATGACTGAAACTAATTGCCAAGCCTTAGACATTAATGAACTGGATGACAATCAGGAGATGACGACTCCACAGATCAGTCAAGCTTTCTTAGATTCACCCTGGTACACTAATATCATTCATGTTTTATTAAACCTGCAAGCTCCTCCAGGGTTTTCCAGAACAAAAAGGAGATTTTTAAAAATGACATCCTTGAAATATTGTATTTTAGATGGCACTCTATTTTGGAAAAATCATGAAGGAATCTTATTGAATTGTCTATTAAAAGATGAAACTGATAAAGTTCTTAATGAATTTCATGCAGGGGATTGTGGAGGACATCTCTACTGGAAATCAACTGCAGACAAAATATTAAGTGCTGGTTTTTACTGGCCAACATTATTTTTTGATGTTAAGAAATTTGTAACAACTTGTCATAAGTGTCAGATTTTTTAGGGTAAAAGAAAGTTGTTACCTCTGCCATTGAAACCAATTTCCACAGAAAGACCTTTTCAACAATGGGGATTAGATTTTATTGGAGAAATCCATCCCCCTTCTTCAGGGCAACACATATGGATTCTTACTACCACAGACTACTTCACTAAGTGGATTGAAGCTATCCCATGCAGACAGGCCAATGATTCTGTGATTGTAGGGTTTTTAGAAACAAACATACTTTCAAGATTTGGCTGTCCAGAAAAGATTATAACAGATAATGCTGCTGCATTTAAGTCAAAGAAAATGATTAGTTTCTGTAGTAAATATCATATTACTTTAGGTCATTCAACAGCTTATTACCGTCAAGGTAATGGACTAGCAGAATCCTCCAATAAAAGCCTTATTAATATTATCAAAAAGTTATTGGAAGAAAACAAAAAGAATTGGCACAAGAAACTGACCAATGCACTGTGGGCAGACAGACTTACAACTAAGAAATCAATTGGGACTAGTCCATATGAATTAGTTTATGGCCTTGAAGCAAGATTCCCATGATCTTTAGGAATTCCTGTTATGAAATTACTTCAGGAGGCTCAAGTGGAACCAAATGACATTCAAAGAAGAATTAATCAAACAATCCACTTGTAACAAACCAGGGAAGAGGTATACCAACGATCTCAAGCCTTGCAGGAAAAGCTAAAGAAAATGTTTGATAAAAGGACTAAAGCAGAAGATTTTCAACTAGGTGATAAAGTCCTAAGATGGGATTCTAGAAAAGAAGAAAAAGGGAAACATGGGAAATTTGATTTCTTGTGGAAAGGGCCTTACATCATACATGCCTTGCAAGGAAACAACACATACTTTTTGAAGGATTTGGACAATTTAGAAGCTGAAGAAGGACCAGTCAATGGTCGAATGTTGAAGCATTATTTTGATCCTATTTACTAGGATGCTTTGTTTTCTAACTTGTACATAATATATCCTTTTCTAATGCAGTTTTGAGTGGATGGTGAATTCTTGGAGTTGAAGCCCAAAGTGAAGGCCCTAAGCTTCAAAAGTTTCACTATCATATGTACAATAAAGCTACCAGAAGAAGGAGATTACATAGTTCAGTTTGAAGACATTTTGAGGCATCTGACATGCTGTTCTTGACTTTTCACAAGGAAAATCCATCCCCAAGTGGAGCCAGTGTTAGTCTCCTATACCAATAGGTTTCATTTTTCATGATTTTCTTGATTGAACTATGGAATATGTTCAAACCTTTTTCTTGAGCAAAGGTGTTCCATATTCTTAAAAAACTAAAAAATCAAAAATTAAAAAAAAAAAAAAGTAAAGAGGGTATACCCTAAAAGAAAAATCAAAGGGTAAGAAAAATAAAAATGGCCAAAAAGCAAAAGAAATAAACCCTCAAAGGAAGTATTGAGGGTGGATTCTATTACTTTGCTGTAACATTGATATTTTCAGAATAAAAGCATTTTGGAGGAATTTATTCGTGGCTTACTGGATGATGATTTGAAGCTCAGGACTTTTTGCAGGATTCATGTGTTGGACTGCAGTTCAATAAGTCTTTCTACCCTTTGTCTTAAGTTTTATATCAGTTTATAATATCATTATGTCCATTTCTGAATAATTTACATAAAGGATTGAATCGGAATTTACTTAATTGTACTATGATTTCAGATGTGATTGTTCTTAATGTTTTCCTCTAAATTGGTTATAAGCATGAATTCTTAAATGCTCTTGCTTTGCTAATTTAAACATTGTTGATTACTATAATAAAGAATTCTTCATTGCTCTTTGTTTGTAGTCATATCATTTCTTTCTTTTGAACATGGTGAAAGATTCTTAGCTGCCTTTCATCCCTTCAAGATCATCCCATCCACTTTAAATTTTAAGGATTGTTCTCTGTCTAGCTACCTTGCCCTGTAAAGCCATCTTGTGTGTAGAATAGAAATCCAGTAAAGCCATCCTTTGACTCCATAGCCCAATGGACTGAAAAATTTCAACCTTTCCCTTAGTTTGTGGATTCCACCAATTTTCAAACAAACTCTTGGATCTATACCTAGCCTAAAACCTTCTAAGAACAAAGATAAATCATAAAGAGAGAGCCCTCTCTGAATGCAGATTGGCTAGATTCTGCATCTGAAGGTTGGTTTGTGGTTACCTCGGGTATACTTTCCTTTTCCACAACTTCAAGGAAAAACTGAGTGATAACACCTTCTTGATCAATTTTCATAGAAGTTAAGAAGCCCAAGGTTGATTTTTTTTAAACTTTTTTCTTGCCTCATTTCTCATTTCTTTCTTTTTCTCTTTTTGTGGTGCTTACATATTTCTTTTCCTTATGCAGGTGGAGGAGTACCTACATGCAAACATACATGCAACTGGAAAAACAAATCTTTTTTATTTCATATTTTTTTTTCTTCCTCTTTTTTGCATTTTTTCTTTAGGACTACTAGTTGCCTCAATGAGGCTTTCAACTAGTAGGTCTTCCTAGTCACCTCAAAGGTGATTTTCATCTAGGATATTTTTTTATTTTTATTTACTTTCCAACCCACTGACCGCCTCAAGGAGGTTTTCAATTAGTGAGTCAATCTCAGACACCTCAAGAGAGGTTTTCACCTGAGATATTATTATTTTCGTCTTCTTTTTTCTCATTTTCCATTTTTTATTTCTTTTTTCTATCCTACTCTACTTGAAAAAAAAAACTATTTCAAGTGCATTAATACTTCCAATGGAGAAATGTGCATAAAATATTACAAATAAACTCATGTTTAGGCTCTAAACATATGCTTTTACATGTACCTGAATATTAGAGACCAAAATATTTGACTTTGATGATATCAAGCATTGTTGAAGAAGAGAGTGATGTTCCATCTTGTTGATTTTATGGAACCAAACCTCAATATATATTTGATTCCCTTGGTTCACTTGCTCATCTAGATCATTCTTCATGTATTCTTTTTCTGTGTCATTCAAATCTTCTACTATTGTTTTATTGGCCCCTTAAACAAGTAAACGATCTGATGATAAGAATTGTAGAAATTATTCAATCTTAGACTCTAATGGTTGCTCTCCATCAAATGTTGTCCATGATTCTTTAGTCTCCTTTGGATATTCTTATTTTGGATTTTTTCTTCAATAGGAGAAAGAGAATATCTTCTTTACAATATTCTTCCCAACCCAAGATGAATATCATTTGGATTAAGAGGATTTGTTTGGAGATTTTTTATCTCAACATTGTAAGCGTGTTGAGTTACTTTATTGCTTTGGTTTGGAAATGATCATGTTGGTAGTTGAGTGGGAGTGGATATTTTAAATGGTTGTGGTGGAGGTGGATGGGATGAATAACAATGATTTTGGTATGGAGGATATTGAGGATATTGAGGGAAATATAGATCAACCCCTTGAGGAGGTTGGTGTTGATATGGATGAAATGGAGGAATGGCATATTGAGGAGGATAAGGCCATGAATATGGATCACCCCATTTGGAAGGATAAGATCATGGAGACCAATGTTAGGTGCTAGGTCAATAATGCTATCATTCTATAATTTTAATAGTGGAAAGAATAATTATATAGGAAAACATCAAAACCACTTTTAAAGCTGGGATCTAGCCCTGCCAGCTTCAAAGAGGGATCTCTCCTTATAATTTAGCTTTGTTTCCTTAATTGATATTTAGGCTAGTTATGATAGTGTTGAATTTTTTGTTTGATTGGTTGGATTGGTGGTATTTTTTAATTAATTTCTTTCCATTGGGTTATGGAGTCAGATAAAGGATATATGTTGCATCAATTTTTCAAAGAGTAGTCACAGGGCAAGCTAGTTTCAATTACTGGATCATTAATTCTAAATGAATTATGAAATGAAGCAATTGTGAATTCAGTAGTGATTGAAAATCAATCAAGAATTTCTCAGTCATATTTGAGAAGAAAATGTATATATTGTAAATACAGCCAAAAATAAGGTGTTCAGATAACAAATCTTATTCTTCACTTTATATTTTACAATTAGATTAAAATGATGCACAGTAGGAGAAACAATGAAAAAAATTGTTACAAAGGGAAAACATCACCAGTAAAATTTAGAAAAATTATCCTATGAGTGGTCTTCTTATTATTGATGTATCAATATATATGAAAGTACAAAGCTCAAAAGAAGATGATTACAATGATCAGAGTCCAACCCCTGAATACTTCAAATACATGAAGTATTTAATCTACTTCTACAAAAGAATGTCGTATCAAATAGGAAATTTGTTATTAGTTACAAAAACAACAGATTGTGACTAACATGACCAAAAGTGGTGGAATCGTTAAAGATATCTGGACATCTGTCGCTTTAATTTAGGAAACAATTTTTGCACAATCTATTATGTTTGTTGTGCTAGTTGTTGTGTTGGTTGTAGCTGCTCTTTACACATCCTGGTACTTACACATCTTATCCCACTTACCTTCATCAGGAATAATTGTCTTTGATGCCTTTCGATGTATCTCATATAGCTCCATGTATCTAGAAAATTTGGGGTTGACCATGAAGATATGCTTAAACTTATACTGGATGAAAATATCATTACTCAAAGCTTCTAGAAAATTTCTCCCTATCATAGCACCTTTCATGTTTGAAAATTTTGCTGTGTCCTTTGCAATCTCTTTGAGCTTCTTCACATAATCATCTCTTTGTATTAGTTTTTCATTGACAACAAATAGAGAAGGCATGCCCCTCTTATTCAATGGATCAATTCTGTTGAATTTTTTTTTGACTGTAATGTCTAACCTATGGCATTTTTCCTCAAGTTGTTGAACCAAGTTCCTTTTTTAAAGGAATTTTTTCACCTCCGAAATTTTTTATGTCCTGTCATGTACTCCGATATCATCAAGTTCATATCTATTTTTGGAATTCAAAAACTAAATGATTTTGTTAGCTATATCAGGCATGTCTCCCAGTTCTTCATTTATATCTGAAATGGTCTTATTAGCTTTCTCAATCAAGTCCTTTCTCTAAAAAATAATTTGGATATATGTTCATATTTCATTCATGGCTTTAGTGATGCTGATCCATATGATTTATTTAATTTGACCCAAGGTGTTGCCAATGGAGGATTCCCTTAGATTTTTATGTAAAATTTATATCTGCTTCTGATTTCTCTGTGATTCTATTGCATGGGTTGTCTCAGTCCTTACCATTTGATCTTGAAATTTTTTTTTTGAGCCTGCAATATTTTAATTTCCTCTATTTGTAATGACATGTTATCCACTGATTTTAATAGTCGATCTGCGACATCTCCTGTCCTATTTTTTGAAGTTGTTGATGCAGGAATGGATCTGAGGGGTACAACCTCTAAAGGAACAATAAATTTTTTTGCAGCTTTCTCTTTTCTTTGACCATTTTCTCCATGTCAATGTCCATCTATTTTAGTAGGGAAGTATTTTAGTAGGGCAGTCTTCTCCATTATGGGTTTCATCATATCAGATTTATGGGACTCTATCTCCTCAATTTCTTTTATGAGTGGGTCTTTTGTGGCTAACATCTTCAACTACTTCTTTAATGCTGAAACGTCTGAATTTTTCTTCTTGATTATATCTTCCACAACCTATAGATTGGAGGGGTTATATCCTATCTTTACAACTAAATATTACAAGGATTTCATCCTTGTATCCTTGGACATAGAAGAGATCTTATCCATTTTAAGTTGTCACTGTACATTTTCTAAGGAGACCTACAACTTAAACAAATTAATTTTTGTGTTGGTTAATGTGGAAGATATCATTTCACCTATCTGTTTGTGCATTTCCATCTGGTCGATGGGATGAATATCCTTGATGATAAACTCGAATGAACTCTTCTTGTAGTCTATTGCCATCTTGGGTTTTGAAATTTAAGCTTCCAGGAATTCCATGTGCATTTTCCATTTTTCTGAGTCAAAGGTTGATAATGATCTACTCTGTGAGCAAAAATTTTTCTTCTAGAAATAGGTGTAGGTGTTATTCTTAAAATTTGCATTCCTTAGTTTGATTTCCCTGAAGGTATCAAACACTGTCTTCTCCCTTTCTCCTATAGCAACACTAGATGTGGATTTCAAGAGGGCTTGCTATTGATTTAGCATAGTAGTTGAGGTAGTAGGGGACGCTATGGTATGACCTCCCACTGAAGAAGATCCTAGAGTGTCTATGATGTTGATAATTGTTTCCTCCTCTGTATCTTTGCCTTCATCAATTTGCACGTGGATCCTCTCTCTTTTCGTGTATTTCATTTTAAATTATTTATTGGAAGTACCAACCACTGAAGGTGACTGATCTTCCCTCTTCCTATTCCCTGATGCTTCTTTCTTATACTCTTTGTTCTGTTTTTTCTATGGTATAGGGGATTGTAATCCTGAAGTTGATATTGCATGTTCCTCTACCTCCTACAAAATGTTCTCTGCCCACTTTGTTTGATTCATAAACTGTTCTATTTCTGGCCTTTGAGTGTGAATGTAGGGTGTAGACTTGTTTTCCACCCTCATTTTAGAAATTACCCCAAATGGATCATAATACCATGTAAATCTATGATCAAATTTCATCTCTTTCAATATTTTATCAACTTCCTCTTCTGTTGTCCTACTGTTGCATATGAATGGTCCAATTTCACACTTGATCTTGAACTGTGATTTCCTCTTTGCTGAAACAAAATGCACCTCATCGGCATTTAGCATTTTTCTTATATACTCCAAGGCAAAAATCCTTATTGGGAGAAATTTTGGAAACTTTTTGGGAGGAAATTAACATCCATAAACTCTCAGTTCTCTGTAATTCTGGTATAAGCACTAGTCTCTTGTTTTAGCTTGATATGAAAGTTTCATAATTCTTTTAATATCTTCACTTATTCTAGGATCAATTGTGCTGCTTATAATACACATGGATTGATGTAAAAACAACTCAATGAACTACTTGTAGTTGTATTCTTCGTAATCTTTCATCAATAGGGTGGTCCAAAAAATGACAGTCTGTAGGTGTCCATCATCATCAATCTTCTTCAAGGAAAATTGAAATATATCTGCCTGAAAATATAAAAACATGTAAAAAATGACATAAGTATATTTAAAAACTCCCTCTGTATATAATTTCACAAACTGGTCATGGATGCTATCCACTAGGAATTGGTTGAAGTCAAACATGGTAGAGCGCTTGGAATCTATGGAAAATATAGTAAAAAATCCTATAATTTCCTCGTCTACATATTGGTCAAAGTAATACCCAAGAAGATATGAGAGTACTGTAGTTATTTGTCTTGTTCTTTTAGGAAATAAGGATGAGGGATATGGAGGTTTTTTCCTGGGTAAAGGGGTATTTTTAGTCAAGAACAACTCAAGGGTTTTGGATCTCTTGGCTAAATCTATCATTGGGTATAGTTCTATGAGATATTCTTGGGAAAATGGTTGTATTTTCTACTGAAGGTCCCTACATCATTTGAATGATATATTGGGCCTTAATTGTGAATAAGACTTCACTAGTAGGGGCAATTACAGCTCTTTGGTTAGGGATATAGCAAGCACAACATCTTCTGATGAATTCAGGGGCACTATGGGTTTTAGGGAAAATATAATAAGGAAAATTGGTGTCCCATGGTCCAATGTCATCAAAACCATCTAATAACTTATCCTCTAACCAACATTAAACATCAAATAGATCGAAATCACATAGGGTCTCGTGGATTTTGAAGTCTTTGTCTACAAGGCTAATATGGTCCAGGTCAACTAGAGGGTGAACGATAGGGTGGAGGATTCTTAGCCTTTATTTTTGGGAGGCATGACTGATTCAGGATGCATAACTAGTAAAATTTGCTGATGGTGCATGTTTGCATAGTGTAGAGGTAGAATTAGAGTAGGGGAGATAATGAGACATAAGAAAACATAGGGATTTGCAGTTCTCTAATGCTCCTTGCTACGCTTGACCTGTAAAAATGAAAAACCTATTGCAGAGGTGGTAATTGTAGAGCACATTAAAGTTTTGAAAAAGGAAGGAGTCAATTTATGGCTTTCCCTAATTTCACATTTTTCATGGCGTGGGGTCGTTGGTTAATAGTTAAGAAAATTTAATTTCACAATGGATTGATTTGTGCAGGAGCACAGTTTATTGGATTGGCAACCGGTAGAGGAGGTGGCACAATGGGATATCCAGAGACGTAATGGCTAGGATGGTGGTTTTGTCTTAGTGGAGAAAACCGTTTTCAGAGGGGGTAGCACACGGTAAGTGGCTTTGGTAGGGGGGTGAGAAATCACCAATTTCTACCACGTAGATGTGGGTCCTATTTTAATACCACTAACTTCGTACACCCCCCCCCGACAATAAAGTTTAGATGGTAAGGGGGACTGAAGATGAATATTGGCTGTCTGATTAGTGGAGACTGGTTAAGATGATGGGAAAGGTGGCAGAGGTATAATTGTGATGTGATCGCTAGATCGTGGGGTTGAGATATGGAATGTCGTATGAAAAGGAATATATGGATGGGTGAAAACTTATGGAAATGAAAAATTAATGCCTGAAAACCTTTAAATTAATCAAATATTTAAACTTGGGATATAAATATTCATCCATTTTCCTTTTCCAACATATAAAATTCCTATGCAATGTCACTTAGGATAAATTCCATGCCCTTTTCCAAAGTCACCTTCCCTTTTCTACCTACCCTTTTCCTCTAAAATAACATTTTTCACCTTTTCTTTTGCAGGGTGCATTTGAACTAGTAGACCCAGATCATATTTTTTTATGAAAATATATCCTACTTTATCCCTTATTTCACCTATTGATTCATATTACACTGTTGATTCAATTTCATTTCTACCTAGCTACTCACTTACCAATATTAAATTGTTTGGTAAATCTTTATTCACTATCCTATTTACAAGAAATTCAAACTTGTTCAATCATGCTTAAATTATATGAATTGAACAAACTAACTTATCAATAGTGACATTTTGACTTGCAGCACTTTCAGTATTATTGTTTTGTGGGGTTTTCTTTTCTTTTATCTCATTATTTTCAACTTTTTCTTTTGTCTTTTTGTCATTTTTTCATTTCTTTTTTCAACATACCCTCTTTTCTTTTTCATATTTTTTTTTGGGAAATCATTTGAATATTGAGATTCATGTATAATATGAAATTAAAACTATAATATATTAAATCACCTTGAGATCCTATAATTTATAGGACCCTAACAATGGCTTCAGCTGAGGATGGAACTTCTCCAAGTGAAGTGTCAAGAACATAATATTAGTAGCCTTGAGTACTCCATTTTTGCAATGTTTTCATATGATTTATTTTTCTATTTTATGATAGCTCATTAAACCAGGCTTAGGGCCTTCTCTGTGGACTTCATCCTTTTTGAATAAGTTACCCAATCATAAACTGTAAAAACTATGATATTTATAATGACGAAGGATAAAAATGTATTCCTAAGAGAAGTAATGCTTCAGCATCCTGCCATGTACAGGACCTCCAGGTATGTCTGCTCCATCTAGCTCTTTAAGGAAATATGCATTATTTCCCCTAAAAGCATAAATAATGTATGGTCCTTGCCAAAGGTTTTCAAATTTTCCATGTTTACCTTTGTCTTCTCTTCTAGAATCCCATTTCAACACTTTGTCTCCTAGATTGAAATCATCAACCTTTGTTCTTATGTCAAATATATTCTTAATATTATCCTAAATAACTTGGGTCCTATTATAGACCTCTTCTATAGATTGATGTAATTGAATAGATTTATAAATCCTTCTCTATACATCATTTGGTTCAACTTGTATTTCTTGAATGTTCTTCATGACTAGAACTCCTAAAGAGGATGGAAACACTACATCCATTCCATAGACCAATTGGTATGGTGACATGCCAACTGATTTTTTGGTAGTAAGTCTGTCAGCCCAAATTGTATTGACCAAATTGTTATGCCAAGATTTCTTGTTGTCTTCTAATAGATTTTTGATGATATTTACCAAACTTTTATTTGAGGATTTTTAATATTCCCAAATGGGAAAAGCAACAATATAGCACATAAACATGGAAAATAGTAGTGAATACATCAATACACCATTATATGAGACAAATTTAAAACCACATTATTAAACATATCATCCATAATAGGCACAAGATATTGAGGATCAAGTCACTCAAGCAATACAATACAAGCCTCAACTAAGCAAATGTGTCAATACATGAGAAATAACTGCTATACAAATTACTTGAGCTAAGAAAGCGTAGTTTTAGGGCATAAAATGCTACAGGAATGATATAAAAATATATATATTCTGCTATATAGCTCCAAAGTTGTTGGGGATAGAGATCTATGCTCCCAAAAACATTTCCAAGACAACCCAAAAAGTGTTTCTAGAAATACCCAAAACACAAAAATGTCGGAATGCAGCCCTAGGGCTGAATTGCAACTGCAACTAAATAACTGGATGGAGGTGGCTGAAACTGATGTATAAATGGACATGTCTCCTCCAATATATCATTCAAATGAAAGGAAGATCCAAAAACCAAATATCTAACCCTCCAACTGAAGCACTGAAACCTCCCCTACTGATGCCTAATGAGATAACGTAGTTTGATGATGGAACTGTGCTATAGGAGGTGGAAATAGATTGGCCTGGTGAAAAAATATAAAATGAAGCTCCAGGATCTTCCTTTCTGGCCTCCCAATAGAAAGGATGCCCCTCCACTGAAAATACAACACTGAAAGTGACCCTCTCAATCCTCCACTGCAACACCCTGCAACACAACACAACTCTAAACAGAAATTGCACTATAGCTGAAGACTGAAACTTGGCCTAATGCCTGGATGTGGACTATACAAATCAATAATATTTTTTGAGTAGGCACTCTAATTCCCCCATGGATGAGTGTGGGATTCCGGCTCTGGAACACCCTTGTACTAAACAGTACAACAGACCCTACTAAACAGCAAAATCATGCATAGAAATCTCACCTGACAAATCTAGATCTAAGAAGATCAAAATCAGTAATCATCTAACATGCCTTCTATGGCTTCCTTTCCCTTCCTTATATGCATTGTGAGCCTTCTCACCTTGGTTACCACTCATTAAAGACACTACTCTCATGGAGACTATCTCCCATTAACTCTGCATTGTTTCACATTGATGATCCACTCTCTCTATACCATCACTGTTGATTGGGTCAACATTAACCTTGTTCACATGATTTTGTTCCTGTTCACACATGGAGGTGCTTTATCCATCTATCAAGATGATCCATTTTCACATAAATAGGGATTTTATTCCTACTAAAGAGATTTATGGATCTCCCTACCCACTTATTCATCTATATAAAAGACAAAATAAAAAATTAATATCCCAATTAGTTGCATGCTAATTTAGGAATATTACAGTCCTCCCCTCCCAAATGTTGCTTGTCCTCAAGAAACTGCAAATATAAAACTGAAGAGCCTCCTCTCCTCCTCCTGTAGCATCCTGATATGATAAGCTTCTCCAATGAACAAGATGCCTTCTCATCAATATGTCTCCAAGTTTCTCCTCCCAAGTGTATAAGCTAGCCTTTGGTGACACATCCAAATGGCTCTCATCATGAAGTAGTGGGATATCCATGGAGGCAACTATATTTTGTCTAGAGGCCTTCTTGAGGCATGGAATCTGAAATATATTGGGAACCATCATTCCCATGTGAAGCTCCCATCCCCAAGCTATCATCCACACAAAATGAGTCACCCTCCAAAATGGTAACTCATGGAAAAACTCCTCCACCTTTGGTTCCTGCAATGTAGGTGGGCTGCATGGTTGATCTTGATAGACCAAATTTTCTGTCACACATTGTCTCTCTCTCCACTTATGATAAGTGTAGAGTGGCTTCTGATTTTGGTATGCAATAATGTTGCCTTCAAGAGGCAAGAAAGAAAATGGATCCTCAAAGATCCTTTCTCTAGTGTCATGAATCATGCTTGCCCAAACTATCCCATATATGATGAATAGGACATCATCACCATATGGCATCCAAACGAGAAAGATACTGAAGGTTTCGTGTAGTTCTAGAAGGTACCAACAGTTTCCCAAGGGGTCACGATGAAATTTTTCTAACTACTGTTTCAAAACATAATATGGGAAGTTGTTTCCCAACAATTTGCTAGTTGTGCATGTCATCTCATCGACTAGTAAATAGAAAATGGCATTGTGTATCAACTGAGCATACAAGGAATAGTAAAAAACTTTTCCAAATCCATAGAATAGATGGTTATCTCCATCATTGATGTTGGTATTGCAAAGACCATGAATCCCAAATAGATTTTTTCCCTCTCGTGGAGCAATGCACTATATATAAATGGCAAGAGAATGTAAATACTGTATTAGATGATCAATAAGAGTAAAAATACAAATCTTACCATTTTCTAAGAGTAATATGATAATGACACCCATGGATGATCTCTCCATAATGGTTTTATATGTCTCCATGAGACCCTTGTGAATGGAAAGGAATGAACCATGTGCTGCATGCAAAGCCTTCTTCTCATGCTTGGAGATCTAAGTCAAGAAGATCATGTCATGGTAATAGATGTCTCCATCCACTACTTAATCACTCTTATCTCTTAATTTTTCATAAAGTGCATCATATGTGAAGTGATCCTAGGAACACTCCATCAACAAATCCAAGCTCCCAAGTGATAGCGTTGTTGGCCTTCGAAATAAGTCTCCTGTCAACTTGTAGCTCCATCCTTGGACGTGCCAAATGCTAAATTTATCTATCAAAATGCTGCTTTATATGGGAGATTCCTTCCAAAGTGGAATTACCTCCTGATACTCCAAAGCTAAGGAGTATCCCCTTTGCATCATGATTTTTCCACCATCTACTGATGCGACATCATGCAAAGTATAGAGGAAAATCAGCCCATACTCTCCCAAGAGTATCTGAAGCAACAACAACTCTTGTTTCCCCCTCATCTCCTCATCCTACAAGTCATGTAGTAACATCATGATGATTGAATTGTAGAATGCCCCATACAACCAATTATTATGTTGTCATAACATATGGATGTCATGCAATGCCTCAAACCATAATATACCCTTCTAAATAGTACATGTCACATGATGGAAAAACTCTTTCAAGAGTAGCCAGCGCAGCCATGCCTCTTGATGCCCTATGTCATAGATCTAAAAGTGGCTCACCAACCTCTTTCTCACCATCCTCACCCATCCATCCAAATTTGGGTGTCTCCTTCCATGCTGAAAATTGGTATCCCTCCAATGGAGAATACCATCCTCCCAAATCATATTACTACCTTTGCACTTCATGGGATGTTGAAGTACAGCCTCCTGGATATCTCCAAATGAAGACCACTCATCAGTGACCAAGTTGACCCCATAAGGATCCAAATATGCTATAGCCAAAAAATCCTCATTTAGTTGTGAAGTACTCATCAAGAAGGATATATCAGAATAGTGAGAGATATCATCCATCATAAGATGTCTTCCATCAATCATCTTCCTATCCAACGTCACACAAGTATAATGGTCATCAGAATGTCCCAATAATAGTGGGGCCACCAACTCATCACTTCCGCTCAATGACAACATTGTTGATCTCCATGATTGTGCATTTGTTGTCTCATGATCATGCTCAATGTTGAACATACAGTTATGTATTGGATTGTTTAGGAAAATACTCAACCTATGCTCCAAAAATCTACACTCCAACCCCAAGAGTTGCTTGCAACTCAACAATGACATACTAGGATGAATTTGTATCTCCTCCTTCATCCTATCAAGGGTCCTTTGCGCAGTGATGATATGTTGCTTTAAACCAGTATTTTGTTTTAATCCTAGGTCATGCAATGGCATGTCCCCACAACCACCCATATGGTGTGCTGTTATACTAGAAAGTGGAAACATTTGCATACCTTGGTTTTTCTTGGGAACATCTTGTACTACTATAAGGGTTCCTCCCGCCAGTGTGATGACTTCCCCAACTACTAGTGATGATGTTTCATCCTCTATGGCTACACCAACACTAGTATCAGTCTCCTCCTCCTCATGTATCTCCTGAATAATGCATGGGACTCTAAATTTCAAGAGATCAAGACCACCTTCCAAAGGTGTAGGTGTTCCTTCTACTGATGCAAGTGCTCCTGCATCAAGTGGTGGTGGAGGTTTCTTCTCCTCTTATTTATTAGTTTCAAACTTCTTGATCAATCTTTGAGTAAAATATGCATATGCAGTCACTCTTTCATGACTCAAATGGCTGAACCACCAAATTTTTGCTTCACCCTCAAGGTGCAGTGCTGCAATCTCAACAAATTATCTTTCTAATACTAGATGTAGTAGGAATAATGCAACCAAATCCATTCCCCAAGTCTTTGTTTTTCATGTCGATAACCCATCAAATTTAGACAATATAAATCTATTGTGCTTTCTCCTTCCATAGTTGCAACGTCTTCGCTCTTCTTTGAGCTGAATGAACTGTGGGAGAGTTAGATTCTCCTTAAAATCCCTTGATTGAGACATGTACTCTACAAGATAATCACTTAGAATCTCATGATATAAGTTTCCTCCATCTCCATGCCTTTCATCTTCTTCTTCAAAAGGAAAGGGAATAGTCTATTTCTTTGGAGCTCTATGCAATACCGTTTCTTTCTTCTACTGATAAGAAGTGCATGGACTCATCTTGAAACCCTATAGAGGTCTCATTGCATCTCTCTTCTCTTATATGATTGGCCTCCTTGTAGAGGTTATTTATAGATCTAAGAAGACATGAGGCAAAGCTCATTATTGACTAAAACTCATAGGCTGAGCCAAGATTATGCTCTGATACAACTGTAATATTCCCAAATGGGAAGAGCAATAATATAGCACATAAAAATGGAAATTTTCATTGAATACATCAATACACCATTATATGATACAAATTTACAGCAATATTATTAAACATATCAGCCATAATAGGCACAAGATCTTGAGGATCAAGTCACTCAAGCAATACAATACAATCCTCAACTAAGCAAATATGTCAATACCTAAGAAATAGTTGTTATAAAAATGCCTTGAGCTAAGAAAACATAGTTTTAGGGCATAAAATACTACAGAAATGATAAAAAAATTCATATATACTATTATATAGCTCCAAAGGAGTTGGGGATAGAGATCTATGTTGCCAAACACATTTACAAGGCAACCCAGAAAGGGTTTTCGGAAATACCCAAAACAAAAAAATGTCAGAATATAGCCCTAGGGCTGAATTGCATCTGCAACTAAATAAATGGATGGAGGTGGCTGAAACTAATGTAGAAATGAACATATCTCCTCCAATAGATCCTTCAAGTGAAAGGTTGATTCCAACATCGAAGATCTTGTTAGTCATCAGTAATTTTTGCTGATATCAAAAGATGACTAAGTAATGGTCCTAGATTTATAAAAACAAAATTTGAGAAATATTTTGAGTTTTAGAAATCTCATTGCCTTCATTATCATAATTTAAAATATTTCACTAAAATTATCCCTCTCTTCCCACTAAGTTTCACCTCACTGCTCCAAAAAGACTTCAATTATTGAGCCTGTTAACCTCATTTCACTACCTCACCCTCCCTCTCATTTATTGCCTTTTCCCTCTAAAAAACCCATTTCTTCCTTTTCTAAAAACCCTCATGAAGCATCCCACATTCATCATTTTTCCTCTAAAATATTAAAAAATGGAAAAACTCCCTTTTTTACATTGTTTTAAAGCTAAGTTTTAGCCTATTGGGTCCTTTAAATTTTATATAAAACCTTGTTTTATGTTTAAAACCCACCTTTGTATGATATAGGCGTAAAGCCCCTTTCTTCTAAAAAGCCCCAGCTCCCTTTACACCCATAAAACCCTGACCTTCGCTATCCCTAAGCCCCTTCCCCATATAAAATAAACCTCTTCCCTTTCATTTCATAAACCCAGCGAAACCTTATAACTTAATGCATTTTGGTTAAAATTATTAAGGCCACGGGCTCCATCTTCCACTTAACCCCACCATCCAACCAGGCCTCACCACCTGTCCCCCACTACCACTAGCCCGATCAACACTCCATCGCCTCCCCGATGCACATCAACCGTTGATCTCCCATCTTGAGATCCAACAGATCGCATATTATATCACAAATTAAGTTGCGATGGGCTTAACCTTTCATGACCCACATGAAATAGGTATTTTTTCTCTACCACATGTCTCATACTGAGGCATATCATGCACCTACCACCTAAAATTTCTTACTGCCCATTCCTCACGCAATAAACCATTTCCGGTTTTCAAAAACCACCCACATCTGCGCCATTTTTTCAAACTTTTCCCGCTCCCATTCAAGCTCCTCCTGGTTCCACCTCTGGAACCTTTCCTCCTACACCCTCTCCTCCTCTGAAAACACTCTCTGATAGCCCAAAACCCTAAAAAAAAGCAGTAAAACCCTCCCCGTAGGATTTTAACTAATTATTTGTGTTTTGTGCAAGTCTTAATGGCGGACATAAATAACAATATTCCGCAGGGTCAAAATTGATCACAGAGAGGACCTAGATGATGATCCAAGAGCTCATAAAAGATAAATAAAGGCCAGAAGGTATGTGCCAATATTTTCATCGATGAAACATGACCATCGATGGATCAAATGAACCCTTCAGCCACGAAGAAATATTCCCCTGTACACGGAAGACAGAAGCAGTCAAAGAAAGAGTGAAGAGAAGAAGCCAGAAGGATTAAAGGGCTAATCCTAATCAAAATCTAGAACAAAAGGGTTAGCCAATCAAAAAAGAAGATTAAAGAAAGAAAGGAAGATAGATAAAAGTCAAAGTTGAAAGGATAAAGGAAAAGGATCAAAAGAATTAATCAAAAATATTAAAGGAACAGAACAGAGATCACAAACAGATTAAAAGAAATATCATAAAGACAGACAATCAGAGCATAAAGATAGATTTTAAGGCCTAATAACAGGAATTAAAGATAAAAAAGGGGCAGGTTAACCCAAAGCAAATTCGAGTGACTCAATCTATGGCAGTTTCTCTTCTCAAAAGATATTTTTTCCGCCTAGTGCTTTGTTTCCTTCAATAAAGCATTAGGCAGTTATTGAGATTAGTCAGATATATTTATATCTGCCAAACAGTTATTATAAAAGTTATGAATAGGCATTAAAGTCAAAGATTTCACCTATATTCCCTTAGGAGTTAATATAGAAGTTATTAATCAGAGAAATATCTACATATATTACTGCCTTGAGCATTGCATGGTCTTCAAAGTTAGGAATTCATTAACTATGTAATAAATGACACTCAAACCCTAACTTAGCTTCACCTCCTCATTTACAGATAAATATTGCATCTGAACTCATTATCTTGTTAGCATTTTATGAATCTTTGAAGTAGTACATAGTCTCTTGCAAGTTTAAAAGAAATTGACGTCTTGGAACTTGTGGATGCCCTGATTTATTTGTTGATGGAGGAGGCTAGATTGCAGGATCCTTGAGCCTGGTTGTTGGTGAAGTGCTTCTAATATGTTATTGTTATTTCCTATTTTCATTATGTTTCCATATTTATAAGTTGCAGTAGAGAAAAATATTTAGGCTAAGAAATGTATTTTGAAAGCACCTTAGTTCTGTTTGTTCTTCATTGCCTTAATGTTTTCTTCTGCTAGGACATTTCAGAGAATTATTAATTTCTCTCTATACCCCCTAAGCTTGTTTATTTCATGAATATTTTAATACAATTGATATCAATAATTATTTATGGTAACCCTTCTTATTTTATGTCACTCAAACACTCTTTCTAAAGTCTATCTCTAAAGTACCATTACTTAAAGTTTGCCAAAGATGTTTTGTTTCGATCATACCCTTTGTACTTGCTTAAATAATTGTTTTAGAGATCTTCATAGCTATAATCAAAGATGTTTTAGGCGTTCCCTCTTCTCTGATTACAGTTATATGTGTGTCTTCAGTGTTTTCTGTCCTTGAAGGTGAAATCAATGTATGTTAAATGAGTTTCTCGCCTTCTATATTTCATTGGAAATGTTTATCCTGAATAACTATCTTCTTTAGTTGAATAAAAGAATTTATGGTTTGTCCTATCTATTGAATGCCTCTTTATGCTTATGATATTTAAGTCCCTTTGTTAAAAGGTACATATGATTAAGGATTCTTAATTTCCCTTTGTTATAATTTTTATTCTTACTATTGATGTCCATCTCATTACCCCTAAAAACCTTGAAGATCCACTAACCAAGTTAGATTTTCCCTGTGATGCTCCTTGATCCATTGATGAACTTATCATGAATTTCATAGAATCCATTTCCCAATGACTTAGATATTTCCTCATCCAATCTATGTCTCTTGATCATCATACCCAACCAAAGAAATCAAACAAACCATATACTTAATAACTAGCCTAAAATCAACCATCTAAAGCAAACAAGTTCATACCCTTTAAAAAAAATAGAGAGAGCCATCTCTGAGTCTAGGAAGGCTAGGTCATAGGACTCCAAAGACTGGTCTGATGTTGCCCTATCCATTTGGTATACCAATCTGCTAAATCACGGGATCACAACATAATGGCGATCATGGTGGGAAATCCTAAGTTAGTGACAATCAAAGTACTCCTTAGAACTTCAAAAATCATTTTCAAAACATAGGAAACTCCAACTGATAGCTAATGAGTAGAATCTAGTTGTTTAACCAACTTAGCTAAATTATGATCCAGGTATGAGGCACTCATACAAACGTTAGGGCTACAAAAGGAACTCATAAAAACCCAAAAAACATTCATAGATTGGTTTTTTGTCAATTATTGGTGGTGGACCATACACATTTATCTTCAAAACAACCAAAAAACATTCACCTAGTGACTCCACTAAGCTCCAATAGGCATATTTCTTCACTAGTTATGTAATGTTCCTAAATTAGCTTCAGCTAATTGGAACATTAATTTTTCCTTGTTTATTTTTGCATTTCATGATTGAGGATTAAAATGTAAGGGAGGACATGAAAAACTCCTTAAATCAAAGAATAAATACATGCCCAATGTGAAAAGGGATAAATCTGGGCATTTGTAATAAAATCCACTTGTGTGTGAAACAAGATTGAGACATTTGATTGGGTCAACATGAATAAATCTCAGTTCTATCTAGATTCATTGAACCTCCTAGACAAACTGTGCAGTTCTAGAAGGAGGACATTAGTGTGAAAAGGGGCAATTCATTTGAGGTGGTTTAGGGTTTTTGCACACCTTCAAGTTATAAAAAGGAGGAGAGGGCTCACGTAAGGGTTGTTGAAGTATTTTCAAAATAGAGGTTGCTTGAGCAACTCCAGCTCTCTTGGTTGTTTAGCCTAAGGGAAGAGGATTTCCTATTTAGGAATCCTCCCTCCTTCCTTCAGGAGCTCTTGGAGGAGATTGTACTGAAATGAGCCAATATCACGTTGAAGAACAATCTCCATCTCCATTAGTAGCGCTGATCTCGTTGAGGTTTTTGCATCTGCTAGAGTTGCGGCAAGTGGTATCCTAGATCTGCAGAGATCTAGTGTTTTGGAGGAGTTCTCTCTCAAGGAGGGTGTCTTGTGACCACCCAGAAGAGGATCTCTCTCCCATTTTGTATTCAGATCTATATTTTATAGCTTTTATTTTAGTACCATTGAGCTACTGCGTAGTCCCTTCCATGAACTGTGTTTTCTACATCTAGGGCTTTCATGTCAATTCAGTTGTTGTGCAAATCTTCTCTCAAGTGATTGAGGCTTGCCTCTCACTTTGTAATTCTTTATAGTAGTTGATGCTTTATGCTATTTTAGATCTGATTTCATGTATAATAAAATTCATCTTTAGAAATTATGAGTATTTTGTAGTTCTGTAGCTTTTAAAGTCAGATCTACACTTGCACATGTATTATTTTGATGAAACCCTAAGGGGATCTTGTGGAGAAGGCTGAGTAGTTTCCAGATCTGGTATGGATCTGATGTTTCAGCCATATATATGTTATAGATCTGAGTTTTCACTTGCAATAGCTGAATCTCCTGAAAAATAATGTTTTCATTGTCTGCAGTCTTTTTCTATGTGTTGCAGCCACTCATTTGCAGGGTTTTTCCTCATGAAAATGTCTGTTCTTCTTTGCATAATCCATATGAGTCTCATTATAAGCTTGCATATTGAAATTCATGCATAAAATCAGCCATACCCTTCAGAAATTATGCTACCCATGCTTCAGCACTTTTCTGCATAATTTAGGTCATGGGAAATCAGGGTTTTTATTGACTAGTCGGGAAGGAGGAACTGTTTAACTTAGTAAAACGAATTTTTTTTTGCTGATATTTGGCATGTGAATCCATATTGACCTGATATAAAATATTTCAGAACCTTGACCCTTAA
Source organism: Pinus albicaulis (assembly GCA_034641835.2). Lineage (NCBI taxonomy): Eukaryota > Viridiplantae > Streptophyta > Pinopsida > Pinales > Pinaceae > Pinus > Pinus albicaulis. The sequence continues at coordinate 871,975,647 of CM076580.1, forward strand.
TTTTACACATATTTTCTTATACACCTATTTTAGTGCATAAAAATCTACTTTTCCCCATCTTTCTGGTGTTAAAAGCTGAGTAAAGAGTGATGCTATTATTTATATTGGTTGATAAGAATTATCAGACATATTACATGGTAGCTAAAGCCATCATACCTGAAGAATTCATTTTTCAGGCATGATTTGCTGAGTAAACCCTTCTGGGATATTACCTCTCGACAAGAGTCTATAGATAGAGTCTGAAAAGGGCCAGCTAGCCTCTAGATCTCATAATTTATTGTAAAGGTGACATATCCAGTAAATTACCCTTCAGTAAATCTCTGGTTTAGATCAGATTGTTGATTGTTAATTTCTTAAAAGGAAATATCTCACTGATACCAATTTGTGGGAGATCAATTTAGTGCATCTAGACCCATTTTTTTTCTATTGAAATCCAAAATATCAGTCCCAAACAACATACACAAGAGGAACCAAGCATTATTCTGCATTTTATTTTCATATTTTTCCTTATACAACGTTCCTATTAAGAAGCTGGGAAATATTCTTGAAAAGGGAACATTACAGTGGTATCAGAGCATGATCTCTGGCATAGCCTGTGAGATCAAGCTATCAGTGAATTAAGAGAAGAAGAAGAGATTAGATTGATGGAGAGGATGAGATTATTCTCATCAATTTTTAGATCAGAGAAGGGCCTCTCCAAGGAGGTTCAACCAATGGAAGAAGAAGTGTGCAATGAAAGTCCAAGAGGGTTACAAAGCGAAGGAAGCTGCAGTGAAATTCTTAGAGAATTTCAAGAAGATGAAGAAGTCCCCAGTACTTCTTATGATGTGTCTGATCATTCAACCACACAATCTGATTTACAATGTTGTCCCATACCTACTTTCTTATTGAGAGAAAGAGGAGAAGAAGAAGGAATGACAGAAAGGAGATCCCCCGACTCTTTTTCCAGACCTTGGAGGATATTCAAGAAAATCTCAAGGAGGTTGAGGGGGTAGAGACTTGTACCAGTGCTGGCACAACCTTGGAGGAGCAGCCTTCATATTAAATGGAGGAAGACTAGACAATTGCAGAAGAATTTTTTTCTTCTACATTTCACGAAGGTATGGTCAAGAGTTCATTTGTTCTCATTTTAGCCCATTACATGGAGAAATCTACATTTCCATGTGCTGCTGATCTAGAACAACAGAGTTGCACTGCACTGTGCAAGACCAGTAAGGGAGGAATAAGATCTTTACTTGGAGATATTAAAGGGGTTTCATTTCACAAGCCCTTGAGATGGAGAATGTTCAAAAGCATGAGGATACCGAGAGAAGATGGGGAAAAGGGCCAATCTCATTCCTATCTATTGCAGAAGGTTGATGCACCTAAAAAGGTGATTGGATTGTGTAGTGGAAGCATGGAGGGTTTTCTCCATTCATGTATTCAGTCACCACTAGATGATGTCTCATTTCCTTGAGACATTGCACCAAGAAGGCCACTTGATCAGCAAGAAGAGGTGAATGCTTCACATGGTGAGGCATTGCCCACTAACTTCAGAGAAGTGGAGACCTTGGGAGGTCTTGATGCAGTGCTGAGAGTCTTGGGTAGGCTCAAGGAGGAGAGAAGCAATCTCTCAACATCATTCACACCCACTCTCATTTCAGTTTCCGCGCTATGGAAGGAAAAGTAGGGGAAGGATAGTAGCCTTCCCACATCTACATTTGGTATGGGAGCTATGCATGCACATGACTCTTGGGAAGAGTTATTGCAGTCTTCTCTTTTCTCTTTGAGAGTGGAAGGAGGCTGATCTATGAGATGCTCCCATTGCATGAGAAAAACTTGTGGTAAGGGTGTTTATTATTTTTATTTATCCCATGTATACATGCATCCCTTAACCACATATGTGCAGGATGTTGCTCCAAGAAGGAGCATTCTTACTTTGAGGCTACATGGTATACTTGAGGCCATGAGAAATTTTGATATCCACTCCTTAGGAGGACTTGGGGAGGAATTTTTCTTTGGAGGAAATGCTCACTTTGCCTCATCCATCATTTATTTCCTCCAAGCTTATGAAGATATTGGGTCAGCATGCAAATGGTTGGAAGACCACATTTTTCAGCAGTCTCTTTTACAGTTGAGGTCCAAACTGTGTTGGTTGCATATGAGGGATCACTGCCCTTCACATTTGCTACATATGGCAGCCAACATGATTTTTATTCTTGCTCTTTATGTTGCTGATATTTCCATTTTTATGAAGAGAATATGTGGGAGAGAGACACATTGTATGAGTTTGTCTTGTGGGGGCAAGAATCCCCATGCTTTTTGCAGTGCAGGCTCCAAATGGAGCATGAGATATGATATGGATGCCATACTAAAACAATTTCTTCTTCATGAGTTGAGCCATATGAGTTGGGGTATGCCTCTCACTGATGTTGGGGAGGAGCTTTTCTATGGACTACAAAGCTAGGAGGTAGTTTATTTCATTTGGATGATAGCATGGGTGTGGGAGACACTCATTGGGAGAAATTTTCCCCATGCTCTTCATCACTCCTACCTTAATGAGGCCCTTGAGTAACAATAAGATCACCACTTGCACCTTCCATTTTCTCATGATGTACACTTGCTATCTTACACTTGGAGGAAATCATTGGAGGATAGATTCATTGCTTATCATTTTCAGCCATGGTGGAGACTGTTGAAGGAGGAGGCCACAAGAAGAAGGGGGGGAGATTTTGCAGCACCCTTGCAGTTGCTTGAGGACAAGAAAAAATTGGGAGCGAAAGACTATAATGTTCCTAAATTAGCTTCAGCGAAGCTAATTGGAACATTAATTTTTCCTTGTTTATTTTTGCATTTCATGATTGAGGATTAAAATGTAAGGGAGGACATGAAAAACTCCTTAAATCAAAGAATAAATACATGCCCAATGTGAAAAGGGATAAATCTGGGCATTTGTAATAAAATCCACTTGTGTGTGAAACAAGATTGAGACATTTGATTGGGTCAACATGAATAAATCTCAGTTCTATCTAGATTCATTGAACCTCCTAGACAAACTGTGCAGTTCTAGAAGGAGGACATTAGTGTGAAAAGGGGCAATTCATTTGAGGTGGTTTAGGGTTTTTGCACACCTTCAAGTTATAAAAAGGAGGAGAGGGCTCACGTAAGGGTTGTTGAAGTATTTTAAAAATAGAGGTTGCTTGAGCAACTCCAGCTCTCTTGGTTGTTTAGCCTAAGGGAAGAGGATTTCCTATTTAGGAATCCTCCCTCCTTCCTTGAGGAGCTCTTGGAGCAGATTGTGCTGAAATGAGCCATTATCAGGTTGAAGAACAAGCTCCATCTCTCCAATTTTGTATTCAAATCTATATTTAATAGCTTTTACTTCAGTACCATTGAGATTCTCTGCAATCCCTTCCATGAACTGCGTTTTTTGCATCTAGGGCTTTCATGTAAATTCAGTTTTTGTGCAAATCTTATCTCAAGTGATTGAGGCTTGCCTCTCACTTTGTAATTATTTATAGTAGCTGATGTTTAATTCTATTTCAGATATTATTTCATGTATAGTAAAATTCATCTTCAGAAATTTTCAGTATTCTGCAGTTCTGTAGCTTTTAAAGTCAGATCTACACTTGTACATGTATTATTTTGATGAAACCCCAAGGGGATATTGTGGAGAAGGCTGAGTAGTTTCCAGATCTGGTATGGATCTTATGTTTCAGCCATAGATATTTTATAGATCTGAGTTTTCACTTACAACAGCTGAATCTCCTGAAAAATGATGTTGTCATTGTCTGCAGTCTTTTTCTATGTGTTCCCGCCACTCATTTGCAGGGTTTTTCCTCATGAAAATGTTTGTTCTCCTTTGCATAAACCATATCAATATAATTATGAGCTATAATATTAAAATTACTGCATAAACTCAGCCATACCCTTCATAAATTACGCTATACATGCTTCAACACTTTTCTGCATAATTTAGGTCGTGGGAAACTAGGGTTTTTCTTGACTAGTCAGGAAGGAGGAACTGTTTAACTTAGAAAAACGGATTTGTTTTGACTGAAATTTGGTACGTGAATCCATATTTACCTAATAAAACATATTCCAGAACCTTGACCCTTAATTTTACACATATTATCTTATACACCTATTTTAGTGCATAAAAAGTTGCGTTTCACCATCTTTCTGATGTTAAAAGCGGAGTAAAGAGTGTTTCTGTTCTTTATATTAGTTTTTTAGTGTTCTCAAACATATTATATGGTATCTAAAGCAATAATATCTGAAGAATGTGTTTTTCAGGCATGATTTGTTGAGTAAACCCTTCTGGGATATTACCTCTCGACAAGAGTCTATAGATAGAGTTTGAAAAGGGCCAGATAGCCTTTGGATCTCATAATTTATTGTAAAGGTGAAATTTCTAGTAAATTCCCCTTCAGTAAATCTCTGATTTAGATTAGATTGTTGATTGTTAATGTCTTAAAAGGAAATATCTCACTAATACCAGTTTGTGAGAGATATGTTAGTGCATCTAGACCCATTTGTTTCTACTAAAATCCCACATATCAGTCCCACACAACATACACAAGAGGAACCAAGCATTGGTCTACATTGTCTTTTCATATTTTTCCTATACGATGTTCCTATTAAGCAGCTGGGCAATATTCCTGAAAAGGGAACATTACAAGTTCTCTTTAGACTTCCTTAGGGTTGTATCAAACCAGCCCTAATAATTTTACAAGCCTATTACTATATTTTAGAAGTTTACTAAACATTGTGAGAGGTCAACCTTCTGACAATAGTCCTAAAAATTTCAGCCTCTCTGAAATTTTGAGTTTGAAATCTGGCTTCATAAAGGATCAATACCAAATCTCATCCATACCCTAACCCTCCTACTATAGTTGATGATCCAGAAATATTTTGTGGAAAACTTCTAGAGCTGGAAATTTAACTACTGATAGGACTATCCAAAGAATAAGATGTGTCACTGAACACCTTACAGTCTTGAAAGATCTGCAGTTTGACTTGTGTCATTCAAAGAACCTGTTTAGAACCAAGTCACATAGTGATATTGACCAAACTGACCTCGAGCCCATAAATTTACAACAGGTTTCTAGTAGAGAAGCCTCTCCTTCCACTCCTCCAGATTTTCAACCTCTCCATCACTTCAGTTCTTTCCATAAAAAATCTGCTCAAAATCATTTTGTTGGTCCAGGTACTTCCACCACACCCATCCATACTTCCACCATTCAAAACACTCCATTTCATCCCTCATTCCCTTTCACAAACCCACCTCTTGTAAATCTTCCATTTTCTCCCATCATGGGAGCATGGTATGCTCCCTTAGTGTTACCACAACCTTTGGTTCCTTTACCAAATGATTATCAATATAGAATTCCCCACTTCACTGCAACTGAATCTACTACTGCCCAACATCATGTAGATAAAATTAATGATGCCTTTGACTACATGGAAATAGAAGAAGAGACCATTAAGATGAGAATATTTACCCAAAGCTTAGGGGGAGAAGCCAAAAAATGGTTTAAAATCTTGAATCCTAACAACATTAATGATCTCCCTTCTCTATACCAAACATTCATAAAAAAATGGGAGATTAAAAATAACCCCTCCAAATCCTTTCAGAATATAGAAACCTAAAAAGAAATGTTGGGGAAAGTGTCCAAGATTACTACACTAGTTTTAATAGTGTTTACAATGCACTTCCCCCAAACATGAAACCTCCACTATGCTTAGCCTTAGCAAAATTTCCTGAGGGTTTTGACCCAGACATGACCTATCAGCTAAGAGAAAGAGACCCTTTGAATTTGGATCTTTCAAGACTGTAAGATATGCAGAGGGGAACTGTAAGTGTAGAAGAAAATCTGATTGAGAAAAGAGCTAGGTTGAAATCAGAAAAAAGAGTTACATACAAAGATGAAACAATGGCCTCAACCTCATCATCTGATCCCAAAATTGATAACTTAGTGAGGGTAATGGAAAAAATACTGGAAAGGATAAAATTAAATGATAGAGTACCTTGAGGGAGAACCAATTAAATCCCCAAAACAGAAACACAAATCAAAATTTCATAAAAGATCCTATTCAAAATAGGCAAAGAGATAATGACCAACAAATTAGGCCTCCTTTCCAAGACAGCTATGTGGATGAAGAAGAAAGGGAGACTAAAATATTGGAGGAAAATCATGTAAATCTGATAGGATCTGACAGTTAGAGTGATGTTTTTCTCCTTAAAGAAGAACAAGGATTCTTTTCCTCAGACCAAACTGAAAACAACCATGAGGATTCTGAAGATTATCAAATGGGATTTGAAAATGCTATAATGGAGGTCCATAAACAATATGACCTTAGGAGAAAAAAGAACTAAGAGGCCTCCAAGAATAATAACACAGAAACTGCTATTAGGAAAACCTCAGAAAATCCTCCTAAAAAAACAGTGAACAGTACCAACATTGTGACTAAGAAATTTGATCTGAATAAAGACAAAACCAGCCAACAAAGTGTTGACCGAAGCTACCCTAGTACTTCTGCTACTGGCCTTGAGAAATATGTCAAAAATAACAGTCCTAATAAAACTCAGCAAATCAGAATTGCTGAAAAGACTATGTGTGACAAAACATATGTAAATATGTCAAAAACACTAGCACCTTTCAGCCTTGAGGGAGAAATTGCCAAGATTAAAATTAGCATACCCTTAGTTGAACGGTAACCTAGGATGTATATAAAAATCAATTTTTGAGAGTTTTGAATATAGGAAATGATACTGATACTTTAAACTTGATAGCTGATAAACCAAAATTGTTGTTTGGTCTTGAAGTAGAAGGAAAATACCAAGAAGGGGTTGTCCCTCCATTCTATGTCAGTTTGAATATACATGATAAAATATTACACAATGCCATGCTAGAATTTGGTGCCTTTCACAACCTCATGCCAAAGGTGGTGATTGATCTGAAAATGAAACTATTTGTAATGCTATGCAAAGTATCCATTTCCATATAATTTAGTGTGCAAAGTGTTTTCCATGTCTTGCAAGTTAAACAAAGTGTTTTTGGTAATGTTCTGAGTTTTATGTGTGAGGATTTGTTAATTAAATTTAGTGTTTAACATCTAACAGCATAAATACACAGCAAGTAAACTTCACCATATCATAAAATAGAAAAATGATGAGGCATTTCACCCCTCCTAGGCTACATCTGTCGATCTAAGGCTCCCTAGTGGTATGTCCTTGCTCTATTAAATTTCTCAAAATGGTTACACGGTGAAAAATATGCCTAAAAAAGCAAAAAAAACTATAAATTTGACTTCAAAAGACAGAAATAAGCTAAAAATGGTTTTTGTTTCACCTCAAATAGGGAAGTACAACCCAATACAGCTCCATTTCCCTAATGGCCCTGGTGGATATTTCCTCTTCTCTAAAGAAAAAATGGCTGAAGAACACCTCTGTTCACTGTAAAAATTGTCCCAAACACTCTAGAATGGTGAAGAAACCAAAAATCGACTAACCTTTTGTTCAATTTGGTTCAATATTGAGGAAGTTATGACCCAAACAAGATTTTGCCCAGTGGCACTAGAAAACCTCCTCCAAAACTGGAGGAACTCCAGTTAGCTTCACGAAATTTGTCGGACAGCTTAGATTAGGCAGAATCGTGCTATTTTCAGAGGTAGAAATAAATTTAATTGTCAGTTCCAAATGGCATGTTCGCATTCCAAATTTTTGGAAACTGTTTGGGCTGGCGGTTAACGTTAAAATCGCACCCTCAGTCACCACCTACAGGTCACGTGGTTATGGAGCTAGAACCTAGGTGCTAAACCATTTTCTCTGTCGGTTTGAATGGGGCTTAGCCCTTGGTGATAGTGCGTGGTCGCGGGGCCTTATCCCTTAGTCTTGAGGTCTTAAATCAAATCCGCCCATTCAAGCTTCTCCATGACAACCCGACTCGCCCTTGTTCAGGTTTAAACGACTCATCTGACTGTTCAATGATTTGGCCTATGGTGTAGTGGTCGAGTTAACCCTACCCTAGGAGTCGGGTCGGGGTTTCGACCCCCCTTGCCCACCAATTTTTTTAACATGACCTTTAATCAAATGGGCAGGGCCATGTGGTAGCGTCTGGGCAGGCCACGTGGCACCCTATAATAGGCCTATAAAAACTTAATAAAAAATGAAATTTTCCATTTAATTTTTTTTTAAAATTTGACAAAATCATAGGCAAAAAGTCATGTTTTGAAGGTCATTAGGTGATTTTAAACTTTATTAAATTTCACATACGACATCGGATTTGAGTCGCATTCATGGCACCAGAATGGCAGTGATGAGGCCTTTCCGATCTTTCAGATTGCAACAAATTCTGAGAAGTTCCATTTTTGAGCATTTTTTCGACTTGGACATGCTCTCCTGATCACACGTCCCCAATGGGAATATTTTTGACCCCAAAATCTCTCTAAATTACAGAAATTGAAGATGAGGAAACTGATTCTCCACTCTTCCAACCTTGAACCATTGAAATCTTCCTTGCCTACTGTCCTTATGGCGAATTTTTTCCGAATGAGCCATGTACTTGTGTCGATTCCCGACCAAGTTTTATTTCCACACCAACCTACCATTTTGAAACCAGCATTGATCCATACTAAAATTTTTGTCCTCTTTGCTTGCATGCTTAACCCTCTGTTGGATTTTTGCACCACTTTTCACTGGCACTTTGTTCTTTGCACCGATCAACACCAAAGGCACCTTGTGCAACATCTTGTCATCTTCTTCCAAAGATGACCTGCTTTCAGACTAAAACATTTCATCCTTTACATCAAAAATAACATGAAAAGGACTATTTACAAAATCTTTTTTCTTAATCATCAACAAATTCAAATTTTGACTTGCATTGACAATCCTTTTCAACTGCCCTGCATTCACTAAAGACGATTATAGTTTCTTCCAATGTGCTTTCACAATAAACTCCTTGCCATCCTTGAATAGGTGATAATTGTTCTCATGGCGATGGAAGATTTATTTTCTATCATATATGTACGGACTACCCAACACCACACATGTAATTTCAAGTGGTACCACATCTAATTCAACCAAGTCAACATAATGAGCTGTTATGGAAAAGTGGAACATGCACTTCCTTGAAACTTGTAAATTAGCATCCTTGCGAATCCATCCAAGTGGATATGACTTTGGATGTGGAATAGTTTCAAGTCTCAGCTTCTTGACTAAGTCTTCTGAGATTAGATTCGCTTGTGACCCACTGTCAAATAGTGTGTCTATCTTTGTGTTTTTGGAAATTAACCTCACATGAAAGAGTTCTATCCTCCTCTCTTTATTTGGAGCTTCTATGTGACAGTTTCAAGTGCTAGAACTGGGATTTGTTTCATTTACAATTTCTTTCCCCTTTATGTTCTTTAGTACCATGGCTATGCTTTTAGTTTCATCTCCTGATTCAGACCGTAATTCTTGTTCAGCTATTGCAACCGTTTTTCCCTTTCCTTGGCCTTATCTTTGGTTTTAAATTTTTCTGGCTTCATCTCTAGATGAAGTTTTCAGCAATGGTCTTCATCATGGTGTGTTTTGGAATAGGTTTTACAAAATAATTTTCCTTTTTCTTTCCTAGAGTTTTCATTTATTTTTCTACATTTTCCTTTAAATTCACTACCCTCATTCCCATCAAAAGATTTTTTACCTCTAGCCTCTAAATGTGTGGCTTGAACACAAACCTCATCTAGACTAGTAGGATTGAACATAAGGATAGTATGTATAATATAGTTTTGTAAACCACCTATATATTTGAGCAAATTTTCTTGGCTATGAAAATCAATTCCAAGTAATAAAGCCCTTCGTCTAAACTCTTGAGTGTAATCTTGAACACTTTGTCCCTTAAGTTGTCTAAAACTTTTCCAATTCATGATAGCCTTTTTTAAATGAGCTAATAGATAAAATTGTTGTTTAATTGCAACAATAAATTCAGCCCATGATAAAGTGATCTTACCTTGTTTTTTAATATCATCCTTGGTCTTGGCTTCCCACCATACCATTGCTGCTCCTTCCATTCTCAAAGAGGCTAACTAAATCTTGGTGTCGTCTTCATGAAGGTTTTGTATCCTCAAGTAAATTTCCAAATTTCTTATCCAATTGTCAATTTTATTTGCATTGACCTCACCATTAAACATAGGCAACTCAAATTTAACATCAAACTTTAAAAATGTACTTTAACCAGTGATTTTATACTAGTGAGATTGATTCACTGAAGTAGAGGATGACGATGTAGAGGAAGAGGATGAATATGGGGATGGTGGATCACCATTACCTCCATGTCCTTTATTTCCTCAGGACATGTTCCAAAAGGCTTTTTTGGACATGCCTATCATTCCTTTCTTTGTACAGTATCCTCACCATCTCAGTCATGTCCAAAAAAGCCTTTTGGAACACCCATTCTTCTTCTTTGGGATTAATTTCTTCAAGAACTTCTCCTTCTCTGGAATACATGCTTGAGGCTTCTTCTGTGGCTCTTGGAGGTGGCTCTCTGGCCTTTCTTGGTTGAGGATTACTTTTTGCTCTAACCTAGTGTCATTCACCTCCCTTGAGTTTAAGCCTAGTAAGCATCAAAACTTGCAAACAGTCAACTATATATTTTCACAAGAGCGAATGCAGAGTAAAACTCTAACTCCTAATGCTCAAATCCTGAGCAACTTTGATACCATCTTATCTGAAAATGAAACTATTTTTAATGTTATGCAAGGTATCCATTTCCATATAATTTAGTGGGCAAAGTGTTCTCCATGTCTTGTAAGTTAAACAAAGTGTTTTTGGTAATGTCATGAGTTTTATGTGTGAGGATTTGTTAATTAGATTTAGTGTTTATCATCTAACAACAAAAATACACAGCAAGTAAACTTTACCATATCATAACACAACAAAATAATGAGGCAGTTCACCCCTCCTGGGCTACATCTTCTGGTCCAAGGCTCCCCAATGGTATGTCCTTGCTCTATTAAATTGCTCAAAATGGTTACAAAGTGAAAAATATGCCTAAATAGGAAAAAAAATCTATGAATTTTACTTCGGAAGACAGAAATAAGCTAAAAATGGCTTTTTTTTCACCTCAAATAGTGAAGTACAACCCAATACAGCTCTATTTCCCTGATGGCCCTTATCGATCTTTCCTCTTATCTGAAGAAAAAATGGCTGAAGAACACCTATTTTCACTCTGCCACCTATCCCAAACACTCCATAATATTGAAGAAACCCAAAATTGACTAAAATTTCATCTAATTTGGTTAAATATTGAGGAAGTTATGACCTAAACAAGATTTTGCCTAGTGGCACTAGAAAACCTCCTCCAAAACTAGAGGAAATCCAGTTAGCTTCACCAAATTTGCTGGGTAGCTCATATTAGGAAGAACCACACTATTTTTAGGAGCAGCAATAAATTTAACTGTCAGATTGAAACGGCGCGTTCACGTGCTGAATTTTCGAGAACTATTTGGGCTGGTGGTTAATGTTAAACCCGTGCCCTTAGTCATCACCTACAGGTCATGTGGTTAGGGAGCTAGAACCTAGGTGATAAAACCTTTTCTCTATCGGTTTGAATGGGGCTTAGCCCTTGGTGATAGCGCGTGGTCACAGGGCCTTATCCCTTAGCCCTGAGGGCTTAAATAAACTCCACCCATTCAAACTTCTCCACGACGACCCAACTCGCCCTCATTTAGGTTTAAATGACTCGCTCGACTATTCAATTGTTCGGCCTGTGGTGTAGTGGTCGGGTCGACCCTTCCTCAGGAGTCGGGTCGAGGGTTTGACCCCCCTTGCCCACCAATTTTTTTAACATGACCTTTAATCCAATGGACTGGGGCCACATGGCAGCCTTCAGGAAGGCCATGTGGCACCCTCCAATAGGCCTATAAAAACTTAATAAAAAATTAAATTTGCCATTAATTTTTTTTTTTTGGAAAATTGACAGAATCATGGGGAAAAAGTCCCATTTTGAAGGTCATTAGGTGATTTCAAAATTTAGTAACTTTCACATATGACATCGGATTTGAGTCCTGTTCATGGCACCAGAATCACAACGATGAGGCCTTTCCATTCGTTTAGATTGCAACCAATTCTGAGTAGTTCCATTTTTGAGCATTTTTCAACTTGGACATGATTTCCTAATTAGTGATGGAGAGATTAGGCATAGAAATTACTAAACCTTACAAAGATATTTATTATTTTGATTCAAGAAGAGTCAAGTGTTTGGGTCTAATTAAGGATTTATGTGTCAATCTGGCACAAATTCCTGCTAAGGGTCTATTCATGGACATAGTAGTTGCTGACATTCCCCCGAAGTATGGCATGCTTTTATCTAGATCATGGGGAGCCAAACTTCAAGGGAACCTTCAAATGGAAATTTCTTATGCCACCATCCCAGTCTTTAACCAAACAATAAGATTATATTAGGAATCTCATATGAAATATATGGTACACAGCCTAGATAGGCCAAACAAAACTCATGTTTATTCCATTAATTCATATCTTGATTCATTTATCTTGTCCAATGAAGATGAAATCAAAAAACAAGAAAATGAAAATGAAAAAGAGTTCAACCGACTTAAACAACCAAATTTGTCCTCAAATGAAAAGCATAACAGCTCAAACTTTAGCAGCCTTGAACAACAGAACGATAATGAGTTTGAAATAGAAACACTATGGAACATGAGCTTTGATGACTCTTGTGGAAAAATGGTTCAGGAGCTAGTGTATGGATACATAATACAAACAAAGGACATTCCTACAAACTTTATTTCCAATGCACTAATAACATTACAGAATATGAAGCTCTCCTTCTTGGTTTACATTTGCATAAGAACATAGGAGCCAAGAAAATATCAGTCCAAGGAGACTCGGAGCTAATCATTAGGCAAATAAAAGGGGATTATTTAGCCAAAAACCCAAGATTAAGATAATATAGGAATGATGCCCCAAATCTCCTAAAAACCTTTGAGATACATGAACTCATTTTCATCCCTAGAGCTCATAATAACCTTGCAAATGAGCTTAACTTTGCTGCTAGAAATTGCCATATTCCCCATGTAAATGAACTATTCATTGTCAAAGTAAAAAATCGGCCTACATTACCTGACAATGAAAACTATTGGCAAGTTTTTGAGGGTGATAAACACATTGATTATTTTTTGCAATCTAAAAATGATTTTTCTGTACCAGCACTTACCTCAGGCCATGAAGAAGATTGTTTTGATGAAAAACAAGCCCACATAACAGAGTTTTCCTCTACTGTTGATATAAACCAATTTGAACATCTTTTTAAGGCATAATTATTTTACAATCTTAACTAAAAATACCTTGAGGTTTTACAATGCAAAGATGATTCAATACCAAGGGGCCTTACCCCATTAGAGGAGCTTTTTGAATTTAATAATGGAGCTAAAAAACCAAATATGGAGCCTACAGAAACTAATGTAGAAGAACATAACATAGGTAGCATGAATGAACCCAAAATGATCAAGTTATCTAGCACTCTTCCTACTCATATAAAATAGGAATATATTGAACTTTTAAAAGAATTTGGAGATGTGTTTGCATGGGGGTACAAAGATCTGAAATCATATGATACCAACATTATTCAACACAAAATTCCTCTTCAAGAAAATTAGAAACCTTTCAAACAAAAACTAAGAAGGATAAAACATGTTTTATTACCTTTAGTTGAGAAAGAGATCAAAAAGATGTCTGATGTTGGGATCATAATTCCCATTAGATACTCAAAGTGGGTTTCCAACTTTGTATCTATTAGAAAGAAGTCTAGGGAGATTAGGCTTTGCATTGACTTTATAAATCTAAACAAAGCCTCCCTGAAAGATAATTATCCCTTGCCGAAGATGGATCACATACTCCAAAAGGTGTTTGGATCTAAGAGAATATCACTCTTGGATGGTTTTTCAAGCTACACCAAGTACTAGTACTCCAAAGTGATAAAAAAAAAAACTAGCTTTACCACACCCTGGGGTACATTCCTGTATGTTAAAATTCCATTTGGTTTGATGAATGCAGGGGCCACATTCCAAAGGGCCATGGATGTATATTTTTCAGAAGACATAGGCTATTTCATAATCATTTACCTTGATGACATCATTGTTTACTCCAAAACTAATAAAGAGCACTTAGTCCATTTGAAATTTTTTTTTGAGAAATGTAGGAAATATGGCTTACCTTTGAATCCCAACAAAAAACTCTTACGTCTCTGAGAAGGAAAGCTCCTAGGCTACATAATTTCTGAAGAAGGAATCAAATTATATCCCAAAAGTATTGAAGGAATATTGAAAATCAGCCATCCTAAAAACCTCAAGGAATTGCAATCTTTCATTGGGAAGATCAACTTTTTGAGAAGGTTCATCCCTAGCCTTGCTAAAATTTTAAGAAATATCACAAACATGCTAAAAAAGGAGACAGGATTTAAATGGACCTTAACAGCCAAACAATCATTTGAACTGGTGAAACAAGCTCTCGCTCAAACACCAGTTCTCATTAGTCCTGATTTCACCAAGGATTTCTACATTTTTTCATTTGCATCTGAACATACCATTGTTGCAGTGTTGTTACAAAAGAATAACATGGGTCAAGAACAACCAATAGCCTTTTTCAGTAATTCCTTAAGAGATTCTCCACTCAAATATAACATTATGGAGAAACAAGCCTTAGCCTTGATAAAAGCATTGAAATATTTTTGAGTCTGCATTTTACACTCTCATATCATTGCTTTTGTCTCACATACAGTTGTCAAGGATATTCTAAATCAAGACCCTGATGGTAAAAGGGAAAAATGGATTGCTATTATCTTAGAATATGATTTAGAAATTAGACCCACCAAGCTGATTAAAGGACAAGGATTAGCAAAACTCATGTCTAATTCAAATTTCCAAGCATTAGATATGAATATGGTTGATGTTTTAGAAGAATAAGAATAATTCATTGCTCCATACATTGAAGAAATATTTATAAATTCATCTTGGTATGTTGATATCAAATATGTCCTTCTTTATCACGATACCCCTCTTTCTTTATCAAAGACAAAAGTTAGATTTTTGAAACAAAAAGCTTTAAAATTCTGCATTTTAGATGGATTTCTGTATTGGAAGAATGATGTTGGAATATTGCATAATTTTTTTTTTGAGAATGATGTGGGAAAAATCACACATGAGCTACATGAGGGAGAGTGTGGAGGACACCTTTACTGGAAAACCACAGCAAACAAGATTCTTAGAGCTAGTTATTATTGGCCCACCATTTTCCTTGATACCCAAAGACTAGTCATGACTTGCCATAAGTGTCAAATTTTTGATGGAAAGAGAAAACTTCTACCTTTACCTTTGCATCCCATCAGTATTGAGGCTCCCTTTTGGCAACGGGGTTTAGAATTTATTGCAAAAATTCACCCAACCTCATCTACCCAACATAAGTGGATCCTTACTGCCACTGATTATTTCACCAAGTGGATAGAGGCTATCCCTTCTAGGAATGCTACTTACTTAGTCATTATCAAGTTCCTTTAGACCAACATATTATCCTAATTTGGTTCTCGTAGAAATATCATTATAGACAATGTTGTTTCCTTTAAATCCAAAAGAATGGTTTATTTCTACTATAAATACCATATTACATTAGGGCATTCCATATCTTACTACCCTAAAGGTAATGGGATAGTTGAATCCTCCAACAAAAGTTTGAACAACATTATCAAAATACTGCAAGAACATAATAAAAAATCATGGCATTGTAAGCTAGTTCAGGCATTATGGGTTGATAGACTAACCACCAAGAAATCAATCAGTATGTCTCCCTATCAGTTGGTGTATAGCGTGGATGTAGTCTTCCCAACATCCTTGGGAGTTCCAATCATGAAATTCCTTCAAGAAGTGTAATCAGAAGAAAATTACATGCAGAGAAGGATAAACTAGACCATTCATTTACAACAGTCAAGAGAGGAGGTTTACAAAATAACACAAGCAGTACAAGAGAGTATCAAGAAGATCTTTGACATAAGGAATAAAGCCAATAATTTCCAAGTTGGAGACACAATTTTGAAATGGGATTCTAGAAGGGAAGGCAAAGGTAAACATGGCAAATTTGAGAATTTGTGGAAATGACCTTATATCATTCACTCAATTAGGGGTCATATTGCTTTCTTTTTACAAGGGCTGAATGGAGAAGAGTTATTTGGAGGTCCTGTCATTGGAAGGATGCTCAAATACTATTTTTTTCAAGAGTCATAGCTTCAAAATTTCCATTTATTATACATAAAAATTGCATAAGAAAATATTGAAAACAAAAAATACAAAAACAATGAAAGAAAGGAAAAATAGGGTAGATTCAAAAAGAGGTATAGCCCCATACCCAAAAAATAGAACTATTGAAAGTGTGAAAGTGTAAATTCCACTATTGGTTCAAAAATAATGTCTTGTTCAGTCATCTAGCCTAATCGTTGTTGAATATGCTTTAAATTCATGTTGATAAGTTAGTAAATACAATGATTGTCAAAGTTATTCAAGATTGACTTATCAGGAAAATAGATTAGGGAATCAAAGATATTGGTTCCACATGCTCTAAACAGAACCAAGGAGAAAGATGAGGATGCATTACAAATGATAGATCATAGCCCTATCTTTCTAAGTTACCTTTTATGCAAAATAATGTTTGTGTGTAGCTTGTTCCAATGCCACATCCATGGTAAGTCACACTGCCCAATCCTGACTTAAACCATGCTTTCAATTACATGTCAATAGTTTAGAGAATCAAGACTACCAAAAAACTTAATCTTGGCAGTTAAATAGTCCATGTAGAGAATAAAAAGGGTTCACTAGTTTAATCTAAACTCTTGGAAGAAATAAGGATAGAAATAGATAGTTTATTTCTGTTTTCAAAAAAATAAAAATGTCAAGAGTTTTCCAGTTCAAGTGCACTCAAGCAAGAAAAATGTTAGGACAAGTAGGTTGGGTAGGTAGAAATGTTATTGAGAGAATCATATGTTTCAGATTATTAAGATCATCACTTCAAAATAAATATCAACAAGTGAAAAGAAGGGAAAAATATACCCAATGGAAGAGGCACTGGTCTTCAAAAAACTCAAAGATTTGATCAACTGAAAGTTCTAGACACCTACCAAAAAGGAGTTGCCCTCCCCATGTGGAGCCTCTGTTAGTCATCAATATTTTTTGCTGATATCAAAAGATGACTTAGTAATGGTCCTAGATTTCTAAAAACAAAATTTGAGAAATATTGTGAGTTTTAGAAATCTCACTGCCTTCATTATCATAAGTTAAACTATTTCACTAAAATTCTCCCTCTATTCCCTCTAAGTTTCACCTCACTTCTCCAAAAGGACTTCAATTATTGAGTCTGTTAACCTCATTTCACTACCTCACCCTCCCTCTCATTCATTTCATTTTCCCTCTAAAAAACCCATTTCTTCCTTTTCTAAAAAACCTCATGAAGCATCCCCCATTCATCATTTTTCCTCTGAAATATTAAACAATGTAAAAACTCCCATTTTTACATTGTTTTAAAACTATGTTTTAGCCTATCAGGTCCTTTAAATTTTATATAAAACTTTGTTTTATGTTAAAAAACCTGCCTTTGTATGATATAGGCCTAAAGCCCCATTCTTCTAAAAATCCCCAGCCCCCTTTACTCCCACAAAACCCTGACCTCCACTATCCTTAAGCCCCTTCCCCATATAAAATAAACCTCTACCCTTTCATTTCATAAATCCTGCCAATCCTTATAACTTAACACATTTTGGTTAAAATTATTAAGGCCCTGGGCCCCATCTTCCACTTAACCCTGCCATCCAACCGGGCCTCGCCACCTGTCCCCCACTACCACCGGCTCGATCAACTCCATCGCCTCCCTGATGTGCGTCAATTGTTAATCTTCCATCCCGAGATCCAATGACCTACATCTTATATTGTAAATTAAGTTGTGATGGGCTTAACATATCGCAACCCAAGAAAAATAGGCAATTTTTCCTTGCCATATCAGGCAGCTCCCACCTAAAACTACTTACCACCCATTCCTCACATATAAACCATTTTTAGTTTTCAAAAGCCATCTCCCTCCACGCCATTTTTTCAAACTTTTCCCACTCCCATTCAAAATCTTCCTGGTTCCACCTCTGGAACCTTTCCTCCTACACCCTCTCCTCCTCTGCAAACACTCTCTGACAACCCAAACCCTTGAAAAAAGCAGTAAAACCCTCCCCACAAGCTT
The DNA here is from genome assembly GCA_034641835.2 of Pinus albicaulis. Lineage (NCBI taxonomy): Eukaryota > Viridiplantae > Streptophyta > Pinopsida > Pinales > Pinaceae > Pinus > Pinus albicaulis. The sequence continues at coordinate 871,993,894 of CM076580.1, forward strand.
TTAACTAATTATTTGTGTTTTATGCAGGTTTTAATGGAAGACATAAATAAAAATATTCTGTAGAGTCAAAATTGATCACAGAGAAGACTCAGATGACGATCGAAGAGCTCATAAAATATCAATAAAGGCCAGAAGGTCTGTGCCAATATTTTCATCGATGAAACATGATCATCGATGGATAAAATGAACCCTCTAGCCATGAAGAAAGCTTCCCCTGTACACAGAAGACAAAAGAAGTCAAAAAAATAGTGAAGAGAAGAAGTCATAAGGATTAAAGGGCTAATCCTAATCAAAAGTCAAAACAAAAGGGTTAGCCAATCAAAGCAGAAGATTAAAGAAAGAAATGCAAATGGATAAAAATCAAATATGAAAGGATAAAGGCAAAGGATCAAAAGAATAAATCAAAAGGATTAAAGGAACAGAACAAAGATCACAAATAACTAAAAGAAATATCATAAAGACAAAAAGTTAGAGCAGAAAGACAGAGTTTAAGGCCTAATAACTGGGATTAAAGATAAAACAAAGGTCAGATTAACCCAAAGCAAATTTGAATGACTCAGCCTATGGGAGTTACTCTTCTCAAAAGATATTTTTGCCACCTACTTCTTTGTTTCCTTCAATAAAGCATTAGGTAGTTATTGAGCTTAGTCAGAGATATGTATATCTACCAAAAAGTTATTATAAAAGTTATGAATAGGCCTTAAAGCCAAAAATTTCACCTGTATTCCCTTAGGAGTTAATATAGAAGTTATTAATCAGAGAAATATCTGCATATATTCCTGCCTTAAGCCTTGCATGGTCTTCAAAGTTAGGAATTCATTAACTTTGTAATAAATGACACTCAAACCCTAGCTTAGCTTCACCTCCTCATTTGTAGATAAATAATGCATCTGAAATCATTATCTTGTTGGCATTTGATGACTCTTTGAAGTAATACATAGTCTCATGGAAGTTGGAAAGAAATTGATGTCTTGGAACTTGTGGATACCTTGATTTATTTGTTGATGGAGTAGGCTAGATTGCAGGATCCCTGAGCCTAGTTGTTGGTGAAGTGCTTCTAATCTGTTATTTTTATTTCATGTTTTCATTATGTTTCCATCCTTCTAATTTGCAGTAGAGAAAAATATTTAGGCTAAGAAATGTCTTTTGAAAGCACCTTAGTTCTGTTTGTTCTTCACTGCCTTAATATTTTCTTCTTCTAGGACATTTTAGAGAATTCTTAATTGATCTCTAGACCCCCTAATCTTGTTTATTTCATGAATATTTTAATACAGTTGGTATCAAGAATGATTTATGGCTAGCCCTGCTTATTTGATGTACTTAAAGTTTGCCAAAGAGGTTTTGTTTCGATCATACGTTTGTACTTGCTTAAATAATTGTTTTAGAGATCTTCATAGCTATAATAAAAGATGTTTTAAGCATTCCCTCTTCTCCGATTACAGTTATATGTGTGTCTTAAGTGTTTTATGTCCTTGAAGGTGAAATCACTAGAAATTAAATGAGTTTCTTACCTTCTATATTTCATTGGAAATGTTTTTCTTGAATAATTATCTTCTTTAGTTGAATCAAATAATTTATGGTTTTCCCTATCTATTGATTGCCTCTTCATGCTAATGATATTTAAGTCCCTTTTTTAAAAAGTACATATGATAAAGGATTCTTAATTTCCATTTGTTCTACTTTTTATTCTTACTATTGATGTCCATCTCATTACCCCTAAAAACCTTAAATATCCACTGACCAAGTTAGATTTTCCCTGTGATGCTCCCCCATCCATTGATGAACTTATCATGACTTTCATAGACTTCATTGCCCAATTCATCATTCTATCTATGTTTTTTTATCACCATACGCAACCAAAACAATCAAACAAACCCTATACTTAATAAGTAGGCTAAAATCAATGATCTACAACAAACAAGTTCATACCCTTTGCAAACAAATAGAGAGAGCCTTCTCTGAGTCTAGGAAGGATAGGTCCGAGGACTCCAAAGACTGGTCTAATGTTGCCTTGTCCATTTGGTCTACCAATATGCTAAATCACGGGATCAAAACATATCTAACCCTCCAACTAAAGAACTGAAACCTCCCCTACAGATGTTTGATAAGATAACACAATTTGATGATGGAACAACGTTACAAGAGGGGGAAATAGATCGGCCTAGTGCCAAAATATAAAAGTAATATCTAGAGTATTCATTTTTGACATCCCAATGGAAAGGATGCCCCTCGACTGAAAATAAAACACTAAAAGTGACCCTCTCAATCCTCCACTGCAACACCCTGCAACACAGCACAACTCTGAACAGAAACTGCGTAGCTAAAGACTGAAGCTTGGCCTAATGCCTGGATGTGGACTATATAGCTCAATAATCCATCCTCAATAGGGAGTTGAAGTACCCTAAGGATGAGTGTGGGATTCCCGCTCGGGAACACTCTTGTACTAAAAAGTACAACAGACCCTACTAAACAACAAAAGCATGCATAGAAATGTCACCTAAAAAATCCAGATCTAAAAAGATCAAAATCTATAGACATATAAAATGACTCCTATGGATGCCTTGCCCTTACTTATATGCATTTTGAACCTTCTCACCTTGGGTCCCATTCATTAAAGACACTACTCTCATGGATACTATCTCCCATTAACTTTGCATTGTTTCACATTGATTATCCACTCTCTCTATACTAGTGTTGTTGATTGGGCCAACATTGACCTTATCCACATGCCTTTGCCCCTGTTCACACATGAAAGTGCTTTATCCAGCTATCAAGATGATCCCTTTTGACATTAAGAGGGATTTTATTCCTATTAATTAGATTTATGGGTTTCCCTACCCACTTATTCATCTATCTAAAAGAAAAAATAAAAAATGAATATTCTTATTAGTTGCATGATAATTTAAGAATATTAGAGGATTCAGCTAACCCATTACCCTAAGGGTAATAAGTTGTTGAATGACCCAAAGTAATGTGGTATTTATGACAAAAATCAATCATGTTCTTAGACTTAAAGGTTGCAGCATTATCAGTGATGAGTTTTCTAAGACAACCAAATTTGGAAAGGATATTAGTTTCAAGGAATATAATAATGACATAATCAGTTGCAGTTCTAGAAGGAGTGGCCTCTATCCATTTGGTAAAGTAGTCAATGGTAGCAGGAATCCACTTATGTTGGGTAGAGGATGGAGGATTAATTTCACCAATGAAATCTAATCCCTATTGTTGGAAAGGGCTTTCAACAAAAATAGGCTTTAATGGTAGGGGCAACAATTTTCTCTTTCCTTCAAATATTTGGCATTTATGAAAGGCAGTTACCATCCTATGTATGTCAGGGAATAGATTTTTCCAATAAAAACCAACCCTAAGGATTTTATTTGTAGTGGCTTTCCAATAAATATGTCCACCACAATCACCTACACGGAACTCCTGCATGACTTTTTTTGCATCATCCCTTAACAAGAATTTGAGTAAAATACCCTCAAAATATTTCGAGTATAAGAAATTTTTCTAGAATGCAAATTTTAACTGCTTTCAACTTTAGAAATCTTGCTTTAGTTTTTGTCAGACCAGGAGGAGCATTTAAGTTGAATAAAACATATAAGAGATCTGCATACCTGGGGGAGTTTAGGAATGCTTCATCAATTTGTGGAGTCGTTTGTTCCTCTTTAGCATCCAATGAATAAACCGTGTTGATATCCGGTGCATGAAAATTGGACTTAGCCATTAGTTTGGCCAGTCCTTGTCCTCCGATCAGTTCGCTGGGCATGATTTCTAGGTCATATTCCAGAATGATGGCAATCCATTTGCCTCGCTTTCCATCAGGTCCATTCTGCGTTAAAATGTCCTTGAAAACTGAATTAGGTACATAAGAAATAACATGGGAGTGTAAATATATACACTAAAATATTTTATTGCTTTAACCAATGCAAATTCATGTTTTTCCATAATGTTGTATTTCAAAGGGGCATCCCTTAAGGCTTTTATAAAGAATGTAATAGGTTGTTCAAATCCTTCACTATTTTTCTGCAATAGGACAACTGCAATAGTATGTTCAAAGGAAAAGGAAAATATTATGAAATATTTGGTAAAATATGGGCTAATTAGCACTGGAGCTATTGTCAATGCATGTTTGACTAGATCAAAATATTGTTTGGCTTCAATATTCCACCTGATTTCTGTATCTTTTTTAAGCATGTTGGTTATGTTTCTAAGAAGCTTTGCAAGGTTAGGAATGAATCTTCTTAGGAAATTGATTTTACCAATAAAAGACCGAAGTTCTTTGAGGTTTCTTGAGTGAATTATTTTAAGTGTACATTCAATGCTACTAGGATAAATGCTAATACCATCCTTAGAAATAATATGAACAAGAAGCTTTCCTTCTTCAAGACCAACAAGTGTTTTCTTAGGATTTAATGAGATGCCAAACCCTCTACATTTTTAAAAGACTCTTAGATGTTCCAAGTGTTCCTCATAATTTTTTGAATAGATAGTAATGTCATCAATATAAATCAAAACAAAATGACCAATTTCATCAAAAAAAGCAATATCCATTGCTCTCTAGAAAGTGGCTCCAGCATTCATCAAACCAAAGGGCATTTTCACCTACATGAAAGTTACCCATGGAGTAGTGAAGGCAGTTTTATCCTAATCATCGAGATGCACTAAGACTTGGTTGTAACCTGAGAAACCATCTAATAAATAAATCCTACTAGATCCTACTACCCTTTGTAATATGTGATCCATTTTTGGTAGTGGGTAGTTGTCTTTTAAGGAGACTTTGTTTGAATTTTTGAAATCAATGCATAATCTGATTTCTCCTATTTTATTTATTGTAGGCACAATATTAGATACCCATTTATAATATCTAATACGAAATATGTTTTTATCATCATACATTTTGTTTACTTATTTTACAACCAAAGGCATTAAGACAGGATTTACCCTACGCAACTTTTGTTTAAATGGTTTTTTATCTTTTTTTATTGGTATTTTATGTTGTATGATACTAATTTCAAAGGCTCTCAAGTCTTCATAACTCCATGCAAAAACATCTATAAATTATTTGAACAAGGCTATATACCTTTGTTTTGTAACAATAGGCAGTGATTTTGACTATTATATCATTTTGGGATTCTGTTCATTTCCTATGTTACACTCTTCTATGTTTGTTCCTATGGGTTCAATCTTTTGGATTTTTTGCTACATTGTTGAAATAAATAAGTTATTCTAATGGGACAAAACCTCTAGGTAGGACATTATCCTTAAGCTAAAGTACTTCAAATTCCTCTTTTTTTGGTCTTTTTCATGCAATTCTGGTTTATGTACAATTTTGTTTGCTGAAATATTTACATCAGAGACATCAAACTGTTTATTTATACTAACATGTACATGAGTTTGAATTTATAATTCACAATCCAAATATATACTACTATCTTTGAACTTTTCCTTTGACTGTAAGAAAATTTCATTCTGTTTGTCATTCCCAAAAAATTTCCAATATCTCATGTTATCAGGTACAACTGGACGGTGTTTAATTTCCACTGTGTATTGTCTATTGGGATGAGGCAACTTTCTTGTTCTTGCCAAAAAATCCAAATGGATATTTTGATTTCGTGGAATGACATCAAGATCATATTCTTCAAAAGTTCTTAGAAATTCAAGCATAGTATTTATGTATGCTCTCAATCTAGGATATTTTGCAGCATATTCTCCTCTGATATGTTTTATGATTAATTTAGAATATCCATGAACAGAAATTATTTTAGCTCCTAACCTTTTCAGCAATTCTAACCCTAAGATAAGTGCCTCATATTCTTCTATGTTATTAGTGCACTGAAAGTTAAGTTTTTAGGAATGACCTTCTGCATGATTATTCCCTGTGTTTCACACCCAAAAACCACCCCCTAAGCCTGAGTTGCCACATGAGCCATCAAAAATTATGTTCCAAAAAGGATCAGTTTCAGTGTTTTGTGGTACAATTTGTATTGGGTTTCATGTTTTTCAACAGATTTTTTTTCTACCTCAGTAAATTTTGCATCAATGCCTCCATCATTATAAAGAATAAATGATTCAAGGTCAGAATGAATAGAGTAAAGGGGGTATTTATGTGGTTTATATTCGCTACTCACCATATACTTCATCGTGGTTTCCCTATACAATCTTATCTTTTGACCAAATACTGGTATTGTGTCATAAGACATGTCCATTTGAAGGGTTCCATGTAAAATTTCTCCCCATGAGCATCACAACAACATTCCATACTTAGGAGGAATGTTTTCTACTACTATTTCCGTTACTAGGCTCTTAGTTGGGATTTGAGATAAAGTGACACATAGATATTTAATAAGACCTAAACATCTAGCTTTGATAGAATAAAATGAATATAAGTATTTGTAAGGCCTAGTAATTTCAAGGCCAATTTTATCCATAACATCTTGTGGCATTAAATTATGAGATGCACCTGAATCCAACATCACATTCTGGATAATATTGTCATGAAAATTGAGACTAACATAAAATGGAGGGACACATCCTTCTTGTGGTTTACCATAAACTTCTGGTCCAAACAACAATTTAGGTTGATCATCATTCAGATTAACAATATCTCTATTTTCCACTATGTTTGATGCTTTCATGACCTGAGTCTTCTACACATTTTTGTTTATTAATTCAGTTAAGGGAATATAAATTTTCAGTTTGGTAAGTTCATTTTCAATACTGAATGGTGTTTGGCTCTTAAGAATATTCAAAAAATCAGACTTTTCAACAACTACCTTTGTGGCAAGTTCTGTTTGTTGACTAGTGGTAGGGACATCAACTTGTGTAGTTTTGGAAGAAATATCAACTGTTCTTTTAGCATGGCTTTTTGTGGTCTTGTTTCCTGAATTATCTACACCTTTCTTAGGACTTTATATACTTTTCTTAGGATCAGATTTAGAGACCTTTTTGGCAGAGCTTTCAGTGTTCTTTTTATTAGAGGTGTCTAATTTTTTTTCTTTCTCCTAAGATTGTACTGCCCATGTACTTCCATGATGGCATTTTCAAATCCTTGTTTTTACTCATTATACTCTTCAGCTTCAAGTTCAGTTTGGGTCAACAAGAATGATTCCTATTCTTTTCGAGTGAGAAAACAATATCATCTTCATTTACACCCATTAAACTTATTTTGTTTTATTCTACCTCTTCAGCTATTTCTCCATCTTCATCAGCGTAATTCTCCTAAAATGGAGGTCTAATCTGTTTATTAGGTTCCCTCTATTCTCTTTGTCTTATTTGAGGAGGATTTCTTCTGGGATTTTGATTCTGATTTTGAAGTGCACGATGGTTTTCTCTAGGAGCATTCCTCTCGTTTAGGCTAATCCTCTCCATTATTCTTTCTACAGTTCTTCTCAAGGCATCTATATTGGCATCATCTAAGGAAGTTTTAGCTTCATATCTTATGGTAACTCTTCTCTCATTTCTCATCCTTGCTCTCTTTTCTAACAGATTGGATTCTATGCTCACTGCATTTATTATAATGTTGCTGAATTTCTCTCTCTAAGTTGGTAAGACATTTTTGCGTCAAAACCATTTGGGAATTTGACTAAGGCTAAACCTTATGGTGTTTTTATGTGAGTAGGAATTGCATTATATAAACTATTGAATCTAGTGCAGTAATCCTGAAAACTTTCTCCTAGAGCCCTCCTAATGATTTCATATTCAGATAAACTATGAAGAGGGTTTTTCTTCACTTCCCACCTATTAAGGAATGTCTAATGGAATGCTGGAAGATCATTAATATTGTTTGCAGTAAAACCTTTAAACCATTTCCATACTTCTCCACTTAAAATTTGAGAAAAAATTCTTATCTTAACACTCTCGTCATCTACTTCCTGAAGGTCAAACAAATCATTCATCTTTTCGATATGTTGTTGGGTTGTTAAAGGACCAGTCCCATGAAATTGTGGATTTTTTTACTGATAATTTTGTGGCAAGTTTTCCAGAGGTGTAGGTAACACCAATGGAGCATACCTTGTTGCCATGATTGGTGGAGGAGGAACTAGAGGAAGATTAAAAATAAGTGGGGAGGTTGAAAAATAGGTGGAGTAGGGTGGGTAATAGAAGGATTTGGATGTGTTGGAGTTTGTATATTTTTCCGAGGAAAGAAAGGAGAAGTGGTGACGATCACAAAAGCAGTAGGACTAGATGACTTATGGTCTAAAGATTGAGAGGATATATAGGAGGTTTCTATGGTTAAATAAAATAATTCAACTGATTGTTGAAGATAAGAGTCTTTGATTGTTGAAGTAACGCTTGTTACTAAATCTTGAAGGTCACCAAAATCCTGTAGAAGCTGAAGGTCAGATTTAGTTTGTGGAGAAACTTCTCTAAATAGAATTTGTTGTAAAATCGATGGGTCAATTATTGTATTATCTATCAAAATCTCATATTTAGTCCTGAATAAACCTTGTTCTAATTTTAAGTCAAATTCGATATCAAAATTTTCAGGAAGAGAATTTGTTCTAGAAAGAGGGCTATTTCTCCCTTGATTCTTCGGTTTTCTAGTTTTTCTTAAAAAAAATTCAGGATTATCCACTATAGTTGCAGGATTTAGGTCAGTATGAGATCTATTGTAGGCTCTTTTGGGAGGCAGAACTAAAACCTAAGGCACACACACTCTAATTATTTACAAAAATGAAAGAAAACCAATATTTTTGAAATAATTCTATCATACATAGTTTTATAAACCAGGGTTTTGGAGTTTGAAAGAAATGTCAATTTTTTCAATTCGTTATCCCCAGTATGGTTGCCACTATGTTATTGTTATATAATTTTAATATTGGCAAGAATAATTATATAGGGAAACATTAAACCACTTTTAAAGTTGGGATCTAGCCCTTCCAATTTCAGAGAGGGATCTCTCTTTATAATTTAGCTTTGTTTCCTTAATTAATATTTAGGCTAGTTATGATAGTGTTGAATTGTTTGTTTGTTTTTTTGATTGGTTGGATTGGTGGTATTTTTGGATTAATTTATTTCCATTGGGCTATGGTGTCAGATAAAGGATAGATGCTACATCAAATTTTCAAAGAGTAGTCACAGGGCAAGCTAGTTACAATTACTTGAACCTTAATTCTAAATGAATTATGAAATGAAGCAATGGTGAATTCAATAGTGATTGAAAAGCATTCAAGAATTTCTCAATCAGACTTCAAAAGAAAAAATATATATTGTAAATAAAACCAGAAATAAGGTGTTTAGATAACAAATTTTTTCTTCACTTTCTATTTTACAATTAAATTAAAATGATGCATAGTAGGAGAAACAATGAAAACAATTGTTACAAAGGAAAATAATCACGAGTAACATATAGCACAAGTATCATGTGAATGGTCTTCATATTATTGATTTATCAACAACTCTAAAAGTATAAAGCTAAAATGAAGATGATTACAATGATTAGAGCCCAACCCATGAATACTTCGAATAGGAAATTGTTTCTGCATGATCTATTCTATTTGCTACACTGACTATTGTGCTGGTTGCAACTGCTCATTACTCCTCATGGTACTCACATAGCTTATCCCATTGATCTTCATCGGGAATAATTATATTTGCAGCATTCCAATAGATCTCATCTAGCTCTGTATATCTAGAAAATGTGGGTTTGACCACGAATATATGCTTTATCTCATGCTAGATGAAAATATCATTACTCATAGCTTCTAGAAAGGCTCTCCTTGTCATATCACCTTTAATGTTTGAAAATTTTGTTGTGTCCTTTGCAATTTCTTTGAGCTTCTTCACATAATAATTTCTGGCTATTAGTTTTTCATTGATAACAAATAGAGAAGGCAAGCCCCTCTTAGTTAATGGCTCAATTCTGTTGAAAAACCTACCGAGGGTAATTTCCAAACCATGACATTTTTCCTCAATTTGTTGTGTTATCACCAAATTGAGCTTGATTGGCTACTCATCAATAAACTCAATGTAACTCTTTCAAATAAATTCTAACTAAATATTATCCTCTTCAGTTTGAGAGGGCTCTCTCAATGGGAATTTATTATTTTCAATAGAAATATTACAAGATCGCTAACACTATGAATTGTGACTTGGTTTTGTTTTAATGCAGGTTGAAAAAGAAGGCTAGCTACCATTGGGGTATGGAGTCAACATCAATGTATTTAGTGACAATAATTCTTCACATGGAAGCTTAGGAAAATAGAGGTTTTTAATAACAATGTAAATGATCTGCCCAGCTGGCTAGATCTTCGAACTCTAACTCTGAAACCTATCGTAACTGAAACTACTTGCTTGGAAAAGAAAAAGGACATATGTCCTTTAAAAGACATACTTCTAATAGGACTCTACCTCCTATTTATTACATTCAATTTTTCTAATAGTAAAACAGTTACATAATAGAGATCACATGTTTGAGAGACAATTCACCATTTCTTAAATTATTTAAAATACCCCTAGATCTACGAAACAAAATCCTACTTTTAGGAGTGGATAATATTTCCTTTAACCATTAACTTGTCTATTGAGCTAGATGTGTGAAACTCATTTTGAGTAATGAGACTCTGCTGAGATGGATTACTGTCAAGATGGATTTCTCCAGATGGTTGGTGTGCTATTGGAACCCTTGAAAATCTTCAAAAACAACCCTCGCTACGAAACATGGCAGCTTAGGTAGTTTTGTAGTGGGTTTTCGTAGTGTATGAAATCTTCCCTTTCCACCTATCTCCTTTCCACCTTTGCTATTCAAAAAAATTTACCATGCCAAAACATATTTAAAACAACATATCTCCCTCCTTAATCCTTCACAAAGTTGAGTTCCAAAGAATAATTGCATCTTCAGAATTTTTGTAGCTATTTTTTGGCTTCAAGCTTGAAGCATGATAAGAAACTGTCTAAAAACCCAGAATTTTTTGCTTTTGTAACTGTCTTGAAAATATGATCTCCAGAGGAAAAATTCAGGTTCTATGGAAGTCATGAACCTCATCAAACTTGTTTCAGCTCAATTTTCTACTTTTTAGGAGTTTCTTCTTCATTTATTATTAATTGGCTTATGTGTTCTTCAACCACTTTCATATTTAGTCCTTTCTTCTCCAGCTCAACTTGGATCAAGTCCAGTTGCTCCTGAAGGTCTTCCACTTGATCTTTTAATGCTCTATTTTTAGATTGTAAGTGTAAGTTCATCTTCCTAATATGTTTGACCTCCCCTCTTAATGGCTAAGTCCATTTTAGTAACATTTCAACCTTGTCCAAATATTTTGAAACACTTGAGACTTACTTATCCCATATTTTCCTCATCTGTTCAAATTGAACCTTCTTAGATCTATGCTTCTTTGCCTCTAGCTTCAAATCTAATATCTCCTTACCTGTTTGCTTCAGTTGTTCTTTGAGGGATTCTATTTTTATTTCTCAATTATTTTTTCTTTGCCCTTTCTCTGCCTGATAACCACTTCTTCTTCTGTTGATGGAGACAAATATATGATGCTTATTGGCTGAGAAACTTCATTGATTTATTCTATATTTTTTTTCTTCAATTTCAATTGCATGAAGGATATCCCCCAAATTTCCTTTTTCCAATGTCTTGCTTCTAGTGATCCTCTTTTTGCCTTGCTTGCTAACTTTATGTTTATGTTTTGTAGGTGTTGCTTGAGGGGTGTCAGTATCTTGCAGAGGTTCTACTCCATTGTCCACTGGTTCTTCATGGGATGATATTTTTTCTTCTTCAACTTCTTTTGTTACAACTGGTGATGTAGTAGTTCTAGGTTTTGAGGTTTTCCTTGGAGTGACCACATCAATTTCATAACCACTCATAAACAAGAAAGAAATCCAATCTCTGTCTAACCTTCTCAATTATTCCAACACTAAAATATTTATTAGAACATAATGAAAAATAGGTGTTTCATTTCCTTCTATCTTAATTTGAACTTTATCTAACATTTTCCCTAAAATTCTGTATAAATAGAAAGGTATGTCAAGTGATCTCTTACCTACAAAGTGCAGAATAATTCTAAGATGATATGAGTAAACCATGTGAAATATTCCTTCATAGGTGAAATATTTTTGAATGACCATCAACAGTTTTGAATAATTGTCCTTGATAAAACTCCTAGGAATAGAATTGGTCACATCAACTTCACTGTTTTCTTTCTTGAGAAACTCCTTACAATCCTGCATTGTGAATTTGGTACCTTTAAACCACACTTCACCACCTCTATGGATTCCTGTAGCTAATGATATGGTCTCTGGTGTCACTGTAAGGTTAAAAATTCCAAATTTTTATGTTTTTCCCATGAAGTTGGTGGCAAAATACTTTAAAAATTGTACATGAAAACCCTACAACTTCTGGAAGAATTGCAAGCATCCAGTCCTCCTGAAAACCTCCATAGCAATAGGGTCTTCATTGATTAATTTCAAATCTATAGGTTCATACCCGTGACAATGGCCAACCTTGTTCATTTTCTTTCTTGCAGCCATTGATACTTTATAGTCTTCACTGCCTTGCTTATTGATGACACCTGCAGAATTTGAATTTGACAAAAAACTGCTTGGCTCGATGAAGCAGCACTCTAGAGATTGAATCACATGCAAGGATAAACCATAATACGACAAAAGGATATTTGGGGTGAGGTTTAATAGTTATACTGACAACTCGGGTTTCAATCATAGCACATGCAAGAAAAAAGGATCATGATGACATCAAACACGGCTATGTACATTTGAATTTTACAATAACGACCTTGAATGACCTCCAAATTTACTTCTATAATCATAAATTGACACCTCATATAACTCTGAAAACCCTGGTTAAAAAACTCAATTTCATAGTGAAAAAAGTTAGGCTTCTGACATATTCGCTACGAAACTATTAGGTAGTTTTGTAGTTAAATCTGTGAATTTCCTGTGTAAATCGCTACAAAAATATGAAAAACTGACAGGTGTGTAGTTTTGAGTTTAAATGCATGGGGAAAGAAAACTTACATGATATGGGACTAATTTCATGGATGTGGCATGGATGGAAGTGGACTTTAAACTTAGGATAGGCTTCAAAAATTCAAAAAAAATTATATATCAATTTGAAATTTCTTAAGAAACCTCATCCATTTGGTGAATGACCTGCATGACCCTATCAAGAAATTTTCAAAGCTTAATGAGTGATAATAGTCACTCCACTTGGGATGGTGTGCCTTTGTGGTCACAAAAGAACCTGTAGTTCCAGTGCCATCAATCTTTTTGGAAATAAACTTCTGAAATTTTCCAAGCCTTCTTCAAACTCTTACGGCCTTCATTTCAGGCTCAATTTTGATGATCAATCTATCTTTATTAGCAGAAAATCATAATAAAACAGAATATATACAATGGCGCGAAAATTCAGTAAAATTTTAAGAGGAATAGTGCTTTAGAAACCTTCCATTCATAGGTCCTCCAGCACAAAGTTTTCCATCCATATCCTGAAGTAGATAACTTTTGTTTCCATGGTATGCATCTACTATGAATGGTCCCTTCCAGATGTTTTCAAATTTTCCATGTTTCCCCTTTTCTTCAATTCTGGCTTCCCACTTCAAAACTACATCTTGAATCTGGAAATTTTCTTCTTTGACCTTTCTACCAAATGTTTTATTTACTCTATTTTTTGACTACTGATGGTTGTTGTATACCTCCTCCCATTTTTCTTGTAGAGATATAAGGTGTTTTATCCTCCTCTGAATAGCATTAGGCTCCTCTCCATACACTAATTCATAAGGTGAAGTGCCAATGGATCTCTTTCTACATACTCTATCAACCCATAGAGCATACTTAAACTTCATATTCCATGATCTCTTATTTTTCTGTAGTACCTTCTTGATAATTCTCACAATGCTTTTATTAGAAGATTCAACAAGACCATTACCCTGTGGGTAATAAGCAGTAGAGTGTCCAAGTGTTATATGATACTGATGACAAAATCTAATCAATCTTTCGGATTTAAAATCTTGTGCATTGTCAGTAATAATCTTCATATGATAGCCAAACCTAGACAAAATGTTATTCTCTAAGAATTGAATGATGACTGAATCATTTTCCTCCCTTGGTGGGATTGCTTCAATCCACTTAGTGAAATAATCTATTTCTATCAGGATCTAGTGATGTTTCCCTGAAGATGATGGGTGTATTTAACCAATAAAATCTAGCCCCCACTCTTGGAAAGGATCCTCAACATAAATTGGCATCAAAGGTAAAGGAATTGACTTTTTATTACCATAAAAAATCTAGCATTCATGGCAGGCAGCTATCTTCTTGTAAACATCCTTGAATATGGTCGGCCAATAGTACCCTGCTTGGAGAATTTTATTTGTTGTGACCTTCCAGTAGTTGTGTCCTCCACAATCTCCCTTATGAAACTCTTCAATCACCATTTCAGCTTCTTCTTCCAACAAACAGTTTAAAACAATTCCACAAGTATCTTTCTAGTATAGATTCTTATCTACAATATAGTATCTTAGAGATTTCAGCTTCACAAACCTTGATTTTTATTTATTCAACTCTCCAGGAGCTCTATGATGATGTAAGACAAATATAACTTCTTTGTACCATTCAGATAAAATGAACTTCTCTGTAATAGGAATTAGCTCTTCATCTTCATCTGAAAACTCTGAAATTTCTATAATAAATTTCATGTCAAGACAATCAAAATTGGATTATGCCATCAGGTTTTCCAACCCATGTCCTTTCACCAAATTTGTAGATCTGATTTCTATGTCATACTCCAAAAAATTAGCTATCCATTTCCCTCTCTTGCCATCAGGATCAACTTGTGTAAAAATTTCCTTAACCACAGTATTAGGCACAAATGCAATGACATGAGAGTGAAAAATATAAATTCTGAAATCATTAATGGCTTTGATCAAAGAATATGCATTTTTTAATAAAATATTGTATTTCATCTCTGAATTAGCAAGGGTTCTGCTAAAGAATGAAATTGGTTTCTCTGTACCTTGCTGTCCTTTCTATAGTAAAACTCCAACTATGGTATTTTTAGATGTGAATGTGAAAACCAGAAATTATTTTGAAAAAATTGGATTAATCAATAATGGTGCCTGAGTGAGGACTTTCTTTATTTCTTCAAATGACTGCTTGGCTTCAACAATCCATTTAATATCAGCTCCTTTCTTCAACGTCTTGGTAATGTCTTTGACAATTTTAGCAAAGTTCAGGATGAACCTTCTAACAAAGTTTATTCTCCCAAGAAAGGATTAAATTTCCTTCTTGTTCTTTGGTAGGTATATATTTTGAATAGAATTGACTCTGTTTGGATCAATATTTATCCCATCCTTTTATATAATATGTCCAAGCAACTTTCCAGAGGTTAGATCAAAAATTATTTTAGTGGGAATAAGAGAAATATCAAATCTTCTACACTTCAGTAGAAATTTCTCCATATGCTTCAAATGGTCTTCCTCCCTTCTTGAAAATATAGTTATTTCATCCAAATAGACCAAAAATACTTATATTTCTCCTCAGCAAAGGAAATTTCCATTTCTATTTGGAAAGTCGCTCTAGCATTCATCAAATAAAAATTCATCTTGGTGTACATGAATGTCCCCCATGGTGTGGTAAAGCAGTTTTTTTCCTGATCTTCTGGGTGTACAAGTATATAATCGTATCCTGAAAAACAATCCATCATAGACATCATTTGAGAGCCAAAAATATTCTGCAAATCTTATCTGTATTAGGAGGAGGATAGTTGTCTTTCAAAGAGGGCTTTTTCAAGTTCCTGAAGTCAATACAGATTCTAATCTCTCCACTCTTTTTTCTGACTGGTACCAATTTAGCAAGCCATTTTGAGAATCTTATAGGAACAATAATTTGTGCATCAAAAAAATTCTTAATTTCCTTCTCAATCAGAGGCATGAGCAATGGATTAATCCTTCTCAATTTCTGTTTGAAAGGTTTCTCATTTTCTTTGATAGGAATAGTATGTTGAATAATAGTAGGATCATACTTTTTCAGATCAGCATAACTCCATGCAAAAACATCAATGAACTTCTTCATCATCTCAATATATTTGTGTTTCATATCCACAGAAAGGAACTTGGAAAGCTTAATAATTTTAGGCATTGCTATTGTACCAAGATTACATGTCTCTACCTCTTCATCATTAGGCTGCATTATAGGATATTTGAAAACATCATTTTGGTCAAAAAAAAATTCAAGTGGAATAACGCCCTTGGGTATACAATTATTTTTCAGCTGCAAAACTTCAGAATTACTCTTAGTTTTAGCAAACATGTTTTGTTTATCCACTTGTGTGCTTTCAAATTCCTCCTTCAACTCTATAAAATTTATGACTTGTTGGTCATCAACAAACACTTTCCAATGGATGATATTATTTGGGATAGCAGGCCTATGTCAAACTTCAATCTCATACTTATCAGCAGAATGTGTAGGGATGAAAAAAAAAACTTGCAAAAACATCTAGGGAATCAACCACTGAGTTTTCATCCCTAGTTTTCACAATAAATGTATATTCTTGAAATTTTTCCAACATTTCCATAATCAGATTTATGTACGCTTTCATACTCACACCCTTATTTTGATATGTTCCTTCAACTTGTTTGATTACCAAATCAGAATCTCAACAGACTGAAATCTTTTGAGCACCCAATATTTTAAAAATTTCCAAACCCAAAAACAAATATTCATATTCAGCCATATTATTTGTACAATCAAAGTTAAGTTTGACAGAATAAAAATTACTTTCACCATTAGGTGTAGTGATCCATATGCCTGTTCCAACCCCCTCTCTTCTAGCAGATCCATTAAAGTGCAGAAGCCACCAACCCTCTACTTTTTCTTCTATAATTTCCTGATTTTCAACTTGCTGATTTTCAATTTCTTGAATTTCTGCTTTCCCTTCACTTTATTCTTCATCAGTTAACTCATTGAAAAGAATTGTTGATCCTAATTCAGTTTCAACAACATAAATGGGAAAATTATGAGGTTTATCCTTGCTTCTTATCATGTAGGCCATCCTTGTCTTCCTATACGATATTATTTGCTCACCAAAAATAGGATTGGTGGCATATGTCAAGTCCATATGCATGGTGCCTTTGATTTTTGCTGCCCAAGATCTGGATAAGATCATGACAAACTTGGGTGGAATATCTTCCATGACCATGTCCATTACGGCTGTCTTGGTAGGCATTTGTGTTAGGCCAACAATAACATATTTAATCAATATTATGGATTAGAATCTTTTATAATCAAAAGAAAACAAATCCTTATATGGCCTAGTGATCTCCAAACCGATCCTTTCCATAATCACCTTAGGCATAAGGTTATGAGAATCCCTTGAATCCAACATCGCATTGTGTAAGGTCATGTCATGAATACTAAGGCTGACATAGAAGGGAGGTACTTCTTCATTTTTCTCATCTTCCAACCTTGGTCCCAAGTAGATGGTAGGATTTTCTTCTTGTACATTAAGGATATCTGAAGCTCCTGGTTGAGATTTAACATTTTCACGATTTTGCTTCTGTGCTCATTTACCTTGAGAATTTCTCCAAAATGAACAAGAATCTTGATTTTAGAGGTCTCATTCTCCAAAATGAAAACAAAATTAATATTTTCACTCTCTTTGACAAGGGGAGGAAGTGGTGGGTCCTTTTTAGGCTCAGCTGCTTTAGGAGCATCCTTCTTTGGCTATGTTTTATTTGCAGTGATGGGAAAATTTCTGTTTCTGAGATTGTATTTCTTCTGCATCTGAAAAATTTCATGTTGATAACCTTTAAGATAGTCATATTGTCCCTCACCCTTATTCACATCATGATCAGACAAATCATGCTTTTCTTCGGTCAAAAACATACCATACATGTTTTCATCTAAGCAATGGATGGAGTCTTCTTGAACCTTAGGTTGAGTTTCTTATTCGTCAATTAAATTCTACTGAAAAGGAGGCCTCACTTGAGGGTCAGGATGATTTCTATTTTCTCTTTGTATTTTCTAATTTTCAGGCATTCTAAACTGTGGATTTCTAATTTTTGGATCATGTTGTGAAGGAGGTGAAGAAGTAGTTCCAAGGGCAAGTCTATCCATGATTTTTTCCACAGTCTTCATCATAGAATCAAACTTATCATCTGGGGTGGAAGGCTTTTATTCTTCTTTGTTGCTATCATGTTTACTTCAACTTTCACAGCATCATTTTTTATTTCTTCTCGAGAAGAAGATTCTCTTTCTCTAAGGATAATGGAGAAACCATAATAAAATGCCTCAAAATTGTGCAATTTAGTCGCTCCTAGTGGAGGTTTAAGATGAGGAGGTATAGAGTCATAAAATTTGTTAAATCTCTTGGAGAAATTTTGGAAAGTTTCATCTACAACTCTTTTTAAAATATTTTATTTTGTCAGGGCCTGCACTGGGTTTGCTTTATTCCCCCATTTTCTCAAAAAACTATCCTCAAACTAATTCCAATTCTGCAAGCTTCCTAGAGCTAGGGATTTAAACCATTTTCTGACCTCACTAGTAAAAATTTGAGAAA
The DNA here is from genome assembly GCA_034641835.2 of Pinus albicaulis. NCBI lineage: Eukaryota > Viridiplantae > Streptophyta > Pinopsida > Pinales > Pinaceae > Pinus > Pinus albicaulis. The sequence goes on from CM076580.1 coordinate 872,012,408, forward strand.
ATTGTCTCATTTTAACATCTTCATGGTCTACATCCTCTCTTTCTACGAAATCATTTAATTTTTCCACATGTTCCTCAGCTGTAATTTCCTCATCACTTCCCCAGGTTTTAATTCTAGCTGAGTATTTACTTGGGAGGGCATTAAGAACAGCTGGGAGGACAAGAGGAGCATATCTTACAGGTGAAAGAGGAGAAGGTGGGGGTGGAACATTTCCGACCATAATAACAGGGACTATGGTATTCTTGGTAAAAATAGTAGAAAAAAATGAGCTATTAGGAGGTGTTGTAGTTCGTCTTTGTATTCCAGATATAAATGAGCTCCATTCAAGTAAAGCTACACCATATTTTATTCTCAGCAAGAATTCAAAAGGGTATAACTCCTTTAACTTTTCAAAAGACTCCCTCTCTAATATCAATTCCAATGTAACTGCCTCCCATAATTCTTCTCTTTCTTTTTTGGTTACTAGGGTTGAGGTATCAATACCTAGTCTGTAATATTCCCAATAAGCCATGAGCTAGTTGGAATATAATGTTTTTCTTTTTCTTTCTTGTTTGATGAATAAGAGGATATGGAGATCCATAAATATCCTTAATATGAATAAAATCAATGCCAATGTGAAAGGATTACATCTTGGAAGCTTAATTGATCTTCCTTATGTATGAAGAGGGGCTCGAACACCTTGACTGGGTCAACTTTGACCAAATGAGAAGCATTGACATGGAGATGTGGAAATTTATGGAGAGACAACACAATTTTAGATGGAGACTCTTTGCATGGAAGTAGTGTCATAAATGAATGGGGTTTAGGGTTAGAAATCTCATCACTTATATAAGGAAGAGGATGGTATCGATATTTCATTATGGATCAATGTATGTTTATGTTTTGATATATGGTTTGTTTAGATATATAGCTTTCTTCAATTGTTTAGCTAAGATTGTAGTGTTGTCTAGCACAGGGCGTTCCTGATCAGAAATCCCACCTCTATCCTTGATAGGTCTCATAGGAAAAGTATTGCACTACCATTCCATAATTAGGCATCAGGCCAAAGCTTCATTCTTGTGGTACAACACAGTTTCTGTTGAGAAATGTGCTAAGTTGTAGGTTGTAGGAGTGGAGACTAGATACAGGTGATTTCTGATCTGTTTTTTAGTGGAGGTAGGTTTCTTTCCATTGGGAGGCTAGTGAGGAAGGCCCTTGAGCTTTATTGCAGCATTTGGCATCATGTCACTTATTTATTTGCCTCTATAGCATAGTTTCTACCTTGGATTGTGTTATTTTTAGGGAGAAGTTGCAGGGTGGTTTCAGTACACCATTTGGGGAGGATATTTTCTAGAGAAGGTAACATCCTTTCATATAGAGAGTCTATTGGAGGAGGTTATAATATTTGGCATATCATATCAGCTACACCTTCCAGTTTGTATGTTGCAATGAATCTTCAGCCCTAGGGCTTTGATTCCCATCTTGTACATTGGTGTATTTCTGAAAACCCTTTTTGGGTTCTTCATTGGAGGTTGTATAGGGCCTAGATATGTATTTGTTGTATATTTTGAGGCATATATCAGCCCATGATATTTTGTGTGTTCATTTTCTGTAGCATTGAATCCATGACTGCGCTATAGCAGTCTTCCGACATTTTGATATAGTAGGAGCACCTCTTATTGAGGGATTTCTTCATTGGAGGCTTTTTATATCTTGTTGTATGTTTTGTGTCCCATTATTTTATACATATTTGCTGCTGTTATGATGAATGGAAGGTATCCATATTGGCCTCTTGTTCTTATCTAATGTTTACACTACTATTTCAATGGTTTTGCACTATATTCCTGATTTTCCCATTTGGGAATATTACAGTGGTATCAGAGCATAATCTTGGCTTAGCCTATGCATCTTGAAAGCCAATATGTCATCAGAAGAAGGAGATCCTCTCACAGATAGAGTGAAGAGGTATCTCAGAAGAAGAAACTAAAATTTTGACTATACAGATGTTAAAGAAGACAAGGGTAAAACTCCTTTATCATGAGAAGATGAAGAGAAGGAGTTTCCTAAGGTTCTTCTCAGAACTATGCAAGACATTGCTAGAGAAATAAAGGAGGTGAGGATGGATAGATACAAGGAATCCCATAAAATATTTATACATGGTGAAGGCTCTGGAATTTCTCATCACTGTAGTGATCAACGAGTGAAGTAGCAACAAGTTTCCCAATGCTCTACAATGCCTACATTCTTAGCAGTGGGAAATGAAGGGTTTCAAGAATAAGAAACTCTTGAAGACTATTTCATGGAGTATGAGTCTCAATCTCAGAGATTCAAGGACCACTTGAGTTTCAAGTATTTTTCTATATCAAGGATAATAGGAGAAACATGCATCACAATAGAGGTGGAGGATTCATTTAGAATCATGATCTACACCGAATTATGGGCATATTTTTCTTACCCAACTTTGATGGGTCATAAAAATGCACTGCCAAATCATGGGTAGAGAATATTGACATCTACTTCTAGTTGAACAAATTTCCAAAGATGGAGGCCATTAAGATAACAACATTGCACCTTGAGGGTGAAGAAAATGATTGGTGGTTCCATGGCTTGTCTACATTGGGTCATGCCAATGTGACTACATATTCAGAGTTCACGAGGAGGTTGTTGGAGAGGTTTGATCGAAGAGATCCTGAGGCACCATTCATGGGGATAGCAAAGGTCACACAATCAGGTAATCCAAAAAATTATATTTTTGAATTTCTAAAACTTTCTATTATGGTTCCTGATTTATCTGCAGCAAGAAGGGTCCATATGTTTATTGATGGGTTAGAAGAAACTCTTCATGGTTTGGTTAAGTCTACCAAGCCCAATACCCTTCAATATTCCATTGAAAGGGATAGATATCTACAATATGCCTTGCAGATATTTCAGAAAAATCCATCTTTTCCATCAAAGGGAAAAGAAGAGAAGGATCCTTTTTCAAAAGAGGGCCAAAGTAAAGCACCTCTTAGTGATGATGTCTAAAGAGATCTAAGGAGAAGGAAGCTTTTCTTCACATGCCAAGAATCATGGGCACCCATACATATATGTGTAGCATGAAAATCACACTACATAGAGGTCTTCTTAGACGAGGAGGAGGAAGAAGAAGAGGAACCAGAAAGAGGCCACAACGTTGGAACAACAGCAGATGATCCACCACCACTAGGAAGTGGGGATGGGGCATTTTATCCAATTGGAAGGGCTCTTGCATCATTTAAAGGAGTACCCAAGTACTTGAACTTGAGGGTTCGAGGTTCTATCTTAGATTAGAGGGTTTCGATTTTGATTGACAGTGGGGCTACCCACAATTTCATTTATGCTCAACTAGTGCAGAGGAGGGAAATACCCACTGATGATTTTGAGGGATTTTTTGTTTTGGTCACAGGAGCTATAACTATGCAATGCATGCATTATGTTCCATATTTATCTGTCACCATCGGGACATATACATTGATTGATCACTTCTTTGTAGTTGACATACCTGACACCAATGTGATATTGGGGGTGCAATGGTTGATTACTTTGGGGAAGGTCACCACAGATTGGGAGACTTTGCAGATGGAATGGGTGGATAAAAAGACTAGAAATAGTTAGATGATTAAGGGCATGCACACATATCCATCACATAACACTTCCACATGGAAAAAATATATAGATTTTTGCAGTGGAAGAAAGGACCTAAAAGTCCCATCTATTATGCACAAGAATTTGGTGCATGGGACATTATTTTTTTGTGTCAAACCACCTGGGAGGCCAGCTGATTAGAATTTGGTGAAGAATGTCTCACAACATGATGCATCAACCATACATCTAGGAGGAGTGGGGGCATTGGAAGGTCATGATACCTCGCTGAGAGACCTGAGTAGACTGAAGGAGGAGGGAGGCATTCTCCGAACATCATCATTACTCACTCTCATTTAAGATTTTGAGTCGAGTAAGGAGTGGCATGGGGAGGATAGCAGCCTTCCAACATGTGACTTTAGCATGGGAGATGTCAAAGAGGAAGACAGACATATGATATATTTTCTTTGTGATAGATCATCAACACTGTCACTATGGAGGATAGATCCCTATTGGAAATCCCAGTTGTTTGTGGATTATTCCAAGGATCTTCTTACATGCATGATACTTGATAACTAGCTTCAAGAGGAAGGGTATTCAGTCGAAGATGAAGTCATTTATTATCATGGTAGGATCTTCTTATCTAGAGCTTCAAATATCAAGGAGAAGTTACTACAGAGAGAACACGAAGATTTTCTCTTCACCCACACTTATTCCATGAGAGCCTATAACACCATCATGGAGGGTTACACTTGGGAAGGATTTTAGGAGGAGATATATTATCATTTTAAAAGATGCATGGAACATGTGGAGATGGGAGAGATAAATAACTCTATGGGGGAGTTGTCATAACCACCTCTTCCCTCTTTTGGAATGAGAGGGGATATATCTATGGACCACTCCATTTTTATGAGTAGAAATTATGGTAAGGAACATGTTTATATGAATAATGATTTACTTGATGATTATTTGCATTCCTTTACCATGTACTTGTAGGCCATTGCTCCAAGGAGGAACATTCTTCGATATAAACTTCATGGCCAAATTTTGGCCATAAACTATGTTGAGCATGGCCACTCTCTAGGAGGATATAGGGAGATGTTGTATCATTCAAGGTGCACTCCAAAGGCACTAAACATTTCCAACCTTTTCAAAACTTGTGATAAAACTATGACAACAATTAAGTGGTAGGGACACCACTTACCATATCATTATTTGATGTAGTGAGGAGATATACTGGGCTAGTTCCACATGTGGGATTATGACCAACCTCCATTTTTGCATATCATTGTTTGCATGTATTTGTTTTTGATCCGATACACTGATGATGTTCTTATTATTTTTATAGGAATTATTGGAGGGAGGATGGAAGGATTAGATGTGCCCTTTGGGAGAGAAATTCTCCATGTTCATTATGCTACATTTTTCAGCGAGAAAATTGGGCAAGCCATGATTGTTTCATTGGATTTATTTCTTCCTTGTGGGATGAGTCATTTGTATCTCATAAGAACTAGGGAGGAGCATGTCATGGAGAGATGGATTGGGAGACACTTGGCTTATGAGGGAATATTATCACATGGAAGTGTTACCAATGGTGGAGGAGAAGAGTTGCAGCACTCACCTTATATTTGCTTGAGGACAAGCAACATTTGGGAGGGGAGGACTGTAATATTACCAATTATCCATGAACTAGTTGGAATATAAATTTTTTCTTTTGCTTTCTTGTTTGATGAATAAGAGGATATGGAGATCTGTAAATCTCCTTAATATGAATAAAATCAATGCCAATGTCAAATAAGAACATATTGGTAGCTTAATTGAGCACCCTTGTGTGTGAAAAGGGGCTAGAACACCTTGAATGGATGAACCTTGACCAATCAACAACGCTATCATGGAGGCATGGGCATTTATGGAGAGACGGTGTAGTTTTAGATGGAGAATATTTGCATGGAAGTAGTGTGATAAATGAATGGGATTTAGGGTTAGAAATATCATCACTTATATAAGAAGGAGGATGGAAGCCATATTTCATTATGGATGAATGTATATTTATGTTTTGATATATGGTCTCTTTAGACATATAGCTTTCTTCAACTGTTTAGCTAAGATTGCAGTGTTGTTTAACACAGGGTGTTCCTAATCGGAAATCCAACCTCCATCATTGAGAGTCCTCATAGGAAGGGTATTGCAATACTATTTAGAAATTAGGCATGATACCAAAGCTTTAGTCTTGTGGTACAACACAGTTTCTATTGAGAGATGTGTTGAGTTGCAGGTTGCAGTAGTGGAGACTAGATCCAGGTGATTTATGATCTTTTTTTTACTGGAGGAAGGTTTCCTTCTATTGGGAGGCTGGTGAGGAAGGCCCTTGAGCCTTATTGCAATATTTTTCATCAAGACACTTATTTATTTTCCCATACAACATAGTTTCTATCTTAGACTACGTTATTTTTAGGGAGGAGTTGCAGGGTGGTTTCAGTACACCATTTGGGGAGGAGGTTTTCTAGACAAAGGAACAACCTTTCATCTAGAGGGTCTATTTGAAGAGGCTATATCCTTTGGCATATCAGATCAGCCACACCTTCTAGTTTATATGTTGCAGTGAATCTTCAACCCTAGGGCTTTGATTCCCATCTTGTACATTGTTGTATTTCTGAAAACCCTTTTTGGGTTCGTCGTTGGAGGTTGTATAGTACCTAGATCTGTATTTTTTGAATATTTTGAGGCATATATTATCCCATGATATTTTTTTTATTCATTTTCTGTAGCAATGCATCCATGACTGTGCTGTAGCAGTCTTCCGAAATTTTGATATAGTAGCAGAGCCTCTTATTGAGGGATTTCTTCATTGGAGGCTTGTTATATCTTGTTGTATGTTTTGTGGCCCTTTATTTTATAAATATTTGCTATTGTTATGATGAATGTGAGGTGTCCATCTTGGCCTATTGTTTTGATCTAATGTTTACACTTCTATTTTAATGGTTTTGCACTATATTCCTACTTTTCCCATTTGGGAACATTACAGTTTTTGTTGTTCTATAATAATCTCAGTCAATTCATTTTCACTCTTAGAAATAAACAAAAATTCTTGAATTTTTTCATCAAATTTATTATCTTCAGGACTTCTGAAAATTTCAGAGAACAAATCTTTTGAGTGCGATGGAATACCTGATTTCAAAGAGCTACTTTCAATGCCTCTGAAAATTGTGTTTGGATTATCCACAATGGTAGGTGGGTTAGGATCTAGATTTCTCCTCGTATATCTCCTTCTTAAAGGAACCTTTAAACATGAAAATTTGTAATGGAGTCACCAAGGTAGTTTCTACAGCCTTTAAAAAATTCTAAGCTCCTGCTACCTCCAAGAGTTCAGCTTCACTGTTTGCACAAAAACTTCGGGAAATATGTCTTTAGAATCCCGACAGATGCACCAAAATGTTATCACCAAATTGATATTTATTTGTTTCTCATTAATGAACTCAATGTAACTCTTTCAAACCACTTCTAACTGAATATTAGCCTCTTCATTAGAGGGCTCTCTCAAAGGGAATTTATTATTTTCAATAGAAATAGTATTAGATGGCTAACTCTATGAACTGTGACTTGGTTTTATTTTATCGCAGGTTGAAAAATGAGGGCTAGCTACCATTGGGCTATGGATTCAGCATCAATGTATTTAGTAACAATAATTATTCGCATGGAAGCTGAGGCAAATAGAGGTTTTTAATAAGGACAATTCATACGCACAACATAAGGAAAACACAACAATTTCACCCCTAAAGGAAGTCAGAGCATGACAACATGAATTATGGGTAATTAGAGATAAAATTCACTAAAAGTGATTAGATATAAATATATAGAGCTACAAAACATTAAACACCTCATAAGAATCTCAGGTCTGGAAGTAGAATTTCACTGCATATTACTTATAATGAAAAAGCATAAAAGTAGCAATTTGGTGCAATATTCTCCAACCTTTTTCTCTTTGATGTTAAATCTATAAATAGACATTCTTTACAATGTAAATGATCTACCCATCTAGCTAGATCTTCAAACTCTAACTCTGACACCTATCATAATTGAACTACTTACTTGGAAAAGAAAAAGGACAACTATCCTTTAAAAGACATACTCCTAATAGGACTCTACCTCCTATTTATTACATTCATTTTTTCTAACAGTAAAATAGTTATATAATAGAGATCACATGTTTGAGAGACAATTCACCATCACTTAACATATTTAAAATACTCCTAAATCTAGGGAACATAATCCTACTTTTCAAGAGTGGATAATCTTTACTTTAACCATTAATATGCCTATTGAGCTGCATCTGTGACACTCATTTTGAGTAATGAGTCTCTGCTGATATGGCCTACTATAGAGATAGATGCCTCTATATGGGTGGTGTGCTGTTGGAACCCTTGAAAATCTTCAAAAAGACCCCTTGCTACGAAACATGGAAATTTAGGTAGTTTCATAGCGAGTTTTCATAGTGTATGAAATCTTGCCTTTTCACCTATATTGTTGCCACCTTTGCTTGTCAAAAACCTTTACTATGCCAAAAAATCTTGAAAAAAAACAACTTCCCTCCTTAATCCTTCACAAATTTGAACTCAAAAGAAAAATTGCATCTTCAAAATTTTCATAGCATTTTTCTAGCTTCAAGACTGAAGTATGCTACAAAACTGTCCAAAAAACTATAATTTGTTGTTTTTGTAACTGGCTTGAAAAATTGATCTCCAAAGACAAAATATAGGTTCTCTGCAAGTCATGAACATCACCAAACTTGTTTTAGCTCAGTTTTTCACTTTTTAGGAGTTTCTTCTTCATTTACTATTAATTGGCTTATGGGTTCTTCAACCACTCTCATCTTCAACCCTTTCTTCTCCAGCTCAATTTGGATCAAGTCCAACTACTGATGAAGGTATTCGAATTGATCTTTTAATGCTTTATTTCTAGATTGTAAGTGTAATTTCATCTTCCTAATATGTTTGACCTCTCCTCTTAATGGTTGTGTCCATTTTATCAACATTTATGACTTGTCCAAAGATTTTGAAATACTTGAGACTTTCTTAGCACATATTTTTATCATATGTTCAAATTGAACCTTCTCAGATCTATGCTTCTTTTCCTCTAGCATCAAATATAATATATATTTACCTACTTCCTTCAACTGTTCTTTGAGGGATTCTATTTTTTATTTTCCAATCATTTGTTCTTTGCCCTTACTCTGCCTGATAACCACTCCTTCTTCTTCTGATGGAGAAAAAAGTTATGATTATTATTGGCTGAGTAGCTTCATTGATTTTCTTTGTCTTTTTGCTTCCTATTTCCTTCTTTGCATGTCTGATCATTGGCTTCCTTTGCTGAAATATAAGACCAGTATCATCACTTGCAAAATATAGTTTCTTAGCAGTCTTACTTTTCTTCAATTTTCTTCTACCATCTTCAATGTCTTCATCTTGCACTATTGGTCACTCTTTAATATCAATTGCATGAAGGATATCCTCCATATTTCCTTTAGCCAATGTCTGGATTCTAGTGATACTCTTGCTGCCTTGTTTGTTGACTTTATGTTTCTATTTTTCAGGTGTTTCTTGAGGGGTGTCAGTCTCTTGCAAAGGTTCTGCTCCTATGTCCACTTTTTCTGCATGGGATGGTATTTTTCCTTCTTCCAATTCTTCTACCACAGATGGTGATGTAGTAGTTCTAGGTTTTGAGGTTTTCTTTGGAGTGACCACATAAATTTCATAACCACTCATAAACAATAGAGAAATCCAATCTCTGTCTAACCTTCTCAATTCTTCCAACACTAAAATATTTATTAGACCATGATGAAAAATAGATGTCTCATTTCCTTCTGTCTTGATTTGAACCTTATCTAACATTTTTCCTAAACTTCTGTATAAATAGAAAGGTAAGTGAAGTGATATCTTACCTACAAAATGCAGAAGAAGTCTGAGATGATATGAGTAAACCATGTAAAATCTTACTTCATGGGTGAAATATTTTTGAATGAACATCAACAGTTTTGCATAATTTTCCTTCATAAAATTCCTAGGGATAGCATTGGTCAAATAAAATTCATTGTGTTCTTGCTTGAGAAACTCCTTACAATCCTGTATTGTGAATCAGGTAACTTTAAACCACTCTACACCACCTCTAGGTATTCTTGTAGCTAATTGTATTCTCTCTGGTGTCAATGTAAGATTAAGAATTCCAAATTTTGATGTTGTTCCTGTGAAGTTGGTGGAAAAATCCTTTGAAACTTGTACATGAAAACCCTGTAACCTATGGTAGAATTGCAAGATGCTGGTACTCCAGAAAACCTACATAGCAGTAGGGTTTTCATTGAGTAATTTCAAATCCTTAGGTTCATGTCTATGATAATGGCCACCCTTGTTCATTTTATTTCTTGTAGCTATTGATACTTTATAATCTTCACTGCCTTGCTTGTTGATGACACTTGTAGAATTTGAATTTGATAGAAGCCTTCTTGGCTCAATGAAGCATCTCTCCACGGATCAACTCACATGAAAGGATAAACCATAATATGAAAAATGATATTCAGGGTGAGGTTTAAAATTTAAAATGATAGCTCGGGTTTCAATCATAGCACATGCAAGAAAAAAAGGATCATGATGACATCAAACACGGCTCTGTACATTTGAATTTTTCCATAATGACCTTGAATGATCTCCACCTTTACTTCTCTAATCATAAACTGACAATTCATACAAATCTAACATCTTTGGTTAAAAAAAAATAGTTTCGTAGCAAAAACAGTTAGGCTTCTGACATATTAACTACGAAACTATTAGGAAGTTTCCTAGCAAAATCTGAGGATTTCCTTTGTAAATCGCTATGAAAATCTTAAAAACTAGAAGGTGTGCACTTTTGAGTTTAAATGTGTGGGGAATGACAATTGACATGATATGGGACTGATTTGACTGAAGTGGCCTGGATGGAGGTGGACGTTAAACATAGGATAGGCTTAAAAAATGCCAAAAATTATATATATCAATTTTAAATGGCTTAGGAAACCTCATTCATTTGGTGAATGACCTTCATGACCCTATCAAGAAAAGTTTCACAACTCAATGAGTGATAACAGTGGCTCCACTTAGGATGGGGTGCCCTTGTGGTACACCAAAGAACCTGTAGTTCCGGTGCCATCCATCTTTTTGGAAATAAACTTCTAAAATTTTCCAAGCCTTATTAAAAATATTATGGCCTTCACTTCGGGCTGAATTTTTATGGTCAACCTTTATTTATTAGTAGAAAAGCATAATAAAATGGAATATATAAAATGGAGTGAAAATTCAGTGAAATTTTAAGAGGAATAGTGTTGTAGAAACTTGCCATTGGCAGGTCCTCCAGCACAAAATTTTCAATCCATCTCCTAAAGTAGATAATTGTTGTTGCCATGGTTTGAAACTACTATGAATGTTCCCTTCCATAAGTTTTCAAACTTTCCATGTTTCCCCTTTTCTTAAATTCTGGCTTCCCACTTCAAAACTACATCTTCAATCTGGAATTTTTCTTCTTTGACCTTTCTATCAAATTTTTTCTTTACTATGTTTTATGACTGCTGATGGTTGTAATATACATCCTCCCTTTTTCTTGGAGAGATATAAGCTGGTTTATCCTCCTCTGAATAGCATGAGGATCCTCTTCTAGTCCTTGCAGAAATTTTATTACATGCATTACCAAGGATTTGGGAAAAATAGCCTCAGCTCCATACACTAATTCATAAGGTGAAGTACCAATGGATCTCTTTGTACATACTCTGTCAGCCCATAGAGAATAATTCAACGTCAGATGCCATGATCTCTTATTTTCTTGCAGTACCTTCTCTATAATTCTCACAGTTCTTTTATTAGAATATTCAGCAAGACCATTACCCTATGGGTAATAAGTAGTAGATTTTCCAAGTCTTATATGATAGTGATGAAAAAAGATAATAAATATTTTGGATTTAAAATCTTGTGCATTCTTAGTAATAATATTCATAGGACAACCAAATCTGGACAAAGTTTTATTCTCTAAGAATTGAATGATGACTGAATCATTTTCCTACCTTGTTGGGATTGGTTCAATCCACTTAGTGAAATAATCTGTTGTTGTTAAGATCCAACAATGATTCTATAAATATGATGGGTGTATTTCACCAATAAAATCCAGCCCCCACTCTTGGAAATGCACCTCAACATAAATTGGCATCAAAGGTAAAGGAATTAGCTTTTTCTTAACATCAGAAATCAAACATTCATGGCAGGCAGCTATCTTCTTGTAAACATCCTTGAACATGGTGGGCCAATAGTACCCTGCTCTGAGAATTTTGTTTGTTGTGGCCTTCCAGTAGTGGTTTCCTCCACAATACCCCTTATGAAACTAATCAATCGCCCTTTTGTTGGCAATATGATGCTGAGTGTTGTCCTTGATGGCAACCCACTTGATGAAGATGATGGCAACCTAATTAATGAAGTTGTTCTTGATGATCTTGTGAATGATATACATCTAATGTATCTACAATCAGTATAGAAGGTGCAGAAGAAAGAATTTCCAGAATGGGCCAGAACGGTGATGAAAAGTGTTACACAGTAATTTGTCACCGTCCTTACCATTCCCCATCCCGCACAATGGAGGACCCATTCTGTGACCTGTGGACATTGTCATGCCTTGAAATCATCATCAATGCATCCCTCTGAACATGAGCTTTATTTTCCCTTGAGACATCTCCTTGCAAAAGTCATAAAAAACAGCCCTTTTGGCATTGGCGCGGGCAAGCAGTTCAGTACTCACGCCAATGGGGAAATCAATGCAAAGAGGTCGCGCCACCTGGCGCTCTGTCATAGAGCCGTAGTCGCGCCACCCAATTTGGGAGTTGTTTTTTAAATATGGATGGAGGAAGTTGAGTTCTAACAAATCCACAAACCATCACCTATCTTGAGTTGGGAGGTTGGCTGTGGGAGTTCTATGGAGGGAAGTAGTTTTGCCACCTCCCATGGAACCTTCCTTGTTGATAGGGCAAATCCCATAATAATAGGGATCCCAACTCCTCCTTCCCCATCTATAAAATCTTGCTCAAATCAATGGCAAGCTAGTCTTGAAGTGCCTAAGCTCTGAATCTCCATATTCCCAAGAGCCTTTGTGTTGTAAAGCACCCTCTCTTTCCCTTAAGGCTGACTCAAGTAAGGAGACCATTGTCACGAGACTCTAGAGAGGTTTTCCCTTTCCTTGGCAAGCTTTGTGAGACGTGGACGACTGGAGACCCGTCCGAAGGAGACCGCGACGTCAGAACTTGGTTGTAATCTTTCTTCGTTGGTTATTTAATAGATGATTATGATTATGGTTCCACTCCGTTTTCCATCATGTTAATGCGAGTAATGTCCTTTCTGACTGATGTTTAGTTACGTATGCTGGTTTCTATGCTTGTATCTGTTCGTTTCTTCCATGTGCAGGTGTTCATCAGCGGAGATCGTGGAGGGATTGTGATCTGCCAAGGCTGAGGAACGGGGACGCTTCTTCTTCAGATCCTAGCGTTGGAATCCAGGTAGGCTCTTATCCTCGACCTTTTCATTCGTAATTAGGGGCTTGCGTCATAGGCATTGTTTGTTTGTTGCTAGACCCTATTTGGGCTATTAGGGATGCGCCTACGTAAAAGCGGAGGGGGATTTACCTTCTCAACAAATTGGCGGCCTCAGCAGGGACCCGGCGTCGTTCAAACCTAGCATTTTGTCGTTCGCTGTTGGCGCCCCAAACGGCGCTGAGCTCACGGACTTGTGCTCCATGCCGTCGCGTATGTAAAGGGAGACCCTATGGGTTTCAGTCATTTATCCCGCGAGAATGAGGTACGCATCTATGCCCAGTGATCACTTAGAACACAGCATTCGGGGAGACTACCTGCACGTACGGAAATTCCTTGGTTGATTTCTGTTTCATTTTTGAAACCAAGGTGTATATTGCAGTTCACGGATATTTGGTACACCCTTTGTGCCTAGTTTCTCCTGAGCAGTCATTTGGTCTTTTCTGACTCCCTAAACTTGAAAAGACCGTCAAGCGCTTGTCCTTTCACGCTTGTGTCAACTCTGAAAGAGATAGAGTCTTCTTTTTATCGTTTCTCGACTCTTGAAACATGAAACGGTAGAATTTCTTACTTTCCAATGTGGTAAAATTAATCGCCCACGATTTCACACATATTTAGACGTTGCTTGTTAACCATTTGAGCGTGTGTCTTAACTCATTTTCAGCCCGTGTGTGTGTGTGCCCTTTTATTTTGGTCTTTTGCCACGGTGGCGGAACCATCGGTTTCGTCTACTGGTAGTCCTTACACGGACGATTCTTCAGAAGCTTCTGAGCCTTCTGTTGAACCACAGCAGCCTGTTGTTTCTGAGTTTCCTGAAGGGGGACCGGTTCTCGCCGAGCAACCCTTTGGAGGACCAGTTGAGTTCAATTGGCCCTTTTCAGACCCTGTGTCTGAATTGAGATTAGGAGCTGATTTCCTTTCTCTTACATCGGGTTCGCCGTTTGTTGCTGCTGTTTTTCCTCCTAGTCCTCGCCGTCTTTTGCGTGATTTAACGGCAGGATCAACCATGAGTGATTCTGGTGAGGAAATTCCGGGGTCTGATGACTATCAGCGCATCCCTCGTAGATTGTTTGAGGGAGACGGTTCCGAGCTGGCTACCACATCGTCAGCCAGTCCATCTTTGCCACAGGGATACAGATCTCTGGGTCAGATCATTTCAGCTGCAGCCTCTATGGGGATATCATCTCCCGCGTCGAGACCAGCTGCCACTACACCCGGGGTGTCCCCTTCGACGCCCGTCACTTCTGTTCCCGTTCGGCCCACTGTTTGTGTGGCTGCCTCTTCTTCTGTTGTCTCAGCATCTGCTACTAGGGCTGGGCCAACTCCTAAAGATGTTTACCTAGCTACTGCTATACCGGAGAATATCTCTCCGGAGGAGTATCGGTTGTTTTTGCAGCAGCCGAACGCCGGAGCTGGACAAGTTCCCCAAGATCCTTATCGATCCTTCTTTTCGCACTATGCACAGGATGGCACTCCCGTGTATATGTTCCCAGGTCAGTTTGACAAGCATGGGGAGGTTTTGCGCCTTCCTGCTCCTGAGGCTTATCTATATGCTCAAGGTTTACCATACAACCAGGCTTACAACCCGCTGGGACAACCCTTTCAGGGCCAACCTGCGAGCCAACCTGGCTATTTGTATGACCCACAGGGACAGCCCATCCAAGGCTACCCTGCGGGCCAACAAGGGCCATTATACAATCCGCAAGGACCATATTATAGCCCTGCTGGTCAACCTGCTCAACCTCAGCTAGGGTATCAACCGGGACAGGCCTATGGTCCTGGGGGGCAAATCCAGCCGTCTTTACCAATGCAACCGCAGTATCCTGCTGTTTCTAACGTTGCTTATCAACCAGGACCACCCTATGGTTCTGCCTCAGGTCAAACTAGTTTCCAGCAAGCACTTGGTCCTGTTCCTCCACCAGGGCAACCGGCTCATCCGGTACAGCCCGGTGTCCCGCCTCCAGGCCAGCCGACCCATCCGGCACAACCTGGGGCTCACTTACAACCAGGTCAGCCTGCGCAACCCACACCGCCTGGTCACCCGGGCCAGCCTGGTCATTCAGGCCAGCCCCCTCACTCGGGTCAACCTGTTCATTCAGGGCAGCCCTCTCATTCCGTTCACTCTGCTCAACAGCCTATTCATTCAATGCCGCAGCCAAATCAACAGCTGCGCCCTACGTACCAGGCTCCGCAGGGTTCCACTTATCAGCAGCCTACTCATCCTCAGAGTGGTTATTATTCTCATGGTCAGTCTCAACCGAACTATAATCACTCTGGAGGCTCTCAGTATCATCCTCCTCCACCCGGTTCTACCTACGCTCAGCAGCCAAATCCAAGCGCTGCTTATACGGGGCAGACACCTAATCAGGGCCCAAACCCTGGTTATCAAGCCCCGCACTATGGTTATCAGCAGCCAAATCAGTCTGGTTATATGAACTATGCCCCCTACGGTCAGAATCCTGCGGGACAGAACCCTTGGTGGCAGGGATATTCACAACCATCATGGAACGCAGGTACCGGACCTTATCCTGGGACTGGCATGGTAGTTAACCCTCCATTGTCGTTCCTGGCTACCTTGGAACTACCGGACGTTTCAAAGTTGACCAATGATCCGATTGCACATAATCCATATTGGCCTCCGGTTCCCACCAAGATACCAGGTGACTGTCCCAAGTTTGAGGGCAAAGCTGGAGAAGACCCCCAGGCGCATGTGATGACGTATCACCCTCTCGGTCGTGCAAGTCGCGCGGACGGGGCGATTCGATTCGTGCGTCTTTTCCAGCGTGCTTGTGACTGTGGCGAAGTGTTGCTGAGCTTTCTGGTGGTATTTTTCAAGATTTCAACTCGCTAGCCATGGCTTTCCTCACACATTTCCCGATTCTGGGTCCGGTGAGGGCGGAACGCACCTCCACAATGTTCACACGGGCGAGGACTCGGCCACTCACATCTCGGATCACATCTCACCATGAGTGAGCGGCGCCGTCGTCGGCCCAGTCCAAGTTCCACATACACGATGGGATTTTGACTCCTTTGATTTCGCCACCTCCTGTGTCCAGTAAAATCGCTGGAATGTCGCGATGGGGAGCGTGTCTGCGACGGAGGAACAAGCTATCGCGCGTGCTCGTGCACAGGTCTTGTTTATTCACAATACGCGCATTTGTGACATCTTGCCGATGCTCACGGCCGGAGCCACAAGGCCCCGCCCTGCCCCTCGGTGGATGGTGTCATTGGTTAGTTTCTCAAAATTCGAAGAAGTCTTCGAATGGGCTAGAAAGAAGGCTAATTCTTCTAATAATACCTCTTTGCTAATCCCTCATCGATTGGTAAAACCGCCGGAGGTAAATGCCGTCCAGGCTAATCCTGCGGACAAATCCTCCGAGGGGAAGAAGAAGGGCAAAGGCAAATCAAAATCTGATGCCCCAAAACCAGAATCTAAAACTCGAACCGAGGATGGCTCCCAACGTAAGCCGAAATTCCCTTGCCTCATCTGTGAAGGTGACCATTACACTAAGGATTGTCCACGACGGTCCGAAATTAGTCAACTTCTTAAAGGCTCAAAAGGAACTCCGGCTATTTTAAAAGAGCCATTTCCATCTCAGCAGACCCAGATGGTCGAACAGGGCTCATCATCTGCACCGTTTGGGTCTCAGGTTTTCATGATGAAGACTAATGCACCTATCACTATCGCTACGAGATCGAAGGATTACAACAGTCAGCAACAGGCACCCGGGAAGGCAGTTGCGGAAGGGCCGCCTCCCCCACCTGTTTCTGGTCCGTTATAAATCGAGAAGCCGACTCTCGAACCCGTTGTGAAGCCACCTCCCAAGGGTGTTCTTCGGAGATCCTCTTATAATCCAAACGCTCGTGCCGCTCAACATTACAGTATCGTTGAGGATCTGGCACAGGCGCCATGTGCTATGTCCGCACTTGAGGTTCTTCAAAGTTGTCCTTCACAACGGAAGGCTTTACTGTCTGCAATCGGTGGTATCGATCCCGCCGACTCGAGCCTTCTCACCTTCGATCTGGAGAATTTTACTCCCCGGCTTCCACATCAAATTTCTTTGGTCATTCAAGTCGGGATTAACGGTCTGAACGTTCATAGAGCCGTCGTAGATGAGGGTGCATCTACTTGCGTTATGTCCTCCGCTTGCTGGAAGGCCATCGGATCTCCAGCCTTGTCGTCATCCCCCAATGCCCTTGAGGCATTTGATGGTCGGGAGTCTAAACCCCTGGGAGTTCTTGAGAGTCTTGCGATCACATTACAGGGAAAAACTGTCAACGTGGAAGTGGAAGTGGTTGACGCTAAGCTCAACTACAATATACTTCTTGGCCGCAGCTGGACCCATGCCATGCTCTGTGTGCCGTCTACTGTCTTTCGATTCATTAAGTTCCCCCATGAGGGCAAGATTGTCACGGTAGATCAGTTGTCATTTTTCACCTCTAGCTCTGAGAACAACGTGCCATACGTGGATCAAATTCCAAATCCCCCAGACAGCATAGGACCTGGTCTTTTCAAAGACCCGGTTCTCATGGGTATATTCCCCGCACCGCCACCGAATAACGCTCAAGTCAACATGTTGTCCAGGACTGATGACCCCTGGCTTATTCCTACACCTGAGCAGGTATATGAGTTTGGAGAATCCATGCTTTTAACGCCAGTAGAGATAAGCTACTGTGAGATTGTTGCCGCATCGGACCCTCCACCTCCTCAGCATGCTCCGATGAGCATGGCTCTTGACGTCTACTCACAATCCCCCTGGCTTGGTCAGGCTGATTCACCTGATCCTCTTAGAGAGACTTTTCCTTCAGATGAGGCTATCATTGAAACTATGTCTCTTGAGGAGCTACCCTGAGGC